>OX375866.1:12215841-13468957 GCA_947359475.1 Heligmosomoides polygyrus bakeri
AGGGTGTCAACGACATCCGGTGACCCAAGCTGTTTAGAATGAGAACGGTTGCGGAGGAGCAACCTGAGGGCAGAAGTACTGCACAGCACAAACCAATAGCGTTACTGGACGGTACACATTGGATCCGGTCGAAGATTTTCGGATAATTGGATGATTCGGATAACGCTATTTTGGCGGACCCCAGGTTTTTGGATGATTCGGATAACGGCGACTTTGCGTACCCGGATTTCTGGATGAATCGGATCGGGTTATCCGAATCGGATATCCGAAAATGATTTTCAATAAATACATTGAATTCGACCAAATCTCCGGATTAATGAATGATTCGGATAACGCTATTTTGGCGGACCCCGGATTTTTGCAGGATTTGGATAATGACGATTTCGGGGACTCCGGTTTTTTGAATTATTCGGATACGGGCAATTTCGCGGACCTTGGATTTTTGAATTACTCGAATCGGATATCCGAATGATTCATTGGGATCCAATATATACTGGACGGTCCGGAGAGGGTGCCTATGATGAACGTACGGAAGTGGTGAACGGCTTGATGCCAACAAAGTACGCAGCAAATCCTAGATGTTAGCGTATTTTAAGTTTTACAAAAAATTTCCTAGGCAAGTGATGTTGCAAAGTCGCGCGAAGCGCGCAAGTGCGAGACACGCCGTTAGGCGTGTCGGAGCACTTGTATCTAATAATTGTGTAACCAGTTGAGACTCAAGGAGCGGGTTCAAGAGAATAAAATAGATCCAGAAACAAACAAATCATGGCGGCTGTAAAGACGTGACCGCCCACGAGGCTCTGTTCATACTTCGAGCGACAAGAGCGACTGAAGCGACGGACGTAGTGTGGTGTACGTAAATAATTACGTACTCCACACTCCGTACGCGACGAACGTAGTGTGGAGGATCGTGGCTATTTGCAGCGGAGGTCCGTTGGTCTTTTGCTGTATGCGCCCTCCCAGCCTAGAGATCGCGCGTCGGCGTCCAGGTTGCCACGTTCGATCGATGTCTTGTGCTCTCGCGATGGCAGTCCCGACGAGCAGATCGTGGCGCAGTGGGCCAGCGCGTCGATTAACGCGAGAGAGGTCGGTGGTTCGATTATCACTTTGTGGCAGTGATTGCGTCTCAGCTGATTGCTTGGGATTTAGGGGGTTCTAACCTGTGCAACTTTATTTTGTGCAATTTTTGCGCATTCTCCCAGCCGTATGCATTTCGCCGCTCGAACAGCGCAGAACCCAGCCGCGGATTCTCCCTGGGCGACGAAAGCTGTTTCCACACGAGCAGCTTGATGGCACCCACCCTGGAGTCCCTTCCCTAGCCTGTTCTGCTCTAGCTCAGTTCGCCACCGTGGAACACAGCTGAGGACTCACGCGTAGCCAGCCCCGTTGCTGGTACTGCGCGCTCCAGCCACCATGGCGCGCTCCAATCAAACGGATCCCCGTTGCAAATAGCCGCGATCAGTGTGGAGTACGTCATTATTTACGTACACCACACCACGTCCGTCGCCCCACTTCGCTCGAAGTATGAACAGACCCTGACATGTTATAACCCGGCTAGATCTGTCATAGGAAGGAGGGCATATAATGCCGCATGCCGCGTGCTGCCCACCGCCTTACATGTTATAACCCGGCTAGTGAGGGGCACATAACTTTGTCTGTTTGCAACCGCGGCGAAACCGAATGTAATTTTTTGTTTTATTGTGAATTTTCTTAGTCTAGGGGCGCAATGCGCGCTGGGGCTCCATGGGCGCCCACCTCCTTGAACGTAGCAGTCGTATGTGGTGATGTGGAATTTCCTGCATTGTACACAACCTGACGTGTACGTACGCGCAGCGCAGGTTGCAACGAGAAGGGACTTGGTCAAGCGCTACGCGTCAGGCGCCGACCAAACGGGTGAAAACTCGTCCTATGTGTGGGGAATGCCACGTCCCCTCTTAGGTGTGCTTCAGTACAGATAGCCTCTATAACACGTATTGTGCCAGTTTCGATTCTATTTTGTCCTCTAGAAGCCGCTCTGTGAGTCTCAAGTCCAACTAGGATAGATCCGTAGCTGTTCTTCTATGTTGCCTGACTTTAATGGATTCACTTACAGGTCGGTGCCTCAGGAGAGTGAAGAGGAGGAAGAACGTGATGCAGAAGGTTAAATTTTTCATTGGAAACGCTGTATTGATGTTACTACGTTACAGTAGTATTTTTCACTGGCGCGTATAATGAACTGTGGGCATGCGGTGGGAATTATTATTAGGTTGTAACGAAATAAATGACACTGAACCACTGTAAATTTAAACAGTTAATATCTCGGCTTGTAGGCACGTTTATTAATCGAAATAAAAACCTTCTGATTCTACTCATCTTTGCCAACGTGACACAAGCTTTTTTATCCCAGTAGCATAAAAATCAGAAGTTCTGGAATTGACGAAATCTTCGAAGGCACTTTCGGCATCCTGTTGGTATTTGAATATTTTCCCTACCAAGAAGTCGCCAAGATGCTTGAAGAAATGGTAGTCTGTTGGGAAGAGGTCGGGAGAAAACGAAGGATGTGGTAGAGTTTCAATGCTCAGCTCATTCAATTTCTGCAACGTCATTCGTGCTACATGGGGGCGAGCATTGTCGTGCAGAAGGAGAACTCGCCTTCGGTCTACCAAGGCCGGCCGATATCCTTCAACTTTTTCATCATTTCTTCAATTTCAATGCAGTACTTCTCTGCCGTGATGGATTCACCGGGAGGGAGGAGCTGTTGGTGAATAATTCCCAGCGAACACCACCATACTGTCACCATTACTTTCTTTTGGTGCAATTCCGGCTTCGCAAAAACCTTGGGCTCTCATCGCTGTCCACCCACTCTGCCGATCGTCGCCTCTTGTCGTACATTATCCATTTCTCGTCACAGGTTACGACTCGATCAAGGAATGGGTCCGTTTCGTTCCGTAGAAGCAGTGCGGACGAGATCTCATATCGTCGGTTTCTTTGCTCCTCAGACAGCTCGTGAGGCACCCATCTTTCCAGCTTTTTGGTCTTTCCAATTTCCTTCAGATGCCGGGCAGCTGTGTTGTGACTGACGCCAAGAACCTTCGCTATCTCCCTGGTACCTTTGTGAGGATCCTCCTCTACCACATCTCTCAGCTTGTCCTCATCAACATCACTATGCCTCCCACGACCTTCATGTTCTTCCAAGCTCTCATCTCCATTCCGGAACTTCTGATACCAACGATACGCCGTCCGAATTGTGGAACATACTTGACCGAATGCTTCGTTGATCTTTTCGTCCGCCTCCTTAGCTGTAGTGCCCAGCTTGAATTTATACAAGTAAATGCCTCGGATTACCCTTTTGTCCATCTGCAAAAAAGTCAATAAAACTCTAAAGTTTTCCTACTTTTACATAGAAAATTTGGTACTCTCCGGTAGAGCAAGGTTTGCGCTTCTAAATGATATGCCACATGTTGCGGTTTGTTCTTGATCAAACGCGTAAAGACGCGTCAAAAAATGGCGCGAGCCAGTGCCATTTAATTCGTTACAACCTAGTATTTCTACTGGGTTGATCTCTTCGTGGTGAGCGATCGTAATTTCATCAAGGGCACCCAGTATTGGGTTAGAAACTAAGTCCGGCCTTTTTTACATTTTAGACTGAATTGCGCTGAAACTTTTTCTGCATATTGCTATATGCGTCCTTTTCGGAAGAGAATGACTTGCTCAGTCAGAAAGTATGTTTCGCTTTTTCCCATTTCAGTTTTTCTCAATTGGACATTAAAGTGGGAGTCAAAAACTGACGTTGACCGACAGCTTCTTCTTTCTGCTTATGTTTGGGTTTTTGACACAGCGCTATAAACTATTCGAACGAGGATGAGGCATTGTTGTACGTTTCCGTCCAGAGGTCGAGAAGTGGCCGACAAAACTTTTTTCGTCCGAACTTCGCCCAGGCGGTGCTGATCACGAATCTGACATCCTTTTTTGAAACTTCGGCCGATTACGGTAGGTTACGGTAAGTACGGGTGACCAAGGCTGTCTGGATCACAATGACCTTAGTCACCCGCACCTGCCGTAACTAACCGTACTCCAGCGTAATAGGCAAAATGGATGTCAGATTCGAGATCAGCACCTTCGGCGAAGTTTTGGCGAAAAAAATATCAACCCCTTTTGGACCTCTGGAGTCGTGAAACTACAATAGTACCGAAGATGATTTGTTCCACAAGGACATGTTTTGGGCTTTTTCGTTTGTTCTGATTTTCGTTCATTTTCAGGGAATTAAAGTGGAGTGTCCAGAAGACAGACTTTTTTAACACATTGACGACAATCCGCAGCATTTCTGCTGCGTAAGAAAGCAGTCGCGTGGGACGAAGCGCATCATTTTTGATGGGGAACTTTCAACCCGATTTCTCTTCAAAGTGAGGCTGCAAAAAGAGTGATTCTGCAGGATACCGTCGGATACAATACACAGCATGAATGATGCGTATGCGGCAACTAGCTTAAAAATCAACTGTCCTACGCGCGCACCACTTCCAAACGCGCGATGTCGTTAATGTGTTAGTAACATATCCTACTCTTTGGTTTTTCCTTCATTTTGATGATCTGAAAATTAGTAAAATCGAGAGCAACTAAAGAACAAAACGTATATTCTGGTGGAACGAAAGATTCTCTCTCAAATGGTATACGTCACTGTGCGGAAAAAATGCGCAAAGGTCTTCGCTCAATCCAGGATAGGGCTGCGTCCCCTTCTGCGCGGGACCCTCCTATCCTAAAGCATCGACTACCGCGCCGAGGGCAGACATAACTCCAAAGCCGCGCGAACACCCCTGGCGTCGCGCACGGTGCGCGACGAAAGTGGACGAGTTGTCGCGGTCCGATGCTTCCGACGGCTAGAAACGCTTCCCACGTGGACATGCGGCCACCTATGCCTTATTTCAACGTTTCTTGGAGATGGTATGTGAATGTGGTTTCAATAGGACGATCAGCGAAAGCTTATACAGGAATCCTGGTCAGGTGGATGGTTTCTAGCTTCAGTATTTGCCATCTACAACTTCGTCGGTCAATTTTTACCCGTGATTATGGTTATACTACGGAAAAAGGTCACTATCACCCATTCTCGGATCATTTGTCCTACTGCAGACTGTTGCCTACCACATTCTGTGGGATCTTAAGTTCCTTGCTAGGAATGTGGCCTGGGAGCTTAAACACTGAGAACATTTCGTGCTCCGCGGCTAGCCATGCGCCACCGAGCGCACGTCCGCGTTTCAGCGCCGCGACGTCGCACGCGGCTTGCGCGCGACTTCGCGTTGGAGTTAGGTCCTGGAGCCCTACCGCGCGCCACAGCCGGTTCTGCAAGAGGTCGGCTTGCAGCACGGTAGCAGCACGTTCTCAGACACTTGTTGCGTCCGAGCCGCGTCCCATTACCGTCTTGTGAATTTCATACATCGCGGACGGGACGCTAGTCGGACGCGGACGGGACGCTAGTGGAACGCGGGCGGGACGCTAGTCAGACGCGGCTGAGACGCAAAATGGGGATGAGCTCGCGCGGATTCGTTGCTCCCAATCACCTCACTGTGCCATGTGCTCTTGTATCGGACGAGGTTCGCATGTCCAACAGCTTGCGTTTCCGGATATCATTGAAACGCGTTCCGAATCCGGACGCCAGGTTTCCCCTCACTCGTTTCTTCTTACTGGATCTACAGGGTGCGTAAAAAGTATTGACGCACCTACTTTTTGTTTCAGCTCCAGCTTTCTGTTTCTACCCCTCTAGGTTCTTATGTGTTATTATTGTTGTCTGTATCGTGCTCAAAAAACACTCACGAAAAAACTGAAGAAACATGATCGTCATCGTTGCGGTGGCCCTTTTTTTGTCTGTTACCCAAAGAGCCGAATACTTCCTTAACAAGAGATTTAGGCGCTGTTCGAAACGGTAGGTGAGGAAAGATGTCAGCAACCCAAACGTCAGCCACGGCTCTGTCATAACAGATGATGATTACAAGAGGTTCACGCACGTTAACGTTCAAATCCGAAATTATCAACCTCTGTCCGATAACGGTAAACAGATAACGCGCGCAGGTGTAGACAGCTTCTCAGGCGAGCACAGCTTAAACAAGAATCCGCTGGATTACTCTTTTTAGACGATTTTGGAGAATGAGGTCTGGGCTACTTTCTACAGAAGTGACCAGTCGCACAAGGCTACCTTGTTCAAAGCACGGAACGAAATGCAAGCAAGTGTTTGCGGCGCGTGCTCATGAATTTTTCCGTCGTTTTCGCTCCTGTATTCACAATAAAGGAGCCAATGTCAATTACGAGTTATTCTATCGTGTTTGCAAAATCATTTTCCATATTTCTCAAGTGGATATTTTAAAACTTACTGCGCAATACTATTTCCACAACCGTCATTTAGTGCGTCAATACTTTTTACGCACCCTGTAATTGTTGGTCCGCCCTTACTGGTCTTCCCCCTTCCCTGCCCCACCTTCCTGGTCCCAACTCCTGGCCCACTTCCTTGTTTCCACTATTGGACCCCTACTGGTCTCTTCTTGATGGATTCCCCGTCCTGGTCCCTCCTCCAGGTTGTCCCTTTCCTTCCTAGTAGCTCTCCTGGTCCACGCTAGGGGTTCCCTTTACTTCCCTTCTCCACCACCCCTTAGTGGTCCTCCCATGCTTACGGCAGACGTCGACAACATGTATTCGGAATCAGGACGCCCAGAAACGCGCAAAGGCCGCTGTGTGAGAAAGGCTGCGCTTCCTCTGCTACGGCAGCATCCCTTGTTGAAAGGCACATTTTGTCCGCGCGGAGGCGTATCTCACGCAGGTTTGATCACTCAAACGTCATCGAAGGCTAACTCAATTATATAGTGGTAGATATCCTGAAAATTCACGTGTATTACACCGAGGACATCTGAGGTTACCGGCTGATATTCGAAGTACTGAGTGGTTATCCGTCTTGGTAGGAAGACACATGATTGCCAAACTACATTGGAAATGGCCAACCTCAGTTCACACCTAGGGTAGAACATAGCAGTGCTGTGTAGAATCGTTAATTTCGTGCAAAACAGAACGTATAGGCCTGCCGTACAAGGTGCCCCCCCCCTTCCGAGCCGCTCATCTCCGAAAAATTCGAAAATGAAAACCAAAAACGTCCAACCCCTTAAAGACGATATGTCGGACACCCGAAACCGCTAGAGGTGAGTTCAATTCACAAGAAGCTAGACCGGACGCGCAGACGGGACGCGGATGAGACAGTTACTTCCGAAACTTCTCTTGTGGGACGAGGATGGGACGCGAGAGAAGGTCTCACCACGAAAACTACCTTTGTGGGACGGAACTGGTACGCAACGCCGCTAATAGGTACGCGGATGGGACGCAACGGTCCTAATAGGTACGCGGCTGGGACGGAACAGCTGTAATGGGACGTGGCTCGGACGCAACGAGTGTCTGAGTTCTGCAGGCGTGTTGTACAACCCAGCACTATAGGGTTTCTCCTCGACCAGTAACTCGATTACGTGTGCTGTTGTGGACGGTTAGTGCTGCATAAATGCATGAGGAGAGGGAGCTGATGGGTCATTTTTGGTTTCTCAAAGATCATTTTTGCCTTTTCCAACATTCCGCTAAAAGTTGACATAAATTAGCATGAGCAAATAGAACACGCTTTCATAAAACGCAAAATTCTCTTTCGAATGGTGTGGAACATTATATAGGAAACCTTCAGCGAAATTCGGAATTAAATGCTTAAAAACGACAAGGACATAGTTTCCAACCTAATGTATTGCTCATCATATGGCATGACGAAAAGCTGAAGAAGGCTGTTTACAATAGATTTCTACACTTTAGTCCACTTACCTTGAGTAAACTCATGATAAATGATGGATTCCGCTTCTGAAGAGTTCTGCATGGAAAATCAATAGATCGTCTATTCTACGTCTGGATGGTTTATTGTTTTGAAGTGAATGACATAGCGGGTGTTGGAATTGTATCTGCTCATATATAGAAGCGCTTTTTTCTACTATGTTTCGGTTGGAGAGAAACAGGAGAGAAATTGTCCTACTTTTAGAACTCTCCCTGTTGCGATACCATTGGATTTTTTTTAAATTTTTGCATATATATGATATAAGCATGTGGGGTTTCAGAAACTCGGCAAGGGGTGCGATTGTTTGAGGGGACGCCGATAACACTCGATGACATGTATAAAGGCCATATCGATCGATCGCGTCGTTCGATCAGTTTGTCACTATAATTGGCATCCTTGGCGAGTGTTTAGCGCTCTATCGCTGCGCGGTCGATATAGAAGCCCATTATTGTGTCGGATCGTGCCGCGAATGAGCTCTAAACGTCCCGTGAGGCACAGTTTAGGGCCTGTTCATACCTAGCGACAGCAGCGACTAGAGGGTAGCGCGCAGCGTGCGCAACGCCCGGAAATAAGAACGGACGACTGGAGCGACAGCGGCGGCGCTCGCTTGGTTCTAATCGATTTGCATGTTTTGCTCGGGCGACGAGAGCGACAGGAGCGCAGCACACGTGGTATGCGCAGCGCAAATAAGGGCCTGTTCATACTTCGCGACAGCAGCGACAAGAGCGCAGCGCGCGTGGCGTGCGCAGCGTGCGCAGCGCGCGGAAGTATGAATAGGCGACAAGAGCGACAAGAGCGACAAGAGCGACTGGGGCGTCGGGCGTAGTATGGTGTACGTAATTGCACCATAACTTCGTGGCCTAAAATATCAAGTGAATAGAGGTCTTCACGTCTAACTTCAACATCAATTGCATTAGTTTTTGGAAACTGAAACAGACACAAGCAAAGAGTTGTATTAGTAAAAAGTTTCGGAAACTGAGATAAACACAAGCAAACAGACACGTTTCTAGTCAAAAAAAGTTGTTAGAAACAGAAACAGACGGAAGCGAACAATCATATTACCTACATCGTCAGTCTGGCACTCAAAATAGACATAAAAGCCCTCCTTGCCTTTGTGTGAAGAACGTCCGAACAGAAATCGTTTCCTTCTAGCACTAGTGCGCTTCCAGCACTAGTGCGGTGTAATTACGTACTCCACACTCCGTTCGTCGCCCCAGTCGCTCCAGTCGCTCCCGGCGCCGGCGCGAAGTATGAACAGGCGACAAGAGCGACAAAAGCGACAAGAGCGACAAGAGCGACAGGAGCGACGGCGCCGGCGCTCGAGTATGAACACTTTTCGGCGGAGCGCGCTCGGTTTTAATCGATATGCATGTTTTGCACGGGCGACGAGTCGCTCTTGTCGCAAAGTATGAACAGGCCCTAAGAAGAGGCGACAGGAGCGACAGCGGCGGCGCGCGCTTGGCTTTAATCGATATGCATGTTTCGCACGTGCGACGAGTCGCTCTTGTCGCGAAGTATGAACAGACCCTTATACAGAGCGCGGCGCCCTGGTCCGGCACAGATATCGATTTTCGCGAACTTTGGCGGTGCCGCGTCGCATTTTACATCACCGTCGTAAAACACCTTATTTTACCCGAATATTGTGGTACTGTATTCAGAGAACGCAGCAGAATGAATGGGCACGGCGCGGTAGTCGTACTCAGTGTTCGCAGCGAGAGTATAAAAACCCTTAAGCTGTGTAAGCTGTGGTGAGGCTGTAGCAGGGTCATCAGCGTGTACTCCGTTCGTCGGGAGTAAAAACACCTAAAATTGCAACTTTCTGAACAGAAACAGTGAGCATACGATGGGAATAGTACTGTGCTTTTAGCATATAAGGAAATTGGCAGCCTTTGAAGTGAAGTCGTTCCAGATACTCCGCAACTTAGAGGGTACAAACTCAGATACGAGGTCGTTGATGAGAGCGTCGCTGCAGAGCTGTTCTCAAAGCCAACGAGTGAGTTATTTCTAGGAAACGCCCTGCCCTGCACCAGCGTGTTGTGTTCACTTTCCCTATTTTCAGCACCAGTTGACCTAGCGAGCGTGATTCCCCGAATGCTGCGTCAGAATCCGACCGTCATGGCGAAGTATCTACAAGATTAGGTGCGCTTCCTTTGTAGGTTTTTCGATTTTTTCGTTTGATGAGGAGAAAAAGAGGCTATAGTTTGATCACTAGGTTTAAAGAGCGGCCGATATTTAATCATTTTAGGTGTTTGCGCACGACCTGATCCCAGGTTGTAATCTAAACAAGAAAGTTATCCCTTTCCTACGGAGCTACATAGTCTGTGCTCATGCCTTGTGTGTGACGTGTGTGTGTGCGTGTGTCTGTCATGCTGTAGCAAACACCCCGACGGGCGCATGCGAACCCAGCCATGCGCCCGATCCAATCAAACCTTCCATTCCTCCGGGGTCGGTGAATTGGTGCCATTGACAAACTTGGTCATTGTCTGGCCACCGCAAGTCATTGTATAGGCCAAATACGCATTCAAATTCAACCGCCGGCTCGCCGGTGCGCAGTGTGCCGCTTCAGACCTCTCTTGCTTCATTGCGAGTGAGGATGTTTTATAGAGTTGAGCCTGTATTGGCTCTCATCTATCCGTCTGAGATTACGGTTGTGAAGAAGGAAGGCGAGCTCCCTCTGTACATATTCCTTCTTTGTTCAGTTTCATTCGCTCATGTAGTACTGCATCGTGTTGCTCCTCTTTTCTCCTGTTCTTCTTCATTCAATATTTGTATGTGATGTAGAAGTAATTGTGGGTGTAGATTTTTCACTTCGAAGAGATTAGTAGTGTGTTGTATTGTATTTTGCTTATTTCTGTTTTATTTGGTTTCTCATTTATTTCGCTGCTGCTCTGATGTGTTTGTTGTTCGTCGTGCTTCTTCTCTTTCTCTATTTGTATTGCATTGTATTGTATTAGGGTTTCTGTTGTACAAGAAGTTTTTCTCACAAGAAATTTGTTGTCTTACTGTGGCACAACTCAGCTATAGGGAACGCGCCAGGCGGCACTTTGTTTCCTCCCACCCCCCCCCCCACCACTTCATAGGGGAGACTTGTTCTCTCATAAAGCAAGGTTCTTTTCAACGGTCAACTAGCAGGTGCCGATCGACATTGTTCACTTGTTGTGAAGACTGTGCACCAGTCAGCACGTTTGCGCAATTTTCACGTGAAGTGGCTAAGCCTATCGGTTAATGGCATTGATAGGAATTGTTTGGTCGATCGATATTATCTTCTTTTTGCGTTCCTTTGGATTTCTTGCCAGTTCATGGCGTTTAATTTTCGATCGCTATGAATTTGCGCGAATACCAAGGCCACCACCGGATACATCAGGGGAACAGTATCGATCGACCAAACAATTTCTCCCCATATCATTAATCGATATTCGCCTAGGTTTCACTATTTCGCCTAGAATCTACGCAGATGTGCTGTGTTGTAGACAGGCTTGACAACAGGTAAACAAAAACGATAGACTTTTGCTATAGTTGGCCGTTTCAGAATTAATTTTGTTCATGCGTGGTCTCCGATGGTCATCAATTTTGCACGGACAGACAGCCGGACAGGTTGTCAATTCCATATGCGGTGAGCACACTTGGCACATTGTATGCGCGGATACGTACGTGTTCTACCTATACAGCATGTTACACCGTTGAAGCCGTTAGATTCGCACACTCGCAATTCTCAGAAAGTACCGCTACATTCGATGTGTTTTGTATTATGGATTCCTGCACAAGTCGATATCGATCAGTACTAATTGATCAATAGTCGCCGACCGTATTTAGTTGGGCTGCGTGCGCATCTTAGCACATCATAAATTGATTTTTTAGCATCAAAAATTTTAAAAAAGCGAAAATTCAGAAAGTGGGCTCACTTTTTGAGGCCGGTGGATAAAAAATATTCTGAGCAAGTATAAATTTTCCTTGAAAAAAAAAGGTCCTGGCCATGATTATACGCAGCAAGGGAGGCATCGATGCACCATAGAACTAGAAAGCATGGTGTGGGCATTCTACTCAGAGGGAGCGTATGGTCGCTGCTCTGAATAGCCAACACGTGTTCGGGCGGTGCTCTGATTGGTTACGGTTAGATGGCGCTCCCTCCTTTTCATGCTACCCACATTCGCAACATGAACTGTTTTTGATGATCGAATAATGTAAAGAATAATCGTGTGGAATGGTTCAGTCGAAATCATCGCTTTCCAGCAGAAATTTAGCGTTTATTGATCCAAATCCAGTGCAGACATTAGAATTCCGCAGTTTGAAGCTGATATCGTTAATAAGACACAGCCGCATGTGCTAAGTCGTCGATAATTAGTTGAGCTGGCTATGTGGTCAGTTAGCCTTCGTCGGTTTTTTTTTCACCCACCTGAACAAGTACGCTTCAACTAAGGGTGACTGGTGGGGGAGATATTTCGCTGGTTCTCACTGGACGAGAGCTGTAGTCGTCGAGGTGCGGAGAAATGCCAGAAACATCAGGATGCACAGCGACACGTTGATCAGCCTTCTTCAAGAAAGACCTGTACGAAAACTTTGGCGCTCATCGTGTCCCCCGACAGGAGAGGATCCCGCGGATCAATTTCGCGCACGATATGGACTGAGCGAGACGTTACTGGCGCCCACTCGAGCAACTCGGTGAATTAATGGAACGACAGGTGATCAGTGAACGTTTTACGAGAAGCGCTTGGAGTTGTTCCCATAGCAGTGAGGCTGCCTCGCCGTAGTTCGACACGGTTTGGGGAGATTGCAGCTCTTCTTTGAGAAGAGAAGCGCTATTGGTCTCTCGAAAGTCGCTCACTTAGCGCGCTCACACGTGTTCTCAAAAATGCAAAGGTTTGATGCACGCCTAGTGGTGCTATGGCTAACAGTGTTGGTTAACAAATGGGCGACGAAAGTTCGAGTCCGCAACGGGGTGCTCTCGAACTCAGTGGTTTTGGATTTCTACCCAGCAGTTGGTATTCTGCACTTTACCGCAGTCAAGAGAACAGCGTTGTTAGGTCATACTGCTTGGCATCTCCGATTCCTCTTTAGGGTCGAATGAGTAGTGGCGCCGTTGAGTCGGGAGTGGTCGAGGGGGTAGCGGTATTGCTTCATAGGTACGCGGCGATGGTTTGAATCCCAGGAGACCTCTCCACGGACATTTTTAATGGATTGTCATTGCTGCGAACAGTCTTCTTAGGTGACACTCCATCCACAAACACTATAGAGCTGAATGAACAGAGGTCATGCGTTGAAGGCGGTCAAGAGGTAGGTTAGCGGTGTTGTCTGGTGGATATGCAACGAAGGTTCGGATCCCGAGCCGCGCTAACGACTTCTTCGGGCATTCTTAATGGATTGGGCGATCACACAGGATGGTGTAGAGGATGCGGCACTGTTTCAAAGATCTGCGTCCACGGTTCGAGGTCTACTGTGGCCGGGAGCGACTCTGGGAAGGTTGCCGAGAGTAAGTCGTTCCAACTATGGAAGTAAGTGATACAGATTGAAGGCCTCTGTTAGATGAGTTGGCTTTTTTGGGCGAGAATTCCCACTTCCGAAGTAAGAGAAAGTGTTGTAATGGGTCAACATCGGCAAGCATAGTGTGGCTTAGGGGTAGCTCACTTGCTTCGCACATACACAATGAGGGTTCGAGTCTGCGGAACTTGAAGTGTGCCGTTTTCACGTTGCGAGGCTTCTATTTTTGCTTTTTTTTGCAAATATCGCTAGTATTTGTGCATATTGTTGCTCAGTGGTCACATTCCTATCCAGCGAGTGCCAGCCGAAATTCTTACAACATTGTGGGATCCTGCGATCCTTTCGTTTTTTGTCAGTCTTCCGTGGCGTTTGCTGACAGGACGTATTCAGGCTGCTTCCCTAACGAGAAGCACCGCAACCCGTAGTAACTGAAGCAGTCAGCAGCGCATTCGCTTCTGAAGCGGCGTCGAAACGAAGATCAAACCGCCTCGACGGCGATGAACGACGTTGATCTCAATCGAAGTCGTCGATCGGTTAAAGGATCAGACAGACGGCGCAGATGCGACGACGACATCGTATGCGGATGCGACGTCGCGCGCGAAACTTGCGGGCGGCACGGCTCAGCTGCTCGAAACAGCCGACGATGTCGCCGGATCGCGTGCGGAGACGCGGTGGCCGCATAGCGGCGCGACGACGCGCTCAGCGATGCGCCGGGTGCGCCGAGCCACATATTCCTTGCTGGACGGCTCATCTGCGGCACCTTGCGGGTGTGCGGCGCCGCGCGCCCATCGCGGCCGTCGCTGAATCGCGCGACATCGCGTGAATTCTGGGCCAGGTCTCGCAATAAATGAGCGGGAAGCGGGCGATGTCGCCCGCGATGGAGCAATGTTACGCGACGTCGCGGGCGACGGGCGACGGTCCCCGTCGTATCGCCCGACATTGACTCCGATCACTGGTCAAAAGGTTTGATCTCCAATCAGCCATAGCTTTGCCACAAGATCAGAAAACACCATCTGCTGAGGTCTCGCCGATCTGCTTCTTTTCTAATCAGAGGGTACCAGCACAAGTTCATAAATCTGGCATAGTTCGGTGTGATTTACGGTTGGAGAACCGTCCAGCTCTTAGGTCACGGTCCACCTCTGAATCCTCTATAGAACTGATTGAGTGAAGCCGTCGCGAAAGGGACCGTCAAGGGGTTAGCGTCATTGTTTTGTGAATATGCGACGAAGGTTCGGATCCCGAGCGGTACTGATGATCTCTTGACGGGCATTTACATGGATGGAGCATGGAGCGTCGCTGCGGCCGCACAGGGTGGTGTCAAGGATACGATATTGCTTGAAAAACCTGTGACGGGGGTTCGACATCTCCAAAGTGCTGGAGCGATTCAGGTGAAGTTGTACGGAAAAGTGTTTCCAGCTGGGCAGACGAAGCTTTTGGGCGGGAATTTCCATCCGGAGGTATGAAAACCATGCTATGCGCGGGCACCAGCAGACGTGCGGTGGTGTGGTGGTGTGGTGGAGGTCTCGCTTGCGTCACGGATACATGACCAAGGTTCGAGTCCCGCAGAACTGGAACTGGTTCATTTTCACGTCGAGAGGGTCTATTTTTGCTTTTTCTGCAAATATTTATTTTTGCAGAAAAAGCAAAAATAAATATTTGCGGAAATTATTGCTGTTATTTTTGCAATCTCGTTGCTATATGGTCCCATTGTTATTCAGTGAGTGCCAGCCGAAATTCCTACAGCATTGTGGGATCCTGCAATCCTTTTCTTTTCTGCCTGTCTTTCGTGACGTCTGCTACCTTCTGAAGGACAGGGCTGTTTCCCAATGTAGAAGAGCACCCAACCCGTAGTCGCTGAAGCAGTCAGCAGCGCTTCTGCTTCTGAAGCGCTGTCGAAACGAGGATCAAACCTTCTCTGTGTCGATGAACGACGCTGATCTTAATCGAAATCGTCGATCGGTCGTCGTCGCAGCAGCAGACGGGCGGTGCAGATGCGACGAGGACATCGCACGCGGAACGCCACGAATCGCACACGGATGCGACATCGCGCGCGAAACCCTACGGGCGGCACGGCTCAGCTGCTCGAGACGGCCGACGATGTCGCCGGATCGCGTGCGGACGCGCGGTGACCGTGCAGCGACGCGACGTCGCGCTCAGCGATACGACAGGTGCTTCGAGCCAGGTATTCCCTACTGGACGGCTCATCAGCGGCGTCGCGCGCGCATCGCGGTCGTCGCTGGATCGCGCGACATCGCTTGGGTTCTGGGCCAGATCTCGCAGTCAATGAACGGAAAGCGCACGATGTCGCCCGCGATGGAGCAAAGTTCACGCGACGTCGCGGGCGACGGTCCCTGTCGTATCGCCCGACATTGACTCCGATCACCGGTCAGAAGTTTGACCACCAATCAGCCATGGCTTTGCGACTCGGCCAGACAACCCTATTTACTGCGATCCTTCCTAATCAGTGGGTACCAGCGCAAGTTCATGAATCTGGCACAGTTCGTTGTGCTTTATGGTAGGATTGGATTGCTGAGAACCGTCCAGCTGTTAGGTCGCGGTCCACCTCCGAATCCTCTATAGAACTGATTGAGTAGTGCCGGCGCGAAAGGGACAGTCAAGAGGTTAGCGACTTTGTTTTGTGAAAATGCGACGAAGTTTCGGATCCCGAGCGGCAATGGTGATTTCTTGACAGGCATTTTAGTGTATGGAACATTATTGCGACCACACAGGATGGTGTAAAGGATACGATGTTGTTTCAAAAACCCGTGACGAGGGTTCGAAATCTCTAGGAGCGATTGCAATGAGGTCGTACGGAAAAAGTGTCCACAGCTTGGCAGTCTAAGCTTTTGGGCGGCAATTCCCATCCGGAGGTATGAAAACCTTGCTATGCGCGGGCACCAGCAGGCGTGCGGTGGTGTGGTGGAGGTCTCACTTGCGTCACGGATACATGAACAAGGTTCGAGTCCCGCAGAACTGGAACTGGTTCATTTTCACGTCGAGAGGGTCTATTTTTGCTTTTTATGCAAATATTGCTGTTATTTTTGCAATCTCGTTGCTATATGGTCGCATTCCTATTCAGTGGGGGCCAGCCGAAATTCTTACAACATTGCGGGATCCAGCGACCCTTCTGCTTCCTGCCCGTCTTCCATGGGCCGGATTCATCAACGACTTATAGTAATTTAACAGAGAAAATACAGTCGACATTTCTGATAGCGCGGCTTACCAACAGACGATATGGAGAAAGGTTTTACCATATCGCTTGATAAGTCGCGCTACACGCAATTTCGCCTGTAGTCTCTCCGTTAAATTGCTGCAAGTCGTTGATGAATCCCGTCCCATGCCGTCTGCTGTCTTCTGAAGGACAAGCTCGCCACATTCAAGCCGTTTTCCAATGTAGAAGCATGTCGCAATTCGTAGTCGCTGAAGCAGTCAGCAGCGCTTCCACTTCTGAAGTGACGTCGAAACGCGGACTTAAGGGCCTGTTCATAGTTCGCGACAAGAGCGACTTGTCGCCCGTGCAAAATATGCATATCGATGAAAACCGAGCGCGCGGCCGAAAAGTGTTCATACTCGAGCGCCGGCGCTGTCGCTCCAGTCGCTCTTGTCAGTGCGCACGCCACGCGCGTTGCGGTCTCGTCGCCCGTGCAAAACATGCGAATCGATTAAAACGGAGCGCGCGATGCCGAAGAGTGTTCATACTCGAGCACCGGCGTTGTCGCTCCAGCCGCTCTAGTCGCTGCTGTCGCCTGTTCATACTTCCGCGCGCTGTGCTCTTATCGCTGTTGTCGCGAAGTATGAACAGGCCCTAACGCACAGAACGGACACGCCTAACCAGCAGCGCCAACCAAGTAACTCACACTTTATTACATAAACTCTACAAAAATTCGGGAAAAAACACAATCTTCGTATATATGAATGTCCAATCAGCATTGAATTACACAAGCCGACCCGTCGTCAATGGGATCAAAACGCGTCGCGTGAATAGTAGGAACAAAAATGGCTAACATCTTCTGTGTGATCGAGAAACTCGAGAGTGTGTCAGTGGGAAGAGAAGCAAAATCATCATCATCATCATTAACAACACATCGTATCGTAAAGAACCGCGTGACTGTGCGATCATACACGAGCATAGTAAATTAATTAAATATTAATTAATATATAAACGAGACAAATAGCGGGTGGGGGGGGGGGGGGGAGTGGGATGGTAGAGAACATACAACGATGAAGTAGCAGTTTCTAGCTTTCGAGAACAAAACGAACCCACACATCAAGGGGAAGGGGACGGGGAAGAGGGGGAGGGAGAGAGACAAAGCCATTTCACAGATCATCCGAGCCGACAAAGCGCCAACGTCGCATCTCACACCGCCACACACACGAACGCGCGCCGCCAGGGTGCGCGGACGGCGACGGCCGGCGGCGATGGAGACAGACGAGAGAGCTTCTGGTGTCGAACCACGAGAGAGACAGAACAACGAACGAACTGGTCGCTGAGCCGCTGCGGGCTCAGCAGTTCGCCCGACTACGCGACGCGCGCCGCCCACCGAACACGGGCCGCCACACCACACACACCACACACAACTGGGGGGTGTGCCGGTGGTGGTTGCAGAGAAGACGAGGACAACAAGAACGGTTAGCTACGGAACATACTGTACGAGAGAGAGGGAGGACGACTTGAATAGATACACACGAACACACACAAACACGAACACTTCGGGACAATCTGTAGATAATTTCGAATTAAGTTTCGCAGAACGAGACAGACAACAGGCCTAGTTGCCGAACCAGTCCTCCGACGGCGGAGCGCGGTTGCCCTGCGCCTGACGCGGTGGCGCCGAGTTGAAGCTTCCTCCGCTGCCCTGGTAGCCTCTCGGCTGACCGCCACCGAAGCCGCCGCCGCCACCGCCGGGTCCTTGGTTGCCGCTGTACTGAACACGGTGGTCGCGACCTGAAACCAACGGAATTAACACTCCTTCTTCAACCGCTGCTAGCTCTGATCAGCACGGCCGAACACTCAAGAGCGAAGGGTCTCAGTCGTATGTCCGAACGACGAAAACGGATACGCCTGCAAGCATTTCACCGTTCAAATAGTAGAAAAGTATGTTCGCCGCCCTGAAACCTACCAAGTTGGAAGCCCTGAAAGTTTGCTATGAAATCACAGTCGCACAAGACAATACCTCCACAACATCAAATATAGGGGAACACCCAACAATACTGTATCCCAAGGATACCGAACACCTGCAGCGGTATAGAGGCCACCACCTCTGTAAGCCACGCCCCTACTTTGGTGGGAAGGTTGACAGTCTTCCCGGCTGCATACTTTCTGTGTAATTGTTGTACATGATATAAGTTAGTAATACAGATTTGTAAAACGTATATCCCATCTCAGGGAGAAGCCTGACATGAACATCCCGTGCTGTAGCGGATAGCACCTAGGACTATGAATCCTGCGACGAGAGTTTAAATTTCTTCGGGACTTCCATGCTAAGCTTCTGCCTGAGATGGGAGAGAGGTGCTACAAATCAGCATTACTAATTTATATTATGTATTACGTTGGTGCATAAGCTCTCGGACATTTGATCCCTCCTGAATTGAAAGCGCATTTTCCCGCCAAGTTTCTCACATGTATCAACGCGTAAATGATCGATCGATAGAGAAAGGAAAGGGCTACAGAACTGTTCCTAACATTTACTTCTGCGTTGTTAACGTCAGCTGTTATAGCTAAGCGATTCATCTCAACTGAGACGCAAATTCGGCACGTCATGTTATTCCTGCATCAATCTGGCCTCAACGCCAACGAATCGTATCGTCGCCTGAAGGAGGTTTACAACGAGAGTGCTCCTGCTCGAAGCACTGTGTACCAGTGGTTCTCGAAGTTTGCAGTTGGCGAATTCTCCGTTGAAGATAATGAACGAGAAGGGCGCCCGATGACACTGGATTTGGATGGCCTCCGAAGTAGAGTGGAAGCGGACCCATACCAAACCACTCGCGAACTATCAAGCACTCCTGGTGTTAGTCACTCAACAGTCGTTCGAGGATTGAAGTCGATTGGCAAGGTGCAAAAATAGGGTCGCTGGGCACCTCAAGACTTGACACAACATGACACGGATCGCAGAGCCGATGTCGCTCTGTCTCTCCTTACCCTCAGACGTACCCACGGATGGCTGGACAACCTTGTCACCGGGGATGAGAAGTGGATACTCTACTCTAATTATCACCGGCGTGCACAGTGGGTTGACGCAACCGGAGAGGCAGAGGACGTTCCGAAACCCGACCTTCACGTGAAAAAGGTGATGCTATGCATTTGGTGGAGCGTTCTTGGCGCAGAATACTGGGAGCTGCTGGACGAAGGGATAACAGTGACGGCAGAGTTTTACGTCAACCAACTGAGGAAGTTGAGGGCCCACCTTCAAACCACACGAGGAGAGCAAGTGAAGGTGTATTTTCAACACGACAACGCTAGACCTATTGCTAGAGCGACGGCGGCTGAGTTGGCGGACTACGGATGGACCGTTCTTCCACATCAACCTTACTCATCAGATCTCGCTCCTTCTGATTTTCATTTGTTTTCAAGCCTTCAACGCTATTTGGACGGCCAGCAATTTAGGAACCGAGCATAATTTATCAGCACGTTGGCGAAAGACATTTGATGTAAAGGGTGGTTACTTCAAATGATTTGATATTGTTGTTCGTATGTTGTGCTAATAAACATTTCATGCCCCAAATGTCCGAGAACTTATGCACCAACCTAATACAACAATCACATACGAAGTATGCAGTCGCGAAGACTACCAACCTTCCAACCAATGCAGGGGTCTGGCTCACAGAGGAGGTGGCCACGGAGGACGAGCGTTCTACCCACTCTTCCCTCAAGCCCCCGGGCTTGCTCGAGAGTCAAGTGGCTGAGATAGTGGAGACGCAGACATTCGCCACGGCTCTGTTCAAAGGGCGTGGGGTAGAACGCCACTCCGCCGGTGGCCACTATACCGTGACACACCTGATCCTGAGCCTATCATACAGTATTACGCACTTTTTGGGATCGTTTAGTGTGCGCACAACGCGCGACGCGACGTGACAATAGGCTCCCATATCGATGGCGCCACGCGATGAATCGATATGGAGGCTTATCAACATCGCGTCGCGCGTAGCGTCACACTAAGTGCTCCCTTTCTGCATATTCAATGTTTGGAGCGTATTGCCCTGCGCGATTCCATTGCGACGTTTCTGGACCCCCTTTTTCAGTGAGTTCGAGAATTTTGTCGAAATGGAACAATTTTTCTACTACTTGAAGAATGTATGTCTGAGACCCTTCTCTGGTCAGTATTCATGGCACTACCGATTGAACTGCCGACAGCCATACAAACCCTTCGGGAACGAGCAAAACTATGAAGACTCCAAAGTTGGTAAGTGAGTCTTTACTTCAGACCTCACTTTTCGACCATGGGCCAGATTCATCAAAGTTACTGCAGTAACTTTAACGGAGAACCGTAAACGAAAGCTCAGATAACGTGGCTTATCGCTCACCATATCGCTTGATAAGCCGCGTTATCTGAGCTATTTGCTTACAATTTTCCGTTAAAGTTACTGCAGTGACTTTGATGAATCCGGCCCCATATCGTTAATGTGAAGTAACAAAACGTGTAGTAACTGCAGCAATATCAGATAACTCAGACATATATTCATTCATCTTTTCATTGATGGAAGTTTTGGGTACATTTTCAATGTTCTTTACGATGAGAATGGTATTCGATGCCTTGTATAGTACGTTTTCATCTTTAGAAAACACATATGCACTTCCGTGATTGACACTTTTCATATCTGGGAAGCCGTTCTCAGCAAGATGAGTGTGGGTATGAACGGGCTCAGGATCACCGATTTTGCTTAAACTTTGCGTATGGGGTTAATGGAGTGGTGTTAGGACGGTCAGGATGCACGAAATAGGCCACGCCCCTCGCAGAGGGGGGGGGGGGGCATTCGATCTTTCCCTCATCCCCCTGGTTCACCCACCCAACCCCCTAGGCTTTCTTTAGAGTCTAATGGCTGCCTTCTGAAACTTGAAAGAGACACAAAACAAATTTTTCCGGCCCCCGGTACGCTAGAATAGAAACTCGACTCCGCCCCTCGCCAACTCGGCCGTACATCCCGCTCCGCCGCCGGGGTGGTGCTCACTAATCTGGCATCAGTTTCGACTTTCCTCGTGTAAGGAATTTTTGATTATACCTACAGTACCCTTCGTTTGCAATCACCTCAACAAAGCGAGTCTAATAAAGGTTCATCTAAAGTCTTATAAAGCTTGTAGCACGCACTGTATAGAAAATGAGAATGAAACTAGACACACCTCCGAACTTCTGGCTGTTTCCACGACCTCCGCGACCACCGCCGCTGCGTGTGCCGAATCGAGCCACGTCGCCTGCGACACGCTCGAGCCAGTCGGGCAGCTCCTGAACAGCACACACTTTCACACGATCTGCTTCACACTCACTGGCGACCATTATCACTATACCTGATTAGCCTCGACAATCAGATCCATAAGGTCTCTGGCAATATTGCGATTCTTTTCGTTGAAAAACGACGTGGCGAGACCTTAACAGCAGACTTCAGTTGAACTTTATACACTTTTCTTCAACCATCCTAGCAACATCGAGCTTAACTGATGTTTATACTCAGCGAGCATCAAGAAAGCGATGTTAAAAGTTAAGCTAGAGACCGCTAAAAGCATACAAATCGCCCCGAGCGACCGACCGCCAAAAAATCGGCTCTGCCACACAATTCGCTGCCGACGAGGCTGAGAATGATCCCTATGCAATTGATCACGCGCGGTGCGCGACACCAATCGCATAGGGAACCATTCCCAGCTCTCGTCGTCAGCGACTGAGTATGAACTGCATCTAGGGCCTTACCTATATTTCCTACACGCCCTGTACGACCGATACGGTGCACATATTCGTCGATTTCAGCCGGTAAATCGTAGTTGATCACATGCTTCACGTTCGGGATATCGAGACCTCTGGCCGCCACGGCTGTTGCCACCATCACCGGAGTGGTACCGGTTCTGAAAAAGGCGGCACATTAACCACTCCAGTACGCCGTTAGATGGTCCTAAGAGACAGACCTGAACGAGTCCAGATGCTTCTCCCTTTCGAACTGCTTCAAGTCACCATGAATCGCTACCACCTCATAGCCGGTGGTTGATAGGTAATACGACAGATCCGAAGCGCCTCGCTTTGTCTCGACGAACACCAGCGTCAGCGAGTTTTGACCGCCTGCATCGAGCAGGTCCATGAGGTAAGAGCGCTTCTCGTGTTCTTCTACCCACACAACCTGAATCCACAGCCAGTGAGGCGCAGTCCATCAAGTCTCGGAAGACTTTCTCTAACCTTCTGCATGATATTCTCTGAAGTCGAACCGACCCTTCCGACCGCCAAGAACACGTAGTTCGGCATCAGGAAATCTTGAGCGAGAACCTGCAAGTTGCAGCAGATTTAGGGGAGCGTAAACCTCTTCGGACACAGTAGCCTACCTGAATATCCTTGGGGAACGTCGCGGAGAACATAGCCGTCACACGATCACCCTTGCGCGGCATAGTGGAAAGATCCACAATCTGAAGAAATGAAACGTATTCTCTTACCATTGGTCACATAAGGCTTTAAAAAGCAGGTATTAGCCGCAAATGTGGCTACATGACGAAGCGGGAACCCGGCAGCCAATCACAACTATTCAAAGCACCGATTGGAGACGCGTCAACCAATCAGGATACCTACCGAAGGGTACCGTACTGCAGAGCAACAGAAGTATAAGAGCTACTTCCAGCCATTTTGTCTAGGAGAGCTAGCGCGAGGCGAATTCAGCGGAGTAAGGCCTGGTTTTTGTGTGGTGCTTTTGCTTATCGTCAACAATTCCGATTTTTTGTACTAGTAGTTGGTATGGCCTGCATGGGGAGGGCAAGGAGACATCAGACGCGTCCATGTGAGATTGTGAGCCATTATGACCCATCTGGGAAGCATGCTCCCAATTCTGTTCATAATGACACATGGACGCGTCTGATGAGCAGAATTGGGAAGTGGGAGCATGCGTCCCAGATGGGTCATAATGACTCATAATCGCACATGGACACGTCTGATGTCTCCTCCTTCCCCTCACCATCCAGGCCACACCAACGACTAGTAGAAAAAAATCTGAACTTTTGACGCTAAGCAAAAACACCATACAGAAAACCAGACTTTACTCCATTCGCCTCGCGCTAGCTCTCCTAGACAAAAAATGGCTGGAAATAACACTTATACTTCTGTCGCTGTGCAGTACAGTGGTCTTATAACCACTAATATTAACAAAACCCAGCCATTCATGATCAATATTCATGGCGGGTGAAGTGTAAACTACATCCAAGCAGGGCTACTATTAGGTTGAAAAAAGTCTTTTCATTTTTTTCAAAGATTTTTTACTTCACAACTACAAAGTCAAATCAATTGAGAAAATCTCCATTTTGGTCCACTACACTTTTCCAAAGACTGGGTAATTTGCTAATTCCTCTCGCCTAAAAGACTGCAGTTCTGGAGTCGAACCATCCGTGAACCCAATTTTTGAGGTCTTCGTCCGTTTCAAAATATTCCTCTCCAATTTCTTGCTTGAGAGCATGGAAGAGGTAGTAGTCGGTAGGGGCGAGGTCAGGGCTATACGGTGGATGTGGCATTATCTCCCGGCCCAGTCCCTTTATTGCTTCTCTTGTGAGTCTTGCAAGGTGTGGTTTTGCATTGCCACGCAGGATCGCCACCTTTGACTTCTCAGGCCTCTTTTCTTGAAGAGCTGTGGCGACTTTGTGGAGATGGCCACTGCATGTGACAGCAGTAAGTGTCTCTCCACTCCTGAGAGTTTCCCAGTAAATCACTCCTCTGATATCCCACCAAACACTCAAGAGAATCCTCCTTTCGTGAACACTGGGCTTGAGATCAGGCTTAGGGTTCTCTTCATTTTGTACCCATTGCCTTTTTCTTCGGAAGTTGGCATACAGAACCCAGAACTCATCGCCTGTCACAATCCGCGGCAGAAACGATTTTCTCTCGCATCTGGACAGAAGAGAAGCAGCGATGGAGAGCCGTTGACCTCTCTGAGTGTCTGACAGGGCCTGTGGAATCCGAACTCCAAATTTCTATGCAAAGGCAAGATTCTTCAGATGGATTCCCACTATCTTATGAGACACTTCGAGCTTCTCTGCTAGCTGGCGTGTCGTCTGCCTACTATCGGCACGAAGAAGATGGAGTAGTTCAGTGTCGTCCAATTCTGTTCGCCTTCCTGACCTTGGTTTGTCCTCGAGCGAATAATCACCCTTTAAAGGCTTTCCGAACCACTCATAACAGGCGCGATGAGTAGTAGATCCCAAGCCATATATATGGTTAATTTGTACGGCTGCCTGACGTGCTGTAGATCCTTTAATGAATTCATAAAGAATGACGGCCGAAAATGGCCCTGAGGTAGATCTGCCGTTGAGTCCGGAAGAATGGGTAGAGAACGAAGTACAGGAAGGGTCTTGACCCATGTCCGTATGCGAACGGTAGACAAGTGTGACAGGATTACGAAATCAGCTATCAGTATTGGCTAGTGCGTTTGGAAGGAGAACGGTAAATTTTTTTCGAAGTGTGAAGAGACTTTTTTTCCAACCTAATATCTCAAGGCGACCGCAGAACGGTATCAAGGTAATCAATATCGATTCGCCGCGCCGCTTTTGTCGATCCCTCGTGTAGTACGCACCACATATTCTCTACGTTCCATCTTCGTAACAAACTGGATACTCATCGAATCAAGCGGGACACTTTTCAAATCCAAATCCACCTTCAAAGTTGGACACTTCGTACCAATTTGGCTTGAAAATTGTCAAAATTGATTTCAAAAGTACCAAATTTGACATGAAAATGTTATGTTTCATATGTTTCAGTCCCCGCGCAACGTTGACGACAATCGCGTTTTGCGGCAGAAAGCCGCCTGGGACACGCGCGCGCTATGAGTCACCGGTGGCTCATAATGTCCCTCGCGACCACTTTTTTGCCTTGTGTGTTTTTTTCCTATCAAACTTCGCCCATAGGAGTTATTTAGGGTGCTGGTCACAAATCTGATATCCGTTTATGAAATTTCGGCCGATTACGTCAGGCTACGGTAGGTATGGGTGACTATGGCTGCCGAGATTATGATCACCGTTTTTCCCCCAAACGTCGCCCAGGGGAAGTTATTTGGGGTGCTGATCACGAATCTGACATCCGTTTTTGGTAATACGGTGGAGTACTGTAGGTTATGGTAGGTACGGGTAATCGCCGACAACCTCAATCACCCGTACCTACCGTAACCTACCTTAGTCCACCGTAATACCAAACACGGATGTTGGATTCGTGATCAGCACCCCAAATAACCTCCATAGGCGAAGTTTGGGCGAAATCGGTGACAGAACAGAACAGAACAGAACAGAACATTTATTAAGCCAAAAGAGACACAAAATAAATTCACAAAAGAGTGCAGCAAAAGTTGGCTTTTTTAAGATTTGCAAAAGTAAAACACAGATGGTATTTAGCCAAAAAGTGATACAGAATAGTTAGTACAAAAGGTTGCACCAAACGCTGGTTTTTAAAAGATCAGCTAAAGTGACTTCTTCCTTGGTTTGCATAAAGTGGAAATTGGTTATTCCAATT
Source organism: Heligmosomoides polygyrus bakeri (assembly GCA_947359475.1). NCBI lineage: Eukaryota > Metazoa > Nematoda > Chromadorea > Rhabditida > Heligmosomidae > Heligmosomoides > Heligmosomoides polygyrus. The sequence continues at coordinate 12,241,804 of OX375866.1, forward strand.
CGGATTTGTACTTCGTTTGCTGAAAAAGCAGAGGAGGAAGCGAAATATTTACTATCCAAGCGTGGTGCAGTATAACGTTTGCACTAAGCATTATGAAGTAGACTGATTATTGTAAATAAGATCGTTTAATAAGAATTTCTTTCTTCTATTGATTAAATTTTTTTGTCTTTAATACTTGTTTTTAATGAATCACTTAAAATGCAAAATTCTGTTTTTTCTGATTTACTATTCCCTGAAAAGGCTGCAGTCATTATCACAAAAGGCCTTTTTGTTTCAGCAATGTTTCTAACTTGCAATTAAATGTCTTAGGAAGACAGTGAATTAGTGTTGGGGGTAACTCGTTCCAAGTTTTGACAACTCGGGTCATAAAGGAACCTTGAAAGACTTTAGAATGCGGTTTTTGAGGTTGAATACGTAGGCTATGTCCCCTAGTGACGCCATTGAATGATGAAAAAGTGAAGAAATCGTTTTTATCAATGTCGATGTGATCGTTAACAATTTTGTGAACAAGGTTTTGATCATAAATTATTCGTCTGAGCCATAATGATGTAGCACCAAGTCTAGTCAATCTTTCATTGTATGGAACATCGAATAATCCATTTCTGACGAACACTTGTTTTGTAAATCTTTTCTGAACGTTCTCTATCTTACTAATAGCACTTTGCTTTGTTGGTGACCATAAAGGTGTACAATACTCAAGTAGAGGCCTTACATAGATATAAAAAAGCCTAAGTAATGTAGCCATGTCGCGAGTTTGGAAGGCTCTTAGTATGCAGTTCGATTTAGCAGAAGCAGTAGCAACTATTTTTTCAATATATTCATCAAACGATAGCTTATTAGAGTATACAACACCCAAGTCACGTATAGAGTTTGTTATTTGAAGTTTGTAATTACCTAAGTGGAAGTCACAATTTTTAGGATGATGTTGTCCAATAAGCATAATTGCGGTTTTCTCTAATGAGATATCCAGAAGCCATTCTGTGGACCAAGCCATTATAGAATCTAACGCCTGTTGGAGAATTTTGTAATTGTTGATGGAATATAGTTTAGAATCATCAGCATAAATAGTACAATGAACTCCGTCAGGTAAACTGTTTGGCATATCATTAATGTAAAGTAGAAACATTAGCGGACCAAGGCAAGTTCCTTGTGGAACACCACTAGGTGTTTCGTAGCTCTCAGAAAAAGCACCGTTAACTATAACTTTTTGGATTCTCTTGCACAAAAAAGATTGCAGAAACTTTAAGAGACAGCCGTGTATTCCGTATGATTGGAGTTTTTTACTCAAAAGATGAAGAGGAATTGAGTCAAATGCTTTAGCATAATCAATATAACACACGCTAACGTATCCATTATACTTCGGACCGAATCGAATAATTTCGAATGAATATTCGAATAAATTCGAATATTCGAATATTCATTATTCGAATATTCGATGAGGTCCAAAATTCGAATATATTCATTATTCGAATATTCGATGAGGCCAAAAATTCGAAAATATTCATTATTCGAATATTCGCTGAGGCCCAAAATTCGAATATATTCGTTATTCGAATATTCGACAAGGTCCAAAATTCGAATATATTCGTTATTCGAATATTCGACAAGGTCCAAAATTCGAATATATTCGTTATTCGATTATTCGACGTGCTCCAAAATTCGAATATATTCGAATATATTCGACGCTACTGAGATAGCCACGGATCTCCCTCGATAGAGAGCCTTCGGGCTCTCTTGTTAAGAAGGATCTCGGGCAGCCTGTCGAAGGGCCACATGGCACGTCCCCGGGTGGTGGATAAGGGAATTAAACGCGAACCAAATGCGACCGTGTACTGCCCAGAGACGCAGGTGGGATGCAGGGGATGGACTCTTTGCTCTTGCTGTGTCGGGTCGACGCGTTCCTTGTGCGTGGGAGCGGCATGTTCGTGCACAGTGTGCGCGGATGTGTTCACGACTGTGCGGATTGTAACTGTGTCGGCCCGGCCAAAAGCTTGCACTAGGTAGACTGGGAGTACATCGTAAGGCGATTCGGGGCCGCCTCAAAAGTCTCGCCCCGTCCCTTCGGGCAGTCTGGCGGCTGGCTGCCCGGAGTTCTTCGCCCGCACGACAGAGCCTGACTAGCTACCCGTGTTGTATTCCAGTCAAACACAGCAGCACTAAAGGGCCTCATTCCCCTGACCCCGAAAGAGCCCCCATTTCTGCAGCGATGGGAAGGACGAGTACGGAGAGGCTGCTAAAATCTCAGGGCCAAATTGAGAAGGACTAGGATGACGATCTGTACTTACAATGCCCGCACGCTCGCATCGGAAGCATTCGTTGAGGATCTGATGATGCAAGCCAGGAAGATCAAGTACGACGTCATCGGACTGACCGAGACGAGAAGACACCACCCCCTACACGCCGCCTACGACTCCGGAGAAGAACTGTTCCTCGGAACATGCGACAGCTCGCGATCAGCGTCGCGCAGCGTGGAATCGAGAGGACGATGCTCGGAGTGACACGACTCACGCAAGTGAGAGAAGGCCTCCGGAGTTCCGAGCTTCGCCGACGTTCGAAGATCAGAGACGCTGTCGCATGGGCCAAGTCGTCGAAAATTAGGTGGGCCGGCCACGTAATGCGATTCGCAGACACTCGCTTGACGAGAGCCGTCACAGACTGAATTCCGCGGGATGTCAAAAGAACACCGGGACGCCCACCAACGCGTTGGTCGGACTTCTTCGTGAAAGCCCTGAACGACCGATATGACGCTCTTCGTGTCCCTCGAGCGAGTAGGATCCAATGGACCACTCTGGCACGCGACAGGGACGAATGGAGACGCTGCTGGCGCCCGCTCGAGCAAGTCGATGATCAACGGGACGACAGGTGATACAGGTGATACTGAGATAGACTACTGGGAGTCAGTTTTTGCGCATTCTGGATATAACTCGCCTAAAGTCAAGTATATGAAAAACCAAGGTTTGAGCTCAGCAGCTCGAGCTCTATCGTTTGGTATACATATTTCATATGGAGCCATGAAAATATTCGAAATGGGAAGCATGTTTAATTACCCAAGCGAAGGCCGACCAATGGACTTGAGAAACTTGAACGATGCGGCCAACGTCGACCTCTGTCGAAAGTACTTCATCGTCGGTTTGTTTGGTCTACCGTTGGTGTGGCTTAGGAACACATCCTGGTTCTTTGGTTGAGGCTTTCTTCGACCGCAATCACCGGCCACCAATACCAATCGGAAGTATGTCACGCTGAGTGCCAAGGAGCGATCTTCTGGTTAATAGTAATATGTGTTTGGGAGACCATCTTCCAGTCGTACCGTTCGAGAAGTGTCGCATGGGCAGACTATTTGACATTCATTTTCTCAGTCGGAAGGGTATACACTAGCTGCGATCTCACCCCAAATTGCCACAGCATCATTCAGCCTTCTCAAAGTCCTTTTCTGTGATTCACTTGTAGGAGACCTTATTTCTCAGCTTAACGGCGAGGTGTTTCCTCACTCAATTGTTGTTTTTTCTTGTCCGGGTTTGTAACATAAAACATCATATACATATTAACATAATGCTTTTAAATAACATGTCGTGTTTGAGATTACGTTTATTTCTGTATTTGCTTTACGAGGGTCATCAGAAGCCGTAGAATATCTACAATTTCAACCAAAGTATTCGCTATTGATAAATTTTGTGGCACTATGTCAGTTGTGCGTTACGGTCGAAATTCATTAGATTAGAAGAGTTTGGATTTGAAAATTGAAGACACGATCTTACAGAAGAATTTAGAAAAGGCATTTAGCCTAGGGCTCAATTTGACTTTCATTTCAAATACTTCTGTCGTATACTTCAGACCGATTCGAATAATTTCGAACGAATATTCGAATAAATTCGAATATTCGAATGTTCATTATTCGAATATTCGGTGAGGCCCAAAATTCGAAAATATTCATTATTCGAATATTCGATGAGGCCCAAAATTCGAAAATATTCATTATTCGAATATTCGATGAGGCCCAAAATTCGAAAATATTCATTATTCGAATATTCGACGAGGCCCAAAATTCGAATATATTCATTATTCGAATATTCGACAAGGTCCAAAATTCGAATATATTCATTATTCGAATATTCGGTTTTTCGTGAAACCGAATATATTCGATTATTCGTTTATTCGAAAAAATTTTGGAAGGACACAAGTATAGTATCCATGCGAGTCAAGCACTTTCTGCCATATCGGTATCGTGTTGACAAGAGCTGTGAGAGTTGATCTTCCTCGCAAAAATCCATGTTGTAACTTTGTAACCAACTGGTTAGATGATAGGTAGTTGTGGAGCTGTTTACATAATATTCGTTCTAAAACTTTGCTAGTCGAAGATGTAAGGCATACCGGCCTATAGTTCCTCACATCTGTTTTATTTCCTTTTTTGAACACAGGTTTAACAAAACTAACCCGCCACAATGAAGGTACCTCTCCAAGGTGACCACGACTCCGACAGCCTTACTCACCCTACCTATCGTAATCTACCGTAATCGGTCCAAATTTTGAAAAAGGATGTCAGATTCGTGATCAGCACCCCAAATAACTTTCTTGGGCAAAGTTTGGGTGAAAAATACTGACTTGAGTTGATTTGATTGTAAAATTGGTCTCCTTCCTAGTAAAATTTTTTAATTCGATATATCTAATGGAAGCAAAGACAATTTTCTTGATTATTCCTGTTGGACACTCTCCTATCACAAGTAGTTAGGGAACTCGGGCCATCGATATTGTTAGTTTTCATAAAACCGCGCGACCAATCAAGTACTATGCCTTCTATCCAATACTCCCAAGAGCATGTGGAATTTACTACTTTAACTAATACTTTTACTTGATTTGGCGTCATTTGAACTATTGATAAAGACAGCCTGGCAGATCGATATTGATCACCTTGATGTCCCTCTGCAGTCGCGTTGAGATAGTGCGCGATAGTACCCCTCCTTGGCTATAGTTTACACCTCAGCCGCCATGAATGTCGTTCAGCTGCGCGTATTGTTAATACTGGTGGTGGCCGTAAGGCTGATTAGTACCAATTCCTCGGTCCCTAGTCCGACGAAAGGCATAACAGCCGTGGACTCCAAATCGATCGCGTAATCCAGAATTTTTATGAAGAATATCGCTACATACCTGACGAATCTGCGGCTCGAAACCCATGTCCAGCATGCGATCGGCCTCGTCCAGCACAAGATAACGGCAACCTTTAAGGCCGATGTACTCCTGCTCCATCACATCAATCAGTCGACCAGGTGTCGCGATCAGAATGTGACATCCTAGCTGAAACAGACTCCTTTCTCTTCAAGACAACTGCTATTAAAATTATTTAGGCCACATCTATGTATAGCAACACCTCATCGACAGAAGCCACCAAAAGGAATTTAAGAACCATTTCTACTCAGCTTTACGACGTAATCTCAAGTGATCCTGAAATCGCAGACTACCGCCTAAACGACTACTCACCCGAAGCTTGTTAATCTGATCCTTGTAGTTCTCCCGGCCACCATACAGAAGAGCCGACGTGATCGGTGTACGATAGCTGAACTTGCGTGATTCGTTGTAGATCTGAACAATGGAACTTTTAGAAGACCTCCGGGATCAAACATAAGCTCTCAACGTTTCCACACGTATCAGGAGCTCAGAAATTATCCCTCTACAACAGCCTTGCATCTCATATACCCTTATCTCTCGCTGAATCCTCTAACTCGACGGACGATTGCAAGAGGGGAACCCATGCACTTTTCGGCATTGGAGAGAAAATTAATTAAAGAGCCATGTGATAGTACATCTGACTAAAGTGCAACTTGAGGCCGAGGAATTCTCCAAGAGGTCTCCAGGAATTCCTTTTTTCGAAAAATTAAAACCGGGAATACTGACAAGACCAACTAGGACAACAACTCACTCAGTAGCTTTGCTTATCGGTAACGCAGAAATAAACAGAACACAACTCGGTTCCAAAGACGGCATTAAATTTTTTAAAGAATTCAATTCAACGTATTGCGACCACAAAACACACGAGAAATCCAACACAGCATTAACCACTTGAGTTACCAAACATGAGAAAGGACAGAACGTGTAGCTGTAACTAATAAACTTAAAACAACAAGTTCGTCAGTGCTGCTTTGTAACTCGTTTGAAAGATCCAAAAGATTCAGGAGTAGGGATGATATTGCTCTTCAATGATAGGTACATTGATCTAAACCTTAGACTCTTTCATAGGAGAATTTCTCGACCAATTTCCAGTAGAGTGTCGAACTCCGTTTAAAAAATACAGGTAGCTGCGCTCTGTTGTCTAATATGAAACATATAAAACGAAGAAATTCGCAGAAGTGAAGAAAGGTGTGAAATGTTTAAAAAATTAAATTATAAACAAATAAAATAATGTTACATGATATAAAAAGGTTCGTTTCGCCACTATCTTCAGACGAACCTTTGTGTTATGGTCCTCTTCTTCACTGAAGAGCCACGAGAGGACCATAGGGTTCATACTTAGCGACGAGAGCGACTCCTCGCCCGTGCAAAACGTGCAAATCGATTAAAACCGAGCTGTCGCCGCCGAAATCTGTTCATACTCGAGCACTGGCGCTGCCGCTCCTGTCGCTGCTGTCGCCTGTTCATACTTCGCGCTGGCGACGGGAGCGACATGAACGACTGGGGCGACGGACGGAGTGTGGAGCACGTAATTAGTTACGCACACCACACTACTTCCGTCACTCGAGCCGTCGCCCTCGTTGCTCCCATCGCCTGTTCATATTTTCCGGGCGCTGCCGTTGCGAAGTATGAAGAGGCCCTAACACAAGAAATCGCCTGAACAGAATGACGAAACGAACCTTTATATATCTTTTATATAATGTAACATTATTTTTATTTATTCATATATTATATAATTTAGAAAATTTTAACACTTTGCACTTTTCTTTACTCCTTTGAATTTCTACGTTTCACATGTTTTATATCAGATGAAAAATCATTAAAAACGCTTTATATATGGCGCCCCAAAAACAGTTGAAAGACTTAACTTTGCTGATTTTAGAGCTGCTGAAAAAAAGTAAGGGCTAGACATATTAAAGCGCAGGAAAATCAAAATTTCGTGACGTTCAAATGATGACAGCAGCGCGGATGAATGCATGATAATCTAGGTACATGCTCTAAACGTCACTTCCCAACATGGTCCGTTTCGCGTCGTTTCATGAACGACTAAGCCCTAGTTTATACTTGCTGCATCACGGCCGCCATAGATATCGATTTTTCGGCCGCCCAGTCAATATCTATTCCGACCATGGTCCAGCGCCGCGCAGCGATGCAAGTATAAACTAGGGCTAACGTAGTACCGCTAGAAGTACTCGTAGACTGGCCTGGCACTCCGGTTCAACTGCAACTTCAACTAAACTAGCATAAGTCGCCAGAACCATAAGCAGCAGACAAACCTGAAGAGACAGCTCTCTGGTAGGCGACAGCACAAGCGCAGACGGATACTGCTTCCGGCGACCGCCGTGAGACATTGTCGGCGGATGCTGAGCACCTGGGCCATCCTGAAATATCCACCTCATAGATTCTTCATAAACTCCCTACTCGAGTTCAGTGAGTCCAACCCACCTGAAGAATGGCATTAATGACAGGCACTAAAAACGCGGCCGTCTTTCCGGACCCGGTCTGGGCGCAGGACATGAGGTCGCGGCCGGAATTCAGCGCAGGAATCGAGTATTTCTGCACAGGAGTCGGGCGATTGTAGCCGGACTTCTGGATGTTCTCTTCGATCCATGGGTGAAGCTTCAGGTCCGCGAACTGAAATCTGCCACGGTTAGCTGTTAATGGGGTAAAAGCTGGAGCAGCGGTACTAACCAGTGAGATTGGTGGCGGTACGTCCTCGCCGGTGGCCTCAACAGGAATCTCCTCGTACTTGTCGAAGTTGATTCCGGACAACTGGCCGGCGAACAGTTCCGCTTCGAGGCGCTCGTCGCGTGGTTGCTGGTGCTCCCATTTGACTGTTGGCGCGTTGTCTTCCCGTAGACCTGCCCAGCGACCTCTGAAAACATCACCGATCAACATCGATCGATTAATCGATTCTCTCCGTTTACCAATAGCCAATATACATCGATATTGATTGGCTGACACCCATCGCCGTGCAGTTATTGTAAGGCCCCGTTTATTCTTTGTCGCCGAGCGACGCGACGCCATGTATAGTGGCCAAATTGACTGAGCGACGCGACCGATCAACTTGGCTACTTTACATGCCGTCGCGTCGCTCGGCGTCGGAAGTATAAACGGCGCCTAAGGGCACATACGCACCTTTCTGGGGCCGAATTCACCAACAATTAAACCCGCGGGTATGCGAGGTATACGGGTTAGGGACAAGGCAAGAGACAGAGACGAAAGCTTCACAGCGGGTATCTCTACCCTTTATACCCGCGGGTTAGTCGTTGATGAATCCGGCCTCTGGTAGGGAGCGGGCCAGCCGCCATTTCGGCGTGCGACGTGACTCTGCGATTTCATTCAAACCACCGGACCACGTTTATTTCATCAATAATATCATATACCGTTCTCATGTCAAAATGTACACTCTTCCGATCAAATTGTACACTCTTCTACACAAGTTCGACACTTTTGAAATCAACATGAACATCTTTCAAATCAAAATTAGTGTATTCCACATTAAAGTAAGGACCCTCCGATGAGGTTAGAAAATTTTTTCTGTGCTGCCCTTCAGTGTCTGTACTTGAATTTTTTTTTCAAATTCTACTGACCCAATAAGTGAAACTCTATAAAAATTTTATTTTGAGAAAAAACAATGGTTTATGGCTTGTTTTAAAGTGTAGAAAGGCGATAATATTTCAATGCCTAAAAATGAGATTACGCCATGCACCAGTGTACGTCGTCGCGATTTCTATTCGATTGCTAGCAAAGATTTAGTTTGCATGGAGTTACACAGTTGTCAACTGGACAACAAACACATCTCTAGAAAACTCATACTCATCACTTTGCTGCTAAAGAATGCTAGCAGAATTTACACTGCACCGCTGAAATGAAAATCTCGATGAGCTAAACGATCGCGTGACGTTCTTGTCTTCCTTCGCTAAAAAATGTTGCCTTTCTGCTTTTCAAAATAATCTTTATACCATTATTTTTCTACAAAAATAAGGATTTTATAAAACCTCATACAGTTTCAAAAAGAATAGTTACACCAAATTTTTCTTAGACAACATTACTCTAGACTTCTTGGAGTCTCTAGTTTAATCTGGAACCTTTCTTTTCATTTGCGAGACGAATTGATCGATTTAAAAAACTCAGCTTGCTTAGAAGATTGTCTAATCTGGTTTGAAAAATGTCCATTTTGACGCGATAATTGTAAATATTAATGGGTTGCCCAATCGTGATTATTGGCAAGGAACTGCTTTCACTTCTTTACGTTCAATTGTTGTTCGCCAATCCAACGTCAACAGGAGGAGCTCAGGTTAGTTTACAGCAGCAACTCCTTCTTCCTTCCCCTCCCTTACTGATGAGCACAATGGCAAGGATACTCTGTCTGTTTGATTTTCGCCTAAGTTCCCACGCGAAACGAAAACCAAACCAATTCTTTGTTTTCCATACTTTCACAGTTAAACTATCATACTCTATAATAACGTGCTAGCGGAAAATACCTAAACGTCTTCTATGTGCCATGGGATTCGGAAGACGTGTGGAACACGTCGCATGACGTGCCAGGGACTCAGAGGACGTGCCAAAGACGTCGCTTAACGTGTTTGGGGATTCAGGTAGACGTGCCGAAGACGTCGTCCAATGGCCTGGGGATTCAGAATGGGTGTCGAAGACTCGTCCGCTAAGGGTGGATCATTGAGGGGGACCAGTACCAGTAATGGGGGACCGTTTCACTAGGAGAGGACCAGTAGTGAGGAACCGATAGATCGCCCTATCGTACTACACACTCTACGTACTGCGAGCCTTTTGTACCCCTAAGTAGAAAAAAAGACGCTGTACAAGTAGAGCAGCTAGCTTGACGTGATTGTCCTTAGCTTAGTGATACTGCAACATCGCGGAAAGCTTGCAAGTGCGAGGCACGCTGACGGAGCACTTGTTACAATCATATGGCTTTACTCATTTATCAAGGGCGAGGGTAGCGCAGTCGGAGGAGGCGCGACTGTCGCGTGCACCCGATACCAGGTTCCTGGTTCGGATTTCCCGTCCAGGCCAACCAAGCCTGCCATCCCTCCGGGGTCGGTGAATTGGTACCAGACGTGTCTGGGAAGGATAGAGCGCTGACTTGTTCATCGGCTGGCCACTGCAAGTCATTATGGCCAAACACGCATTCACGTCGCCTCCACGACATCCCGTAGAAGTAGAATGCGCTGGCGCATCCCAGAAGGGGTTGAGTAACGCCGTCCTTTATCCTTTATCCTTTTACTCATTTATCGCCCACTACTTATTATGATAACCCTAACGATAGGCGCCGTCAAAATCGATAATCTCGATCGATATTCAACGATATTGGCCATATCCACTCAAATAACCCAAATTGAATGGCTACCAGTTGTAGAATATCAAATCCCTTGACATCAATCTATACTGGATTGTACAATCGTGTTTGTTGGCTAATAGATCCAATTAGCGCTCGATTTATAATAACATCGATCAAGATTATCGATTTTTGACTGCGCTATCCAACGACCAGCGCCGTCAAGAATCAATAGTCTCAATCGATGATCGAAACAATTACTGCATTTCAACTAATCGAATGGACGTACGTACAGATTAATTTGTGTTGCGCCTTTAATTTTTTAAAATTTAATTTATGCTCAATACATTATCAAATGTAAGTATAACTCACTTGGCCTCGCCGTCGCCATTGTCTCTGCGCATTGGCTGTGAATCGAAACCTCTATAAAAACGAAGAAGTCATAAGTATAAATGCTCATGCTTTCAAACAAAGGGACACACCTTTGGTTATAGCCGCGACCACCACCAGACTGATAGTCATCTTGAGGGCCATCAAAACCTCCTCCATTGCGCTGACCACCGCCACCGCCGCCGCCATAGCCGCGATCGGAGAACCGCCCGCTGTTACGGCCGCCGTAGCCGCGATCATTGTCGAAGCCGCGACCACCACCTGAACGAAAGGAAATCGGCCACAAACGTCGAGCTGCTGCAACTTTGGAGTTTTCCGCAGTCAATGGGGTGAAGAGGACCAATGGAACACGCTCTGATGCCTCACACAGTCCTTTTTGAAAAGCTCGGACTACATTATCAGCGTGGTTAGCTGCTTCTTCTACCATCTCAGACAAAGATCGGTTAATGACCTAGCGTGAAGGGGTTTGAGACAGATTTACTGCTCGATCTGAACCTTATTGTGTCTCAGACACCAAGTTGGTTAGTAAGCGACCATGAACGGGTTTGAAACCGACCACGAAAGCCGGTCACGCCCTCCGCAGCACCCGTTGATATTGCGCAGCTGGGGTGTGGCCGTCTTTCGTGCTCGATACCAAATCCTTTCATGGTCGCTTGCCAACCAACTTAGTGTCTGAGACACGACATGGTTCAAATCGAGCAGTAAATCTGTTGCAAACCCTTTCATGCTCGGCTACTAACCGACTTTTGTCTGACAGACCGCAAGCGGAGCGAGTTGTCGCTGGTTTATAATCGCGTCCGCGACCGGCTGTGGATTCCACCCCTCACGCAGCACAACAAACGTCCACTGCGAGGTTGATCACGGGGAACGACAACAACAATAACAACGCTGCTCGTTCCGAGCTGTGTACGAAGGTAGCGAGGTGACTATTCCATGTCCTAGGAGCACATAGAACGAGACACACCTCTTTGAAGAGTCCTCCAGAGGGTCTTTGCAGTTGGAACCAGCTAGTTCATGATGGTAGAACATGGTACAGCAGAAAACCTACCATCTCCATCATCTACCACCAAAATAGGATACGGTGGTAATCATCAAAAAGAGTCGTTGAACCTTCATTCTACTCTTCAAAGATGCAAACGATAAAGATGATCGTTAGTAGACGCTTAGTATACGCCACGTATTACACTCCTACATTACTACACCAGAGGTAATTTCACCCACAGCAAGACATTGAAGGATGAATGGGACAAAAGCGGTATGGAGAATTGATCGGAAGCCAACCTTTATGGTTGAAGCCAAGGAGCTCCACAGCTCAGCGCCAGATGGAGATCGACTTTAGTAAATGAACTAAAGCCCTAGGAACCAGTAAGGACCTTCGAGGGCATGTTCTGATAGGTCGGAGAGCTGGCAATGTTTGTCGTCCTCTTTAACGTACAGGTTTAAGCTTTAACCTACAGGACCACGCCCTAAAAGAGTCTTTAGGCCCGTTTATACTTCGACGCTGAGCGACGCAGCGCCAGGTATTGTAGCTACATTGATCGAGCGACGCGATCAATCAATTTTGCCACTATATATCCCTGTGCCGTCGCTCGAAGTATGAATTGCCCAATACCATCTCAAACAAGACAAACTGAACCGTATAAGGCGCGAGATGTGAGACGACTGGTCCCTCTTGAAGAGATCTGTAGGGGTTAAGTGTTGTGTGTTCAAACTAGTACCATCCTCACCCCCACCACGGTCATTCCTTTCGAAGGAGTCTCGGCCGCCGTAGTTTCCGCGACGGTTCCCGCCGTCTCGATATCTAAACGAATACTCTAAGAAGCCATCAGTCTTCAACGACCCATCCAACTCAAACCCACCCTCCACCTCCACCGTCTCCCATACGGCCACCGCCGCCTCCCATACGGCCACCACCTCCGCCGCCACCACCGTACGCTTGATCATTGTCGTCGATGCGTGGTGCACGCGCATCGCTAGTGCCCCCGTCACGATTGCGTCGATGCGGAGGCACGTAGCGGCCAGCACCCTGATTGTCGTTTACAGCAGCATTTCTACCGCTGTCATTTTCGGAATATCCTCTTTCCATCAAAGAAACAAGTCGCAAATGCGCGCAGAAGTTTGAGACCTCTCCTGAAATGTTTCGATACAAATCTGACCTTTTTCTAACAAACGTGTACAACGCGAGCGCGAGAACAACTGAACCAAAACCTGCTGGCCAATGACGCGATGGAACACAAACAGAAACAGGACAATCCGCTGCAAAGACCGGGAGAAAACAGCGGAACCACACACCGCAATGGCGATCATTTTGCGATGTGAGAGACATGCGAATAGGAAAAGCCTTAAGAAAACGACAGACTGGTACTCAGCCTGTAAAGAATCCAGCAGCATTCTGCCAGCCCTTCCGTTCATACATGCCGAGCGATATGGTGAATCATCACATCGCCCGACAGGTATAAACGGAGCCTGGCCGTTCTTCTGTTTATCTCCCATTTAAGCCGGCACACCCTTTCGAAACCTCATCTGAACAAGGAACAGTCTCTATGTCCAGCGGGTAAAATGAGTAGTACTGCGTGAACCTCCACCCTTCAAAGAGTAGAAAAATGTGTTCCATTTTTGCGAAGTCCTCCAACCTGCCGAGTTAGGGGGTCTTAAAATTTACAATGGAGTCGTACACCCGCACATAGCAACACCTTCCGAACACCGAACATCCAAAAAAAATCAAAAACCCTGCAAGGCAGGAAATCAGACAGCTGACTCCGTGTCTATGAGACAGCATTTTTGTTTTTTTTCGCTTATTCGATCCTCGAAGGGCATTGCCTTCGGCGATTGTGCGATTCCATTGTAAAATACCGGAGCCCCTAACTCGCTAAATTCAAGGACTTGAGAAATCGAAAATGAAGCACACTTTTTTGATGGGTCGAGATTCTCGTAGTGTATTCTCTTTCATCGTTAAAACATATACCCCAGAGATCCTACAGCACTGGTGAGTTGTACAGACCTATCTCTACTTGCTGCCTTGGATGTAACGCAAAACGCCGAGATGGTGTGACAGAGTGATGTCGCTCGATGGGCCTCGCACTGCCGTCTTACATAGTGTGTGACATGAAAGATTGCCTCCACGCTATACCAAGGAAGAGGAAAGCGTGCTGAATCCTGCAGCGGGATTGAGTAATATTTACCTTCACCATTTTATTGGGAATGAGGGACGAGGGTGGCACTAACTAGGGAAGGGTTTCGACCTCCCATGGAACTTCAAGTTGAGACCAGGATCATTAGAAAGAGCTCGGAATGCTGATTACGAATATGGGTGTCAAAATTGCAAAATGAAACTCCTGAGCGAGTTATGGCCTGCCGAAATCGGGGGCCTCACCACAGGCTGGCTGTACGACGCACCGGGCGCGAGAGTGGTGAGTCATCGGGGTTCCGTAAGAAGGTAGCGCCAGCTGCGGCGGTGATGCAGTGGTAGCGCTCACGCTCGTCGGGTTGATGTCGTTGGTTCGGTTCCCGTTGCTGCCCATTTTTTTGCAAGTCATGATTCATCTTCGAAATGCTTGTTCTGAATTATGACATCTGTCTGATTAAATAGCCGGGAAAACTACCATACACGTTTGTAAAAATGCTTGAAGGCAAAAAACTGCTATGGTGACATTTTTATTTACTCTGGCATCTCAAGTTCAACGAAAAGAATGGACACCACATTTGCTGCTGAAAAGGACATAATCAGTGAAGAAAGAGCACTAGATCAACGACTCTAGTTCTTCCTTATCATACATTCGACTTACCTTTTTACTTCACACATTTTTTTTGCTTTGTTCCATGAATGCCAAGGTTGTCAGAAACACCTCTAGTTATTGAATACATGATTTAGAATCTATTTGTGCAAAATAGTAGATAAAAATGTCTCCATAGCAGTTTTTTGCCTTCAAGCATTTTACAAACGTGTATGGTAGTTTTCCCCGCTATTTAATCAGACACGTGTCATAGTTCAGAACAAAAGGTCATTTCGAAGATGAATTATGATTTGCAAAAAAATGGGCAGCGACGGGGACCGAACCAACGACCTCGCGCCCGCCGAGCGCGAGCGCTACCCCTGCGCCACCATCGCAGCTGGCGGACTCTTCTTACGGAGATCCGATGACTCACCACTCTCGCGCCCGGTGCGTCGCACAGCCAACCTGGTGAGGTCCCCGATTTCGACAGGCCATAACTCGCTCAGGAGTTTCATTATGCAATTTTGACACACATACTCGCAATCTGCATTACGAGCTCTTTCTAATGATCCCGGTCTCATCTTGAAGTTCCATGGGAGGTCGAAATCCTTCCCTAGTTAGTGCCACCCTCGTCCCTCACTCCCAATAAAATGGTGAAGGTAAATATTACTCAATCCCGCTGCAGGATTCAGCACGCTTTCTTCTTCCTTGGTATAGCGTGGAGGCAATTCAAACGCGTATTTGGTCTTCATAATGGACTTATGTGATAAGACGGTAGGCATTTCAGTGCTTTTATCCTTCTCAAACACGAACGGAAGATAAAAGGACCGGTTAGCTCGGACGGAGCTGGAACCTTGGATCGGCTTGGGGTGGATACGACCAAATGCGTCTCAACTGCGCTACAGTGCACTTCAATCAAGCTCACCCCTACCTTCAGCACTTGACGCAGGCAGCTGCCACTTGAGGAAGAACGGACATTTGTTGTGACCGCGCCGACGTCTGCTCGGCCTGCCTGTCCGCTCGCGTACTCTGCACTCGGAACAGCCTGTTGGGTGCGTATGTACTAGATGAGCGTATTGACTGTGACCGCTAGGACACTGACGTCTGGTGCAACGGCCGTGCCGACAGGCTTCGTGACCAATACACAGGCATCAACCTGCCTCTTTCCACTCACATAGCCCTTACCAGGGACAGATCCGAACGAGCAAAATGAGTACCACAGCGGGAACCTCGTCCTTTCAAGTGGTAAAAAGTATGTTCCATTGTCATCAAAGTCCTCGAGCCGACCGAAGTCCTTGAGCCTGAATACTTACTATGGAATCGCACAGTAACACAAGGCAATGCCTACCAAACGTCGCATATACGGGAAAAACTCAAAAATACTGCTAGGCAAGGAATCGAGCAACTAACGCCGAGCCTATGCAGCAGTATTTTTGCTCTTACCTGCACATTCGGTGTTTCGAAGAGATGTTATGTGACACTGGGTAACTGCATAGTAAACTTTCAGCTTCCCTAACTCGGTAAGTTCAAGGACTTTGCAAAAACGGAGCATATTTTCCTACTATTTGAAAAGTGACGATTCTCGCAGCGGTGTTCATTTTCGCCGTTCAGACAGACGCCGTAGACCCTTTCTTGGTTAGAAATATAACGCGGTGTAGAACGACAATGCAAATGGGACAGATAGATAGGTGGCAACACCTTTTCCGTGAAAGCAGGGACCTTTTTGAATCCTTCACTCAGCTTTCCTCTGATAGACCGCCCCCATCGAATTCTAATAATCACAGGTCCTGTATTATGAAGTGGGGGCGCTTACGAGGGCAAAATCAGATGGCTGCAAGAGGCAGAATATAACAACGGGCCACAGGCAGTTCAGCAGAAATTTCCAGGGGCCAGATTCATCAACTGCTTACCGGTGAAAAGTACCGCCAAACCACCCGATATGACATTCATCAGCATCGAGTTTGGCGGTACCTTTCACCGTTACCGGTCAGTAAGCGGTTGATGAATCTGGCCACAGATCGCACTGCACTTTTTTACGAAGAGGTTGGTGGCCAATATATCCAATATCCCCACGTTATTATCGAAATGATATTATTTTTTGGCACCCCTTTGACAACTGACAAAAGAGGGCATCTCAGACTCTACCTGCCACTTCCAAGGTCAAAAGTAAGGTCAAGTTTCCTCATTCAGAGGAGCATCAGGGAGCTCAACATCTTGCTTTCGGAGAACGAGAACATTGTTAATATGTCTCTATCTTCTTTTAAACGTTTAATTGCACTAAGGTATCGTTAGGCTTATTTTTTGTTTGTTATATGTTATTGTTAGAATCTTACCGCATGTGATTGTTATCCGTGCCTTGTAATAATAAATAAATAAATAAATAAATAAATGACTGCCCACGCCTAGTGGACTATGAGGCTGCCCTTTGTTGAAACCTGAGGCGGAATTCATCAACGACTTAGAACAATTTAACAGAGAAGATGCAGCCGAAATCCCTGAAAGCGCGGCTTATCAAGCGATATGGTGAGACATTTCGCTGCTCTATCAGGGATTTCGGTTGCATTTTCTATGTTAAATTGTTGTAAATCATTGATGAATCCGGCCCCTGGTGCACTCTAATTCTGGAATTCTAAGCAGGAATACATACATGGAGAGGCAATGAAATGAATGTTTAGAGAACGTGGAACACCGTCCATTTAAACGACGTTTCACAAGGTGAAATCAGAGATTTCATCAGCACATCAATGACGGCGGTGATTCATCAATCGATAGAGGCGTCTCAACTCATGAAATGCACGGAACTCACGAAGACGCTATCTGCATATGAACTTTGGGCAAACAAAAACCGTTGGCGTTCTCTGCGACAGAATATTTTAAAGAATACTACTATTTCTTGATATTTATTTGCTTTGCTTACTATTATTGTTTGAAACGTCTAGAAAGGGGGCCACAGTGAATGTGGGGTGGAGGCAAATGCGCACGATTTTGGGGGCGGGAACAACGGCCGCGGCCGCTATTTCGGACGAGCTGCTAGCCGTTGCCGCTTCGCGCTTTTTCGTCGCGTTGTCTCGCGCCCTCCGCGGCACCATGCTCTCTGCACGTAGCTCGCCGTCTGACACACTCCTTAACCGCCAACGTACACTACCATGGCACTCAAACCACAGGCCCCTCTTTCAAATGTGTGCTCTCTCGAGACGGGGAATGAATGATAGCAAATTACTGAAAAACTGAGGAACTCAACCGTTTCCTGAAAAACCTCATACTAAAACAATACCATATTCGATTATGAGCCTTAAGCTTCACGCACAGCAACCAAAGAGGATTGAACGTCATGCTTTCGTTGTGTTTTAAAGAATTGCGCCAGCACTTTGGTGTTCGTGAAGCTTTGAACAGCATTATAAAGCGCTTGTAAAGAAGGCTAACTACCGAACTTACAATTTGTTTAAGGTATTGAAAACCAAAGGCCAGCCTTCTCTCGTGAGAGCCAACAAATCTTACGTAAGGCTCATTGTAGAATGCGGTCTTTCAGTCTTCAGTCCCCGTCAATAGAAGGACACAAAACTCCTTGAAAGTGTTCAGAATAACTTCACTCGTAAGCTTTTTCTGAAATGCCCTGGTCTGAGTTATGACAATATATAGTAATGATTCCGAGTAGGTCCGACGGGGCTAAGATGCTTGGTTTGTCTAGCCTTTAGACTAGAAAAAAAGAAAAAGAGCAGATTTAATCATGTTGCTCACAGTTCTGACAGGAAGGCTTTCCATTGACCCAGTCGGGATTTTGGTGCTCCTTTGACAACTGACAGAAGAAAGAAGACTCTATCTGCAAACCCCAAGATCGAGAGTGAGGTCAAGTTTCCTCATTCATAGGAGCATCAGGGAGCTCAACACCCTACTTTCTGATAATGAGGTTAACATGTCTGTCTTCTTTCAAACCTCTAATTACACTAAGGCTTCGTTTTGTTTTTTCGTTGCTCAGTCACCCAGCTCCTTATATCTAACTTTAATGTGTTATTGTTACCTTACCACATATGTCATTGTTATCTTACCGCATGTGATTATGATCCGTGCCTCGGCAAGTGTCTCCTGGTTCAGCAAGTTCTTTTGACTTCGAGAACACTTCCGACACACAGACATTGTTACAATGCTGTGTAACTATTGAACAGAACATAGGTTCCCGCTTTTGACCCCTTCCTAATAGAAGCGATAGCGGCTTAGAATTGTGGAAGCCCATGTGTTCACTCCGCTTTCTTTAAAATTCCTCCATTTTTGGCATATAAGTGCACGTGGCGAGAAGCTTTGAAAGGTCTTCAGGAAGAATGAATGTCGTTCTTATGCATGTATCAGATCAAGCACTCTGTGGTACATACTCCAATTCTTTATTAATAATTATTACTTAGGTCTATCCGACACCACACGAGGCATAATGCGTCTGTCGGCTTGCCGGCTAAGGAATCAAAGGTGGTCTAAATCTAAAGGTGTTCACATAGGAGTAACTTCACCAAAAAAACATGCAGAAGAAACAAAAATGCAAACCAACGCGTAACTTCTAATTAACACCTTTCAAAACTTTCATTCAAACCTTTACGTGTTAGTAAGCTCCAGGTTCTATTCCAGCCAAACGCTTTCGGGTGAAATTAGGCAGTGACTGCGCTTTGTAACGCCCAGAAGCATTCCCATGTTCCCAGCCCCGAGTATTTACTCCGGCTGGCAATCGCGGACAAGGAAATTATGTGTGCCTCTACAAATACAAACATATTCGAAACGAAAACCTACTAGCATTGTCTTGAAACTATCCGACAATCACATAAAGTCATCAAGCTACGAAAGCTGTGATGAAAACGACATTGGAATCGTAGGCAGCCCTCCCGAAAACCCTAGCGTACCTACTTCTACCTTAGAACCACCTCTTTTACGCGTGAGTCAGGCCTCGATCCTCTTGGATCAATCAGCAAGCACGCTGGAATCACGTGAACAGCTGCCGCGATTGCGACTGCTCGTCCGCGCGAGACCCCGGTGCTGATGACCCCGCCCCCAAAATCGTGCGCATTCGTGCGCACCCGTGAATGTGTGTTCAAACCTAGCGTCTCCATCTGAGAAGCTTTCTAGCAGACTCCAAGGAATTTATGGAGGAAACTCGAAGTCTCTACTCTCTACGAAGTCTCTACTTCCTCGAATAGCCTCCATGGTTTACTAAAAATTCTTTGGAAAACAAAGTTTCAAGTCTTATTTTAAGACGTAGAGAAGCGCCAATTTTTGAATGTATTGTAGGAAGTGAGCGCGCCGTGCACTCGCCTAGCTCGGTGCGAGTTTCTTTTGATCGACGACCTGCACCCTAACCAAATGGAACTGCGAAATCAAGGCATGATTGCCTTCTAAACGTTTCTGCTGTACTGTAGACCAATGTGTAACTCCACGTGTACAAAACCTTCGCTATCAAACAAATGAAGATCGCGACGAGCTGGACGAGTCCATGGCGCCATCTCCTCTTTTAATATACCCAAAAATTACTGCTGTCGTGCATGTTTAAATTAACCTCGATATTTGTTTCATCGAAGAACAAAAATTCTCTAAGGTTACAAACACAGTGTTCATCTTTTTCTTTCTCTAACAAACAAATAGTAAAATTTTTATAAGACTGAAATTCACACTGACGCTTAAACATCTGGTACGATTGGGGCGGCTGATATAGAAAAAATCGAACCCCTTTCAAGGAAAATTGGATATCTCTGAAACCAAACTGAACATTTTCCAAGTCAAAACGAAATCTTCCATGTAGAAGCAGAAGCAAACTAAGAACGTCAATGTATGTTGTTACATGTTTTATTGCGATCAAAACTCTTGTGCCAGGCGGGACTCGAACCAGCACCTTCTGCTTTTCGGGCAGCGACGCTACGCTACGCTGCTATGATGCGTGATCGCCTGGCGCAAGAGTTTTGATCGCAATAAAACATCATGTAACAACATACATTGACGTTCCTAGCTTGTTTCTGCCACAACATGAAAGATTTCGTTTCGTTTTGATGTGGAAGATGTTCAGTTTGGTTTCAGTGATGTCCAATTTGGCTTGAATAGGGGTTCAAACTTAAAAGTGTAATTTGACGTGGAAATGATATACATCGCTTTACAGAAAGCGAAACTTTAGAACTGCAGAGAACTTTTTTAGGTTGACAATTCATCCCAAAAAACTGGTTTTCTAAACAATACGAGCACCCAACTTGCTTTGTCCAAATTGACGTGAAAGTGGTGTAAAACAGCAGATTAGTAGAAGTGCATCTTTCGATTCTATGAATACACCATAAGCTGCAGAAGTAATTCCATACAGCCTATTTCCTTAAGCGTTCAATGCGAGAAATTGAAAATAGCGTAAAAACTACATGTTTTTATGAATTGTCCACCCCACAAATTGTAATGAACAAAGATAGTAAAAGGTATTATTGAACCATTGGACTGGCTCCGAATTCAAGAAGCTTCTTAATAGCTTATCAAATTATTTGTGCTTGTGCACATATCCAGTTCAGTATCAGTAGCATTGTCTAGTTAGCACTGTTTGTGTTCTCATTTAGTTTTTGCCTCTTTTGTGTTACTGTATATCACTATCCCACTCATTAACATGTCCTCTTTTTTGTTTTAACCCTGCGCGACTGTTGACGTACAAGATGAAGAAATAATAGAGCAAAAGAAGATTTCTAACATGATCCCTCGAAAACCGATTCTGGTGCAAGAAAGCTTCTCATCGTTCACTGTCAGCGAACCACCGCAGGCAAATGGGCACGGTGAAGAGCAACCAATAGAGACCAAAACACAGCTATAGTACACTGGAGTCATTTCAAACAAGCCTGGTGGTCGATCGAGCTGATCTAACACGCAGCACTACCAATAAACGTCAACGGGCAGAATTTACGTCAGCAACATCATCATGCATTATTATTCTCCCTCTAAACTAATTAGACCCACGGAGTAAATAAAAAAGTTAAATGGCCACCACAAAGGTGCGGCGATCACGAATTACAACGCGAAAACCAGATATTCTCGAGGTCATCCATGGTTTATACTTAGCCTTAGAACATGCCCGACGACCAGGCCTTTAGACAGGTCAACACTTGTCGCGACACAAGTCTTACGCTGTACCTTCAGGTGCTAACATGTCAGCGATGTGTCATGGTCGAGGGTCGTGCGTCTCTGCCATGAACAGAAGATGGTGCCTGCATCTACCATTTTCACGTCGAATTGGACACTCCTTCACTTTGGCTAAGCCTTTTAAAATCAAATCAAACCATTCCAAACCGGAACGACTTTCAGGCTAAACAACAGACTTAATAATACGGTTAGTACAATTTTTTGTTCAAGTAAAATTTGGTATAACATTCTTTGATTTTTTAGTTCACCTACATCAATAAGTGTAATACCTTTATAAAAGTTTTATTTTAAGAAAGAATTATAAAGTAAAATTTGTCTTAACGCACAGCAAAGAAGCAAGCATATAGTGCACTAAGATCAGATCGCGCCAGCGCCTCAAAAAGTTCGCCGCACAACTTTTATTTGATTGATAGTGTAAATGCTACTTAGATGAGCCATCAATGTGACGATATACGTGTTCTTTACAGCTGTTTTTGGTGCATCGTTAGCAGGCGTCAAGCTCGATGCAAATAAAACTTCTGCTATCAATCGAATAAAAATCGCGAAGTCTCGAAAGAGAGCACGGCGCAGTCTTTTTTGGAACTAAACAATGGTCTCTTTCCAGCTCTTTAAAACAAGCTTTAAAACATTATTTTTTCTCCAAAAAAGAAAATTTTATAAAATTTCAAGCCATCTGTTCACCTATTGGGTAAGCGAATTAAAACTTCAAAGAAAGGTATACTGAAATTTTCCTTGAACAAACAGTTATTCTAACCTTTTTGGAGTCTAGTTTAATGTGGAAGAATCTCGTCTCAATTTGGAAAAGTTCGCTTTGATTTCAAAGGTCTTAGGCTAGCTTAAAAGTGTCCAATGTGGCATGGACAGTGTGTGTTTGACTTGAAAAGTCTCCTCTTCTACGTGAAAATGGTGTAAATCAAACAAGTGGTTTCGAATGAGGCGAATGTTAGCGCAGTCGGAGAAGGCGCAAGCTGTCGTGTGCACTCCGAATCAACGTGGAGATACTGATCGGGGTTCCAAAGAGGGCAACCACTCCTTCCATTCCCTTCGACGCCGATGAATTGGCACTTGGCTCGTCCGGGAAGGATAAAACACGGACTTGTTCATCGGCTGGCCACCATATACATTCAAGCTAACTTCACGATATAGGAGTAGAATGCATGGCGCATCCCAAGAGGAGACTGATTAACACCGCCCTTTATCCGGTACATGTCGCGAAGGTGAGCAGCATTGATAGGTTGGAGTGAGCCAGCCGATCAGGGTAGCGATTGTACACACCCTCTCTAAATGTCACGCCCATTCAATGCGACCTGATTGGATGAGGCGTTCCCGTCATCCAATGCTGCTCGTCTTCGCGACATATACCTTTTACCTTTTATGCGTTTCGTTCTGTGACGCCGCCACGCCAGGCCTTTTTTCTTTGTTCTCACTTGTTTATTTGTTACACTTGTTTACATTATATTTTAAAAGTCCTTTAGTCCACCGGTTCTGAAGCCTAACAGTGGAATCCTATTTATGTTCCGCCTTGCGATCACCATTGTAGCATGACAGAGTAACTCAATGGATTTTCAACCTTCAAGGAACAAAAATAACTTCAAATTCGCAGTATGAAACAGCTAAGCATAATGATGGAAAGTAAATTCTGTCCTTAATGT
Organism: Heligmosomoides polygyrus bakeri; assembly: GCA_947359475.1. Classification (NCBI taxonomy): domain Eukaryota; kingdom Metazoa; phylum Nematoda; class Chromadorea; order Rhabditida; family Heligmosomidae; genus Heligmosomoides; species Heligmosomoides polygyrus. The sequence continues at coordinate 12,265,155 of OX375866.1, forward strand.
ATAAAGATCGGCGCTAGTCAACTCCTTTGCGGGATGCGCCACAAATTCTACTTCTAGGAACGTCGTGAAGTCAATTTGAGTGCGTATTTAGCCTATACGGCTTGCGGTGACCAGCCGACGACAGGTCAGCATTTTATGTTACCTAAAAAAAGTCTCGCAATAATTCACAAACCGCAGAGGAATACAAGGCTTTGCTGGCCCAAGCGAGACGCGAGCCAAAAAAGTAACGCGACAGCCGGCGCTTCTTCAGACTGCGCTACCACTCGAGGGCGAAGGAAGTCAACCGCAAGTGAAAGGCAGACACCAGTGAGAACCGGCCGCAACCGAACCTTGATAAGCTGGTGGCGCTTCCTATGAAGTGTTATCTCGTTCTCAAAGGTGCAACGCCTCAAAAACTCGATTCAAGAACTTTTCAAGATAAATCCGACCCCTGACACGTCAAACTGGTCTATCTTAGTCCAAGGGGAGGGGAGGCACAGAATTAAAAATTATGTAACAATTTTTTTTGTAACAAGTTATGTAACAAAAGCACTTTTCGCGTCTCGATTCAATTCATCGAAGAAACCATTTTTCGCAGATCTCCAAAAAGCAACTTTCCTTGCAATTTTTTAGTGCTCAACTGTATCACATCACTTTCGAAACAATAGTTTTCCTCCACTTTTGCTGGTCTTTCGAGAGCCAATTTTTGCTGTGTTCTTTTGTGATAAACGAATTTTGTAATACTTTTGGCTCAATAAATATTGTACTGTATTATTGTATTGTAAATTGATTTGACACTCACAGAACGGATTGAAGAGAACAGAATAGAGCCTAAGCTCACAAATTTCAAAAAAAGACATACGGTTTCACCGCGGTTGTAAACGGACAACGTTATGCGCCCCTTCAACATGAGGAATCCTGGTTACAACATGTCAGGCGACGGTCAGCATGCGGCATTCGGCTTTATTTGCCTCCTTTTACATGATAGATCCCGGTTATAACATGTCAGGCGGCGGTCAACTGTGTTTGAATGCGCTTTGCCCACCGAGACGTCTTTAGAGCCGCGGTTATTTGTTTGCTTGCTTGTTCGATCCGTTCTTTCTTTTTAGGTCCTATTCTGCCCTCTTCAATCCGCTCTGTGAGTGTCAAGTCTATTTGTTGCATTTTTAGTTTTGTGCCCTTCCCCCCGCCCCCCCCCCCCCTGACTAGGATAGATCCCACTTTTTGTACCACTTTGGTTTGAAAAGGGTAAATTTGGCGTGAAAATGCTATACATGACACCAGACTAATATACTACCATAGCTCGTAATGTCGCGCCAGAAATAAGACACACCCCGTGCATAACCATCGAAGGTGTAAATGTTGTTAAACAGCGAAGAGAATTCATCCCTTATGCGAAAACGTTGGACGATAGACGATCTATTCAAACATCGCGGCGCGTCTTTGTCATCAGACAATACTCATCTCGACACCCACACCCACAGAACATGCAGAAACACGCTGTTACAGAATGTTTTCTTGCACTTGTATGGGAACAATCTCTTGAACATATCTCTATAAAAAGCCAACGCCATCACGGGTTTTGGAAGCGCTCCATCGTAATCCAGCCTTAAGGTGCTAGGCATCATATAACGCTCCGTTTATACTTCCGACGCCGAGCCACGCTACGACATGTATAGTGGCTAAATTGATCGCTCGCGCCGCTCGATCAATGTGGCCACAATACGTGGCGTCGCGTCACTCGGCGTCTAAGGGCCTGTTCATACTTCGCGACAGCAGCGACAAGAGCGCAGCGCGCGTGGCGTGCGCAGCGCGCGGAAGTATGAACAGGCGACAAGAGCGACAAGAGCGACTGGAGCGACAAGAGCGACAAAAGCGACTGGGGCGTCGGGCGTAGTGTGGTGTACGTAATTGCACCATAACTTCGTGGCCTAAAATATCAAGTGAATAGGGATCGCGGCTATTTGCAGCGGGGGTCCGTTGGTCTTTTGCTGTATGCGCCCTCCTAGCTTAGAGATTGCGCGTCGGCGTTGACGTTGCCACGTTCGATCGATGTCTTGTGCGCTCGCGATGGCAGTCCCGACGAGCAGATCGTGGCGCAGTGGGCAGCGCGTCGATTAACGCGAGAGAGGTCGGTGGTTCGGTTATCACCTTGTGGCAGTGATTGCATCTCAGCTGATTGCTTGGGATTTAGGGGGCTCTAACCTGTGCAACTTTTTGTGCAATTTTTGCGTATTTTTCCAGCCATATGTATTTCGCCGCTCGAACAGCGCAGCACTTAGCCGCGGACTCCTCCTGAGGCGAGGAATGCAGTTTCCACACAAGTAGCTTGGATGGCACCCACCCTGGAGTCCCTTCCTTAGCCTGCTGTGCGCTCGAAGAGCGCAGCACTTAGCCGCGGACTCCTCCTGAGGCGAGGAATGCAGTTTCCACACAAGTAGCTTGGATGGCACCCACCCTGGGGTCCCTTCCCTAGCCTGTTCTGCGCTCGAAGAGCGCAGAACTCAGCCGCGGAATCCCCCTGAGCGAGGAATGCAGTTTCCACACGAGCGGCTTGGATGGTACCCGCCCTGGAGTCTCTTCTCTAGCCCGGTTCTGCTCTCGCTCAGTTCACCACCGTGGAACACAGCTGCGGACTCACGCGTAGCCAGCCCCGTTGCTGGCAGTGCGCGCTCCAGCCACCATGGCGCGCTCCAATCAAACGGACCCCCGCTGCAAATAGCCGCGATCGTGAATAGGGGTGTTCACGTCTAACTATTCAATTGCATTAGTTTTTGGAAACTGAAATAGACAAAAGCGAACAGTTATATTATTAAAAAGTCTCTGGAAACTGAAACAAACACAAGCAAACAGTCACATGTTTAGTCAAAAAAGTTGTTAGAAACTGAAACAGACGCAAGCGAACAATCATATTACCTACATCGTTAGTCTGGCACTCAAAATAGACATAAAAGCCCTCCTTACCTTTGTGTGAAGAACGTCCGAACAGGAATCGTTTCCTTCCAGCACTAGTGCGCCTTCCAGCACTAGTGCGGTGTAATTACGTACTCCACACTCCGTTCGTCGTCCCAGTCGCTCCAGTCGCTCCCGGCGCCGGCGCGAAGTATGAACAGGCGACAAGAGCGACAAAAGCGACAAGAGCGACTGGAGCGACGGCGTTCGAGTATGAACACTTTTCGGCGGCGCGCGCTCGGTTTTAATCGATATGCATGTTTTGCACGGGCGACGAGTCGCTCTTGTCGCGAAGTATGAACAGGCCCTAAGAGGCCCCCCAGAGTTCTGCGGCGTTGCCGCTGCCCTATCCTTCATCATAGGGCAGAGACGCAGAGCTCGCCGCCGGCGGCGTCTCTGCCCTACCCTTAACCATTGCGGCGAGCGGCGTTGCCGCAGAACTCTGTGGGGGCCTTAAGTATAAACGGGGCCTAAGGCTGTCGCTTTTGCATTGCACTCCAGACTAACAGTAGTGACCTCTACGGAAGAGGAGCCAATGCCTTGTCCGTCTCAGAAGAGCATGATAGTAAGGAAACATGCTCTGGCTGGATGGCTTGGGTGGAGACGTTAAACTTACAAGGAGAGGCTCCAATGTGGCGGTGAGCTTTTGCGATGCAATTTTTACAGGTGTAGGGCCCCATGTGTGGTGCCGAGAGGCGACATTGCTATCCACCGCGCCAGCCGATTACCTTCGGTTAGGTGGCAACAGGGCGTGATGAACTTCACGCTCACGCTTCCACACGCCTTTTTTCGACCAGAGAAAAGCACTACGGAAAAATTAACTACAGTTTTGGGAGCAACCTGTAAAAATTGCATCGCAAAAGCTCACCGCCACTTTGGAGGCTCTCCTCGTTAGGTCCATTAGCTAGACACCGACTAGTGTAGCCGGCCATAAATGCCCTCTAAGAAAAGCTCTGCGAAGCAGTACTGCAATCGTAGCAGTTCACGAAATAGTGATGGCCGCTGACGGCCACCACTATTTCGTGAAGAGCAGACATGTACTCGTCGAAGGTGATAAGCGCGAAGCGATAACGAAATGTCTACGATGATCATAAAACGTTTCTAGAAGGTACTGTTTAGAACAGTCCGCCATTTGGCAAGAAAGCGATATGGTGGGCGATATGCTGCGTTGAAAGCTCAGATAACGCGGGCTTATCGCTCGCCATATCGCTTGATAAGCTTAAAATTCTCCGTTAAAGTTACGTAAGTCGTTGATGAATTTGGCCCCATATTGCTTGATAAGCAGCGCTATCACGGAATTCGGCTGTATTTCTCCGTTAAATTGCTGTAGGTCGTTGATGAATCTGGCCCCTGGGCGCAAAGCGAATCAGCTTGTGAATGCCAAAGAAACGTTAGTAATGGGCTCATTGATTGCATTCTTAAAGTTTCTGCCAGTTACGGCAGGTAGAGGTTGGTATGGGTAAGTGGTCGGTTCATCGAGTTACGAAATCCGCGATATTGGCGGGAAAAAAGAAAAAGAGTGACTGCTGTTTCGAGTCGTTCGTTGAATACGCTATCCATGGCACTTCAAGCTCTCCAAAGGAATCGACGTCAAGCCGAACTGTGTGACTTCAGATTGAAGGATTTGTACTAGAAGCTTGACCTGGACAGCTCTGCTTTCCAAGAATGGTTGAGAAGTATGGATGTCGGATGTCAGATTCGTGACCAGCACCCCAAACAATCCCGCTAGACAAAGTTTCAGCGAAAAAATGTTTTTCGAACGAAGTAGTGTCGGTGGAGTCGTAACTTTTAACTAGTGCCCCAGACAGCCTCACTTGATCACGGCTTCAAAATGGAGGCTGTTGTTCTTTGCTTCTAATAAACACTGGCCATAAGAAATGCTTGAGTCCGACTTCAAGACTAGCTATTACACTGGAAAGTGGGCCGAGTGTAAACAAACGCTTCCGATCGGTCCTAAAATCGTCGACGTTTTAATATTTTATGAAATTTCAAGCAATCGCGCCCTCCAGGCTCCACTGCCAATGACTTAAAACACCGGTACCCAATTAAGGAACACAAAATAGAAGGGTTGAGGTGTGAAAAGGCTAACGACTTCCCCCGGATAAGGCGCTACCCAAATGAAAGCGCTCTGTGGACGCGAAACGAACGACGAGCGCCGGAGGGAGTGGCGCTGGGGCGATCGACGGCATTCCATCCGCCGGTAGCGAAAACGGCGTTGAAACGAAGCGTACACAACGAGAGACAAGGGTTCAGAGAAGTCCACGGGCCGAGTGACAATGGATCAATTGTTATTCCTTCCGACGACACGCCTCAAAATGAACGGTCTGCCGCCACCGCGCCACCTCGCTAAACCGCATGCCGTACGTTGGCCAGCGCGTCGGACGAAAATCGGTGTTGAACGTTTTGGTGGTTCACTAGGGATTAGATGCGGGGATATGCGGGTTAGAAGAGAGGAACGTACCCGGCAGGGATCTGCGCAAACCCCTGGGGGTATTCATTAATAATTAGACCCGTGGGTATGCGGTTTATTAGGGTAGAGATAAGATAGGACTCAGGTAGAGATAAGGTAAGAGTCAGAGACGCAGGCTTCATCGTGGGTATCTCTGCCCCCTATACCCGCGGGTTAGTCGTTGATGAATCCGTCCCCTGGTCGTCAGATTTTTTTGAGCAAATTTTTTTAACGAACAATTTTCGTTAGATATCCGTCAAATCGTTAAATTTCGTTAAGAATGTGATGTTGTTGTAGTGGTGAATTGCTTCAGCTCCACATGAGGTTTTTAAAGGTGTTTATTGGTCAACATTTTCAAAAAAGACAAAAAATAAAAATTAATTAATTAATGCCAAAAAAGATTAATTAATCAATTAATTATTTAATGGCCAAAAAAGCTGTAATAGAAGAGGCTGTGTATCACTGTTCTAAATGAAAAAAAAAACAGTAAAAGCGTTTATACCATTTTTTTTGTCAGATTGGTCACTCTTCTAAAGAAGCTTGATGCTTTGCTTGAAGAATTCCGAAATCAAAGTGAAAGTCTTCCAAAACGAAACGAGCTTTTTACAGGTTAAACTACAGACTCTCCAAGTTGGTTAGAATAATTTTTTATTCACGAATAATTTCGAATAATTTTCCTTAACACCTTGACCAGAATCGCGTTTTGTGGCATGCAGACGCGTGGAACGCGCGCGCGATTCCACTCTCGCTCGCTGTGAGCCACCGGTGGCTCATAATGTCCCCCGCGGACCACTTTTTTTGTCTCGTGCACTTTTTTATGGATTTTTCTGTTCCGTAATCACCTGTGACAGGAGAATGTACAACAGGAATAAGCTAGAAAAATGTCGTTGCTTTCATTACATGAATAGAATTTATTATAAAATTTTTACTAGGAAGGACAGACAATCAAATCAATTCAAGTCGGTCTTTTTCGTCAAAAGTTCGCCCAGGAAGATGATTTGGGGTGCTGATCACGAACCCATGCGCTTTCGAAATTTCGGCCAATTACGGTAAAAATTGGCCGAAATTTCGAAAATTTCGAATAATTTTCCTTAACACCTTGACAAGAATTACGGTAGGTTTCGGTAGGTACAGGTGAGTAAAGCTATCGGAGTTATGGTTACCGATTTTGCACAAACTCCGTCTATGAGGGTTACTTGGGGTGCTGATCTCGGATCTGGCAGACGTTTTCGAAATTTCGGCCATGGGTTATGGTAGGTAGGGGTGAATAAGACTGTCGGCGTCATCGTCACCGATGTCGCCCAAACTTCATCTACGAGACCGTGATTCCTACAGCCTTACTCATACGTACCTACTGTGACCTACCGTAATCGGCTGAAATTTTGAAAAAGGATATCTGATTCGTGATCAGCACTCCAGATTACCTTATTGAGCGAACTTTGGGCGAAAAGCCTGACTTGAATTGATTTGATTGTAGAATTGGTCTCCTTCCTAGTAATTATTTTTTTAATTCGATAAATCTAATGGAAGCAAGACATTTTTCTTGCTTATTCCTATTGGACATCCTCCTATCGCAGGAGATTAGGGAACAGAAAAAACATGTATAAAAGTCGGCGGCAGCAGAATAAAAAATAGCGCGAACAGTTATGAGTCACCAGTGGCTCACATTGTCGCCAATGTGTTAAAATTTTTTAGTTCAGCTGCCCGAGTGAATGTAATAATTTTATTTCCTTTTTGTGAGAGAAAATAAGCATAAAACGATAAGGGACGGCGTTACTCAATCCGTTTTGGGGTGCGCCACCATTCTACTTCTACGGTATGTGTGGAGGCGACCTGAATACGTATTTGGCCGTACAATGACTTGCGATGGCCAGCCGATGGATAAGTCAGTGTTTTACCGCATAGGGACAAATCCTGTACCAATTCAGCGATTCCACAGTGATAAAAGGCTTGGTTGGCCTAGGCGGGAAATCCGAACCATCAACCTGGTATCGGGTGAACGGGACAGCCGGCTCCTCCTCCAACTGCGCTACACGCGTCCAACGAAATTTACCAGCAAATATCCGTTTAATCGTTAAGTTTCGTTAGAAAGATAGAACTAGTGTGTATCACCGTTGTAACTGAAAAAAAAATCGGGGAAAACTTTTTACACCATTTCCACAGACACTCCTCTAAAGAAACTTGATGCTTCTGAAACCACAGTGAACGTCTTCTCACAGGTTAAACTACAGACTCTTCAAGATGGTTGGAGTAATTTTTTGGTCAAGGAAAATCAGGAACAACTTTGTTTGAAAATTTTCAGTTCAATTGCCCAAATGGATGAAATAATTTAACTTTTTTTTGGGAAAAATAATAAGTTAAAGTTTACTTGAAAGCGCAACAACGCAGCAATCATTTATTGCATTGAAAGAAGAGATCGCGCCATACATTCGATTAGCTCTCTGCAATTTTTATTTGATTAATGTTGTGAACGCTGTTTACATAAAGCATCGAAGTGAGGATATGTGTGTTCTTCACAATTATTTTTGTCACATCGTTTACAAGGATGAAACTCCATGCAAACAGAAATTTTGCTACCAAGGCTTCCTGCCAAGGTCCAGCTTGACTTTCGGGAATCGAAGGGGGGGGGGGGGGAGGGTCGTACTGTGGCCTTCCACGTCTGGAGGGGTGGGTGTCGTACTCTTCCGGTTTTTCTCAGAGGATTCTCTCTTATTTTTCAGGTTTTTAGGCGTTGTTTTTAAATACTGATAAGTTGTTTTTCGGGGAACGTCTACGAAAGCGTGGAGCCTCTCCTTCGTTCCCCGAAGTTGTAAAAATTAATATTAAAAAAAGGTTTAAATAATGATTGCATTACTTGTCGAAATCGTAGTAGTTCTTCCTTGAACTCTAGGCGAGGTTGGTAACAGCGTTTATTGGGCTTACGTTTCGGCGAGATCGCCTTCTTCAGAGCCCGAAAGGAAACAAACCTAAGGGTGACCACTCCACCAAAGGTCTCCTCAATCCTACTGGATTTTGAGACCAATTAGACGTACAGAAGATGATTAGGAGACAGCAATCGACCTCACTTAACCAAGGATCGCCAGGCGAACAGGGCAGTAGTGCTCGTGAGGGTACCAACGAAGACCGTACGCTGACTAGAATGCTAGCCGGAGATATGGCCTGAGCTCCCGGGTTACATATAGGCGCTCCCCCTTCCGGTTGATTTTTGGGTCAGTACCCTGTATCCAAAATGCCTTAAGGGCTTTCCGAAAGTCTGTGGAAATGGTGTAAAAAGTTTTCCCCGATTTTTTTTTCACTTACAACAGTGATACACAATAATCATAATAATAAGTATTTAATAAGCTGAATGAGTTACTTACATCATTTTTAGAGCGTTTTCTACAAATTCAAAACTCACTTGCTTCTTGCATACAAATCATATGTTTGCCCAATATTGGAGTATGGCACCACTGTATTCAGTCCTCACCTTAAGCGCTGCATACAGGAGCTTTCAGAATGCCTACACTAGAAAGCCATGGTTACGCTTAAATGGCTATGACTACACCTCCATTCCATCAGCTCCTGATCGTAAAAAAGATGATGACTGGAAAAGTTGCACTTCCACTTACTGAGCTTTATACAGTCCATCATTCTACCACTAGGGGTTGTAGATCTAAAATTCATTATTCTACGGCCAAAAGTTGTGCTCGTGCCTCCTTTTTTACTCAAAGGGCCGGTTCTGAATTCTTGATGTTTACCAAATAACATACTTTGCCATCTTCGATTAACCAATATAAAAAGCTCGTTGGTAGTTATCTTAGGACTCGCTAATTCGCCGTTTCTTGTATTTTTGTGTTTATTACCAGTGTGTTGTCCGTTCACCTCCAATGTGTTGTCTGGGTGGTGTTTGTTTCGTCTCGTGTTGTCATACACGTATAAATAAATAAATAAATAAATAAATAAAACCTAGGAGAAAAAATGAAACCCTATCAAAACTTTAGAATCATAAAGAACTTGGAATCTGATACTTGAATAGTGTCAGATGTGTGCAGTTTATAGCTGCCACGAGCAAGGGAGAGAAGTGCAATAGGAAGTTCCATTTGTTCACCTACGGCTTATGAGCTTATGAGACGCGGGGATGCACACTTGCAACTGCACGGTGAAAGGTTCTATTCATCGCAATGCGCAAATTCATCCATTTCTCCATTGCTGATCTACCAAGCTGTTTTTGTGTCTCATCGAACCTCTCCCCCCCCCCCCCCCTCCCGCCCCCGCCCCGCATCAAGATCCCATTTTTTGAAAACTGTCTTCTATATGGTTAGAAAGCATCTTTTCTCTATTTTCAAAAAGCAATAGGGTTTTTTGAATTTCCAAAAATGAACCAAGTTATGATCAATTTTGTGAAGAACTGCTCGTAGACTCTGATCGGTTCTGCTCCGACGACATTGGAGTGATTTTACAAAACTAATCATAACTCATTAAGATTCTCCAATTTTAAAAAAGCTAATAGTTTTTTGAAACCTAGATAATAAGCGCTCATTAACGGTTGTAAAATCAGTTTTCAATAGGGAGGTCTTCATAGGGGAGGTGGGGTTTGATTTCTGGTCGATTTTTGCCAAAAAGACCTCCCTATTGAAGAAATATTCACATATGGCCGGTTAGCATATTTCTTCTATTTTTGGAAAAGTTATTGTGATTTTCAAATTTCTAAAAACGAACCGAGTTATGATCATTTTTATGAAATCACTCCAATGCAACGATGCAGAGTTTACGGGCAGTTCTTCACAAAATTGATCACTACTCGGTTCATTTTTGAAATTCAAAAATCAGAATATCTTTTTGAAAAATAGAAAAAAGATGATTTATAACTAAATAAAAACCAGCTTTCAAAAAAGGAGTCTTCATACGGGGCGGGGGTTCGATTTTTGGCACGTATTTCTGCAACAATGGACCAGAAGTCGAACCCCCACCGCCTCCTGTGAAGGCCTCCCTGTTGAGAAATAATTCCTACACTTCCTAAACTAATTTCTAATTCTTACTTATTTCGAAAGCGCTTATTCTCTAGTTTTCAAAAAGCTATTGGCTTTATTAAATTTCGAAAAACTTACCGAGTTACGATTATTTATACAATATCGCTTCAATTTTTTCGCACAAAAATCGAAGGCCTCCGCCCCGTATGAAAACCTTGTTTTTGAAAACCCATTTTTATACTGTATGAAAGCTCTTTTTTCTAGTTTCTGAAAAGCCATTCGCGTTTCAAATTTTGAAAAACTTACCGAGTTATAGTCATTTTTGTGAACGTCGAATTTCGTCGCTCCTATGACGTCAGTGCCATATCGACCAGGAGTCGATCCTATCTGTTCGTTTCAGAAAACCATGATTTTCACACTGTGCGTTGAACAAGACTTGTACATTTTTGTGGCAAGATTTCAACTGTGTGCGTAATCTGTTTCAGGTAAAAACACAAATTAATTTTTCTTGAAAAACGAAAAATTTACATACGATCCGCCCTAATCATATCGGAGATCGCTGCAAAGAAGCTTAGCTTTTTATTGTATTATATTTATAACTTAAAATTCCATGAAGCACAATTTCAATCTCGCGCGTTCTTTCCTTCGGAAGATAGAAAATTTTTCCGCGAGAAGACCATCTTCAGTGGCGATCGATGATATCGGAGAACGCAATGGCTCCACGTAACCTACCATATTTGGGAGTTTGTTTGACGTCTCTGAAAAATTCACAAAGCTTTTAAAACCGTAAGAAGTGTGGATTCTACGCATTAAAAAGCAGGATGTAAAAATAGAAGCTTCCATGAGATTAATGGTGTCAAACATTTTCGGCAAATGATACAAATCGGAGCGTCTGTTTAGAGGTTCGTTTCAGAAAAACAGGTTTTATTAGTGTGTGTGTCAAACTGTGGCTAAAAATATTATTTGGTACAACTCCACTTTCTGATGCTGTTTCCTGCAGAAGAGAGAAAATTAGTTCCTTGACAACTCCATCCACCGGTTGTCATTCTGTCATCGCTTCGAAGAGCGCTTGCAAAAATCTTGTAGGAAAAGCACTTAATTTTCCTTAGTAATTGACACTCCAAATTTTATAGACTGCAATTTAGGACGTAGATGTCGCTCGCTGACGCAGAAAACTATCGTGTCCATGACTTCCTAAAAAAAAAAATGAAAACCTCTTGACTCCAAATCTGCCTGCAGAAAATCTTTATTTTTAACAAGTAATACAATCATTATTTAAAACTTTTTAATATTAATTTTTAGAACTTCGGGGAACGAAGGAGAGCTCCTCACCTTCGTAGACATTCCGGAAAAAAACAACTTATCAAGAATCAAAAACGCCTAAAAACCTGAAAAATAAGAGAGAAGTCTCTGCCAAAACCGAGAGAGTACGACGCTCACCCCTCCAGACGAGGAAGGCCACAGTACCCCCTTCGATTCCCGCAAATCAAGCTTGACCTTGGCAGGAAGCCTTGATAGCAAAATTTTTGCTTGCATGGAGTTTCATCCTTGTAATCGATGTGACAAAAATAATTGTGAAGAACACACATATCCTCACTTCGATGCTTTATGTAAACGTAATTTATTGCAATTGTGCGTTGGAGTCGCAGAGGTCGCAGGGTCTAACTCTCACCTCCGGTAACCAGGTCTTCCAGAAACTCACTGCGAGGAGAGCGGAGAAGAAGCCGTTGCCGTTGAACCGCGTGCCATCGGTCAAGGTGCGCGGGAGACCCATCGGGTCAGCACTTTTTGGGAGCCGAGCACTTGTAGGCGGCTGATGACTGTAGATTGGGTAAATCCGAGCCTCGTCGCAAGACTCCGGGTGATAGCCTCCGGATCAGGGATTGCGTTCAACGACTAACGGTTTACTGGATTTATCTAATTTTCATTTAAAAATTTTAACGAAATTTAACGATGAAAATTTCCGTTAAACTGCATTAACGACATTTTACGCATTTTTTGAAATTTTACTTCTTTTTCATATAAGGGCATTTCGGACAATTTTTTTTGGACGAGCTATCGCGGTACCGAAAAAGCACTTTAATTACTTGTGTAACAAACCTAGCGGTCCGGTTTGTCAACTGTAAAAGCAGCTCCTGAAGAGCTGGACCCGTAGTGGATAAAAAGCACATAAAACTGAAGTAAGAGAGTTTATCTTACATACATTCACAGGTTGCAGCATTATACAAACTAGTACACTTTATACAGACAATAGAAGAATAGACGAGGGGCCTTAATGCCTAGGTAGGGAAGAGAAGCCAGCTCGGCCAAGGAGACAGCCCAGATGACGGGGAGGGGACGCGCTAGTAGTTGCTCGGACCTCTCCTTTTATAGGGACTACCCCTAGGAGAGTACGGTGGCCTCTGTGAATGGGCGCGTGGTGCGAGTGAAGAGGAGGAGCAGCTTCCCCGAAGAAGCACGGCTCAGTGTTGTGTTCTACACCGCTACACCTGAATCACTGGAAATAGGCATTCGATGTCGTTCTCATATTTTCATGGCCTGCACATTAAGATTGTCTAACCTTAACCGTCATACGCCGATCATCTAGGGAAGACTCTAACCAAGCCAGAAGTTTACCCCAAATGCCTACAGAGCTAAGCTTCCCAATTAGTTTACTAGATTTTGGCAAACTTTGTCAGAAGCCTTGGAGAAGTCAAAACATGTGGCATCAACCGAATTCCCATTGTTGACTGTTTTAACCCAATCATTAAAGGAATCGAGAATATTCGTTAAGGTAGGGCTCCGCGCGGTTCGTCGGGAATAAAAGAAGCTCTATTGAACCATGTTGTAATTTTGTCTCTTATTATTCTTTTGCTCACCTTCATGGTGCAGGTGTATTACTTATTAAGCGAAAGTTGCTAACAACATTGCTCTTTGGAGACTTTGCTATAGGTTTCACAAGAGCATGCTTCCACAAGTGTGTAATCTGGCCCAACATGAAGGAGAGGTTAAACAAGTGTGCAAGCGGTTTAGACAAAGCACGATAGCATTTCTTGTAAACTAATTGAGGAATACCATCACAGGGTTCTCCAGTTGAAGGTTTGTCTCTTGAGTGCGGTAGAAACATCTTCGGAATAAAAGTAGATGTCAGCAAGCGTGTCCTGAGTACTGGAGTTTTCGGAAAAAATGTCAACTCACCTTGCTTTACCAGTGTTTTTTATGGCGCACGTTGTGAACAAATAAATAAATAAATAAATAAATAAAATTATTTCGAGAGTTCTTGGTATTTCCTTGCTCCCTAATCAAGTAGCTACACACATCACTTCTGTCCAGAATTCGACTTCCTAGGAGGGTTTGAGTTTCGAGGTGAACCTAAGTAATGGATGAATGGAAACGGAGCTACACGCATCACTTCTGTCCAGACTTCCGTCTTCGTCTTCGTCTTCTGTCGGGAGAATGTTTACATGCTCTCACTCTCAGTCGCTTCGCAGTTTTTGGAGTTCCTATGCCGTTTCTCGCGCTTGATTGCTACTCAATAATTTTTTATACTTCCCAATCAATCATTTTTTCTCAGTTTTCCTTGTGATATCTATTAGGTTGTAACGAAGTAAATGGCACTGAACCACTGTAAATTTAAACAGTTAGTATCTCGGCTTGTAGGCAAGTTTATTAATCGAAATAAAAACCTTCTGATTCTACACATCTTTGCCAACGTGACACAATCTTTTTTATCCCAGTAGCATAAAAATCAGAAGTTCTGGAATTGACGAAATCTTCGAAGGCACTTTCGGCATCCTGTTGGTAATTGAATATTTTCCCTACCAAGAAGTCGCCAAGATGCTTGAAGAAACGGTAGTCTGTTGGGGAGAGGTCGGGAGAAAAAGGAGGATGTGGTAGAGTTTCAATGCTCAGCTCATTCAATTTCTGCAACGTCATTCGTGCTACATGGGGGCGAGCATTGTCGTGCAGAAGGAGAACTCGCCTTCGGTTTACCAAGGCCGGCCGGATATCCTTCAACTTTTTCATCATTTCTTCAATTTCAATGCAGTACTTCTCTGCCGTGATGGATTCACCGGGAGGGAGGAAGCTGAGGTGAATAATTCCCAGCGAACACCACCATACTGTCACCATTACTTTCTTTTGGTGCGATTCCGGCTTTGCAAAAACCTTGGGGATCTCATCGCTGTCCACCCACTGTGGCGATCATCGCCTGTTGTCGTACATTATCCATTTCTGGTCACAGGTTACGATGCGATCAAGGAATGGGTCCGTTTCGTTCCGGAGAAGCAGTGCGGACGAGATCTCAGATCGTCGGTTTCTTTGCTCCTCAGACAGCTCGTGAGGCACCCATCTTTCCAGCTTTTTGGTCTTTCCAATTTCCTTCAGATGCCGGGCGGCTGTGTTGTGACTGACGCCAAGAACCTTCGCTATCTCCCTGGTACCTTTGTGTGGATCCTCCTCTACCACATCTCTCAGCCTGTCCTCATCAACATCACTATGCCTCCCACGACCTTCATGTTCTTCCAAGCTCTCATCTCCATTCCGGAACTTCTGATACCAACGATACGTCGTCCGAATTGTGGAACATCCTTGACCGAATGCGGCGTTGATCTTGTCGTCCGCCTCCTTAGCTGTAGTGCCCAGCTTGAATTCATACAAGTAAATTCCTCGGATTACCCTTTTGTCCATCTGCAAAAAAAGTCAATAAAACTCTAAAGTTTTCCCAACTTTACATAGAAAATTTGGAACTCACCGGTAGAGCAAAGTTTGCGCTTCTAAATGATATGCCACATGTTACGGTTTGTTCTTGATCAAACGCGTAAAGACGCGCCAAAAAAATGGCGCGAGCCAGTGCCATTTAATTCGTTACAACCTAATATTTCATAAGTAGGGTTGGAAAGGCATAGAAGACGAGAGTAATACGCTAGGAAACAGAAATAATGCAAGAAAATAAGTGAAAGAAACAAAGCAGGGGAATTAGAAGGCATACTGTACAAGGCTCCGTTGAGTACGAATATAGCAACAATGTCAACGATAAGCAGTAGCATGCTACGACCTGTCGTTACTACGAATTTCTGCAAGGCCGTTACGCAAGGACTCTAGCCTCCAACATCTGCCTGCATTCCAGGAGGAAGTCATTCACTATTCCACAGCGGCCCGTTGGCACCAGCGCTTCAAGGCTGGAGATATCTCTTTCGAAGATCGACCTCGTTCCGGACGCCGCTCTGTTGGACTCAGAATGCATGCTTTACTGGGAGTTGCTGGATAGTGAGTCCAGAGTCACAGCATCTGTCTACGCTTCCCAGCTCCAGAGCTTGGCCGACGCCATGCGCCAAAAACGTCCAGAACGACAAAATGATGTCTACCTGCTGCACGACAACGTGCGTCCTCATGTCACAAAAGTGGATCAGGAACCCCATCCACCGTACTCTTCAGACCTCGCTGCTTCTAACCACCTGTTCAGAGCTCTGAAGCAGCATCTTCGAGGTAGAGCGTTCTTAGATTGACCTTTTCCTCACAGCCCTCGAAATCCTGGCGGAAAGGGATTGAGAGGCAGGCTAAAGGATGGGGCAGGATCTTAGACTTGGATGGGGAATCGATCAACCCAGTAGTTTGGTTTTCTTTACGCACGGGCCCTTAGACGAAAACCAAACAGTCGGAGTATTCTACCCCCTGTGCTCATCAGTAAGGGAGGGAAAATAGAACAGATATTAGGCTGTCGCAAAATTAATTTCCGTTTCCGAGTATGTATAAATAAATAAGTTTTTTACCCTAGATCATTCCGTCTCAGGGAAAGCTGCACATACCATTCGGTAGGCTTTTTCCTACTCTTTCAAAAAACATATGTTGATGTCGCTCTAATTTTTCTTGCCGACTTTTTCCAGGGCTCCGTAAAACCATGAACCGACGCGGGTATCGAGTCATGCTCGTCACTCATCGTCATGCTTTACGAACTCAAATTCGAACATTCTGCGGCAGAGGCATCCCGTCACCTTAGCAAAGCTTTTGGAAAGGACTGTCCTCGCGAACGAACGTTGAGGCTCTGATTCGAAAAATTCGCTTTTGGCGACTTTGATCTCGGAGAAAAACTGGGTTGCGTGCGCAAGTCTTCGCTTGACGATGAAGTTTTGAGGAGAGCCATCGAAGGAAATCCGGAGACGAATACACATACGTTAGCAGAGGACCTTGGCGAACATCATAATACGGTAGCGAGTCATTTGGCGAGAATCGGCAAGTTGAAGAAGATGTGGAAGTCGATGCCTCATGAGCTGACCGACGAGCAGTTCTGGCACGTTTCGACGCTTGCTCCAATCTGCTAGTTCGGTTTAAAAATAGTTTTTTTTTTATAAACCATTGATGAAAAATGGGTCCTTTACGATAATAGGAAATGGAGTTTTGTCTGGGTAGATAAGGATGCTCCTCCAACATCCTTTCTTAAACCCGATCTTCACCCCAAAAAAGTTGTGCTTACTTTGTGGTGGTGTTGCGAAGCTGTAATCCGTTTCAGCTTTTTGCAACCTGGTCGGGCAGTCACAGCCGTGGGATGTAGACCAAATGTATGAGAAATTGCAAAAATTGTGGCCGGCAGTGATGATTAGGGAGGGCTGCTCTTGTAGCAAGACGGCCACACACCTCACAAATTACTCGGAGAAAATTGACCCATTTAGGTATCGAACCTCACCCACCATATTCTCCCGACCTTTCCCCCCCCCCCCCCCCCCCCCTGACTATCACTTTTTCCAAGCCTTGATTCTCATTCGCGTCAGAAGCAATTCACAAATTTGGCAGATGTTGAATGTGCCCGCCTCGATTTCGTTATTTCTTGTCACCTCAGTTTTTACTGTGAAGGATTAGCTTCATCACCAGTTTGTTGGCAGAAATGTATGGATTCCAGTGGTTTTTAAATCGATTAATGAAGTTGTGTTTAAGCCGAGGTTTACCAGTTTGAAGTAAGGCGATTAATTTTAATACAACTACTCGCAGCAGTGGCACGGGCAGTGCAACCTGGGGCCGGATTCATCAACGATTTACAGCAGTTTAACGGAGATATTACAGCCGAAAATCCTAAAACGCCACTTAACAGCATCCTTACGGTGAAATCTCTGTGAAATCCCCTGTAAAAGATACGACGTAGCAAGCTCCGGTTCTCAGCCGAATTCCAGACTCCGTTATTTCACAGCCTTTTTGATGAATCATAATTCGCAGTAGTTTCTCTATAAGACATCTGTATTGTGAATCCGCTGTAGAATGTTACCGCTGTAACGTTGATGAATCTCGCCCTTGGTTCAACAAGAACATCCACCGTGGCTATACCTTTGTCCTTGGGAAAAAATTTCGAATGATCGAATAATATTCGATTTTCAAAATTTCGGATTTCGAATGATCGAATAATATTCGATTTTCAAAATTTCGAATTTCGAATGATCGAATAATATTCGATTTTCAAAATTTCGAATTTCGAATAATCGAATTTCGAATAGTCGAATATTCGAATAATCAAATGAACACTATTATTTACTGTCGTCACCTAGTGGTTGACATTTAATTATTTTTTATTACCCACTGTGAAGGAAATGGATGACTGCTCCATCCATTTCCTTTACGAGACCAAAGGACAATAACAGCGGTATAATGGCAATGAAGCACGCTTTGCTTCCCTAAGAATTCGTGCACCGTGAAGAGAGAAACACCTTGGGTAGGCAGAGCTAGATTGTTATAGGTCTTTCTCTATAGGTTGCTATCTTTCCTTATGTTATAGCGAAGCTTCCAGGTGGTAAAAGAATGATTATCATGGGCGGAGAAATGACACAAAGGCGATCTGGTGCAGAAAGGGCGCACTGGAGTCTCATGAATGGCATTCAGTTTGTGTTTTAGCTCCGTTGAAGAGAAACGGACCCGCGTTGGAATCTAATCTGACAAGACACTACGACCTGGACAGTGTTAGAGCGAAAATGGGGATGGCTCACTTTCATAGGAAACGGAGTATGACTGGCTCTTGTACTCCATAGCCATTGCTCTTCCTCTCTTCTTCAACGTCTTTACTGGCAGAAAGCAGCTTTCTAGGCCCCTGAATGTTCTACCTCCCTACCGCAGCCCCTTCGGCTCTAATCGTTCCCTTGTTGTAACTGGGGTAGAAATACAAAACGAAGATTCTCCCGTAGTATACTGAAGGTAAAAATATCTGTGTACAGGCATAACCCTAATCACTTGCGATTCACGTGAATGGCCACAGCACGCTCGACGGCCGTTTACAAGGAAGCAGGTGCGCAGCGGAGGGCCGCGCTTGCAGCGCTTACTTCGCGTCAACTCACAAGGGAGGTCAATGAACTTCCCGTGGGAATCTTATAAATGACCTATTGAGCGCTGTGGGGGATTGTCCGAGAGGCACCCCAGTGGTTTAAAACTGAATGCAGCTAAGGGACATTTTATTTAACGAATTTACCGAATTTACCTTTTTAACGCGAAAATTTTTCGTCAAAAAGTGGTCGTTAAAAATTTGCCGAAAAAATTTAACACACACCCCTGCTGCCCATCGCCTCCCCACCACTCTCTGCTAATCGAAAGTTTAGGGACTTGTGCTCCCACAACTCCGGAGATCGAAAGCAGGTTTCGCCCAAACGTCGTCTAGAGGGCTAATTGAGGTGCTGATCGTAAATCTAGTTTTCGCGTGATCGCGTGATTCCACATTTTCATGAGTGATCAAGTTTATCAGTTTGAGTACATAGAATCGCTTTCTTCATCTACATATGTGATCAGACTTGCTTTCCAGTCTTCGACTTTGAGATGGAAAGTAGTGCACGAAAAATGGATAATTTAGAAAAAGAAATGACAGATTCGTGGCAGCAGCCTAAATAATTTCCTAAGGCGAGGAAAGGACGAAATCAGTGGTCATGACAACCCCATCCTTACTCACGAACACACACTATGAAATATCGTAAGCGGCCAAATTGTCGAAATTGGATACCATATTCGTGCTCAGCATCCAAAATAACAGTACAGGCGATGTTTGGGCGAAAAAAATCGACCTCCACTCCACTTTTGGAGTCACAATAGTACAACGCGGCCGGTTATTCTGCACCTTTTCTCGCACATACTCACCGTCGCCTATTGTGGTCGACGGTAACACCGAACGCGTTTGCCAGCTTCGCGATCAGAACCTCAGTCAACCCTCAGGACAACATTTGTACGAAATTTTATTATCTACTTACGAAGTCATGGGGATTAATACAAGTACCTACGTTTGCAAAGCCCCCCCCCTGTCAGTGCGGGAGAGTTGCCGAGGAAGAATAGGCTGCAAGAAGACCAATAGAATAAGTTAATCATATATGTAAATTTTAATGCTCAAACTGTTTTAAATTCAATGTCTAAACAACGAAGTAGAATTAGAAATACCCTGGGGTATACATGAACTCTAAATCACTCTGTACTATAACAAACACAAGTGGAAAACAAGCAACAACTAAAACAAGTAATAACTAAAGCAATGGTAACAACAACACTAAACATGTCTTGTTTCGCCTCTGCCTTCATACAAAACATGTTTATAATTAGTCACCCCGAGGCTCGTCAGTGAAGAAGGTGACTAATTAATTCAGTTGTTAGTACTGTATTTGGTGTTATATGCAAATGCTACGAATACTACGGAGTACAATACTAGGGAGTGGATCAAAAATGATGCATTTTATAAGAGATGCTAAAATTAGTAAAATTTACAAGAGAAACGTTCTCTATAGGAACCCGAAGACTGATCAGCACATCCCAGAGGTGGACTGAAGCAACACACTTCGATCATGTTCGTAAATATGGTTAAAATGAGAATATGTTCTACATTTACCAAAACGCACAGCAATCCGTAAACAACTCTCCTAGATTCGAACCTGGACCTCTCCCCGCTATCCACGCCCCGACTGCAGTGAATGTTTCATTTTACCTAATAAATTGTCAGGTTTCTAGCATCTAACTATAATTCAAGCTCTATAGCATCTGCATGTTAATTTCTGAGTATTTCAAGGCCATTCAAGGCGTCACTTTCGCCTTATCAGCCAGCACTGAAGTGCTACAGTTTTTTGTAATTTTTGACCTACCCAGATGCCCGCAGGACATTTGAAGACCACTACGCTGCTTCTTAGACACACCTTTATAACAAGCAATAGGTCATTTTGGAAATCTCCACGGGAAGTTCATTGACTTCTCTTGTCAGATTACGTACACACAATTCGGCGCACTTTGAGCGACGCGCGAAACTCAAACATCGTTTTTTATCATAAGGTCAGACTCCCCTGGTTTTCGAAGAAGAGTGCCACTAACTTGTTAAGAGATTGATAAAGAATATTCGAATATTCGACTATTCGAATATTCGATATTCGAAGCCTTCGAATATTCGAATAAACGAATATTCGAATATTGGCCACTTTCGAATATTCGAATAAACGAATAATTCGAATATTGGACTTTCTCGAATACTCGAATAATCGAATAATTCGAATATTGGACTTTCTCGAATATTCGAATATTCGAATAATCGAAATTCGAATTTATTCGAAATTCGACTATTCGAAATTCTAAAAGGACAAAGGTATAGGAGGGACTAGTGTAAAAGGGAAAAAATGATGGTAGAGAAGGGGTTGGTTGAGGTGGATAGCAGCAACTCAAGCCGGAACTGTTTCACCGCTTGAGCCACTGAGGAACTTCCGCGATAGTTGATTTCGTGAGCCAAACCGCCGCTTGGAATAAAACAATAGTTTATTATAAAATACACAACAGCCGAATAGAGTACACGATCGCAATCGTCGTCCCGGCTAGTCCTCACGCAGTGGAAGGAACGTCTGCTGGATCGGCTTTCCTGCTTCCGAGATCACCAGATGAATCTTGTCACCGGTGGAGATCTCACGCTCGGCTGCTGTACGGAACGCATCCTGAACCCGGTAAACGTTAGAACTGCTCCGGACGTTCTTCGTGCAAAAACCGTCTCTTACCTTCATCAGCGAAACAGCCCTATGAAGAGTGAGTGGTGGACGTTCGGCATCGTCACTCAGTGTGACATGCCCGATCTGTAATATCCACAATTAACGACCGTCGTATTGAGGAGTGATAAACGCCGTGCGATCCCGTCAGATCATATACTTAGAGCCTATTTTTGGCATGCAGCAACGCACTCGACACATTTTGTAATGTTTCGGAGCACAGATAAGACGAAACGATGAGATTTTTGATGTCATCATTCTCGAGGGCGTCAGATATTAGGTTTTCCGGAAAGTTCTCACGTTTAACCTATTTTTCATTCGTCTACTATTACGTAAAAATTCAATTGCATTGCGCACTAATGCTACTTCCTGTGCAGAATTTTTCGCTCTATCTGAAGGAATAATTTATATTTCAACGTTGTTTTATATTTCTGTTCTTGAAGAGGTTATTGAAATATGTGGCATGAGCAATTCTGAACGATATTTTATTTTAGCTTCAGATTGGGACAGCCCGCAGCCGAGACAGCTCGACAAGTCAGTCAGGTGTGGGACCTAACAGTGTTGGAGAAAGCACTGTACGCCAGTGGTTCAGTAAATTTCGGTCAGGAAACTTCAACTTCGAAGATGACCCCGTAGCGGTCGACTTAGAACAATTCTGGACGACGAGTTGAAGGAATTGGTGGAAGCAGAACCATCCCGAACAGCTCGTGGGATCGCGGAAGAGCTAGGCGTTAGCAAAACTGCAGTTGCAGATGCTTTGGAACGCCTTGGGAAGGTGAAAAAGCTCGAAAAGTGGGTGCCTCACGAGTTGAGTGGGCGGCAAAAATTATCGCGTTTCGGGATTTGTTCTCCTCTAGTTTTACGCAACAAAACTGATCCGTTTTGGAAGGAATCATCACTCGTGATGAAAAGTGCATTCTGTGTGATAACAGGAAACGTTCCAGACAGTGGTTGCACGCCGACGAACCCTTAGACACCACAAAAGGCGAACCTCCACCAAGAAAAAGGTAGTGGTCACTGTGCGGTGGTCGACGGCTGATAGGATCCATTACATCCTTTTGACACCAGGCCAAAAGATCAAGCAGAGTCATACTGTAAGGAAATCGACAAAAAGCACCGAAAACTGTGTCAACTTCAGCCAGCATTGGTCAACAGAAGAGGCCCGATTCTTAGGCACGATAACGCCCGCCCACACGTTTCGCAAATCACTATTCGAAAGTTAAACGAATTAGGGGTTGAAGTTCTGCCTCACTCGCCATATTCTCCAGACCTCTCAGCAATAAAATACCACCTTTTCAAGCACTTTCAGAACTTTCTCGATGGTAAAACCTTCACCAATCAGGACCAAGCCAAAACAGCCTTCGTGGATGTTGTCGAATCTCGACCACCTAATTTTTTCGCTGACGGAATAAGTCGACTGATGGCCCGTTGGCAAAGTGTGCTGATTCTAACGGTGCTTATCTCGACTAAATCCGGCAAGATTTGAGAAAGTTATGGTAGTTCAAAGTGAAGCACTCCAAACGCTGAGAACCTTCCGGACAACCTAATATTTCGGCGACTGCTGCGAGTCCTTACCGGAGATAGATAGAAGCGAATTCAATGTAGAAGTCTGTCGGATGAGACGGTCTGAGCGTCACAGAATCTATCCACCGCCCCATCTCGGAACTATTGATCACTGCCCAGGGTTATCAAATTTCTGTTAATCAATAAGACGATGAAAATCGGATATGGAGATGATTTTTAGGAGATCATCGTTTAATTAAGCGCCCTGCAACGCTACTTTTCATTAAATTCCTGTTATCTTCTATAGGGTTTATTCCTAATTCAATTTCGCTTCCGTCGTCATGTGACGAGACGCCAAGTCATTGCAAGGAAAAGGACGAGTCCAAGAATCCGCTCAGGAAATTTTGGTAATTCCTTCGCAGTTAGTCACCTTATAGATATCGATAAGTCTAATCTCTCTGTTGAGCTTCCCAAGGCTCGCTGGCTGTCGTTGTTTTCAGACGTCGACGCGGCGACCGACGATCGGCGGCTCATATGTTGTATCGTCTTCAAATCGCTGAATGGAAGCATAAAGAGTAGTATCTCGAAATCCTTTTCTGTGTTTCCATCCGTAACTCGTGGTTGTACTAATTGAGCTATCCTTTGCGACGCCCAGGTCTAACCATCGGGCTTTGTTCTTCGCGTGTAGAGCCTTTTGTAGGCTTAAAATCCGAGTTCCTGGCTCCTCGCAGTCATTTTTGCGTTCAGGAGTATGGCAAAACGTATTCTGCTGAAGTACTAGTTTTAGCTAAAGTGTGTTAGAGTAGCTTGTTGTTATGTATGCTGGTTTCTTTTATAAGTTCTCTTTGTGTTTGCTCGTCTGACGTGTATCTTATATGCACATAGAAGTAAATAAATAAATAAATATAAGCAACGGCAGGGAACCCTCGAGGACAGACACCCAGACGGTCGACCGGCATTCGGCTGAAATTGGAGCGAGCTGGCCACTCGCCTTCCGTCATACGACTGCCGTCCATCCAGCCCTTCTGGAGATCGTCCCCACTCCAGTGGCCTTGCCGATCTCCTATCCACCGTGATGCCTTGTTCCATTGTCGTTGTCATATTTGTTGTACCGACTATTGCGTTCCGATTGTTGTTGATGACGTGGATAAATGTGAGGGAATCGGCTTAACCAAGAGGCTGTGTTGACAGAATCTTAGGTGGTATCAGCGAGTGATTGCGATTCACCGACTTCTGGGTTATGGGCCCACGCTGTGATGACTGAATCTTAAGTTCATAAAGCAGTGTCTCGGTGTGATTCGTCTTCCTGTCCGTGGATGTATAAGGCGAAAATTTTAAATGTGCTCGGAGGGGAGGAGACATAAACTGGACGAATTAAGACATCAGACGGCACCTACATAGCATTCGTCACTGTGTTGGACCGAAATTCCTCTACAAGATTTCGCACACATCTCTCTAAAAGACTAGTCAATGCGTGCTCTCTTGATTAGAACCTCAATTTCACCTGTAATTCTCGGTCCGCAAAGCTTTCCGCAGCCTATTTTAGCAGCGATTTCCAATCTCTAGTGACTCAGCAATTACCTGACAATCCAAGAACGGCACGATCATCGGCTCAGCCGCGCCACTTGCTGAATACGCCACCCGTTCGATGCATCCAATCGGATCGTAGCTGAACACAGCGCCCTTTCCTGAAAGAAAATGAGATCTCCATTGATTTTACTGACATTTGCCCTTATGTGAAATGCAGCTAGCTAAAAGCGCTGCTTCCATTTGCAGGAGCAAATTCTGGTTCAAGTTTAGCCAATCATGCACAGCTATTCAACAAAAACTTACCATTCTCATCAATTCCGGCGAGAATAGCACCGGTATAGTAAGGGAAGAAACGACGATAGTACAGATTTCTTGATAGAAGCTCAGCCATTAGATCTACACTCATGTCGGTACGGTAGTCGAAACGATACTTGTGAAGGCGAGACTGAAAACTGGACAATGATGCTTCTATTAGTCATCGCTGACTCGAAATGCTACCTGTAACACCCTCTTCAGCTGCAGAACGTCGCCGTAGAACCCGGACGTGGCCAGGATCACAGAATCGTTCCTAAACAGCATCACAGAAAATAAAATCAATCACGGTTCTCAACAAAACCAACTTTCGGACAAGCAAATGCTAAAAAATAAAGGTATGTGAGGATTGCGCCACGCACGCTACTCTTTCACCACATCGGGACCCTTAATTCACACTTGGATTAAAACATTGCTAAAATCGATCAGAAAGTACCTATGAATTCTTCCAAACATGTCCATCTTTCGGATTGCATCACATACTCTTTAAATGCCGTTTACGTAAGTCAGTTTCATGGAACAAAACGTGACCAGGCTCCTCTAAACCTTTGTTTTATGACTATTTAACACACCGTTTTTAGAAGACGAATCCGCTAAAACCTAAGCGGAATAAAGTGTTTAACAATCTCGGTGCACAGCTTTACAAACCAACAATTCAATGAGTTCCCCTTTTCGTCCTTCAAAACAAACCATACTTTGGGGATGTTTTAAGAACACAACTACCATTCAAACACTGATAAAATTACCTTGGCACAACTACAGGGTGTCTCAAAAAAAATGTATACACTGTTGAAAAGGTGATAACATTGCTCACAGTAAAGGTACTGAACAAGTTAAGGGCTCATATAAAATCTTAAGAAAATAGAAATTTTCTGACATATGAGCGGTATGGAATGCGCCACGTACTCGCATGAAACCCTGCATTTTACACTCGATTGATCGTGTTTCGCTTGAACGCTTGTTACAACTCTTCACAAAGTGGCCGGTTCGATTTAATTACTCTTCTTTTAAAGTTTAAAACTTAAAAGCACACTTATGCTTGCGAAAAATGCAGCGTATCCTAAAAATGTGGGTACTATTTGAAAGGTTCTAACATTGCTGCTAGTGAAGCTTCTGAAGATGTTTGAGAGTTGTATGAAAGCGCAGGGTAACGAGATTTCTGTGTAAATAGTCAAGATTGTGCCATGCCCCGCCTGAAACCTTACGCTTCAGGCGGGGCATGGCACAATCTCGGACCTTACGACATGGCACAATCATGGACCTTACGACTCCATTGACTGTGCATTTGCTCAATGCTTGTTACTTGTATCTTGCTACTACTTGGCCAGACTAACTTATGCTGTGCTTCTTTTAAGGTTTACTGTCTCCCAGTAGCTGCAATTATGCCGACTAACCTCTCCATTCAGCTTGAATCTTGCTTCATCAGTCCACAGAGACCGTCTTGGAAAATGGGGCTCCTGCTCACACTCAAGTTGTGCAACCAATAAATTCGCATGTCACGTGTCTTTCACGTGATTCTCAAGTTCTAAACGTTAAAAGAAGCACAGCACAAGTTAACCTGGTCGAGTAGTAACAAGACTGTAAGCAAGCACTCAGCCTGTGCACAATCAATCGAGCCTGAAATGCAAGGTTTCAGGCGGGGGCCTGACGCAATCTTGACTATTTGCGCCACAGAAATCTCATTACCCTGGGCTTTCATATGAGTCTCAAACATCTTCAAAAGAATCACTAGCAGCAATGATAGAACCTCGCAAATTGTATTTGCATTTCATAGGATACCCTGCGTTTTTCGAAAGCCATAGTGTGTTTTTAAATTTTAAATCTTAAAAGCAGCACAAATCGGACGGCTGCCGTCCCGCGGGCGGGTAGTATAACAGCCCTCTCGTCGTCTGTCGGCGGCGATCCGCGGACGGCGGGCGCGACGGGCGCGGCGATTGGCCAGCTCAGGGATTCCGGCGCGATTCCCGCGGACGCTTCCGCGGGAGTATAACATAGGCCTTAGATGATCGAAACACCGCTTAAATTGGTGATACTAAGAGAAATAATGAAATAAGTGAAATTTGCCACATAGACATCTGCGTTAATAGCATTTACACCACCACCGTTAAAACGCGATACGCCCAATCAGTGCACGCCGCTGCTTCTAGCGAAAAGCACTACAAACAAAAGAAAAGTACACTTCCTTATATTTATTGCACTCTAAAGAAATTTCTTTTCCTTGGAGATGTTGGTAGAATTTCTACACAATGTTATTTTCCGCTGTCTGACAATTTTTTCATTTTTCCAGAAATCAAAAAGCAGACGAATTTGCCCAAAATGACTGAAAACAGAAAATGTCGCCCACTCCTAATATTGAGATTCCATGAAAGACGTGGCAAAACTCTATATGCATGTTTTTATATTTTGTACAGAAGACCAGCTGCCACCATCACGGACTAGGAAAGTCCTAACTTGGGAAGGATTTCGACCTCCCATGGAACTTCAAGTTGAGACCTGGATCATTAGAAAGAGCTCGGAATGCTGATTACCAATATGGGTGTCAAAACTGCATATTGAAATTCCTGAGCGAGCTATGGCCTGCCGAAGTCGGGGGCCTCACCACAGGCTGACTGTGCGACAAACCTGGCGCGAGAATGGTGAGTCATCGGGGGCCCGCAAGCAGCAGACACCAACTGTGGAGGTGGCGCAGGGGTAGTGCTCCCGCTCGTCAGATGTGGCGTTGTTGGTTCGGTTCCCCTCTCTGCAGGTTTTCTTGCAAATCATAATTTATCTTCCAAATGACGTTTTGTTCTGAATTATGACACACGCTTGATTAAATAGCCGGGAAGACTAACATACACATTTGTAAAAATGTTTGAAGGCAAAAGCTGCTACGCTGACATTTTTATTTACTATTTGGCACAAATAGAGTCCAAATCATATATTGAATAAATAGAGGTGTTTCTAACAGGTGTGTTCGTCACTCCTGGTTGATATTTGTTTGACCTTGCTACAACTGACTGTTTTGTTGCTGGTTGTAGAGAGACTGCATGGCTGGATAATATAAGGTGTACAGTGTGTCAGCAACATACATGTCTACTTCACACATTTTTTTGCTTTGTTCCGTGAGTGCCAACGTTGTTAGAAACACCTCCAGTTATTCAATATATATGATTTGAACTCTATTTGTGCAAAATAGAGAATAAAAATGTCTTTCTTCTCTCTTTTTTGCTTTCAAGAATTTTTAAAAATGTGTATGCTATTTTCCCGGCTATTTAATCAAACACGTGTCATAAATCAGAACAAAAAATCATTTCGAAGATAAATTATGATTTGCAAAAGAGCGGCAGCAACGGAAACCGAACCGACGACGTCGCATTTCACGAGAAAAAAGCACTACCCTTGTGCCACCGCCGCAGCTGGCCTGCAGTGCATACGAGTCTGACTCACCATTCTCGCGCCGGGTGTGTCACACAGCCAGCCTGTGGTGAGGCCTGCGATTTTCAGCAGGCCATAACTCGCTCAAGAAGTTGATTTTGCAATTTTGACACCCATACTCGTAATCAGAATTCCGAGCTCTTTCTGATGATTTCTTTCCTGGTCTCAACTTGAAGTTCCATGGGAGTTCGAAACCGTTCCCTAGTGAGTGCGATTACGCGGCCATTAAATGAACCTGAAACACTCAGCCTACGCCTGAAAGGGCTTTCCACTGTGACGGTTTGCTGCGCATAGGTTTAGGACATCCTACGATTAAGTTACATCAGCACGCGACTAGTGGGCACTATTGTATTAGGTTGGAAAAAAAGTCTTTTCATTTTATTCAAAGATTTATTACTTCACAACTACAACGTCAAATCAATTGAGATAAACTCTATTTTGTTCCGCTACACTTCTCCAAAGACTGGGTAATTTTCCAGTTCCTCTCGCTTAAAAGACCGCAGTTCTGGAGTCGAACCATTGCTGAATCCAATTTTTTAGGTCTTCATCTGCTTCAAAATATTTCTTTCCAATTTCTTGCTTGAGAGCACGGAAGAAATGGTAGTGGGTAGGGGCGAGGTCAGGGCTATACGATGGATGTGGCATTACCTCCCAGCCTAGCTCCCTTATTATTTCTCTTGTGAGTCTTGCAACATGTAGTTTTGCATCGTCATGCAGGATCATCACCTTCGACTTCTCCAGCCTGTTTTCTTAGAGAGTTGCGACGACTTTGTGGAGTTGGCCACAGTATGTGACAGCAGTGTCTCTCCACTTCTGAGAGTTTGCCGATAAATCACCTCTCTGATATCCCACCAAACACTCAAGAGAATCTTCCTTTCGTGATCATTGGGCTTGAGATCAGACTTAGGGCTCTCTCCCTTTTGTACCCATTGCCTTTTCCTCGGAAGTTGGCACACAGAACCCAGGACTCTTCGCTTGTCACAATCCGCGGAAGAAACGATTTTCTTCCTTATCTGGACAGAAGAGAAGCAGCGATGGAGAGCTGTCGACCTTTCTGAGTGTCTGACAGGGCATGTGGAATCCAAGCTCCAAATTTCCATGAAAGCCAAGATTCTTCAGATGGATTCCTACTATCCTATGAGACGCTTTGAGCTTCTCTGCCAGCTGACGTGTCGTCTGCCAACTATCGGTACGAAGAAGATGGTGTAGTTCACTGTCGTCCAATCCAGTTGGCCTTCCTGACCATGCTTTGCCCTCAGTGAATAATCTCCCTTTAAAGACTTTCCGAACCACCCGTAACAGGCGCGATGAGTAGCAGATCCCATGCCATATATATGATTAATTTGGTCTGCTGCCTGAAGTGCTGTGGATTCTTTAATGAATTCATGAAGAATGCCGTGCTGAAAATGGCCATGAGGTAGATCTGGCATTGAGTCCGGAAGATTGGATGGATAACGAATTACAAGAAGAGTCTTAACCTGTGTCCGTGTGCGAACGGTAGACAAGTGTGATAGGATTACGAAATCAGCAAAACATTGGCTAGTGCGTTTACAAGGGGAAGGGTAAAAAAAATTTCGAAGTGTGAAAAGACTTTTTTCCAACCTAATATTAACGTCTCTAGATATCGAATAAATTTTTTTTTCGCCCAAACCTCGCCCAAGGTGGTTATATGGAGTGAGCACGAATTTGACATCCGTCTTGAAATTTCGACCGATTACGGTAGGTTACGGTAAGTATAGGCAGTCCGATTTCGCACACACTTTGTCTATGAAGGTTATCTGGAGTGCTCCCCACGAATCTGGAATCTACAGAATAGGTGGATACGGTAGTGGCACAGTGTGCAAGCGGTCCGACAGCCATCGCCTAACAGGGTGCGCAGATTCCGAATATTGCGAGAAAGTTCTCCATTGGAACAGTTTTAATTGCGAGACAGCAGTATAACCATCATGATGCTCGAAGCACGCCAACAAGAGCTTTGCGACTTCGAGCTGAAGGACGTTTATGAGGAGGCCAACATGGAGACAGCCACTTATGGCCTAGTTATAACGACTCCATGCCGATATACTAACCTGCAGATATATGGAGATGCTTCAAAGGGACATGCCGACTCGGCCTTTGACATTCAATGTGCCTTTAAGAATCCATTCTGAAGCATTCCTTACCCGTGCCACCGTAACCTACCGTACTCCAGCGTGATAAAATAAACGGGTTAGATTCGTGATCAGCACCCCAGATAACCCGTATAGACGAAGTTTGGGCGAAATCGATGAATGAAGTCGCGAAAGTATAATAGTGCGGATTAGTGGTTTATTGAACTACGCTTCATGCTAATGATGACAGCCACAAAAAGCTGTAACAGCCTGCTAATTTGTTCGTCAATAGAAGGGGAAGCAGTGGCTTCACATAAGGCTCAGAAATTAACTCACAAAACGTGGACCTTCTCGGCATCTCTCGTGATGATGTTAACTTCGTGCTGAGACATACGTGTGTCACTGGCCACGATGGCGAAGTTCTCGCCCGATAGTGCGCATGTCGACCTAAAAATCAACGATTGTTTTAATGGTAAGACCATAAGCGTATTCCTGATACAGTTTTAGGCCTGTATTACTCCAATTAGCCGTAAAGTCTTCAATTAATTCAGTGACAATAGCAAAAAGCCCTACCCTCCCTCGAACGAGTAAGGATTCCAGCCGCGACGCTCAATCTGACGCGCCGTCCGCCAGTCAGGATTAGTCTTCGCGTCGGCCAGCGCAGCTTTGAATGTTTTCATCTCTTGAAGAGGATTCGTCTTCACATCGTAGGGAATGCCAAATGCGACGACCATCTCTGCAACAAGGGATATGATCTTCATAAAAACAACTAATCGACGTACAACGAATAAGTGACGTAAACTGCTGTAATCGGGATAAGAATAAGGAGCTAACGAAGATCAATCTCTGCGTGGAAGACTTAGGTCTGACGACCACGTCCATAACACTTGATATTTGATCAGTGTTCAGCTGTACATCAGCTGGGCATCAGTGTGCAAACCGCTCACCGCCATATACCGGTGAAAATACCATCAAATACAGATGCTGATGAATGTCATATCAGAGGGTTTGGAGGTATTTTCACCGTTAGAGGGCGGTAAGCGGTTAATGAATCTGGCCCCTGATATGCAAACTACGGTGAGACGGGTATTTCACTTTCCTAACCGTAATCCACCCAGGTATTAGGTTTGCGCTGGATTAATGAACTCTGGTAAGAAAAAGGGATCTATAGGGATGACTGCGGTATCACATCCGCTTGTTTTAGTAAGAAGTCAGGGATGGAGTGTGAAGCATATAGCTTATCCGTGTTCAAATTCTATACATCCTACAGTTCACTGCCTTGCCGGATCTATCCTAGTACGATGGTGGCAGCGCTAGACAAGCGAAAAAGACTAGACACTGTGACCTTTTCGGCTGAAATTTCAAAAAAGTACTCTCGAAGGCGAGTTCAAGGTGCTTATCGCGACCTTTTCGCGATCACAGGACGATTCGTGGGATATTGTAAAAGAATTTCGCTTTGAGCATTATCCGATTGTCGCGCTATACAAACAAAAAACTCCTTAGAGGCTGTTCATAATTCGCGACTGCAGCGACGGCAGAGGCGGGAGCAACATGGCGAAGGATACGTATCGATCAGCGTGGAGCGGGGGAAAAGTCGATAGGTATGCTTTCCTTTGTCGCCAACGTCGCGGAGTATGAACAGACCCTTATAAAAGAGTCATATGGGAAAACCCACATTTCGCTCTTTCCATTATTCTTTTGATTTATTCCGCACATCTTCTTCTTGTATGATGTTCGTAGGATGCTCTAATGTGTGTTGTATTTATACATTATACAGTTTGGTTTAATTACCCAAGTTTGAGGTAAACGGTGGTCTATGACTCGCGTATGTGTTGTGTACAGGGGAAAACGGACATAAACTGATCCACCAACTCTTGCTTAGTGCTGTCCTTGTGAACAAGTCTGCCTTCAGTTTCTTCAGGATTTCCAAACAGAGTGGAGTGCATCCTCCCAAAACAGGATAAACTCCCCTTGCCCAGCAACGTTCTCACTGCCGCAACCACTATACTTTGGATCCAATCAAAAAATTTTAGATGATTCGAATGGGGATGATTCGTTCGGATCCAATGTATAGCGTCCACGAGCACGAAAACAAAGCGAAGCACCGCAGTCTCCCAAATCGGGCCAAAAAAAGGTATCATCTGCCGTCCCGTTGATCACCGAATTGTTCGAGCGGGCGCCAGCAGTGTCTTCATTCGTCCCTTCGCGTGCCAGTGTGCTCCACCGGATCCTTCTTGCTCAAGGGACACGAAGAGCATCATATCGATCGTTCAGGGCTTTCACGAAGAAGTCCAACCAACGCGTTGGGCGTCCTGGTGTTCTCTTGACATCCCACGGAATCCAATCGGTGACGGGTCTCGTTCAGCGGGTGTCTGCGAAGCGCATTACGTGGGCGGCCCAACTAATTTTCCACGACATGGACCATGCGACAGCGTCTCTGATCTTCGAACGTCGACGAAGCTCGGAACTCCGGAGATCTCTCATCTGCGTGAGTCGTGTCACTCCGAGCATCTTCCTCTCGATTCCACGCTGCGCGACGCTGATCGCGTGTTCATCCTGCTTTCATATAGCCCAGATTTCTGAGGCGTATGTTAGCGCAGGAAGAACAGTGGAGTCGAATGGGTGGGCACGGAGTCGACGTTCTTCTTCATCTTCGACGCTTTTAAATGCTCCCCAAGCCGTTCGTTTCCTCCGGCTCAGCTCCGGACTAGTTCGTCGGTCATGTTCCAGATACACGTAGCTGGAGCACTGGGAAATGTTCGTTGTGTTGAGCGAGAATGGGACATCAGAAACTTGTCCAATCCTCATCCTCACAAAAAAACTTTTATCATAAGAGTGCACCCAACCTGTATTACGTCAATATGGCTATAGAAAGTTCGGCGCAATGCATGTTATGGAGGGCGCACTATTGTGACGACTGTGACGCAATGCAAGTAAGAGGGGGGCAGCCCATCAGTACTCAAACAAAAGTACGAGGCGACGCGGCATTTCCCACGTGTGAACGAGTTTTTACCCGTTTGGTTACACGGATGGACGCGTCAGTTTACGTGCAATGTGGGAAATTCGACGTCACCATAGCCGACTGCTACGCTCAGCGCGGTCGAAGCAAATGGGCTGCCCCCGCCCCTCCTATCATTGCGCCACGAATTTTCTTGGTTCCACGGATTCCTAGAGCTTAAGTGGACAATGACTAGGAAAGCACAGCATGCTATCCTACCATGAGCTGTACATCGAAGAACCCCACGCCGAGGAAGGAGTGCTTCCCACTTCCTATCACATATTACGCCGAAAGTTCTAGCGGCCATACTTCCCTTATAAGGCAGTGCAAACGAATTTCTAATTGCGCCAAGCACACAAATACTCGAAGAAACCTTCGTTACCACAAGAACGGCGCCGTTACCAGCACCATAAGCACAGCAGTTATTAGGCAGAACACAAAAAGAAGCCTTACTTAGCTTGGCGGTAGAAAACTGGACAAAACTGAGGACGATACCATCGCTGGCTCTTTTGATGATTGGTGTAATATTGCGTCAGCGCAGAGGTGCAAAAGCGCGTTGAGCTAACGGCAAACTACGGCCACTACACCGAATAGGACGGACGATTTTCTGCGCGGCGATTTCTTTCAAGCTTTCTCCTTGCGTTGCTCCATTTTTCAATGGATATTCACGAATTTTTTTATTATTATTTTAGAATTTAATTTAAAATGCTTTGCTCCGTACACAACTATAGCCAAGGCACTTTCTCTTTGCTGGATACGTACACAGCTTTCCAAATCACGATTTTTTCTAGGCTACCAGCCTGGTAGAGTGGAAGTCTCGTGTTTTTGACAGCAACACGAGGACACATGATGTCAGACGACGGCCCACCAAGGCTAACATCGAATGCGAGCACTGCTGCGCAGGAAACGCGAGGGGTAAGCTTCAGTGGCTCATGACGTGTTTTTGTTTTCGTGTCATCGATTCCATCCGACGTCTTTCTTCGTGAAGGTAGAACGTCTTTGCGGCTTTTTGAGCAGATTTTTAAATAGGTGCCCTTTTTAACAGCAGGTCTAGAGCACCTTTCTGTAGTGCTAGCGAACATATGTGGCGTCGTATCGACCCTTGCTGGAAAGCTTTATCTCATTTGCATACGTGCGTAGAGTGCTAATCGCGGTTCTACACTCTTTGCAGCTCCATATTGAGTTCTGCAGCTTTTACTGAAGGCTTGTGTTCTGCTAAAGCAATAGACAAGATATTGAAGTTCCTTGCTTGCGACTGAACAGTCGAGGGTGTAGGCCAAGATTTGGACGAGGTTCCCCACAGTATTCGGACGGTTGCTGCGGGACCACGCGATGGCTCTTCCTGGTCCAATCAATTCATTTTGGCACTGAATAGGCAGCTCATCAGGAGGTACACCCGCAGTTCTGCGGACCGGGAAACTTCGCTGCGTTGTTTTTCTCAAAGGTTTCGTAAGGCAGCCGTTAAACTCTCGGTGAAGTCTAGGGGTTGCGGTTGGTGAGCAAGGGGATGGGAGGAAGATTGCATGCCCCCGACAAGGGACGTGGTCATATTTTGCACCTCCTCACCGTCATCGTTCCTCCAAATTTTCTTCTCCTCTCCGCGTTGTTTCGTGTATTTTCAGTACTTCCTTCGTGTCTTTCGAGTTTGCCGACTGAGGAATTCAACGCACAGCACAGAACACCGAAGAATCTCGAAAATTGACGGGAGGGCTGAAGTGGAAGACGTATATCTATTCCCATACGTTAATTGCAGTCCAATTACACATGCAAAACCATGTAGTAACCACAGAAAATGACCTTTGATACGCTCAACCATATGCAAGAATTCTGCTGTAACATTGCAGCAATTTTTTCACATATGAATGACTTTTCCTTGGACAATTTGTGGATCTTACATCTCGATGTTCCTTGCATGGGCTTTTCAAAGCATTCCAGTCTTTAATTGGCTTATTATAAAGGCCTGTTCGTACATCGTACACAACAGAGATAGCGGAGCGTAGTGTACTTTACTACAGAACAGAAGCCAACGGAAAAAAAGACCGTTGAAATCCGGACTTAAAGTCACTCTATATTTTTGGGATAGATGAGGGTAGTAATGGTTTATGCAGTATAGTTGCTAAATAGTAGTGTTTGAACGCTAGCGCTGTCGCTCGAGTCGCCATTGAAAAGAGTGAACAGGCGACGGGAGCGAGGAGATTTCGCGGCGATTGCTATGTATTGATCGATTTACATGTTTTGCCTGGTCGACCTATCCGTCCCGTTGTGGAGTATGAACAGGCCCTAAGTAGCGTAGCATCGGTGTCACAATGCTATGCTTATAAGCTGCGAACGAATGATCTGTTTTCCTTCATTTCGACAAAATCACAAAGTGCTAGACTGCTCAGCACTGTTGTACCTTCAGGACTGCAGAGGTCGAAAAATTTTTTCGTCCAAACCTCGCCCTGGGAGGTTATTTAGGGTGCTGACCACGAATATGAGATCCGTTTTTAAAATTTCGGCCGACTGCGGTAGGGGCGGGTGACTAAGGTTGTTGAGGTCAGCCGAAACATCGGCTAGGGGGTTATTTGGGGTGCTGATCACGAATCTGACATTCAAAGCTGGAGTTTCCTAGTCACCCGTACCTACCGCAACCTACCGTAAAACGAAAAACGGATCACATTCGTGATCAGCATTCCAAATAACCCCGCGAAATCGGTTATTAAGACCTCGGCAGCCTTAGTTACCGATAGCTACAGTAACCTACCGTAATCGACCGAAATTTCAAAAACGGGTGTCAGAGTTCGTGATTAGCGCTTCCAGATACCCCTCCATGGACGAAGTTTAGGCAAAAAAAAATTCGACCTCGCCCCGACCTCTGGAGTCCTGAAGGTATAATAGTGCCGAGTTCTCTTGCATATACTACATAAGCATAATCCGGGCTGGTGAACATGACCCCAAGGTGAGTTGTCCAAAGATCCGGGCTTTTCGAAAATGAACTTGTTCGCGCAATCCGTTTACCCGGCCCTTGAAAAAATGACGGATCCGAACTATCCGAGTCGGCATCGGATCCAATGTATAGGTTGTAGATAGCGCCAAAAGCTGTTAGTGAACTCATATTGATGAAGTTACTGAGTATCAAGTCGTTTGCCGTGGTTTTCTTTTTTTTTCACGATTGCTTCTTCAACCACATCCGGGATGCCCCTCGTGTCCCAGAGTGCAGAGTGCACCCGACGTGCTGTATGCACGCGCTGACCTCGACCTGAGAATATTATGCTGTTATCATGGAGCGCAAACATATAGCCTTCTCACGTATTTGGGTGCACGATAACGGTGTTCAGGTAGGGCAAGTTGAGTACTGTAGTTTGCTTAAGGGACTCTCCAACTGTGCTGTACTGAAAAATGGCGCTATCGATTATGCCTCTGCAGTTGATGATGGTAATTTCATTAGCTATTTTCAACGTTTTGACGATTTTGAGGGTTTTCGCTGATCTAACCGCCTGACTGCTAATTATTGACAACTATTCTTCTATATAGAGCGCACGGGAGCGCAGTGGGAAGGTCCGCTGTCTCGTGCACCCGATACCAGGTTTCTGGTCCGGATTTCCCGTTCAGGCCAACCAAACTGTCCATCCTCCGGCGTCGGCGAATTGGTACTAGACTTATCTAGGAATGATGAAACACTTTCTTGTACATCTGATGGCCACCGTAAATCATTGTAAAGATTGAATGCGCATACAAATTGCCTCCACGATATGTCGTTGAAGTATTAGGGTGGTGCATAAGTTCTCGGACATTTGATCCCTCCTGAATTGAAAGCTCATTTTCCCGCCAAATTTCTCACATGTATCAACGCGTAAATGATCGATCGATAGAGAAAGGAAAGGGCTACAAAGTTGTTCCTAACATTTACTTCTGCGTTGTTAACGTTCGGCTATTACGGCTAAGCGATTCATCCCAACTGAGACGCATATTCGGCACGTCATGTTATTCCTGCATCAATCTGGCCTCAATGCCAACGAATCGTATCGTCGCCTGAAGGATGTTTACAACGAGAGTGCGCCTGCTCGAAGTACTGTGTACCAGTGGTTCTCGAAGTTTGCAGTTGGTGAATTCTCCGTTGAAGATAATGAACGAGAAGGGCGCCCGATGACACTGGATTTGGATGGCCTCCGAAGTAGAGTGGAAGCGGACCCATACCAAACCATTCGCGAACTATCAAGCACTCTTGTGTTAGTCACTCACCGATGGCTGGACAACCTTGTCACCGGGGATGAGAAGTGGATACTCTACTCTGATTATCACCGGCGTGCACAGTGGGTTGACGCAATTGGAGCGGCAGAGGGCGTTCCGAAACCCGACCTTCACGTGAAAAAGGTGATGCTATGCATTTGGTGGAGCGTTCTTGGCGTAGAATACTGGGAGCTGCTAGACGAAAGGACAACAGTGACGGCAGAGGTTTACGTCAACCAAAGAAGGAAGTTGAGGGCCCACCTTCAAACCACACGAGGAGAGCAAGTGGAGGTGTATTTTCAACACGAGAACGCTAGACCGCATATTACTAGAGCGACGGCGGCTGAGTTGGCGGACTACGGATGGACCGTTCTCCCACATCCACCTTACTCACCAGATCTCGCTCCTTCTGATTATCATTTGTTTTCAAGCCTTCAACGCTACTTGGACGGCCAGCAATTTAGGAACCGAAAGGATGTCAAAGAGGCAGTGCTCACATTTTTCGAATCACAACCGGCCACGTTTTGGAGAAAAGGCATCCATGACTTACCAGCACGTTGGCGAAAGACAATTGATGTAAAGGGTGGTTACTTCAAATGATTTGATATTGTTGTTCGTATGTTGCGATAACAAATATTCTATGCCCCAAATGTCCGAGAACTTATGCACCAACCTAATAGAATGCGTGGCGCGTCCCAAAAAGCGATATGTTAAAGCCGTTCTCTGAAGAGAATCCCTTTGACACTGTGGGTTTCCGTTGCTTCCTTAGACCTTTTAGCTCCATTAGAGAAGAAAAAGCTGGTATTGTATTACATAGGATAGAACAAGTTAAGATAAGTTCCTCAAAACGATTGACGTGAGGTTTCTCCACGCGCGAGCACATCGTGTAGCTCTCAATCCGAGGTGCTTAATCCTCCAATACGCCCTCCCCTATATACGGACAGACAGACGGACCGACAGATGTACAGACGTATGATCCTAGAAGTCTGCTCATTGATTGGGTATTCACGTAACGGACAAATAATGCCTATTGAGACCTGAGACTCATTCAGCTGTTACCCTCGGTCAGTTGGACAGATGGGAGGACAGGGACAGATAGAGAGGCGCTAGATCGTTTATGCAGTGCGTTTCAAGAGTATGTATTCACCCTAAATTGGACACTTACACGTTACGCGCTCACTTTTTTATGAAACACCGTTAGCCGCATTCGATTCAGCGTTGTCGAAAATAGAAAAATACTTCATCTCTGGAAAAAATCGGATGTTCTTGAAATTTTCTTTTGTTCCAAATTATCCATCCACCCATAGATATCGACTTGCTTCTATTCCTATTCAAACACTTTTTGGTTGGAAAATCGTGCGATATATAACTGTCGCGAACTGCTCTTTAGAGTGGTCACCGTGCCAGTTCTTGATTGTGCAGCGCAGTACTTCTATCCCTCAGGTTGCTCCGCCACCGATCTCATGCTCTACTGCGCTCGTTGCAAGATATTGTTGACAGGTTTTCTGAGTCCAGGTGACAGCTACACAACGTCGGTGACGGTTCCTTTGAATCTAAACGCTCGTTGCACGACATCGGTGGGACGTCTTCCAAATCCAGATCTTCATTGCATGACCTCGGTGACACGTGTTCTGAATTCGGACGTTCATTCAGCGATGCCTTGACACGTTTCCTGAATCCGAATGCCTGTTGCGTGACGTCGATGACACGTCTTCCGAATCCGGACGACCCTCCCCCCCCCCCCCCCCCCCACTTCACCCGTTCCTTCCTGCTTGTCCGCCCTTATTGGCCCCCTTATTGCTCCCACCTTTCGGGTCCCATCTGCTGGCTCGATTCCTTATTAGCCTTATTGACCCCTACACTGATCCCTTCTTGCTCCCGTCCTTGCTTAGGTTCCCGTCCTAGCCCCAGGTCTCCCCTTCCTGGTCCCTCCCCTCCCCCCTTCCCCTTTTAGCGGTCCTCCCACGCTAATGTCAGACCTTGGCGACGCGTCTTCTGTATCTGAATAAGCCCGTTGCGGGATATCTTCTGAATCCGCAGCCGCCGTTGTGTCAAGCAGGAAGAGCCCGCGCTTCCTACGCTGTAACAGTATCTCACATTGAATGACGAATTTTGCCCGCTTGGGATGCGTTAAGACGTATCTCGGATCAAAGACGATCACTCAAATGCCATCGACGGCCAACTCAGTTATACAGTGGTAAATGGTGGCTGTCAATGATCGATAGCATTAACAGGTACTGGTCTCCGTTCTATTATTTCCATCTGTCGCGAAGTCCATCCATCGGCCATCGCGTGACTTCCACCCCAACTGAACAAATCTAGGCGAAAATCGATAACATCGATAGTATTGATCCTGCCACTCACTTGCCGAATAGGGCCACTTCCCGCAAAGTTCTATTGTTCGCGTTTGCACGTGGATTTGACAGGTTTCACATGTACGTCCTCGTCTCCCTTACAGCTTCGACACGTTTTACAGGCTTATGCAGGTTTATGACACGCACTCGGACCCACGACGACGAACACTTTTAAATTCGCATCAAATTGGACACTCTTCTAAGCAGGCTGAAGGCTTTTGAATTCGTACTGATCACCTACCAATTTATTTATTTTATTTATAACTGCACCTTAACTGCGCTCATAAAACGGTGAAAATAACAACCCAACAATCCACAATCCTAGCAAACTAACGAGGAAACAACAACGTAAAACGAGCGTAGTGTCACTATGCCCTGCGATTTAGTTATTTTTGAGTGTTTAAAATTTTTAAAATTAAAAACAAAATTAAGACTAGCTTTACCCACATTATTCCAAACATTTTCCGAAAAAGCTGGAATATTTTTGTCCAGTGAAAATTTAGTATGAGTATGTTTTTTTAAACAATTTTTAGTTAAACTTTCCTAAATAAGTGAACGCATTATATCAGTTTTCATAATATTTCTATTTTTCAGCCTAGAGCTATATTTTATTTTGAAAGCAACGAGTAAAATCCTTTATCATTGGAAATAGATTTAATATGCAATAGGAAAACCTCTGTTTGTGTGGAGTAACACAGATTTAAACGGCACAACAAGAATATCTATAAAAACACATATATCCTCACATCACTGTTTCAGGTAAACGGCATTTTCACTATCACTGAAATAAAAATCACGGCGATCTAGCTGAATGCATGGCGCGATCTGCTTTTTAACACGCTGAATGACTGCTGCCCTTCTGCGTTCAAGAAAACTTTAAAGCATTAAAAAAATTATATTTCCTTAAAAAATAAAAATATTATAAAGTTTCAAACAGCGTGTTCTCTTATTGAGACAGGTGAATTAAAAAAAAATTCAAAGAGGGTCATACTAAATTTTCTTGAGCAAAAAATTATTCTAACCATCTTGAAGAGTCTAGTCAAATTAGGAAGATGCGTGTTTTAATTTGGAAAATGTAGGGTTTGATTTCATAAGAGTCAAGCTTCCGTAGAAAAGTGCCCCCATTTTACTTGAAAATGTTTCCCGTTTTACGCGAAAATTTTGAGCTATGTGGGTTAGGGGGGGGGGGGCACTCCGTCCTAGGCATGGATTTCTTCAACGAACAGCTTACATTAGTACAACATGTTTTGATTTCCTTGGCGCGATCCACTTCGAGGATTCTGTTGGAATATGAAACTACAGTGAGAAAAGTAGGGAGGAAAAAATCGCCATCAAAACCGTGATCTCTAAATCGCGCGTTGCGCCAGAAATTGCGCGTGTTTTGATAGATTTCTTGCATATAGCTGCTGCGTTTTCGCTTTTCAACTGACTGGTTCAGATTTGGGGGATCCTGACGTCTATATCACACGCTTTCTGCGTATTTTCCAGCTGCATGCTGTGGTATTCAACATGATCATGTCCAAGTGTTCAACAACAGTGATACACAGGTACAAAGTGCATCCCGCAAATCAGCCTAAACACACTATACACTCTTCCCCTCATCTTTGCCTGTCACCTGGAAATCAGAGGTCTGCTGGAGGTTTTCTATAACCTAACGCCAACAATGTCTGCCGATGCTAGAGTGGTGATCCACCTGCTTCCACCTGCTCACGCTGAAGTGTGGTCCACTTTTAGACAAGGAACCTTCGAGGGAAGAAATCAAGATGGCCGAAAGGTTGGCCAGCATACTAAAGGACTTCGAAGCACGTCAACATGTAGTTGATGAAGACATTGTGGTTAAAAATCCGGTCAGTAAGAAACAAGTCGCAAGAAAGGTACTCTCCACAGTGTACAGCTAGAAAATGCGCAGAAAACGTCTGGAAATGGTATAGACGTCAGAATCCCCCATCTCAAACAGCTAGTCGAAAAGCAAATGTGCAGCAGCGTAAAAGAAACGAACTCGCGATCTTCCTCCC
Source organism: Heligmosomoides polygyrus bakeri (assembly GCA_947359475.1). Classification (NCBI taxonomy): domain Eukaryota; kingdom Metazoa; phylum Nematoda; class Chromadorea; order Rhabditida; family Heligmosomidae; genus Heligmosomoides; species Heligmosomoides polygyrus. Next base: position 12,306,855 of record OX375866.1, read on the forward strand.
GTGAAGCAGCGTCACCTCCACTGCGCTCCGAGCCGCTTGACGGCAGAGGCATCGCGGGCGTACAAGACCACAAATTCCTGATGCGGCGTATTCCGTTGTGACTTTAAGGACCCCCTACTCCTTGAGTTTAGAGACTTGGACAAAAATAAACACATTTTTGTACTAATTGAGGGCTGGAGATTCTCCCTATATGACTCGCTCTCGCCGTTCAGACATACGCTTCAGACCCTTCCCTTGTATGGAGGCTGGTTGTACGGAAAGGTTAGTTGTAGAGAGTGGTCGGATCTTCGGTTAGGTTCGACGGCGTTGTTATCAGCGTTTGGATTTGTTTGCTCTTGGCCGGTAGCGAGGCCGCTTTTAGAAGTAGGGTAAGTGCCTTTCTAGGGTGCATTCGGTGACCCTGATTTGCTCTCAGAGTCTATTGGCTCTCGCCAGCTGCACTTCCTTGGTGGGAAATTATTGTCTAAAGTGTTCTACGTTGGTAATGGTTGAGCCTGTGTAGTCCTTTTTCTAACGTAGAGGGCATAGGTCTAAATCTAAATCTAGAAAGGGGAATGAACGAGGTCGATCGTAGCACAAACGATAAGGCTTATTGCGCTCCTCATCGCATTTATAGCTTAGCTGTGGTGTGTACAAGTCTGTGGTGATAATCTCGGCCGTGTTTCTAGCGCAGACTTCTAGCGCAGTGCCATGTTACCGTTTCCTCTACCCTTCTGTTGTCCAGCAATTTCACGTCATCTCTGGAACGCGAGAGAAACGGTAGGATGCTCGGTCTTCTGCTGATGTCTTTGGCATCCTTGTTTTACATGGATAGAAAAAGAGGTCATGCCTCGGTATCCTATTTTTCTGGTATTTTTAGAGGTCATACAGGGACAGGTTTCTACCGAAATGTCGTAGAAGGTTGTCATATCTTGCTGATCCAAACTTATCAAGCTTAAGTTTCAGATTATCTGTCCCCGAATCTGTTACATCTCCGTAAAAAGTGGTTTACAGTGGAGCTCGTTGTTAGGAGAATGTTGAGCACTAACATAATATCACTAATCCTAAGAGCTTGATGGCCTTATAGCGGATTTTAATCATGGCTAAGTGAAAAGTGCATGTTTTCAGCATTGTTTTCCGATCCTGGATTCCGCTAATCCCCTACAGACAGCTGTTTAATATAATAAGCTGTTATCAACATTTCCATCCTAAAGAACTGGCATCTTTCAGCAAGGACGAGCGGTGAATTCAACAGCGGGTTTACGAAACTTGGCACCTAGGCAACAGTGCGTGGGAGGTGAAGTGATGCGGATGGTTGGCACAATTCCGCAAGGTTCGTTCCATGCGTTCTTTTTCTTGCTTTCGGTCTTTTCTGTGTGAAGCGTCAGCGCAAGTGCACTGCCTGTTTTTTGTGGTTACCTTTTAATCGGGCTAAAGGTTAAAGGACGGTGATAATAAATCCCTATTTGGGATGTATTTTATTGCAACTGGATGATGTGGGGGCAATTTGAGTGAGTACTGGGCTTATACAGAAACATTCGTTGGCTAGCGGATGGACAAGTCAGTGTTTTATCCTTCCATTCCGCCGCGCTATTGTACTTTCACAATATTTCTTCCAAACCTCGCCTAGGGGTTATTGGTGGTGCTGATCACGATTCTCACTTCCGTTTTTGAAACTTCGGCCAATCACGGTAAAAGGAACGCTTCAAAATGGATTTCTGGAGTTAACTGAATATTGAGGGCCGAGTTTATCCTTTTGTAGAATCTCAATACAACTGCAGCTTGGTATATCTGCACGGAGTCGTTACAGCTAGGACATAGAAGCGTTGCGAGCAAGAACATCCTTCTGGTCATTCTTGGAAATCGGCTGCGTTCATGTTCAGCTTCTCAAAGTCGTCCTTCAACTTGAAGTGTTGAAGCCGCATGCACGCTGTACCACTACCTTATGTGCCCATTCCAAGGTGTCAGATTCGCAATCGGTACCCGGGATAACCCCCACAAACGAGGTTTGCGCTAAATCGGTGACCTTGGCCCTAGTCAGCAGTACCTATCCGTAACCTACCGTACACTAGCGTAATACCAAAACGGATGTCAGATTCCCTGAGCGAAATCGGTGATTATGACCGCGACAGCCTTAGTCAGCCGTACCTACCGTAACCTACCGTGATTGTCAAAAAGGGATGTCAGATTCGTGGTCACGCATTCAAATTACCTTCACCATATCCCGTAGAGAAGCAAAATGCGTGACGCGCTCCACAGAGTGGTCGACTGTTCTACTGCTAAACAACGGAAGCGAGCGCATCTCCATCCAGTGAATTCTTGCCTTTTATCCCCTTGGTCGCATAGTCCACTCTGCAGCACTCGGAGCAGTTAACCACACCAGTATGTCTCACCTGCTTCTTGGTTGCCAGTTTAAGCGGTTTCTTAGCGATGGTGGGATAGCGGTGAGTTCGTTCCCGCAGATGTGATATTTATTCTTATCACTCCTAGAAGGGCGCGTGTAGCGCAGTCGGATGAGGCGCGACTGTCGCGTGCACCCGATACCAGGTTCCTGGTTCGGATTTCCCGCCCAGGCCAACCAAGCCTTTCATTCCTCCGGGGTCGGTGAATTGGTACCAGACTTGTCTGGGAAGGATTAAGCGTTGGCTTGTTCATCGACTGGCCACCGCAAGTCATTGTATGGCCAAATACGCATTCATGTCGCCTCCACGACATCCCGTAGAAGTAGAATGCACTGGCGCATCCCAGAAGGGATTGAGTAACGCCGTACTTTATCCTTATCCTTATCCTATCACTCCTGGAAATATGTTGTTCCTGTAAGGGTGGACGAATCGGGTAAGACGTATGTGTGCGACTGCGCACATGCGCTTTACCCGACGCCTACGGACACCGTATGCATCGGGAACGTTCGAAAGAAGGAGCAATCCCTACGTCAATCCCTGCGTCCCGTGTGACTAGAGCGAACGCGGGAGTATTCTTCCATCGTGCCTATTTTGGCTGTCTTGAGAGCTGAACATGAGCGTGCAGACAGCTGTAAGAAACCAGCGGAGGAGCAATAAATTATTATTATTTCTCTTTACTTTAGAGGGATTATTCTTATTTATTTCTTATTTATTTTGTTCTATTATTATTTATTTATTTAAATTTTAAGTCCTATTTATTTATTTATTTAAATTTGGATCTGTGGACATTTGTTGAAAAGTCACTGAGGTGTGTTTCAGGCTCCAACGTGCCCCGCCAAATTCAACCACAACAACAGACAGCGATGAGGAATTCGCAGCAGAGCACACCGCAGATGGTGCAGTTGCACCAAGTCCAGCAGGTTCCGGTGACTGGTCGCGTGATAACGATGAATTCGATGCAGGTGGCTAGCTGCTAAGAAGCATTATCCACCACTCCACCACATAATCCTACTAAGCCTCATTTGCACAGGGACCGCAGCAATTGATTCCTGTGCCAATGCGTATGGTGTCGAACGGAGCGCCAATGAGCGATGGTCAGCAGACTCCAAGTGCGTTTTTGTTTGTTGACGGCAGTGCTTTGTCTCAACTTGTTCGGCTGCTATACCCTTCTGAGAGGTTTCCTTAGGAAAAGAAGCGCCAAAGGGTTTTAGATCACACCTTTTCGAGTTTCCGACTTCTATTTTTTGCGCTTAATGGAGGCCGCCGGTTGGAGTTGTAGGCTAGAAGGTTCATTCCTGTGTATTTCTCGAACTAAGCAACAGGTCGCCATGCAATCTGTGCGAATTGATCTATCATCCGCATTCAGCGGTTTCTTAATTCTGCATATTTTCCCCTAAATTTAATAGCGGGAACAGTGCGAACGACTACATCAAATATTTTCCGAAAACTGCTTTATCTCATCTATTGGATGAAAGAGGTAAAAAGGAGAGAAGACCGCCTCAACGACCCCGAACGATTACATGCGTTTCGTCGTACTATTTAGAACATATTTAGAAATAAACAACATTTGTTGAGCCAAAACCGATACAAAAGCATTTGGGCAAGAAGAATACAGCAAAAGTTGGCTTTTTGAAGATCAGCAGAAGCGAAATTATTGTGCCAAAAGTCATAGAAAATCCATCTATTCGCTGCGAGACATTTAAGCTCGCGGTCTACGTGGTGTAGCGCTCAGCCTTGGATAATCCAAGCTTTTCTTCATTATGTGGAATGCCGTTTTTTGTTTGTATGAAGCCTCCAATCAATGCTTAATTGTTTATTAAAGAAAGAAGACCGTCTGAGGCTGCAGCGATTGATGGATCGATTGATGGATGTGGATCAGTCGCGGTACTAGTCGATAATGTGGCCTACAAGGATGGGGCTGAAAGGGGAAACGAGGAGGGTGAAGCGCGAGACCAATAAGGCCGTTGCGTTTGTTCGGTCGCTGGTCTAATTGGTTATGTTTCGCCGTCGCGTTCTCGCCATTCCATGTAGGTTAGACATTGGATCCGCGCCGATTCGGATAATTCGGATCAGCCATTTTCTTGAAACCGCGTCAAAAGGATTGCCCGAACAAGGGGAATTTAGAAAAGCGCGGAACTTAGAAGAACTCAAATAAGGGTTTTTACCAGACCGGATTTCAGAGAAAATTCGGATAACTGATTTTGATCAGAAATAACCGATTCGGATATCTGATGTGGGATCCGAAGACAAATCAGTTATTTGGATCAGTTGAAAATCCGTTCTTATTAAAGCGAATCATATCCGAATCATCGTAAGATCCGGGGCTTTTTCAAATATGTCATTATTCGCATACTGTGGCTGTTCAATGGTTCCATTGACGCCCAATTAGCTACTGGTATTCCCAGTGTCTCTTCGAAGTGGAGACTGGCCGTTGACTATTCCGCGGTACGAGGAACACAACTTAGATAGCAAGTTTATGGTGGACACAAAATCAATGGTAAGGCAAATAGTGGAGCTGCTGGAGTCGTGTCTGAGATCCTTGTCGCTCGAATCTGCTCCTTATATGCACATCCGTTCACCAGGGCGTGGCTAAATTCAAATAGAAGAGTGGAAGACGTTGGGGTTGGCGATGACCTCTCCCGACGGTGATGTATCCGCCGATCATGCCTTCGCATGCATCGTCAACAGCATGGATACAGTAGGCAAGTGAGCCCAACTAACAATACTCCTTTTAACCAAGTTTGAAGAAAATAACGAACTCGACTTATCCGAATCGACATTGGATCCGGTGTCTAACGTAGGCCACATAAGCGACTAGCACCTCATTCGCTGGGATTATGAACACTGTACGCATTTGATACAGAGTAGAAGAGCGCTGCGTCGGAGATGTTGAGAAAGTTTACGCCAAAGGAAACATTCGTGGCTAAATTTTTAAATGTAGAGTCAAGTTGTCTGCCGCTCTTTACGAGCTTACCGTAGATAGGACTATCGCTATTGGTCCACGAGAACCCTTTAGTCTAACTCACTCAATGCAAAGTGGTTGCTGATGAGTCATTCTTTCCTAATTTTTCTTCAGCTTATTCCCATGGTACGGGCTTGTGACCATTCTTGACATTTTGCATTCTCGTATACTATTGTATCTGGAATTTCGATATATCTTAAAAGTTTGCTGAGCTTTTCCTTCGAGTCGTATTCTCGACTATTTCGCCTACGCCTTTTTCTGTTCTAATGTTTTTTTTTTGTATAGAGCAATCGATATAGCTACGACAACGGCGGTGGGACATAAAAAAAGATAAAAAAGACGCCTCTAAACCACTTGACAGGCAGGAGCACGCTCAGCAAAAAGGGGAGAATTTGAGGGAAGAAGGAATAAAATCACCTTTTCATCATCTCTAACTGCTTCCCAGCTATCGTAGTAAGTGAAACGTTCTCGTGTTCCTGCAGCGATTGCTTGAGTGCACGAAAAGCTCGCAGAATTTTGGCGTCGCCACCCTTGCAATTTTAGTGTTTTAATCGCGAGTGTGTAGACTGTTGTCACTGTCGTTTACAAAGATGGAGGCTAGTCGTCTTTAGGGATGTGCTTGTAATCTTTTAATGGTGTTGCCCAGCGTTTAGGTTCAAAGGCTCCTACGATACATTTAAAGTGGCCTTGACTATATTCCTAGGGGGTTTTTCCCTGATGTTTTGTTTCGAAGGCCGATCAGTGGAATAATTCTCTCTGTTTCAGATTCAATTCAGCTTATGCCACAGTTTCTACCAGCAAACGCTCGTATCGGGCAGAATATAAGGTTTATGTCACGTAGGTTGCTTTGATTTATATGTCTATTGTACCTGTTTCACTATTGTTAAGATGCTAAATAATGAGATAAATAAATAAACTCTGGATTATTTATCAAAGAGAATAAGTGTTGAACAGCTCAATTGTAAGACGCTAAAGTTAGCAGATTGACGGTATAACGAAGGTTTCGGAGAGTGACGGAAGCGTAAATCATTCCTATGGGGTTTGTTTTTGTAGGCGATAGCTGTTTGGACGCTCTGCTAGTTGCAGAATAAGAAAGAGCAGAATAAAGTGTAAAGGATAAACGACGGCGTTGCGCTATCCCTTTTGGGATGCGCCACGCATTCCACTTCTGCGGGATGTCATGCAGGCGATCCGATTGCGTATGTGGCCACACAATGACTTGCGTTTATCAGCCGACGAACAAGTCAGCGCTTTGTCCTTCCCAGACTAGTCTGGTACCATTCATCGACCCCGGAGGGATGAAGGCTTGGTTGGCCTGGGCGGGAGATCCGAGACAGGAACCTGGTGTCGGGTGAACGTGACTGTCGGCAACTTTTCCGACGGCGCTACACGCTCCCTTCCTGGTCAGGATACTCTTCTATTTTGTCGCTTTTCTCTGAGCAGATGTTTTATTTCCTGTGCTACATCCACCCCTAGCCGCTATTTCTGTGGACCGCCTATTAGATTGGCGCATCTCCAGCGCACTAAATGATTAAATATGTGAGAAACCTGATTAAATTAATTTTCTGGTTTTCTTTTCTAAGAAATCTGACGCTGATTCTTCGACTATATAACCATTTTCAAGTCAGACTGGACGGCTTTCCCACCAGTTTGGCTTTGAAAGGTGTCGAATTTGACGCGGAATTGGTATAACTTCTGTGGTGAACGAAGCTTTAGCTAGATCAGTTTGTTTAGCCGCCTATTGTTCCGATCCATGAGGTCCTTTCTCGCGGAGGAGGCAAATTTTGAATCCGTAAACCTCTTTTAGGGTTTCGAGGATGACGAACGGATTGATTGGGACGCTAAATAATCTGATTCACCTACAAAACCGATTGAATTCTTTTTTCTTTTTCTGATCAAAGAGTTTGTTTTCAGACCCGAATGAGGCGACGAATGCTCAAGGCATGGTCTCTCAACAAGCAGCAATGGTTATTATTCGATTATTGTGGATTGACTGCTTTTGTTCTGGAGATTAATTTTTGAGTAATTTTTGCCTTCTATTTGAGTTTCAGAACGCGATACGTCAAGGAAACGCCCTGATGGTGGTGCAAGGCCCAAATGGACCAATGATGGTGAACACGTCGACGATGCACCGTGAGTTCAACGGTTTGCTGTTTGCTTTTTCGCCTCTTCGAAAATGACGTCATGTCGGCGAATGCACTGTGGATGTCAGTGGTGGAGAATGTCGGGACATAATCTCACCATTACGCGAATAGACCTCCACAGAAGCGCTTCTGTGCGTCACTTTCTGACTTTCGACATGAGGCACTTTCTAAAGTAGCGTCTTTGCAATGATTAACACCTAGAGAGGCAGGCGGCTAATCGTTATTCTGCCTGCAGAAATCGATGGCCGTGTTGAGCTTTTGGATTCTGTATGTTCTTGCAGTCGGTTTGTATTTCACGCTTAATGGTGCTCGCTCAGCCTGCTCACGATATAGGGGTGTTGTTGCTGTCGCTGATATATTGCTTCACTTCATTGATTGCGGGAGGGGACTGTGCTGAAAAACTCGCCAGCGTTTCGACATCAGTCTTTGATCGCGTCAAAGCGCGAGTCGGAGGAGTTTCAAGAGTATCGAACGGTTTTCGCCATAGTTTTAGAAAAACTTTGCGCTCACGGTCGTTTAGCTTACTTCGAGATCTTAGATTCTTCCAATTGTTCGAGAATTGATGTCTAAAAGACACATATTATTCACCGAAAGTTCAGTTATGGTACTTTTATTGGTCATTGCTGGTGAGGAAAAACCTGGATTTGAAGAAAAGTTGCTGTCGAAAATGTGGGAAGCCTAGTTTTCGTCGTGGATTATGTACGTCAAAGAATCCTATGCAATTTTAGACTTCTATGCTGCTGCACGTATGCGCTGTCCTAGACTTTTTGGGCAAGCATTTGAGTAGAATAGGAATCACTGTTCGTTTCTTCTCGACCGCGTCCTTGCAGTGCCTCAGGGCAAAATTCTCAATATAAGCTGTCCAGTGGCTCAACTGTTCGGTGCTGGTGAAAGTGCTCGCGTACGGATCAGCGTATGTTCTCAGTGAGCCACTATTATCCTCTTTCCTGGGTTCTTGAGCGCATAATCGTGCACGAACACGACCATTCTGGAGTAAGCATTGTGCTCTTCAACCGTTACCGATATACAGGGTATACATGGTGGCCGATAAGTATTCTCGTCGCGAAAAACGTAATATTTCCAATAATGCGCGAGTTTTTTTATTTGTTATTCTTCAATATAACCAACAACACGTAGATTAAATTTCACAAGCACGCTTCGAAATGACAGCTTTTACTGTAGGCTTCAAGTATTGGTTTCACTGATTCCGCAGCGCGCCGCGTCGAAGATGTGCTGTGGACAGATGAGAAAATTTTCACGATTGAAGTCGTACACAGTGCTCAGAATGATCGCCAGCTTATCAGACCCGATCAAAGACACACTCGGAAAAGGAAGAGCGTCACAAAATCGTTGTTTCCCAAAGGACTGTTTGTGTGGGTTCTTATTATAGCAAGCCAGAAGACGCCGCTGGTTTTCCTGGAAAGACACGTGAAAATCAAGCTGAAACCTACCAAGGGGAGGTTCTCCAGAAAGTAGGCCTTCCTTTCTATAAAAAAAAAAAACAAAAAAAGATCTTTCAACAGGGTTTCTGCTCATGGAGCGAGGACGACGATTGCGTATCTGGACGCCAATTTCCCTGGATACCTAACGAAGGATCCTTTGGCCGCAGAAAAATCGCATTGTATTGTCATTCAGACAGAACATCAGCACAATTCACCAACTTACAAGCTCAAGGACACAGATTTAAGGCACGTAGCAAATGCCCATGATTTGGGTTTCCATATATCTAGTGATCTAAGCTTCGATTCCCATTATAAAGCAATTGTTAAAAAGGCGAATTATCGTATCTACAACTTGTTTAAACAGCTCAAAAACAATGATTCTCTTGCACTTCTTCGTGCATATAAAACGTATGTTAGGCCTGTTTTAGAGAGCGGTGCTTCAGTGTTTAATCCATTCAAAAAGAAAGACATTGCTCTTCTGGAAAGCGTCCAGAACAACTTCACCCGGAAATTATTTTTAAGATGTTTTGGAACCAACTATGACAACATACCTAGAGGTCCAGACAGGGCCAAACAGCTTAAGTTACCTTGCCTCCGCAGTCGAAGGAAGATGGTCGACATGACCATGATGTTTAAGATTCTTACAAATAGAATTTCAATGGATCCCACGATATTTTTTGGTGCACCTCTGACTACTACGAATAGGGAGGGAACTTAAGGCTTTACCTTCCTGTCCCAAAATCGCAGGCGAGATCAAACTTCCTCGCTTACAGAAATCTTAAGGACTTAAACTTATTATTAGGTGAGGATGAGAATATCATAAACATGTCTGTGAGTTTGTTCAAGTCCTTAATGGTATGTAAAAGGTTATGTTGATTGTGCTGTGTTTAATTTCATGTTTGTTGTAGTTTGTGTGACCTAGTATTTATTTATCTGCCATTACTTATGTAATGCATGACTATGTTCATGTCTGATAAATAAATAATAAATAAATAAGGATCAATGGCCATCTAGCAGCCCGGATTTAAACCCCCTGGACTTTGCCATATGGGGATACCTAGAACAGAATCTATAGAAAAAGACCATCACCAATTTAGACTAGCTTCGCTGCGAACTTATTCAAGCCTGGGCAGAAATCAATGCGAGCTACCGTGAAAACCAGTGAAATCAAGACTTGAAGCCTGCATAAAAGCCAATGAAGGTCACTTCGAAGCATTCTTGTGAAATCCAATCTGCACCTTATTGGTTATATTGAAGAATAGTAAAATTTTAAAAAATCGCGTATTATTGAAATTGTGATGTTCTCCGCGACGACAATACTTATCGGCCCTCTGTACTTGGTGCGCGCCACGCACCCTCCCGGACTGTTTGCGATGGGCTCGCTTCCACGAAGGCCGCATCAGGGAGCATCTTCAAGTTGGAACCACCAGAAGGAAATTTCTCGAACCACCGTTGCAGGGTCCTTTCTCCAACACTATTCCGCTCCCACAATGGTTGATCTGCCGGGCTGTTTCGACGGCGAATTGGCCCAGCTTGAAATTGAAATAAAATATCGTTCGGAATCGCTTTTTCGACATACTTCAACAAGTCTTCGAAAAAACACGATTGTTAAGCAAAGACGGAACACAAATTATTCCGTCAGATAGAGCGAAGAATTCTGTATTAGATCCGCGGTGGTAATGGACTACTAGGGGTGGTGTTCAAGTAGATGCCTTTGTCTGTAGTCTGCAGCAGTTTAAAGTGCGTCGTTTCAGCCAGCTACATACCTCAGAACCTCGTGCAAGTGCAGTTGGCTCAAGGTATTCAAGGTATGCACAACATGCAGAGTGTTCATCGCCACCAACAGCAGCAGCAACAACAACAACAGCAGCAGCAACAACAACAACAACAACAGCAACAACAACAACAACAAATGCAGCAACATGCAGTGAGTTCATCTTAAACTTCGCGGTGGTGGCCGCTAGTCAGCTGATACCCGGCATAGTGCAGGATGACTTAATGTCTTAAAATCGATTATCTCGTGCGTCCACAGAGTGCTTTCGGCGCTTTAAAGAAAGTTCGAAATTCACTAAAGAGTAGTTTGCTGTACGCTTCAGCCGCCTCCATTTCTTGTTTGTCTCATTTCAATAGAAGGCGCTGTTAAGCGTCATAAGTTGCACTTCATGACCACCTCAAAGTTGCTAAATTTGACCGTGTTTGCTCTATCGTTCCAACCGGGAAAGGTTCCCAAGCGCTTGTCTGGACGGGTAAATGCTCATCGCTTCGAGAATCTCCACTCTTGAAACAGTAGAAATATATGCACCATTTTTGCAAACTCCTTGAAGCTACCGAGTAAGGAGGCTGAAATTTCACTAAGCAGTCTCACAGTCTCACACGACATCGCCTTCGAAACGTGGGTTTTCCTTGTTTCTAAAAAAGTAGAAAAAGGAATAGAGAAAGGAAGGGAGAAAAAAAAACACCTGCTGACACTTACTCGCTGACTAATCAACCTAATTGCTATAGGAATTTAAGTGAATGTTTTATGTGCTTCTTTTAGCTATACTACTATTTTTGCAGGGCGCTGTTATGCTGTATTAATAGTGTGTTTTTTGGTACGTTGTTTAGTTAACATAGAACAAATAAATGAATATGCAGACTAAAGCAAAAACGACGCTTCATAGGAGCGAGGATGGGTGTTCGATTCCATGCTTTGCAGTATTTTTGCATTTTTCCCTGCACATTCGTTGATTGAAAGGTCTTGCCTTTGTGATTGTGGGATTTCATAGTAAACTATCGAGGCCTTTAACTCGCTAGGTTCAAGGACTTAGTGAAAATGAGACCTATTTTTTCTGCTACTTGAACGGTGGAGATTCTCGCTGTGGTATTCATTTCGTTACTCAGACATACGCCTCAGAACATTCCCTGGTATTTAAACATTCAAATATTCAAGCTGTTACGGATAGTATCAATTCATGTGTCTCTGAATACTATTAGGGAATGATGGCGCATTGGCAAGAAGCGCCGCTGGCGAGCGCTCGAATCGATCGTGCTCGCTTACTCGCTCGTGCTAGTCAAGCCCTCCATCCCGTTGAGGTCGGTCGTGTTGTTAGCGACCTGTTTTTATCGAAGAATGAACACACTAACCTGTCCGTTGGATTGTCTTGTGTGGTCGAGAAATCTATTCAGAATGGCTTCTTCATGTTATAGGACATCCTTGGCGTGTCCCAAACGGATTGATTTCAATTCTTCTTCGATTAGGTATTGTTGCGCATCTTATATTAGCGTCGATTTAAAGTCTGCGACGGGAGCGACGAGCGCGACTGCTTGCTAGAGCAAAACGGACAGATTGATTTTGTCTGGGCAGTCACTTGACGTTAGTTGATCTGTATGCTTTGGACAAGCGATTCAGTCGCTTCCGTCACGGGCTACGAGCAGGCCCTAGCCAACTTAAGAAACACTACCTTGTTCATCGAGAAATTTTCTTCATTTTAGAGCATTTGTATTGTCAGAAAGTAATAACTGTAAGATCCTGAGGCTGATAAAACCAGTTCAATGAGAGTATGAGAGTAAGAGCGTGGGGGGGGGGGATATGCACAATATGGACCCCTACCTATGGAGCAGGAGGATTTTGCTGCTCAATTAGCTGCTACTGAAGTTGTAGCTGGTGTAAACAATGCGTTTTTTTTTGCGACAGAAACTCTAACGCCAAACGGGACTCGAACTCGCATCCTCTGCTCACCGCGCAGGATGCTACACCATTGTACCACCGTCGCTGCTTGATCGAACGCAACGACTACAGTTCGTAGAACCATTCAGCACTCACCCGTGCGGAACCATTTAAACCGGACGTCTTGATAGAAATCATTCATTTCATTTTTCTTAACAATCACATGGCTGTTACCGAGCTTGTAGGTTGTTAAAACGATGTTCTCTTTCAGCCTACAAGCGTCAATCTCAATGCCATTTGCGGCTTGAAGAAAATGACTTGGACCATTTTTTGGCCTTTAGTTTAACTGGTTTAACTGATTCCATGCTGATATCAGCGGCCAGCTTATTCCGATTCACGGATGAGTGCTGACTGGTCCCACGAGGTATGGATGTTGAGTTCGATCAGGGCCGGTGGTGTAATGGCGTAGAGAATCCTGCCGGTAACCAAGGGCATTTGTTCGACTCCCGCCTGGCGCAAGAGTTTTGATCGCAACAGAACATCCTTATAACAGCTTACAGTCTTGGTTCAGATGAAGAACCTCTTCAGGACTAACGAGTGCAAGATTAATGGAGAGTCAAGGACGTGAACCGATCTGCATTGGGACACCGTTAGGGGCCTCCAGTCACCTGTACCTGAACTAGGTGTGGTTGTACTTCGGTTTCTGAGAGCTCTGAAGGAAGCTCCACAGAGTATGTGTACCGCTGGGCACTTCTCTCTGTAGGTCTGTGTGAGCCTCCAACATGTATGTCTAGAAGGCGATGACAAACCGAAGTAAGAAGAGACGTCCCGAGCTGGCAATCTGGCATTGACTGTGATCCGAAGCGCCTGGTAGACATTGGATCCGACACGCTGATTCAGATAATTCGGATCCTTTTTTTCAAACCCTGGATAAGTGGATTATGCGGACAATAACATTTTTGAAAAGTACAGATATTGCGATGATTCAGTAAGAGTGATTTTTCCATACTTTATTTTCTGATGATTCAGAGAACTGGTTCTGATCAGAAATCTGGCATTGTGTCCGAAGCGGCTATGCGATATCAAAACCGAAGACAAGTCCGTGATCTGAATCATCTGAAAATCGTTTCATCTGAATCGTCCCATGATTCGGGCTTTTCAAACATGCAGTTATTCGCGTAATCCATTTACCAAGGGTTTAAATAATGACGGATCTGAATTCTCCGAGTCGGCGTTGAATCCATTGTATAGCGCCTAGGGTGTGTTCCTTGCTTAGATATCACGTTATCTTTCTGAAATTCAGCGCGCGTGTAGGGCCCTTCCAAAACGTGCGATATTACTGGACCATTGGCTGAACCTGTCTGACACACACACTCTAGTATTTGATTCTGTAGGTCTGTGTGAGCCTCCAACATCTATGTCTAGAAGGCGATGACAAACCGGAGTAAGAAGAGACGTCCCGAGAGCGGGTCTGGTGAGATGAGCGTTGGAGAGTACCTGGCACTGGGAATGGACGAGAAAGGACGCGCCGAGACTGGTTCATGCGGCACTGACAGTCCTGACACAGGTGGTGATGTCCCACCGGCACTGGATCGAGGTATGTGGGCACTCTTCTGGGATGTTCTTGCATGTTCTACCTGGAAATGGTCCTAGGCGTATGTGTGAACGACGAGGGTGAATAGCAGTGTGAGAATCTCAGCCGTCAAATAAAACAGGCACTATTCTACTTGCGATACTTCAGAGATCGAGGAGAGGTCGAAAAAATTTCGCCCAAACTTTGCCCAGGAGATTATTTGAGGTTCTGATCACGAATCTGACATCCGTTTTTGAAATTTTGGCCGCTTTCGATAGGTACGGGTGACTAACCATAAGCCTGTTTTATACTTGCGCATCCACGCAGCGCGGTACCACGGTCGCCATAAATATCGATTTTTCGCGCCGGCCGATCGATATCTGTTTCCCCTGTAGTGCCTCGTCGCTCAGCGGCGCAACTGTAAACCAGGGCTTAGGCCATGATCACCAATTTTGTCGCTCCAACTTCGGCTAAGGGGTTATCTGGGGTGCTGGTCACGAATATGACATCAGCTTTTGGTATTACGCTGGAGTACGATAGGTTACGGTAGGTACGTGTGACTAAGGATACCTAAGTCAGGATTTCGCCAAAATTTTGTCTATGGCAGTTATTCGGGATGATGATCACGAATCTGACATTTTGCAGCATCTTCTTAACTGCTGACGTGTTTAGAGCGGCATAGTTGCTCTGTCGCAAGGATACCAACAACTAGGTGTAAATCGTCGACTGAATTTCGTTGATCGGAACACAGGAGCCAAAAACTGATGTCAGATATTCGTGATCAGGACCGCAAATAATCCCCATAGACGAACTTTGGACGAAATCGGGGATTATCACCTCGACAGCCTTAGTCACCCGTGCCTACCGTGTCCTACCGTATTCCGTCGTAATTTCAAAAGCGGATGTCAAATTCGTTATCACTACCCCAAATAACCCCAACAGGCGAAGTTTGGGCAAACTTTTCTCAACCTCTCCTCGACCTCTGGAGTCAAGTAGTACAATAGTGCCGAAGAAAATGATGTCTCATTTTTGCAAATTCCTTGAAGCTACCAAGTTAGGGTCCCTAAAAGCTTGCTATAGAATAACACATCCTCTCAAGGCAACTCTCCAAACATCGAATATGCAGAAAAGTGCGAAACTACTGCTTCGTAAGGACGGGGTGAGGTGTTCAATTCCTTAACATTTCAGTATTTGTGTACTTTTCCGCATATTCGGTGTTTGGAAGGTTTTGTCTTGTGAGACGGAGCGATTGCATAGTAATTTTTTAGGGGCTCTAACTCGGTACTCGGTACTACCTCCATTCAGACGTACATCTGAGATCCGTCTCTGCTTAGCTAAAGAGAACCTATCGCTCTCTTTGCTCAGGTGACTCGATCGATGACTCACCGCCGTTGCCACCCACGGACTCTTCGAAGTCGGTCGAAGCGATCTTTCTTCGTGAAGCGCTGGCGTTTCGCGCGAGAGGTGGAGGCTGCGGAAAGCCACTGGTCCACTATATGGATGGCTTCACGATTGAAGTAAGTCGGTCGATCTGACCGCACGTGTTTCCTTAGGGTCTTTTCTTCACTATTCT
The DNA here is from genome assembly GCA_947359475.1 of Heligmosomoides polygyrus bakeri. Taxonomy (NCBI): domain Eukaryota; kingdom Metazoa; phylum Nematoda; class Chromadorea; order Rhabditida; family Heligmosomidae; genus Heligmosomoides; species Heligmosomoides polygyrus. The sequence continues at coordinate 12,322,576 of OX375866.1, forward strand.
TGGCATCCTTGGTTTAGGAATCAGATGTCCCGTTCCCATTGGCACAATATGACAAGCTGACCGGGATTGTGTCACCCGATGTGCTTGACGATATCATGCCAATGATTGCTGACATCGACGTGAAGACCAAGAGCGAAACCAAAGGTAGAGTATTGATCAGGTGTTTTTGTAATGGTACGGCAGCTTGATAGTGCGGTGCAGTGAGAACTACCGTGCACAGTTGTACCGGTAGACCTCACCTCAGTTCATCTTTGTTCAACACAGAACACAGACGGTTTATTAGTGTAGAAGCCCGTTTATACTACGACGCCGGGTGATGCGATGCCATTTATAGTGGTCAAGTTGATCGAGTAACGCAATCGATCGATTTGGGCACGATATTGCGTCTCTCGGCGTTGCGGCAGCCGTGATTAAGCATAGGGTCATCGATTCCCGCCTTTTGCACGCGGCAGCGGGCGGAAAACTGGCGCGCTTCTCCCCAATTTTGCCGCGCCGTTCATGCATACTCGATCCTCCTTGCCGGCGGGAATCGGCAGGAGGCGTGAACGGCGAGGGGGGTCTGCGTGGGACAATATCAGCCACCGGTAGCTCATAACTTTTCGCGCCATTTTTTGTACTTCTGCCGTCGGTTTTTTTATAGATGTTTTCTCTGTTCCCTAATTACTTGGTGATAGGAGGATGTCCAACAGGAATAAGCAAGAAAATTGTCTTTGCTTTCACTAGATATATCGAATTAAAAAATTTTACTAGGAAGGAAACCAAATTTACAATAAAATCAACTCAAGTCGGTATTTTTCACCCAAATTTTGCCCAAGGGGGTTATTTGGGGGTGCTGATCACGATTCTGACATCCTTTTTTCCAGATTTGGGCCGATTACGGTAGGCTACGGTAGATGCGGGTGAGTAAATCTGTCCGAGTCATGGTCACCGATTTCACCAAAGTTCGCCAATGGGGCTTATTTGAGGTGGTGATCACGAATCCAACATCCGTTTTTGGTATCACGGTGGAGTAAAGTAGGTTACGGTAGGTACAGGTGACTGAGGCTGTCGGCGATTACCCGTACATACCGTAACCTACCGTACTCCATCGTAACACCAAAAACGGATGTCAGATTCGTGATCAGCACCAAAATAACCCCCGTGGGCGAAGTTTGGGGAAAAACGGTGATCATGATCTCGGCAGCCTTTGTCACCCATACCTACCGCACCTATCGTAACCGGCCGAAATTTCATAAACGAATATCAGATTCCTGATCAGCACCTAAATAACCCCTCTGGTCGAAGTTTGATAGGAAAAAACACATAAGACAAAAAAGTAGTCCGCGACGGACATTACGAGCCACCGGTGGCTCATAGCGCGCGCGTGTCTTAGGAGGCTTTCTGCCCAAAACGCGATTGTCGTCAATGTGTTAAAGCATTCAACACTAGTGATACGCAGCCACAAATTGCATGAAACAGAAGCACTGGTCACAATACGGACAGCATATAAAAATCTGCAGGCTCCTCACGTTATCATATGTCACCGGCTTGCTTGCCTCTCCACGTCTATCAGTTTATCTTCCGGATCCCATCTTCCTCTTCTTCTTCCACCACTTCCAGCTGTTCGTCTTCGTTAACTTCTCTTATCATGCTCCAATACCCCATCGGGGGAGACTCGGGGTAGACGAGCATACGGCCCCAGGTGACAGGCAAGGATGAGGGAAAGAGTGCATCGATGGGTCAATTTGCGGGATACACAAACCTCGTTTCTCATTTTAACCACCTCTGACGTCACGTCCTGGTCTCTTTTGGAAATTCTAGCAGGACGTTCCATGTTCGACTGTCGTTGAATCTTGGCATGTTTTTTCTTTGTGCTGTAGGATCTCGTGAGAAGCTGTTGAGCCAGGATTGGTATACTTCTTTATTCGGCTTACGTTTCGGCGTAACCGTCTCCTTTAGAGCCTGGAGAAGACAAGAGGAGTTGGGAAAATTACCCGGCCAAGGACCATTTCAAGTTAGAGAAGCTCCATGAGCAAGTGATAGAATGAGACGAAAAGAGGAGTAAGGCACCCGACTGACCTTATGAGACAGCCGAGAGACTACTAAGTCATCCTCGGATGGAGAGACGTGGATGAATGAGACTCTCCCATCGGGCCACATCTTCAGCTATCTGGTTGGCGTCCTCCTGGGTGAAGCCCACAGAGGTCGGCAAATGGAGCCAACTCCTGGTTAACGGCCACCCGCTCCTCTTTTCTGTTAATTGCGGGGTTCTTTAACGCATTCCACAACGCCTCCAGGGTCTTCTGCGCTGCGATATCGGACTCACGTGCTCAGATCGCCACCGCCACTCCAATCGCTGTGCCGTTGTGGATTCCCAGTCTGTGCTCTTCCAAGGGAGTAGAGACCTTGCATTTTTCAACCCATCCGCGTGTTCCTTCACCCTGACCCAAAGAGGTCTGCCAGTCTCGCCGATGTATTCTTCCTTGCATTCGGTGCAAATAATGAGATACACTGTACCAAACATTCTGCAATCACCTTCCCTACCGTACGGGCAGACAATGCAAGACGGTTGTGAGGTATTATCAAAGAACATGCGGATGGGTTGAATAAGTGCAAGGTCTCTGCTCCCTTGGAAGAGCACACACTGGGAATCCACAACGCACAGCGATTGGAGTGGAGGTGGCGATCTGAGCACGTGAGTCCGATATCGCAGCGCAGAAGACCCTGGAGGCGTTGTGGATTGCGTTAAAGAACCCCGCAGTTAACAGAAAAGAGGAGCGGGTGGCCGTTATCCAAGAGCTGGCTCCATTTGCCCACCTCTGTGGGCTTCACCCAGGAGGACGCCAACCAGATAGCTGAAGATGTGGCCCGAAGGGAGAGTCTCATTAATTCACGTCTTTCTCCGTCCGGGGGTGACTTTGGAGTCTCTCGGCTGTCTCATTAGGTCAGTCGGCTTGCCTTACTCCCACTTTTCGTATCATTCTATCACTTGCTCATGGAGCTTCTGTAACTTGAGATGGTCCTTGGTCGGGTAATTTCCCCAACTCCTTTTGTCTTCTCCAGGCTCTGAAGAAGGCGGTTACGCCGAAATGTAAGCCGAATAAAGAAGTGCCAATCCGGGCTCAACAGCTTCACACGAGATCCTACAGCACGAGCAGGATGGTTTTTCCCGAGGTCATCGGTCCATGTATGGAAACAAACTGTGAGGAGCGTGGGCTTTTATACGCTGTCCGTATTGCGACCTTGCATGAGCAACGTCACTATCCACCACGCTCCGAGCTGCTTGCCGGCAGTGGCATCAAGGGCCCCTTATCCCTTGGGTTTAACTACTTGGCAGAAAAGAAACACGTTTCTATACCAATTGAGCGGTGGGGATTCTTCCTATATGACTCGCTCTCCCCGATCAGACATACGCTTCAGAACCATCCCTTGTAAGGCGAGGAATAAGTGATGGTCATGGGTCTCAAACTTTTTATTTTCTTTCTGGATCCTAAAGTAAGCCGACATGTTAGACTCTCAATGAACTTCGGCATCGATGTTATTATACTTATTGTAGCGATGTTTTGGTTGAGCTCCATACGAGGTTTTACATATGTTTATTGGCTAACGCTTTGGCGGTATTGCCTGTTAAAATAAGACAAAAGTAATATTAAGGAAAAATAAATGAACATTTCTTCTTTAAAAAAATTGTCTAAAAATTTCCAACCAGTGTTCACTTATTGTGGCAGGTGAATTAAAAAGAGTCAGGCTAAACTCTCCTGGACAAAAAATAGTTATAACCTTCTCGGGGAATCTCTGGCTTAATCTGGAAAACACTAGTCTTTGTTTGGGAGATGTTCAGCTTCATTTCAAAAGCGTTTGCTTAGAAGGGCTTCCAATTCGTTTGAAAAAGATTGAGTTTAGTTTGAGAAGTGGACTGGAAGGTTCGTGTAAACGGTAAACGGGGTTTGTGGTTGAATTTCGCTGCATCTATGTGAATTGACAGTTAAGTTGGCAATCTATAGCAACAGAAGTTCATTCTCGATACATTGTTAAGAATGATGAGGCGACGAGAGAATGATAGTAACAGAATTTGCTTCAGGAGCACGCGTGAAGAACAGCCCACCTGCGAAGCAGGCAGCGGCGATTGGGGAGCCGGAACCGGAACACAAAAGAAAGGTGCCAGCTCGTGGCCGACGGTCGGTAGCGGCGCAAAGCGAGACGAAAACACCTAAACAACAGAAGAAAGAAGAGCCCGAAGAGGAAGCCGAAGATGCCAACGAAGATCACCTTGAAGAGCGTAAACCTGCTAAGGTTCCCGTAACGTTTCATTCCCGTTCTCTCTTGAGAAGTCCCTTTCGATGGGGGGAGCAAACAGTTTTTACTCGTAGCTAGAGCTTCTGTAGATGTAGAGACCTTTTTCTTCGTCTAAGTGAATGACGACTTAATCAGCGTGCTCAATATGGCCGTTTTAGAATCGCCGACCTGGATCCGCCAACCAACCACGTCGACGGACAAACGAGCTCGAGTTGTTGTTGACTATGGACTTTGGACCGAAGGACTGTGGCCGGCGGATTCTAGACGCTGAGAAGAGAAAGAGCGTTCTGGACAAGGAGAAGCGCACGTCGTCCGAAACCGGTGATGATCATGCAGAAGGCGGCGAGAAGGCTCGTACAAGGCAGAAGCGAAGAAGCACCCACTCGACATCCGATAGCCCAGTGAAGTCGGAACGTCCTCACTCGTCAGCGGGTTCTGTTGAGCCGACGAGGCGGAGTGGGTTTTACCTCCACCTGTATTGGTTTTTAGGACCGATGTCTTTGAAAAGGGCGCGTGTAGCGCAGTCGGAGGAGGTCCAGTGCACCCGATTCCAGGCTCCTGGTTCGGATTCCCCGCCCAGGCCAAACAAGCCTTCCATTCTTCCAGGGTCGGTGAATTGGTACCAGGCTTGTCTGAGAAGAACAAAGCACTGACTTGTTCATCGGCTGGCCACCGCAAGTCATTGTATGGCCAGATACGCATTCAAATCGCCTCCACGATATCTCGTAGAAGTAAAATGCGTGGCGCATCCCAAAAGGAATTGAGTAATGCCGTCCTTTATCCTGTTTATCCTTACATATATGGAATACTATTAATGAAGGATAAGGATAAATGATGTCGTTATTCAATTCCTTTTGGGATGCACCACGCATTCTACTTTTACAGGATGTCGTGGAGGCGATTGGAGTGCGTATTTGGCCATACAATGACTTGCGGTGGCAAGCCAATGAACAAGTCAGCGCTTCATCTTCCCAGGCAAATATGGTGCCAATTCACCGACCTCGAAGGGATCGAACGCTTGGCTGGCCTGGGCAGGAAATCCGAACCAAGAACCTGGTATCGCGTGCATGAAACAGTCGGCACCTCCTCCGACTGCACTACACGCGCCCATACTGTTAGTAAAACGGATCTTTACCAGGGAACGTCTTCGATCCCTTATGGATCTTTATGAGAAGACCAAGATCATTACAAGAAACTCAAAATACTGAATACGAATGTGGAGGTCAAATTTGCAAAATGAAACTCCTGAACGAGCTCCGGCCCGTCGATGTTCACCAGATTGACCAAGCTGGCCGTACGAAAGAGTTGTAGTGAGAGCGGTGAGTGGTGAGAGCTGATAATATCAGGCCGGCAATGGCAGCGGTGGCTTTGAGGTGGTGCTCTGGCTCGTTAGGACTTGCCTCAGCCTATCTTATCAGCTCTATCACTCATCATTCTCACTACGGCTCATTCCTACGGCCAACTTACAGGGGAGGCAGTCGTGAGTCCCGACTCGGATGTGCACTGACGATGCCGACAGTGCCTGCGGAGCCAATTAGCGTCGACTCGCACCGTGCCACCCGCCGCTTCACGACGATCTCCAAGACAGCCGCCGTGCGATGGTGACCAAGCCGAGCACGAGAGCCTGCAGATCGACCGCGACCCCACTGAGGCCGAACTTCACAGATCGACCAGATTTACAATTACAGTGCATAACTTATTTAGAGGGTTTACAAAGACAGCGTAAAGAGTCGTACTGGTGCGAGTCCTTCACACTTCCATGTCAGAATTTCGAGCTCTATCTGATGGGCTGTACAAGAACACGTAAAAATTGCTCTATAGAAATATTTTGACGCAGTCTTTGAGCCAAAGGCTTCACGTACAATTAGGAACAAATTTCGTAGATTTTATAATGAAAATTTTATGGTCTAACTGAAGGGCTGTACAAGAATGCTTAAAAATTCCGGGTGCGTTACGTTAGGTGTCTCCACTACTGTAGAGGGAGGCGCTCGATTACCGTAGGCTGACCGGGTGCCGCGCCCGCCTCGGACGAGATTTCGCTGCGAAATGAGGCAAGTTGAGTTTTCCCATTTCTTTTGCGTAAGTTTTGGGTCCCTGATTACAAAGACGACATGATGCAAGAAGCAACACATCAAGTTCCTTGATTTTCTACACTTCCTTAGACGGCTTCATAGGTTTCGCTCAGGCCATGTCGACTTTTCAAGCTTCCTATGTGCTTTCCCTTGCTTGTCTTATAGTTTGTTAGTTGAGTGCAGCCTTTACTAGCACGTGGATGTGGTTAGTTCGGTCTTTATTGCCTTCGTTAAAGTGTGTTATTGGGCGAACCCCACCAGGAGTCCCTCAGCTTCCCAAAGCATATGAAAAATAGAAGATCAAAGAGAAAGAAGGGCAAAAAACGAGTAAAGTCTTTACTCTCCACCTAAAGAAAACCTGCTTCGCGGCGCACAGTCTGCTCCGTTCATCCGTTATATCTCGTCCGAGGCGGGCTTAACAACCCGCTACACTAATCGAGGGCGGCGGCGGCGCGCTACCGTGTCTCAGGAAGACACCTAACGTACGAACCCAAAAATTTCCCTGTATAGGCACTTTGGCGAAGGCCTTCAGATAAAGACTGCACGAACAATGCAAAAAATCACCCCCAGGGCATAGACTTGGAGGCGAAATGATTACTGATGCTTAAAACAACGGTGCTCCTCCTCAGAAGTTCTTCTTCATTCATGAAGGATGCAACTTTATTCTACTGGCATGTCACTGGAAGAACAATTTGAAACGTTGTGTGATAAATTTCAATTACCATGAATTTTGACTCTTACCTATTCAGTCTTAGTTTCGAGAAATATCGTGCTGGGTATCACAAAGGTTCATAGGGATGTCGAGGAGCTTAGAAAAAACCTGAGCAATACTATGAAAAAAGTATAACAGGATTCTACTAGGAAGGCCCTCTACTAAATGGATTGTTCGTGCAGTCTTTATCTGGAGGCCTTCGCCAAAATGTCTCTACAGGGAAATTTCCAAGCATTCTTGTACAGCCCTTCAGTTAGACCATAAAATTTTCATTATAAAATCTACGAAATTTGTTCCTAACTGTACGTGAAGCCTTTGGCTCGAAGCCAGCGTCAAAATATTTCTATAGAGTTTTTACGTGTTCTTGTACAGCCCATCAGATAGAGCTCGAAATTCTGACATGTCTTGGAGATTGTCGCGAAGCGGCGGGTGGCACGGTGCGAGTTGACGCTAATTGGCTCCGCAGGCACTGTCGGCATCGTCAGTGCGCATCCGAGTCGGGACTAACGACTGTCACCCAACTTACAGTCAACCCGATGAACATCGGCGGGTCAGAACTCCTTCAAGAGTTTCGTTTTGTAATTTTGACTCCCATATTTGTACTCAGCTTTGCGAGGTCCTTCTAGTGACCCTGGTCTCCACTTGAAGTTCCATAGGAGGTCGAAATCCTTCCCTGGTTAGAAGCAGGTCTCACTTCCGCTATGCCTTAATCAGCACAAACAAGGTAAGTTTCCTGAACATTACCGTTTCGGCAGCGGTCGTTAATACGTGAGGAGGGGACGCACCGGCCTGTATCGAGTGGGCATGTTCAGTAGGTGCTCTGCGGCCAGAGCATCAACGACTTGCATCAGCTTTCGTCAACGATTCACACATTGAAACACTTCACCATATCGCTTGTTGATAAGCCGCGCTATCAGGGATTTCGGCAGTGTTTTCACCGTTAGATTGCTGTATGTCGCTGATGAATCTCGCCCTTGATCGGCTGCGATTTGCTGCTGCGTTCCCGCCTCTCCACCTAGGCCACACAGACGACTAGTACAGGATTTTTTTTGCAAAGCCTCTGGTGCACTGATGATGGAGTTGATGTCGACCTTAGTCATTCCCTTTGCAGGGTGAGCCACGCATTCTATTAGGTTGGAAAAAAAGTCTTTTCATTTTATTCAAAGATTTATTACTTCACAACTACAAAGTCAAATCAATTGAGATAAACTCTGTTTTGTTCCGCTACACTTCTCCAAAGACTGGGTAATTTTCCAGTTCCTCTCGCTTAAAAGACCGCAGTTCTGGAGTCGAACCATTGCTGAATCCAATTTTTGAGGTCTTCATCTGCTTCAAAATATTTCTTTCCAATTTCTTGCTTGAGAGCACGGAGGAAATGGTAATGGGTAGGGGCGAGGTCAGGGCTATACGGTGGATGTGGCATTACCTCCCAGCCTAGCTCCCTTATTATTTCTCTTGTGAGTCTTGCAACATGTAGTTTTGCATCGTCATGCAGGATCATCACCTTCGACTTCTCCAGCCTGTTTTCTTAGAGAGTTGCGACGACTTTGTGGAGTTGGCCGCAGTATGTGACAGCAGTAAGTGTCTCTCCACTTCTGAGAGTTTGCCGATAAATCACTTCTCTGATATCCCACCAAACACTCAAGAGAATCTTCCTTTCGTGAACATTGGGCTTGAGATCAGACTTAGGGCTCTCTCCCTTTTGTACCCATTGCCTTTTCGTCGAAGTTGGCACACAGAACCCAGGACTCTTCGCTTGTCACAATCCGCGGAAGAAACGATTTTCTTTCTTATCTGGACAGAAGAGAAGCAGCGATGGAGAGCCGTCGACCTTTCTGTGTGTCTGACAGGGCATGTGGAATCCAAGCTCCAAATTTCCATGAAAGCCAAGATTCTTCAGATGGATTCCTACTATCCTATGAGACACTTCGAGCTTCTCTGCCAGCTGACGTGTCGTCTGCCTACTATCGGTACGAAGAAGATGGAGTAGTTCTGTGTCGTCCAATTCAGTTGGCCTTCCTGACCATGCTTTGCCCTCAGTGAATAATCTCCCTTTAAAGACTTTCCGAACCACCCGTAACAGGCACGATGAGTAGCAGATCCCATGCCATATATATGGTTAATTTGGTCTGCTGCCTGAAGTGCTGTGGATTCTTTAATGAATTCATGAAGAATGCCGTGCTGAAAATGGTCATGAGGTAGATCTGGCATTGAGTCCGGAAGATTGGATAGATAACGAATTACAAGAAGAGTCTTAACCTGTGTCCGTGTGCGAACGGTAGACAAGTGTGATAGGATTACGAAATCAGCAATCAACATTGGCTAGTGCGTTTACAAGGGGAAGGGTAAAAAAAATTTCGAAGTGTGAAAAGACTTTTTTTTCCAACCTAATATTAGGTTGTCCCATAAGTCCTTGCAGTTTTTTCAACGATTCACTGAAGATTTCGCCGGCGGTCTCTTGCATAGCGCTGTATAGCTTTCGAAAGAGAATGATTTGCACTATCAGAACATGTATTGCATTTCTTTTTTCTTTTGTCAATTTTTAGGTCGTTGAAGTGAAAAGTAAAAAAGTGAAAGAGTAGCCATTTGCGCACTTGTTCTCTCCGCTTAGGTTTTAATTTTTGCGCAGTTTTTCATAGCGTTTGGAAGACAATGTTCTGTACTACAAGAATATGTGTTGGTCCTATATTCTCACTTGTCCTTTATTGATTTTGAGGCCATCAAATTGGGAATTCCGACTTTTCCGTCCGAATTTTTACCAAAACTCCGGTTCTGTGGTTGGACTTTTTGGGTTGGTGTTATATGTCATTCGAAAGAGAGTGTCTTGCTCTATAAGAATATGTGTCGCGTTTATTGATTTCTTTTGAATATCAACAAAATGCCAAAAAGAGAAAAATCGTCTTCACCAACAACTCCTGCTTCTTCAGTTGTTGTTATTCGACAGAAATCAGCGTGAGCCAATAAACGCGACACAAATTCTTACTGAGCAAGACATCCTCTTCCAAACGACATATATCACCAAGCAAAAATGTCCAACCACAGAACCGGAGTTTTGGTAAAAATTCGGACGGAAAAGTCGGAATTCCCAATTTGATGGCCTCAAAATCAATAAAGGACAAGTGAGAATATAGGACCAACACATATTCTTGTAGTACAGAACATTGTCTTCGAAGTGCTATGAATAACTGCGCAAAAAATTACAAACCTAGGCGGAGAGCAAGTGTGCAAATGGCTACTTTTTCACTTTTCATTTCAACCACCTAAAAATTGACAAAATTCATGATGAAAAAAGAAATGCAATACAAGTTCTGATAGAGGAAATCATTCTCTTTCGAAAGCTATGCAGCGCTATGCAAGAGACCGCCGGCGAAATCTGCAGTGAATCGTTGAAAAAACTGCAAGGACTTATGGGGCAACCTAATACTTCTACGGGATTTTGTGGAGGCAACCTGAATAGGTATTTGGTCTACACAATGACTCGCAGTGACCAGCCGATGGACAAGTCAGTGCTTTACCTTTCACAGACAAGTCTTGTAGCAGTTCTACGACCATGCAGGTACGAATGTCTGCTTGGCGCGGGGGATGAATTCGAATCAAAACGTGGAATCGTCTGCACACGACAGTCGGCCCCTCCTTCGCGCCAATGACATGTCAGCGCACATAGCAGCGCAGTTGGAGGAGGTGCCGGTTGTCGCGTGCAGCCGGTTCCATGGTTTGGTTCGAATTTCATTTCCCCAGGGCAACCTAGCCTTTTATCGTCGCGGATTCGGTGAATTGGTACAAGATGTGCCTGTGTTGGGTAAAGAACTGACTTGTCCATCGGCTGGCCATTGCAAGTCATTGTTTGGCCAAATACGTATTCAAATCGCCTCCACGACATCCCGCAGAAGTAGAATGCGTGGCGAATCCAAAAATGGATTTTCTGACGCCGTCCTTATCCTTTCTCCAAACCTCTTATTGTTAGCCCGAAAAGCGAAAGGTGTAAGTTCGAATCCCGCCCGAGACTAAAGTTTTATCCACATCGTGCCGCTTCAGATGTAGCCCTCCTTAAAAATTGTTGGTCTTTCTGGTTCAAGTCGTTAATGTGACCTATATGGGAGCTTAAGAGGATCAGCCAATCAGAGCATCGACCATACACGCACCTCCACCCTTCTGAGTGGCTGCTTATTCTATGTGGCCTGGTTGATTTCGCGCTTAGTCGTCTCCCAATGTAGCCCGCATTAGCGACCTGTACCGGCTTTCGTTTTCTATTTTGTTTCAATTTAAGGTTCCAAATTGTATGGAATGCCATTCTGATATCTTTTAGGTAGTGTAAGACAAGAGAAAGGAAAAGGAAAGGAGAAAGAGAAGGAGAAGGGCAAAGAAAAGGACAAGGATAAGGAAAAGGATAAAGACAAGAAGAAGGACAGGGATGAAGACAAGAAGAAGGACAGGGATGAAGACAAGAAGAAGGACAGGGATGAAGACAAGGAGAAGGAGAAGGATAGGGAACCGTCTCGTAGCACCCCAACGGTGAGCGCTCGTATGCTGCCCCATATCGAGGACTCACCCGAAGACTGCTGTCTGTACTGCAAGGTGTCGTTCAAGGAGGTGAGGCACCTTATAGGACTACCTCAAGCGCTGTTGAGCTCAAAGTCCACGGTTTCAGAAGGAGCGCTCCGCTACAACGCCGCAGTATTGTTCGACGAAATGTCGAAGGGCGTACCAGTCGATGATTGCCAGCGAGAAGAATGGCAGGAAGTTCTGTGAGTTCTTCTTGGGCTGCGTTTGTATACGTTTTCACGTCAAATTGGACATTCTAAAGAAATTTGATGCTTCTGAAGCCAAAGTGAACGCTTTCCAAACCGAAACATGCTTCTTACAAGTTAAGTAAATTACAGGCTCTCCAAGATCATTAGAATAATTTTTGTTCAAAAAAAATTAGGGGGGGGGGGAGGGTAGGGTATAACTCTCATTGAAATTTGTTCGTTCATCTGTGCGAGTGAGTGTAGTGTTTTTTCAACTTTATTTTTGAGCAAAAATAATAAATTAAAATTTCTTTTAAAATGCAAACTTTCCGAAACGGTTATAGTAAGATCCTGAAGAGACCTTGAAGAGTTCCTGAAGATCCAGTATGACTTTCTTTGAAATTTTTTGCCCAAGTGAATATTCTGTTTGAAATTTTAATTTTTGGTGAAAATTAACCAATTTTTGTTTGAAGGCGCAGGAGATCGCGGCAATCATTTAGTGCATTAAGAGCAGATATCGCGCCATATACACGATTAACTCGTTGCGATTTTTATTAGGGTGTCCCACATGGAATGTCGTTTCAGACCGAAAATTGAATTCATACAAAGGAACTAAAACCAAACTTATTTCGGTGATATATTCTCCACAAATATCAACAACCTTTCCCCAACGAACACACGAAGATTGGATCCCGTCTTTAAAGAAATGAGCTGGTCGCGAATCGAAGAAGTTGCTCACCCAAGTCCGGATTTCATCCTAGTCGGGGAAAATTTTCCCAGTCAAGGCGTGCTGCATCGAGCGGAATATGTGGTAGTCGTATGGGCAATGTCAGGGCTGTACAGTGGGTGTGGCAAAACGGTCCAACCAAGTTCCTCAATTTTCTGCTGAACGACTTTTGCTGCATGAGGCCTCGCATTACTATTCAACAAGTTGGTTGAGGACGTGTCAGCTCGATTTGGATTTAGATTTGGAGTAGGACTTGGAGCAGACAAGCTCTACTACAAGCTCCCGAGTCGATCTGGTCGGATCAGCTTCAACGACAGTCCGTGAAATATCGATGTCCAGGATAGGCGTCTGTCTTTCGTGCTCGTCGTCTTCAAAACCTTCATTGCCGGCGGCAAAACGTTGAAACCACCGCTCGCATTGTCTTTTGAAAACGACATCTTCGCCAAATGCACTTACCAACGAACGATGCGATTCCGCAGCGGATTTTTTCAATTTGAAGTCGTAGAGCAGGCACGCAGCACAATCATTTCCCGGTCCATTGTACTCTGAAGGCTATAATTTTAGAAACCGATGAAGGAATGAAGAAGGAAAAATAGGAAATGTAGAAGATGAAACGCCGTGAAAAACTAACCCTAAGTGAGCTCACAAACGATGCGAATAACTGTGAAAAGAAGGCCACAATGTATGCGACATTCCGTGTGGGACAATCTAATATTTGATTGGTAGTGTAAATGCTGCTTACCTGAGGCATCAAAGTGAGGATGTATGTGTTCTTTATAATTGTTTTCGTTCTATCGTTTACAGAGGTGAAACTCCATGCAAACAGAATTTTTTCTATCAATTGAATAAAATCGCGACGTTTTGGACGAGAGCATGGCGCAATCTCCACTTTAGCACCAAAAATTAGCCGTTTTCCTGTTTTTTAGAGCGGAGCTTTATAAACCATTATTTTTCCTCAAAAATTGGATTTTTATTTTAAAAAAAGTCTTATAGAATTTCAAACAATGTGTTCACTTATTAGGCAGAAACTATAAAACTGAAGAAGGTCGTACTGAATTTTCCTTGATCAAAAAGTATTTCTAACCGTCTGGAGATCCTTGATTTTCTTAATGTGGAGAAACTCGTCTAGATTGAAAGATGTCCAGTTTACAACAAATATGGATATAATTTTTAATTTAGAAATTATAATATTAAATAAATAAATTCGGGTTCAAACTGGCCTAATGGAGTGTCCAGTTTGATTTGAAAAGTGTCCAGTGTGACGTGAAAATGGCATACAATACGATAACAAACCTAACGTGGAACAAAAGATTTGAAAATAGCCATTATCGATCGTTCGCTTATCCTAATCAATAATGCATTTCTTATTCTGTCGCAAAGAGTAGTGGCTTAGGTATCGCTTGCGCCTTTTTGCACGCAGTTTGAATAGTACACTATTTTCCAGCTGAGTCGATGAAGCGAGTGTCAGGCGGGTCGGAAGGCACGATATCTTCGTCCTCGAGTGTCCATGACAGTAAGTTAAGCTCGAGACGAAGGCCTGTATTATTGCTTGTCGAATCTGATACTATACTTCAGTGCGAGCCAGGGTTGAAGAAGAGCATACGCCTCCGTCGGCGTCGAAAGCGAAGCGAGTAGAAGAGCCGCCGTCGCCGTCGAAGAGAGTAGGTGTCGAGTCGATGCAGGCCACCACTGCCAGTGTTGTCCCTGCCGCTGTTCCGACTTCAACACTACCAACCCCTCGAGGAATCGTCTCCCCAACTCCGGTAGCCACATGACAACCTACCATTTAGTCACTTCGCTGATGCTTATAGCCTCCTGACTTTCAGGCCCCTCCACAACGTTCAGCGGTGAGTTCACCGACCCATGTCGACCTCTCACCTGCTGCTGGTGTTGCTGCTACTGTTGCTGAGCCGGTGGTGACGACGCCATTAGCGACGTCGTTTGGACCCCTCACTGTGCCCGGAGTCGACTATGATGTTGATCCGAAACTCTGGACGGTGAGTCTTTCACAGGACGTTAGATCGGCTGTCATTTTTGTTCACTCCCTTACTGCACTCGCTGTAATCCTGAACAATCCCTGAAAAAAGCAGAAAAAGACACACTCCTGGCCGCACGAGTGTCTTCGCGCGCTATTGCACATATTCTGTTAGCTTTCTCGGCTAGGAAAAAAGCCGCTAAGCCTTATACTTTATAGATCATTACTAAAGAAGATATTTTACACATTTGTTAAAGGCCCGTTTATACTTCCATCACCGCGGAATTGCATGTATAGAGGTCAAATTGATTGATTCCGCCCCTCAGCGTCGACGCCACTCGGCCGGAGTGATTCGCATGAACCCGCGACTAATCGTGCGACTCAGCGTCGGATCGCGTCGCTCTCGAAATCGGTGCGATTGACCGATTGACCGTGGTGGATTGGGGCACGGTATTTCTGCTCCAGTTGTAAGTTGCATTGGACCCGAAAATGTGTGCACAATTACGTGTGTGCAAATACGCAATTGTGCGTAATCGCGTGACCGCGTTGTCGGCTGTTCAGAGTGCTTATGGACGTCCATAACAGCGCCACGCGATTGGACGCATCGTTCCGTCCAAATCGTGTCGCTCAGCGATGGAAGTATATACGGGGCTTAAGTCTAAAGCTACTGTTATAGAGGTTACATGCTCATAAAAGGATGTTTTGTTGAGATCAAAACTCTTGTGCTAGACGGGAGTCGAACACGCATCCTCCGTTTTTTTGTGCAGGCATAATACTATCAGTGCAGCTTGATTCAACACGACATCCGCGATATCCTCAAGAGCCTATCAGCGCTCAGCCGTAATGAACAGTTCCGTTGCATATCAACGGTTGGCTGGTACCGATATCATGGATGAATGCTGATAGGTCACGAGGAGGACGTGGACGTTCACGTGGATTTGGTCAAACAGCGCTAATGTGTCAGCGTGTCATGGGTTAGCATCCTTCCCGGAATGCAGAGGGTGCGGTTTGAGTCTCGACTGGCGCAAGAGTTTTGATCACAACAAAACACCCTTGTAGAGATATTAGTAGGGCGTTCGGGTTAAACACATCTAACACCTCGTCTCACCTTTTCGCCTTCCCAGAGTCGGCTGTTCCTGTTCAGAGGACAGTCCTATAGGGCCCATGTTGCCCATCGATACTTATGAATGAACTTTGCATACGTCTTGTATGTTCTTTGCCAACAAGTTTTTTGGGTGGAATTTTTATTGACGGCCTGAAGTTTCGACCCGTCGTCGTCTTTAGAGTCTTTCGCTACTGGTTGCCACGAAAAAGAAAATGGAGATACATCTTGAAAGGTTTTAACATTGCTGCTGATGAACCTTTTGAGACGTTTGAGACTCATATGAAAGCACAAAGTAGCGAGATTTCTGTGGCGTTGAAATAGTTAGGATTGTGCCATGCTCCCGCCTGAAGCTTTGCATTTTAGACTCGATTGATTCTTCTTATTACTTGGCCATACCAATCTGTGCTGTGCTGTTTTTAACGTTTAGAAGTTGAAAATCACGTGAAAGACATGACATGTGAGTTTATTGATTACATCACTTGAATATGGGCAGCAGCCCCATTTTCCTCTATGGAGTTATGGAGCAAGATTCATGCTGAATGGATAGGTCTATCGGCATAATTGCAGCTACTGGCCGACGGAAAACGTTGAAAGAAGCACAGCAAGATTAATCTGGCCAAGTAGTAACAAGATTGTAGAAAGCAGTTAGCCCGTGCACAATCAGTCGAGTATAAAATGCATGGTTTCAGGCGGGGGTATGGCGCAACCTTGACTATTTGCACGTCACAGAATTCTTATCACACTGTGCTTCTATATCAGTCCCAAACATCTTCAAAGGCTTCACTAGCAGCAATGTTAGAACCCTTAAAATAATATTTACCTACCTTTTTTTTTTAGGAAATCCTGCATGTTTCGCAAGCCGTAGTGTGTTTTTAAGTTTTAAACCTTAAAAAAGCACAAGTCAATCGATGCGGCCATTTCGTGGAGAAATAACAAGTATTCGAGCGAAAAGCAATCAATCGAGTATAAAATGCAAGAATTCAGACGAGTGCATGGCGTAATTCATACCGTTCATATGTCAGAAAATTTCTGTTTTCTTGAGCTTTTATAAGAGCTCTTAACTTTTTCAGTACCTTTACCGTGAGCAATGTTAAGGATAAGGATAAAGGACGGCGTTACTCAATCCCTTCTGGGATTGAGTAACGCCGTCCTGTCGTGGAGGCGTGTTGAATGCGTATTTGGCCATACAATGACTTACGATGGCCAGCCGATGAACAAGTCAGCGCTCTATCCTTCCCAGAGAAGTCTGGTACCAATTCACCGACCCGGGAGGGATGGAAGGCTTGGTTGGCCTGGGCGGGAAATCCGAACCAGGAACCTGGTATCGGGTGCACGCGGCAGTCGCGCCTCGTCCGACTACGCTACACACGCCCAAGAGGAGCAATGTTATCACCTTTCAAACAGTGTATACATTTTTCTGAGACTCTGTATGAGAAAAAACGACATTAATTAAGCGATTAATGAACAACACACTGTTATTAGTATTAGTATTACATTAAGAAATAGAAGCGGAAGCGTTTTCTGAAGCTCCCTGCCCTGTACACCCTGTATATTAAAGGGTTAAAGGTTAATATTAGTGGTGTGTTTTAGCCGGATGTGGCGGCCCGATGGGCGCAAGCAGTGACCGGTTCGGAGATGTGTGCTGCGACGTTTCTGCGCGAAGACGTGGACGGTGATGCGATGCTGATGATGGGTTTCGACGATCTGCGCTCGCATCTCTGCTTCACGTTCGGTCCGGCGAAGAAGCTTCACCTTGCCATTGAACAGCTGAAGGTGTTTCGTGAGCAGCGCTACGGAACACCATGAGTCGTCATGCTGTGTTTTAGCCATAGTTTCTAGTTGCGCCACTGCGCGTCGCGACACCACAGTCGGAATGGATATCGATCCGGCAGCGCGAAAAATCGATATCTATGGCAATCGTGGTACCGCGCCGCGTGGCGGCGCAAGTATAAACTAGGCCTTATCTGTGTTGCAATACAAAACAAGACATGTGATTCATTCAATTAATCCGTCGATCTCTTGAGCTTTTCTCAAGGCTAAACATACATAATACTAATAATCTAATAGCTTGCTATATGTTCTCACGTTCCTAGCACTGTGCATCATAATGATGACGCAAGCATAGCTATGCATTTGTTAACGTTATTTGTGCGTGTCTTTGTCTTTGTATTTATTGTTCTTAATAATAAGTTCTCTAAGGCAGATTTCATACCTAACTCGCCACGCCTCGCGGTAGTATGGAAATCATCGCTATCGATCGATCACGTTGATCAATCGATATCGATGGCGTTTATGTGACGCCGCCGCGCGACGCTGCGATCCGACTATGAACCCTGTCTAGGTCTCATGAAGATGAGTGGTGCATACAAATGTGTGCTATGCTCCATTGTGTTCAGAGAAGATGTTGTTGTTTATCTGTTTTGTTGTCCACGTCCTCATCCTCATCCTGACTTCGAAGCATAGAATCGATTTTTTCATATCTCATAATTCACAGGATAAATATGGCTCTTCATTGTCTTTTTTTTTCTGAAGGATTTATTAATGTTAAAAAACACAGAACATATCGTCTAGTAATAGCTACGAGGCAATCTACCAGATATTAACCCGTTCATCGAAGGTTCAAAATGAGATATTCAACATAATAGCAGAGTAGCAACATGCTGTTACGCAACGTGTGGTGGATGGTTATTGATTGCTGGCGATTGCGGGTGCACGTCGATCGATAATCGGGAATGGTGTCAGGACCGTTCATATTTTGTGATCTACGCGATTAGCCGCTGTTCATACTCTGAGACGGGAGCGACAGTGTAAAGCTTACATATCGATTAGTGCCAAGTGATTTCCTGACGGAAGCCAATATGTATGTTTTGCCCTGTCGCTAAGTGTAAACAGGCAATTAGACACCATACGTATCTATTAAATAGCGGCACTTATCGATTGGGAGTGGTGAGGAAGTCGGAGTGGGCGCCGGCTGTTGCGTGCAGCTGATTCTAGGCTTTTAGTTCCAGCTTCCCGCCCAGGTCAACCAAGCCTTCCATCCCTCCAGGGGCAAGATTCATCAACCGCCTACCGCCTTCTAACGGTGAAAATATCGTCAAGCCCCTCTGATATGACATTCATCAGCGTCGGTATTTGGCAATATTTTCACCGTCAGAGGGCGGTAAGCGATTGATGAATCTGGCCCGAGAATGGGTGAACTGGTACCAGACGATTGGACGGCTTTTTCATCAGCTGCACATCGCAAATTATCTTGAGTCCAAGTGCACGACATCCCGTAGAAGTAGAATGTGCGGCGAATCCCATAAATGAATTGACTAGCGCGGTCCTTATCCTTTCTCTAAACATTTTGTAAGCCAAAGGCGCGCTCAAACTGCCTCCACGATATCCCTTAGAAGTGAATGCACGGCGCATCCCAGACAAGGATTGATTGACGCCGTCCTTTACCTTTGTTTGCTCAATAAAACTGGTCCCACCCTCTGAGAAAGCGCCGAAATCTGCCACTCAAATCACCAAATCATGGTTCATTTCCTTGCAGTAGGTCTGGGGAACCGCGCGCCTAATGTCGAGTCTGGAGACAGCGTAAAGAGCTCAAGTGAATTCAGACATTATCAACATCAAGAAGACAACGAATGACCTAAAGGCGACAATTCATTACAAAAAATGGGCCAAATGAGTGAAGAAATCATAACGATTGTCTAGGAAAGCTCCAACAGCTCACACGTCCGCAAGTGGCTGTTCATCTGGTGGCACTGAAGACAGTGATGGCATTGTTGCTGTCAGGTTGTCGGCGTCTTTCACCAATTCAACCATTTTAGCAAGATGATCGTTCACTTCGGGATCAAGTACGCTTGACAATCGCAACAGCTTCGATCGCAGCGCCGCGACAGTCTAAACGAATCTCATTTTCCATTTGTACACTGAAGTCATATTTCAGATCCATTCTAGGGCTTCTATGGGAGAGCGGGGGGAGGGGGGAGAGGAAGGCACTATTAGTTGGCAGTTTTTTTTTACAGTGATTGGTGTCCAGAGGGCATGAAATAGCAGGGTTGCTATTCGTGGGCTAGTATACAGGGTGCGTAAAAAGTATTGACGCACTAAACATAAACGTTAGAAATGACAACACATAAAATTTAATAAGTTTACATGCAAAATGTCAATAATGATCTATCAAACAGAATAGCATCACTTGTGCTTTATATGGCTCGATATGTCTCAAGCTCGTGGACGTCTAAGTGCGAAGGACACTGGCAACACTGGCTCATTTTCTAATAAAACAACTGACTCAGTTTCTAACAAAACGAAGACACCTACTGATGACGAGGTAGCTAAAATGTCAGTAAGCGACTTAATGAATGCTATTACTGATCGAAACAAGGACCCAGTCGTTGCTAAACTTATTGAAGGCCTTAGAGCCAAATTGAAACTTGAGCTAGTAGAGGCAGTTGAAGCAGAAAAACGCAGTCGTAGTCTCATTTTATCAGGTTTGCCTGAATCAGCAGTAGATAAGCCTCCTTCCACTAAACAGTTGGAACTTGAATCTAAGGTAAGTGAGATACTCGATCACATTGGTGTTGAATGCAGACCTATTGAGGTGTACCGTATGGGTAAGCCGAACGATACGCAGTCACGACTAGTCAAGATAGTATTACCCTCCAAATCGCACTGGAGCACTGTACTCTCTAATGCATATCGGTTACGATCTTCCTGTTTTAAAAACATATTTGTACGTAAGAGCCTAACACAGGAAGAACGAAAAAAAGAATACGACTTAAGACAGGAGTGTAGAAAGCGCAATAAAGATTTAAAGAAGCGAGTCTGGGTGGTTTACCGTGGAGAGATTAAACGAATTGAAGACCTACCCAAATCTCGTTTTTCGGGAAACGTATAACACGACACGAAACACAGCATGGCTTAAAATGCTTTCTGTTTAACTCACGCAGCCTTGGTAACAAACTAAACCATTTACATCTATTTTTGACCACACACAACCCTGATCTAGTATTCATTACAGAAACTTGGCTTTCTTCAAAAATCTCTAACTCTGAAATCGTTGATAATTTGCCTTATAAGGTGTTCCGATTTGATCGGAAAGATCGCAGAGGCGGCGGAGTGTGCTGTTTGGTAAAAGATATTATTAACGTGGCTAGTATGGTCTCGTCCTCCTGCACGATGTCAAATTTTCTTTGCATTGAAGTTTACGATGAAAGTTGCTTGCAGTCAGTTAGATTCGTTCTGGTTTACAGGCCTCCAAATTCACGTTCCGAAGATGATGACGACTTAATTGATCGTTTGATGGAATTGTGTATCTCAAGGAATCATACAATATTGCTTGGTGATTTCAATCTTGACATCGACTGGTGTCTACCTAGCGCGAATAATCCAGCATCAGCTAAGTTCTTAGAGTTTTTCACATGTCTAGGAATAACTCAACACGTTACTAAACCTACACGAAATAACTCCATTTTAGACATTGTGCTCAGCTCCGCACCAATTATTGAAAATCTTCAAGTGCTCCCACCATTTGCCGCATCTGATCATAACTGCATATCATTTGATGTCCAACTTGGTCCTCATGAACCTGCAAAGATTCCTTTGCCTAATTTTCTAAAAGCAGATTATCTCTCCTTATCCAACTACCTCAATTCTATTGATTGGTGGAGTGCTTTTCAAGGCTATTCTTCTGCTGATGACCTGTATAAGAGATTTTGTGATTTAATACGTTTCGGATTATATAACTTTGTACCAGTTGAGATCAGTGTCTTGAGGAAAGTTAACTATCCAAAACACATAAGAAACCTGATTGCTCAAAAAGAGCGGATCTTTCTTTCAACTTCTGCAGATCCGCTATCTAGTCAACATTATAAGAGAATTTGTTCTGAACTTGACCGTCATTTGAAGACATTTCTAGAATACAGAGTAAGGAAAGCCGCAGCGAATTCAAACAGCAGGACGCTTTTTGCACTAATCAGGAACAAAATGAAGCTGAAATCAAGTCTACCTGTACTTCAAGATGAAGATGGAAATCAGTATCTGACTGCTGCTGATAAAGCTGAAGCCCTTGCATCATTCTTCTCTTCTGTGTTTACACCTCCCCTTGGTTCGGTTTCCAGTGTGTTCCCCTGTATCAATGATAATTCGAGTAGTAGCCAAGATAGTTTTTCGCCAAATTGCCTGTGTGAAGCAATATTAAATCCACATGAAGTACTGAAGGTTTTAAAGTCTTTGAAACCCTCAACTTCGTTAACATCGGACGGCATCCCCCAAATAGTTTTACAGGAAATGTGCGCATTCCTTATACAAACCTTTAACTATGGTTTTCAACGTTTCCCTTATGTTTAGCGAGATTCCAACTATTTGGAAAACTTCAATTGTTACAGCTATTCCTAAAACTACCAATTCCACATTGATATCCTCCTTTCGACCCATAAGTATAACCCCCACTCCCATGAAAGTAATGGAGAAGCTTATAAGAGACAGGGTTGTTACATTGTTTGTTAAAAACTCATCAATTCCTGTAGAACAACATGGCTTCACATCTGGCGCCTCCACTGTAACGCAACTCTCTGATTGTCTTTTTGACTGGAGCTTAGCTATTAGCAATGGAAACTCAGTTGACGCAGTTTACTTCGATCTATCGAAAGCTTTTGATAAGGTGAACCATGTAAAACTACTTCGAAAACTCTACGACTTAGGGATTAGAGGTTCTCTGTTAAAGTGGTTCCAGTCGTATTTGAGCGATAGACACATGTGCGTTAAAGTAAACAATTCTTTTTCACGTCTATATTCATGTCCTAGCGGTGTCCCTCAGGGAGGAGTGCTATCCCCTCTTCTCTTCCTTGCTTATACTCATGATATCCCTAGATATGTAAACAGCCATCCCCTTGTCAAGGTACAAATTTACGCAGATGATATCAAAATTTATGGCATTTATAATAACCATAATCACTCAGAAATTTACCAAGCTCTCTCCTTGTCTATCATAAAAATGATGAAATGGGCAGCGGACTGGGACATTCCTGTAAATTTATCGAAGACTTGTGTATTTCATATTGGAAGTAGAGAATTCAATATTTACAAGTTCAACGACATGGCTTTTAACAACAGAGAAGAAATTCGGGATCTTGGTGTTACCCTAAAATCTGATCTAAATTTTGAAGCCTACATAGATTTAGTTGTTCGCAAGGCATATGCCGCCATGTTTACAATATGCAGAAATACTGAATGCTACAGTTCTCAAATCCTGATTAAGTTGTACAAGGCATACGTGGTTCCTATTTTGGAATATGCATCACAGATTTGGAGTCCAACTACAAAAAAACTTCAACGTAGAATAGAAAAGGTCCAACAAACTTTTACCAAGATACTGGTATACAAATGCTTTCCCAATCCCGAACACCCCCAAGTCATACCAAATTACAAAAGAAGGTTAAGTTTGTTCAAGCTTAACACACTATTTTACCGACGAATATTCACAGATTTAGTTTTTGCCTTCAAAATTCTCAAAGGAGAAACGAAACTGAGACCAAGTAAATACTGGATCTTCAGACCATGCAGAGGACGGACCAGCTTACTATCCTTACATAACACTAGATTAAATACTAATTCAAACTCCAAAATGTACAACAATTTTTCTTTCGTTCTGCAAGGTGGATACAGATGTTGCCGTCCTACGTAATAGAATCGCCGAATAGTTCTGTTTTTAAAGCAAGGCTGAAAAAAATAAACCTGATTTCTGTTCTACAAATAAGAGATTTAGACGTTCTGTAAATCAAAGTTAGATTACCTTTACCGGACTTCTTTTTCGCTAAATCTGTTTCAGTAATTTAAAGAAAACAAAGACTCATTAATGTTTGCATCTTTTCAGTGTATTACAACTTTTTGCTCCCGAAAAGACACCGTGAATCACTATTTTATTATCCTTTACAGACAGATGACGTGGAAGATATTTTTTTCCTGGAATGAGTGTTTTTAGCTTTCATCTTTTTATTTACTTCTAATGAATTATTTTACAGCACTTCAACCGCTTCAACCGTT
Source organism: Heligmosomoides polygyrus bakeri (assembly GCA_947359475.1). Taxonomy (NCBI): domain Eukaryota; kingdom Metazoa; phylum Nematoda; class Chromadorea; order Rhabditida; family Heligmosomidae; genus Heligmosomoides; species Heligmosomoides polygyrus. The sequence goes on from OX375866.1 coordinate 12,346,203, forward strand.
TATACGTCGTTCTGTATATTGTTCTATCCTATACAACATACTACTATATCGATATTCTTCATTTCTACATACTTCTACACACTACTATACTACATATTATACTATGTATATATGTATATATTCTCATATCTTTGGATATATATGTTCGTTGTATTCACGACTGTATCATGAAGAGCATCCGACTATAAGGATAACAAAATAAATAAATAAATAAATAAATATGGGCTTCTTTGCTGCGAATGCAGGGGCGAAGACGCCGAGGAGAGGCATCGACGGTGCGCCGCAAGTAGTCCACATCGATTTCGTTCCATGCTTTGACCAGATCATTCTTCACTGACTTCATACTTTTGTGGGAAGTAGCGCAAGCCTTGTTCTCCAAAACCTTGCATATAGAGTAATTCAGCGGATTCAAATCCGGTCTATACAGAGGTCATTCCTGTGCCGAAATGAAGTCCTTCAAGTTGGCGCGGCACCAGTCCTGAACAATCCTCGACTCTGCGCAGGAGTCTAATCCTGCTGGAAGATACACTGCTTACTTTCGAGGTGGGATTCGATCCAAGGAACCAGTTGCTTCTTTAGGGCATCAGAACAGATAGTTCTTCTGATTTATTTTCACTCCTGTATCCACGAAAACGAGAGGCGCTTGTGGTGAATGCACAAACCCTGATACTGGCCGGATGCGCCTTCCTCGCGGCGAGCATTCCGCCAGAATTAGCACTCTGGAGGTCTTTGAAGAGTATGTAACACTTTTACAGGTTGAATGCACAAAAGTATCAAGTCACTGAAGGTCAACGCATAGAACGAAATCGACGTGGACTACTTGCGGCGCAACGTCGATGCCTTTCCTCGACGTCTTCGCTCCTGCATTCGCAGCAAAGAAGACCGTATAAAATACAGGTGATGCTGTTCTGTTCGCTAGATCATTGTTGATATTTCGTATATAAACTTGTTAAATTTTATAACGTGTTGTCATTTCTAAGGCTTACGCTTGATGCGTCAATACTTTTTACGCACCCTATACATTGGATCCGATTGAAAATCTTCGGATAACTGGATGATTCGGACAACTTCAATTTCACGATTTTGATTGATTTTTGAATGATTCAGATACGGGCATTTGCACGGGCCTCGGATTTTTAGATGATTCGGATCGGGACATACGAAAATGATTCATTCGGATGGATCCAATGTATATAGGCAAATTATTGTCCTCTCTAGTGAATTTTGCGCTTATTCAAACAGTGTAGTTTTTTAGCGCATTCAGCAAAAATGAATTTTATAATAGTAATCGATTCTTTCAACAAAAACCGATAATTTCCATCTTGTTAAACAATGCATGTTCAAACTTGAGTATCTGAAGCAGCCTGAGTTGTTTTGCAAAACATCCATTTTATTTCTATTTCTTATTTCAATTTCTTTATTTATTTCTAATATCGCTGTCCCTCCGGTTTCAAATTAAAAAGTGTGCAACATAAAGCGAAAATTGTATACCATTTTCACGTCACATCGGAGCCTTCAAATCAAATTGGACACAGTTCTGAGCAAGCTTGACGCTTTTGAAATGAAACTGAACATCTTCCAAATCAGAATAAGCCTTCTCCAAGTCAAAATAGACCTTCCGATATGGTTTTCCTTTTAAAGAAAATCTTGCTGTCTTTTATTGGATTTTTTGAATCCATCGGCCCATTACGTGTATATGTGGTTCGTATTTGCACAAAAAAATATTTTTCAAGAAAAATAATGAATTATATTTTATTTTAAAGAGTACAAATGCAACAATCATTTAGTGTATTAAGAGAAGAGATCCCACCATGAACTCGACTAGATCGTCGCAATTTTTATTCGAATGCTAGCGTAAAAGCTGTTTTCTTGAAACAGCGGGAATATGTATTTTTTTAATGTTATTGATGTACCATGGGCGCGTGTAGCGCAGTCGGAGGAGGCGCGACTGTCTCGTGCACCCGATACCAGGTTCCTGGTTCGGATTTCCCGCCCAGGCCAACCAAGCCTTCCATCCCTCCGGGGTCGGTGAATTGGTACCAGACTTGTCTGGGAAGGATAAAGCGCTGACTTGTTCATCGGCTGGCCACCGCAAGTCATTGTATGGCCAAATACGCATTCATGTCGCCTCCACGACATCCCGTAGAAGTAGAATGCGCTGGCGCATCCCAGAAGGGATTGAGTAAGCCGTCCTTTATCCTTATTGATGCACCGTTTACACAAAAAGAGGGTTTCCTGTTGCATATGAGATGGCTTTCCAGTGATAAAGGATTTTATTCGTCGCAATAAAATTAAAATATACTTCTAAGCTTGGTTAGATGTGTCATGGAGCTAAAAAAGGCAAAGTACCGTTGCATTTTTGACATCTCTGACAAGAAAAGGTTCCCAACTCAACCATGAGCTTTTGCGATGCTATTTTGGCAGGATATAGGACCCTGTGAGTGGAGTCCAGAACCACAGTCAGTTTTTGCTGAACGCTTCTTTAAAGACCTGAAAAGGAGGTCTGAATGCGTGCGCGCAATTATTATCAACCCCTACGGCACCCAGCGCGATGTGCCTCGGTGACGCAGCCGGTAACACTGCCGCCTCATAGGAGCACACCGGGGGGCATTTCAGGTCGAGTTCGAGTGCTGCCATTGATTCTGCACGAATTAGTTTGTTGTTATTACAATTTCTTATGATCACAGGAGTCATTTTAGACCACCAATGCATACAACAAACCAAGGCTCTCTATTTGCGCCTTCATATGTGCTAGTTTTTCAACTATGCATATCCGTACCACCACCATATCATACCGTATCACCAACGATACCGTAACTGCACACAAATACGCTCATCTTACGGTTGAATATTATGAAACCGGGCCATATCGGTACATGAGTGCACTAAAAATGTCGTTCTCAGCTGAACGTGTTGTTGGCTCACTACTTTCCACCTTCACGCCGGATTTCACTTCTCCAGGAGAGAGATTGCAGTTGCGGATGCCATATAAGGACTCTTCCTGGACACCATTTATGGAGATGTCGACTGTCAGGAAGAAGAGGCGGAACAGGTTAGAGAGAGTATAATGAACATGGCACCTTTCTACGCGCATCATCTAAGTGGTTTCATAAGTGTGTCTCGATGAGGAGGTGAATGTCGACTGGATACCTGATGATGACTGTGAGGGGTAAGACAACAATGAGGTTACGTCGATGTTCACCCAGATGCCGGATTCATCAACGGCTAACCCGCGGGTGTAGGGGCAAAGATACCCACGATGAAACCTGCGTCTCTGACTCTAGCCTTATCTCTACCTGAGTCTTATCTTATCTCTACCCCTTATACCCCGCATACCCACGGGTTTAATTGTTGATGAATCCGGCCCCAGGACCTTTCGCCACACCCACAGATTACGTGTTCAACGAGAAGTGGTCATTCCTTGCCAGGGAGAAGATTGTTCCTTACTGGCCTTTGTAAGATTGCTGCTGGTGTGACAAGCGCTTGTGTTCTACTTGTTTCATAGTTTTGTACCATAGCTGTTGACTGGTAGGGAAATAATGAATATAAGACTTTCAATTTAATAATGTATAAGACTTTTTATTCGCAGGGAAGTGATATGGTACGGATATGCATAGTCGAAAAACTAGCACATACAAAGGCGCATAGAGAGAGTCTTGGTTCGTTGTATGCATTGGTAGTCTAAAATTGACTCCTGGGATCATAAGAAAATGTAATAACAACAAATTAAAATGTGCAAGAATCATGGCAGCACTCGGACTCAAACTGAAAAGCCCGCCGGCGTGCTCCTATGAGCCGGCAATGTTACCGGCTGCACCACCGGGGCACGCTTCGTTGGGTGTTGTCGGGGTTGATACTAGTTGCGCGCACGCTTTCAGGCCTCCTTCTCAGGTCTTTAGAGAAGCGTTCTTCAAAAACTAACTATGGTTCTGGACTCCACTCACAAGGCTCTACATCCTGCCAAAATGGCATCGCAAAAGCTCACCTCGAGTTAGGAACTTTCCTTGTGAGATATATGTATGAAGGCAATTTTGTTATCTTACTCAAATGATGGACATAACGTAAAAAATAAAAATAAGACCTTGAACGCCGGTAAGTGGAAACCCTTGGTGTATGACAATGGTTTCAGCTATATTTCAAGATTTCAGTAAGATTGTGCCAATGCGGGACTTATTAGGGGAGTGCCAAAATGTTTATTTAAGACAAAAAAAAAACTTTCTAACACGATTTGTACCTTGATGGCACATCGTTTCGATTTTTCTTTGCACGATTAGCTTGTCTTGCTCGAATCTTGGTTTTAAATCAGTGTTGTGTTTATTCTGCTTTGGATATTTCTCGACGCACCACAGAAAGCAAATAAATAAATAAACAAAACGTTTTTCACTGAAAAAATGCATTTTTAAAGGTATTTCAGATGATAATTGCGAGATTTTCCGTGTTTTTTAATCAGAGTTTTCCGCTCATCCATTACGGGGTGAATGCGGCGATGACGCAGGCCATTTACAACTAATAGACTAACAAAATTTAAGCGTGCAGGATCCGTAATTCTGACAAACATGAAAGCTGACCTCATCAAACTCCTTCATTAGTTGCGTATTAGACTCCATTAGGCGTGCGTCTGCTTGTCGGGCCTCAGACAACAGTCCAACCGGGCCCTTGTTCACCGTAACCTCCGCCTCACTACCGTGGCCGCAATGAGTTTTACAGTAGCACACTTCAACCACGCCGCTGGAACGTTCCTTTGCCTGAAGAAACAAAACGTTGGACTGAGATTCTGAGAAGGATCAATCATATCCCATGAGCAATAACAGGAACGGGAATGGAGGACAACAATTGACTGCGCCACCGTAATCCGATCGCGGCTATTTGCAGCGGGGGTCCGTTTGATTGGAGCGCGCCATGGTGGCTGGAGCACGCACTGCCAGCAACGGGGCTGGCTACGCGTGAGTCCGCAGCTGTGTTCCACGGTGGTGAACTGAGCGAGAGCAGAACCGGGCTAGAGAAGAGACTCCAGGGCGGGTACCATCCAAGCCGCTCGTGTGGAAACTGCATTCCTCGCTCAGGGGGATTCCGCGGCTGAGTTCTGCGCTCTTCGAGCGCAGAACAGGCTAGGGAAGGGACTCCAGGGTGGGTGCCATCCAAGCTACTTGTGTGGAAACTGCATTCCTCGCCTCAGGAGGAGTCCGCGGCTAAGTGCTGCGCTCTTCGAGCGGCGAAATACATATGGCTGGAAAAATACGCAAAAATTGCACAAAAAGTTGCACAGGTTAGAGCCCCCTAAATCCCAAGCAATCAGCTGAGATGCAATCACTGCCACAAGGTGATAAACAAACCACCGACCTCTCTCGCGTTAATCGACGCGCTGCCCACTGCGCCACGATCTGTTCGTCGGGACTGCCATCGCGAGCGCACAAGACATCGATCGAACGTGGCAACGTCAACGCCGACGCGCAATCTCTAAGCTAGGAGGGCGCATACAACAAAAGACCAACGGACCCCCGCTGCAAATAGCCGCGATCCCGTAATCCTCCATGCGAAATATGTGCTCCTGGTGCAGTCACGGAAGGACGCGCTCAAGACGACGCCTATTGCTAAATTATGCTAATTTTCCAGCAAACGAAGTAATCGCTCGGACGTTAAAAAGTCGCTAAGTGGCCTGGTAGGGTAGATGTGTGGGGGGGGGGGGATTGATTATCTCCAAACACTTCCACAAATGCCGATCACATGAAGAAAACCGCTGCTATCAGTAACAGAACACTAGCCTGGCTAAATAACTTCACTAGAACCAAAAATGAGAAATCGCACAACACTGGACAAAAGAAACTGTGTGATGCCCGACAGGCCACCGTGTTCAGGTGCCAGATCGATACATCACAAAAGGCGTCACTTCAACATCTATCCTGTACGAACTTGCCAGCGATCACGCAGTTAATTTGTTAAAGCATGTCTTCACGAGGTGTTACATAAGCTAACGTGGGCACTATTGTACTTTACGGACTCCAGAGGACGAGGAGAGGTCGCAAAAAAAATTCGCCCAAACTTCGCCTATGGGGGTTATTTGGGATGCCGATCACGAATCTGACATCCGTTTTTCGTTTTACGCTGGAGTACGGTAGATTACGGTACATACCGGTGACTAAGGCTGTCGAGGTCATAATCACCGATTTCGCCCAAACTTCGCCTATGGGAGTTATTCGGGGTGCTGATCACGAATCTGACATCCGTTATTCGTTTTACGCTGGAGTTTGGGCGCAATCGGTGACCATTACCTTACTCACCGGTACCCACCGTAACCTACCGTACTCCAGCGTAAAACGAAAAACGGATGTGAGATTCGTGATCAGCATCCCAAATAACCCCCCTGGACGAGGTTTGGGCGAAAAATTTTTTTCGACCTCTCCTCGTCCTCTGGAGTCCCGAAAGTACAATAGTGCCTTAACGTGTTCCCTCTCGATTGAAGCACTTTCAATAGCGTCGGAAGGAAGGCAACAAAATTGTTTGGATGTGCCCCCCCCCCCACCCCACCCCGAGCATAATTTGTAGATGGCGTAACAAATGTTCTTTTTGTTCAAGTAAGTTTTCTGATTTCTAGCTGGGTGGTTTTGGTGTAAAACTGAGAATTTATACAGGTAATTTATTGCAAGTTTTAACAACGTAAGTCGGAAAACGTACTCGAAACTGCTTCAATGCGGTTTTGGCGGTTGGATTCAAAGACTGTGCCTTCTGATCAACACTGCACAACATATTGAGTGGATTTACTACTAACACGACAACCAGTGGATGTGAGGGTAGAACACACATTCAGCTCACTCAACTCTGTATGTGTTCGACTCAACTAGGAATTCTTGACCTGTTGCCTTTTGAATCATTGTTTTCATTTTGTCGTTAATGTCCAGGAAATAAAGAGCTGGTAATGTACTATTGTACTTTCACGACTCCAGAGGTCGAGGAGAAGACGAGAAGAAATTCGCACGAACTTTGCCTAGCGGTTGAGTTATTTGGGATGCTGATCACGAATCTGACATCCGTTTTTGAAATTTTGGCCGATAACGGTAGGTTACGGTAGTTGCGTGTGACAAGGCTGTCTAGGTCCTTAGTCACCAGGACCTAAGTCACCAGGACCTATCGTAATCTACCGTACAACAGCGTAGCACGCAAGACGGATTTCAGATTCGTGCTCAGCACCCCAGATAACCTCTATAGCCGAGTTTGGGCGAAATCGGTGACCATGACCTTAATCACCAGTACCTACCGTAACCTAACGTACTGCAGCGTAATACGCAGAATGGATGTCGTACTCATGATCAGCACTCCAGATAACCCTCCTGGGCGAGGTTTGGGCGAAATGGGTGATTATGACCTAGACGCCTTATCGTTAGTCACCCGTAGCTGCCGTAGCTTACCGTAGTCGGCCCAAAATTTCAAAAACGGATGTCAGATTCGTGATCTGCACCTCAAACAACTCCCCACTAGGGGCAACAAAAAATTTTTGACTTCTCCTCAATCTCTGGAGTCATGAAGGTACGATGCCAAAGCTTCTATTTTAATCCGTGTCACCTCATTGCTTGCAGTTTTCAAGAGGGCTATCCCGACCGACATCGTGAAAAAAGCAATCTGTATTGCTGAGCTCAACGGAGGCATTTAACAGTGTGATACTCCCACGAATCTCCGAGCAAAATTCAGCGTTAGGCATTATATCGGACGTACTTCCTTCGTGACAGCACCAAGAGCACATATTTCGCCTATATGATTAGGGCCTGTTCATACTTCGTGACAAGAGCGACAAAAGCGACAAGAGCGACTGGAGCAACTGGAGCGACAAGAGCGACAAGAGCGACTGCGACGACGGACATAGTGTGGTGTACGCAAACAATTGCGTACTCCACACTCCGTCCGCGACGAATGTAGTGTGAAATGCGTAATTATTTACGTACACCACACTACACCCGTCGCGCCAGTCGCTCCAGTCGCCTTGTCGCTCTTGTTGCTTTTGTCACGAAGTATGAACAGGCCCTTAGGCCAGGGGCATACTTCCATCACCGCGATGCCATCGCGGCGCTCAGTTCATAGCCATTCCGCCACACGCGATCGAATAGTCAAAGGAAACTTCGCCGCGGCTCCCGCAACTGTGACGGTCGGCATGCGCGATGGCTTTCCGCGCCCATCGCGGGCCGGCATACTTTTTCGCGCCGCGCGCGGTGTTTAGTGTTGGTCCTGGACGGATCGCCTTCGCGCTCCCTTCCAGAGCGATGAGCGTCGCGACGAGCACTGAGAATTTCAAATTCTTTCGCGTCGCTCTGCAAAACTCATCGCCGCGATTCCATCCGGAGACTGGAAGTATGCACGAGGCCTTACGGTAGCCCTGTAAATCCTCCGCCATTAGCGCCGAGGGACTAATGGATACAAACGTCGGGTCTCCGTGTCGCTCACAAAGTATGAACAGGCTCTAAGACATCCCGTGGGGGATCACGCAACTCACCCTCATAAATGCAGTGCAATTCTCGACACATTTCTTCGTTCTCTGCTTTCTGTAGCCCGGAGTTGGTAGAGCCCTGCTACAGCGAAAAGTCGTCGCTGCTAAGCCGTCCTCCATACTTCTCTTACTCACTTTCACAAATTTGGTTCCCACCTCCTTCTCCAAATCGTGTCGCCATTTCTGTAACAACAATAGCGCATCTTAAGCTAAGGACACAAACACATTTAGGATGCTGATCTGCTCTGGTAGACGACTTGTTGGAGAAATTCATATGAAGTCGTAGCAAAATAGAAATTTGCTGACGTAAGCGGTCAGGTTCGCGCCATGCTCTCGTCCGAAACAATAAATGTTGGACTCGATTGGTTGTACATGGAGTAAATGGTTGTTACAATTTGGCGTAATCTGAAAATAGTGCTGCCCTATACTTGGATTAAAGTCAAGCTTAAAACTGCAAAGCAGTAAGTGTACACTCACATATGCGAGCGCTGATCGACGGACCATAACTTTATTGCAGGCAAGGCCACCAGCAAATGCTACGACTTGGATGAGAGATCAAAAATAGAAGAGATACGGGCCATAAAACGTCATGTTCTCGCCATGCATTTGTTCAAAGTCTTACATTATAGACGTGATTGATATTTCAGTTTTGTAGTAAACTGATCAAAGCATTGCTTCACTTGATCAGCTGTATCAGAACGACATAGATCACTAGGTTTTATCGGAATCAAAATAGGGTCTACAAGTGTCCCCTTCCCTTTTAGCTTGCAGGACTCCATTTTGTAGCCAATTCTGCTATAACCACCACTGCAGCTCAGATTTCTTCTTATTCAGCGTTTGTCCCGCTTTGTTGCGGTGTCCGCTTTCCTGGAATGCTGACGCCACTTTTCCCGATCAAATGCCTGATCAGGGTGCAACCTAGCCATCTTCAAGTCCTGATGCAGCGTATCAAGCCACCGCTGTTTTGGTCGCCTCCGTGGCCGCCTTCCGGGCACATCAAGGTTAAGGCCAGTCTTTCGAACAGTGTCATCTTTTGCGCGAAGAACGTGGCCGTACCATCTCACACGAGCTTCGCGCAGCTTCTCAACTATCGGGGTGACACCGAACCTCTGCCGTAGGGAGTCGTTGCATACTCGATCCAAACGCGTAACTCCGGCCGTCCACCGCAGCATCTTCAGGATCTATCCTAGTCCGGGAGGGGGGGGGGGGGGGGGCACAGAAAAAAATTATGTAACAAATTGACTTGACACTCACAGAGCGGGTTGAAGAGAACAGAATAGGGACTAAGCTGACAAATTTCACAATAAAAAAAGAAAAATAACATACGGTTTCACCGCGGTTGTAAGCAGACGTTATGCGCCCCCTCACTATGCCGGGTTATAACATGTCAGACGGCGGTTAGCACGTGGCATGCGGCTTTATTTGCCCCTCACTATGCTAGATCTGTGTTATAACATGTCAGACGTCGGTTAGCTGTGTTTGAATGCGCCTTGCCCGCGGAGAGGTCTTTAGAACCGCGGTTATTTGTTTCTTTTCTGCTTGTTTATTCGTGTTGTTCTTTGTTTTTAAGTCCTATTCTGTTCTTTCAATCCGCTCTGTGAGCGCCTAGTCAATTTGTTACATAATTTTTAATTCTGTGGCCCCCGGACTAGGATAGATCCCATCTTTTTTTCCATTACCTGAGGCTCCCTTCAATTTCTTTAATAACGGACCAGCACTCAGCTTCCGTATATAGCTACAGGTCGGACCACTGCTCTGCAGATCTTCGATTCGACTGCTCTGGTGTCTTGTCGCAGAGCACGCCCGTCAGAGAGCGCCATTTGGACCACGCGGCACTCACGCGTGAGTTCGCTTCAACGAGTAGGCCGCTATAGCTTACCAGGGAAGGGTCTCAGGCGTAGGTCTGAATGGGGGAAATGGATAGTACTGTGAGAATCTCCACCCTTCATATAGTAGAAAAACATGTTTCGTTTTTGCTGAGTCCTTGAACCCAAAGAGCTACGGGTCCTCGAAATTGGGGGTACAGTATTGCATCGTCACCCGTGCCCACCATAACCTACCGTAATCGACCGAAATTTGAAAAACGGATGTCAGATTCGTGATCAGCACCCCAAATAACCCCCTGGGCAAGGTTTGGGGGAATTTTTTTCAAGCTGTCCTCGACCTCTGGAGTCGTGAAAGCAGTGTCGTGAAGGTCGTGCCTTATGGCAGTCTAAATCAGCTTACTTCCTACACATCTCCTACACATTTATTTCACTCTAAATTGTCAAATAAAGGTTTCTGTGAGCTGTGCTTCGCTCACTTTTCTCAGCTTCTGAATTATACACTGTTTTGTTTTTCAGCGAAGGTTAAACAATGACCTTACAACAGGCACGGGTTACAGCAGGTACGAGTGACTGGAGATGTCGAGGTCATAATCACCGACTTCGCCCAAACCTTGCCCAGGGGGGTTATTTGGGGTGCTGATCACGAATCTGACATTCGTTTTTCAATTTTCGGCCGATTACGGTAGGTTACGGTAGGCACGGGTGACTAGGGCCGTCGAAGTCATAATCACCGATTTCGCCCAAAGTTTTCCTAGGGGGTTATTTGGGATGGTGATCACGAATCTGACATTCGTTTTCCGTATTACCCTGGAGTATGTTAAATTACAGTAGGTAAAGGTGATTAATGGTAACCGTTTTTTGCGCAAACCTCGCGTTGAGTATGAATCTAATCCTTATTTGGCAATTTAGAGTGAAATAAATATGTAGGAGATGTGTAGGAAGCAAACGGGTAAAGAAGGCGGCAATCATGAAAAAATGCTGGCTAGCACGGGAGTCGAACACCTGAACTAGTACCTGCATGTAGCCCCGCACCCCGCTGAGCCACCTACTCGCTTGCCGCTGTGCCCTTCGTCGCGTCCCATACAACAGCGCGCGCACGCATGTACGTGAGCATGTGCTGACAGTGCGCTACTGTACCCCTTCCCCTTCGAGGGCCCGTAGCTCTTTTGGTTCAAGGACACAGCAAAAACGAAACACGTTTTTCTACTATATGAAGGGTGGAGATTCTCGCAGTGCTATCCATTTCCTCCGTTCAGACCTACGCCTGAGACCCTTCCCTGGTTAGATTTATTGAAAATAAAATCTGAGCCTAAAGGAAGGTGTGAAATTGCGATGCGACCAGTTTACTACAAAACTGAAACACGAATGTGCCTCCCTGTATGTTCAGTAACGCTTATAATTTGAGGTCTAAAACGAATGCATGGCGCAATCTTGGCAGTCTTTGTAGCCTGTATCGTTTCCATTCCTTACATTGTATCGTTTCCATTCTTCACATTCTTTCCTAACATTTAAATGTACCCATTCTGCTATAAATTGTAGTGTTTTGTTCTTGACTTTAATCCAAGCACAGGACAGCGGAACGATCATTTTATAGATAAACCATGCCAAACACTCGATTACTCGGTACGTAATCCATAAAGCCTAAATTCTAACGATTTGGACGAAGCCATGGCGCGATCTTGGGCGTTTACATGTAGCTGTGCACCCAGCAAAATGTGATGTACCTCAAAATCGTCCCTGTTCTGGAGTTCGGCGCGCTCCACCACGTACTCGTCAGGACGCGTAGCGTGCTCCTCCTGAGCATGTGCAACCAGCTCTTGTTGCGTCTTAAAGCAGTTCAATTCCAGAGATTCAAGTCAGCGATATACAAGCAGGGTATCAAATATGGCATTTTGTATCACACCACCTCCTGCGGACGCATCTGGACGAGTTATCGTTCGCGCGGAGAGCAACCGCTCAATGAGGACGCATTTATAGTCAGCAACGCATCTATACTTCGCCGCCGTAGAACACCTTATCTAACACGATCTTCGGGGTACTGTATTGGGCGGGTCGCGTCACGGAATGAACAGGCGCAGCGACCGAGTGGAGCTGTGTCGCGCCGCACCGCCATGGCAGTATAAAACCCCAGCAGTGCGGTGCACTGCGGCAACCTGCCACCCTGAACTGCGGCTACACCGGCGGCCCGAGCTATCAGCGGAAACTGTTCCCCTTAAGGTCTGCCACACTGCGGATGTGGGTTCTCTTGCGATGGGAATAGATCGCCCTTCGATGCCGCAGAACTGTTCTGCTGGTCGGAACTAAAATCACCGGATAACGAACAACAAAACCGACGAGCCGACAACCAACGCCCCCCCCCCCATACTTCAGAAAACAATATAATAGTTAGGGATTTTCATACTGCTACCGCGTCACTTTCCGAAAATCGCTCAGTCGTTAGTCATAGTGTCACGCTCAGAGTACCGCAAAATTCCGTTAAATGAGGTGTATTACGGAGTCAAAGTATAAAAGCGACGCGACGCCGGCAAACGGCGCCAATAATCAATATCTATGCCGCGTCGCCCAGTGGCGCAAGTACGAACTACGCCTTAGGTAGGCTAGGTTCATAATTCCATCACCGCGATGCCATCGCTGCGCTTACAAGGGAACTGTCTGAACGGTACGCTGGAACGGCAAGAACGAGTACTATAGGGAGAATGTCCGTCCTCCAAATAGTAAAAGAACATGTTTTGTTTTTGCCGAATCCTTGAGGTAAACGAGTAGGGGGGGGGGGGGGGTGTAATTGTTAAGGGTCCGCAGAGGGAGCTTACCACGGCAGCGCAAGATGCTGGTGTTGTGAACTGGGTGACACAGTGGTATAGGGGCTGCCTCATGTTCGTGAGGTCAAGGGTTCGGTTCCCATGCTACGACGCGTTCTTGCTACTTTACCATAGTATCGGATTCCCATAGAGATATCCTTATCTGAATTTGTTTTTGGAGTTTGCTACGGTAAGATGGTTTTATGTTGTTTTGTCTCATGTCTTCGTGTTGTTATCTCCACATGTGCTTGCGCATGTAATAAATGCTAATGTTAATACTGCTTATTTTTTGTTGGCATCTCGTAATTCACCAGAAATGTTCGAAGCATGCCAAATCCGATTTTATATGGCACTTTTACTCCAATATATTGTTCTCATTGTCAATGCAAGAAATTTTGACGCAGGAGCAACATGAAACAGCGGCAGAAAGCAAGAAAAAATGCTTCAAATGCAACTTATTAGTGTCGGTGAGGTGAGTGCCACCAGTGTACTCACAGTCTAGGAGGGAACCACATGATCTTCAAATTGACCTACCATCTCGATCAATATTGTCGCCTCTATTATGCTTACAAAGTCGCGCAGTCATAACAAGCTACTGTAGCCAGCACTGACTCTACAATGTCTGCTAACCCTCGAGTGGTCATTCACCTACTGACACTGAAAAGCAGATCTCCATTGGATGCTGTTCCTTCGAGAGACGAGATGAAGCTGGCGGAAAGGATAGCAAGTATCCTGCAGGATTTTGAACTGCGACAGCTGGAAATCGACGAAGTGGAGAAGTTGGAGGTAGTGGAAGAAGAGGACCAAGAGTTTCAACCAGAAGAGGATTGTGCCTGAGTCACGACGCGACTAACCAGTGAAGGCACTATCACGTTTTCGGGAGGACAGATCGTTTCGGAGGAAAAGGTTTGGCTATACTAGAACTGTTATCCTATACAAGTTTGAGAATTGGGAAAGTCGACTGTATCACGATCCCAGGCTTGGGCTGCAGCGGAGTACCACTGGGCAGGAACTGTGAAGCCAAAAACAAGTTCAGATATGGAAATCTCTATGGAAATCCGATACTATGGTAAAAGTGCAAAAACGCGGCGTAGCGTGGGAACCAAACCCCAGACCTCACGAACATGAGGCGTCACATCTACCACTGCGCCACCCAGTCCACGACACCGGGATCTTGCGCTGCCATGAAGAGCTCGCTCTGCGGACCCTTATCCATTACCCCTCGTACTCGTTTGCCTCAAGGAATCGGCAAAAACAGAACATGTTTTGTTACTATTTCGAGGACGGGGATTCTCCCTATAGTACTCGTTCTTGCCGTTCCAGCGTACCGTTCAGACAGTTCCCTTGTTAGTTTGTGACCATACCGCCGCGCGTGGCCGAATAGTCAAAAAGCATTCCTTGGCGGTCGGCATGCGCGATGACTTCCCGTGTCCATCGCCGGCATCTCATACTTTTTTCGCGCTGCGCTCGCTGCTTTGCGTTGCGGTGATAGAAGTATGTCCTTAAGGCCTATGGTATACTCCCGCGTCGCTCCAGCGACGGGCGCGGGGCAACTGTCAACGGCGCGCCTTCGCTGCAGTGGCGGACGGCGCAGTGGGGCGCGGTTGTCAGTTGACGCGCCATCGCTCCCGCGATGCGTCGCAGAGGGATGTTATACCTCCGCGTCGCGGGAGTGAAACATACTCTCGTGCGACAGCCGTCGCAACCCGTCGCTCGTCGCAGTGCAGTGCACTGCGACGAGCGACGAGCTGCGATGGTCGCGGAGGGGGAGCGCTTGTCGTGCCCTATTCGATTTACTTCCGCTCACTTATTCCGACACTTCCTTGGTTCGTGACCATATCACAGTAATTTCAACACACGTCTGGTGATGATGGGTGGTCGTGTCATGTCTCTGTTGTTCTCCTCGTGGGGTTTTCGCCGTGGGTAGACTCATTTTGGGTTTTTTTTCGACGGCTTGAACGGCTAGTTTTTTTGAGAAGATATTTTTCTAGACCGTTTTTTCTCACTTTTGTGCGTTCCTCGCATTTTTTTTTTCGCCTCTGAACTTCCTCGTCGGCACTTTCCGAAATCTACATTTCTGTGCCGAACAAGTCACAGGGAGGTTCTATTGACATGTCCGGCACAGAAATGTGCCAGTTGAACGGCTAGTGAGTAGATTGCTAAAAAATTGCTGGCGCGGGCTTTTTTGCGATTGTAGCTAATTATTTTCGAGAACACATTCCCTTAAGCTTAACGCACTTTGCTATTGCCCAGTAGTGTCAGGCATGCAACTCGAGTGAGCCGTACACAGTGCACATAGATTTGACGAAATCAACCAAGTGAGCAAAGATTGCCTATCTGGCACACTACAGGGCACTGGCAAAGTACGCCATGCGACTTCGAGAACTTCTATGTCATGGGAAATAAACTGCTCCAATCGCGTAAAGGCTGCCCGAATCATTTTTTTTTGAGACGCCCACAAATTCCCATGATCTGGTGAAGTTATACAAATGATTGTGGAGATCTCAAAGAGGTGAAAAGAACGATGTCAACCCTTTCTCAAAATATGTAGCTATATAAATTCGAGGAGTTATGAGCATGCGACGTTTTGCGACGGATTAGTCCATCGCAACCCTTTTTTGAACCGTGCGACCCTAGCAGTATTGCATCTCATGCGGGGCTAGGGTTTTGCGACTCTGCCACTGCCTTTGCTTTCTGTGATCTAACACGGGTTGTCTCGAAAAAACTCATGCGCTCTCTGCGAGGTCAAATAGACTTGTTCTGTTACATGAAAAATCGATGTAAACTCGTTTTGAGAAAGGAAAGATTCGTAGATTGGGTGTCCGACGGCGATTGAGGCATTTGATTCTTTTTCCTATACCTCCCGCTCCCCCGCTGGATTTGTCTGAACATTCCTGCAGCACGATGCTCTCAGTTAGTCTAAGTGGGCTCTTGAGCGAATTCACGACAGAACTCACGGTGGGTTTGATGGACAAAGCACGATTTTCGTCATTGCGCTGGATCAGCTGATTCGCTAAAATTCTGCAAAGGTCTCCGTCTGCAGAACTGTGTGAATTATGCCAGTCTCGGCGATGGCGACGGCTCGCGACGCGCATCGCGAGCCGTCGTGTCGCTGTGCACTCCCGCGTCGCTGCAGCGGACGGAAGTATACCATAGGCCTAAAGGCCCCCACAGAGTTCTGCGGCAGCACCGCGGCCCTATGCTTAACTATAGGGCAGAGACGCAGAGCTCGCCGCCGGCGGCGTCCCTGCCCTATCCTTAACCATAGCGGCGAGTGGCGTTGCCGCAGGACTCTGTGGGGGCCTTAAGGCCTCCGCACACTTGCGGCGAGAGGCGGGCGGCAAAACTCATGAAGCATGCCTCTCACGCACGCTCGAGTCTAGCTGGCGGCAGGCGGCAGAGGAACCGTATTCTTTCTAGTCGGGACCTACTGCTGCTATTTGCTATCCATCCCTGCCGCGATCGGCTAGAAGGCAGGCAGAACGCTGGCGGCGGCAACAACGATGTGAATAGCTATTGCCGCTGCTGCACTTGCGTCGCCGTCGCCCAACATTATGTCACAGAAAGTTAGTGGGTGCGGCACAGTGCCGCTCGTAGCCATTCGCCGCCAGGGTAAGATCTGCGTTCTTACCCTATGGTTAAGGACAGGGCCGACGCTTAGCCGCAAAAGTGCGCAGAGGCCTTTAGGCTTGCGTCAGAGACTTGCAGCACTGCACCGCAATCCCGCCCTTCTCCTCCCTATCGTGGTGGGACCTACGCTTCCACACTGTCGAGGGCAGCGCCGAGGACGAGTCGTCGCGATGCAGCATGCCACTTCGCATCTCACAAATGTAACCGTAGTTCTTAGCCATTGCAGCCGAGAAGTGCGGCTAAATTAACTTAACCATAAACGTTGGAAGATTGCTTCCGCATAGGGATATGATCGACGCTTCGCTATCGGCGGTAAAGTGGCATGCCACAACACTCTGAAGCGAGCCTTAGGGCCTGTTCATACTTTGCGACAACAGCGACAAAAGCAACGAGATCGCAGCGTGCGGAGCTCGCGGAAGTATGAAAAGGCGACAGCAGGGACTGGAGCGACAGCGCCAGCGCTCGAGTATGAACACTTTTCGGCGGCGCGCGCTCGGTTTTAATCGATATGCATGTTTTGCACGGGCGACGAGTCGCTTTTGTCGCGAAGTATGAACAGGCCCTTAATTGGCACACCCTGATGCCTCCATGAAGCTCTTGTTCCAACTCTTGTTATGTCGCAGAGCAGACCTTAACGAGAACTAGGAGATCCAGAAGCTACCTCCACTACCGTGACTTCCTACAGCATCGCTCGTGATAATTCGCCCAGCAGCCTGGAAAGTGGTGCACATCGCAAGCTCCGAAAAGCCTACACAGCAGCATCACCTACCGACAAATCTTTGATGCACAACGGACATTTCACCCTGTACGCTGTCCTGTAGAGTTTGTGTTTCCTGAGCCGGTGGCGGTAAAATCCGCCAGTCGTGAGGAACTCGAAGCCGCAATATTCGCACTTGTAGATCTCTGGATCTTCAATTGGATGAGCAGCTAAAGCTCTCTCCAGACGCCTCTTCCTTTTGAATTCTTCGATGTCCGGTTTGCTATAGTAGTGATGGTTGAATAGGTGATCATAGACCCTCTTCCCAACGTATTTGCTACCGCATTCAGGACAGTTGTGCTCCATTAATCAGCACTGCTCTCTAAAATTAAATTGTTGAAGATCATGACTCCTAAATAAGCTGAAAATCTATAAGGAACGATGGATGGGCGCACAAAATAGGTGAGAAAGATGAGCTATTCTACCAAGCAAATTGGACGACCTGGGGCCGGATTCATTAACGGCTAACCCGTGGGTATAGGGGATAGAGATACCTACGATGAAGCCTGCGTCTCTGACTCTTACCTTATCTCCACTAGACTCTTATCTTATCTCTATCCCTTATACCCCTCATACCCACGGGTTTAATGGTTGATGAATCCTGCCCTTGTAGTGGGCGGCCTGCAAGAACTCGCTTGTTCAGGTAATCGTGGCGGGACCCAGCTACGGCTTTTGCCCAAGCTTTCATACCGAGTAGCCTCGCCTAGGTTCTGGAACCTCTGACCGGATTAGAGTGTGTTCATAGTCTAAGAAGGCAGCGGCAGGTCGCACGCCGCAGCTGACGATACCAAATAGTGGCCTTCTGCCAAGCGTTCGTTCAATTTTCGATAATTGTAGCAGTCGTTGGGTCCCGCGACGATCGCCTGCATACGGTGCGAAAACCCGTTCTGCCCCGCCCCGGAAACTTGTCGCTGCTTGTGTCGCTTTAAAGGCCCCACAGAGTTCTGCGGCAGCGCCGCGGCTCTATGCTTAACCATAAGGCAGAGACGCAGAGCTCGCCGCCGGCGGCGTCCCTGCCCTATCCTTAACCATGGCGGCGAGCGGCGTTGTCGCAGAACTCTGTGAGGGTCTTTAGACGCGAGTGGAGAACTGAACATCCCCTGGGACGACTTTGTACGTTTCTATCCATGACAGCTGGACACCACTGGGTTTATGACCTCGCTAACAGTGTTTAGCTTCTTTTTCACGACTATAATACTTGATTATCGCGACCAGAATTTGGGGCAGAATCTCGCAAAGATAGATGTCGTGTCTGATTTCCAAACAAGACCATGAACGCACCAAAATGACGCCGGCGAGCGTCAAAAGTAGCTAAAACAAGTCGTTACGACACCTGAAACAGGCCAGCACGAGTGCAGGAAGTCCATATAGAACAGTGGTTCCAGAATTCTACAGATTTTCACCCAGTAAAACTCGCAAAGATAGTCGAGCCTTGGCGCCAATTTTTATCGTCCAACACTTTCGGACTTATGATTCTTTCAATTCACTTCATTTAAACGACCCAGGGACATTTGATGTATTTACTGTGTCGAGGATTAATTTGCGCCCTAATTACATGTATAGCCCTTCTAACCTACTCTTCAATTCAATGCTTAAAAACACTTCATATTGTTTAACTCTTAGCCGATTCTATCCTCTACTGCTCTGCGAAAGCAAGAAAACAAGCGAAAATCCCACAGCCCGGCAGTGACTAGAGTATACGGACGACGATAAGGAGTAGTAAAACGTTATGGAGGAGCTGTACTCCTCTGAAGTCAACAAAATACTATGCACAAAATGAGAGACTGGTTCATCAGCACGCTGCGCTAACGCTACCGTAATCATCGATGTGAATAGGGCGCGTGTTTCGCCGTGGAGCACGCTCTGAGACGTCCTCCTGATAATGGAGCTGCGGCGTTTTTTTTTCTTCCTTATGTCTGAGAAGCGGTAGATGGAGCCGGAGAGCTCAAGACTGAGTGGAAACAAGGACATGGAGCACCGAAGCCTAAATAATTGAAAGTTTTCAGTGCGGTAGAGGAGAAAATGGCAGATTGATACTTGCGTGAACCACATGCTATCGGGCAAGACTCGAGAGAGCCATCGAGTCAGCACTTTCTGTAGCCGAAGACCTGGAGGCGACTGAGGACCATTGAATGTGCACATCCGAGTATCGTCGCGAATTTGGACCGCTAACCTGCGGATCTCCTAATAGGGTGAAGAACGGCGATATCCTCCACTGCATGGGCGCATCCGACCCAGTTTGGCGTCGAAGTCCGTGTCTCCTCCTTTAAAGCGAGCGAACCGTGCTTGACAGTGTTGATGTACAGTGAAAACGACAACACGTTATGACTAGGGTACCATGTTTTCAAACCGTTACCGTAAGAACAGTCGCTGCGAGACCAGCATGTTTTAGGATCAGTGGTGGCAACATGCCAACTCCATGGATAATCAATAGTGGAGCTATAAAACGAAGAAAAGAAGCATTTGAGGCGGTTTTCGGTAGAACATTCTGGGAAGAAATGCAATTCTACGTTGTAATAGATGAGTTGTTGCTTCAGCGTAGCCAAGATTGGCACAAATCCTTATTGCGGCTTACGTTTCGGCATTGTTGCCTTTTTCAGGGCCTGGAAATGTGGAAGTCATTTGAGAAACTACGCTCTCAGGTCAAATGCTATTTCCTTCTACAGAAATCTCCAGAAGGCTAAGAAGCCACGAAAACGACGCCGTAAGAAGTCGAAAACAAGGCTAGCCTTAGATATGGACAGAAGAGATGTACCAATCTTGGCTACGCCGAAGCAACTATTTTTATGTTACAATGTCAAGTCAGACTGCATTTCAGCACTACGGTAGTTGGAGGAGGGGGCCACCACGGCATGCCGTGGCGTACAGGCGTGGCGAGTAGCTACATACGGCGAATGTAAATGCAGTCTTAGCTCCTTTTTTCAATTGAAGATTCGTGTTTCATCTGTTTCCGAAGGGAGGGAACTTCAGGATGTAGGCAGTTTCAATGCGGGTGTGGTAGTCAACCTACACCTCAGAGTTCCTTACCCTGTCCAAATCTGTGTCCCTCTTTTCTTACGCCGGGGAGAGCACGGAACGAAGCTATGGCAGGCACTATTGTATATTCAGGACTCCAAAGGTCGAAAAAAACTCACTCAATCTTCGCCCGTGAGGGATATTTGGGGTGCGGGTCACGAATCTGATATTCGTTCTAGAAAGTTCGGCTGACTACGGCAGGTTACGGTAGGTACAGGTGACCAAGGCTGTCGAGGTCATAATCACCGATTTCGACCAAACTTCGCCTAGGGGTTGGGGGGGGGGGGTATTTGGGGTGCTGGTCACGAATCTGACATCCGTTTTTGTTATTATGCTGAAGTACGGTACCTACGGGTAGGGAACACTTTAGAATATCTAAAGAAGTATCTTACCCTTCGGTGGCCATGACCTTAGTCGCCCATACCTACCGTAATCGGCCGAAATTTCAGAAACGGCTGTGAGATTCGTGATCAGCACTCTAAATATTCCCCTGAGCGAGGTTCGGGCGGAAAATTTTTTTCGACCCTTTTCTAGTCCTGAAAGTATTGTTTTCTTTGCTATCAATTTGATTCGTTTTTTTGTGTTAGTGACACCTTTTATAATGTAATCCCCCTCCTACCATAGCGCCTGCATTTCTTCTCAAAATACTCACCGAAAACCGCCTCAAACAGAACGAGTCGTTGTGAACGAAGCCTCTTATTTCCGTAGTTCCATAGCTCCACTATTGAATAACCGTGGAGTTTATATTTATTTATTTATACGTGAAATTCACGCGAAACATAAACAGTTCATGAGGATGCTAAAAGAACTATAAACAACATCTCAAAAGAGGAACAGGATGAACAAGAAGATTGATTGAAAACATAGATTTCTACACTCATAGAAAGGTAAGCAATTAAGCGTTTCGGAAATGTCTGTCTAAAAGCCTTTTGAATTTACTCAAAGAGTCAGGAATGGGAGATGTCTTCGATGATTTGATGAATTCGGAACCAGCCCTTTGTGTAAAGAACGTGGCACGCAAAGAAATCCTAGATCTTGGAAAATGAAGATTTGCCTGTGCACCTCGAGTGGTGGAAGGCAAAATCGTGTAAAACTGTTCCACAGATAGACTCGTCATTGAATTCAGAATTTTGTAGATCATGATGAGGTCGATGAGGCCTTTTTCTTCCAATAGCAAGCGACGAGACATCAAAAATTTTATTGCGTACAGGGGCGGGCGGTGTGGTGGAGTACTCATACGCATGAAGCTTTATCCACAACTTTCTAGTAAAGTTGTTTTGAACTGCTTCAAGTCTTATCCCAGGTTGTCCCATAAGTCCCCGCCGTTTTTTTTCAACGATTCACTGCAGATTTCGCCGGCGGTCTCTTGCATAGCGCTGCATAGCTTTCGAAAGAGAATGCTTTGGTCTATCAGAACATGCATTGCATTTCTTTTTTCACCATGATTTTGTCAATTTTTAGGTCGTTGAAGTGAAAAGTGAAAAAGTGAAAAAGTAGCCATTTGCGCACTTGTTCCCTCCGCTTAGATTTGTAATTTTTTGCGCAGTTTTTGTTTTGAGCATTTGGGAGACAATGTTCTGTACTACAAGAATATGTGATGGTCCTATTTTCTCACTTGTCCTTATTGGGAATTCCGACTTTTCCGTCCGAATTTTGACCAAAACTCCGGTTCTGTGGTTGGACTTTTTTTTGCTTGGTGTTATATGTCGTTTGGAAGAAGATGTCTCGCTCAGTAAGAATTTGTGTCGCGTTTATTGGCTCACGCTGATTTCTGTCGAATATCAACAACTGAAGAAGGAGAAGGAGTTGTTGGTGAAGACGATTTTTCTCTTTTTGCCATTTTGTTGATATTCAATAGAAATCAATAAACGCGACACATATTCTTATAGAGCAAGACATTCTCTTTCGAATGACATGTAACACCAACCCAAAAAGTCCAACCACAGCGCAGGAGCTGTTGGCAAAAATAACCATCCTCCTTCGGACGTCCCAATTTGATGACCTAAAAATCAATAAAGGGCAAGTGAGAAAATAGGACCAACACATATTCTTGTAGTACAGAACATTGTCTTCCAAGTGCTGTAAAAAGCTGCGCAAGAAAAAATCAGAAACCTAAGCGGAGAGAACAAGTGCGCAAATGGCTACTTTTTCACTTTTTCACTTTTCACTTCAACGACCTAAAAATTGACAAAATTCATGATGAAAAAAGAAATGCAATACAAGTTCTGATAGAGCAAATCATTCTCTTTCGAAAGCTATGCAGCGCTATGCAAGAGACCGCCGGCGAACTCTGCAGTGAATCGTTGAAAAAACGGCGAAGACTTATGGGACAACCTAATATTTACGACTTGAGGACGGATTACATACGGTTGTACCATATTCAAGTTGTGGTCGTACATAGGACTTACACGCTGAAACGAAATCTTTCACTGAATTAGCGCTCAAGGGCTTGAATAGGTTGTGGATAGTTCTATTGGCTTTACTGGATACATCGTCACAGTGAGAATTAAAAGAGAGCTTATTGTAAGGGGCAATAAGGAAACCTAGATCTCGAACGATGCTGATGGGACTCTCCAAGGTAATATACAATTTCACGTCGAATTGGACACTTCTAAGCTGGCCTATGAACTTTGAAATTAAATTGAACGTCTTCCGAATCGAGTCGAGCTTCTTACAGGTTAAACCAAAGACTCTCCAAGATGGTTAGGACGGTTTTTTGTTCAAGGAAAACTTAGAATAACTTTTTTGCATTTTTTTTACTACAGCTGCCCGAATGAGTGAAATAATGTTATAAAATTTTTATTTCTTGAAAAAAATTGGTGGCGATGTCCGTTCCTCCACGTGGTGCCACTGGAAACTGCTTGCTTTTGCAAGCCGAGCCAAACACGGACATTCGAATGCAGGCGACAGGCCCTAGTGACAGGCCGGCCTATGAATATTTTGTGTCACATCATATGGTTGATGATGTTTAAGAGCTTTCGAGATAATGCTACGGCGTCCGCGGGAGCCGACGCGCACTCGCGGAGTCCGGCGAGTGTGGAAAGTATGCGAGGGTCCCTGATGCGAGAACGGCATCGGGGGGCAACTGAGCTAGCCCGAAAGTCCCGTAACGTAGGCAAGACCCGCGTAGCAACGTTGAATGTGGGTACGTTGACGGGCCGCTCGTTGGTAGAAGCACTGGAGCGAAGAAAGATAGATTTCTGTGCGGTGCAGGAGACGATGTGGTCCTGCTGCAAGTCGAGGGACATTGGCAGCGGCTTCAAGGCCGTTCTGTGCGACAGTCCCAGGACCACCAGTGGTGTCGGTGTGATCGTCTCCGAGCGTTTCCGTGACGCGATTGCAAGCGTAGAACGTTTCGATGACCGCTTGATGAAGATTGTTGTCGCCGTAGAAGAGCGACGATGCCATTTCTTTTCTGCGTATGCTCCGCAGACAGGCTGTTCCGAGCAAACCAAGGACGAGTTCTGGTCCCTGCTTGATGAGAAGACAGCGGAAGTACCGTCACAAGATATGGTTGTTGTGGCAGGTGACCTTAATGGTCACGTCGGAGCAACGAAGGACGGCTACAACTGTCATGGTGGTTTTGGATATGGGTCGCGCAACGCCGATGGTGAGCGTATACTTGAGTATGCAGACTCACATGACCTCACCATCGTGAACACCAAATTTCGAAAGCGTGACTCCTACCTCATCTCGTTTTATAGCGAGAATGCTAAAACGCAGATTGACTATGTCCTTGTTAGGCGGCGCGACCAAGGCCTTGTCACAGACGCGAAGACCGTGCCGTATGAGACGGTTGCCAAGCAACACCGTCCACTGATCTGCTCGCTGAAGATCACACCTTCGAGGTGTAAACATGCCGAGCGATGCGGATCGGCTAGAATCAAATGGTGGCGACTGAAAGAGAAGGAAGCGGCAGTTATTTCTCGCATTCGGTTGCCGACAGTGACAACTGTCGACGAAACCTGGAAGGACGCTACCGATGCGATAACTCGGGCTGCACGCCTTGAACTCGGCACAACGAAGCCTGGACGACGCTGGGTCGACAAGCAGGCATGGCTGTGGACTGATGATGTCAGAGAGAAAGTCCGAGAAAAGAAACGGCTCTATCACGTATTTATCGGTGATAAAACAGTCCATAATTGGCGGAACTATCGAGAAGCAAAGAAAGCGGCAAAGAAGGCAGTGGCCGCTGTTAAAGCCGCATACTACGCTGATGTCAGCAAAAAATTGGAAACGCGCGATGGTGAGCGTTATATTTACCGACTCGCCAAAGCTCGCTGTCGTCAAGCAGAAGACATTGAGAAGTTCTTTGGCATTAACGACGAGAGCGGTCATCTTCTGATGGATCGTAAGAGGGCTGTGAAGCGATGGCACGACTACTTCGAGGAAATCTCGAATGTAGAATTTGAACATCCTGGTGTTCCTTTTGCATCACCTGTATACGGTCCCGTTCAGAAGATCACAGTGAGCGAAACTGAAGCAGCCCTGAGGAAGATGAAGTCAGGCAAAGCCACTGGTCCCGATGACCTGCCAGCTGACTTGTGGAAGTCGAAGGGCTGGTGCCCTGCTGACTGGCTGACTGCGTTTTTCAATCAGGTTGTTGCTGAGGAGAAAGTGCCTGAGGGTTGGCAGCAAAGCACGACCATCCCGATTTGGAAGAAGAAGGACAGTCCTGCAGACTGCACCAGTTACCGTCCAATTCGTCTTCTTTCGCACACCATGAAAATCTTTGAGCGAATTGTCGACGGACGTATCCGGGATGTCGTACAGCTTTCCACGAATCAGTGTGGTTTCGTATCTGGCTGTGGCACCGTTGATGCCATTCACGCCGTTCGTCTTCTGCTAGAGAAGCACCGCGAGAAACAGAAACCGGTGCATTTTGCCTTCCTGGACTTGGAGAAGGCCTTCGACCGCGTTCCGCGAGATGTTATATGGTACGCGTTGCGACAACATGGTATCCCTGAAGAGCTTATTGAGTGGGTGCGCACTCTATACTCTTGCCCAAGGAGTCGAGTGCAAGCGCCAGCGGGCACCTCGATGGAGTTTCCCATCTCTGTAGGGGTGCATCAGGGATCTGCGCTATCCCCACTGCTCTTCGTGGTCGTGATGGATGCAATCTCATGAGATCTCCAAATGGCGGCACCTTGGACGCTGCTGTATGCTGACGACGTCATGCTTGCATGTGAAGACAAAACCGAACTCGAGCGACAGGCACAGGCGTGGTGCGATCGTTTGGCATTGTTCGGTCTCAAGCTAAACGTCAAAAAGACGGAATACTTGACGACGGATGTGAATGAGCACGGATCTATTAAGATCGATGGTACTGAGCTCTCACAAGTGACATCTTTCAAGTATCTTGGGTCAACAGTCACGTCCGATGGCAGCTTAAAGATGGAGGTGAATGCGCGTGTGAGTGCAGCCTGGTCCAAATGGCGCTCGCTGACTGGGGTGCTTTGCGACAGGGCAATACCTGAGCACCTCAAATCAAAGGTTTATAGAACAGCAGTCCGCCCAGTAGCGACGTACGTGCTGAGTGCTGGCCCGTGACGAAGGAAGTTGAAAGCCGCCTCAGTGTAATGGAGACGAAGATGCTACGGTGGACGGCTGGTGTTACGCGTTTGCACCGCGTTCGCAACGACGCCATACGACAGAGGTTCGGTGTCGCCTCGATATCGGAGAAGCTGCGCGAAGCTCGTCTTCGATGGTACGGTCACGTCCTTCGCGCTAACGACGACACCGTGTGTAAGATTGGCCTGAATCTTGTGGTCCCTGGAAAGCGGCCCAGAGGACGCCCGAAGCAACGTTGGCTAGATACGTTGCGCTTGGACTTAGAGATGGCTGGTGTGCACCCTGATCAAGCATTTGATCGGGAGAATTGGCGTCACCACACCAGAAGAGCGGACCTCGCCACCGAGCGGGACAGACGCTAATGAAAATGATGATGATTTCTTGAAAAAAAATTAAAATTTGTGTTAGGGCGCAGCAAAACCGCAATCATGTCCTGCATCAAAAGGCTGGATCGCGACATGCACTCAAAAAGTTCAACGCAACCTTTATTTGATTGATAGTGTAGGTACTGCTTACATGCAGCAAGAAAGTTAGGATATGTGTTTTTTGTAATTGTTTGTGTTACACCATTTGTAGGTGAGACTGCATGCAAACAGAAATGTTGCTATCAATCGAATGAAAATCGCGAAATTTCGTACGGGGCATGGAGCAATCCCTGTTTTGGCAATATAAAATGGCCGCCTTCCTGCTCTTCAAAACAAATTTTAATTCATTGTTTTTCCTCAAAAATAAAATTGTTATAAAACTTCAAACTACATGTTCTTTTATTGGGAAGTATTAGGTTGTAACGAATTAAATGGCACTGGCTCGCGCCATTTTTTGGCGCGTCTTTACGTGTTTGATCAAGAACAAACCGTAACATTTGGCATATCACCACCTATATATAAAAGAGTTTGTCTGTCGAGTGATCTAATCTAAGTGAGATACGCCGCATTTCCACAACATTTCCACAACGAGAGCGGTCGAATGATCTAACCTAAGTGAGGTACGCCGCATCACCCACAGCGAGAGCGGTCGAATGATCTAACCTAAGTTAGGTACGTCGCATCACCCACAGTGAGAGCGGTCGAATGATCTAACCTAAGTGAGGTACGCTGTATCATCCACAGCGCGGTCGAAATTTCCCATTGAACGTGGGAATTGCTGCAGCATGGAAGGCGCATCCTTTTACTGCTTGACACAACAGCACTTACGTGCGTTCCTGAGCGTCCAGATTCAGAAGCCGTGCCCTCGACTTCGTGCCGTTAGCATTAGAAGGCCACTAAAGGGAAAAGAGTATAAGATGGAACTTCGAGGATGGAGAATCGACAGCGACCAGGAGGTAGCGACTTGGAGGAAGCTTCGGGATGGGAGGGGGGGGGTCGATAGGGGGATCAATGAAGCAAGCCAGGAGGTGCACCAAGAAGGGTTTAGGCATTAAGGAGGGACCAGTAGGGAATTAGCAATCAGGTGGAGGGGAACAGTTAAGAGGCTCAGTAAGGGGATCCATTACCAGTAAGAGAGTACGGATTTAGAAGATGTGACACCGATGTCACACAATGGGCGTTCGCTCGCCGTCGTCGTGTCGTGAGCGTGGGAGGCCTACTTAATTGGGGTAGAGTAGTAGGGAAGATCCCGAGGGGGGAGGAGGAGAGATCGACCAGGAACAAGGGACCTGGAGGCGGGACCAGGGCGGGGAACCAGCAAGAAGGGAGCCGTAGGGGAATTCATACGGAGAACAAGGAATCTGCCATATGCATAGCCTCTTCATGTTCAACACAGCGGCGACTGCGCGCGCTTCTGAGCTTCTTGATCCAGGAAACAGGCCCCCTAGCGTCGCGCAGCTAGCACCCTGATTTTGAATACGTATCACCGACCGTGCCGTGAGCATGGAAGGACCACTTAGGGGGTGGTGGAGAAGGGCGGTAAGGGGACCTCTATGGTGGACCAAGAGAGCGACCAGAAGGAAAGGAAGAACCTGGAGGAGGGGCCAGGATGGAGAAACCAGCAAAAAGAGACCACTAGGTGTCAATAGTGGAAACAAAGAAGTGGGCCAGTAGTTGGGACCAGAAAGGTGGGGACTAAAGAGGGGAGGGAAGACCAGTAAAGGCGGACCAGCAATTAGATCCAGTTAAAAGAAACGAGAGGGGGAACCTGGCTTCGGAAGACATGTCAACTTGGAACGCTTGCTGTTGCGCATGAGAACAATTGCGGTGGAACAACCTGAGGGACAGAAGTACTGCGCAGCACAAACCAATGACATTACTGGCCGGTGAGGAAAGAATGTTTACGATGAAGGTACCGAAGTGGTGAAGGGCTTGATGCCGATAAAGTACGCACCAAGTCCTAGGTGCTAGTGAATTTTAAGTATTACAAAAACTACCTTCCATAGGTCACAGTGATGCTACAAAGTCGCGCGAAGCGCGCAAGTGCGAGACACGCCGTCAGGCGTGTCGGAGCACTTGTCATTTAGAAGCGCAAACTTTGCTCTACCGGTGAGTACCAAATTTTCTATGTAAAAGTGGGAAAACTTTAGAGTTTTATTGACTTTTTTGCAGGTGGACAAAAGAGTAATCCGAGGCATTTACTTGTATGAATTCAAGCTGGGCACTACAGCTAAGGAGGCGGACGAGAAGATCAACGCCGCATTCGGTCAAGGATGTTCCACAATTCGGACGGCTATCGTTGGTATCAGAAGTTCCGGAATGGAGATGAGAGCTTGGAAGAACATGAAGGTCGTGGGAGGCATAGTGATGTTGATGAGGACAAGCTGAGAGATGTGGTAGAGGAGGATCCACACAAAGGTACCAGGGAGATAGCGAAGGTTCTTGGCGTCAGTCACAACACAGCTGCCCGGCATCTGAAGGAAATTGGAAAGACCAAAAAGCTGGAAAGATGGGTGCCTCACGAGCTGTCTGAGGAGCAAAGAAACCGACGATATGAGATCTCGTCCGCACTGCTTCTACGGAACGAAACGGACCCATTCCTTGATCGCATCGTAACCTGTGACGAGAAATGGATAATGTACGACAACAGGCGACGATCGGAGAGCCCCAAGGTTTTTGCGAAGCCGGAATTGCACCGAAAGAAAGTAATGGTGGCAGTATGGTGGTGTTCGCTGGGAATTATTCACCACAGCTTCCTCCCTCCCGGTGAATCCATCACGGCAGAGAAGTACTGCATTGAAATTGAAGAAATGATGAAAAGTTGAAGGATATCCGGCCGGCGTTGGTAAACCGAAGGCGAGTTCTCCTTCTGCACGACAATGCTCGCCCCCATGTAGCACGAATGGCGTTGCAGAGATTGAATGAGCTGAGCATTGAAACTCTACCACATCCTCCGTTTTCTCCCGACCTCTCCCCAACAGACTACCATTTCTTCAAGCATCTTGGCGACTTCTTGGTAGGGAAAATATTCAAATACCAACAGGATGCCGAAAGTGCCTTCGAAGATTTCGTCAATTCCAGAACTTCTGATTTTTATGCTACTGGGATAAAAAAGCTTGTATCACGTTGGCAAAGATGTGTAGAATCAGAAGGTTTTTACTTCGATTAATAAACTTGCCTACAAGCCGAGATATTAACTGTTGGAATTTACAGTGGTTCAGTGCCATTTATTTCGTTACAACCTAATAAATAAAGGCTTCAAAGAAAGTTATACTAAAATTGTCCTTGAACAAAAAATTATTTTAACATTTTTTGGAGAGTGTCTAATTTAATGTAAAAGAAGTTCATTTTGTTTTGGATTTGAAAAGTCTTAGGTTAGCTTAGAAGAGTGTCCAATTCGACGCGAGAATGGTATAAACCGCCTATTTTCAGAACTTCCAGGATGGAGCAGCTTCGTCTTAGGTGAGGAGAGTGTAAGCGTTCATGTCGCCGACCATTCCAACGCTGTTGTAGACCTTTATATCGTCCACAAAGATTTTGCAAGACACACTATACCTTTGAGTTACTTCTGGTATTTCGGAAGTATATATAGTAAAAGAATAGAAGACAAAACTCCACCTTGCAGTACTCTAATTGTAACTGGATATGATTCTGATAATAAGTCATTGATTCTTAATTGAAAGGACCTTCCTGTTACATACCGTTTTCAAGTCGAAATGGACACATCACGTCAAATTGGACACTCTTCTAAGCTTGCCTAAGACTTTTCAAATCTAGGCGAACTCTTCCAAATCGAAATGAGCTTCTTTTACATTAAACTAGATACTCTTAAAAAATGTTAGAATAATTTTTTGTTTAAGGATTATTTTAGTATAACTTTCTTTGAAGTTTTAATTCATCTACCCAATAACGAACACCTTGTTAGAAATTTTATAAAAATTTTATTTTTTGAGAAAAAGCAATGATTCCAAGCTGGTTGTGAAAAGCAAGAAGGCGGCTATTTTCTTTTACCAAAACGGAGATTGTGTCGTGCTCTCATCCGAACCTTCGCGATTTTTATTCGATTGATAGCTATATTTTTGTTTACATGCAGTTTCACACCTGCAAGCGGTGCAATATAAACAATTGTTAAAAAAACACACACACATCTCCTGACTTTCTTGCTGCATGTAAGCAGTATTTACACTATCAGTCAGATAAACATTGCGATTTGCTTTTCGAATGCATGGCGAGATCCAGTCCTTCAATGCACTAAATCATTGCTGCCTTGCTGCGCTTTAAGACAAAATTTAATTTATTATTTTCTCAAAAAATAAAATTTTTATAAAATCATTACTCATCTTCGGGTCAGTGAACTAAAAATAATAAAAAGAACGTTATGTCAAATTTTCCCTAAACAAAAAATTATTCAAACCATCTTAATGAGTCTGTAGTTTAACCTACCTAAAGGTCATTTCGATTTGGAAGAGTTCGCTTCGATTTCCAAAGTCTTAGAAGGGTGTCCAGTTTGACGTGAAAAGTGTCCAATTCGACGTGAAAATGGTACATAACTTTGGCGCTAGTTAAAAGTTCCGACTTCACCGACACGACTTCGGTGGAAAAAAATTTTCGCTGAAGCTTTGTCTAGGGGGGGGGGGTATTCGGGGTGCTGATCACGAATTTGGCATCCGGTTTTCACGATTCGGTCGAAGACACCCATACCGCTAACAAGGGTGGTCCAGACAGGATCACCAATTTCGCCGAAACTTCGTCTAGGGGGGGGGGGGGGTTATTTGGGATGCTGATCACGAATTTGGCATCCGGTTTTCACGATTCGGCTAGATAATATAGATATAGGAAGACACAGGATTACATTCTTAATGTTTCTGCCGGTGACGGCAGCTAGAGCTTGGTATGGGTAAGTGGTCGGTTCATTGAATGCTTTCCTTGCCGTTTTATTCCTCCGCTGATACATCTCGTGTAGTTTTGGTCATTTTTAGGCACAATATTTATCACTAAAAACTCGTCATTATTTCATTCTCATTGCATCGTTATCACCACCGTATCTCTTCTTTTTTCAAGGTAAGAAATCCGGATCTATCCTAGTCCGGGGGGCCACATAACTAAAAGGCATTGTATGTAACAAATCCACTTCAGACTTACCGAGCGGCTCCTACAGAACAACATGAGAAATAAACAAGAAAAGTCATAAAGAAAAAAAAACGAAAAAATTACATCTGTTGCGGTTGTAAGCAGACAAAGTTGTGTGCCCTCCTTATCATGTTAGATCCTGGTTATGACATGTCAGGTGGCGGTCAGCACGCGGCATGCGGCGTCATGCGCCCTCTCCACCATGTTAGATCCTGGTTATGACATGTCAGACGGCGGCCAGCACGCGGGATGCCTCCATTCCATCGCTCTCTGTCCGCCGAGACGGTTGTAAACCGCGGTGATTTTTTATTGATTTTTGTTTGTTCGCTCGTTTTCGGTTTCTTTTAGGTTTCAGCTCGTTCTCTAGGAGCCGCTCGGTAAGTTTCAATTCATCTTGTTGCCTAGTTTTTAGTTATGTGCCCCCCCCGGACTAGGATAGATCCAGAAATCCTTTATAAGATATTGACGCTTATGAAACGGATCTGATCAGCACCCCAAGCAACCCCCTTAGACAAATTTTCAGCGAAAAAATTTTTTCGACCGAAGTCGGTGTCGGTGGAGAGTCGGACAGGTCTAGTGACTCGCTGTCGTCGTGGTAATCTTTCCGATTACTGTAGGTGGAATCGGGTCCGATATCCAGCGCTACTACAGTTCCGATGCACGAAGTACGAGCAAGGAACACAATTTATTCTAGCAAAATCAGAAAGGTACAAATGAGACAAGGACAAGGAGCAAAGAGGAGACTAGGTGAGAGCTAAGCCAAGACTGAACCTAGCTGCTTAGATCTGGGAGCTTTTATGGACTCTCTTGGAGGCGTGTCTACCGTGTGCTCCTCGGACTCTCCGTCCGGTACGGTTTTATGGCTTTGGGGCCGTTGCTGGCATATCCGCAGGAGCAGGTCGTAAACCTCCCCTGGATACATTCCGCCACCCCATGCTCTTAACGAACACTTGCAGAATACACCGGTCCCGGTATATTCCACATGGGGGCCCTCAGAGAAACAAGCGCTTCCACTGCGCTAAAAAAATCATCATGAGCAACGACCTCCGTCACTCGCGTCTCAATGAGCGGTTCCGCTCACTCTTTGGTGGGAAAGCACAAGAGCACTGCAGTTCGTCTGACCACCGCAGGCCGAACCTTCTACAGTTACAGCGACGACCTCCGTCGCTTTTGAAGGAGCGGGTCCGCTCGCACTTTCCAAAGGAAAGTTTAAAAGACTGGCCTCTGTAGTGCACGAGTCTACTGTAATTAGTCTGCTAACCGCAGCCCGAACCATTGCTTTCCGAATAGTTGCAGCGACGACCTCCGTCGCTTTTAGAGGAGCGGCTCCGCTCACTCTTTCCAGAATAAAGGGCAACTCAGTGATCTCTGAAGCACCAGTGTTGATATACTAATTGTAGATCAAACTTTCTCTGGTCGTAGCTGGTATGGGTCCATACCAGGTCGAAGTCATCTTTCCGACGGCACTTCACTTCTCCTTCCACAGTGATCGTATAGGGTAATGATGCTTATAAGGCCAGCCAAAAAGGAAACTCGTAGATATGAAAAATGACAACATTACAATGTAACGTTCGTGCGTCTATCATGCACTCGCGTTTTAGTCACAACAGCGAAAATAAGGACAACTACTAGAAGGACGGGGTGAAACTGGGCAGCTTTAGAAGACTCCTCATTGTTTCGTCGCTAGCGCGTTCATAGCGTCGTTGCATCCCTTCTTTCATACTGGCATGTCCCCAGTAGGCGTAGTCAGCCTCTTCGTTTGTTGGCAGTGTAATACTAGAATTATAGAAACAAATTACACTGACATTTTTCATCGTAGAAGAACCCATTCTGTTCTTCCTCCGGCACTTTCGGCGCCTAATTTTTTCCATTTCTGGGTCCTTACCACAACCATTCCAAGCTGGTGAGAAGCTAGCCTTCCGTTCTTTCGCATAGCCAAACCGCTTCCGATCTTGGTGATACTCGCTTCCGCCGCATGGCTTGCCTGCAGCACATCGCTGCTTCTGTCGAAAGCGTTCCTTACCTCGAACACTCTTGCACCAACCTTCAAGTTGAGCGATAGCAGAAATTCCGTCTGCGGCGCTCGATGCGCGGCTTTCGCCTGCAACATTCACCCCATCCCGGGTGTTACGACTTTTCTCCACATCTCGAACCTTATTTGGACATTTTGACGCTATGTGCCCAAAATGTCCACACCCGTAGCATTTAGGTGAGGTTTTTGCCGAATATTGACCACCCAACTGGTGCGGAATTTCGGTTGCCCTCTCGAGATGGGATTCATCTGTATCGATCGCGCTACGATCGATACCTTTTTCTGAAGAATTGTGACCATCAGTCACGTTTTCAAAGCCTACCTGTACCTTTTCCAGTCGTACCGCTACTCGCTTAACCTCTTCATACACTTGGCCCTCTTCCGCATCCAGCGCGGCCCTCATGTAATAGGAACTCTGCCAGTGCTGAAGGCAAGAGTACAACTTGGAACCTCTAATGAAATCCCACTCCACACTGGGGTGGATCCTTCTAGAAAGGTCTTCCATGCGGCAGCAAAAATCTACCAGGGACTCATCTTCTTCCTTGCATAGGTTTTCCCAAGCCTTAATATTGCTTAAGCGCTCACATGGGTTTTGGCGAGCCATTTTTAGCGCTCCCACTACATCAAAATATGTTCCTTCTCGAATATTTTGCGGCAAACCCTTAAAAATTGAAAGCGCAGTTCCTGCAAGGTGGTTCACCAATATATCGCGCCTATCTGGGTCCGACCACATCGTGGTAGGAAACTTTACTTCTAGCCCTCTCAAAAAGTCGCTTAGCGAATTTTTTCCATCATATTTTGGGACACTGGCTATACTCTGAGCCTTAAAAACCTCCCGAAATATGGCTAACATATCGCCTACTTGATCCGTAGCGATATGCTCTCTGCTCCTTTCCGAGCAGGTCACTGACTCACTAGTCACTGGTCCTTGAAAGGAACCCAGCGAGGACAAACGCGAAGAGGCGCGAGACTTTTCCATAAGCTCGCAACATGCCCCAGCGTTCATGGGTTGGGACGTGATCCGTCCCTTAACAGAACCTCTTACTCGACTGCTTACCAGCGAAGTATATTGGCTGCGGACCGCACGCCTTTCTTTTGTTCTGCACCCCGCCTCAACAGCACCAACTTGTACCCGGCTGGCTCCAGCCTTTGAGTGCAGTGTTTCAGCTGGCACGCTCTTAACCTTTTCCTGTAACAGTCTCAACTGATTGCTATGGCGCTCCGCCATTTTGTCCTTTTCCGACAACTCATGCTCAAGATGTGACTCCACATTTACTATGTGATTCTGCAATTCCAGAACTTCATCACACTTAGCAATTACTGTTTCTTTAACTTGGTCTATTTCGCATCCCAAAATCAATGCCAGCTCGCACAATGCTTGGCTATGCGCACTTACCGTCGGCAAGAAGTCGCGCAGATCATCAGGAGTCATCCCAACTTCATTAAAAAATGAGATCTCCAAAGCATGTGCCTCCACTCCTAAGCGCTTAGCCACTTTTCCTACTGTGTTTTCTACAGTACCTCTAACGGCTTCCAAAATCTTTGCTCGCTTTGAGCGAGCCAAATTTCTGATTTGGTCATCTAGCGCATTACCCAACCGTTTTAGGATATTCCCGAATGAAACATTCAAATCCTCTGACTGACAGCTCACTCCAAGCTGGAACCAGTCCTCCGGCGGTTGTGGAGCATTCTCGCCTACAAAATCCATGACGACTCCGTCTGTGGATCCGGCGGAACTATAGCTGGACATTTTCAACAGACCTTGAAACCGAAACTTGGATCCAAGTTACCGGCGTGGCCCCCAAGTCGGACAGGTCTAGTGACTCGCTGTCGTCGTGGTAATCTTTCCGATTACTGTAGGTGGAATCGGGTCCGATATCCAGCGCTACTACAGTTCCGATGCACGAAGTACGAGCAAGGAACACAATTTATTCTAGCAAAATCAGAAAGGTACAAATGAGACAAGGACAAGGAGCAAAGAGGAGACTAGGTGAGAGCTAAGCCAAGACTGAACCTAGCTGCTTAGATCTGGGAGCTTTTATGGACTCTCTTGGAGGCGTGTCTACCGTGTGCTCCTCGGACTCTCCGTCCGGTACGGTTTTATGGCTTTGGGGCCGTTGCTGGCATATCCGCAGGAGCAGGTCGTAAACCTCCCCTGGATACATTCCGCCACCCCATGCTCTTAACGAACACTTGCAGAATACACCGGTCCCGGTATATTCCACAGGAGTCGGGACTTTTAATTAGTGCCACAACTTTTTATCCAGTTAACTACTCTAGGATGCAAGATGTATCCTGTGATATGATGCCAACACCGATCCGAGAACGTCTTGGGGTAACGGTTCGAGAACCTGGTACCCTAATAAGGTCTTGTTGGTTGGCCTGGTTGATAGATCTGAACCAATAACTTGGAATCGGGTCCACCCGCATGTCGGCGCCTCCTCCGACTGCACTGCCATGTGCTTCATCAGTCCATTGTATCTACTCCGTGAGCCGAGCCCGACATCCGGCCGGTCGGACCTCGGGGGTTTTGAATTCGCTCGCGCTACCGTACTGCGGCCGGGGCGCCTGGCCCGCAGCCAGCCGTCCTGCGGATCTAAGCGGCCGATCGATACCGGCCGCAGATGATTTCGGCGTCGATCGATCACTTCGACGGTGCGGCCGTAATGGAGGTGTGGTCGCTGCGGTCGGTGGCCGTCGGTGATCGCGGCCGGCCGACCGGCGACGTCCCGGCGGCCCCCGGCCCCGGCCAGTGGTCCCTTCCCGTCACCGGGTGGTACCAGTCGTCATCGTCGCCGCTCGGCTCCCCGCCGGTCGGACTCCTCCGGGCGTGAGCTCGACTCTTCTGAAGAGCCGCCGCCCATCCGTCCCGGCCCCAGCTGACGTCCGCCCGAAGCCCCGTCGCAGCTGTAGCATTCCGGCAACCCGCATCGATTTTCCTTCCCCCGGGGGTGTTCGGTGGGCGCCGCGTGACCTGCGCCACAGGCGGACGAGGCGCGTCTGGCTGTCAGACGACGGCTTCCATGAGCTTAATCCTCGGCAGCGATGTGTCTGGGCTCATTCTGTTGCTCTTCTATATAGTCCTGATGTTCCGTGGTGTATACATTTCTTCAGATTTCGACGTGGGCTCAGTCATCGCCATTAACGGACAATAACTTCCGTTACTGTTGCATTTTACACTGTTCGATACACTTACAACGGGAGAAAACCGTAGGAGTTGCCTACCGTAATTTCGAAGTGAAATTCAGGAAAGTCGCTGCGGAATTCCGCAGTTGTTTATCCCTGTCCTAGTCAGTCGTCGCGGCTTACGATATTTGCAACATTTTCTTCAGTTCTGTTGGTGAAAGGGAATACAACATAGAATGAAGAGTAGTAGACGAAGTAGTAGCTGAATACTCAGGACTGAAGGAAAATTGCCAATAGCAGGAGCCGCGGTGACTGATTAAGACGGGGATAAACAACAGCGTAGTTCCGTAACGATTTTCCTGAATTTCACTGCGAAATTACGGTGGACAACTCGTACGTTTTTTCGGCTGTAAGTATATCAACGACTGCATTTTACTAATAAGTATCGTGACATAGGTCTCATTTTGAACGCTGAATTTACGTTCAATTAATGCTTTATCCAGCTACCTAATCCTACGTCCAAGTGTCCAAGTTCGACTTTCGATAAACCTTGGCATGTGCAATCCCAGTTGATGGTGGCCACTCTTAAACCATTTCATAAGATCTAAATGTGTCCAGTACTGAAATAAATCGAGCTTATCCTTAGAAAATAACTGTACTAATGAAATCAAAATAAATAGCATAGAAGACAAGAGAATGTATAACATTTGTGAGCTGGTGGTGCAATCCTAGTTGGTGGTGGCCGCTCGTAAACGATTTCCCGGCATAGCGAAACACATTAAATGAGCAACGTGTTGAAATAAGGAGACTACGCCAACTTTATTGCCCAGATAGGCTCAGCTTCCGAGTTCCTAGTCGGGAGAAGCGAATCTGAAAAGGGCCATTTTCGGTGCAAATCTGGTATGGGAGGAGGCCTAGTCATTTGCAAACGTCTCGATCAATCTAATGCTCGTGTTTTCTGTTATCATGATCTCCTTTTTCTATTATCGTGATCTTCTTATCCACTTGTTTTCTAAGGAGAAAGGAGTAAGTTCAACATATTTCAGTAATGAACACATTCAGTTCTTATGAAACCGTTTAAAAGCGGCCACCACCGACTACGATTGCACCCCGAATTTTGCAAACGTCCTTCTTGCCTTTTTGCAATGGTTCTTCTTACAAATGATTAAAAGGTGAAGTACATTGACCTGCTTGTGTCCAAAACGTTGATTGATGGTGTCTTGGCCTGCTTTTATTTCACTTTACTGATTTTATCCGTTTTATAGTACTTGAAGATAGTGTTTGATGAACTTACAACCGAAAAAAAAACCGTCTGAGTTATTCACCGCAGTTTCGGAGTGAAATTCAGGGAAATCGTTACGGGACTAAGTTGCGTATCCCTCTGCTAATCAGTCGCTGCAGCCAGTGATATTCGCTTATGTGCTTCTCCGGCGCAAATAGGGTCGGGGGGGGGGGGGGGGGGCTTCTGATGGGCAGAAAATCCCATAGAGCGT
This sequence comes from Heligmosomoides polygyrus bakeri, assembly GCA_947359475.1. Taxonomy (NCBI): domain Eukaryota; kingdom Metazoa; phylum Nematoda; class Chromadorea; order Rhabditida; family Heligmosomidae; genus Heligmosomoides; species Heligmosomoides polygyrus. Next base: position 12,384,419 of record OX375866.1, read on the forward strand.
CGTTAATGTCCTTTATCCCTGGCTCCAACGTATAAAGCCTGTAGTAAGGGCGTTCCATGGTTAATAAACGCCATGTTTGAATCGCGCGGCTATGGGCGTTGCACCCCGGAGATCTCGGACGGTTTTTTTCCGGTTGTAGGTGTATCGGCGAGTCTTGAAGATTACCAGTTCTCGGTGCAGATCTAGTAAGGAGTCCTTCCTTGTTAGATTTGCACCGAGAATGGTCCTTTTTAGATCTCCCTCGACTAGGAACTCGGAAGCTGAATCTATCTGGGCAACCAGGTTTGAGTAGTTTATGTAATTCGGTGCGTTATTGCCCATTTATTGTATTTCGTTATGTTGGCCTGTTTTTGTTTCACTTTTTTTTCAACAATTCAACGGGAAATCGTTTAAGAGCTGCCACCACCAACTAGGATTGCGCCCCTTGGCATATTTATTCATTTATTTATTTTGTACGTGGAGAGCCACGCGGGGAAACAATTCAAGTACGGTTAACAAACAGCTTGCAAAACAACATGAACAAAACAATTTGAAGTCATCAAACGGGGCACACTAACTAAGCGTCGTGGAGATACCTGTCAACGAGTTTTTTTGTACTGCCTCAAGAAGCTAGATAGAACGTTTTTCCTTGAGAGCTTCAAAAAACTCGATTAGTGAAGAAACTTATTCTTACATTACATTTTGCCCATGGGACTCTAATCTTCCACTAGCCACCTCTCTTGTTAGAAGAAGAAACGCAATAGAATTCCTAAACTAACGTACCAGTTACCATCTTATAAACCATGAGAAGTTCATACTTCCCCTACGGAGCGCAAGTGTAGGCAAGTTATAGACTGTATTTCTTCTAGTAGCCGAAGGAATCCTGGGGCTAGATTCATCAACGATTTACAGAGATTTGACAGAGAAATTACAGCGGAAACTCCTAAAAAAAAAACGCGAATTAACGCGACTTATCAACAAGCGATATGGTGAAATGTTGGCCTCCATCAACGACTTACAGAGATTTGACAGAGAAATTACAGCGGAAAATCCTTGTCAGGATTTTCCGCTGTAATTTCTCTGTCAAATCTCTGTAAGTCGTTGATGAAGCCGGCCCATGGTGTAATCGTATCCGTGTTGCCCACAATTTTCTTGTGTGTTTTGAACGGCTTCTAGCCTAGCAATTTCTCTTCTAGGCATAGGACTAAAGACAGTGGTGCCGTACTCTAGTATGGGTCTCACATAGGACTTTAAAGCGAGAATCAAATGGTTCACAGAGTTTGTTCGCAAAGATCTGAAAAGGCTGTGCACAATGCGATTAGCATTTTTTTGCTATTATTTCATAGTGGCCCTTGAATGAAAGTTTTATGCAAATTGATTCCATGCCGATTTTGTCTTCTTGAGCTAGTAGCCAGGGTTGGTCTCACGTTTATTGAACTCGGTTTACGTTTCGGCAACCTCGCGTTCGTCAGAGCCTGAAAATTCGGAAATCATTTATGAATTTGTCCAGACGTCATCTCATCCTACAAAGTTTCTCCTTAAGAGTAGTACTCTGTAGGATGAAATAGTTTTCGGGAGGACAGTTTCATAAATGTTTTCCGACTTTTGAGCCTCTGACGAACGCGAGGTCGCCAAAACTTAAGCCGAGTCCAATAAACGTGATACCAACTTTGGCTACCAGCTCAACAAGGCAACATCGGTCCTAAGTGGGAGGTTGGTGACATTGGTGGTTATTTTGGTCGCTCTTCGCAGCTTGGATGCATGGACGCACACAGAATGACGGGGACCTACTGTATGTTCACTGAGAAGACGGAATTCTGGTCACCTGCCATTTGTCATCAAGGCACTAGTTAAAAGTTCCGACTCCACCGACAAGATTCGGTCGAAAAAATTTTTTTCGCTGAAACTTTGTCTAGGGGGGTTATTTGGGGTGCTGATCGCGAATCTGACATCCGTTTTTCACGATTCGGCCGGAGACCACCCATACCGTTAACATGGGTGGCCCAGGCAGGGTCACCGATTTCGCTGAAACATCGTCTAGGTGGGGTTATTTGGGGTGCTGATCACGAATCTGACATCCGTTTTCAAAATTACGGCCGATTACGGTAGGCTACGGTAGGTACGGGTGACTAAGGCTGTCGAGGTCATGATCGCCGATTTCGCCCAAACTTCGGCTCGGGGGGTTATTTGAGGTGCTGATCACGAATATGACATCCGTTTTTCGTTTTACGCTGGAGTACGGTAGGTTACGGTAGGTACCGGTGAGTAAGGTAATGGTCACCGATTGCGCCCAAACTCCAGCGTAAAACGAAAAACGGATGTCATATTCGTGATCAGCACCTCAAATAACCCCCCCCCCCCCCCTAGCCGAAGTTTGGGCGAAATCGGCGATCATGACCTTGGCAGCCTTAGTCACCCGTACCTACCGTAACCTACCGTAATCGGCCGTAATTTTGAAAACGGATGTCAGATTCGTGATCAGCACCCCAAATAACCCCCCTAGCCGAAGTTTGGGCGAAATCGGTGACCCTGCCTGGACCACCCATGTTAACGGTATGGGTGGTCTCCGGCCGAATCGTGAAAAACGGATGTCAGATTCGTGATCAGCACCCCAAATAACCCCCTAGACAAGACTTTGGTCGAAAAAATTTTTTTCGACCAAAGTCTTGTCGGTGGAGTCGGAACTTCTAACTAGTGCCGTCATCAAAACTGTTACTCAGATGTTGGAACCAAAAACGTTCTTGATCAGAACATTTTACTCCAATAGAATACTTGTATGATTGCATCATATTATAGGCTTTTAAAAGGAATAGGTTCTCTAATTTACGCTTTCTCGTTGGCCGTGGAAAAAGGCACCATTTACTCAGAGTGTATGGCCCCTGTTATACTCCCGCGGGAGCTTCCGCGGGACGTCGTCGTCCCGGGGCGGCTAGCGTCGCATCGGAGCGCGTTTCCCGCGCCGAACTCCGCGGGACGACAGCCTTCCGCGGTGCAGTGCACCGCGGACGGCTGCCGTCCCGCGGGCGGGAAGTATAACACCCCTCTCGTCGTCTGTTGGCAGCGATCCGCGGACGGCGGGCGTGGCGGGCCGCGACGAGTGGCCCGGCGCGGGATCCCGACGCGATTTCCGCCCATCCGCGGAAGCTCCCACGGGAGTATAACAGGGGCCTATGAGATGGTAAACTGTAGTCGGGTCTCTCTCTCTCTCTGTCTCTTAATGATTCCTACTCAAGGTCATGGAGGCAATACAAAACGCGTATTGGTAGCTGTTTACAGTAAGTTTCTTATTATATTGTTTGTTCGATTACATTGTTACAGTAGTTATATGTGCATACTTGTTCTACTAATGATATCAGTGTTCTGATAAGTTTTTTTTCATTTTTGATTTTTTTTTTTTTGTTGCGTGGATCGGTGCAGTCCCGATGAGGGGGTCCACCTTAGGGTCTGTTCATACTTCGCGACAGGAGCGACTGAAGTGACAAGAGCGACGGACATAGTGTGGTGTCCGTAAATAATTGTGTACTCCACACTCCATCCGCGACGAATGTAGTGTGTAATGATCGCGGCTATTTGCAGCGGGGTCCGTTTGATTGGAGCGCGCCATGGTAGCTGGAGCGCGCACTGCCAGCAACGGGGCTGGCTACGCGTGAGTCCGCAGCTGTGTTCCACGGTGGCGAACTGAGCTAGAGCAGAACCGGGCTAGGGAAGGGACTCCAGGGTGGGTGCCATCAAGCTGCTCGTGTGGAAACAGCTTTCGTCGCCCAGGGAGAATCCGCGGCTGGGTTCTGCGCTGTTCGAGCGGCGAAATGCATACGGCTGGAAAATGCGCAAAAATTGCACAAAAAAGTTGCCCAGGCTAGAACCACTAAATCCCTAGCAATCAGCTGAGATGCAATCACTGCCACAAGGCGACAACCGAACCACCGACCTCTCTCGCGTTAATCGACGCGCTGCCCACTGCGCCACGATCTGCTCGTCGGGACTGCCATCGCGAGCGCGCAAGACATCGATCGAACGTGGCAACGTGGACGCCGACGCGCGATCTCTAAGCTAGGAGGGCGCATACAGCAAAAGACCAACGGACCCCCGATGCAAATAGCCGCGATCGTGTATAATGCGTAATTATTTACATACACCACACTACATCCGTCGCCCAGTCGCTTTTGTCGCGAAGTATGAACGAGCCCTTACAACGGGATGCGTTCTATCTCTTCGTCTTTTTGGTGTGTTCCCCCCCCCCCCCCCTCCCCCCAAACCCATAGGCTTCTTCGAAAGTTTGGTGGCTGCCCCACGTTGTACATTACGTTGCATGTGTTTGTTTTTCAACTGGGTGTATAAGGTGGAACGCCTATATTCTGACTGCACCGGATTTCTACATACACATAAATAAATAAGTCATTCTGGCTCTTCTCGGGTTATTGCCCCGTGCCCGTTCAAGATGACTATGTTCCCTTATTTCTGCACATGTTTTTTGCTTCTTATTGTTGTATTGCTATTGCTGACACCAGTGCGAAGCTCAGTACGCGGAGATAGCGTGTCCGTGGGGCTACTGCGTCGAGTTTGGAAACGGCGCCTTGTATTGATATGATGTCTTTGTCCTTATCGGTGGCGAGAGTAGCAAAGATATGTGTTTGATAAAAAGTTTAAGGTAGGAAACGAATCCCCGGCTTCCGACCTAGGCAGTGGCACGAAATAAAACACAGTAGATAAAAAAAAAATAGTTTATCGATAAAACACGAACGACAACTACAAGTACACTACACCGAGGAATGAATGAGCAAATAGGACAATCCAACGGTGGGGATCACCGCGGCTCAGGCAGAAGAAAGGGTGAATAACACTGAAATCTTCCCGATCCGGTGCGGGGCCTCCTTTCGACGAGTCGCGGGCCAACGGGAAAGAAGACGAACCTGCGGACTCTCGTCCACCTGTCAGGAAATCAGACCACCCAAAGACACCGGGCTCTGCCGCCCCCTTCTAGCGCGCGTCAGTTTTCGCGCGCTCGCCCTTGATTTTGACCACTGATCAACTACTACCCTCGTTTTGGATCCCGTTCAACATTTCTAATTATTTCTCAACGTGCTTGGATTCACTACTTTCTACAACCGCCTCCTCCGGGGAAGTGACGTCCCGGCACTTATGTTAGTTTATAGCCTCCCCAACCTCTGCCTCTTCTGCCACGGTGACCCCCACGTCCTCTGCTAACGCCTGAAAAGGAGGGGGTCCAATTTAGAGGGACCATTTGTGGCATAAAATGGTGTGACGGCACCATGACGGTCGGGTTGGGCATCACACAGGGTTGTCGCTCCAGCACGGTTCTACATTCACGCGGTTTACGGGGTTTCTTCGCTATCCCTTTAGAAGCAGTATGAATGCTTCCTTCCAGTCTTTTCTGGCGACGGCAGTCACTTTTCCTCGTATTTCGTTCTTCAGCAGATATATCCTCTGGAATGCTTATTTCGTTGCGAACGTATTCCCTTAGACTGTCGAGGAAATCCTTGATCACGATCCTTGGGTAAGCGTCTTCCCATGACTGACGAGGGTGTAATCCAGCGGTCTGAAAGGGCTCCAATGTGGATTCGACCAACGGAATCATGCATACAATGTTATGTCGCATACTCATTGCGGACATCTTCGCAAGTTCGACCATGTCGCGTGCATCCAACCGATTAACTTTCCAGCTGTCTTCCCCTCTTGGTGGGGCCACAACGACGACTTTGGCTCCTCTTAATGCCACTTTTGAAAACAGAGTTGACAGCTTGAGCCACGAAGAGCGATGAATCCGATTTCTTGATGTCGGTCCCACAAAGACGATATTTCGCGGCTCCACATGGTCGACAAGTTCTGGAATTTCGCTGAACCTCTGATAGGTCCGCAATTCGAGAGTCTCGTTCGCTGAACTGGCCGTTCGAAATCCTTCTGGTAGTAGTATGAGGGTCTTCTATATTGCTTCCTTGACTTCGACATCTCTCCAGTTGTGCGATATCGCAAATTTCACTCCCTGCGTATTCAAGTCGTTCAGCTGCTCAATCGGTATTTCTGAGTTTCCTCCGTGCGGAAGCATGATTGGCGAACCATCGTGTAGAGCAAGACATCGGAACACATGATCGCAGTAGCGCTTGTAGAAAGTGAATGCTTTTTCGATTCCGCTCAGCGTGATGAATGCGTAACTTGGATCTCTCATTCGGAGGCGCTTCCTGTCGGCGTTCCTTTCGCATTCGAAGATTGAGATGAGTCTTGCCAACGCGTACGCGTTGTCGAATTTGAGTTCCCCTACGGTCTCATCAGCATCAGGGACCACATCTTTGAACACCATGTCATTTACGGTACAAGCGAATTCATAGTCTACTCCAGCTTCGCGTCTTCGACCAGGACACTTGAAGAGCATTCCAAGGGCGCTCATATCGCCGTCTCCGTTTGAGGTGGCCCTGAAACAATTTGCACTAATTTTGGATGGCCTATTACTCTTTTGCCTTGATTTTCTCTTAGTGGCTGTTCTGAGCGGCGAGTCATCAATTTCTTGTGGTAGTACGATTAGCATGTCATGTTGGACTCTGATAGGGTCAGTGTTTTCGTTGAGGTCCGCTAATAATGCCGAGTTCTCACTTGTCTCAACTACCCTATAGGGTCCTCCCCATGGGTCACACAACTTGGGATACTGCTTGTTGGCCTTTTCTCGCGGCAATCTCACGAAAACTCGATCTCCCACTTTTGGCAGCTTAGCAATATCTGTCTTGTTGCCCTTGTCGTACGCAGCTCTCATTTTTTCTAGGTAGCTAGCGTTTAGTTCTTTTGCGCACTCTTGTCGCTGCTCTTGGGACTTCCATTCATGAGGCTTCTCAAAATCAAGCATTTCATTTCCTGCCTCCATATGTTTTGGAGTAACCCACGCCTCATTCCTCCATTCACCCACAGTCTCCTCGTGGAAAATAACAGGTTCGGGAGTATTGTTGAGGACCGGTATTTGTACATCCTCGCCTAACGTAACGCTACAGACGCCGTGTGAAATCAGAGGATGGCTCGACCACAACACTGACTCCTCAGACCCTTGGAGACCGGTTAATGTTAAGGTACACATTTTCCCTGGAGGTATGTAGACCCTATCCTTCACGTAAGCGACGTGTGAACTCTCAGTAACGTTCTTGGGTTCCGTCGTATCCAACCTGGCCTCTATATCGTTCTTTACCGTCTCCCGGCGCACCAGGTCATACCCAAAATACTCTAGGGCTTGGTACCCAGCACTACAATTTCATCTAGACCTGGCGCCACGCAAAACGAGATGAATTCCATCTGCCCAGCTAACGTGACAGCCATGCTAATCGTGTCAAATATTACCATCTGGTTTCCAGAAGCGTCTCTGATGGAAAGCTTTGGCGCCTCGATGCGTTCCACAAAATCATCAAGGTTTACTCCTGCGTGGCCGAGACGTTTCAAAAGTCGCGCTGGGATGATAGAAATTTCCGAGCCGGTATCAAGCAGCGCCATAACTTGTTCGTCCATCATAACCACTGGCTTAAGACACTTATAGCCAAACAGAGGACTTCGACGACGATCATCCTCCGCAACTGATGAGCACGTCCAGGAATCAACAATAGTTAAGTAAGAGCCAGCACTGCGATCTTGGTAGCCCAGCTGATTGTTGGGAGGATCATTGGCTAATGGTCTCCTGCCACTGCTACCCTGGTTCCTGCGAGGCTCCCTACAGTCATTGGCCACATGACCCAATCTCCCGCAATTGTAGCACCTACGGGATTGTTCTTTTCGATTGTTCTGACTAGTATGCCCATGACTCACTGGAGTCTCCATTTTCTCGCTATTACCATTTCTTAGATCTTTAGAGGCCGTATTGCTTGCATTCGGTCCAGGAGTATTGCTCGCACTTTTGTTACTATGCCATCTACCGCTGCTTACTTGCTTCTGTTGGGATTTATAAACAATCATTCTTGACTTCTTAGAAGGGGTGTTCCTACTCATTTCCTCCGTAACCATCCTGCTCCTTTCCAGTCGAAGGGCAGCTTCTTTAACCTTTTCGTATGCTTCGGACTCTTCACTAGTCTCTAGCGCTTCAGCCAAACAATAGCTGCCTTCCCATTTTGCTAGTTGTCTGCTCAAAATTTCAGCCTTTTGTAATGAAACAGCTTCAAGCGGAGCATCTGGGTAGGCGCGACTAGCTAACTTTTCTAAAGTTAAGCAAAACTCGCTGACAGACTGCTTCTCACGTATAGTTAACGTTCGCAGGTCTGCCATGGCTTTAATCCTAGCACTAGCGGTATCCACTCTAAGCCTTTTCTTCATTTCGAGCACCACTTCGTCCACGCTGTTTTCTCTCACATGCTTTGGCAACGTTTCGAAAATAGTGGACGCGTCTTTGCGCAAAAATCCCTCGAAAAGTTGCAGTCGGCTAGTTTCATTCCAATGCGAGCGAGGGTACTTTATGTTAAATGCGCTTACGAACCTTTTGAAGCACTCATGATGTTTACCACTAAACCAGGTAAAGACATCGCACGCCAGTACTCAGCCACATTCATTTCATTTATTGTGTTCGAAAGCGTACCTGTGTCCTGCTGAGATGGCCTTCCTTGACTCGTTTCGCAACCGCTTCTCGGCGTAGGCGAGCAGGACTCGTGGATTGATTGACTCGATGTCGACGGACCCTGAAACAATTTTTCTTTTTCGTCATCACTGTCTGAGTCCAATAAATTTGCAAATCTCTGCAAAGCATCGTTAGTTTTACCTGAGAGAGGTTGGTTTTCGTCTTGATACTGCACGGTCGTCTTCGCCTTTGCCGCTTGTCCCATGGTCTCCAACCTCTCTCGGAGACTTTCAACCTGCAATTGGTACTGTTGCAGCTTCTCTTGTAACTCTCTTTTCTCAGCGGACTCTTTGCTCAAGTGACGGACCAGCTCATCTACTTTCTCTTCCACTTCCTCTCTTCTACAACCCAATGTGTTCGAAATTGTCTTGATCCTACCCTTCGCGGTTAAGTAGCTATCTAGACAACTTGTAAGATCGACTGGCTTGAATATCTTTGCGCTTTGGAGCACCTCCAGAAGCTCTCGTTCAACGGACGGTCGGGCAAGAAGAGAAAGCTTCCTTACTGCTGATGTCACTAATGCTTTACAGTCTTCAATTTGGTCCGTTACAGCTTTCATGACAGCATCCCTGACGCTATCACCTATGCGCATTGACTTGCCGAGCTCGCTGTCACAGGCAATCCCTATCTCCGCCACTTTCCTATTAATGCGGCTGATTACCCTACAGTACTCTTTAGCCTGTGGTTCGCTTACCCTACTGTCGACGAGGTTGTCGTCGTGCTCCATTTCTTCATCCTTGTCGTCGTCAGACTCTCGCAGGAGCTCCTCCTCGTCGTAGTGGGCGTCCGTGCTCATTTGTCCTGGAATTCCGTATTGCCTCTTCTGCTTAGAGGGAAGGAAGCGACGGCGCACGAGCGATACGACTGATATAGACAGTGCACGGAGAGTGTGTTTAGCTCACTGTAGGTGGGTTAGTCCTGACTAGCTCACCCTTTCGTTTACTTTAGGTTGCACTCACACGGCCACTTAGGCTCTGAGTATGGATTTGCAAGACTTTCCGATTTCTCGACGCAGGGTACCCGGCCACAGAGACTCCGACGGCACCACTAGCTTTCACTCGAGTACGGTTGATTCTAGGCACCCGGTCACACAGACTTCGTCGGTGCCTCCTGATCAGTTCGTGAATGGCACCCGGTCACACAGACTCCGTCGATGCCTTGTTACCGATCAATCAATCAGCTAATCTCAAGCGTCCGGCCACTAGGACCTGACAACGCTGCCTTTCCACCACTCGATCGATGAATCGGTCCTTGCGTCCGGTCACTCAGACCTGACGACGCTGCTCCTTTGAGCTGTGAATTTGCAGTACCCGGTCAATGAGACCTGCCGGTACCCGTCCTGCGAAAATCGATCGGTACTGCAATCAGTAATACCGGACCCAAAAGGTCTCACGGCACCCTTCTTCACACCCTTGGTGGGCTAAACACAGATTTTGTAGTACCCGGTCAATAAGGCCTGACGGTACCCGTGATGCCGAAATCGACCGATTATGTGGTTTGTAGTACCAGGCCACGAAGCCTTACGATACTTTTGTTTCCAAAAACAAATCGATCGGATAAACAAATTTAGCACAACCGGCCACTAGACCTGACGTTGTGCACTACTCACCCTAGGAAAATGAAGGTGAGCTCAAAAGACTGCACCACCTAAAGCAAGCTTCGGTGTAGTGTGATGTGTTCTATCTCGCACCTGGTGCCTAGGTCGGATTGGCCCCCAAGTAGCAAAGAAATGTGTTTGATAAAAAGTTTAAGATAGGAAACGAATCCCCGGCTTCCGACCTAGGCAGTGGCACGAAATAAAACACAGTAGATAAAAAAAAATAGTTTATCGATAAAACACGAACGACAACTACAAGTACACTACACCGAGGAATGAATGAGTAAATAGGACAATCCAACGGTGGGGATCACCGCGGCTCAGGCAGAAGAAGGGGTGAATAACGCTGAAATCTTCCCGATCCGGTGCGGGGCCTCCTTTCGACGAGTCGCGGGCCAACGGGAAAGAAGACGAACCTGCGGACTCTCGTCCACCTGTAAGGAAATCAGACCACCCAAAGACACCGGGCTCTGCCGCCCCCTTCTAGCGCGCGTCAGTTTTCGCGCGCTCGCCCTTGATTTTGACCACTGATCAACTACTACCCTCGTTTTGGATCCCGTTCCACATTTCTAATTATTTCTCAACGTGCTTGGATTCACTACTTTCTACACGAGCCGTTACCTTTGTTTAGGCTTGGACCAGCACACAACGCTTATCACCTGTTAGGTGGACCACAGCTTTGTGAGTAAAAGCCATATTGCTTGTGTACAGGACCATTTGGTCTATGCAAGGCCGGATTCAACAGCGCTTATAGCCGTGGGTAGCGGAGTGTGGGGGTTGACGTACCCACGCTGAGGCATTCATGTTCTGGATTCATCAACGACTTACAGCAGTTTACAGAGAAATTACGGCCGAAATTCTTGGTAGCACGGCTTATCGCTCACCATATCGCTTGATAATTTGAATTATTTCGTTTATGAATCCGGCCCCATGCCAAACCTTTCCCGCCACATCGTGGGTATATCAGTGGGTAGAGAATACTTGACGATTGCCATGGGTGTGACCGCGACGCTCGTCAAGCGGACTCGCTAGAATTTGGCACCCCATCGACAAAATGGCGCTCCAATGAGATCAGCTGCTCTCGCGAGAGGTTGACTAATTCCTTTGTTATTCTTATTAATTTGTAACTAGTTGATGTATTCCGTTTGCATTTAATGAAAGTGTTAGCGAGGGGGATCAACGAACGATCATGTGGCTAAGAATAATCGACCAAAGCTTAAAAAACTGACTTCAACTTTCTAATCATTCTATTACACTTTGTTCTGGATCGTTAGCCAATGTCATGTGGATGTCATTCTACATATACTGTTTCTAATTGATCTTTACATGGATTTTAGCCATGTAATAAATAATAATAATTATTATTACTATCTGAATCTACGTTGGATCCAATGTCTAGTTGATAGGCGTTCAGTTGTGTGTTGGTACGATGATTGGTACCTTCTAGTGGCGCTGATGTCATCACAAGGATTATAAATGCACATTTTTAATTTTTTAATTTAAAAAATTATAAATTCACTTTTTTCACAGTCGTTTAGATTTGCTAATCTAGTCACGAGGCTGTTGATGCTGAGGTTCGCCATCGTCTGCATCTCAGACTTGGGTAGTTAAATCGGTTAAACTGGTTAAATAGTCCAAGTTTAAGACTATGAGGAGGGAGATTCAGAAGAAATCTTATCCGATAAAACTAGCGGCCTCGTGACGAGCTTAGCAAATCTACAAAAGGACTCAGTCCTTCCGAGGTTAGCAGAGAGTCTTAACAGTGCCGGACGCATCCTAAATGGCATTATATACCGGCAGTTATGGACTATTTTCGCGTTCAAAATCCAAAAACAAAAACAGGACTGATTTTCTCTGCTGAAGCACAAAATCCGTCGTGCTTTCAGAACACACTACTGAATGGTTAACATACCCTTTAGGCTTCAGAAAAGCGCGTTCGTACAATTACCACATCCGCTACCAGTGCTTCATAGACGAACACGTCGCCCAGCGTGCCTATGAGTTCACTAGACGTGCCGAACACGTTGCCCAGCTTGCCTAGGAGTTCAGTAGACTGCCGAACACGTCCAGCGTGGCTTGGACGACGTGTTCGGCACGTCTACTGAACTCCTAGGCACGCTGTGCGACGTGTTCGGCACATATACTGAACTCATAGGCACGGTGGGCGACGTGTTCGTCTATGAAGCACTGGTAGCGGATGTGTGCAATTGCACGAACGCGCTTTTCTGACGCCTTTAGGATACGGTAACCATTCGGTAGGTGTTCGCCGAAATCGTGTTAGTTCGTTTTTGGAGTCTGCGGAAGCCACTGATTCTGGTGCACCGCGACTTAAGTATGGACTATGCGACCCTCCGACAGCAGACCATTGCATTTTGGTAGCCCAACGTAGTGCTTTATTATTTTACATGGTTTTGAGTGAGGTTCAATTTTACACGATCTCCGGCCGAATTCGACGTTTCTTACCAATTAGTGGCCGGATTGCTCATGTTGGTTCTTGACGTTTATGAGTGCATCACCAGTCCTCAACTCCACTCGTCTGAATCGAGTGCTGTTTCAAGGACATTTTATTGCGGTCGAAACTTGCGCCATGCGGGATCCGAGCCAACACCCTGTGCCTCAACCTCTACAGGCCTAAACAAATGCGTAAAATATTGAATTGGATGGGATCATAATGCGATGCTGAGCTGCTAGCAAAAACTCTGCTGCTGCTGTACGCGGATCGCACTATGCTGCGTGCTAGGAGCCTTTGTCAGCCCCATTGTGCTATTGATTGAGTGAAAACTGTTATATTGTGTAATCTGTTCTCTATTTATGTGAACAAGCCATGGTGAATGCAGGAATTAGTGCGTTTTATTAGCTCTTTTCGCACCCTTCCTCATTCGTTTTGCATTGTTTGCTAGTCAGCTGTTTGTTGTCAACAGTGTCTTTGTCTCCACGCCGTTGTCACCGTCCACCTTTGCCGTTCAAGTTATTCTCTTGCTTAATCTGTGCTGTAATATATTGGCAGTGTGGGAGGGAATATAGCATACACGGCATGACGCGACGTTTGCGGGCGCATTGATTGATGGCTTTCGGCCAGTGACATCAGCCGTGCGGCTTAGGGAACCGCTGGAGTCGAAGGGGGAAAAAACGCTGACTAATTAGTCGGCCGGACTATTGTACTTTCACGACTCCAGGAGGATAGCTCGTCGAGAGCTCGAAAAAATTTTCCACCGAAACCTCACGCAAGGGGTTTAATTGGAATGCTGGATCCGAATCTTACACCCGTTTTTGAATTTTCGGCCGATTACGGTAGGTTACGGTAGGCAAGGTCATGGTCACCGTTTTAGCCCAAACTTCGTGTAGGGTGTTTATTTGGAATGCTGATCACGAATCTGACATCCGTTTAGTATTTCGCTGGAGTAAGTACGGGTAAAGAACGCTTCAGAATGGTGTAATACCAAAACAAGCACGATCCTGACGAAGACACCCCCGAATGGTTGCCGTATCCCATAGGCGCGCGTTGACGGTGGCGCGCGAAATCCTTCATGCCTAGCATTACACACGCGAACCTCTCGTGGCTCAGGGAATGCGGATCTGGGTTCACGCTAGGGAAGGGACTCCAGGGTGGGTGCCATCCAAAATGCTCGTGTGGAAACTGCTTTCATCGCTCAGGCTAGGGAAGGGACTCCAGGGTGGGTGCCATCCAAAATGCTCGTGTGGAAAGTGCTTTCGTCGCTCAGGAGGACTCCGCAGCAGGATTCTGCGCTCTTCGAGCGCAGAATCAGGCTAGGGAAGGGACTCCAGGGTGGGTGCCATCCAAAATGCTCGAGTGGAAAGTGCTTTCGTCGCTCAGGGGGACTCCGCAGCAGGATTCTGCGTTCTTCGAGCGGCGAAACGCATACGGCTAAAACAATGCGCAAAAAAGTCGCAACGTCGTGTAGACGTCGAAACCTCCCAGATCTCAGATACTCAGCTGAAATGCAAGAACGCGGCGACGTACGGGAACCGAACCTCCGACATCTCTCGCATGAAGGAAACCCTCTACCTACTGCACCACGACCCACTTGCCAGCGGTGCCGTCACGGGCGCACAAGACATTGATCGATCAATCGACAATGCGGACGCCGGCGCGCGATCTCTAAGCAGGAGGGCGCAGACAGCCGGTATACGGTAACCATTCGGGGGTGTCTTCGCCGGAATCGTTTCTCAAATACCAAAAACGGATAGCAGATTCGTGATCATCGTCCCAAATAACCGCCATTGACGAAGTTTGGGCGAAATCAGTGACTATGTTCTAAATCACCCGTACCTACCGTAACCTACTATAATCGGCCGAATTTTTTTAAATGGATGCAAGATTCGGTCTCCGCATCACAACTAACCCCTGGGCAAGGTTTGGGGAAAGTTTTTTCGAGCTTTACTCGACCCCAGGAGTAGTGAAAGTATAGTAATGCCGGCCGGCCTCTTGCAAACGGGTGAAATACGCATGCAGTGTAAATTCATAGCCTGGACTTTCGCCTAGAATCTGTGGCTTAAGGTGTTGGCTGGGCCTGAGGTGTTAATTCATCCCGGTCTTTGTCCTCTTTCACTGGCGCTTGTGACACAGTCGAAATGTTCAGATCTCTCGTGCACACGGTGTGGGTCCACCCAAGCCAATCATGGGTTGGATTCATCATCGACTTACATAACCGTAACAGAGAATTCAAGCGGAAAACTCAGATAACGCGACTTATCGCTAGCCATATCGCTTGATAAGCCGCGCTATCAGGAATTTCGGCTGTAACTCTGTCAAATTGCTGTAAGTCGTTGGTGAATCCGGCCCCAGGTCTTCCATCCCTCCGGGATTGGGACTTGGTACAAAAGTACTGAAGTGGTCGTTGAGGGATAACACGCTTATCTCCTCGTTAGATGGCCTCGCAAGTGAAGTGTATCCTGTATACATAGGATCCTTTGCCGATTCGGTTAAATAGGATCGGTCATTTTTACTATCCACGAGTAAACGGATCACTGGGATATTTGCATTTTTGAAAAGTCCAGATCTTATGATGGTGCAGGTGAGGGTAATTTTCACATGAAGCGATTTGAAGCAAAAATATGTTGTTACTGAATGTCAGTTGCGATCAAAACTCTTGCGCCAGACAGGATTTGAACCTGCACTCTCTGCTTTCCGGGCAGGATGCTACGCCTCCTTACACCAGCGACGCTGTTTGATGGTAGGCTCTCCATTCCGTAATATCGGGGTGAAGTAAGGCGTAGCATCCTTCCCGGAAAGCGGAGGACGCTGGTTCAAGTGCTGCCTGTGCTTTAGATCGCAGCTAGGCTTCCAGTGACAGCAAATCGTTACAATAATGAGTACGAATACCCAAGTGATGCAGCTGGCAAGCCAAGATTAGCATAGATCCTTTATTCCGGCTAACGTTTCGGCGTAACCGCCTTCTTCAGAGCCTTAAAGAGTCAAGTAGGGTTTGAAAAGGGCTTCCAAGCACTAAAGAAGGCGGTTACGCCAAAACCTTAGCCGCAATAAAGGATCTATACTAATCTTGGTTCGCCAGCTGCATGCTGCAGGTATTCATACTGATCAATATCATGCCAAGATTTAATGACAGTCGAACATGGAATATTTCTTTAAATCTTTGGTTTCGTTATTGCCGCAAACCTTGTCAAGATCTACGCGTCTAATCCGATTTGACGTTTCTGAGAGGTTTACTCCACCAAATAAGAACGACGGATAGTTTTTGCGCCGATCTCCCATTTCTCGAATTCCAACGATTCGCTCATGTTCCAAACAGCTCCTGTCATCATTTAGGCCCCTTCGCGCAACTCTTCGCCGCATCTCCAAGCATATTGCTTTCCCTTGCCCTCGTTTATTCCGCATTGTGCTTGAATGCTTTTCTGCTCGGAGAGAAGGACTGATTTTCAGGTATGATACCCAGTCCTTCGAGCAAGGAGAGAAAACTTTTGAAGCCGCACAATCCCGGAACGTCGCCTGTGAAAATCTGCCAACCCCCGGTGGGTTTTCTTCACTGTTCTTTTCTAAATTTTGTGGATTGCCCCTCAAATATATGCTGTCAGGTGCGCTCACCACTGGTCACGCCGACAAAGAGCTATGGCGATCGGTTCATTCCGATACGAAAGCCGAACCAGGAGTGGACAACTCGATATCATGCGATAGTATGCCCAGAGCAAGAGGTAGCGTGCTCCAATTCGTCGCTTCCTCTACGTCGCCATCGACTTTCATTCACGCGATTGTTCCAGTCGCCGAACAGTTTTAAGCGTCCGACCGCTAGTCGACCGCCGACCACCACCACCAACGTATCGAACAACAACGGCAGTCCCAGCTCGCAGTACAATTCCAACCAGGTAAACTTATAGGACGGAGGCTTCCATCTTTTTAGAACCTAACTACGTGTTCACAATTTTTACTCTTGGTACAACCTTTTTCTCATGACAACTTTCTAACTAGGGAAGGGTTTCGACCTCCCATGGGACTTCAAGTTGAGACCAGGATCATTAGAAAGAGAACGGAATGCTGATAACGAATATGGATGTCAAAATTGCAAAATGAAATTCCTGAGCGAGTTATGGCTTGCCGAAATCGGGGGCCTCATCACGGGCTGGCTGTGCGACACACCTAGCGCGAGAGTTGTGAGTCATCGGGGCTCCGTAAGAAGGGACCGCCAGCTGCAGCGGTGGCGCGGGGGTAGTGCTCCCGCCTGTCAGGTGCGACGTCGTAGGTTCGGTTCCCGTTGCTGCCGGGTTTTTTGCAAGTCACAATTAATCCTACAAATGACCTTTGGCTCTGAATTATGATACTGTTTGATTAAATAGCCGAGAAAACTACCATACACGTTTGTAAAAATGCTTGAAGGCAAAAAACTGCTATGGTGACATTTTTTACTATTTCGCACAAATAGAGTCCAAATCGTATATTGAATAACTAGAGGAGTTTCTAACAACCTTGGATTCATGGAACAAAGCAAAAAAAAAAAATGTGTGAAGCGAAAAGGTAAGTAGAATGTATGATGAGGAAGCCCAAAACGTCGTTGGTCTACCGCTTTTTATTCACTCACTATGTACTTTTCACCACCAAATGTGGTGTCCATTTTTCTCTCTGAATTTGGGGTGCCAGACCACAACGATGCACTAACTCGTGAGCAGAAGAAGATCAATAGAGGATTCGCAGCTACTCTACGTGACGATGCTGCAGCTTCAGTTGATGTGGAAACGGATGAAAATTTGGGATCAGATGTGCCTACTGATGACGAGTCCGATTGGGACCACTGCGATGACGAGGGCGAAGAAAAATCGAGCACCACCCATGATAATGTTATTTACTTTGACACCAATATTCCTGCTGGGGCTACGTCGCTGATTCAACCTCTAGACGTTTTCTTCTCTCTCTCTCTCTCTCTCCCGCTGAAAAATGTTATGAAAGGGGTCAGGTTGTTTGCCGTGGCAAATAGCATGGAGTTCAACATGGCCCAGAGAGACAACCTACTGAAGGTGAAAATGTCACCATAGCAGTTTTTTGCCTTCAAGCATTTCTACAAACGTGTATGGCAGTTTTCGCGGCTATTTAAGCAAACACGTGTCATAATTCAGAGCAAAAGGTCATTTCGAAGGAAATTATGATTTGCAAAAAAGCCGGCAGCAACGGGGACCGAACCTACGACGTCGCACCTGACCGGCGGGAGCACTACCCCCGCGCCACCGCCGCAGCTGGCGGTCCCTTCTTACGGAGCCCCGATGACTCACAACTCTCGCGCTAGGTGCGTCGTACAGCCAGGCTGTGGTGAGGCCCCCGATTTCGGCAGGCCATAACTCGCTCAGGAGTTTCTTTTTGCAGTTTTAACACCCATATTCGTTATCAGCATTCCGAGCTCTTTCTAATGATCCTGGTCTCATCTTGAAGTTCCATTGTAGGTCCAAACCCTTCCCTAGTAAGAAACCTTGACATTTTCGGGCCGTCATGGTGTTTTTATTGCCTTTAATTGGGTAATGTTGGCATCGATTGGTATTATTAGTATTATTTATGATTATTAATCTTTTCGTGGTAAGCTGGATGAAAACTATATTTGTTGAGGCCTTAGATTATCTATTTTTTCCTTAAATATAGACCTATGTGATATCTGGATGTGTTCGTGGCGCTGATGTGATAGGAGTGGTTGCTCGTTTGTGCGCGATGCTAATCATCTAGATCGGCATGGTTTTGCTGTCACCAAGCGGGCACTGACGGCATTCCTTTTTGGTTGATGGATCGGTTTTTGTGGCGGAACGTATTCTCGATAACGATCAAGCCCAGACCCTAAAAAATCGAAGTTATTTGGGGCGTGGCTTGATTAGGCTGGGTGATAACATTTCTCTGAAGGGTGTGTTGGACTGTCTGGGAAGGTTTTGTTGAGTAGCTGCTGTGGTTGTTGGATAGCAAATAGAGGTGTAGCGTTTTTGAAGAGCAGCCACTACTCTTCAACGGCGCTTTATCTACTGCAGTGATTTCCAATGTATATGGACTGTACACGCTGTTCTTCGATATTGAAGGTCCTTATAGAGGAAGGCTGTGCGGCGACTTAAGTATAAACTACGTCTGAATTCGATCGTGGACCGAGATTGATGCACTGCTTGTGGTTCTAGCCACTCCTGAATTGTATAGGCACAACAGATTATTTAAAGGATAAAGGAGGAAGGACAGCGTTAATCAATTTCTTCATGGGGTGCGCCACGAGGTTACTGTCAATGGATGTCGTGGATGCAGTTTGAATGTGTATTTGACCTATACAGTGGCTTGCAGTGGCCAGTTGATGAACAAGTCAGTGTTCTATCCTCCTCAGACGATTTTGACGACAACCAACCGACACCGGAGGGTGAACGGCTTGGTTGGTGTGGGGAATTGAACCACAAATTTCAATCTGGGATGCTATCGACGGCCGGCGCCTCTTACTGATTATCCACCATACACCCTAGAAGGTGAATAATCGATTCAAGAGTTAGGTTCTGCTCGAGCAATGCAAGTGTTTAATTCCTAGTGGAGCCGAGGATTGATAAACTACTTGTTTGGGAAGAATAAAACACTGATATTGGGTGGTCGGGCGTGTGTAGCGCAGTCGGAAGAGATGCCGGCCGACGCATGCATCCGATACCAGGTTCCTGGTTCGGATTTCCCGCCCAGGCCAACCAAGCCTTCCATCCCTCCTGGTGAATTGGTACCATACTTGTTCCTGGGACTAGAAAGATAAAGCGCTGACTTTCTCAACGGCTTGCCACCGCAAGTCATTGTATGGCCAAGTACGCATTCAAGTCGCCTGCATGATATTCAGTAGAAGTAGAATGCGTGGCGCATTCCAGAAGGGCTTGAATAACACCGTTCTTTATTTATTTATCTATTTATTTATTGTTGGTGTCAATTGACACAGCGAAACAAAAAAACAATCAGAAAGAAAGTAAAAACAAGACCTAAACAATAATCGTGCTACAAAGGAAGGTGAACGCATACTTTATCCTTTATCCGTTATCCTTTATTGGCTGGCCTTCGCTACTCATTGTACAGGCCAATTAGCAGGAGTACCTTCACCATATTCCATGGGAGTGGGATGCATGACATTTGTATTCTTTAACCTTTTTCCTTTAATGGCTTTTAACCCCATCGTTATGTGAATCGTGTTAGGATGTCCGCATAGGTCATTCATTTATTCAATACGCTTCGTAATTTAAACATTATAAAATAAACAAGCACTCAACCTACAACCTACTAATAACATATAAGTCGATACCTAGCTGTTCATTAGAAAGAACAAAACAATGGAGTCTAAGAGTAACTGCGAATTTGCATCCGTTTTCTTTTGCGAAATGGGTCAGCCACCTGGCGCTATTCCGTGCCTTTGGTTAGGGCTCAGTTAATAATAGAAACCTCTTCTCAGCCTTCAATTTCAAAATTTGCTCCGCTTAGAATTCGAACAGTGAGGAGTCGAGGCAGGATCAAATGGTTGTACGCGCGCTGCTTCGGAACGAATTGTTACAAGACAGGATTGATGACATTCGAGTGGGTTTTGACCTTGCGGAATTGATTTTTGATGAATTTTTGTTTCGATTTATTTTTTCTGTTCCAATTTGCATGTCAATTTCGCTTTTCCTGAATGGCTGTATTGAATTTATTCTCTTTTTAATGCAATTTTCAGTCCTGCTACAAAGACGTTGAGACAGAGAAACCGCCTAGCAGCCCTGCAGGTGGGCTGTTCAGCTATATCAAGCGAACTCCAACCAAGCTAGGAGACCCTGGTACCTCTCACAGGTGCGTTATTGCTTTATTCTATCTGGTTGTTGTTTGGTTTCCATTGCTTTCATCCTAATGAGGTTCTTCAGTTTCGCTTTGTCGCCGTTCTCTGGCCCACTTAGTGAGGATAGCCAGAGGCTCCTTAAAAGCCCGCGAAAGCCACAGAGAAAAGTCCCGAAAAATCCTTATAAGGCGAGTGCTCTCTTCATTGTAAGCTCGAATTATTAGATTTCTATCACGAGTGCTTCAGGTGCTTGATGCTCCCGAGCTTCAAGATGATTTCTATCTGAATCTAGTCGACTGGTCTTCTCAAAATATGCTCTCCGTGGGTCTGAACACGTGTGTGTATCTGTGGAGCGCGTGTAATAGTCAGGTGAGGGCGTTGTAATGGTTGTACTATGATCGTCTCGGAATTTGCACTCTGTTTGTTTTTCAGTTTTGTTGTTGTCGGCGAACTATATGAGTTTTAAGTGAAGGCCGTTAAATTGGTAGTTGTTGTTCTTTCTAGCCTGCTTGACACAGTCGCATTTTCGTTCACATAAATGGAAATTATGGTTGGATTTCACTGTTCTCGTCAAAAGTTAATAGTTTCGATTCCACATCATTGAGGCAGAGAACGTATATGTGTACATAAAATGTATGGGGTGCCTTGGAGATGTCTCAGTATTTCTGGAGAACAGAGTATGCTTCATTTTCTACCCTGTGGTGTCACACCCTGCTCCAGTAGACCTAGACCTTAATTTAGTTTTTTAGTAGACCTTAGTTTATCGGAATATACACCGTTTTTGCATTTTTCGACAATTTTTAAGCCAAACTGGACTCTTTTGAATGCAAATTGGACACGCCTCTTAAGCAACTGACGCTTTCTAAATCAAACTGAACATCTTCCAAATATACACGAGCGTCTTCCAGTTCAAGCTAGATATACTTTGATGAGGGTAGAATAGTTTTGTTCAGGGAAAGTTGAGCATGACTTTGGAATTTTTAATCACCAGCCCCAATACGTCGACACATTCAAATTTTACTAAATTTTTGTTTTCAAGGAAAATTAGCGGCTTAGAGCTTATTATTGTAACGGGCAGAAAGGAGCTTTTAGCATATTAAAGGAAGCGATCGCTCCATGCATTTGTCACCTGTTTCGTCCGATTGAAAGTTCCGTTTGCGTGGAACTATGCACTTATGAACGGCACAACAAAACCCGAAAATTCTCTTGTCTTCACTTTGCTGTTTCAAGCAAGCTACATTTACACTATCAATCAAAATAAAATTGCAACATGATAGAGGAGTCCAAGGCGCGCTTTCTCCCTTGAAACGCTAAAAATTGCTGCGTTCTTGTGCTTCAGAACAATATTTAAGCCACAATTGATTCTTGAAAACCGAAAATTTTATAAAATTTCATGCAGTGGATTCACCTATTAGGGCAGGTGAATTTAAAACGTTTCAGAGAAGCTCATATCAATTTTTCTTGGGCAAAAATTATTCTAACCATCTCCGAAAGTGTCTAGGTTAGTTAGGAAGACGCTCGAAGATGAAAGTCTCGAAGGAGAGAAAATTAAAAGGCTATCCCAAATTTTCATTTTACAAGAAATTAGTCTAATTTTCTCTCGGAGTCTCTAGCTTGATCTGGACGCTCGTTTCGATCTCAAAGATGTCCATTCTGATTCAAATGCGTCAAGCTCACCCAGATAAGTGTCCAGCTTGATTCAAAAACTGCCCAATCTTGTTTTAAAAGTGTTCGATTTGACGTGATACATCTTTGTGGGAAGTGGCTGCTCTCTCATATCTCCATGTCACCATTATTGTCAGCCGTTCATGCCGCGTACCCTTATAGAGTGAGCTTTTTAGGCCTCATCGCATGCTTTATTTCCTTCTTCCGATTTATTGGCTGTTCCCAGTGCTTTATCTCAAGCATTTTCTTCACCTTGCTCTCCATGTCACACATACGACTAGTTTCAGGTTGTCAAACTGTGTGATTTGGTGAATGACCAGGACACTGTGACTTCTGTACAATGGGCAGATAAAGGCGAACTCCTTGCCGTCGGGACGAATCGTGGGATCACACAAGTACGTATCTCCTCAAAGCCGTTTCCTTTCCAGTAGAAGAGACACCAGCGGCATCCGATTGCAGATTTGGGATGTGCACACGCAGAAGATGACAATGGAGCTGTCGGGTCATACGTCACGCGTCGGGTGCTTAGCGTGGAATGGCGATCTCGTCTGTTCGGGCAGTCGCGATCGTCATATTATACAGCGTGACATTCGCCAACCCCATTCGACGGAGAAGAAGATGAGCGCGCATCGTCAAGAGGTAAGGGCAAAGACGAATGTTTCGTGCAAAACGGAAAGACCGGGCTATTGGCCGTTGTTTTTTGGCGATTTTAAGTCCAGCTCATTAGTCAAGAAGGCTTATGCGAGCGAAGTAGCCAGTGGGGCTTTGGTGGCAATGAAGAGTTGGCTCTGAAATTGAGTTTTTTTTTGAAATTTTAAACCGAGATGGAGGAATGGGCCCGCACTTTGCCGCTCCTGACCTCAACAATATCACTGAAGGAGCTCGTGACATCTACATGTATACAGTTTTCACGTGAAATTACACTGAATTCAAATCACACTTTTCAAGCCAAATAGGGTATTGGACGATACGTTGTTTGAGTGTAGCCAAGATTGGTGTTGGTCTTCATTACGGCTTACGTTTCGACCTCATCGCCTTCTTCGGAGCGTGGAAAAGTCGAGGTCATTTGAGAAACTACACTCTCAAATATCATTTGATTCTGTAGAAACCATTCAAAGGCTAAGAGAATAAAAAAAGCGTCCTCCAGATTAAACTAGAGACTCTGCAGGAAGTGTAGAATAATTTTTAATTCAGCTGTTCCATTAAGTGCACACTCGTCGAAATTTTATAGAATTTTTATTTTCAAGGGAAAGTGATGGTTTATAGCTTGTTTCGAAGCGCAGTAATGCAGCAATTATTTGATGTCTTGAAAGGAATGTACCATGCACTATTCGAGGACGTTGTGGTGTTCATCCGACTGGTAGCTAAAATTTTGTTTGCGTGGCGTGTCACATAAGTCTAGCATCTGGAAGCGTTTACACTGTCATTCTACTGAAAACTGCGATGTGCTGAACGCCATGTCTTCTTTTAATGCACTCAAAGATTGCTGCTTCCCTGAACTTTAAATAAGCTTTGACCCATTATTGTATCATATTAGGTTGGTGAATAAGTTCTCGGACATTTGATCCCTCCTGAATTGAAAGCGCATTTCCCGCCAAATTTCTCACATGTATCAACGCGTAAATGATCGATCGATAGAGAAAGGAAAGGGCCACAAAACTGTTCCTAACATTTACTTCTGCGTTGTTAACGCCAGCTATTATGGCTAAGCAATTCATCCCAACTGAGACGCGTATTCGGCACGTCATGTTATTCCTGCATCAATCTGGCCTCAATGCCAACGAATCGTATCGTCGCCTGAAGGATGTTTACAACG
Source organism: Heligmosomoides polygyrus bakeri (assembly GCA_947359475.1). NCBI lineage: Eukaryota > Metazoa > Nematoda > Chromadorea > Rhabditida > Heligmosomidae > Heligmosomoides > Heligmosomoides polygyrus. The sequence goes on from OX375866.1 coordinate 12,408,322, forward strand.
AGAGTGCTCCTGCTCGAAGTACTGTGTACCAGTGGTTCTCGAAGTTTGTAGTTGGGGAATTCTCCGTTGAAGGTAATGAACGAGAAGGGCGCCCGATGACACTGGATTTGGATGACCTCCGAAGTAGAGTGGAATCGGACCCATACCAAACCACTCGCGAACTATCAAGCACTCTTGGTGTTAGTCACTCAACAGTCGTTCGAGGATTGAAGTCGACTGGCAAGGTGCAAAAATTGGGTCGCTGGGTACCTCACGACTTGGCACAACATGACATGGATCGCAGAACCGATGTCGCTCTGTCTCTCCTCAGACGCACCTATGTATGGCTGGACAACCTTGTCACCGGGGATGAGAAGTGGATACTCTACTCTAATTATCACCGGCGTGCACAGTGGGTTGACGCAATTGGAGAGGCAGAGGACGTTCCGAAACTCGACCTTCACGTGAAAAAGGTGATGCTATGCATTTGGTGAAGCGTTCTTGGCGTAGAATACTGGGAGCTGCTGGAAGAAGGGATAACAGTGACGGCAGAGGTTTACGTCAACCAACTGAGGAAGTTGAGGGCCCACCTTCAAACCACACGAGGAGAGCAAGTGAAGGTGTATTTTCAACACGACAACGCTAGACCGTATATTGCTAGAGCGACAGCGGCTGAGTTGGCGAACTACGGATGGACCGTTCTTCCACATCCACCTTACTCACCAGATCTCGCTCCTTCTGGTTATCATTTGTTTTCAAGCCTTCAACGCTATTTGGACGGCCAGCAATCTAGGAACCGAGAGGATGTCAAGGAGGCATTGCTCACATTTTTCGAATCACAACCGGCCACGTTTGGAGAAAAGGCATCCATGACTTGCCAGCACGTTGGCGAAAGACAATTGGTGTAAAAGGTTGTTACTTCAATTGATTTGATATTGTTATTCGTATGTTGTGATAATAAATATTTCATGCCCCAAATGTCCGAGAACTTATGCACCAACCTAATAGAAAAATAGGGAATTATAAAGTTTCAAACATTGTGTTCATCTTTTTGGAGCCTGTGAATCATAAAATTTCTGAGAAAAAGTGATAGTTTTTCTAACTTAAAAAGAGGTTCTTATAGGGGAGCGGGCCCGTGCGCACAAAAGCTCCAGAATGCGGTCCGTCTACCACATTCTGGAGCTTTTGTGCGCACGGGCCCGCTGTGTCTACATTGGAGTTCCTTCACTTGCTCAGTCTATCACAGTACCCAAAACCTTCCATTTTTCGCGCACGGGCCCTCCATTTCCCCTATAAGTACCAAAAGGCGTATTGTGACTTTCTGATAGAGTATCTATCCTGGTCTGAAAGACGCTCGTTATGAAAGGTGTTCAGTTTTGGGATGTATCCTAATATGGGGGGGGAGGCATTCGCTGTTTTGCGTCTCCATTACCTATCTCGAGATTCTACGAGAGCCTCAACTGCTGCCTGCGAGGGTTTTCATTCAAATTCAGTGAATATGCTAGTGTGGTACGGGATGACCTAGGCAATTGGCACTTTAGGGTTGCCCCTCCGACTAGGATAGATCCCAGTTTTGCTTCAGGACGGTCCACGGGTCAGATTCATCTACGATACCGCCGGTATCATATCACAGCGGATTCACCATATCGGCCTGCGTAGTAAATGATGCGGAGAGATGCAAAGATACAGAAATACTGAAACGATAATCGATATACCGTGACCGTCTGGTAAGCGGTTGATGAATCTGGCCCCAGATGGCTCGAAATGAATCCAGCTTGCTTTCAAAATATTCAGTTTCGTTTGAAAAGCGTCCAATTTGAGAGATGAAGTAGATATAGTAGATATCAGTTTCTCATTCAGGTTTGCGGTCTGAAGTGGTCACCTGACAAGCAATATCTTGCATCTGGTGGAAACGACAACCAGCTGCTGGTGTGGTCGATGCGGCGTACTGATCCAAGCCAAGTGAGTTCATATCGAAAAAATGTGGACCGACCTAAGTAGTCACATTGATTTATAGGGCTGAACCTACACAACTGTTCTGAGGCAAGAGGGTAAAAGCTGTGGATTGGGCAACCTATCGCTGCTGTTTTTGTTGGGGCTGTGCATAATAAATAGGACCGAAATAAGTTATTCTCGTCGATTTGTTTAGTAAAACCTGCTTTACCTAGGGATTTTCACACGACTTGCGCTTAGTCACTTATGGCAGTCATTCCACTATGAAGTACCATGTGGGTGTAGTGATGTGCGGAAACCTCCAAAGGAGACCCTTCCAGAGTTTTTAGCGATTCGAGCCAAGCTGACTGAGACATTGTACCGATTTTTTCTCGTAGAACTGAAATCGGACATTCTTCTATCTCTTTAAGCGAGCAAGCCTTTTTTAATGTATATGCTACGCGGGACTTTGTGGAAGGTACCTCAAACTTAGGTAATTAAACATTTTTAGCAATGGAGATCACCAAAGCGTGACAGTTATGAAACACATCCGTACTGAAATATAAAGAAATGGCTTTCAGCAGTTATTACTCGGAACTTCTGATAAATTCATCATTGTGTTCAGACATTCACCGAACATAGTGCAGCGGTGAAGGCGCTTGCCTGGTCACCACATCATCATGGTCTTTTGGTGTCCGGTGGTGGAACCGCTGATCGTCATCTGCGATTCTGGAACACGTTGACAGGCCAACCGATGCAGGCCATCGATACGGGAAGTCAGGTGGGTTGAGCGTAGTACACCTTGAAAGAGGACTTCCTCTGAGTGCAATGATTCCAGGTGTGTAATGTAGCATGGTCGAAGCACAGCAGTGAATTGGTGTCTACGCATGGGTATTCTTTGAACCAGGTCAGAGTTGATAGTTTTTATCCGTTGGCTTTATCTTAATAAAAGAATGAGTCTTTGCTAATAAGCGTTGTTATAGTGAAAGCATAGAGAAAATATTAGGTTGGCCGGAATCGTGGGACACGCATTTTTCGAGATTTTTCACCTTTCCAAGGCGTTTCAAACCATCTCTGATAGCAGTTTTACGGACTCCTAGACCTTCCGCAATCTCGCGCGTTGTTTACGGTGGAGCCTCGAATGCCTTCGAATGTCGTCCTGGATTGCTGTAGGTCTGCCGCTTCGGGTGCATCTTCAAGTTGAAATCATCAGAAGGAAATTTTTCGAACCGCCAATGCAAGGCTCTTTCTCCAACACTATTGCGCCGACACACGTAGTTGATTTGTCGGACCGTTCCGACGGCGGATTGGCCCAGTTTAAAATTGAATCAAAATATCGTTTGGAATTGCTCCTTCGACATACTTTAGTAATTTTTCGAAATAACGCAATTATTAAGCATAGGAGGAACATAAATTGTTCTTTCAGAAGAATTCCGCAGGCCCGTTCATAGTTCGACGCCGAGCGACGCGACTCATATTCGTATTGTCCAAAAACTCGTATTGTGGCCAAATTGATCGATCACCTCGCTCGATCAGTGTGGCCACAATACGTGGAGTCGCGTCGCTCGGCGTCGAACTATAAACGGTTCCTTAGACGTTATACAAGAATGCGAAGTTGAATATTGGTTCAGTAATACGAAAAACGGTAGCCAAAAACTGCCAGAATTTTTTCGGCCAACGTAATAGTTCCTGACCTCGCCATCTCATGGGTTTTTCCACGCCACGTTCACCTTAGAGGAGTGGCGATATATACCAATTGAAGGTCGAATTGGACGCTTTTCAAACCAAATTGGACACTCTTCTAAGCTCGCCTAAGACTTTCGAAATCAAAGAGAACTCTTCCGAATTGAAACAACCTTCATACAGGTTGAACTGGAGACTCAATAAGATGGTTAGAAAATTTTTTGTTCAAGGAATATTTAGAATAATTTTTTTGAATTTTTTTCTTTAGCTGCCCAAATGAGTTTAATAATTTTATAAAATTTTTACTTTTGGAGAAAAAATAACAAATTGAATTTTGTTTTAAAGCGTAGCAAAGCAGCAATCATATAGTGCCCTAAAATACCAGATTGCGTCAGGCTTTCTGTTCTTTAAAACAAGGTATAAAGCATTGTTTTTACACGAAAAATTAGAATTTTATAAAATTTCAAACAAAGTGTTCACTTATTGGGCAAGTGAATTAAAGGTTTAAAGAAATCATACTAAAATTTTCATCTAACAAAAAACTGTAGACAACGCAAGAAGTACAATTGTTAGGGACGCAGATACCTCGTTGTTCCATGTAAACAGCATTTACACTATCAATCAAATGAAAATCGCGACGAGCTTTTCGAGTGCATAGCGCAATCTGGTCTTTTAGGGCACTAAATGGTTGCTGCTTTGCTGCGCATTAAAACAAAATTTTATTTGTTATTTTTTCTCCAAAAGTAAACATTTTTTTTTAAATTATTAAACTCACTTGGGCAGCTAAAGGAAAAATTCAAAAAAGTTTTTCTAAATTTTCCTTGAACAAAAAAATTTTCTGACCAACTTATTGAGTCTGTAGTTCAAACTGTATGAAGGTTGTTTTAATTCGGAAAAGTTCTCTTTGATTTCAAAAGTCTTAGGAGAGCTTAGAAGAGTGTCCAATTTGACGTGAAAAGTGTCTAATTCGACCTGAAAATGGTATAAACTGCGGCTGTCTACGTTCAGAGTAGATGGAGGCATAGTGCAGATCATAGGGTGTGTAAGACTCAACTCGTACACTATGTAGGGGATCTAATAGTCGTTAACAATCCAGAATTGAGTCAAAGTTTTTGATCATTTTCTCAGGATTAGGGCGCGTGTAAGTGCACTCGGAAGAGGTGCCGACTTTCGCGTGCACCCGATACCAGGTTTCTGGATCGAGGTTTCCGCCCAGGGCAACCAAGCCTACCATCCCTGCGGCGTCGGCGAATTACTACCAGAGTTGTCTGGTGCTGACTTGTTCATACGGTGGCCACTGATAGTCATTGTATGGCCAAATACCCATTCAAATCGCCCCCACGACCTCCTGTGGAAGTAGAATGCATAGCGCGTCCCGAAAGGGGTTGAGAAACGTTGTCCTTTATCCTTATCCATGTCCTTATCCTTATCCTCAAGGCCTATGCAGAAGGTCTATTTTGAATTCGAGGAGTTGTGGGAGCAAAAAAATCGCTGTCATATCGTTTGGATACCCTTATAATTGCATATAATTTTTATGGTCTGTCGGTTATACGGTCATTTTTGAAGCTTTTTTTACTTTAGGTGATAATATGGAAGTATCCTAGCCTTCAGCCAGTGACAAAGCTTTCCGGTCATCAATTCCGCGTTCTGTATTTGGTGAGTGAATTTGAGCCCGGGCTGTTCTGAGTTCAGGCATTAATCCCTGTCGACCTCATACTCGTCTTTTTCAGGCGATGTCTCCCGATGGCGAGTCGATAGTGACGGGAGCCGGTGATGAAACATTACGGTTTTGGCATGTATTCAGCAAATCTGGTCAACAGCGAGCGGCACGAAGCAAGCTGAATCTCTTTCATAGTCTGCGATGATTTGATCGTCGAAAGCCCGAAGAACGAGGCGCCGGTCATCTGCGCGGTCGGTAGGCTTGGGCAGTGTGTGTGTGTACTGCTGCTGAGCTTCGCATTCACTCTTCTAAAGCGTCTATTCATGAGTATCCCCTTTAAGAGTTCTACGTTGCATTCTTCGTGTCCGTGTGTCTGTGTATGAGTCTTGCTGCCTGCCCAAAGACCAGTATAGTTCTCATTGACAGAGAGACAGCGTGCTGACCGAATAGCGCGACTGAAATTCGCTGTCTTTCTCTGGCGTTTTCGGGACACCTGTGTGTGTTTGCTGCGAAGTTGGAGATGTTCTAGTCTCTTCCAAATATTCGTCATCATTGATTGAGATAGTAGATATTTTGGAAATCGATATTATAGGTTTTAGCTTCATCTTTCAGTAGTTCTTTTGGTGTTTTTGTCTGTCTTTGTGTGTACAGCATTGAGTTAACTCTGTCCGTTCTCTGTGATACGTATGGCCGCAAGCGCGATCTCTCTTTCTCGTAAAATGTACCGCCGTCCATCCAGCCATCCATCCATTTATGCTGCTTCATATTGGTCCAATCTAAGGTGAGGAGTAAGTGGCCCAGCTATTACGGTTTGATAGCTCTTCAGCTCGTTGTTACAGTTGGCTACTAATTGACCTGACCTGCGCGGTGAAAGGTCACGACCTGTCCGCGCATCTCAAGGTCGCACTGCGGCTACAAGCGGCTTGCTGTAAGCCTAAAGACCGTGTCATCGAGGGGTTTTCATACTTCAGTCGTTGCTGTGGAACGTCGTCTAATCGATTTTCGATGCGCTGCGCGACGACTCGAGTATGAACCATGGTAGGAGTCTTTTCCGGATACCTGGTTCGTCACTCAATGGTGCTATTCTAATGTGCAGTAGTGGTGTTGCTACGAAGCGTCAGGCGACGCATAGTTCATACTTCGCGAGCAGCTGGGTGAGCCGTGACGTCTAATGTGGCCAAATTCAGTGCAACTAGTCCGTTCTCGTCATTCTGCTACATCGCTTACGTATACTGACCTTTTCGCGACGATGATACTCATGATTCATTCATACCTAGCTGCTGATACCTGCGGCGATTTTTTGCATTATCTGTGAGTCACGGGGGTGTAGGGTAGACATGGGATCCGATGGCAATTCGGGTCCGTCATTTTTGCAAACCACCGGATAAGTGGGTCGTGCGGGTAGTGGCATTTTTGGAAGCCTCGGACCCTAAGATGATTCAAATGAGGATGATTTTTATCAGAGCGGACTACCGAATGATTCAGAAAACTGATTCGACATCGGAAACCCGATATCTTGTCCAAATAGCATGTCCTATGCGGAGAAAAGTCAGTTATCTGATTTGGTAGCTACAAAACCGTCGAAACGTCAGTGCCACCCACGTTTATTGAAATTCAACTTTCTTATGCCTGACGTTTCGACGGATTTGTAGTTACCAATTCGAATAACAGTTTTTCTTCGTATAGGATATGCTATTTGCACAAGAATTATGGGAATATGGGAATTCCGACGTCAAATCAGTTTCATGAATCATACGGTAATCCGGTCAGGTAAAAATCACCCTCATCTGAATCATTCTAAGGCCCGAGCCTTTCAAAAATGCCACCACTCTCATGACATTTGGCGTTCGGGTGATCCTCGGACGGATCCGATTGATGCAAATCGTCTGACTTTGGACAACTCTTCGCCATCAAGGCCCGCCTAATGCCAAGAACGGTAGAAGTCGCTATTGTGGCCTACGTGAGGAGGACAGACCGATCAGGCGGCATCGAACGGATTTGCCTTCCAGAGACGGCATCTGTGGCCGGCTTTCTGATTGGCTGGCGCGTTCTTGTTTACCCATGTAGGCCGCATCAGCGATCCGGACGCTGAGATGAACCCTGAGACGCTAGCGCCATAACCACTAGATTTGTCAGTCGTCGTCGTCTCAGGTCTGAGAGCGAGGCGTTTGACTTCCTACCCGTACTTTCATGCTTCTCACGTTGTGTCCTCGAGAAGTTGGCGTGTGTCGTCGCGCTCCTTTGCTATCCGCGTTCGCTGTTCGATTGTCATGTCGTTCCATTGCTCAAAAGCCCTCGTTCTTTGACGCATTTTGCTCGATGAATGACGTTCCTCTCTAGTTTTCGCATAGTCACCCGTGATTCGCTTGCTGTTCACTCGGAAACTTACCGTTGCTCTTCAGCGTCGTCGTCAAATTCCGAATACTTCTCGTGAAGCGCGAAAATGTGCTGCTTTTGCACTCATAAGGTGGCGTGTTTATACTTCAGTCAGCGCAGTGCCAAATCGGTCGATATCGATTTTTCGCAGTGAGACTGAAGTCTAAACGACACCTTAGGATGCGTGCGCATTCGCGTTGTATGATGGACGATGGCCGTGTGCTGCTGCTGCCGCCGCCGCTGCTGCTGTTAAGCTCGACCACAAATTTATAATGCGTCAAACGCTACTCTCTTTCTTACGCTCGCGCGCGATATGGCTCTCCGTCCGTTCCGTATACCATGTTCCATGTTCTGTTCTAATATTTATTCTCTTGACGTTGAGAATTAATAAAAAATGTGCATGAATGTGATACCGGTTCTGTACATGTATGTATATCAAGCGTGTTAGAAAGTACGAAGAAAGGCACCCATATCGACGAAGGTTCAAGTTCGTTGCGTATGTACAACGGGCGCTCCACACGAGAAAGCCGCCTATTTCCAAATCTTAATTACACCGTCCGAGCCAGCTGACACTAGAATATCGGATTGCAGACACAGCACGTCGCTGATCGAGGTACGATGTCGAGTCGAGGCCGTGGTCTGAATGGAACGGTTGGGAGGTGTCTCTGGCAGGGTAAGCGGCGTCATTCATTGCTAGACACTTCAATCGGCTTCGATGGCCGGATTCATCAACGATTGAACCCGCGGATATAAGGGGTAGAGATAAGAGACAGGGGCGCAGGCCTCGTTGTGCGTATCTCTACCCCTACACCCGCGGATTAGTCGCTGATGAATCCAGCCTAGGGTATACGGGGTAGAAATACCCACGATGGAGCATTCACCCCATTTTCATGTCGACGTAGACACTTTTCACGTCAAATCGGACACTATTCCAAGCTAGCTTTAAGAATTTTGAAACTAAAGCGAACTCTTTCGAACAAAAATGCCCTTCAGGCAGGTTAAACTACAGACACAATATGATGGTTAGAATAATTTTCACTCAAGGAAAACTTATAATAACATTTTTGATTTTTTTAGTTCAGCTACTTCTACAAGTAACAATTTTACAAAAAAATTTTTTTGAGAAAATAATAAATTAAATTTTGTATTGAAGCGCAGCAAGGCAGCAATCATGCAATGCATCAAAAGGCTGGATTCTCTTCAGGGAGAGTTTTAGTTTAACTTTAGGTTATATCTAGTTCTACTTCGTTGTTGAGACATTGAATTTAAAACTGTTAGAGTATTAAGATTTTAAACATTTACATATATGATTAACTTTTTCAATTTCTCTGAAGTTTTAATTTGTCTACCCAACAAGTGAACACATTGTTTGAAATTTTTATTTTTCAGAAAAATAATGGTTTAAATCTTGTTTTAAAGAGCTGGAAGGTGACCATTTCTAGTGCCAAAAATAGGATTTCAGGCCTGTTGACGTACGAAACTACTTGAAAAGATAGAATAATTTTTTGTGCACAGAAAATTTGGTATAACATTCTTTGAAATTTTCTAGTTTGTCTGCCCAATAAGTGTGATAATTTAATAAAATTTTTATTTAAAGAGAAAAATAGTGAATTAAGCACAGCAAAGAGGCAAGCATAGAGCGCACTAAAAGATCAGATCATTGAAAGCGCTAATTAATTTAAATTAATCCGCTAATTATTTCCTGCCAGGTGTTTATAGCCATTCTGTTTCATTTACGGGCCTAACAAATGACATTCAATGACTGATAAGTGATACTTTATTGTCTTTTTCAATCATATTTGTTACAAACTAATGCTTACATCTCTCCCAACTTCTCTCTTCTTGAAACCTCGGCATTGTAAGTTGTTACTGTTAGTATATTTGTGCCACACGAGGTTTTTAGGTGGACAAATTTATTAGCAGGGCCTGACGTTTCGACGTTCCGTCGTCTTCAGAGGCCTAAACATGGTGTGAAGGTTAGTTTTGCGCTCTACCCCACCAAGCGCCTCAACCACTCTAGCATTTTCGACCTACTTCTACAAACACCCGAAGAGACCAAATGAGAGGACGAACTCACCAATGTCCACCGTTGAGGGCATATGTTCGCCCTGTGACCAGTAGAGGCGAATGAACCACACTGCGGATACCGCTCTCTGATCATTCTACAGTTCACAATGAGGCACAAACGGCAAAAAGTCACTTGTTACGGCTAGACACTCATTTCGGTTGTTCATTACTGGATTCTTCGTAAAAATCCAGAACGCTTCCAAAGCTTTTCGTGCTGAGATATCACTCTCAATGGCCAATATCGTACATTTCACCTCGTAGTCGTTTCCGTCATGCGCATCAATTCTGTGTCTTCCAAGTGGGCTGAATTGCAATCCACGTCTTTTGCTGGCCAAGTGTTCTTTTATGCGAACGGCCAGAGCTCTTCCCGTTTCCCCAATGTATTTTGCGTTACAGCTCAAACACTCGATTTGATAAATTGCTCCTGTCTTTGAGCAATCTCCAAAGCTACCGTTTGGGCAAGTAACGCAGCTCTCCGACATGCACTGCTTGTCATAGAGTCGATTTCGGACTAGCTGCCGTCTGATATTGTCCCCAGGAACGTTCACCAAGACAACATCGTCCTGCAGCTGCGCTGTAACAAGAACTCTTTGAATGTCAGCAGTAACTCTGTCGGAGATGAAGGGAAGAACGAGAGGCATCTTATCAATCCGGGGTCGATCTCGACGATTATTGTGAGATCTTCGTTGGTGACCTGATACCGCGTAGCCATTCGAGACGGCTATACTTGCAGCTAGTCGCAATGATTCTTGTCGTTCATTAGGTCCTGTACACATCTTTACTGCCGTTCGGAACATGTTGCTTACAACAGCTCGTTTCACAGAAGTAGGATGTGCAGACCTGGCGTGAATCAAGATGTTCTTAGAGCTTGGTTTGCGGTACCATTTCACGCTAACTTCCCTGCCGGACACTTTGATTTGCGTGTTGAGATAGGCGAGCCAACCATTATTCGGTGTCTCCCGAGTAAACCTAATGTACTGAGATTGCTCGTTCAGTAACCTGAAACACTCATCCATTTCGGACTGTGTCGATGTTACGATACAGCAATCATCTATGTATCTGCAGTACATTAACGGTGAGCGGTCAAGCACCGGCTGCTCAATCCTACCCATAAAGCAGACGGCGAGAACCGGCGCTAATCGTTGACCCACGGCTAGTCCTCTTACTTGCGAATAATACGAGCCTGACCATTTAAAGACGTTGCAGCGCAAACATTCCTTGACGAGGGTCATGATGTGCATTTTTGTGAGCCCAAAGGTGTTTATGCTCCTGACATGCAAATCTAACATTTCAGATAGTGCCTGCAGGGCTTGTTCGTTTTGGACGTTTGTATAAAGTGAGGTCACATCGAATGACTCTATTACACAACTCTCTTCAAAGCGAGAGTTATGCAACAATTCAAGGAATTTGCTCGTATTGGTCAGATGGGACGGAACCTTAGTCAACAACTGGCTCACAATGTTGTTAAGAAACCAGGAAATTCGATCGGTTGGTCCGCCAACACAGCTTATGATAGGTCTTATTTTATAAGTGTCCGGGGACGTGGATTGCGTATCCTGCTGGGAAAGCTTGTGAGTTTTGACTAGGCTGTAAAAAACTGGACAACAAGGGTTATCCAGTCTCATATCCCTGAGAAACCTTCTGTCAATGCCTGCAGACGCTCCCACTGCCATCCAAGCACGGTTAAGGCGTCTATATTGCGACTTGAAGTCTCTCTCACTAACGCGCTCATATACGGAGGTGTCGCTCAGGTGGAGTTCGGTTATAGCTCGATCTAAGAACTGCGGTATAACGACAAACTCTCCCCCCTTATCGCTAACGGTGATTCTCAACGTGCCATTAGATTGCAACTCCCATAGCTCTCTGAGTCCTTGTCGCTGAGCATGATCCAAGTTTGCACTATGGCACCGTTTGTGGCGGTTGAGGACGGTCAACACACCAGACGATAAAATTCGGAACTTGAGATCTGCATTGGGCAAAGGAGCAGGTTCTCTGTAGAACGTACGCGGAAATGGCACAGCTGGTAATCTACCGTTGACATTTGAAGGGATTTCGGCCTGCAACTCGCCCCTGCCTCTCTTACGCATTAGGTCCCTAAGCCTATGTAAGCCTCCAACCACTTTACGAAATGTTGATGCGTTGACGTTTTGTGAAGGTGAGAATGACGGCCCCAAATTGAGAACACTCAAAGCGTTAGACGAAACTTGAGCGTCACCTAGAGCAGTGACTCTTGTCGAATGGCCATTATCGTGAGACTGGATGTCATTAAAACGGCGGCCATTCGGCGAGCTGCGCTCATCATTATGAAATCTCTCACGAAATGATTGCAAAAGCCTGTCGTACTTTGCACAAAGAGCAGCCTTAGCCCTAGATCGAATAGAGTCACAAATCAACCTTGACCCACCTTCAAGCCTCCTCCAATCCTGTTCAGTCAGAAGACGCCGGCACGCCTGCTCTTTTGATACACATTTCAGCAGAGACGAGTACAGTACACGCTGCTTTTCTTTGATCACGGTTCCTAGCATCGAGCGGTATATCTTGATAACAGCCGGGTGATCTTCGCGGAGATTGCATGTTGCACCGATCTTCTTATTTTGAATGAAATGTAGCAGGATACCGGTCGTTCTGCAACGTTGGAGGAACCTCAGGCTTTGGCGAGTCCACACCACCTTCTGACGAAGCGATACTGCTTCCCGCACCAGAGAGAAGAGATTTGGCGGCACATTTTCGAGTAGCTCCCAACTTCTCTCTTCTTGAAACCTCGGCATTGTAAGTTGTTACTGTTAGTAATGAAGTAATGTTAATGTTACTGTTAGTCAGTAATGAACAACCGAAATGAGTGTCTAGCCGTAACAAGTGACTTTTTGCCGTTTGTGCCTCATTGTGAACTGTAGAATGATCAGAGAGCGGTATCCGCAGTGTGGTTCATTCGCCTCTACTGGTCACAGGGCGAACATATGCCCTCAACGGTGGACATTGGTGAGTTCGTCCTCTCATTTGGTCTCTTCGGGTGTTTGTAGAAGTAGGTCGAAAATGCTAGAGTGGTTTAGGCGCTTGGTGGGGTAGAGCGCAAAACTAACCTTCACACCATGTTTAGGCCTCTGAAGACGACGGAACGTCGAAACGTCAGGCCCTGCTAATAAATTTGTCCACCTAAAAACCTCGTCTGGCACAAATATACTAACAGTAACAGCTTACATCTCTTTTTTTCAATTTTTTTTTCGTTGCTGAAAAAGGTAGGAGTAGAGAATGGAAGAAAGAAAGGAAAGGAAAAATAAAGCATCTGCTGATACCTTCACACTAGCTAATCAATCCAATTATCATAAGGATTTAGGTAAACGTTTTGTGTGCTTCTATAAGCTAGCTATACTACAATTTTAGGCGCTGTTGTGTTGTGTTAATAATGTTTTTTGGCACGTACTTAACGTAGAATACAATAAATAAATGATTAAATTGGCTGTTCCAGCACATGGCTAAGAGCAAGCTTTTACATTTCTAGGTTTTAAGTGTTAATATTTCAGTGTTCTTGTCTTGGGGAGTTTCTTATTGTACTGCACTCTATATCACGTATGCTTTATACATCGTACAGGAACAAATAAATAAACAAATGCCACTTACATGAACCATCAAAGTGAGGATATGTGTTTTCTTTATAGTTGTTTTTGTTGCATCTTTGCCAGGTGTCATACTCCATGCAAACAGGAATTCTATCAATCGCATAGAAATCGCGACGTCTTGAAAGGGGCGTGGCCCCTTTTTGGCATTAAAAAATGGGGAGCAGTCGTTCGGTACACCGTGCTGCCCGCCGCCCACTTCCCGCCCTTCCCACGCCGCCCTATTTGGACAAGTTTGCTGCGCTCGAAACCGTCGTGAATTGGCGTGACATCGTTCAAAAACCGAACAACTGATAGGAGACTGTTGGGAAGCGCATCTCGGGGAACTTTGAACTAATTTACCAGTCGGTTCGGTTATGGAGGCAGTTGAGGGACGGAGAATGTCGTTCTTCTCTCTAGATTTTTTCAATTTTCGCCACAATTCCTTAAATTTTCGCCTCAACTAGAGACTATGGGTGATTCCGGTCAGTTCTTCATTGGCGGGACCTGAAGAAAGCCTTGACGCTGCAGCTGAAAACTCTATTGTTCCAAATATGGTGAACAAGGTTCTGACTCTTGTCTCAAGAACGAAATCAGTTCAGGATAGAGATGCAGGGCCAAGGGAAGTGATTAGAAATGCGATGCCTCCATGTTAAGGCAGGGACCCGGACATCTTGTCCTCGGCGCGCCCCTCGCCCCGCCCTTTCTGAGGGCGGTGTATCCAACGACTCCGCCTTAAAAAATGACTGCTTTTCCGCCCTTTAAAAGAAGCTTTATGCCATTATTTTTCTCAGAAAACTGTAGAATTCCAAAGAATGTGTTCATTTATTGGGTAGATGAATTAAAGCTTCAAAGAAAGCTAATTATTTTAACTTTTATGGAGAGTCTCTAGTTTAATGCAAAAGAAGCTCTCTTCCATTTGGAAGAGTTCGCTCTGATTTTAAAAATTTTCGTTCAAAATTCAGAAGCATTTGCATCATTAATCAAATAAAAATCGCGACGTCTTAGAAGAAGACATGGCGGCATTTTTTAATGCGCTCAATGCCTGCTTCTTTGCTCTGCTTTAAGACAAATTTGAATTTATTATTTTTTCTCTAAAAATTTCTATAAAAGTGCTATACTTATTGGAGCAGGTAAACTAAACGATGTCAATGAATGTTGTTCAAAATTTGTCTTGAACAAAAAAAATCTAACCATCTTAGTGAGTCTGTAGTGCTCAACTGTTTGAATGAATCGTTTTGGAAGAGTTCGCTTTGGTTTTAAAAGTTTTAGGCTTTGGCTTAGAAGAGTGTCCAATTTGATTTAAAAGGTGACTTCGACGTGAAAACGCTAGTCCTTATACCCCGCATAGCCGTGGGTGAAATTGCTGATGAATCCGAACCCTAGAGTACACAGCCCTGTAAGATACGTACCCGTTGTTCCGGGAAGCCGCGCACTTTTGGCGTTTGTTCATTGGGAACCCGCATCTCGTATATGGTTGTAGGTTGACCGTCAGATCCCTGCATCTCGTTGTACGCTATTCTGTACGGCGATCGGGCTGAAATATCGTCGGCTTTGCTTTGTTTACGTAGTAACAAACTTATATTCGAAGTACGAAACGGGCCATTACTAGTGCAGTTCGAAAACACCGCGGTCCGTTGGGCAGTGGAGGCGCAATGGATAGGGAAACGATGCTGTAGAAGGCAGGGTGTTGATGGTTGGACAACTTGGTATGCAGTTTGCAGTCCACAAAAAAGATCAGACACGATCAATCGACGCTGTTCGTGTTAAATCGCAACGAAAAACTTCGGCAAGATAGAGACCTCATTAATTAGCGCTATTTCTGGATTATATATAGCGTTATGCAAAAAAACCCACGAAATTCGGAATAAAATGTTTAAAAAACGGCGCGGACTTAATTCAGCTTCATTCCTACTTGATACGTTTCATCTCAGAATGCTACTGTCACCTGAAGTTTCCTCCCCTGTTAAAACTAGGGTTTTGTGTACTGGTCTAGTGAGGTACTGAGGCGAACAATTGAGCAGGTCAAGCTATGAAACGCCTATGTTGCGCTAGTAAACGATCTTGTAGCATGTTTCGGCTTATGTTGTCACACTTGCTGTCATCTTACGTCTCCAGCTTGCGTAACGTCAAATTATACAGACCTGCCGCACTTAGCGTAATGTCACCCAATTATGACGATGTTTCGTTGCGATCAAAACTTCAACGTCAGTCGGGACTCGAACCCGCACCTCCTGCTGATCGAGGGGAGTGCTCTACGCCATTACACTGTGGATGCTGCGTTCGATCAAACAGCGCCGGTGGTGTAATGGCGTAGAGCATTCCCGCCCGGTCAGCAGGAGATGCTGGTTCGAGTCCCGTCTGGCGCTAGAGTTTTGATTGCAACGAAACATCGCCACAACAGCTTGCAACCTCAGTACCGGCCACTTGAGGCTTAAAGAAAATGACTTGAATTATGACACGATTCAGCCAGTCCAGAGTTAAGTGGTACGGTTAGTGCGGTACTCACATGTAATCTGCCTTGGCCCGCTGATATATTCACACAACGGCGCTCTGCTGAGGTTCCATCGACGTAGGCTGCCTTCGGTATCACCGGTGTAGACGTACCCGGTGTCGGCACAAACACACAGCGCCATTGTCACGTTACGTAGATCATCCTGGAAGAAACAACATCGTTTTCTGCATTTCTTACCTAAGGAACAAGACTCACATCAGTAGCACTGGACTGCGAGTAGTAGAATGGATCCGATAATGAAGGCCAGAGAGTTCTGAAAGCAGCCAGAGTCTGCAAAATCCAAGAATGACTCGAATGGGTTCCCAACTAACTTCGTCGGACTCGTCGTGCCTAACTCGAACACATCCACTTCACCTCGAGATCCGTACGCGACAAACACCTAAATCAGAAGCATGACCTTCTCCTGGAGGTTTCATCACGAAATGTAGTGGCGTAGGCCTGAATTGCTGACCTCAGGCGGTGTTTGGACTGTGGTCGACGACAGCGGATTTGACCACATTCGCAGAGGTAGTAGTCCATGCGGAGTCTTCCACGCATTCACTTCCACTTTGAACCTTAACAACGCTGCTCTTAAGGGGTGAAACAGAGAAATGTGTGGTTCAGAAGGGTTCTCGGGTCAGTGGGTCACAGGGTCACAGGCTTGCGAACCCTTTCCAAGGGCGGGTTGTCTTGTTGTCACTACTCAGGCGTGGTATCACGGTACCAAGTCGTCAAAAATTAGGTGGGCCGGCCACGTAATGCGTTTCGCAGACACCCGCTGGTCAAAAGCCGTCACCAACTGGATTCCGCGGGATGTCAAGAGAACACCAGGACGCTCACCAATGCTTGACTGGACTTCTTCATGAAAGCCGCGAGCGAACGATATGACGCTCTTCGTGTCCCTCGAGCGAGGAGGATCCATTGGAGCACTCTGGCATGCGACATGGATGAATGGAGACGATTCTAGTGCCCACTCAAGCAACTCCATGATCAATGAGACGACAGGTGATACAAGTGGACGGTGTCACAGGTATTAAACAGTATTCATAGCTCGTTGCTACGAGGAAACAGGATATGCGCTGGCGATCAAAGAGCGAAGGGGTGGTGTGATGGCGTAGTATTCTGCCCGATAAGCAGGGGATGCAGGTTCGAGTCCCGCCTCGCGTGAGGGTTTTCATCGCGACCAAACGTCTTTGTGAAGACCCAACTTGAAATGCACGAAAACCGCCAACTTCACATTTTCGTCGGAAGTGAAGGGTTGAAGAACACGGTAAAGATATCGCCTAAGGCCCTGTTCATAGTCTGCGACGAGAGCGAGTGATGGGCTCGTGGAAAGCATACGAATCGACTAATGTGGTCACCTGACGACAGTCCGTATGTGTTCTTTTCCCGGACGACCAGTCACTTCTGTCGCTCCGCGTACTATGAACTATACATTGGATCCGATCGAAAATCTTCAGATAATTGGATGACTCGGATAAGGCTAATTTCGCGGACCCCGGATGATTCGGATCAGGTTATCCGAATCAGATATTCGAAAATGATTCATTCGGATCCAATGTGTACTATGAACAGAGCCTAGTCTGCCAGGCGGCGTGGTAAACCATCGATATCGACAAGACGCACAGATGATCGATATCTACAGTTCTGATGCTATGCCTGGAAGCGTGTTCACCAGGACCATACCAAGGATCAGCAGGACACTAGAAGGAAGACAGCCATTCAAAACGAGTGGATTAAATACGATCGACCACATACACACCATTACGAAGCTCATCGAGGTGTCGCGAGAGTACAAGCTGCCGCTGTACCTTACGTTCATCGACCTGAAGAAGGCATTCGACCCCGTCGAAACTGAAGTGGTCGTCGAAGCTGTGTTCACTCAGGGCGTTCCTACTCAGCATATCAGAGTCCTTCGAGAGCTGTACAGTGGATTCACGACCAAGATCTCACCATTCTACAACGACGTCGTCATTGACATGAAGAGAGGGGTTCGACAAGGGGATACCATATCCCCGAAACTCTTCAGCGCCACCCTCGAAAACGTCATGCGCGAACTAGAATGGAAAGACTAGAATGGGAGTGAAGGTCGACCGCCGGCATCTACACCATCTTCGTTTTGCTGACGACATCGGGTTCGTAACACCGAGCATCAGCCAGGCAGGGCGAATGCTGGCCAACTTCGATCGTGTAAGTGGGAACGTTGGACTGAAGCTGACTCTGACGAAGGGGACGTTCATGAGAAACAGGCTAGTTTCTGATGCCCCATTCTAACTCAACAGAACGAACATCTCCGAATGCTCCAGCTACGTCTATCTGGGTCGCGAAGTCAATATGGCCAACGACCTAGCGCCGGAGCTGAGCAGGAGGAAACGAGCGGCTCGGGGAGCTTTCAAGAGCATCAAAGAAGTCTCGAAGAATATGAAAAACGTCCGGATTTGTGCTCATGAACGTCCGGATTTGTGCTCCCAGAAATGTGGTCAAATTCGGTCAGCGTCGCGGAACAAGGAGTCTAGAGGACGATGCTCGAAGTAACAGGATTCACAAAAGTAAGAAGGCTTCCGGAGTTCCGAGCTTCGTCGATGCTCGAAGATCAGGGACGCTGTCGGTTGGTTAAACTAGCGACAACCGTCACCAACTCGATTCCGTAAGGTGTCAACAAAAAAAAAACACCAGGGGCCACATTAATCATCAACAAAAAAAAAAACACCAGGGGCCACATTAATCAACGGCTTGCCGCCCTCTAGCGGTGAAAATACCGCAAAACCCCCTGATATGACATTCATCAGCATTAGGTCTGGAGGTATTTTCGCGGTTAGAGGATGGTAAGCGGTTGATGAATCTGGCCCCAGAACGCTAACCAATCCGTTGATCGTACTTCTTCGTGGAAGCCGTGAATGAACGATGTGACACACTTCGTGTCCTTCAAACAAGAATGATCCGCTGGAGCAATTTGGCACGTGTCAGGGACAGTAGAGGTGTTGCTTGCGCCCGCTCAGGCGACTCGATGATCGAAAGGACGACAGATGACGCAGATAAACGATAGTAACTGCAGAGGATTCTGTTGTGCTTTTGGCGACTCCCTGAATATTTGTAACCGATCACCTTTTCCGACTTCCGGAGAATTTTCTAGAGATCATGTCTGATTCTTATCCTCAAACGGCTTAGTCATCTGTCAAGAATCGCTACGAACTTCTAATTCCTTCAGAATAGCTGACAGCTTACTAGATGGCGGCATTCAAATTGTCTTCTCTTGCTTATGACCTTGGCAACTTCCTTGTAGCGAGTCGACACTACTAAAAACTGAAATCCAATCAGACAAAACGGCGACTCCGATACCCTACACGATAATTAGCGGGCGGCGGGGTCATGCCAGCTGCGACACAATCGCACAGCGGGTGGTTACTTTTGAACACGGGGACAACACTGCAGATGACCCCGCGAACAAAACGGGGCTGCCAAGTGCCACAATGTCACCTCAACTGACCTCAGATCCCACAGCATCAGCTCATTGTTTGTACTGCACATTGCCATCCAATTCTCCATAATCGGGTCCACACAGAACGACGTCACCTTGAACAGGGACATCAATAGTGAGGGAAGGAATTTGTTGAAAAATCAAAGTGGTCTCTCACTGACCAGTCCATGATATTTCACCACCTCTCGTCTCCATACCTCGTGGAACCCTAACGAGCCATTTGTTCGACCAACCCTGAAGATCACATGCACAACTAGCACAGAATTCAAAGAAATTCAAACATTACTACCTAAGGTCAAGACAGTAGATTACACCATGATGACTTCGAAGATACGTGACGTTGTTGGAAACATGGAGCTGTTCCGGCGGACCTTCGAGTTTCGGCAATCGAACCTGCAATATCTTCGTCTTCTACAGGCAGCATTCAATATCTCTTGGCTAATTTATGAAGAAAGAGCTGGAGGTATTGTATCAGTTCTTTGTGAGCCAATCAGGGTCTTTAAGGTCTTTAAGGTGAACCTTTAATGGTGGCCTCACGTTTCAACGTGATCGTCTTCTTCAGTGGTTTGAAAATGGTGCGAAATCCAAGACATTGAAGAAAGTCCGCTTCATAACGCAGATGCGAGCCATATTGTAAGGTGGGAGCACTCCTGTTAGTCATAACCAATTAGAGCGCCGACCGAACACACCCTCCCTAGCGGGCGCGCCCATTCTATTTGTACATTATAACGTCTTAGTGCTATCCACATTCGCGACTAGGACCGAAATTCCCACAAAAACCTCACGTAATTGGGGTGAAATCACAATACGATTTAACGAGAGTGACGGTGCATGGCACTAATGGTCAGGGCGAAAGTGATTCACTTCAGACTGTATATTGTTTACAAAATATAACGACGCGCTCATCATCCCAGCACATTACTATTTTTATTTTTTTGGTTATCTTCTACAAACAAGGTAGGTTTTCAGTAAGTCTTATTCGCTCTACTAACTGTTATTAGAGTGCTTCATCACGTTCGGTGGATCGTATCGTGTGTTTACCGTCTTTTATCTGATGAGCGCGTGTTCGCTCGATGCTCTGATTTGATATGATTAGCTGCCGCGCTCCCACCTCCCAATGCTGCTCTCATTCGCGACCTGGACCGGACTTCGTCTGCGATGTCAGAACCAGTAGAGTGGTGGAGCCGTTTGGTGGGGATGACAGCAACTTTAGTTGGACCGGATTTTCAGATGATAATGTCACTTTCGGCTGAGCTGGATTCCGGATAATCCGAAACCAGATAAACCGACCGGGGTACATGTCGCAGAGGTGAGCAGCATGGTAGATGGGAGCGCGCCAGCCAATGATAACCAAACAGACCACGGACCGAACACATGCCAGCCCATCAGTGTACCAACTGTACATGCTCTCCTTAATGGCATGCCCATTCAATGCGATCTGATTGGTTTAGGCGTTCCCAACTCTATCAATGCTGCTCACCTACGCGACATATACCCCGACCGGATATCCGAAAATGCATGATTCGGATCCCTGTCTAGTAGCAATAGAGGTCCACCTTGAAAACTTCGATCAGCATAAGAAGAACTGATTCAAGAACAACTCACTAGGCAGATGCTTTACGGAAAGATCACTCAGGGCATTGCTGCACTTTGCGCATAACATTGAATTGTATTTTACCTTACCTTGTAGAGGAAACCCGCTAGGGAAAAGTGAGGATGAGTCGAGTTTGCAATGCGATTACGATGGAACCGTACAGAACCTATCTTTACAATAACCAGACTTGACCAACCTTTGTAACTATTCGTGGTTCACTTGTCGCACAGTCGGTCCACAACACATGTCCGTCTCCTATCGCCACAGCCAGAATCTCATTACTTGCCCAGCCGATGGATGGAATAGGGTAGTCTGTAAAGTAAATATTTATTTTGATAAATTGATTAACTTTTCAATTTAAATATGCAGCAGAAATTTCGTTAAGTTTAAATTCATGCTCTTTTACGTATAAAGGAATCCTTCCTCAACCGAATTCTAGGAGAGGGCACGCATAGTCGTCGGTAACGTGGATCAATCCAAAGCAGGTCCAGCCCCCTCCCCCACTTCCCGCGGTAAGAGAAGCCTTTCATCTCTCCTGGTCAACTGATACCATAGTCGTCTGAGAAAAAGGGGTACCAGGGGCGGCGTTGGCGCTGTGCATCCCCGAATCGACGTTATTGATTCGGTCTCACACAGCCCGTCTCTCCAGGAGTGAATCAGTGTCCGACTTGTCTGAGGAGGATTAAACACTGACCTCTCCATCAGGTGGCCAACGCAAGTTATTCTACAGACCAAATACACATTCAAGATGTCTACACGATATCCCGCGGTGGAAAGTGGAATGCATAGTGTGTCTCGACCTTACCATCTTTCTTCTTCTTCTTTTGAACGGTTAAAAGTCAAGTACTCGGGAAATAAGGATAAAGGACGGCGTTATTCAATACCTTCTGGGATGCTCCAGCGCATTCTACTTCTACGGGATGTCGTGGAGGCGACATGAATGCGTATTTGGCCATACAATGACTTGCGGTGGCCAGCCGATGAACAAGTCAGCGCTTTACCCTTCCAGACAAGTCTGGTACCAATTCACCGACCCCGGAGGGATGGAAGGCTTGGTTGGCCTGGGCGGGAAATCCGAACCAGAAACCTGGTATCGGGTGCACGCGACAGTCGCGCCTCCTCCGACTGCGCTACACGCGCCCACTCAGGAAATAAACAGTGAAAAACGATGCTTTTCGGAGTTGTAAGAGTTAAGCTGGGGTTATAAATATGAACGCTAGGATGTTTATCAGCCTTACTTTTGTTGTAGAGAAACGAAGCATCCGATCTCACTGGTCCGACACCATCGCCAACCGCATTTCTTGAATTCCACAACAACACATAGCCATCGAGCGATGCCGAAGCAAACCGCATCCGATCCGGCTGCGCAACTAGTCTAAAGATGCCGAGTCAAAGTTCTAATCAAATTCTTAGTGGCACGACAGCAGATTGCAAACTCACTGAGTGATCTTGTCCGTATGCTCATGCAGATGAGTTATTAGAGTGCCAGCCACCTTCGAATTCGACGGCACTGGTCTTGAGCTCCTAAAATATCATCTTCGAGCCTAGAATAACATCGTTTTCAGTTGGCCACCATAGTGGACGATGTGAACACTGTCTGGAGGTATATCCTAAAAAACAATAGTAATAAATTGATACTATTAACTTGTTGGGGCGCCTGCTCACTACCAAACATGTTCACAAACAGGCAACCCAAACATTAAAAATCTATAATATCAATCGATTCATATTTTGTAAAGCCTTCCCAACGTCCAATATATTCACGCAATCCCCACCTTAAACAGCTAAAAAAAACTATGGCACCGATGCATCAGTCGATAATTGTATTTGTTCTGGCACCCTTCACCCTCAACATACCAACACGACCCTCAGTTCGAGTCAACTCTGGTCAAAATCGATAATGTCGATCGGTATCAGTTGGCTATACTTACGAAGTTTATTCGCCACCCGACTTATCTACACAATTTCCACCTTAATCGGCTAAAAATCGATAGCATCGATATGTCACTCGATAACTGAACACCTGTTCACCCCTACCACACTTAGTCGATTTCTTTGTTCGATTCTAAGTTGGAGTTAACCCTGGTCAAAAACCGAGGATATCGATCAATATCGATTGCTTGATCAAAAATACTGTCGGAAAACCTGGCCATCGGCGATCATGCTCACGTTTTTCCCACTTAAAATGCTTGTCCATAAAAATCGGTAGCAATGATCAATATGCGAAACTCGCTCAGAGCCCAACTTCAACCTAATCGAACGGCGGCCGAAAGGACAAATGGATAGATAGACAAAGAGACAACCGGACGGACTCGTCTGATACACACACGGTAGGGCCAATGTCACTGTTTCGAGAACGGCCATTATTTCTGCGTCAAAAAAGAACGAACCAACAATCGATAACGCTAAAGACGCACCTTCTAAAGCCTCCTCCGCCGCCGAACTTCCTGTAGAACAGCTCATTCTTATGCTGCAGTAACTCGGCCAACTGCGCCCCACATACTGACGTGCGCACTAAATATGACGAAGTAATTCTTGAGGTTCCACACTTATTCGATAGAAGCCATATCACGTACTCGATCGCGTCTGCATCTGAAGATGGGCTACTGTGCGTTCCTCTGTCGCTTTCTCATCGCTGAGGCGCTGTCCGTCGCCAAACATCTCATTCCACTCGCTGTTCATGTCCGCCGGGGCGATAACCTGAAAGGACACGGCAATTATCGCCATAAACGTTTATGCTTCAGAAATCGCGCGCTACAGATATCGATTAAACAGCGCAGATGATCGACAACAATGGCTTTCGTACTGTCGCACCATTTGGAGGCTAAAGTCGTTCTCATGTTAAATTTGATACGTCTAATCAAACTGGACGCTTTTCAAACCAAACTGAACACTATTCTAAGCAAGCCTAATGCTTTTGAAATCAAACTGAACACTTCGTGAACAAAAACGATCGTCTTCCGGAATAAAATGGACACTTTGGCGAAAAGGTTTGAAGAATTCTTTGTTCAAGGAAAATTTAGAATGGCCTGCATTGAAATTTCAATGAACTGCCCTGAGTAAACTCTCTGAAGGGCTATAATTTTTTAAAATTTTAATAAAGAATAATGGTTTAAAGCCTGTTTTAAAATGCAGGAAAGCAGCAATTTTTAGTGCTAAAGGAAGAGAATGGGCGCGTGTAGCGCAGTTGGAGGAGGTGCCTGCACCCGATACTGGGCTCCTGGTTCGGATTTCCCACCCAGGCCAATCAAGCCTTCCATCTCTCAGGGATCGGTGAATTGGTACCAGACTTGTCTGGGAAGGATGGAACGCTGACTTGATTCCAAATTTTCCTTGGACGACACAGTATTACAAGTTCCTTGGATGGTCTCTAGCTTCACCTGAAGGACGCTCGTTTTGATTTGGAAGATGTTCAACTGGATTTCAAAGGCGTAAATTTTGCTTGGAAAGGTGTCCAATTTGATTTAAAAAGTGTCCAATCTGGTTTGAAGAGTGTTGTATCTGATGTGTCTGAAAATGATATAAATAGCTGCAAGCTACCTTGGCCTGAGTATTGCTGTGCGTCACATAGCTATGCACATTCCGTCGAACTTTAGCGTGCAGCTTCGAAGACAGATCCACGATACCCTTGTGCTGAGTGAGCTCGGCTTCCATTCCAGCTCTAAATTGGTGGAATTTCGCTTCAAACAGACTGAGTACCACGGTGAAGATCTACAGCGCTCACGTCCTGCGAAACTCGGCCATCTTCAGGAGCAAGCGATTGAATCGAGAGAGCTGCTTGAATAGCTCCGGATCAAGCGTGTCTCGGCCGAACACTCGGACGAACCACGAGTCGTTGCAAGTAATTCCTCCACCTCGGAGGCCTCTGTCTGAACACTTGGAGCTTCAAAGAAGTCGAACCTCTCGCTGCAGTAGCAGTGCACCACACCTAAGAACAAATGAAGTGCCTCGGTCTGCTCTGGGCTCATCTCCGTCACCTTCTTCCACGTCTCTCGTGATATGGGCGGCTTCAGACACGTAAGAATAACCAGCTGGAAGAGCCGCGTTAAGCTATAATTGTACCCCCTGATTAAGAGCCAGATGAATGACCTTGTTGTTCAGTCGAAGAAGGGAGGTATCCTGAAGGTACGGTCGGACCATTGGGAGCAGGCGGCAGTGCACATCTGCCAAGGACCAGCGTGAATCGAGTAGAATCAACAGCTCAACGACAGTTAGCCGAATCCATTCGTTCTAAACTTCATTAATCATATCTAGGCAGGAATTCTGGGGCATTCAGGTGCGGAAAACTGTTCCTCCTGAAAAAAAGAGCTCTCCTAGGCGAAATGGCACCATAAATATAATTGATGAGACATCTCTAAACCTTCCTCGTGACCTCTGCAGACATACTGCATGCTATTGTATACTGTATGCTGATCATAACGGCTAAAATATTGAAAATAATGCTGTCATGTGGCGTCATTTTTTGTTCTGCACTTTTATTTTCGCATTCAATGTCTCAGGATGTTTTTATTGTTCCTATTTTCATGTCCTGGGGCGTTCATAGTCTGCGAAGGAAGCGACTGACTGCTCGGATAAAGAGTGCGTATTGATTTCGCTCAGCACCAATCGATTCATACGCTTCGCAGAAGTGACTAATTCACCCCTGTTGTGTACTATGAGTAGGGCCT
The DNA here is from genome assembly GCA_947359475.1 of Heligmosomoides polygyrus bakeri. Lineage (NCBI taxonomy): Eukaryota > Metazoa > Nematoda > Chromadorea > Rhabditida > Heligmosomidae > Heligmosomoides > Heligmosomoides polygyrus. The sequence continues at coordinate 12,433,845 of OX375866.1, forward strand.
GAGTATAATGCCCCCTCATATTTCAGTCGTGGAGCGCTGCGGCGTTATGAAAGCTAACACTACCAATACCGATAGCGACCTTTGCCACCTAAACGATATTGGTAGATTTTATAGCGCCACGCCACCCGCTACTGAAGCATGCAGCCCACTTCGAGCGTAGTTGTCGTGACATCCGCACGACTCTTAAAGGGACGCAGGGCGTCTGCGCCCTTCTGAGGCCGTATGCTATTCTCTCCCCAACCGTCCCCGGCCGGGTATGAGGCGGTCTCCGCCCACATTCCCGGTATGCACATCATGCGCCATCGACTTTTCGCGCCCGTCCACGGGTCGGTCGAGAATAGCATACGGCCCCTGGTCTCGCTGCGCAATCTGATACGCAGCATCGATTCGATGCGACGAAGTATGAACGCCAGCGCGCGTGGGTCTGTCTCCTGTCTGCCGCCGCCTTGGACGGTCGTGTCCGCCCGCCGTCTTCACTTCACCACTCGCTGGACGACGAACGAGCCGAGTTCCATCGCAGTGACATCGAGGAGGACACGCTGTACCGACGAGAATGAGAACGTCCCTGGCATGGACGGCAGGTAGAGGTAATCGCAGGGGCAGGGTGAGGAACAGCACCTCGTGGGCACACGCCCCAGGCAGGACCTCGTCCGATCCTGGCGAATTGCTGTGTGTAGATTCCCCTAGTGAGGAGTAGTAGGTTCGGTCGCTTAACTTGTAGGCGTGTGTATTTCTCGGAGGTAGTAGTATGTTCAATGTAGTAAATCTGTGTAATTACCTGTGTCTGCGAAAGGTACGAGAAGACGGGTTGTATCCAATATCTTTAGTAGCCGCAGTACTATAAACAGAGGGAGAAGGCGCAGAGACGTGCGGGGGAGAGGCGCAGAGTCGTAGAGCGCTCGGGAGTTAAGTATCATCGCAGTACTACCCGCCGCGTGTGGTAGGGGCAGCAGGGCCCAACGTAGGATGAGCCGCATGGCAGGCAGGGAGGGGCAGTTGTAAGCCCCACCACACGCGGCGGGTCGTACTGAAACAAACAGACGAAACAAAAACAGACGTGGCCTCGAGTCTGGACCATCGTCCACCGATGCCGGCAGGTATCGGCCAGCCCGGGTCACGACAGTGCTAATCGATTAATACTGAGCTCGGCAGAAATCTATATGTAAGTGTGTATGTATTGCTCGATCTCGAGTAGTCGCTGTCGTTTATTGCTATCGCCGACTATGAACATGCCCTTATGGCTTTCTAAAAATTGGCTACTACGAATATAGGGAGAAAAAGACCTGTAGAGTGTACTGTCTTAGAGTTAAAGACCCCGTCCCCTTCAGTAAGGACAGCGCCAAAAGAGTTCAAATGACTCACAGGATGCGACAAGAACGGCAGAGTGTCGTGCAAAAGCTCAAGTACATGGTTGCGTCCGAGCACTCCCGTCTCGACTAGAACGATTATGCAGTGTATCGCATGTACGACTACCAGCTCTTCAAAGTCGTGGAGTCCCTGAAAAAACAGGTGCAACTGCCTCACTCTTAAAAAACATAAATACAAAGGAATTAATTGTTCTAAGAACTATAGGCATTTTGCATCTTTGCATAAATGGTGTACAAATGTGATGATTGGTTTATACTCTCAAATCGCCATACGATATTGTTGCACGAACTCCACCGATATCGATCATTCGCGCTGTCAAATCGATATCAGTGGATATCAATGTCGCCAGATGGAAATTTATGCATAAGCCTATAGGAGTGCCCATAGTTGCAAGCGACTCGTTGCTCGAGAAAAAACGCAGAATGATTTTGCATGGCATCTATCGATAATATGCGCTTCTTCCTGGGCGATCCAATCGCTGTCATCACGCCGCGGAAAATGAGTGGCAGTGGAAACAGATGGTATTTCCCGTGAGATAAGGCGAAAATCGAAAGGCCGAATTTCGGAGTGTGTTTCGAGAAAACTCCCAGAGAGTAGATAAAAAAATCAGAGGTGGGAGAAGGGATCACGACGATTCTTTCAAGCTCCAAAATTCCAAGTCTGAACCCACACATCCGTCAGAAGCTCTTCTACTTCACTTCTGTTTCTCAAACGGGGAAATCACTCGCTCAATATTACCTGCTGCAGCAAAGGCTTAACGTCGAAGCTGTTCTTCTGCACACAAATCGGCAACGACTCAAAGAACACTGCTCGTAGCCGCCAGTCGCTCTTCACATTCAGAAATGTTATCATATGTCGCAATAGAATCTCTCCGCCTAAATAACCCTGACTGTATTCATATATGAATCGGTCAGTGAGAAGCGATCGATGAGAAAAATCGATACGTATATGCTTTGTATGGGCAAATGTTCTCTGCTACCTCAGACCAAGAGAACTCTCTAAGAAAATAGATTCTAGAAAGACCTACAATTCATTCTCCCAAAGAATGTGTAGAGCTTGGCCAGTGACTCCCTGTTTACGGCACAATGTCGAACACTGTTATCTTGACTGCTGCAGAGCATTTCGAACAGATCGCTGAGCGCCTTCTGCAGAGCCGTCTTCTCGTCAGCTGCTTGCTGTGCTTCTGAAGAAGGAAAACCCACTAGCCATGATATCAGTGGTCTAATTATTCCGCAAAAGCACATTTAAGAGACAAACATTGAGCAGTAAATAATCTGATCATTCGTTAAATGGCGTAAACATAGTAGTAATTACCTGATATATTCTCAGCACCAGAGATTTCGTCGTCAGCAACGCCGTTCCGCAAATTCCGCCCAACGACATGAAATCTGGAATAGAAAGGGACTTCCGACAGATGCTGCTGATAACGAGGAAGCTAAATAAAACCCCTTGGGGACGCCGACGCCTTCTCCGACTGCGCTATCACGCGCCCCATTGACCACAAGCGCATTCAAATGCTCCAACAAATACCGTAGAAGGAAAATACGCAGTACATTTCAAAAAGATTGATTACAACGCCGTCCTCCATCCTTTTTTTTTCATGAGAAGAACTCACCTGTAAGCTGTTTCTGCCAGATCGCCTAGGTTGGTAGCGACAGCAAGAAGAACGTGAGTCGGACAGGGGTGCCTCTTGTCACCTAACATTGAAGCCTGAAAGGCCAATTGTACTGATAATCTGCTTGCTATACCATTTACGCTGCTTTGATTGTGATTAAATTCCACAGGTATTCCAAGCAATAATATCTCTTTTAAAGTTTCAAAACCAGAGTTCTCTTCGATAAATTCCCTTCAAATCCGACAAACAATGCGAAAGGAACGCCGACAGGAAGCGCCTCCGAATGAGAGATCCAAGTTACGCATTCATCACGCTGAGCGGAATCGAAAAAGCATTCACTTTCTACAAGCGCTACTGCGATCATGTGTTCCGATGTCTTGCTCTACACGATGGTTCGCCAATCATGCTTCCGCACGGAGGAAACTCAGAAATACCGATTGAGCAGCTGAACGACTTGAATACGCAGGGAGTGAAATTTGCGATATCGCACAACTGGAGAGATGTCGAAGTCAAGGAAGCAATACAGAAGACCCTCATACTACTACCAGAAGGATTTCGAACGGCCAGTTCAGCGAACGAGACTCTCGAATTGCGGACCTATCAGAGGTTCAGCGAAATTCCAGAACTTGTCGACCATGTGGAGCCGCGAAATATCGTCTTTGTGGGACCGACATCAAGAAATCGGATTCATCGCTCTTCGTGGCTCAAGCTGTCAACTCTGTTTTCAAAAGTGGCATTAAGAGGAGCCAAAGTCGTCGTTGTGGCCCCACCAAGAGGGGAAGACAGCTGGAAAGTTAATCGGTTGGATGCTCGCGACATGGTCGAACTTGCGAAGATGTCCGCAATGAGTATGCGACATAACATTGTATGCATGATTCCGTTGGTCGAATCCACATTGGAGCCCTTTCAGACCGCTGGATTACACCCTCGTCAGTCATGGGAAGACACTTACCCAAGGATCGTGATCAAGGATTTCCTCGACAGTCTAAGGGAATACGTTCGCAACGAAATAAGCATTCCAGAGGATATATGTGCTGAAGAACGAAATACGAGGAAAAGTGACTGCCGTCGCCAGAAAAGACTGGAAGGAAGCATTCATACTGCTTCTAAAGGGATAGCGAAGAAACCCCGTGAACCGCGTGAATGTAGAACCGTGCTGGAGCGACAACCCTGTGTGATGCCCAACCCGACCGTCATGGTGCCGTCACACCATTTTATGCCACAAATGGTCCCTCTAAATTGGACCCCCTCCTTTTCAGGCGTTAGTAGAGGACGTGGGGGTCACCGTGGCAGAAGAGGCAGAGGTTGGGGAGGCTATAAACTAACATAAGTGCCGGGACGTCACTTCCCCGGAGGAGGCGGTTGTAGAAAGTAGTGAATCCAAGCACGTTGAGAAATAATTAGAAATGTGGAACGGGATCCAAAACGAGGGTAGTAGTTGATCAGTGGTCAAAATCAAGGGCGAGCGCGCGAAAACTGACGCGCGCTAGAAGGGGGCGGCAGAGCCCGGTGTCTTTGGGTGGTCTGATTTCCTTACAGGTGGACGAGAGTCCGCAGGTTCGTCTTCTTTCCCGTTGGCCCGCGACTCGTCGAAAGGAGGCCCCGCACCGGATCGGGAAGATTTCAGCGTTATTCACCCCTTCTTCTGCCTGAGCCGCGGTGATCCCCACCGTTGGATTGTCCTATTTACTCATTCATTCCTCGGTGTAATGTACTTGTAGTTGTCGTTCGTGTTTTATCGATAAACTATTTTTTTTTATCTACTGTGTTTTATTTCGTGCCACTGCCTAGGTCGGAAGCCGGGGATTCGTTCCCTATCTTAAACTTTTTATCAAACACATTTCTTTGCTACTTTGGACCTGAGTTGAACAAAGGCAGTCACAGTTGCAAATGCCGTCACTTTCCTGTTCATCCATAAACTTCACCCCTACATTCACTACAGATGACCCACCAGTTCCGGAAGTAAATAGTCGATGAATACAAGAGAATCCTCGAACGTAGCCGGTTCTATCGGTCGAAGCAATTCAGTGATGGAGTGCACTGCTGAAGCGCGTACTTGGGCGTCTGGTTCGGATAAGCAGCACACCTGAAGGAAAGAGTGTCTATGTAGGAGCTTGAATGAATACTTCCTTCATACAAACAATCAAGCCTACCAGATAAGGCAATACTCGCTCGGTTGACACTACAGAGCAGCACAGAGACGCCAGTCTTACCAGCAGATTCATTGCATCCTGGAATCTTCATAAATTCACGGAGATTTCTTTATAAATAGCATGGTGTGATGAAATTTTACGAACTGACTCTGTTAAAATGCACCTAACAAGTTCACATGGTATTGTTGAGCTGGTAGCCAAGGTTGTTATCACGTTTATTTAACTCGGCTTACGTTTCTGCGACCTCGCCTTCGCCAGAGCCTGAAGAAGTCGAGGAACATTTATGAAATCGTTCTCCAAACACCACTTCATCCTACAGAATACTAATCTTAAGGAGAGATAGGGACAGGATCAAAATGACAGTATGAAGGAACCACTGACCTTATAGGTGGATTCCGAGAACGACTACCAGTCAGCCGAAGCTGGACTTGAACGTGAGTAAATGAGCCTAACCAGCAGGATAACCCGACTTAAATACTCTGGGGGTTAAACCAGGTAGATCTGAACCCGCAGAACTCGACGAAGGGTACCACCTCTTGGGTTACCGCTAGACTTCTTCCTTCAGCTTGACCTGGGGATTCCTAGTCGAGATGCACCTCAACGGTCTCGTGGGCGGATATATCACCCTCTCGAGCTAAAATCGACATAGACGATATATAGTAATGCCACATATAGTATCACCTAATTGTTTCCTAATGATACCATTAATACCTATAATGTCAGTGTCGATTTTAGTTCGAGAGGGTAATATATCGGCGCGCAAGACCGTTGAGGCGCTCTGGATCACGGCTAGAATCCCCAGGTCAACCTGAAGGAGAGAGTCTAGCGGTAACCCAAGAACTGGCATCCTTCGTCGACTTCTGCAGGTTCTTATCTACCTGGTCTAACTCGCATAGTATTTAAGTCGGGTGGTCCCAAGGGGTAGACTCATTCTTCCACGTTCCCGTGACACCAATCCCCAAGTCCAGCTTCGCGTGACTGATGGTCGTTCTCAACATCCAACTGTAGGGTCAACCGTTCCTTCGTAACTGTTATGTTGGATGTTGCCCTTACTTTTCCCTAAGATTGGTACCCTGTAGGATGAAATGGTGTTTGGGAGAACAGTTTCATAAATGCTCTTCGACTCTTCAGGCTCTGATGGAGGAGAGGTCGCCGAAACGTAAGCCGAGTTAAATAAACGTGGTAACAACCTTGGCTAGGAGCTCAACAAGACAATATCGGTCTAAAGACAGTATGCAGGCTTATTGAAAGTAGAATTTCGACGGTTCATGTGGTATGTTTCAGAAATAGAGAGAAGATGGAAGATAAAAGATCGTTCATCTGATTCTACCACAACTCACAATTTTCGCCGGAACGCTTCGCAGCACACGGATATTCGCTGTGATGAGCGAAATGAAGAGAACAGCATACGGCTTGCTTTCGTCGTTCTCAGTCAAACGCTCCCATATCGAATTCTCATCTCGTTTAAGCCTAAAGATCGCTATAGGAATCACAACGGCAACATCGACCACCGTCTGCGTAATACGAATAGAAAATAAAAATTAAACCTATAGACTTCTGAGTGCTTATCAGAACCTTAAGGATCTCAACCTGCTTACTGGCGAATCTGAAGGTTTTGATAACACGTCCGTATGCCAGTTTAGGCATGTTTTTACCAGCAGAGGTCTTCTGTAGATGGTTTTAGCTGCATATTTTCATGTTATATTTTTTTGTGTTTGTGTCGTCTACGCAAATGATTGATTGTAATTCACGTTAGAAATAAATAAATCATCACCATTTTCATTTTTAGCCTCTGTCCCGCTTGGTGGCAGGGTCCGCTTTTCTGGTATGATGACGGCAATTCTTCCGACCAGAAATAAATAAATAAAACAAAATAATGTGAACTCCTAGCTAGTGCAGAGAAACTACAGTTTTACCACTATCGTATATTAACTTTTACGCCTCCTAACACAACAAGTTGCATGAAAATACTCTTGTATCCTAAAATCACTGTTGCAAGCCTTAATTCTGGACGCCATTCCAAATGTTATTCCGATGGTCTAGCCGGGTTCAACGACAGCCTGATCTTGGCAAAGACGAAGCCGAATGTCTTCTTCAGCTCGATGAAAGTACAGCGGCGGCTTCTACTCCAGCGATACTTGCAGCTGAGCCAGCCAGTTAGGTCTGCTAGCTGCTGGTGTTCTACACATAGTATGAGCATGAGCTAATCCGAATTAGAACCGCTGAAACTCACTTCGCTATAACATCATCGGGCTCAAGGTGGAAGGTGATTTGAGACTGCTCGAAACCCTCCAGCGACTGCGATGTCGATAGCTCCTTGGGGCGGAACGCGTTCAAATAGCTGAAGAATGAGTCTAAGACCTTCGGGAAGTGAAGCACAGAACCATCCAGCTGAAAACGTTCGCAGTAAAAAATGAAAACAGTTAATGCACTAGATCTGAAGCAACAAGGCACTCACGACTTGCGGCGCTGTGATGCGCATCGACGGCTCACGATTCAACAACATCTTCAGCAAAGGACGGAACTGCGAGGCAATATCTGATAGCAGCCTGGAATAGTCATGAGTCTATGGCTAATCCACAGAAGTATTCCTACCTAGGGATGGCAGGCAGTCGTCTATGCAAGTCAGATAAAACCTAGAAAGGCCACAGGATAAGTGTTTATAGCTGAGAAGATGAAAAGCTCAAACTATCGTAAATTAGCGGCCTTCAGTCATAGACATTTTCTTTAGCGCGGGGTGTAGACGGGGCAATAAATGAAAAATAAGTAAAAATACAAGCTGTCGGGCACCTACAGCCACCATTACGCACCCATTTTTCCTTCAATACTTCCACTTTTTGATGGCGTATGTGGGCGCGTATAGCGCTGTCGGAGGTCCGGCTGTCGCGTGCATCCGTACCAAGATTCTGGTTCGGATTTCCCACCCAGGCCAACCAAGCGTTCTATCCTTCCGGGGTCGGTTACTTGGTCCCAGACCTGTCTGGAGGATAAAGCACTGGCCCGCTTCCTCGGCTGGCCACCGCAAGTCATTGATTGGCCAAATACGCATTAAAATCGCCTCCACGACATCCCGTAGAAGTAGAATGCGTGGCGAATCCCCAAGGGATTGAGTAACACCGTCCTTCATCCTTACCCTTTATGTATCATAGTAATGGCAGCGTGGTAGAGACTCTGTGCTGCGCGGGCACCTCGAATCAGGAGTTCCTCGTTCGGGTCCCGCCCAGGTCAAACAAGGTTTCCATCACTCAAAGCTAGGCTAATCAGTATTATAGTTATCTGGCAGCAGTGATCCGTTCATCCCATTAAGAAAGATCCGACCGTAGGGCTATGAAAGTCCATATATTGGGCGGTTTCAGTTGGTTACGGTAGCTCTCGAAATATAGACGACCTCGACATGATTACAGACATCTCCAGAAAGAAATCAACATAGTGACCAAAAGGGAGGTAAAAGAGAGCTCCTAGACAAGCTTCATGATCAAACACACACCTCTCCAAGAACGTCGCCGCTTCACTGCTGGACATTCGCCTGTAGTGACAGAGTTCCCCGTAAGAAAACGGAGGCTTGCCCGACTCATGCAACAGCTCGTAGACAACACAACCAGCCGAGAAGAGATCCATAGAAGGCTCAAGGGATCCTGAAACGTGCTTGTCTTGGAGCTGTAGATCGCTAACACCACTGGTAGAACGTCTGCCCTTACCGAAAAGCCACTCATCTCCCTTCTCCTTGTGGTTGATTTCGTAGTCCAGCGATGACAAGAATCGCTCTGGAGCTAGATAGCAGTGCTGGTGACGACTTGTGTCGAAGAAGAATGTGAATGATGACGGATTGTCCTGGAACGATGGCAATTATAGTAGGAAATGGAGGTGGGAAGAGCTGGTATTCGAGAGAAGGGACCACATTTTACCAGATTTTAGAAAGTAAAGCGGCGACTTTCAATACAACAAGGGCTTATAGATGGCCAGTCAGTATCTGAGAGTTGTCGATGTTTGTCAATAAACAACAACAACAACAACAGATATCTGAGACGCACACCGATGATCAATGATAAAGCCCTTATCCAACTTTGCTCACATGAGGCAAATAGGTCGGCTTGAATGGCGCAAAGTCAGTGATTTGCAGCCAATTCGACGACGACAATAGGACGTTCTCCGACTTCAGATCTCCGTGGCAAACGTTCGCCTTTTGACACTGAGCAATTGCCTTGAAAAGCTGATAGATATACCTGAAACTCGTCACATTACCCCTCTTCTGAGTGCAAGAGACGATTAGAGAAGCAGACATACCAAATCTTCTCCTGCGGAACGATGTACGGTCTCGAGCTCAACCGATCGCAAAGCGTCTGCTTTTGAAACGGCCGTATCAACACGGCCCACTTCGGGGTTACCTGAAGACAGCTATTTGTAGTTGAATTGCCTCAGTTGACACAACGATAAAATATCCCTACATATATCCGCTTTACAGTACAGCAGTTGGGGGCGTTCATGAGAGCATCTCGAATCCGGAACACTTCTTTTCGGTACGGCTCGTAGACCGATGGATCCTCCTGAAAGAAACGCAGTTAAACCCTCAAAGGCAGAACCAAAAGAGGGCTCTGACCAACTGACCTGCGTGAGAAACACTTTCCACACACAGACCCCTTCGCTATTGCGGCCGCGAGCAACTTTCATGAATCGTGTGCTTCCAAGGCTGAAGAAAAAGGATCATACCGTGATCCATAAAAGCAAGAAAAAACGAAGAAGACAGGCGTTTGTAAACCCTTTAAGCTGCGCTATAGCTCCTACTTCTGCTTAAAAACCATCACTAATGAGAACTTCAATAAAACTGATGGAGAAAAGTAACTCCTTTGTATCTTACTGGCTAAGAATATTAGCAACATGGCAAGCTTTGATAGAACTTTGCCATTAGTTAACTCAAGAGTGAGAATGAACCTGAGGTAACCGGTGCAGTTGCCTCTCCCTTCCATCAAAAACCAGTTCATACTTCGCGACGAGAGCGATTGAAGCTATTGGTCGGCCAGGCAAATCATACGCATCGATTTTACAGAGCGATCACCCAGCAAAAATCGATACGTATAATTTGCCCGGCCGAAAAAACGCTGCCGTCACTCCCGTCGCGAAGTATGGCCAGAGTCCAACAGTGCCATAAACAATCAAGAGCGCGATATGATCAAATATTTCCTCATTTGCCAGCACATCTAGAGTGCTCGTAATAGTACAGTTGGAGGCACTGGCTGTCGTCTGCACCCTAATCAAGGTTCTCGGTTCGAGTCTCGCCTAGGCCAGCCAATATAAAAATTCCAATTTATCGACGCCAGCCCCCTGGCGTCGATAAATTGGTAGTAGACATGTCTAGGAAGGATAAAACACTGACTTGTTCATCGGATAGCCACTGCAAATTAGTCTATAAGCCAAATGCGGATTACAGTTGCCTCCCTGACATCCCGTAGAAGTAGAATGCGTGGCGTATCCAAACAGGGACTGCTTAACGCCGTATTTTACGTTTTGTCTAATATCCCCTAGTATTTACACAGGCTAGACTTTTACTTTCATATTTTCAACGTCAACGGTTGAGTGATAAGGTGGATGGATTGCGCCGTACACATATCCCCGAACAAGTCCACTGCCATCCTAACAGCGCCCCTCAGGCGGGGTTTACACTTCCGTCGCGGAGCGGCGCGGCGTAGCGAGGGCTATCAATATTGGTCGACTACGCCGCGAAATCAATACAGGTGGATTTCTTAAGCCCGCACCGCTCAGCGTCTGAAGTATAAATCCCGTTTGAGAAAAGAGCTCCTTTATCGCAGCCATAGAACATACCACTAGGATCCTGTAGAACCTACCATTATCTCAGATCAACCCTTATTCGGTATATAAAGTAGGGTAAGATAGGCCGCAATACCAGTTGGGAGGGCGGTGGAGTTTTGACGGCCAGTTTCTCTTGCCTTTTTCCTACTAGAGCTTACTCTTCTAGCGCAATCCTAGTCAAGAGGTGGGTCCTCGCTAGGAACGCAAAATATTCCATGTCACTATAGGTTTTCTCTCGAAAATATCCACTCGCGACTAAATCGCCAAGGGTAGCGACGAGTTGTCCGTCAAGAAATGAACGAATTGTCTCATAGTACACAGAGGATCACTGCGGGACTACATGCACCATCAGGTCGTCAATCGATAGGGTGCGCTCGGTGGTGAGATCGTCAGTGGAATTTTTAGTTTTTCCTTGTTTTTGGCGCTAGGCGGTCTGATGGGATCACATAAGATTCAGTCCTATAGTCCGTTGTGTATTGCAGAAAAGTAAAAATTTTACACAGCGCTGGTGTGTTCTACGCCAGTGGTGAACAAAGGTAGGCCTTTCTGATGTAACTTGGCATTCACGTGCTTTACTACCAACGCGGATAACCACTCAGTACAAGGTGAAACCCACCCCGAGCCTCTTTGCGCCGTTTTTCAAACTGACCCGATTTATCGCATTCATTTTGTTTCTCTCGTATATTCCTGTTTCTGGTGCTAGTCTAAAAATTCCACCGAAGTCTCACCGCCGAGCGCATCCTACCGACTGACGAGCTGACGTAGCAAAGGTCCCAGAGCGATCGCCTGGATACTGTTAGAGAACTCGTCGCTACACCTGGTGATTTAGTCGCGAGCAAGATATCCAAGCCCACCAAGAACCACACCCCTCCCAACTCGTATAGCGCCTAAGATAGAATATGGAAAACATATCTATGACTCGAATTCCACCTTATGTAGCATGCTAACCTTTCTATTGGTTCCCCACATGCCAAGTCGTTTAGGTAATACTCGACGGGAAGCACTTCTGACGAGCTCGACGACGAATTGATGTTACCCATGCTGAAAGATTGACGCCATCAAGACAGTATCGTACTATGAACTAGGAAAATGGAGCTCAAACGCATGACTCACTTTGTTTTGCGAGGATTTGCCTAGGAGGTTGTCATGATCGCTGTTCCAACAACGGTGAACATTGTGCTCCAGTCACGAGCCGCGCTCCGATCGGTCGCGTACTTTCGCGCGGCGGCTTTTGCTTTGAAATTTGGAGAGGGTCCAGGAAGTTCAATCAGTTGCTTTTCCTTTAGAACCTTATGTTCCGTTTGGAAGGGTCTTGTACTTATCTTTTCTTATTCACTCAGCTTCAGCAGACGCAGATTCTATGGTTGGCTTCTGCCTTCTAAAAGGAGGCGATTGTGGGCGGACGGATTGGGTCTATTTCTCTACTTTTTGCCGAAATCTATTATTTTCTTTTCTGCTCTGTGATTGTTCGCGTACAATAAGCTCGTACTAATAGCTAATACTACTAGCAAAGATGGAACTGATTTGTTATCTCCTCGACCAGGGAAGTGTCGTTCAATAGGGCTGTCCTATTATTACTGGTTTATTCAGTATTTTCTAGTTCAGTGAATAGTGTAAACGGAAATTGTGATCTATCCTAGTCGGGATCAGTATCCCTAACGTGTCAATTGGGAAGTTCAACCACGTAACACCGCACTTTCCCGCTAATTTATACAAGAACTCCCGTACCATGGTTCACAACTGGGGCCTCCAACACTTTAAGGGAGGGGATGATTGTGTACAATACACTGTGCCCCTGCCAACTGGGATAGATCTGCAATCTGAAAAGTTGCCATTGCTACATTCCGGTATGGAATGGCTCTAGTCGCGAATGTGGCCAGCACAGAGAATCGTGAACGCGTCAGCCAATCAAGCCGTAGAGTGCCATCGAGAGGGTAAGCACGGTCAGTACTCTGATTGGCTGGCCGGTGTGCGGTCGATGATCTGATTTATTGCGATTTGCACTTTCAAATCCGAATGGTGTCCGCATTCGCGACATGGACCCGCTTGGTTCTTATAGAGATGCAGGCCCGCGCGCGTACAAGGAATTCCAGGATGTGACCTATCTACCACGTTTGTGTCAAAATTGGCCACATCCCGGAGTTCCTTTCCTTTGTGGAACGCCACCAAGGCATCGTTTGTACGCTTATGGTAGTTTCTTCACTACAAGAGTCCACTTGGTGACATCAAGACTTTTTTCTTTTTGTTTAGTTATCCGCATGAAACTTTAGCAACACATGAAGAAGCCCTCTAGGTGGGCAATGTGCTAATCACCATCTGTAACTCCAATTTCGATCCTCACCAGTGTCGCTTTGCCATTCTACTGGTGGTACTAATGTTCATATTCAGGTATTTTATGGAAGAAACTGCGAAGTAGCCAACAGAAAGAGCCATGCATATTAAAGAGGTATCGTGTGTTCATCATTGTCTACCAGAATAAGTGCAATTGAATCCACCAATGGCGAATGTTGTATCTCTGTAGGTAAATATCACCGGATTTCGCAGTTATCGTGAGGTGACGAGCATCGATAGCTTCTCGCCGCGGCATAACGTCATCGTCGGCCGGAATGGAAGTGGAAAGTCGAACTTTTTCTTTGGTTAGTACCTACATTTACTGTTTCACTTTGCTTATTGCCTAAGATGGCGTAATATATCAGGATCTTCGTTTTGTGTTTTATCACTTCTTTATTGTTTTATGCTGTTGGATTGACACCTTTATTTATTTATTTTAGCCGATAACTACAGCAGAAACAAAATTAGGAAAAAGATTGTTTTGCGGTTGGCCACCTAAAACTCGACAAAAGCGCTACTTGCTGAAGTAGGAGTTAGCGCATCTCGACAGCAACCGAAAACTTAAAATATAGCGGTGCTGAACGAAAAAATGAGAGTCGCAAGCTTCAGATTTTGAGGACGCGGTAGTTCTACGATCAGCTAAACTGACCAAGTCATTCCAGGGCGGAGCCTATCTTTCAAAGGCCTCTTTAAACTGATACGTACCCCAACGATTTCTGAGAAGGGGACGCGGTGTGAATTGAAGGAAAGCAAGATACCGTGACAGCTTATAGAATGATGTGCAGTCATGGACCGAACTGTGAACAGTTGTATGTCAAAATCTCGCGAAAAGGAGAAACAACTTGCATTAAAACAAACGGTGCTACAAGGTCACATCATATTGTGAAATTCAGTTTTCCTTGGTCAAACTAAGAAAATTGGTTATGAACGATCGACCACTTTTTCATGCTCTAGAAATGTTTCGGGAAATATAACAGAGAAGGACTTTGTTTTATGCCATTTTCACGTCAAATTGCACGCTCTTCAAGTCAAACTGGACACTTTTCTAAGCAGGCTTAACCCTTTGGGAATAAAACTGAATATTTTCCAAATCAGAGCGTCTTCCAGATTAAACTAGAAACTCTCCAGAAAGGTTAGGATTATTTTTTGTTTAAGGGAAATTTTGGCACTTGTGAGGCAAAAGTTCCGTGCTCCGGCTACTGTTCATGTGTTAAATTTTGTCATATCCTGGAATTCCTTCCCTTCTCGACGGTGCTCTCCTCGGCGTCAGCGGAAGAACACAGGACCCAACCAAGAGCCTTTCTTTTCTGCAGACGGACCCTCTGCTTCATGAGTACCAATTTTTTAGAACGACTTTCGTTGAAAATTTTCGGATAACTGCTTGAAACTCCATGAAATTTTCAATTTCAAGGGAAGGTAACGGTCGAAAATTGATTTTAAGGCGATGGAAGGCTGCAGTTTTCCAGTGCTTAAAGACGAAACTCCGCCGCGCACTCGCCCAGGACGTCGCGTTTTTTTTTTGTTGATTCATAGCTAAATTTTCGTTTGGGTAGACTTACACAGTTGTTTTTTAGCGATGCAAAAAAAAACAGTCGCTAAGAACATATCTTCATTTTCAACTAATTACCATTCACAGTATCAACCAAAGAAAAATTGTGGCGTCCTGGATAAGTGCATGGCGAAATCTCTTTTTTCAGTACTGGAAAAACTGTTGCGTTCATGCGCCTTAAAATCAATGCTATACCATTGTTCCTCCTTGAAGCATAAACATTTTTATAGAATTTCAAGAAGCGTGCTCTCCTTGTATGGAGGAGCTAAAAATTTCAATAAAGCCATGCTAAACTTTCCTTAGATGAAAAAATTATTTAATCTTTTCGAAAATCTTCTAGTTTAATCTGGAAGGCACTCTGGAATTGGATGATGTTCAGTTTGTTTTCCAAAGTGCCAACCTTGCTTAGAAGAGTGTCCACTTTGGTTGAAAAGTGTCCAATTTTTCATTGGTTCTCTTAGCGTATAGGAGACCTCGTAATGAAGCGTTTTATTATCAGCGGGTAATTCATTACTGTCAGTATATTGACGTTTCAGCGATTCAATTCGTGCTGAGTGACGAATTCAGTCATCTCCGACTGGAGCAAAGGATGGGAGTCCTCCATGAGGGTACAGGGCCTCGTATCAACACTGCACGTGTAGAGATTGTGTTCGACAATTCCGATAGAAGAATACCAGCTGTAAGGCTTTGGATCCCTCCTTATACGTCTTGACTTGGAAGCTGTCGATTATCGTAAACTTCAGATCGAAGCAACAGAGGTACGAGTGGTTCGTCAAGTTGGTCAAAAGAAGGATCAGTATTACATCGACGGGAAGATGGTGCCTCGAGCTGAGGTAGGCTTTTCTGCGCTAATTCGTTCACTTTTATTTGAATTCTGTGACAAGCAGACTAGCTGACGACACTGTTGGAGTTTAATTGTGATAAGATGACCGCGACCTAGACTATTCATTGCTCTCGTTCCTTTGACGTCTGCTTCTCCTTAATCAAGCACTTAATTGTGTTTTTATTTCCTCTTCGCGATTTGGAACGGCGTTAGGCTTGAATAGGTGTCGTTTTGTGCGAAACTGCCTCGAATCCTCGATGATTAAAATCCCTTGTGGATGGTTATTCTTCCGCATTTGTTAGCTGCTGTGTGGTTTCGGCTAATGAAGTGCTCAGTTTTGACAGATAGAGGCCAGATTTTTAAAGAATCCACGGATATAACTACTTGGGGTAGTGTTATATTTTCTGTTGTTTTCATACGTTTTCACGACTCTAAAGGTCGAAAAAATTTTTCGACCAAATTTTGCTCAGGGGTTAGTTGGGCTGCTGATCAAGGTTCCGAAAACCAATTTTGAATTTTCGGCCGATTACGGTAGGTTATAGTATGTGCGGGTGAGTATGGCTGCCGGAGTCGTGATTTCGCCCACATTTATGTCAAGGGTTGTTTTGGGAAGCTGATCACATAAATGACAGTTGCCGATAGTTATCTTCTGTATTGCGTTGGTTTACGCTACGATGGGTTATGGCAGGTGCTGGTAAGTAAAGCTGTCGGGGTCATGAATGTAGAATGAAAGCAAAAATCTACTATAAACATTTCTCTTTAGAGGCTACTTAATGCTACAATTATTATGTAAAGGTAAAAAACCTTCAAATATTCAATATTCGTGCTGAATCTCACCCTTTAACCTTTCTGTTGTAACGTGGCTCAATTCACCAAATTTTCAAAATCGGATCACAAATTCTTGATCTAGCGCTTACAGAAGATTTGTCCGAAATAGATGATCATGACCCTGATAGCACTACTCACCAACATTTACCGTAATCGATTGATGTCTCAAAAACGGTTGTGTGATTCCTAATTAGCGCCTCAGTTAACCTCCCCCCCCCACCACCAGCCATGATTGAGGCGAAATAGGAGATCATGACCCCGGCAGCTATGCTCACGTGCACCTACCGTATAACCCACCGTAGTTGGCCAAAATCTCAAAGGCTGATGAAGAATTCGAGAACTGTACATCAAATATACCTCCTTGGGCGATGCTTGGGCGACAATTTTTCTACCTCTCGTCGATCTCTGGAGTAACGAAAGCACACGAGCGCCTTGGTAATGGTTGGTAGCATACTTCTTTTCGTATTTTTCAGATTTTATGCGTAGATCCATGTTTCTTTGTGCCTTTTTGGAACATGTTATGAGAGTTGTTCGCTGAGAATTCGATTTAGTAGCTAAGTTAAACCACGATAAGGCCTAGAAATGATCGTCATTTTACCGACACAATCATTCCACTGTCATCGATGGCATATTTCTAGGTTGTCAATTTGATGGAATCAGCTGGTTTCTCGCGTTCGAATCCATATTATATCGTCAAACAAGGAAAGATCAATGAGTTGGCGACTGCTCCAGACTCACACAGGTGCATTAAGCTTGCCGTCTTAAGGAATTTTATCTTAAACTTTTTGTGCTTCTGGATTGCTGTCGATTTCTGATTGAGTATTGCAAGATCATTTTGCGTCATAACCGCTGTTTAGGCTAAAGCTACTCCGCGAAGTTGCTGGTACTCGAGTGTACGATGAGCGAAAGGAGGAGAGTTTGAAGATCTTAAAGGAGACGAGTAAGTTCTTGTCAGGGCTTGAGGATCATAGTGAGCCGGGATTTTTACTTCTGGCGCGGTGCTATGAAAGCAATCAAATATCGACCGTCTGCATCGTTCCATCGATAGTGCGGCGTCTGAGGTATAAATCCCGCCTAAGGAACTGTATTAGAGCTGTATCCTTCGTTACACCGCTTTAGACAGAAACATGGTATAACCGCTTGTTCATACTTTGAAAGGCGACGAGTCGCTAGCGAAGTTTTATTTGCCGCTCAGTAAATCTCTAGTACATTTTCTCTCTGGAAAACCAATGTTAAGCGCTTCTAATCCCGAAAGCTTTCAGACAACAAGACGAAGAAAATCGAGACCCTGTTGTCGTATATCGATGAACGACTGAAAACGCTGGAAGAAGAGAAGGAGGATCTGAAAGAGTACCAGAAATGGGACAAAATGAAGAGGTCGATCGAGTACACTATCTATGACACCGAGGCAAACGAGACCAGGAAGAAGCTTGAGCGTCTCCTTGACCAAAGGGAGGAGCTAAGCACTCGACAGACGAAGGTATGATCACTAGCCATCGTTCGGATGTTCTCAGAACAAGTATCTTTGATTCAGGTCAGCAGCGAGCTCGTTGAAGTTCAAGCCAGAGGCGTGAGGGCTAGTGCGGAGCAGAGGAAGTTGGAGTCTCGGTTCAAGGGAATGAAGGAGGAAAAGGTCTGCTCCGCCAGTTCTTTGTCAGCTTCCTACATTTGAAACCTATCTTTCAGGAAGCTCTTGTGACTGAGCAAGCTCAGCGCTTCGAGAAGAAAGCCGAACTCGCGCTGTTGATAAACGACCTGAAGGAGGACGTAGAAAAGTTGGTTCTTTAAGATTTCACATCAAGAAGTATGCTGTAAAGGAAGTGTTTAAGAGAGAAGAGCGGACGTAATAAAGCAGAAGATGTGCTTAATCAAGTCAAGGCGGAGATCCGTGAGAAAGAGGAGGAGCTCGAGAGAATCAACCCTTTGTATCAGGTACCGTATAATCCTCAAGTAGAGGTTTTGTCGCTTCCTTTCTCGTTCCAAGGGTTTATGCTTTTATTTTCAGAAACTCGTCGAGAAAGAGGCTTCTCTATCGTCAGATATTCGTATCGCCGAGACGAAATCGAAAGAGCTGTTCGCTAAACAGGGCCATAAGTGAGCTGTAGTGTTCTATTATCTAACGAGAGTAGCCTAAGGCAATTGATTTATACTTCGGCTGCAGGACGACTCAGTGTCATTAAAGCTACAAATATTGATTAAGCAGCGCAGCCGATCGACATTGGTAGCCATCGCGTTGCTCAGCTTCGGAAGTATATATATTTTCTCATCGGATTGGACACTTTTCAAATCAAGTTGAACATTCTTCTAAGCAATCTTGACGCTTTCGAAATCAAACTGAACATCTTCCAAATCAAGCGAGCTTTCTCCACCTTAAACTAGAGACTCTGAGAACACTAAAATAATGTTTGTCCAAGGAGCATTTAGTATGACTTTCTTAGGAGTTTTTTTTATTCGCGTGCGCCAATAAGTGAACGCACCGATTGAAATCTTATAAAATTTCTATTTTTTGTGGAAAAATTGTGGTGTAAAGCTTATTAGCTTATTCTAGAGGATGGAAAGGCAGCTTTTTTAGCGTAGTAAAAGGAAAGATTGACCGATGCACTCGTCTAGCTCGCTGCGATTTTAATCAATCCTTTTTTAGCACTAAAAGTGCTGCCTCTGTGCTTTTTATGCCAAGCTTAAATCATACTTTTTTCTTGTAAAATGAAATTTTGTGCAAAATTTCAAACAGCGCGTTCACTTATAGGACCGGTGAATTGAAAATTTTCAGACAAGTCATACTATTCATACCATTCTTGCACAAAAAAATTATACTGGCTTTCTCGGAGAGTCTGGTTGATATAGAAGGCTCGTTTTGATTGAAGGTGTTCAGTTTGATTTTAAGAGCGTCAAGCTTGCTTACAAGGGTACCCCATTTAGTTTGAAAATTGACCACTTTGACTTGAAAACTGTTGGTTCAATGTGAAAATAGTGGGAACGAAGCCTAACAGTGTGCCTCTAGAAGATTGTAGTATAAATCCCTCCTTAATGGATAGGGGTTAATCATTGTTAGTGAGTTTGGTCTAGTGAAAGTCGATTGAACTTAAAAATTTGGGAGTGAAAACATAGTAATGAAGACGGAATATCAGAAATCTGATAAATATTCCTGAGAAGGTTGAAAAAGGGACGATGATTTAAAGCTTTTTACTATCGCAGACAACGTATGTACTGTAGATAGATGTTATTACTGGTTTTAGCGCTGAATATTCGAAATAGACAGTGTCTCACGGTTACTGGAGGAAGGAAGAGTGTTTGTTCCAGAGACCAGTTCAAGTCCGCTGAAGAGCGTGATGCGTTCCTTCGCCGTGAGGTCAGACACATCACCCGCCAGATCGGGGATACTGACGAGCAGATGAAGGATATTGAGAAAAGCCTCGAGGATGAAACTCGCGAAGAAGAACAGCTGACTTTACAAGTACAGGTGAGTCTTCAGACTTTCTAAGCCCTGCTGAGTCCTAAACTTCCAAGTGAATCCTCTGTCGTTCTTCAGGAGCTTGGCGTGGAGCTTCAAGAGAACCATATTCGTATGGACAAGGCCAGCTCCGAACACGGTCGCCTGAAGCAGGAGTTCGATCGGGCGATGGTTGCGCAGCTGTGAGTTCTTCATTGTTGTTAGGGCTCCCTGAGTCTTTGCATCACTGCGATTTGCTACTGGTATGGGAAATTCAACATGATTAAGAATTCCTTGCTTTCTGTGTTCTGAGATGGAAATTCCGCGTTGTTATAGACCCCGGACTAAGCTGTCTGCGAAAAATGTTGGAGTTTTTGTTTCTAATTTTCAATATAATGGACTGTTGAAGAGATGCTACACGTGAGGAGAAGGCGATTCGAGAACAGCTAACGACGATGAACGCTGAAATAGCACAAATGGAGCAACAGATGCGGTTTCTAGCACCACGGGTAGGCATTCTTTTAATGGAAAATTGATTTTTAAATATTGGAGTTTTGCTAAAAATGAATACATGGGAGAAGGGGTAGCATACTCGGAAGATCCGCTGATTCTCATGCACACCTCGAAACAAGGTTTAAGGTACAGGTTTAGTGCAAAGAGGTTATCGTTGAGGTGCCGTTCGGGGAAACAGCGTCCATAGTGTAATGGAGTAAGTACTCTGCTTGGCTTGCAAAGAGTGTGGGTTCGATTCCCGTCTGCCGTTGGAGTTTTGCTGTATAAAACGATTAAAAGCAACGAAGCCAGAGATTACTGGTGCTGGATCACAGTTAACTCTATTTGTATGCTATGTGCAAGAATAACTGTACCTGTAGCGATGTTGCCGTATGTACAAAGAACATCGGGATGTAGCATATGTAGCGCACCTGTACAAAACTGGCCATATCCTCGACTTCATTCCGTGGAGAGAACCCAACCAAAGCGTAACTTGTACGTTCAGTGGCAAATGTCTCAAAAAGTATCGGAACAATCTTAGAAGCGACGAGTTCCGATACTTTTTCGGACGTTGGTCAGTGCGAGTACAAGTTATGCTTTGTTTGGGTTCTGTCCACAGAAGAGAGTCCAGGATATGGTCGGCTTTGTACAGGTGCGTTAGATATGCTACGGCCCCGTAGTTCGATTAAGCTCATGAGGCAACATCGCTACACGTGCACTTGTTCCCCATATATTATGCTGGTAGAGTGAACTGGAACTAAGCACCAGTAGTCTCTGGTTTCGTAGCTTTTAATCATTTTATACACCAAAACTCCAGCGACAGGCGGAACTCGAACCTGCACTCTTTACAAGCCAAACAGAGTGCTTACTCCATTACACTATGGGCGTTATTTCCTCGAGCGGCATCTCAACGATATCG
This sequence comes from Heligmosomoides polygyrus bakeri, assembly GCA_947359475.1. Taxonomy (NCBI): domain Eukaryota; kingdom Metazoa; phylum Nematoda; class Chromadorea; order Rhabditida; family Heligmosomidae; genus Heligmosomoides; species Heligmosomoides polygyrus. Next base: position 12,455,158 of record OX375866.1, read on the forward strand.
TCTTTGCACGAATCCTGTACCTTCTTCGTACACGGGCAACATCCCGAAAGGTCCCATTGCTGCATGCAGGTAGAGTAAAATGGAATTCAATATCTAGAGTCCTTTATAAAGTTCCTTCTGGCTACACTGATGACATGTTTGCCAAGAGTGAACATAGGTTGAAGTTGCGTGAAAAACTGTCTTTCTTGCGTTCATGTTACATTCACTAGGGGCCTGTTCATTCTTCACGACGGCAGCGACTCGTCGCCCATGCAAAACATGCATTCGATTAAAATCGAGCGATCGCCGCCGAAATCTGTTCATACTCGAGCGCTGGCGCTGTCGCTCTCGTCGCTGTTTTCGTCAGTTCATATCTCGCGTCGACGACGGGAGCAACTGGGGCGACTGCCGGAGTGTGGAGTACGTAATTAATTGCGTGCACCACATCACGTCTGCCGCGCCAATCGCTCTTGTCGCTGCTGTCGCCTGTTCATACTTTCCGGGCGCTGTCGCGAAGTATGAACAGGGCCCAGGTCTTCTGGAACACTCTAAAGTTGCTATTATGGTGAGAAAGACGCTAATAAATATATGTTTTGCTGTGACCACAGATTACGTAAATTCCCATAGTTTTCACTCGCTGCTGTGTTGTTCGCCGTTGCGATAGTTGCCTCCCCGTTTCAAATGAACAATTTCAGTCTGTCACCAATGGAGTCGAAGGCGTACGTCGGATAGTGCAGTGGTTCCGTGACAATAATCACGATGGACGACACGACGACGTTGTGAAAGGCTATCACGGTTAGTTGCTTCTATTAACAGTCTCTTTAGCAAAAGATAAATTCCACGAGGACGAAGTTTCCAGGAATTTTCCTGGATCTGATTGAATGCGACCCGATATACTACCAAGCGGTGGAAGTGACTGCTGGTAACCGTTTGCTGTTTCACGTTGTCTCGGATGATAGGTTTGTTTCCACTTGGCTTTCAGAAGAGTCGATTTCGTTTGTTTAGAAACCGCCATTGAACGCGTTGTCCTTTCAGAGTAGCGCTGAAGATCATGAAGCAGTTCAATCAGCAAAATTTGCCAGGGGAGTGCAACTTCTTCCCTGTGAATAGGGTAGTTGGGCCGCCACGGAAGGAGTATCAGGATGCGGTGAGTTGGAGAGGATCAATGTGGGTGGATTTATCAGGGAAAGAGTGTGATCTAGCAGGGATCCAAATGTTCTGCTACACTGGACATACAGAAGTGGCGCTAGGTGACAGAACACTGGTTTGCAGTTCGCTACCATTAACGTTGAAGGGGTCGGAGAAATTGCGGGCTATAACAAGGGTCGCGTCCTAACCGAAGCTGTTCTATTCTGCAGTATTTATGCCGAGATTCATCTAATATCACGTTAATGCCTGTTAATACCTCGCGACTGGAGCGATCGGTCCGCCAAGCAAATCATACATATCGAATTTTGCTGGGCGATCGCTTTGCAAAAATGGAAACGAATGACTTGCCTGGCCGACCAATCACTCACGTCGCTCCCGTCGCGAAGTATGGACAGGCTCGGGGTGGATAAATAGCAACGAAATATGTAGCCATAAAGACAGTTTAGAATAACTAGTATAACTTCAAGAGACTAGTGCTGTCAGTAGTAAGTATAGAATAAGGATAAAGGATAAAGGACGGCGTTACTCAATCCCTTCTGGGATGCACCAGCGCATTCTACTTCTACGGGATGTCATGGAGGCGACATGAATGCGTATTTGGCCATACAATGACTTGCGGTGGCCAGCCGATGAACAAGTCAGCGCGCTTTATCCTTCCCAGACAAGTCTGGTACCAATTCACCGACCCCGGAGGGATGGAAGGCTTGGTTGGCCTGGGCGGGAAATCCGAACCAGGAACCTGGTAGTATAAGCATGATAAAATACGCGAGATATACCATTTCCAATCTCTGGGCGCGTGTAGCCCAGCCGGAGGAAGTACCGGCTGTGACGGCCCCGATACCAGGTTCATAGTTCCGGATTTCCTGCCCAGGTCAACAAAGCCTTCCATCCCTCCGGGGTCGGTGAATTGGTGAATTTGTGACTTGTTCATCGACTGGTCACCGCAAGTCATTGTGGTGCCAAATACTCATTTAAATCACTTCCTCGACATCCCGTAGAAGTAGAATGTATGGCTTATCATGCGAAGGGACGATTAAGAATTGGGTAACGCCTTCCTTTATCCTTTATACCATTTCCTCTTTATATTGAACGCTTTTCAAGCAGACGTAGATGTGCTTAAAGTCAAAATGGTTCACTTATTACAAAGGCAAAATAAACTTTTGTTTGAAGAAAATTTGTATGAAAAGACTCCTACACTGCGTGTCTTAAGACGAAATGAGTAGTGTGAGCATATAACTCGCTATTCTTTTGCCCAAAACAGTGTCTTAGATGCATTCTGATGTGCTCCAGCGCAAAGAATTGTTAGCGTGAAAAGATTATGTCGTGGACTTGTCTTCAACCTTGCAATGTTCATTTATACCATTTTATTGTCGAATTGGACGCTTTTCACATCAAATTGAACACTCTTCTAGGCTAGCTTAGAAATAACCAATTTGATTTGAAAAATGCCCAATTTGTCTTGAACACTGTCCAATTTTATTTGAAAATTTCCAATTTGACTTGAAAAGTGTCCAACTCGACGTGAAAATGGTGTAATTCATTGTGTAAATGACGTTTATTTGACGTTGATTGGCGTGGTATTTCTCGTATTGCAGTTGCTTTTGCTGTTTCTAGACTTACACGCATATAAACAGCAATTATATTTTTATTTCACTAAACAATGCAATGTATGAAATGAATGTCCAGTCTTTCCATATAACACTAGCGAATTTACCGTTCTACAGCATTTGAAGAGAAGTCGAAAAATATTATTTGAGATGAAGTGATAAGTGTTTTGAATTTACTCAAGTAATGTTTTTTCTTAAGAAATCTTCTTTGAAATTTATAATTTTAATTTCGTTAGACAATATATTAAACTTTAGATATGTCATGCGTGGTTTACGAAATGCCCAATTTCCTTCTAAAAGTGTAGTACAGTTGATATTTAAAAATGTTGAATTTAAAAAGAAAAGGGTCCGGTTGAAAAGAAAATGATATAGTCTTGACTGGCCTCGCCATCTGACGTCGCTTCAATTTCCATATGTCGAAGAAATCAGCGCGTAGAGATAGTTTATACTTATTCCACCGCATCACGTGGCAGTATCATATATCGATTAAGCAGCGCAGCCCTGATATCAGTGGTTTCTGTACTTCCTCGTCGAGCGATGGCTGAAGTGAAAAAAGTTGAGTCAAAGGCCTCTTCAACTAATCTGGGACTATAGAATGGCCTAGTCATGCCATCTATCCCCTGTGTTCTTCAGGATGGTCGAGCTATTCTTGATGTGTTCGACTACGATGAATACTACGATGCCGTGTTCCGAAACGTCTTTGCCGGTTCGTAAAGAATAGTCACCTCGTTAAGTACTCAAAGGCTTCAGTAGCTTCTCTTTAAGGTACGGCTATTGTTCGTGATCTACATCTCGGTGCCCGATTTGCGAGAAGCGAAGGATTTGACTGCGTGACCCTAGACGGTGACCAGGTGTGTTGATTATTCATAGAACTGCTTCATGTCCACACTACTATAAGAGGAGTATTTGTTAGGACAAATATCTACATCGCTTTTTCATGTAAACGGAATTTATCCTTCCAATCAAATGAAAATCGGACTGGCTAGTCGACAGCACGGCGCGAGGTCCTGTTTTTTTTTTGACCGCAATATTTATTGCAGTTCACTCAAACATTGGCAAAAAAGCGGTTCCGTCTTCAAGCGTTCTCATTATCCTTGATTGGACGGAGCCTTCTCCGTGCTTTCTCAGTCTTCCGGGGCATGAGCTTTGGAAGGCGCCCTATCCTTTTAATACATTAAGTGACTGCTGCCTTCTGTCCTTTAAAAAAACGTTAACTCACTATTTTTACTTGAAAAATAAAATTTTTATAAAATTTTAAACACCGTTTTCACTTATTAAGGCAGGTGTATTTTGAAAAATTCGAAGGAAGTCATATTAAACTCTCTTTGAACAGAAATTTAATTTAAACGTCTCGGACGGAGTGCCTCTATTTTATTGTGGAAGAATGTCGTTTCGATTTGGAAGATGTTGAGTTTGATTTCGAAAGTGTCAAGTTTGCCTAGTTCAATTTGGTGTGAAAAGTGTTCAGTTTAATTCAAAAATGTTCAATTTCGCGTGAAAATGGTATAAGTTATGCTTAGTTCTAAGTGGCGTTTAGATCTCGAAACGAGGAGCCCTGACCGGTGGTTTCATTGACACGAAGAGATCGAAGCTGGAGCTGCATAAGACTACTCGAGCTCAGAAGGCTACTCGCGACCAGCTGCAAGTAGGCGCTTCGTCGAGTTCAAACCGCTGTCAGCTGCAAATCTGGTCATGTTCAGGCGACTCTGGCTGATATCCAACGAAAAGTCAACGAGAAGATGAGTGCTGTGGAGAAGATCCAGATGGAGATCAACAAGGTGGGTCTCCTTAACGCTCCCGTTGCTGGGTAAATGGAGCCAGATTTTCAGGCGGATAATGACATGCGCGTGTACAAGCAGCAGCATCGGAATCTCACCGAGAAGAAGCGCTACGCGGGCGAGCAGCTCCATGCTATGGGACGAAATCGTGAGCCGAAGGTTGGTTGGTATGGCCTACAAAGGCTATAGAAGCACTCTCAACGGTGATTTTCCAGAAAGCCCAGCTGTTGAACCTGAAGAATCGAGTACGAGAACTGCGCGCGCAGTTGGATAGCTACGAGAGCCAGATCGGTTCGGAATTCCTGTCCCAGCTTAGTAAGTCCGATCAGGACGAGTGCGAAAGGTTGCAGGTATGTGAGCGCTTCGGAAGGAGATGGTAATAGTAGCCAAAGATCGGTATATGTCGCGTAGGTGAGCAGCATTGGTGGGTGGGAACGCGTAAACCAATCAGACTGCATTGAATGGGCATGCCGTTCAGAGAGGACGTATTCAGTCGGTACCCTGATGGCGTGCATGTGTTCAGGCTGTGCTTTGTTTGGTTATTATTGGCTGGCGCACTCCTACCTACCAATGCTGCTCACCTATGCGACATGTACCCAAAGACCTTTATGAAACAAAGTGCTTCAGAGGGAAATCCTTGAGAAGAAGCAGCTGCTCGACCAAGTAGCAAAGGAGAGAAGTGCGCTGGAGACCACTAAACAGAAGCTAGAGAACCAGCTGACGAAAAATCTTCTGCGCAAAAGGGATAGTCTGACTGCGGTGAGAAACCAAGCCTTATTCGCCCTCCACTTAGGAACGCCTTTACAATGTGCTGATGTTTTTTTAGAAGATCAGCGATATTGCTGTGGATGAAAAGAGGCATAATCTGCAAGCAGAGTCAGCGGAGTTGAATTCTGTGATTCAAAGGTGAGTTGAGAGATGTTCAGAAGTCCTGCCGTTGAGACTGCAGGCTAGTTAACCAACGGCTGACCGACTTCCTCGGTAACTTCGAATGAAGACCTATTAGGTAAAGGAGCGTAAAACGCTGATTACAAATATGTCGGCTAAAACTCCTGAAATGCTCCCCTGCTCGAGTTCTGCCCAGTAAAATTTCATCTTTTCATCTGCTGGGCGGATGCTTCGACGCTCTGTGGGCGCTTTATTATTTATTTATTTATTTATGAGACGCGGATTTTGGAATCACGCCTGATAACGAACAGAACAGTGGACCACATAGCCGAAACGTAACCAAAGGCGTGACCTATTAGTGATAATGTTCTAGCAATCCTCTGACATGTGATCAACTCATCTAACCAGGACGTCTGTGAAGTTTTTGATAACGATTCCAACAAGACCTATGTGGTCTTGCAGGGCATGTAACAAATAGCGCCGGGGTGAAGTTCTTTTTGCTAAGGGCCAAAGGATAGCCCAAAACGGGCAAAAAATTGTCGCATAATAGACCGTTTTCATCTTTGAACGATCTCGAGAGGAATGGGGACCAGCGAGTCAACCCCTGTGCTAAAGACTCAGGTCCCACATTTAGGTTAAAATCATAAAGCTTACAGGAACTCGGTTTCAAGTGAACGCGGCAAATTGACCAGCACTAGTTTTTTGGAGAGGATACGTACCCCTGACCTCCTGCCCATGAGTTACTAGGCGACAAATTTTGGCCATTTATGGGCCACCCAATGGTTCGCAGCAAAAATGAGCTTCACCATGTACTCCTTGTTAGGTGTATTAGCGACCTAGTGATCGCCAAACGCCTGATTGCGGGCTTCGTCTCCAAGCCCGACAGTAGAACACCCCGACCGTCTTGTTTTCTTCTTTATGCCATCTTACTTTCAGTACAGTGAAAAATCTGGTTTTACTGTATAGATTAGTGCAGCGGGATATGGTAGGGGCAGATTCTTCAAAACTTCTCCTATGAAGCCACCCTCTGCAGGATGTTCGCGATTTCTTCTTGGACGAGTCTGCGGCAGGCCTTCCGAATCCCTGCACTGGCACTTGATCCCCATTCATTCCCTGACGCGTTGCCCGCTCGATATATTGTAAAATAAACTTGAGTGATTGTAAGTTCGCCAGCAATGGCCCATGGCTAAGCTGAAACCGAGCTTGGCATACGCCGCCCTGTCGAAGGCATCCCTTGGCTTTGGTTCCTCTCACCGTGACTGACAATGTGACCCACGGATTAACTGAATTATATGTAGTAAGATTTACTTATTTATGCCGTGAATACATGGGATACATGCGTAAAACAATAAGAAAAGTAGTTAAAGCTGAGAGGTACTAAACAGAAAACACCACAACACAAAACAAGTACTGCAAGGTGCAGTGGAAGGTCTATGTGCCTGTGAAAACTAACACAATAATTTACTTTACAGAAATGTCTTAAATTTACGCAGGGGTAAAGGTTGGGATAAGTTCGCAAAAGTCCTTGGTAAGACGGCACCTTATCAACGGCCACAGTGGCGTTGCGGTAGTGTTTCTGCTTCATAGAATTGGTCGCACGCTTTCGATTCCTGCCTGCGATTGACCTCTGCTTCTTGCGATCACAAATTTGCCTCTCAATTTTACTCAGATTGTTTGATCAAGGCACGAGTTGAAGGAAGCATCGTTTCTCGTGCATATCACGAATTCGGTTCAAAATTCAGCCCTCGCTCTGTTCTTCCATCTTCGCTGGCTCGGTGAATTAGTGTCAGACTCGTCTGCGAAGAATAAAACCGGTGACTTATCCATCGGTTTGCAAGTTATTGTATGGGCCAAATTCGCACTCAACCTGCGTCAACGATATGTCCTTAGAAGCAGATTAGGAGCAGAATGCGTGGCGCACCACGAAAATACGAAAAAGCTCAGTTAACGTTGTATATGGTCTCCTCATCTTTTAGCAAGCAGCCATTCGTTGCAGGTTGAACGAGATTGTTCGACGTATTGCTGAGCTGGACGAATGTCTAATGGAGTACGAGGAAAGCGCAGAGAAGTTGAACAGGGAGCTAGAGGATGTGCAGGTGGGCGTTGTCGAGTTAATTGTCCGGAAACAAACGGGCTAATTCGCCTTGTTGTCAATAGACCTGTTATCCTTACAGGAGCAACAGAAAGATCTCGAAGCGCAGCTGGCCGATTTCTCGAAACAGGCAGATATAATATTCACCAAGCAAAGCACTCTGCAAAGCAAACGCGAAGACAATGTTAAGAAGGTGGGTTCTAAGCGCTGAGGCACGATTCTTGCGGGTGACTGGTACTATCTATGTTGGTTTAATCGTTACAGATTCGAGAGCTTGGCTCGCTGCCTACGGACGCCTTCTCGAAGTATCAGGGAATGTCCACGAAGCAGCTGGATAAGAAGCTGGCCGAGTGCATGCATGAGCTGAAGAAATACGAAAACGTCAACAAGAAGGTATGCCACCTTTTCAACCAAATGCCAACGTAGCGACGGATGCTGCGAGTTGGTAACCAAACGCGTAGGTAACCAGGCATTTTTGACTGGAGCTCCCTTTTCGTCCCGTGGACATCCAACCTTCGCCGAAACACCAAGTTCTCCGGGATGACGGAGGCCCCTTAGTGGACAAGGCCACGTCCACTCTGGCAGATGTGTGACGTGACCCACTTGGTTGCCTTTGCCCTTGCAGTGGATTCAATAAGGGCCTCCGCATACCTTTGCGGCGCGGCAATGGGCGGCGGGCGGCAAAACTGGGGCGGAGCCTTGAGGTGGCGGCACTCTTCCCCAGTTTCCCCCGCACCGTTCATGCACACTCGATCCTAGCCGGCAGGAGTGACGAAGCACCGTACTCTTGCCAGTCGTGACCCGCTATACCGCTGCGGGTTTTTAAAATTTGACTCAGCTGCGGGTCTCTGTTGATCGGTATCGACGCGGAGCTTAAAGGGCGCGTCTTTTTCCACTCTATGGCCTTGCTATGATCGGCTAGAGCGCAGTTTATCTTGTCATCGAATGGCATTTGAAAGTGGGTACAGGTCGTTAATGTGATCTACATGGGAGACGAAACGCACCGGACCAAGCACGTCGCTACGAATATAAGTGCCATCCAGGGGATGCTCGTACAATCGATGCCCTGATTGGCCACCGTCTGTTTGGTTGATGCTCTGATTGGCCATCGCTTATTTGGTCGACGCTGCGATTGGTTGGTATGCTTCCGGCTCTCGAGCAGGTCATATTAACGCCTAGTAGCACCACACATGGTTATAATGATTCGGCCCACCCGGTTCGAACTGCGTCCTCGTCTACATTTCCAACCATTGGATTTATCTCCCTGATTAAAGGCTCTGGATCAATTTGTACAAGCGGCGTCTCAAAAAGAGGAACTCACGAAGAGAATGGAAGAGCAGCAGAAAAGCGAGAAGGTAATTTGCCTATTGAAGAGCACAGACATTCATTATTGCTGAAGTTTTTTCCTAAAACGTATTGCATGTAGGCGATCGAAGACTTGTTGACTGTGCTGGATACAAGAAAGTATGAAGCGATTCAGCTGACGTTCAAACAGGTACTTCAGCACCAGTAATCACACTATTGGCAACTAATTCGCTGGGCTTCCAGGTGTCTAAGAATTTCGCGGAAGTCTTCCAGAAGTTGGTCCCGAATGGGTCGGGGTCATTGGTGATTCAGACGGGCAGAACGGATGTGAGTTTACGCTCTCTAGGGCTTCGGCTAGACCGAGCACAGCCGGAAGCTAAACGAGGATTTTCAGGATTCGGTCGAGTCTCAAACTGAGATGACGGCGCATATGGTGGAGAACTTTGTTGGTGTGGGAATCAAGGTAAGATCTACAATCTATCAGAACATTTCATCCGACAGAGAAGGGTCTGGAGCATGTCTGAATGACGGGATAGAGTCATATCGGAGCAATCTTCACCCTTCAAATAGTATCTGAGTGTGCTCCTTTTTTGCTACATGTGCTCCACTAATGTGGAGAGGCTAGTGCCTCAATCCCGCACTCTGCAGCTTTTTTAGGCGCTAAGCGTCTCGGGGGAGGGGATCACCATGTAGGACCGCCCTACATAACGTTTTGTGTTGTACGAAACTAAAAATGTTATGCAGCACTGGTGTGCTCTATACCGATGGTGAGCTAAGCTAGGGCGTTTTGATGTAATTTGACATTAATGTGCGTTCCTACCAGAGCGGATAACCGCTCAGTACAAGACGCTACCTGCCTTGAACCGTTTTTTGTGCTATTTTGCAGGCCAATTGGGATATGATGTGGTGTGTGTGTGTGTGGACTTGTGGTCCCTATACAATTTTTAGGCGTTTTCTGCACATTTTCCGAACTGTGTGCTGGCAGAAAACTTTGTTATGACTTTTTTTTTCAAAAATTTCAGACACTCCATCTTGACCTAGGTTTTCGTAGTTTACCTCTCGAATAGGAGTACTGTGTCAGTTGTTATCGATGTTATTTCATCCTAATTTTAGGTGTCGTTCAACGGCAACTCTGAGACGCGCGAAATGGTGCAGCTGTCTGGAGGACAGAAGTCCTTAGTGGCGTTGGCGATGATTTTCGCCATCCAAAAGTGTGATCCAGCACCATTCTACCTGTTCGATGAGATTGACGCTGCGTTGGACGCACAGCATAGGAAAGCCGTGGCAGGTGAGTATGTTGGTAGGATCTCCTGAGTACGATAGGCAATATCAAGCTCTGAGACGTATTGTTGCTGGCGCAGGTATGCCGCAGGGGGTTCGGTTTCGCGCTGGGTGACAACGGTTCCTCCATATTTATCCTTACCAAATGGCTACGGTTTATGATAGCACCAATCGGTTCGATTAGGTAGTGGGCAGAGCCGATATCGGAGGCACTTGTTGTGCCGTGTTTTCGCCGGTTGAAGTATGAACGCTGACGTTCTGAAGTACAAACGGTGTAGTTACTGCCATGGTTTATACCATTTTCAAGTCGAATTGGACACTTTCAGGTCTAATTAGACACTCTTGTAAGCTAACCTAAGATTTTACAAATCAAAGCGAACTCTTCCAAATCGAAACTAGCTTCTTCTATATTAGACTCGAGACTCTCCGAAAATGTTCGGATAATTTTTTGTTCAAGGAAAATATTAGTATAACTTTCTTTGAAGCTTTAATTTACTTCCCGACAAGAAACACATAGTTTGAATTTTTTCGAGGGAAAACAACGATTTAAAGCTTGTTTTGAAGAGCAGGAAGGCGGCCATTTTATACTGCCAAAAAGAGATTGCGCCACGCCTCCGTCCAAAACTTTGTGATCTTTAATTGTTCGCATGCAGCTTCACACCTGCAAGCGGTGCATCATAAATAATTGTAAAAACACACATATCCTAACTTTAGTGCTGCATGTATATGAAATGCACTATTTGATTGCTGCCTTGTCGCGCTTCAAACAAAATTTAATTAATAAGATTATTACACTTCCGTTTTTGAAATTTGGCATCCGTTTTTGAAATTTCGGCCGATTACGGTAAGTCACGGTAGAACAGTACTTCCGCAATATTTGCTGCGAGTATTTCTGAAGAAATACCCCGATTCTTGGAGGGTTTGGGATCATAGTTGAACTGGGTGAAACTTGTGTGACCAAGAAGAAGTACAATAGAGGGCGCTTGGCGCCAGCACTAGTAGCTATTCGGAATATACGAACGGGGAAGTGGCAGATCGTGCCTGAGGTTGTTGCGCAGGACGGACGCGAACCCTTTAGAAGCGGATTAGATGCCGCCCGCTGTGCAAAGTTAAGATACTTGTTCAGATATTCTCAAGCGCTCCTTACTGGGTAAAATTCAGGCGAAATCGGTTGCCATGTCTTAGTCACCTGTACCTACCGTAACCTATTGTATTCCAGCGTAAAACGAAAAACTGATGTCAGATTTGTGATCAGCACCCCAAATAACCCCCATAGGCGAAGTTTGGGCGAAATCGGTGATTATGACGTCGACACCCTTAGTCACCGGTATCTACCGTAACCAACAGTAATCGGCCGAAATTTCAAAAACCGATGTCAAATTCGTGATCAGCACCCCAAAGATCGACTTCTGGAGTCGCGGAAGTACAATATGTAGTGCCGATAGTTCTACCAAATTTTTCTTGAAAAAAACTATTCTAACTATCTTATGCTGTAATTTAACCTGCCTAAAGGTCATTTCGATCTGGAAGAGTTTGCTTTGATTTCAAAAGTCTTGGGCTAGCTTAGAAGAGTGTCCAATTTGACCTGAAAAGTGTCCGATTTGATTTGAAAATACTCAAACGTTGCGCGCAGTGTGTAATGTCGATATCGGTGGCATTTGTACTGCTTTTTGATTTGAAGAGTCTCCAATTTGAGCTGAACATGGTATAAGAATGATTAGGTTCTTTTTGCTAAGGTGAGTACCGTTTGCTCGAGCGTATGACGTCGTTGACTCCAAAACGCACTCTTGAAGACCAGCTTACGTGCATCTGCCTCTCAGGCCTGTTAGATAAAGATGATGACGCACACAGTCGGTAATTGCCATACTTCCAGACATGATTCATGAGCTGGCGGAAAACGCCCAATTCATCACCACTACGTTCCGGCCGGAGCTGCTCGAGTCGGCTGAGAAGTACTACGGCGTGAAGTTCAGAAACAAGGTAAGCGTTGTGTGGTCTGCAGGCTCGATGTTAGGCTCGTTTATGCTTCTGACGCTGGGTGACGCTATGGCATGTAAAGTGGCTACTTTACACGTCATAGCGTCGCCCAGCATCATAAGCACAAACGAGCGCTTAGTTGCGATGGACTGTACCCGTCAAGGTGGGCTCAGTTCGATTACTGTCGAAGAAGGCTATTTTGCTGCTCGACATGTTAACTGATGAAATTCCAGGTTTCCCACATCGATGTGGTGTCAAAGGAGCAAGCGTACGACTTCGTTGAAGACGACTTGACGCACGGATAGCCTCCAGATTTAGTACAAACGAACAGAATCCCGTTGAAATGGCCTGCCTCCGTGATGATTTCATATGGATTTTAATAACGAATGCGACCCCGTCCTGTAAATACTGTGTAGGTTTCAAACCGTTATCAACTGCATGGCGATGTGACATTGATCTGAACGGTTCTGTAGTTCGTTCTGTCAAATAGTCACCACTGTGTTATTCATCGATGTTCTTCCATGCTGCCTGTGTATGTCGTTATCGACCCGTTGTTTCCCTCCATTACAGAATTGGGGAACTACTGTACTATTGATCTCGTAATAAAGTGCTTCGATTCAGAAATTACCCTGGTGTTTGAAGAGGCATCAGGTACAGAAGAAGGTGGGAGGTATCCATGATATCGACTGCGCAGCACAGTGTTTACCAGGTTTTATTTACGGTTTTACAATGGTCCTAGAGTTCTTACAGCTTAAGCTGCAGCAATGTGTTAACTTAACATGGAGTAAAAATGAGCTAGCGGAGCATTAGATCCCATTTATACCCCGTTCGTCGCGCGACGCGTCAATGAAAATTACCAATATCGATTAGGCCGTGTGGCCTGATCAATGCTGGTGGTTTTCATTATGACACGCTTCGTGGCGAATTGAGTATAAACGGGCACGACAGCCCGTTCATGCTTCGCGACGAGAGTGGCATGGGAAAGCATACATATGGTATCGATTTTTCTCAGGCATCGTTCGGCATTAATCAATAACGGAGTGTGAACAGGCCCTTACGCTGCAGCGGTTGCTGTTTTCCCCATTTTCCTGCTGTTCCAACGGAGAGCTAAGGTTAAAACCCGGGAATATGCGTGTATCCCGCAAAGAATCAGGTAGGCTATTAGGCCCCGTTTATACTTCCAACGCCGAGCGACGCCATGTGGCATGTATAGTAGTGAAATTGATCGATCGCGCCGCTCGATCAATGTGGGCATCATATGTGGCGTCGCGTCACTTTGTCTCAAAGTATAAACGGGATTTACCAGTGCCAAGACGTCGAAAGTTGGGTGGTCCAGCTGCATAATGCGTTTCACTCGCCGCTGGACGACCTCTTCTATACTTGAGTAAAATCATCGTGACCCTGGTTTAGTATATCAGGAAGAAAACGGCGAAAAATTAAATAATTTTTTAAATATTGCTGAGTGTCGTTCAACCGCTTCATAGGGCAAGCATATTCACAGTTTCTGGCATTCATTTCATATTTTCTGCCTCTACATATTTATAATGAGCTTGGTTTGCTACGATTTTTTTCTGTTCAATTGAACATAATTATTTCTCTAATTCGGCGAATATGATCAAGAAATATTATATTGTATTTCTGTTACTATTATAAGTTTTGTTTCGTTCGATTAGAGCGCATCTATGAGTGCAATAAATAAACAAATAAATAGTTCCGCTTTGAGTACATGTACGAACTAAATATAATGGAAAACAGATCCTCTTAAGCATAGGGAGAAGCGGAGTCTTACGACCCCCCTCTAAGGACTCCTGCATCTCATCGCTTCACACATTAGAATCCACGTGCCAGCGGGCCACTGCTGTCTTAGGTCTTTGTTATACTCCCGCGGGAGCATCCGCGGAACGTCCGCGGATAGGGGTGCACCGCGGACGGCGGGCGTGGCGGGACGCGGCGATTGGCCAGGTGAGGGCTCTCGGCGCGATTCCCGCCCTTCCGCGGACGCTCCCGCGGGAGTATAAAGGCCTCCACAGAGTTCTGCGGCAACGCCGCTCGCCGCTATAGTTAGGCCTTTGTCATACCATCGCTCACCCCGAGCGACGCCTAATGATATGCTCCCATATCGATTCCATCTCGCCGCCCGATCGATATGGGAGTATATCATTAGGCGTCGCTCGGGTGAGCGATGGTATGACAAAGGCCTTAAGGATAGGGCCGGGACGCCGGCGGCGGCGAGCTCTGCGTCTCTGCCCTATGGTTAAGCATAGGGCCGCGGCGCTGCCGCAGAACTCTGTGGGCGCCTTAACAGGGGCCTTAGCGTCTCCTATCAGTGACGACCGACATTCGCGCTCCATTTGTACTCGGACGCCAAGCAATGCGACGCGATGCGATGAAGTATAGTGGTAAAATTGATTCACCGACGCGATTGGTCAATTTCGCCACGGTACATGTCATGGCGTCGCGTAGAAAGTATAAACGGGCCCTACAAGCCACTGGCTACTGGTCCTAGCTGATGTGCATTAGAGTATTAAGTTGATCGGAAAGTCTTGGTAAGGTTTCCTTCAAAAGAGCAGAACTTCCGACTTTCGATTGATGATCATGATCTGCCATGTGGTAGTCGGTAGAACATTCTCGAAGCTTCTCTTCAAAAGATATACAAGCGCGCATGATCTTCTTTGCGATTTAGTGCATTGTCGATTCTACAAGAGCATCTTCGAGCAATCATCTTCTACGAGTGGCGCCGTCGCACTGGAGCGACGTCAGCAGTCCGCAGCATCGACGTTGCTTGGGTGGGACATCACTGCCATCAACACCGTCCACCGCTGGTTCGCTCGGTTTGCAAAGGAGATACGGATTTCAAAGACAAACTTCGGTCGGGACGCCCCCAAACATCGGAAGATTCCGCCGTTCTCGACGATATCAAAGAGGATCTGGAGGCCACCACCCCGATCTTGCGACAAGACTCGAGTGTGCCCAGTCGTCAGCCGCCTCCAAGCCCTCGGCTACTGAAAAGTGCAGACTCGATGGATCTCGCATGCCTTGACCGATAGCAGGCGATTCACCCGCTATCCATCTGCTCTTGTCCGCTCGCCTCGCAAGCAGTTCCTGGAAGACTTGGTTACCGGAGATGAGGGTCGGTCGGGTTCTTTACGACTTCAATGCACTTCGCGCCACTGGCCTACTTCAAGGAGAAGAGCCGCCTACGCAAGCAAAGTCGAACGTGCACCTCAAGCACATTCTTCTATGCTGCTTCTGGGACTCGAAGGAAATACTGTGCTTCGAGCTGCTCCCACAGGGGCACACGGTCATCGCTGTCGTTCACGCCACTCAGCTCCAGAAATTCGCAGAAGCTGTTCGAGAAAAGCGGCCGAGATGTCCTCCTGTGCTGCTTCTTCATGATCATCCCAGATTAGACCCCGTGTGGCTAAAGCGAACCACGAAGAAATCGAGGAGCTGAGCTGGGGGACCGTACCCCATCCGCCATATTCTCCTGACATAGCCCCTCAGATTACCACTTGTTCCGTTCCCTAAAGGCTTTCTTGGCCAAGAAATGTTTCATGAAGTTTGAAGACTTCAGTCGAGCGGTCGCCGACTTCTTCGACTCCCCGTCTGTCCAGTTCTGGGAAAAAGAGTGCCAAGTAGGTGGACGGACAATTGAGGTGACTAACAATGGTGATTATATTGTTGATTGATTTGCATCGCTTGATGAATAAAAATGCAAATGCTATCAAGTCTTTCCGATTAATCTAACACAGCACCACGAAAACTCTCCCTCTGATAGATGGATTCGATCGAAAAATGAACCCTTTTTGACGGATTAGGAAAGGGTTAGGATCTATACTAGTCCGGGGGGGGGGGCACATAACTAGGAACTAGGCAACAAAATGAATTAATACTTACCGAGCGGCTCCTAGAGAACGAAGCCTAACCTAAAAGAAACCAAAAAGGAACGAACAAACAAAAAAATCGCCGCTGTTTACAACCGTCCTGGCGGGCAAAGACCGACGGAATAGTCATGCCGCGTGCTCACCGCCGCTTGACATATCATAACCAGGATCTAACATGGTGGGGAGGGCGCATGAAGCCGCATGCCGCGTGCTGACCGTCGCTTGACATGTTGTAACCAGGATCTAACATGGTGAGGAGGGCACACAATTGTGGGGGACGGTAAGGAGCTACACCCGCCCTCTGCTGGGGGGTGGCGTCAGGAGGTACACCGCTGTTCTGCGGACCGGAAACTTCTGTTTTGTGTGCCAAAGGTTTGCAGCCGTTAGACTCTTGGTGAAGCGTAAGTGGTTGGGGGTGGGTGAGCAAGGGGATGGGAGGAAGATCGCACACCCCCAGCAGGAGGCGAGTGTATCTCCTGACCGTCCCCCACAATTTTGCCTTCTTACAACCGTAACAAATGCAATTTTTTAGTTTTTTCACTGTGACTTTTTCTTGTTTAGGTCCTGTGTTGTTCTCTAGAAGCCGCTCTGTAAGTTTTGAGTGAATTTGTCACATATAATACTTTTTAGTTATGTGGCCCTCTGGACTAGGATAGGTCCAAGGGTTATATCGCCTCAAGAGCCGAGTCGGCGCGACCGCTTACAACATCCTCGTAGACCTGCAGGACCCAGATTCATCAGCGTAACCGGCTGGTACAGCTCACCACGGATCCACTACACTGGCTTCTTACCGAGAATTAACCACGAGTTCGGATTCATCAAAGTCGCGGTGAAGGATGCCGCGCATGCGTCTGACGACACTTGGCAGCACGCCCAACTCGTTGCCACTGGCTCAAACATTAGCATTGGAGCGTTGCCGATGCTTCACCGCGTCGCTTACCCGATGCTCTAGCCGGGTAACCGTTACAACGGTTTTCATCGGAAGCTTCCACGCCGCGCGTTCATGAATAGCACGACGTGGCGGTTTCGCGGTAAGCTCCATCGTTACCATCCGGTGAACCGTTGACGAATCCGGACGCGGGTTGAAACATCTGCATGCACGTCCAGGTTATTCTGATCTTGTCAAAGCCGCTGTCACCTGGCGAGAAAGCGACGCTGAAACTGCTACCGGCGCTGCTGCTGCTGGTGGTGGCCGGTGTGCGTATGCGATGCGACGTCCGAACAGCAATGGGTGTGATCGGGAGCAGGACAGCTGTCGACTGGGCGAGTCGCATCTCGCCGCTCTACTTTTAACCTGCCTCCAGCGTTCGTGTTTGGCCGCCACATACTCGTGTCGGTCGCCGTCGATTCGTTCTCGGTGGATGCCATTGAAATCTAGCCCTTCTTGTTCTTAACGGTCTAGTGGCATTCGTTTCCTATCATACAGGTTTTCTTGTTAGTCAACGAGGAAGAAGTGTTCATTCTCACAGCATCAGTGTGGGCTGCGCTTGACCTAATGATATGAAGTCCATCGAATTTCAGTGCTCAATTGTTTACCTCTTCACTAAAGTTCGATGGATGCAATGCGCATGGCGCAATCCGTGAATGGGACTAGTGACTGATTGAACTTCATTCGTTTGTTAAGAAAACCTTGAGGTTAAAGAAAGTGCTGAGCGTAAGTTGAGATCATAGTATTAGGTTGTGCGGAAAATTCTCAGCGTCTTGTCATTCGTCTATTATTAAGTAAATATTATTTATTACATAGGAAACTATGTTAGCTAACGAGTTTGTACCCGTAAAGAGCATCGGAGCCAAGTATGATCCTATCCTACTATATACAATACAGGAAGGTTTTTTTTAATAGTAAGTCCGGAGAACTTCGCAAACTTTGCGGGCTCGATGGTTTAATCACCCAAGTTTGAGGCACGATCTCGACTTGAAAAATTGAACTTGCATTGCGCATTAATGCTACTTTCTGTTCAGAATTTTTCACTCTATCTGACTAAATAAGTTATATTTCAATTTTATATTTCTGCCCTTAGGGGCTTATTGAAGTATGTCGAAGGAGCGATTCCGAACGATATTTTATTTTGGCTTCAAATTGGGACAATCCGCAGCTGAGACAGCTCGACAAATCAATCAAGGGTGGGGGCCTAATAGTGTTGGAGAAAGCACTGTGCGCCAGTGGTTCAGTAAATTTCGGACCAGAGATTTCAGTTTTGAAGGTGACCTAGAGCAATCCTGGACGACGAGTTGAAGGAATTGGTGGAAGTTGAACCATCCCGAACAGTTCGTGGTTCTGACCTATTTGGTCTGACCTCCAGAGTATTTAAGGCAGGGATCTGAGGGCTGAGGCTCATTCACCCACGTTACGTCTAGCTTACGGGTGATCGGTGGTCCACTCCGGCATATCACCTTAAAGGTTAGTCGTCTCTTGCAAACTCCCATCCCTGATCTTTTCTCTAGTATCCTCAAGAAAAGTACCCTGTAAGATGAAATGGTGTTTGGGGGTGTAGTGTCGTAAATGATTTCGACTTTTCCGGGCTCTGAAGAAGGCGAAGACGCCGAAACGTTGACCTCAATAAAGCCGATATCAATCTTGGTCAACAGCTTAAGAAGACATCAGAATAGTTCGTGGGATCGCGGAAGAGCTAGACGTCAGTAAAGCTGCTGTTGCGGATGCTTGAAACGCCTTGGGAAGGTGAAAAAGCTCGAAAATCGGGTGCCCCACGAGTTGAGTGAGCGGCAAAAATTGTCGCGTTTCGAGATTTGTTCTTCTCTACCTTTACGCAACGAAACTGATCCGTTTTGGAAGGAATCATCACTTCTGATGAAAAATGGATTCTGTGTGATAACGGAAAACGCTCTGGAGAGTGGTTGGACGCCGACGAACCCCTAGACATTTTCCAAAGGCGAACCTCCACCAAAAAAGGTGATGGTCACTGTGTGGTGATCGGCGGCTGGTGTGATCCATTACAACTTTTTGGCACCAGGCCAGAAGATCAAGCAGAGTCCTACTGTAAGGAAGTCGACGAAATGCACCGAAAATTGCGTCAACTTCAGCCAGCAACAGGTCATTGGTCAACAGAAGAGGCCCGATTCTTCTGCACGATAACGCCCTCCCACACGTTTTACAAATCACCATTCGAAAATCAAACGAATCAAGGGTTGAAGTTCTGCCTCACCCGCCATATTCTCCAGATCTCTCACCAACCGGCGACCACCTTTCCAAACACTTTCAGAACATTCTCGCTGGTAAAACCGTCACCAATCAGGACCAAGCCAAAACAGCATTCTTGGATTTTTTCGAATCTAGACCACCTAATTTTTTCTCTGATGGAATAAGCCGACAGGTGGTCCGTTAGCAAAAGTGCGCGGATTCGAACGGTGCTTATTTCGACTAAATCCGATAAGATTTGAGAAAGTTGTGGTAGTTCAAAGTGAAGCACTCAAAACGCTGAGGGTTTTTCGGAGAACCTAATACAAAATCGATTAAAAATCGCGACATCTTGGTCGAGGCCATGACGCAATTTCTTTTTTTGGCGCAAATGGTCCCGTCCCTGCTTTTCAATACAAGCTTTAGGCCATTATTTTTTCAGAAAGTGAGAATTTCACAAAATTTCAAACAAAGTTTTCAACTTTTTAGGTAGGTGAATTGAAACTTCAAAGAAAGTCATAATAAAAATTTGGATCTATCCTAGTTCGGTGGAGGCCACACAACTAAGAAGTATTATATGTAACAAATCCACTTGAGACTTACCGAGCGGCTTCTACGGAACAACATAGGACCCCAAACAAGAAAAACTCACAAAGAAAAAGACGAAAAATTACATTTGTTGCGGTTGTGAGACGGCAAAGTCGTGTGCCCTCCTCACCATGTTAGATCCTCGTTATAACATGTCAGGCGGCAGTCAGCACTCGGCATGCGGCTTCATGCACCTTATTCACCATGTTAGATCCTGGCCATAACATGTCAGCCGGCGGTCAACACGCGGAATACCTTCATTCTGTCGCTCTCTGCCCGCCGAGACGGTTGTAAACCGCGGCGATTTTTTATTTTTTGTTTGCTTGTTTTTGATTTCTTTTAGGTTCCAACTCGTTCTCTAGGAGCTGCTCGGTAAGTCTCAATCCATTTTGTCACCTACTTTTTGATTATGTGCCACCCCCCGAACTAGGATAGATCCAAAAATTTTCTCGAACAAAAAATGATTCTATCTTTTTTGGAGAGTTTAATGTAGAAGAAGCTCATTCTGATTTGGAAGTGTTCGCTTTGATTTGAAAAGCTTTAGCTAGCAGCGCCTAAAAACCTTGTGTGGTACAAAACACTGCTAGCGACGACAGCGTACAGTGTCAAGAAGAGAGAATGTGGGAGGTAATTTGATACTGCATATCCTCCGTTCTATTTGTTTTTTTTTGCACCTAGTCAGACTGCGAGCAGTTTTGGTTGGCTTTTTCTATTTTTTCTAAATAATGAAATCGAAAAATTGGAAGTGAAGAGAGTTTAAAAAGAGGTGCGTTTAACCGCTTTCCTAATACAAACTTTTTCCTTCAACGTCTCCTCCTTGTCACTGGTATTCCGAACAGCCGATCTTCGGTTGTGCAGTGTTTTGGCTCGTTCTTCCACGTCTTGAGGAGAACGCCTTAAAAATTCCGATCGCGAGTAACTCAGATCGGTTTTCGAGCGATTTTCGGATGAAAGCTCCTCGAGGCAGTGGTCGTCAACGGCCTAATGGCCTGTGAGTATCCCTGTTTAATGGGCTTTCGCAGCCCTGTGAGAGAACAGTGGGAGAGAGCGCCAGCTGTTTGGACGAGGAGGTCATTCAGAGGATAATGGAGAGGAATTCTGTTCGAATGAACGTATCTTTGTCATCGTAGTGGTGCCCGATCTAATTGCTCTAGAGAATAGGATGGTGGGCACACGTAGCGCAGTCGGAGGAGGCGCCGACGGTCGCGTGCACCCGATACCAGGTTCCTGGTTCGGATTTCCCGCCCAGGCCAACCAAGCCTTCCATTCCGGGGTCGGTGATTTGGTACCTGGGAGGATAGAGCGCTGATTTGTTCATCGGCTGGCCACCGCAAGTCATTATATGGCCAGATACGCATACAAATCGCCTCCACGACATCCCGTAGAAGTAGAATGCGTGGCGCATCCCATAAAGGGGTTGAATGACGCCGTCCATTGTCCTATATCCTTTATATGATGGTACCGCGCTGCCTTCTGAGGCAATTCTAATGGCAGTTCCTGGAGCTCAGGGAGATGTAGGGTCTATGATACGAGGGTGTATACCAGGGATGAGCGGAATTTTTTTCTCGAGAAAAAGGGAACACGGAATACGGATAAGAAGAGCTCAAAAATGGGCGGAAACCGGAATACGAAACACGGAAACGGAATTCGGCACATCCCTGGTGTATACTATAGTTTATGATAGGAGGCATTTGAATACAGATTTTCGAATCCTCGTTCGAATTCGAACATGGGAAAGAAACCACATTTGAATATTATTCAAAAGTCGAATGAAGTGAAATGTGCAATTCATTTTTACCACTTCTCAAAAGTAGAACTGTAGTTTATACTTCAGTTGCTGGTCGACGCGAAAATATGAATGTTACTAATATCGATTAGGCTGCTAGGACAATCAATATTACTAGTTTTCGATCGGCAACTGAAGTATGGTATAAACCGCACCTTGGGCAGAACTGAACTCGAACTAAAGCGATTCGAATACCGAATAAACTTTAAATCTTCAACTACAAATCGAGACTCGATTAAATTATTTGATCATTTGATTATTCGAATAAAAGAAAAATTGGGTTTATTCGACTCATTTTCTATCATTCGAAAAAATTGAACAGCGAATAAATTCGTTTGCTCACTCGCTCGAAATTTTTGGACATTGGATAAATTTATTTATTAATTCATTCGATAAGATTTTTAAAAGGTCAACGATAGTTTATACTTCAGTTTCTGGCGGACGCGAAAATGTGAAAGCTGCCAATATCGGTTAGGTGGCTCAGACCTTTTTCAGTTTTCGTAAAGTCGTGTCGATCGGCAACTGAAGTATAAACCGAACCTTGGCCTGGTGCGGAACGAAACTCGAACTAAAGGCATCGACCATGACCACTTTGTTCCATTGCCTCTCTTGATCCCGCTGAATGAGTCACTCTGCTATCGTAGAATTAAAGGCGATACAGTACTCCTGTAGCCAATTGAAATGGGTCCTAGCGCGATCCTCACACCCTGCGCCGTTTTCTACAATAGCGATGGAGGTCTGAGGTTCTTCTCATTTTAAAACAAAATAGGCTAACTTCTGGTGGTTCAAATACCGTTGGTTATGTGAAGGCGATTCTGGGTCACCTTGAGTAACCTGATCATCTGTAGGAGCACCTAGGGAGATAGGACTCTCCTTACCTCCCCCTCTCATCGAACGACGTTTCGCTTGCCTTATTTTTAGCCTATTATTGAAATATGGGAGTTTTTTAAGACTGCTGTAGGTTCCGCTATTTTTGGCTGTACCTTCTCGCAATGGGGATTTTGCCGCTGCTCCATTAGCTTCGTTCTTCCGCCGCAGACACCCAACACTTTGTTTACAGCCGGAAGCTGAGTGACGTTCTAGGTCTCACGGAATTCATTCTTAAGTAGTCGTCTACCATTTCCCTGCGTATTCTGTGCCGTCCGAAAAACTTCTGTACCAAGTTTCATTTTTCTTCCTAACAAATATTGTGTACTACTTTTTCTTACTACAGATTAAATAAGGTTTGAAATGTTCACATGAACTCCAGAGCGCTATTCTGGTTTTAAGGAGGATTTGGATCTATCCTAGTCCGGGGGGGGCACGTAACTAAAAAGTACGTAACAAAATGAATTGAGACTTACCGAACGGCTCCTAGAGAACGAGGTAGAACCTCAAAGGAACCAAAAAGGAACTAACAAACACAATAAGAGAAATCGCCGGGTTTTACAACCGTCTCGGTGGGAAAAGGGCTACGGAATGGAGGCATGCCACGTGCTGACCGCCGGCTGACATGTTATAACCAGGATCTAACATGGTGAGGAGGGCACATAACTTCGCCTGCTTACAACCATGGTGAAAACAAATGTAATTTTTTCGTTTTTTGTCTTCGTGAATTTTTCTAGTTAGGTCCTAGTTATTTATTTATTTTATTTTATTTAATTATTTATTCATAAAGGCCACACGTGAAAATACAATGTTATTAGGTTGGCAACTAATTTCGTGGACTCTCAAGAATCTTCAGCAAAAATATTTATTAACAAATAACTAACGACAATCTTTAATTAAAATAAGATTTCTCGGAACGCTGAAGTGCTTCCCATATATCAGGTAGCTGGTCTATCCCACGGCCAAAGAATTATTGTGCTTTTAAGGCCAAGAATCTTTGGAGGTGCATTTTGACCCGGTCCACATTATTAAATCGTCTTCCAACCAAGAAGTACTGCACCGAACTAAAAATGTGGTAGTCACTCGGCGCAAGGTCTGGGCTGTAAGGTGGATGAGTTTGACGCTCCCAGTCAAGGTCTTCTATTTTTGAGGCGCCCGGTTCGCTACGTTCCCTCCGTTTGGTGGTGTCAAGAAGGTGTTAACTTCTGGGAGCTCGTCAAGAACGGTTCCAGCATTAATGCTGTAATCTACTCTTCTCAACCTGGCCGCACGCAGGCTGAACTCCGCTGGAATCGGTTCAGACAGATTTTCAGGAGCGGAATTATCTATCAGCAAGAGAACGCCAGATCACACTTCACGAATCGGGAGCTTCAAAAAATCGAAGACCTTTGCTGGGAGCGTCTAACTCACCCACCTTACAGCACAAGCTGTGCGCCAAATGATTAGCACCTTTATAGTACGCTGCAGCACTTCTTGGTTGGAGGACGATTTATTAATGTGGACCATGTCAAAATGCACCTCCAAGGATTCTTGGCCTCAAAAGTAGAAAAATTCTACAGCCGTGGGATGGACCAGATAGCTGATAATTGGGAAGCAGTCCTGCGTTCCAACAGATCATACTTTGGTTGGAAACTGTTATTTGTTATTTGTTTATGAACACTTTTGTTGAAGGTGCTTGAGAGTCCACGAAATTAGTTGCCAACCTAATAGAATAAAAAAAACCACAAAGGTCCTATGTTGTTTTGTAGGAGCCGCTCGATAGGTCTCAAGTGGATTTGTTACATACTTTTTAGTCAAGTGTCTCCCCCCCCCGACTAGGATATATCTGAGGATTTTTTTAATGTTCATATTTGCCGCGGTTTATCTTGGAACTGAACGTGTTTAAAAAGACTTTGAAGGGCTCAAAAGCGAAAATCATACATGAAATTTGGAAAGCAGCCGATATCCAAAAAAGCAGTCGTCGTGTTCGCAAAAATTTATTTTTGTTCTTTTTTTTGCGGACCCATCGTTTCAAAAAAACATGTGTTGATAAGCTTTTTAATTGAATAATGAGAAAAACAATTACACTTAGTCTGTAAGAGTTAGCAAAAGGAAATTCTAAATTTAAGAGATAAAAGAAACTGTGAAAGTGATGTGCATGCAGGCTAACAATCTTTAATTACTGCTTTCACATCCGTATACTGACCCGGGTCAGTTTCACAACGAGTTATTTTGAGCGGCCGTTCGGGTAGATAAGGGCCCTTTATTTGACAGAGTAGGACACATTTTCAACAGATTCCCATATTTAAAAAAATCTGATTAGAATATTCTGCCCTAATCTGGGGCCAGACCAATCAACCGCTTACTGGCCGGTAACGATCTATCGGTTGTCGTGTCTGTATCTCTGTATCTCTCTCTCTCTCTGCATCACATACTACGTAGGCCGGTACTGTGAATCCGCGGTAAGATGTTACCAGCGATATCGTTGAGGAATCTGGCCCCTGATAGCTCGGCTACAGGATTGTTTTGAACTACACCAGTAATAAATAATCAGACAACAAAATTGGTTATTTAGAGAAACTTAGAAGCTTCGCGATAGTTCTCCTAGTCTAATTCCTCCATATTTTTCACACTCATCTTATGTTATTGTCTATTATTCAATCTTATTGAAGCTCACTTACTCTTTTGAATTTTTTCGTTATTTTTTTACATTAAGTTTTAAATTAAGAGATCTGACAAGAAGAGCCTCCAAAGTGGCGGTGAGCTTTTGCGATGCAGTTTTACAGGATGTAGGGTCCCGTGTGTTGAGTCCAAAACCGCAGTTTTTCAGAATGCTCTTCTCTGGTCGAAAAAAAGCGTGTGGAATCGTGAGAGCGAAGTTTATCACTCCCTGATGCCAGCCAACCGAATGTGATCAGCTGGCGCAGTGGATAGCGATGTCGCCTCTGAGCAGCACCGAGTGGGTTTTACGGTTCGAACACAGGTGTCGCCATAGTTTTTGCAAACATCAGTCATTATTATTATGTGCTTGCGTGATCACAGGAGTCCATTTGTACACGATTATTGCTTTTAGTAAGTGTTAAGTATTTACCGGTATCAAATCAAATTCATGACCTATCCCGTGAAGTGTATGTGTTCGTGTGCATTTACAGTAACATTGTTGATATGGTACATTGCAAATACGGTCCATTGAGAGGTAACTCAAATGAAAGCATAAAAGGGCTACACTCACTTACTAAAGGCATTAATCGTGTACAAACTGACTCTGTGCTCTCGCAAGCACTAATAATAACGACTCGATGTGTGCAAAAGCTATGGCGAAACAGGGGATCGAACCGTAAAACCCACTAGGTCCGGCCGAGAAGACATATCTCTATCCACTGCGCCAGCCGACCACATTGGGTTGGGTGGCAGCAGGGCGTGATGAACATCGCCTTCGAGCTTCCACACGCGTTTTTTCGACAACAGAAGAGTATTCCAAAAAACAAACTGTGGGTTTGGACTCCGCACGCGAGACCCTACATCCTGTAAAAATTGCACCGCAAAAGCTCACCACTCTTTGGAGGCTCTCGTTGTGAGGCGGTCGTTGGCGCTCGTATCTGCAAGGGTGCTAGATTGTTTTAGGTTGCCCCTTAAGTCCCCGCCGTTTTTTCAACGATTCATTGCGGATTTCGCCGTTGGTCTTGTGCACAGTGCTATACACCTTTCGAAATAGAATGATTTGCTCTATCAGAACATTGTTGCGTTTCTTTTTTCATCCTGAATTTTGTCAATTTTTAGGTCGGTAAAGTGAAAAGTAAAAAAGTGAAAAAGTGGCTGTCGCCGACAGTTGCTTCTCTCCGCTTAGTTTTGGATTTTTTTTGCAGTTTTTCATAGAATTTGGAAGACAGCCCTTGTGGATAAGGATGGAACAACGCAAACGTCTCGAAGAGCGATGGAGGCCATCGTTCAAGAATTCTACACAGATCTGTTCCGTTCTTCCATCACTGTCCCGAAATGCTTGATGCCACCAGTTGAGGAAGTACCTTCCATTCTGGAATCAGAAGTTGCTCATGCCATCAGGAGGATGAAGCCGGGCACTGCTCCCGGACCGGACGGCATTTCTGCTGATCTCCCTCGTGCGGGTGGCAGTGCCCTCTGCTCACTTCTTGCCAAGCACTTCATCCACTACCTTCGACTTGGTAGGATTCCGGAATCATGGAAGGAGTCGAAAACAGTTTTAATCTTCAAAAAAGGTCAGCAGGAGGATATCAACAACTATCGAACCATCAGTCTTCTCTCGGTTGTGTACAAGATCTTCACCAAGATACTGCTTAACCGCATGGAGCGTTGCTTGGATGAATATCAGCCAGTGGAGCAAGCAGGGTTTCGCAAGGATTTCTCCTGCATGGACCATATTCAGACTGTCTCACAACTCATCGAAAGGAGCCGCGAATACCACATCTCACTTGTCCTTGTCTTCGTGAATTACCGGAAAGCGTTCGACTCTGTGGAAATCAACGCCGTTTTGAACGCACTTGTGCACGCTGGTATACCATCGCCCTACATCCGACTTCTCGACGAATGCTTCTCGAACACATCAACTACCATCCCGCTGTTCGATCGAAAGCTTAAAATTTCTATCGGGAAAGGAGTACGGCAGGGAGACACGATTTCTCCCAAGCTATTCACAGCGGCACCCCAGGATGCCATGAAAGACTTGAACTGGGACGATAAAGGCTACCTTGTCGACGGTAAACGGTTCAGCAACCTTCGCTTCGCCGACGATATTGTTCTCATCCCTACCAGCACGGCAGAAGTCGAGGAAATGCTGAACGAGCTCAATGTGGCAGGTATGAAGATTGGATTGGACATGAACATGTCCAAAACACAATTTGTGGTCAACCAGTGGTGTGACACGGGACTCGTAAGGTTAAATGGAGTCGCTCTGCAACAGGTCGACTCCTACGTCTATCTGGGAAGAGAGCTGAACATGGATGACGACCTCGCTCCTGAGATCGCCCGCAGGAGACGCGCAGCATGGGCAGCCTTCAGTTCGATTCGCGGAGTCACCGATCAGGTCAAGGATGCCGGCCTCAAGGCCTCGATATTCAACGCCTCTGTACTGCCTGCGATGTGTTACGCAACGGAAACCTGGCCCGACACCAAGACAATCGCCAGAGCGATGCAAACCACGCATCGTGCACTGGAGAGATGTCTTCTAAGGACAAGCCTTCGTCAGCAATGGCAAGAAGGCCTACGAAGCTCAGAGCTACGGGAGAAGTCGCAATTAGCAGACCCGCTGCAGTACATGAAGAAGTCCAAATATCGCTGGGCCGGACACCTGCTTCGACGAAAGGACGATAGATGGAGTCTCCGTGTCACAGAATGGCTCCCGAGAGACCATAAGAGACCACTGGGACGACCGCCAACGCGATGAGCAGACTCATTCTCAAGATCTTTCAGAGAGCGGAGTCTGCCTCACTGGATGCAAGTAGCCAGAGATCGAGCGGTCTGGAAGAGTTGTGGTCCCTGCTGAGAAGACCTCCAGCCGACAAAAGGACCATCAAGGTATCAAAGTAAGTAAGTACAAGAATACGTGTTGGTCCTATTTGCTCAGTTGTCCTTTATTGATTTTTAGGTCATCAAATTGGGACATTCGACTTTTCCGTCCGAATTTTTACCGACAGCTCCTGCACTGGGGTGGACTTTTTCGCTCGGTGCTATATGTCGGCCGAAAGAGGATGTCTTGCTCAATGAGAATTTGTGTCCCGTTGTTTGGCTCATGCTGATGTCTGTCGGATATCAACAAAGTTCCAAAAGAAGAAAATCATCTTCACCAACAACTCCTTCTCCTTGTTCAGTTGTTGATAATCTACAGAAATCAGCATGAGCCAATAAATGCGACGCAGATTCTTACTGAGCAAGACATCCTCTTCCGAACGACATATAACACCAAGCAAAAAAGTTCAATCACAGAACCGGAGTTTTGGTAAAAATTCGGGCGGGAAGGTCGGACGTCCCAACTTGATGACCTAAAAATCAATAAACGACAAACGGGCAAATAGCGCTAACGCATATTCTTGTAGTAGAGAACATTGTCTTCCAAATGCTATGAAAAACTGCGCAAAAAATTCCAAAACTAAGCGGAGAGAACAAGTGCGCAATGGCTACTTTTTCACTTTTTCACTTTTCAATTCAACGACCTAAAAATTGACAAAATTCATGATGAAAAAAGAAATGCAATACATGCTCTGATAGAGCAACTCATTCTCTTTCGAAAGCTATGCAGCGCTATGCAAGAGACCGCCGGTGAAATCCGCAATGGATCGTTGAAAAAGATGGCGGAGACTTATGGGATAACCTAATAGATCGTAGAGTACATGCTTGCCGAACTTCTTTTTTTTGTACAAGGGATCCGCTGAAAAGAATATTTTTTGTTACCCCAAATATTGAGCTAAAAATCAGTTGGGCTTTTTGCCTCTTCCTTTGTGTGATAGTCTATACTGGAAAAGGCCTTTCATTAATTTAATGTTCTCTATCCCTAGTTTGGAGTGCCAGTTGACAAATGACAATTCACATAATAAATAAATAAATAAATAAATATTAAGACCTCCTCCTTCGTAGCGAGCGATTGTATTCCGATAATTATTCGAATAGTTAATATTCGATATTTTATTTATTTATTTGTTTATTTATTTACACGAGTGCAAGTACAATCGTGGGCAATCTGTATAAAAAATCACCAAACGAGAAATGCAAATACAATCTACAGATATTATCTAGGTGAAAAAGTAAACGATGGACGACGTTTAAGGCAACAGTAAGTTATGGCTTCAGATGTAACTTCAGAATTTTTTCTAAAAGCTTTATAATTCCCAGGAAGATTCTACCTTTTGCGAAGCTATTTCTAGATTTTCTATATTTGTAGATTTTCGAGTGTTTGTTCGAATTCGAGCACCAAAATGGGCCATACTCGAATATTATTTGGAAGTCGAATATTTCAACTCTTTTAGAAAATCGATCTTATTCGAATGTCGAATGTACTTAACATCTACAAGCACAGAGCCTCGAACGAATTATTCGACTACTTGATTGTTTGATTTATTTTCGATCATTCGAAATAATTGATGAGCGAACAAATTCGTTTGTTCATTCGTTCGAAATTTTTTGACATAGATCAACATCATTGATTCATTTGTCCGGAAAATTTTCGAGATAGAATTTATTCGTGTCAGTTTCTCTAACCCTCATGTGGCTAGTATCGAGGTTGTGTGCTGTTACACCGATGTTTTGTCGCTATCAAAACTCTGGCGCCAGGCTGGACTCGAACCCACAACCCGGTTAGCAGGAGGTGCGGGTTCGAGTTCGTTCATTCGTTCGATAAAATTTCTCCAAGCACAACTATAGAGGTCACCTATGCTACACAACGAATAAGCTTTGCCTCCACCTGAGCTCTGCTCTAAGCACTGCTCGTCTAAACGGGGTCCGGCGCATCGACGTCGGTGAGCGCCGTGTTTCCGGGTTGCCGACTGATTTATGCTGGCTGGCGATGGATGCGAGCAGAGCAGTGGTGACGTGTGTGCGATGGAGGTGCTGACACGCGTTGTTGTAACATTACCCGAGGCGACCTGCCAGTATCAACACTGAGTCGCTCTAAATATCCTCCACGCATTGATCTGCTGCTGTTCGTCTGTTCGACGTGACGACGCTGACGTCCGTGGTGTTGTCCGACATCAGTGGTTGCACGTTCAACGACGTCAAGCACAGGACGTCATCACGCCGCTCATCTTCTACCTGGCTGGAGACCACCCTGAGCAGCGTCGTCTGGCTCACGAGGCTCTCCTCAGTTCATCGGTTGGCCGACTGGAGTGTGCCTGATTCTGAAAGCCATCGTTGTTGAGTGCGCCTTGCTTCTGCTGTCTGATTCTGATGTAATTTTATCGTACTCTCTGCCCCTTACTGATACTGTAATTTTCTCAGTTATTCTGCTCTTCCATCCAAAATATGGGAGTATAGTAGACTAACTTCAACGGGCAACGTAGGTATAGCAGGAGCTCGATTCTAGAAGTCCCATCTTCCAGTCTTACCTTTGTACTGATATGATTCCGAGGCGCAAGGCGCGGGACATTCAGGGCAGCATGGTGGCGCTACGCGAAGTAGCAATAAGCGTCCATATCGATTACTGGCGCTGTCCAATCGATATAGGTACTTATCATTTTGTCGCGTCGCACTGCGACGCTGCCCTGAACGGTATATTAGGGGGAGGGGTCAGCATCAGGGATGAGCGGATTAACCATTATCCGTTATCCGGTTTCCGGCGGGTTTAGGCCTATCCGTTTTGTTGTTCGTTATCCGGTTGTTTTTGGCATCTTTATGATTACAAAATTTGGCACCCTTATGATTACTTTGTTGAATATAAGCTTTGCAGTGCTAGGTCGGTGCCTTCTCTTAGTTTTCAATGGCATAATTAGGCCAAACTATCAACATGCTCATAGCGCGTTCTGAAATGCAGAACACTGTCTTGCTCATTTCTATTTGTGGGGTTTTTCTTTCACCAAAGTACCTTCTAGCATAATGTGCTGTCTGGAAAAAAACGTGTCGGTTGAAGGAGAAAGGAATAAGTCTTCATACGAATCACTTCGTTTCAAGGATGTGCCAGATATTCGTCTTCTATGTACACGATCTTTTACCGAATTGAAACTATGTCTGGCATGTGTATAATTTCCGAGTGGTGGGTGGAAAGGCAGTACTTCAATATCCTTCAGTTCAATATCCTATCCTATCCTACTATACATAAATGCGTTAGTCCGTCCGTCCGTGTGTGTATGTGTGTCACAGACCTGTATGAACCAGTATAACATGTCAAACGTGTAAAAGTGACGCGCACGTGAATGTAAAACCTGTCAAGGCCTCATGTGCAATGGATGGAGATGAACCAAAATTAGCGGGGAATGACCAGGTTGGATGAATGAGTGGAAGTATTCGAACGGACAACCAGTATTGATTGACAGCATCGATTCTCGATGGGAGTTGTCGTATAACACCCCCATTTGACCAATCGGGATGTGACTATGATTATGCCGGATGAGGAGACCAATATTAATCGACGGTATCGATTTTTCGACCGCAGTTATCGGTTTTCGCCCATATTTGACCAATTGGAGTGGGAGTCACACGACAGTTTCTTTGATAATTACTCCCGCTTGCAGGAAATACTCCAAAGAGACTCAGACTGCTTTCAGAACAAGATAACAGTATCGATTGATTGACCGAATAACCGACGGGCTATCAATTTCTCTGCAGATTAGATCCTTCGGAGTGGAAATAGCACTAATGCGGTGGGCAGCGGACAAGGCTTTCGTCAATCGTTTTGAGGATCTCCCCTTACTCTATTCTGTATTATTCTAATAAGCAATATTAGTTTTTCTTCTCTTAATGGGACCGAAAGGTCAATAAACCGTCGTGTCCAAGGCGTTTTGTTTCGGAGTGTGGGCCGAAGTCCCAACCGGACGTTTTGCGGCCGATAGGTTTACGGGTAGTTGCCGAGCAGTAGAAGCAGCGGCTGACGAGCCGCACGTTCAATACTGGTATAGTACTTCGCCAATGACTTGTGGTGACCAGCCGATGGACAAGTCAGTGCATTAACATTCCAGTGCAATCCGGACACCTAGACTGAAAATTCGAACCAAGAACATTGAGTCGGAGTGTATGCGAAAGTCGGCGCCTTCTCAGAGTGCGCTACTTCGCGCCTGGAAGAAAAACACCGATAAGAAAGTTAAAGTTGCTCATTTGACATGTAACAAGGACACTATTACAAATCCCGACCTACTATTAGGATTAGAGAAAAAATGGTTTAAGATTAGTTTTAATTTTTGTTGTTTGTTCGTTATCCGTTTTTCCGTTATCCGACCATTTTTCGGAAAAATTATCCGTTATCCGTTATCTGGGTTTTAAAATTTTGTTATCCGCTCATCCCTTGTCAGCGTGTGACCTTATAAGAAACAAGCGAGCGCTTCTAGAAAAACCAAAACTGCACATCATAAAAGCTGTAAAGCTAAGAACATGCTAGAAACGAAAAAGATTAATAAAACTGAAAAAACATTAAAAAAATCCTCGGAGAAACCTCTGACAGATATATTTCGGCATTCGACGTGCCTAAGACCGAACGCTGCCCCGTGTTACGGATGTGTGTATGTGTGTGTGTTTGACGCGTTGCACGTGTCACTGGCGTGTGAAACACGATAATGTGACATGTGACACGTGACAACGTGTCATACGCATCACTAATTTTAGGAATTTGCAGTTTTATATGTTATTTCTTGACGTTAAAATGGCTCCGTGGTGTAAACTCTAGCTGGGACGATCAGCAATAGAAGGGCTCGAGGGTGTAGCCAGTCTTAATAGAAGTTGTTTGAGTCACATCCTGAAGGCTGTATTTCCCTCTCTAGTTCTATGTACGACGGTGCGTGTAGAATAGTTGTTCTCGAACGAATATATTCGAATAATTATTCGAATAGTCAAATATTCATTCGAATTCGAACAAAATTCGAAAGGGGGCCATGTTCGAAGATTGTTCGAATATTGAACAAACTTCAAATCTTTAAGCACATAATTTGACTCGAGCAAATTGTCCGACTATTCAAATATTCGATTGAACGAAAATCGGGCTTATTCGATTTCCAGTCATTCGAAAAATTTGATTGAAGAATAAATTCGCTCCATTTGCTCTATAAGAGTACTCAAAAGCACAACTTTAGCGTGTAGCGCAGTCGGGGGAGGTGCCGGAAATACGAATCGGGAACCTGTTGCCGTGTACGCGGTACCAGGTTCCTGGTTCGTTTGTACGATAAAACTTCTCAAAAGCACAACTATAGCGTATCAGTCAAGCCTTTCATCCCTCTTGGATCGGTGAATTGGTACCAAACTTGTCTGAGAAGGGTAAGGCGCTGACTTGTTCATCGGCTGTCCACCGCAGGTCATTATGTGGCCAAATACGCATTCAAATCGCTCCCACGACATCCCGTAGAAGTGGAATGCATGGCGCATCCCAAAAGAGGTTGAGTAACGAGGCCGTTATCCTTCATCCTTGTCCTTAGTTCTATGCGCAGAACAAAGCGGCATGGCTGACCCCTACGTTTAGTGTTCGCGAATGACGTTTTGTGTGACGGTGGCAGTTATAGATTCACTGATTCATGTGCTTATTTCCCGTTTTGCAGCTCGTTTCCGTCATTGACAGGGTTGCCGAGTCGACATGGGGACGTTCACAGGAAGGGTGCTATTCCCGGCAAAGAGTCAGCGAATTAATGTTCGACTTGTCTGGAGAATTTAACATACTATTAGGTTGTAACGAATTAAATGGCACTGGCTCGCGCCATTTTTTGGCGCGTCTTTACGCGTTTGATCAAGAACAAACCGTAACATGTGGCATACCATTTAGAAGCGCAAACTTTGCTCTACCGGTGAGTACCAAATTTTCTATGTAAAAGTGGGAAAACTTTAGAGTTTTATTGACTTTTTTGCAGATGGACAAAGGGGTAATCCGAGGCATTTACTTGTATGAATTCAAGCTGGGCACTACAGCTAAGGAGGCGGACGAGAAGATCAACGCCGCATTCGGTCAAGGATGTTCCACAATTCGGACGGCGTATCGTTGGTATCAGAAGTTCCGGAATGGAGATGAGAGCTTGGAAGAACATGAAGGTCGTGGGAGGCATAGTGATGTTGATGAGGACAAGCTGAGAGATGTGGTAGAGGAGGATCCACACAAAGGTACCAGGGAGATAGCGAAGGTTCTTGGCGTCAGTCACAACACAGCTGCCCGGCATCTGAAAGAAATTGGAGAGACCAAAAAGCTGGAAAGATGGGTGCCTCACGAGCTGTCTGAGGGGCAAAGAAACCGACGATATGAGATCTCGTCCGCACTGCTTCTGCGGAACGAAACCCTGATCGCATCGTAACCTGTGACGAGAAATGGATAATGTACGACAACAGGCGAAGATCGGCACAGTGGGTGGACAGCTATGAGAGCCCCAAGGTTTTTGCGAAGCCGGAATTGCACCAAAAGAAAGTAACGGTGGCAGTATGGTGGTGTTCGCTGGGAAATATTCACCACAGCTTCATCCCTCCCGGTGAATCCATCACGGCAGAGAAGTACTGCATTGAAATTGAAGAAATGATGAAAAAGTTGAAGGATATCCGGCCAGCCTTGGTAAACCGAAGGCGAGTTCTCCTTCTGCACGACAATGCTCGCCCCCCATGTAGCACGAATGACGTTGCAGAAATTGAATGAGCTGAGCATTGAAACCCTACCACATCCTCCGTTTTCTCCCGACCTCTCCACAACAGACTACCATTTCTTCAAGCATCTTGGCGACTTCTTGGTAGGGAAAATATTCAAATACCAACAGGATGCCGAAAGTGCCTTCGAAGATTTCGTCAATTCCAGAACTTCTGATTTTTATGCTACTGGGATAAAAAAGCTTGTGTCACGTTGGCAAAGATGTGTAGAATCAGAAGGTTTTTATTTCGATTAATAAACTTGCCTACAAGCCGAGATATTAACTGTTTAAATTTACAGTGGTTCAGTGCCATTTATTTCGTTGCAACCTAATAACTTGCCTATCGGCTGCTCACCTCAACTCATTGTGTAAGTCACATATGCCTTCATTCTACCTCCACGATATCCCGTCGAAGTAAAGTGCGGTGCGCAACCCAGAGGATTTAATGCTTGTCGATAGCTGTTCTTTATCCGGGCATCGCATTGGGAGGAGGGGGGGGGGGAGTTAACGCTAATTCATCCATGACGAGGATAACTTTCCAAATATTCTGCGACGTGTCGCAAATTCTTAAGTTGTTTATCCCTGGAAGCGAAAGTCGCGTGTGTGAATAATAGCTGTCATGCTATTCAAGTTCCCATGCGTCATGTAGGGTTGGCGCTTTGATCCTAGAAAGGCACGGAGTTTACTGCTAATATTCCGTCTTTCTAAGGAGAAAGGCGTTCTGGCCCTCACGGGAGTCTTCAGCATAGCTTACCGGATGCGCCACTCACTTCACTTTCGAGTGATGTCGCTAAGGATAATATTTATTGGAATCCATCTCAGTCGAAGGTGTCGAATACCCGCTTGAGACTGTCTGAGAGCCCAGGACAGAAGTGCTAGTGCTTTCATTTCAATCCAGAAAATATGGGGAAAAGGCATGGGATTTCGCACCTGTAGGCTGTTTCTTCGCGGTTAGAATTGAACCACTTATGGCATCCGTTCTGCTAGTTCTACTTACTAGTTTGCTAAAATTGTGCTGAAGAAGCGATTCCCTTGTGGCTGGATGGAATGAATTTTTAAATGTTTTCTGGCATACTGGGTAATTGTTTGTCGTCAAACGTCAAAATTGAGTGCAAGTTCATTTTGGAGACATCGTCGCTGCAATTGGCGTTGACAGCTCAACGACTATCCTTCCTATTTATTTATTTATTTACACGTGGAGATCCACGCAAAAATAGAACAAACAAAACATGGACGTTTGAAACGAGCACAGAACGAATAAAACATATCTTGATTGATTCAAACAACAGACAACAGCAACAGTAGGAAGAAAACTGTTAAGGAACATCTTGGAGATACCTGTCAAGAAGTCTTTTGAAAAAAAAACTTGTTGATAGGCATTTCCAATTGTTCCTTAATAGAAAAACGTTAGTAAAAAGTTTCATTAATAAAAAAATCGAATTTCAAAAATTTCCGAAGAGCAACATCTTACAAAAATCGTTATTGCAATGGCCTTCACGATTTTCGTAAGATGTTTTTCTTCGAATTTTCGTAAGATGTTTTTCTTCGAAAATGTTTGACGTTCCTTAAATTGAGTTCTTGCTCGATCTGTGAAAAATGTCGACCTCATATTATTCCTGGGTTTTGGAATTTGGATCTTCATCTGGCCTCCTCTAGTATTTGAGTAAGATAGTGATTAAAATTCTTTAAGAGGAAGATCCAACATACCGTATCTATCTGCGTATCTCAATATTCCGTTAAAATTATCTGTCGGCAGAGGGCCTGGGTATGCAGCTATCCAAGTGTTATTTTAAAATGCTTATGAGTGAATGCTAAAATAAAATAAAATAATGAAATAATAAACTAAAATAATATAACAATAAATGAGTAATAAGTGGCTTTTTTGTTTACTTTATAACATCGTATTTTGGAATTAGTTTTCAACGTTTTATTCCTTGACGATATCAGTTTTAATCGTTTTACTCCTTGATGATATCAATCAGTCTTTTCCATGCATTGAGTTTCTTTACATTAAGTGGTGGCGCAGGCTAGGTAACTCTATCCAACCCTGACTGTCTAAAGGGGTTACTATCACCGAAGCCTGCATCCTGCTAGCCTGCTTTACCCATCCTGTCGGTCCCACGTGGGAGGTTGGTATACCCGTGTTCCGAAGCTCCGACAGGTTTCATCGATCAAGAAATGCGGCATCATAGCCAACTGATGATGTATTTGCAGGTTAGGATTGCAAGCTGGGTAGGTAACAATACTGAAGACAGTTCCTCGTTAAGTTTCCTAGGCACACTATTATTAAAAAATACCTGCGCCCAACGACTTAGGAACAATTTACGCCATTTATTGTTGCCTTTCCAGTATACTTACTGCTTCTTCCTATGTTTCTTGTTGAGGACGCCTTCGTTGAGCGGATTAAATAAATAAATAAATAAACAAATAATATAATTTTTGTTCGTGCAGAATAAAGTACATCAAATCAAATTGAACTAATGGTGGGAACAACTCGTACCACCATACAGCAGTCTCCTATTTGTTAATCAGATATCTTTCGATCGATCGATTCTTTCGATGCGGTAGCGCAGTCGGAGGAAGCGCCGGCTGTCACATGCACCTCCATTCAAGGTTCTTGATTCGAGCCCGGCGTAAACCATCCAAGCCTTCCACTTCTCTGGGCTCCACGAATCGGTACTAGGCCTGCCCTGGAAGGATAAAGCGCTGACTTGTCCATCGACTGGCCACTGCAAGTCATTGTATGGGCCAAATACGCATTCAATTTCTTGTTTTTCCTCTTCTCCTCCACTTCGCCTTCCTTCGTATTTCTACCTAGTTGTTCTACACTTTCTTTTAGGTTTTATGCTACATTGTAATTGTCACTTTTTTTGTATTTACTTATTTATTATCAATTCAAACCACTCACTATAAGGTAAGGTATAAGGGTAGATAATTCGTGGAAGGAACAAATTAAATTGGCTATTGAAAGATAACATGATAAAAGAAAAAAGAATAAAGAAAAGGCAAGAGAGGAGGGCATAATTGATGAAGATGAGGGAAAACTGAATGTTCATGATTATTTTCTTGTCCAGTTCGCAATTTTAGTGTTGTTTGATTCCTGATTCATGAGTGTCTCGTATGGTGTGTTCATTTAATTAACATTCAAGCAAGCAAATTCCTCCATACCGGTTTTAGGCAGAATGCGTGTCGCATCCTGCAAAGGGTTTTACGAACGCCGACCTTTATCTTTTTTTATTCTTTATTTTTTAGAAAAGACATTCAAGCAAGCAAATTCCTCCATGAAAACAGTTATCCTTCTGTGCAGAGTTCGCACTTGAATTCAGTCGACCTCGACATGTTTACGCCATCTCTCAAAGCATCTCTGCCGTCCCAGAGAACCATCCTGTGGTGATTAATTATTCGATCTATGCTGAATGTTTTACTCGAAGTATCATCAACATCTGCCTCCATCAAAAAACCAACACACGCAATCCACCACCAGTGATACATGGTGAGCGACGGCGTTAGCGAGTGACTTGTTTGTCAATTTAATGAGCGTTTTATCAGCCTTAAAACCACAAGGTGGCATAACTAGGTGGTGCGGTAGGCCCCTACTCAAACGGTGCTCACATGGCTTGTTCAACATGTCTTATCCCTTTTTGGAAAGTAGGTATGGTACTAGTCGTTAATGTGGCCTACATGAGTGCAACCAAACAGAGCGCCGACCACCAAACACGTGAGCCAGTCGATGCACTGATCGCACGCGTTTGCTGCGGGTGGGCCCTGATTGGCTAGGTGCGTCCCCCGCGGCCTGTAGACCCCACTAACGACCAGTACCGGACAAAGTATTGGCCTTTTGATAGCCTTCCCTCTGCCGGTCATTCTGTTGTCAAGTCATGTGGTCAGCATTAACCATCATGGCTGCTAACGGCTTAAAAGTAGGATACATGGCGTACCTTAATGAAATCAGTCTTAGGCGGTCTTCCTCTCTGCTATGGGAATTTGATGAGCCGTGTTACTGTGACTGTTTCACTCTCCCTCTACTGTGGTATTCGTGGGGAAGGAACGATTCTTCATGGGGAAGAGCACATCGATATCCACGGTCGTTTGTCGGCCGACCAATTTCATCTGTCCATTGCTAGGATTTCTAATGCTATGGCACAATAGATGAGCCCATTGCCTCAGTCCAGATGTGGCCGGTGCCATGCTGTTCTTCGAGTATTACGGTAGCTTTGAAAACGTTGATATTTCTTAGGTCGATGGCCATTGTCTAGATTACAAGACGTTGTTTTACTACTACTTACAACAGCTTAATCAGCTGA
Source organism: Heligmosomoides polygyrus bakeri (assembly GCA_947359475.1). Lineage (NCBI taxonomy): Eukaryota > Metazoa > Nematoda > Chromadorea > Rhabditida > Heligmosomidae > Heligmosomoides > Heligmosomoides polygyrus. Next base: position 12,494,018 of record OX375866.1, read on the forward strand.
AATTGTCAAGAAAAATTTCGTTATTGAAATTTTCTTTCTATTTTTTAAACTCTAATAATAATTTATGCCTTCAACTTTATTTTTAATTTTAATTATTAGACTATATCTATTGTTTCACCTATTATTCCTGTTATTTGTTTACTATTATCTTATTTTCTAATTTCTAAGGATTCCTATTTTTATTACATGATTTTTAAAGTATTTAATTATATATGTAGTTTGATTATCAATGTCTGGATTACAATGCGTTGTTTTACAATTACAACAGCTTAGTTATTGTACAGTTTAGTCAGCTGAAATTTTTAAAAAATAATTTTATTACCAAAATTTGCAATTCTACTTTTTAAATTTTAGTATTATTAAAGTTTTTAAATTATAATTATTGGCAATTTCTGCTGCTTCATTTATTATTACTTTGATTATTTTATTTTATTCTCAAATATCCAAGGATTCCTATTATATCTATTGTTTCACTTATTACTATTATTATTATTATTTCTATTATCTTATTTATAATTTAAAAAATGACTCCTAACTGTACGTATAATTAATTAAATATTTTATAAACGTTAAATGATTCCTGAAATATTTAATCATACATATAGTTTAGTCATCAATCTTAGATTACAGCCATTTTGTTAGTAAAAATTTCATTTCTATTTTTGAAGTTTTGACATTAATTCAAGCTTTTGGGTTTATTTTTAATTTGATTATTATGTCTATCGCTTCACTTATTGCTTTTATTTTTATTTTTATCATCTTGTTTTATTTCTGGATTCTATTAGGGGGGGGGGCAAAAGTAATGAGACAAATTGAAAAAAATCTTTATCTCTTTATAACTCAATTACAACTCAACGATGCTGAGGAATGTAATTGCCATTAAGGTCAGCGACCTTGCTGCCATCAGCCAACTTCCTGATCCCTTCCTTTCAGAACTGCTTGGGCCTGGTGTTGATCAACTGCTCGATATTGTTATCAAGGACTGCTTGGGTTCTTGTGTCCCCTCCGACTAGGAAGTCCTGTAGGCTCAAGTAGTAGTGGTAGTCGCATGGAGAGATGTCCAGCGAATACGGTGGGTGAGGCATGTGAACGTAGCTGGCCAAGCTTATCCGTGGTTACTTGTTCCCGATGGGGTGCGGCGTTGTCGAAGAGGAGAACCTTCTTGAAGCGCAGCGAATGAATAAGAGCGAGTCGCCGGCCCATCTCTTCTATTTCGTTCACCATGGCCTTAGAGTTTATCGGAGTGTTCTTGGGAAACAGCTTCCGGTAAACCTGTCCATGGGCGCAGACCCAAAAGCTCCAAAGGTGCCTCTCGCCGTGAACATCTCGCCGAACGAAGGTCGGTAACAGGTCACCAGGCCTCACCCAGACTGGCTGCTTGGCAGGGTTAAGGTAGAAGACGTACTTCTCATCTTGCGTGAATATTGAGCCCAGACTGCTCGGGGTTGGGAATTGGGCGAGATTTGCGCGACACAGGTCGACTCGTCAGACTGGGGTTTCGGCATGGGACAGACTGCGGTTTTGGCATGCTTCTGGAAAGGGCGCAATTCGTAACTTCTCAGGTGTCTTTAGTAAGTAGCATACAAACATACAAATACGATAAGCACGAAACCAGATTCCAGCCACGAGATATATGGACACGGCATGGGGTGTCTCATTACTTTTGGCCCCCCCCCCCCTAATAAAGGTCCCCTTTTTTATCACATGATTTTCAAAGTATTTAATCGTATACTCATATGCCGTTTCCATTTAAATTCGGCTCTATTTTAAGAAAAAATAAACCTATCTAAAGTCGTAATAGCCCCTTGTAACAAAAGAAGACTGGCATTTGTTTCAAAAATATGCATGGAAAGCTCCTATACAGTGTGTCTTAAGAAGAAATGTGTACAGTTTTTGAGTGAGGTTGATTTTCTACTCCCTGATCAAAAACAGTGTTTTTTCGGTTGATTCTGAAGTGCTCCGCCACAAAGAATTGTTCGTGCGAAGAAGTTGTGCCGTGCACTTGTCTTGAACCTTGCGATGCTGATTTGATTGATTGTGTAAATGCCGCTTCCCTGTCGTTATACAGTGGTGGAGAATGGTCGTTCCTTTGCTGTGATCGCTTTTGCTGTTTCTAGATGCTTAGTCATGCAAACAGCAATCACACTCTCATTCCAGTAAACAGCGTAATGAACGAGTGCACAGCACAATTTTTCAATATAACACGTAGGCAAATTCATTGATCTCTAGCACATAAAGAAGCCCAAAAAATATAAAAGTAAACATTGAACCTAAGCAGTTTGATAGATTTCAAATTATGAGGATTTTGTGTCTATTTAAGCATGTAGTTATTTTTTCTCAAGAAACTCTGCAAGCGTGAATTTTTGTTGAACTCTTCTTTAAAAAGGAAGTAGGAAAAATGATAATTTCATTTTCGTTGGACAATGTTTATTCAAACTTTAGATGTACATGTCTCACTTGATTTGCAAAATGTCCGATGTCAATTGTTTAATCTCTATAAGTCTGGTTTCGAATTAAAAATTTTTAGCTAAAAATAGAAATGGTATGAAGAAGAAAAGGCAACGTTATTCAATCTCTTTTGGGGTGCGCCACGCATTCTACTTCTACGGAAGTGGCGGAGCCGACTTGGATGCGTATTTGGCCATACAATGACTTGCCGTTTCCAGCCGATGAACAAGTCAGCGCTCTATCCTTCCTAGACAAGTTGGTACCAATTCACCGACACCGGAGGGATGGAAGGATTGGTTGGCCTGGGCGGGAAATCCGATCACATGCACCCTATACCAGTAACCTGGTACAGTGTGCATGTGATAGCCGCCGCCTCCTCCTACTGCGCTCCCAGCGCCCCATTCTCAGTCTATTCAGCTGAAATTGTTCAAAAATATTTATTATACATTATTTTTTGTTTTGAAATGTTTACTGCCACATTAAAATACTTAACTCTATTATATTTGTGCCGAAATTCCACGCGTGATCTCTACTGTTATTAGAGTTTTGCTAGAATAAAAGTCACTGATACGCTAATAGCTTCGCCTTGCTTGGAGAAATGTAGAAGGCAGATTAAATAGTTTTGTCGTAGAATGCGCTATTCTCTCTCTACTTCTGGCTGATATTCTGAAGGCAATTTGAATGCATATTCAGCGTGCGCGACGAATTGCTGTGGTAATGGTCCATTCTTTCCATTTGGTGACCTTGGAGGTATAGGAGGATTGGTTGACCTGGGCGGGACCTGAGCCATACACCTTGACTAAGTTTCAACTAGAAATGGCCTCAGTTCCGCCTGGTGACATCAGCACTCAGCCGAACTCGAAGATTGTCTTCAACGCGCCGTACGACGACAAGCACACCTACCACATCAAGATCATCAACGCCTCGGGACGACGCATCGGATGAGCGATCAAGACCACTAACATGAAGAGGCTCGGCGTCGACCCGGCCTGCGGTGTGCTCGACCCGAAGGAGGCCACACTCATGGCTGTCTCCTGCGATGTGTTCGACTACGGCCGTGAGGACACCAACAACGACCGTATCACCGTCGAGTGGTGCAACACCCCCGATGGGGCCGCCAAGCAGTTCCGACGCGAGTGGTTCCAGGGAGACGGTATGGTCCGCAGGAAGAATCTGCCGATCGAGTACAGTCCTTGAAGAGGGCGTGGCGTATTTAATTTAATATTTCAACGCGAGAGTTGCAGCGTGTTCTGACTGCGCTATCCGGCCTACAAGTTATAATAGAATCAGCCTATATGAGGATCTGTACGGCGCAGCTCCTTGAGCACGCCTTCCTTCTGAGAAAAGGGTTGACCTGTTTCTGCCTTAAATAGCAGGTCTTCTGACTCTTATCTCGGGATTAGTATACGTCTTCAGAAAAACATCTGAGGCAACAATTGGCTTCACAGGGGCGTTGATGGATTAGAATAAGCTAGCCATCTCGTGTGTTGATGTTTCCTGTTCTACATCCGGCCTAATGATATCATGATTCGGTGACGTTTTGCTGTTTGTCTGTTTATTTCAGTTGTACCACGCATTCCAATTTGCCATGGTATTGTGACCCATGCGCTCGATCCATCAGGACTGATCAGCACAAACAAACCAGCATCCTACTCCATATAAAAGGGCCAGTGTCTGCCCATCCATCGGTCCGTTTGTCCTTTTCTTTAGCTGTCCGTCTCATCATATGTCTATCTTCCCAATACGCCGTGCCACGAGTGTCGCGACTCAGAAGACGTGCCACAAACGTCGTTCCGCGGGCATGCGTTTTCAGAAGAGTGTCACTGACGTCATGTCACTGGCGTTGGGGTTCAGAGAACTTGTAGAAGAAAATGAATTGAACTCAGTGAAGGCATACATTTGAAGGCGAAGAAACGTATGGCAACTAGCTCGTGAAATAGCGAAGCGATTAAAAGGTAAAGGACGGTGCTACTCAATCCCTTCTGGGATGCGCCACGCATTCTACTTCTACGGGATGTCGTGGAGGCGAGTGCGCAAGCGGGTCCCTGTGGGCCAGAAACGCTTTCAAATTGCCTCCACGATCTTCGGTTGGAGTTGAATCCCAAAAAGAGGAGATTGACGAACGCAGAGCCTTACCCTTTATGGAGAGTGCGGCTTGCGGAGTAGAGGAACAGAGAGCTGGAAGCTATAAGGAGGGAAAGAATGGACCTATTGACGTGGAAAGCAGGGAGAGCTCAGTGATTTCCGGCGAATCTGCTCCTAATTTTTGATGGTGGTGTTAACTGGTCTAGGACATTGAGGAGATGGGAGGTACGGTATGATACGGTGCCGTTAGCGTGTTGTATGTCCCTACAACCTGTCGTTGACTCATCGCTGTTCCATCGTTGATTGTCTAAGCCTCTTCAGCAGTTCTGACTCAAATGAATTTCTCATCTCAGTTGATGAGAGGTGACGGTCTAGCCGCCTGTACAGGGGCATAGATACCCGATTGTCTGCCCTTACCATGCTCCTTGCCCATCCCTACCTATCCGTCCCGGCTGATGGACGAGGGCCCGGAATCAGCCCTCAGGATCAATTGCTTGTTGCTGCTGGTCGGCTGAGTGTGCGTGTGCGGCTTTAAATAACAGCCCACTTGGAGGCCGCTGCTGCTGACTCCACCGCCAAGCGCCTCCAGTCTGAGAGTCGTTAGAGCGATTTGTGAGTAAGCAGGCAACAGCCTCGGCCCTCGATATATATGATCGATTCAAGAGCAGTCGATATCGCAATCGATCTGAGCATACAGCTCTCTTCTGTGTAGCCTATTTCTAGCCGCTACATCTGTTGCTCATTATCTCTTGAGATCACCAAATTTCGGCTGCTACTAGAACGGTCCGGATAAAACGCGACTCCCACTCCCGATTCCAATTCGTCTTTGTTTTATTTTTTATTTTTTGATTCACGCAAAGGTGCGCCTCACAAGGGATTGAAAAATTCAAAAACCAATGTAGTAAAAAAAATTCTGGAGTATTATTACGGCGAACAAGTTCTAGTTTTAGTTTTAAGTTTTAGTTGATTTTTGTTACAAATGATCACAAAAGGAGGACATATTGTGAAGTGTGCCGGGCATTCTATTAGGTTGTAACGAAATAAATGGCACTGAACCACTGTAAATTTAAGCAGTTAATATCTCGGCTTGTAGGCAAGTTTGTTAATCGATATAAAAACCATCTGATTCTACACATCTTTGCCAACGTGACACAAGCTTTTTTATCCCAGTAGCATACAAATCAGAAGTTCTGGAATTGACGAAATCTTCGAAGGCACTTTCGGCATCCTGTTGGTATTTGAATATTTTCCCTACCAAGAAGTCGCCAAGATGCTTGAAGAAATGGCAGTCTGTTGGGGAGAGGTCGGGAGAAAACGGAGGATGTGGTAGAGTTTCAATGCTCAGCTCATTCAATTTCTGCAACGTCATTCGTGCTACATGGGGGCGAGCATTGTCGTGCAGAAGGAGAACTCGCCTTCGGTTTACCAAGGCCGGCCGGATATCCTTCAACTTTTTCATCATTTCTTCAATTTCAATGCAGTACTTCTCTGCCGTGATGGATTCACCGGGAGGGAGGAAGCTGTGGTGAATAATTCCCAGCGAACACCACCATGCTGTCACCATTACTTTCCTTTGGTGCAATTCCGGCCTCGCAAAAACCTTGGGGCTCTCATCGCTGTCCACCCACTGTGCCGATCGTCGCCTGTTGTCGTACATTATCCATTTCTCGTCACAGGTTACGATGCGATCAAGGAATGGGTCTGTTTCGTTCCGTAGAAGCAGTGCGGACGAGATCTCATATCGTCGGTTTCTTTGCTCCTCAGACAGCTCGTGAGGCACCCATCTTTCCAGCTTTTTGGTCTTTCCAATTTCCTTCAGATGCCGGGCAGCTGTGTTGTGACTGACGCCAAGAACCTTCGCTATCCCCTGGTACCTTTGTGTGGATCCTCCTCTACCACATCTCTCAGCTTGTCCTCATCAACATCACTGTGCCTCCCACGACCTTCATGTTCTTCCAAGCTCTCATCTCCATTCCGGAACTTCTGATACCAACGATACGTCATCCGAATCATCCGAATTGTGGAACATCCTTGACCGAATGCGGCGTTGGTCTTCTCGTCCGCCTCCTTAGCTGTAGTGCCCAGCTTGAATTCATACAAGTAAATGCCTCGGATCGCCCTTTTGTCCATCTGCAAAAAAGTCAATAAAACTCTAAAGTTTTCCCACTTTTACATAGAATATTTGGTACTCACCGGTAGAGCAAAGTTTGCGCTTCTAAATGATATGCCACATGTTACGGTTTGTTCTTGATCAAACGCGTAAAGACGCGCCAAAAAATGGCGCGAGCCAGTGCCATTTAATTCGTTACAACCTAATACTTCTACGAGATGTCGTTGCGATTTGAATGCAAATTTGTCCTGTACAATGACTTGCAGCAATTATCCAATGGGCAGAGGTCAGAGCTTTTCTTCCCAGTCAAGTCTGGTGCAATCGACGATTACTCGAGGTATGGAAGGCTTGGTTGGCCTGGGCGGGGTCCGAACCAAAATCTTCGGTTCTTGGTGCACGCGACAGACGATGCCTTCTTCGACTGGGCCACCATTTTTTTTAGTTTTAACTTCTGTCGATATTTTTTGCGTAGGTATCAAGAAGCCTGAGAGGTTTTGTAAGAACGCAGGATATGGACCATCTCCTATTCTGCTAATCAAACTTACAACCTATACAGAAATTTTTTCGGAAGTTTTTATTCGTTTCTTTCCTTTTCTATTATTTTATGAATTATTTTATATTTTTTATAACAGTCAGCAATGATGTAATATAATACATTTATCATATTATATGTAATTGTATTGATTATAAATTTCTATTTATTTATTTTCTTTATTTTTATTTTTCTACTTCCTTGACTTTCTAACAGATTTTCCTGTCACTTTTATCATTTCTTCTGGTACTAATCGTTAATGTGGCCTACATCGTAAAGGTTTAACTCCGGTATGCTATTTCGTTGTGGCTTGATTTATCCGATGCATCCCTCGCCCCCATGTAGGCCATATTATCGACTGGTTCGTTTGCCCTTATTCGAAGTGCTTTATCCTCTAAATGCTTCTAGGTCTCATGGTTCTTTGTTATTTCTAGTTGAGTTTTTCCATATCAGTTAGGCTGTTAGGCCTTTACCTGTCTAATGTCACCACCACTCGAAATTTATTTAGTTGCGCCTAATTTCGACTTTCGAAATAACAAAAATTGATTTTTTCTGTGTACTTTAAGTATTGTTTGCTAATTATCTGCTGTTTCGTTGGTGTTGGAAGCAAGCTGGATATGGACTACTTTATCAGGATTGTTTGTTTTATTCTACACTGCATCATTTTCAATGAGGCTAGTGTTCGCTAGCAGACCTGCAAGAAATGTTTAAATTGTCGGCTAGCACGGTGTACATATTTATTTATTTATTTATCTATTTATTTATTGAAAGCACATGGTAGTGCGCTTAATACCGAGTATTAAAAAAGTCATTAGAAAAGCATGGCAATAATAATGACAAATTATCCACCAAGATGAATGATTAGGAACAACATTTAAAAAACCTAACAAAGAGAAGAAAATGAATCTAAAAGGCAAGCGAGGATTGCAACTTATCTCCCTTCTTCGCTTGGGAAGAAATTGAGCCATTGGTAGGTAAATAATGCGGATTTTATAGAACACTCAAGCATGAGGTTTTAAGTAAGACCATTATGCGGAATCCTAAACTAGAATTTACGGCGTGGCAGTAACCCTTTGACGTTCAGTGGTCGGATTCGTCAACGACTTACATAACTTTAACAGAGAATTCACAGCGAAAAACCCAGATAATGCGGCTTATCAAGCGATATGGCATGCGATAAGCGGCGTTATCTGAGTTTTCCGCTGTGAATTCTCTTTTAAAGTTATGTAAGTCGTTGATAAACCCGACCTCAGGACGTAACGAATGCCCTTCTATAGATTTTTTCAGATTCATTTTTTGAACAACAAAACTAGTATTAGGTTGGGAACTAAGTCTCTGCCGTTTTTTGAAAATTTTATTCTGAATTCCGCTGAAAGTTTTTTACACAGCATTATTCACCCTTCAAAGAGGATGATCTGCTCCACAGGAATTTATGGGATCTCTCATAGTCGGAGGGGGGGCACATAACTAAAAATTACGCAACAAATTAACTTGGGATTCGCGGAGCGGGTTCTAGAGGACAAAATAGGGCCCAAGCTGACAAATTTAAAAACAAAAAATTTACAACTTACTCACTTTACTTTGATACTTTGATGGTCCTTTTGTCGGCTGGAGGTCTTCTCAGCGGGGACCACAACTCTTCCAGACCGCTCGATCTCTTGCTGCTTGCATCCAGTGAGGCAGACTCCGCTCTCTGAAAGATCTTGAGAATGAGTCTGCCCATCGCGTTGGCGGTCGTCCCAGTGGTCTCTTATGGTCTCTCGGGAGCCATTCTGTGACACGGAGACTCCATCTATCGTCCTTTCGTCGAAGCAGGTGTCCGGCCCAGCGATATTTGGACTTCTTCATGTACTGCAGCGGGTCTGCTAATTGCGACTTCTCCCGTAGCTCCGAGCTTCGTAGGCCTTCTTGCCATTGCTCACGAAGGCTTGTCCTCAGAAGACTCTCCAGTGCACGATGCGTAGTTTGCATCGCTCTGGCGATTGCCTTGTTGTCGGGCCAGGTTTCCGTCGCGTAACACATCGCAGGCAGTACGGAGGCGTTGAATATCGAGGCCTTGAGGCCGGCATCCTTGACCTGATCGGTGACTTCGCGAATCGAACTGAAGGCTGCCCATGCTGCGCGTCTCCTGCGGGCGATTTCAGGAGCGAGGTCGTTATCCATGTTCAGCTCTCTTCCCAGATATAGGTAGGAGTCGACCTGTTGTAGAGCGACTCCATTTAACCTTACGAGTCCCGTGTCACACCACTGGTTGACCATAAATTGCGTAATTAAATGTAATTAAATTTACAACAAAAACGAAAAATTCATCACGGTCGTAAAGCTATGTGCGCCCTTCACCATGACAAATCCTATAACAGGTTAGACGGCCGTCAGCTCTCTTTGAATTATCCTTGCCCGCCGGCTCATCTTTAAAACCGCGAGTATTTGTTTGTTTGTTTGTTTGTTTGTTTGTTGGTTTTTTGTTCACTTTTTGGGTCGTATTCTGTCTCTAGAAGCCGCTCCATAAATTCCAAGTCAATCTGCGTAATTTTTAGTTATGCGCCCCCCCCCCCGCCGACTAGGATAGATCCTATTTATGTTAGGTTTTTTCTGTTTTTCGTTTGCTCTGATTTTCGTTAATTTTCAGGGCATTGAAATGGAGTCTCCACAAGACATACCTTATTTTTACCAGCAGCTCCTACTCTTTGGTTAATTTTTTTTCGAGCAATGGGACTATTCTGTTGTTTATTTGTTCATGCTGATTCTTGTCAGTTTTGTCAAAAGGCGAAGAGTGACCATTACCAACAGCTCCTCTTTGTGCAACTTTTTTTCGCGCTGTTTCATAATTTCGCCAATTTTATGTCATCGAAATGGAGTGAAAAAATTAATCAAAGAGAAGGAGCTGCTGGTAAACATAATTTACGCTCTGAAAATGAACGAAATTCAAAATGAGCGAGAAACCTCCACAAGTTCTAATGGAGCAAATCATCCTCTTTGAGTGATATATCTGCCAAAAGCTAAGCAGGGAGGAGTTGTCGACTGGCGTCAATTTTCTTTCTTTGACGTTTCACTTAAATGACCTAAAAATTGAAAAAATTGAAATGGGAAAAGTGAACTTCTGATAGAGCAAATCGTTCTCTTTCGAATAGAACGTAAATATAACGTTATGCAAAAAAAAAAAATTTAGTGAAATTTAGAATAAAATGTTGAAAAAAACGGCGGTTACTTACTATTAGCTTCTAATCTAGTAGTGTGGTTAGGCGGTGGTACGGTGGAATTGAATAATGAACTGTTGCTTCATATTAATTGTTAAATTATTGAGAAATAGAGGTGACAAATATAAAGAAAAGCAAAGGAAAGGCAGTTACTATATCACAAAGTAAAATTTATTTATTTATTTTTATTTATTTATTTAGTACACTACAGAGAATGTGCAATAAAGCAACTAAACAAAACATATTACTTAAGCAGGAGGGTTAGAAAATTCAGAAAAAAACAACAACAATAAGAGCAATAATAATAAAGACCAGATTAATCGCGATGAGAAGCAGCTGTGCTAAGAAGAAAAACAAGATATCATATCATATATCGTAAAATGTCATAGCTTTCAATTTTATAAATTTTGTCTCTACAATAAAGCTTTAAAAGCGGCCGTGTGGTTATTGTTCTAGCTGCGCGACAGTCGTGATACTCCAAAGAAGTTGGTAATTGTTTCGCTTGATGTTAGTCTCTGGTCGCGTGTAGCGCAGTTGGAGGAGGCGTTGGCTGTCGCCTGCACCATACCAGATTCTTGGTTCTGGTCTCCCGCCCAGGGCAACCAAGCCCTCCATCCCTCCGGGGTCGGTGAATTGGTACCTCCGGGAAGGATAAAGCGCTGACTTATTCATCGGCTGGCCACCGCAAGTCATTGAACGCATTCAAATCGAACCCACAACATCAAATAGAAGTGCAATGGTGGCGCATCCCAAAGAGCATGAAATAGCGCCGTCTTTTGTCCTTTATCATTATATTAGTCTCTCTGGAAGAAAGATGAAACGGGTGCGATCATAGTACCTTCATCAGGCCAGAAAATTTCCTCCTCATAACGTTACGCTTCGACCAACTGTCGCAATCTCCGTTTTTAGAGTTTCCGTTCAGTCGTGCGTCTACAGAACTCTATCTTCTGGTGTGAAGCGAGCGTTTCCGTCAGCCTGTCTAATTGGGTCATCACTTCTTATTCAGACTCATATCACAGGAGTTCTTCGGCTGAAGCTAATCAATCAAGCAGCACCTGTGCCATGAGGCTTATACACTCAGTCGGTTTGAAACCAGATGATCGAAAGCCCTCCAAAGAGAAGATGAATTGTTGCTGGGTTTGAAAGGCTAAGCTTTGGGATGCTGTCGTGCCTAACTGGTGGTATGGGGCGAAATAAAACTAGAAGTCTGCATGACACCCCATAAAATAGTGACGTTTTCACAAAACTCTAGGGCTTTTTATTTATTCATTCATTCATTTTTGCAGTACTCTACATAAGGTAGGCATCAGGGAAAACACAGTCACTCAACAGAATCTATAATAACATAGAAGTCTGCAGTCGGCACTTAGCATTGCGTCGGAAAGTAGAAACCAAAGAGGGATTAAATTGGCAAAGGCGATTTTTACCGGTTACCTCTAGTTCTTGAGAATGCAATGCGACAAGAATTTGAACTGTCCATTTTCGGCATCTCACTTAGAATTTCGAACTCAACGCAAGAATCTTTGGCTTCTCGACAAGATTTCAGACAATTCAATACAAGTTCTTGGTTTCTTTAAGCCGAGTGAGTCAAGCTCATGTAACTGAAGCCATTCAGTCTGACGAAAAACCTTCTAGTGAAATTCCTTTCCATTTTTTCCGAGATGAGAATATAAAGGATAAAATGATAAAGTACGGCGTCAACTAAAGTCTTCAAACTTCGTGAAACTTTTCTTGACCAAGAAAGCCTTTAGGGAACGGAACAAATGGCAAGCTGAGGAACTATAAAAAAATAAAGGATAAAGGACGGCGTTACTCAATCCCTTCTGGGATGCGCCAGCGTATTCTACTTCTACGGTATGTCGTGGAGGCGAGTTGAATGCGTATTTGGCCATACAATGACTTACGGTGGCCACCCGATGAACAAGTCAGCGCTTTATCCTCTCGGACACGTCTGGTACCAATTCACCGAACCCGGAGGGATGGAAGGCTTGGTTGGCCTGGGCGGGAAATCCGAACCGGGAAGCTGGTATCGGGTCCACGCGACACTCGGCGCCTCCTCCGACTGCGCTACACGCACACGACAAGAAGATAAGAATATAGTTCCTTTTGAAAAGGGCAAAAGGCTAGGTACACTATTAGTCCTACATAACGGTCATACCCACGAACTAAGATCTGTTTGTCATCTATTGCAGGACATCTAAAAATAAGGTACGTAGACTCCAACGCTTTTCTGCAAATTGCTTCGCTGTGCAGAAAGTCGAGCTCGTTGCTATAACCCTTGCCGAGTGGTACAGCACGTATTCTTCCCGCGCGCTGATTATTTGTATTATTTTATTTGCATTACTTATTAGATATGAAAAAAAAACAATAACAAATGAAGTTTCCCATGGACTATCTTGACCTAGATACTGGTTGGCCTGGCCTATGATTAATATTGTACCGTCATATACTTGATAACTTTCCTTGTACTATTTTTATGATGGTATCATCGTCAGACATTGTCCCACGGTGCAAAAAAAGTGTCCGACGACATCGTAGGCAATGTCGTGAAAGGGTTGGTGTAATCCTTTACCTTAAGCACTGTATTCAACATCTGTGTTCCCAGCGAATAGAGCAGAACACTCGGACCCCTGTCGCGAAAAGGATGGCTCTGACGTTCGTTTGGTAAATGTGAGCTTGAAGTATTTGCCAAACTCCGACTTGCCTTCAACTCTGTCTGCTTGAGTGCTGCTCGCCTCAAATGTCTACGGCATCTGGTATCAGGAAGTAGACGAGTCGTTCGAAGCAGGATTTACCTCAAACTTGGGTAATTAAACCACACTCACACAATATTATAAATAGGTGACGAATGAATGAGACTGCAGAGCGGAATAGCACCAATGCTTGAGATTAAGTTCAGGAATAACTTGCCCAATACTTGACTACTTGAAATCAGTACAATAAGACAGAAAAAGTGGACTACGTCCGACTTGAGTGCTGCTCGCCTCAAATGTCTACGCCATCTGGTATCAGGAAGTAGACGAGTCGTTCGAAGCAGGATTTACCTCAAACTTGGGTAATTAAACCACTCTCACACAATATTATAAATGGGTGACGAATGAATGAGACTGCAGAGCGGAATAGCACCAATGCTTGAGATTAAGTTCAGGAATAACTTGCCCAATACTTGACTACTTGAAATCAGTACAATAAGACAGAAAAAGTGGACTACGTCCGACTTGAGTGCTGCTCGCCTCAAATGTCTACGCCACGCGGTATCAGGAAGTAGACGAGTCGTTCAAAGCAAGATTTACCTCAAACTTGGGTAATTAAACCGCTCTCACACAATATTATAAATCGTTGACGAATGAATGAGACTGCAGAGCGAAATACTTGAGATTAAGTTCAGGAAAGCTTGCTCAATACTTGAACTACTTGACTACTTGAAGTCAGTACAACGAGGCTGTAGAAGGAAAAGGCGACAATTAGAAAAACATGCAAAAACAGAAAAGCTTCACCGACGAAGCGATCGGCTCGAGTGGCGGTGAGCATTAAATGGAGGAGCTCGCCTAAGGCATTCCGATCGGACCATCTGATAGCTGCGAGCCACACACTTGAGAACAGCAACGTAGGAATTGGTCGATCTGCATAAAGAGCTACGACACATACAAGCCAAAAATATGCTTATATCGCTACATAGAAGCATTCTACACATTAACACTCCAAAATATTCGTTCTCGACACTCACAGTTTATGTGTGCAGTTTTTCTAGGGGCAAAATGTAATTTCCGGATGTTGACTACTCATGAATCCTTTCCGATGCACGATGTATTCTTTTCACATCAGAATTTGTTTCCATTCTCTTATAGATCTTGATATCGTCTGTGAATTGGTTACAAACAACACCACTTCCCTCACGATTCAACAGCAGCTCAGATAAGTATATAGCGAACAGAACCGGAGAAAGACATCCCCCTTGGAACTCCGCTGTTCATTATCGTACAGACTGAGAAATTACCTCCTATTTTTGGGCTTATCGGCGAAGTGGTGAATAAGTGGATTTTTCTGCGCTCCGTTTTAGCGCAGTAGATTTCGCTCTGGCTTCCTCGATGTCTTTGTTACATTTCCGCTTTTCTGTGACTCAACGCTCCATACTTAATGCTGTCACACATGCGACACCACCAACGCTCCGCCCAGAAAATTCTATGCAGCTCTTCAGGCTGACTGGACACCGTATCTGCGTGAAGCTCGTCGCCGCCACTGAAGGCACCTCTTCGTAGCTGCTAGTGTGGAGGCTGACCGCATCACCGCCGCGTCGACGACGATGACCATCAGCTACTCGGACACGTTCGTAAAGCTCTTGTTTCGATGGAAAGGCTCCTTGTGGAAGGCAATATGGCGACATCTGCTTGTCTTTCTCTTCTTGTACTACACCATCAACGCCATTTATCGGTTCGTTGTTTTCTCAGATCAGGCCAAATATTGCCCACATTCATTCTTTAACTCCTGTAACTGTAACTTCTGTAACAAATTAGTTATTTACTTAGATCGGTGCGATTTCCAGAAGTTATCAATAATCACTTTTCTTCTCTGTTAATCTAAACAGTTTATTTATTTATTTATTAGGTTGTAACGAAATAAATGGCACTGAACCACTATAAATTTAAACAGTTAATATCTCGGCTTGTAGGCAAGTTTATTAATCGAAATAAAAACCTTCTAATTCTACACACCTTTGCCAACGTGACACAAGCTTTTTTATCCCAGTAGCATAAAGATCAGAAGTTCTGGAATTGACGAAATCTTCGAAGGCACTTTCGGCATCCTGTTGGTATTTGAATATTTTCCCTACCAAGAAGTCGCCAAGATGCTTGAAGAAATGGTAGTCTGTTGTGGAGAGGTCGGGAGAAAACGGAGGATGTGGTAGGGTTTCAATGCTCAGCTCATTCAACTTCTGCAACGTCATTCGTGCTACATGGGGGCGAGCATTGTCGTGCAGAAGGAGAACTCGCCTTCGGTTTGCCAAGGCCGGCCGGATATCCTTCAACTTTTTCATCATTTCTTCAATTTTAATGCAGTACTTCTCTGCCGTGGTGGATTCACCGGGAGGGAGGAAGCTGTGGTGAATAATTCCCAGCGAACACCACCATACTGTCACCATTACTTTCTTTTGGTGCAATTCCGGCTTCGCAAAAACCTTGGGGCTCTCATCGCTGTCCACCCAATGTGCCGATCGTCGCCTGTTGTCGTACATTATCCATTTCTCTCCGTAGAAGCAGTGCGAACGAGATCTCATATCGTCGGTTTCTTTGCTCCTCAGACAGCTCGTGAGGCACCCATCTTTCCAGCTTTTTGGTCTTTCCAATTTCCTTCAGATGCCGGGCAGCTGTGTTGCGACTGACGCCAAGAACCTTCGCTATCTGCCTGGCACCTTTGTGTGGATCCTCCTCTACCACATCTCTCAGCTTGTCCTCATCAACATCACTATGCCTCCCACGACCTTCGTGTTCTTCCAAGCTCTCATCTCCATTCCGGAACTTCTGATACCAACGATACGCCGTCCGAATTGTGGAACATCCTTGACCGAATGCGGCGTTGATCTTCTCGTCCGCCTCCTTAGCTGTAGTGCCCAGCTTGAATTCATACAAGTAAATGCCTCGGATTACCCTATTGTCCATCTGCAAAAAAGTCAATAAAACTCTAAAGTTTTCCCACTTTTACATAGAAAATTTGGCACTCACCGGTAGAGCAAAGTTTGCGCTTCTAAATGATATGCCACATGTTACGGTTTGTTCTTGATCAAACGCGTAAAGACGCGCCAAAAATGGCGCGAGCCAGTGCCATTCAATTCGTTACAACCTAATAGATCGGTTTCTTATCATTACGAGAAAAACCAGTGTAGGCGTAGTTCACAAGGCGATATATAAAACGGTATTAACCGATGACCACTGCAGGGCAGTGGCCCTCCAACACTGCAAGTCCTAGCATTGTGGTGGGAGGAGGGGTGGAATGGACCCCGGATACCATCTTAAGGCCCCACACACTTCTGCGGCAACGCCGCTCGCCGCTATGGTTAAGGATAGGGCACGGATGCCGCCGGCGGCGAGCTCTGCGTCCCTGCCCTATGGTTAAGGATAGGGCTGCGTCGTTGCCGCAGAAGTGTGTGGGGGCCTTTAGTAGGTCCGCCAACATTCCGACGTCCACATTGTGAAGTCAATGGGATATGACGATGGCCGAAATACAACCAGGGGAGATATGAGTAACGAACAAGAAAAAGCAGACAAAAAAACGAAATGGATCGTATTAGTAACAGATATTGCGGTAGCATTGTCCTCCAAAAAAAGCAATATCTTCGAAATGGCAACACATCCTAGCCTGGCTGATCTGGAGTGGTCCTCTGGAAGTAGTCGATTAGATGGGCTGGAATTTATAGCATCGCTTCCAAACTAGTGTCAAGTTTATTCCACTTCATTACTGGCCTTGCTGAAAAGGATCCAACATGGGCAGCGGTAGTAGGTCTGTCAGGTTTAATTCGGTACGTATGGCCCCGAGTAATTTCTGCTAGTGGCGGTCTGTCAAAAATGTCATACAATTCCAGGTTAGAGCTACCAGTAGCTAGTATTTGCGGCCTAAGGCCTACGCTACACTTCGGCGACGCGTCGCGACAACAGCGTCGCAGAAGTATAACATAGGCCTAACCTAGGTCGTGAAAAGTCTAGATAGTAGTTTGTGGCGTCTAGACTTGAACGCGCGTAATATAACGTTTAGAGATTCCGTTATCCACAACATCTCTTATATGATCATCGTATTCGAACCTATCGTTGTAGGTAACACTAAAATCCTTACCTTGTTGAGCAGGTAAGAGGTCTACCCTTGTTGTTCCAGGAATTCGATCTGGATATGGCTTTACCTGAAGTGGCATCGTTCCGCTCTTCTTCTTCCAGAAAATTGATTGTGTTATATTAGGTTTGAAGCTAACTCCTCGCGGTCTTTAAACTTTTTGAACATATTATTCTTGCAAGCCGAGATAATTTCGAACTGCAATATTTGTTACCCTCTCCACGGCATACGCTGGACACACTGATTTTAAGAAACTTTTATAACCAAAAAAAAAACAATAAATAAATGAATAGCACGTAGAGGGTGGGTAGCTTCGGCGGTGGCCCGTTGGTAGAGGAGCAGGTGGAGCTGGATGGAGGCCTGGCGGAGAGGTGGCCAAGAAACGTTCCTTGACGAGCTAGAATCTGCACTAAACAAACCTCTGATTTTTATCCGTTTGTTTTCGCGCGCTAGGTACCACCGGTAAACTACGCCCTCTTTCATCACCATCGATCACCTGTTGACCTCTAGGCCACCCATAGCCCCTCAAGATTTGCTTCGCTTTGCCCTCAGGTGATCTCCTACCCTATTCCACATACCCCTCCCCCTGTGAGTGGTCGTCGTCCTCGGCGTCCGGGCTACTTGGAGGTTTGGGAGATCCATCCGTGGTGCTATGCGGCGAATCACTTCATAGAGTTACTTAGCGGCTCCGACTCCGACTTAAGGATGATAATGTTGCGCGACACTTTCAGGAGTCCACTCCAACGAGTCTGTTGCAATGCGCAGACATCGGCAAAAAACTAAATAGCATCCGGAATAAAGGGAATACGAGACTGAATGCTCACAAAATGCTGCATAGTTCAGGTTAATGATGACGGAAGAACAGCAGACTAAGTTCATCAAGTATGTGGTGCTGTTTGACAGCTGGACGAAAGAAATTCCTCTGACGTTTCTTCTTGGTTTTTATGTAGCAATGATAATTCGAAGGTAGGCTGTCTTGATAACCTGTCAGAATTTTCGTATAGCTTTGTATTTGAACTTTGTTTGTTCTCCGAATCTCGTTCTACTTTAGGTGGTGGGATTGTTGCCAGCTTATTAGTTGGCCGGATCATCTCCTCTACAATGTGTCGGCGCTGATTCGGGGGAATGACGTAAGTCTAATCGTTACTGTTGTTATCGAGTAAAATATGTTGTACAAGATGTCTCACGACCGAAAAAATTGCAGCCGGAAACGCGTATTATTCGAAAGACGATAGCTCGCTATGCTATTCTGTCATCTGTTCTGGCATGGCGTAGCATCTCTTTGCGGGTGCTTACAAGGTTCGTTTTGTGTCGTTTCAATAACGCTTTCTATTAAACTGTCATACGATGTTTTGATCGCAGCAAAACATCGTTATGACAACTTGCAACCTCGACACCAGCCACTTAAGGATTAAGAAACTGACTTGATTCGCTTCCTTTTAAACACAACTATAGGTTGCTGTATTGATGTGCTGCTGCCCGTCAAAAGTTGCTAGTTTAGCAAAGATACCGCTGACGCGGAGTAGAGCACAGGACCAGGCAAGGTATAGTGACTTCGTCACTACCTCATCTCTTTGAAGCCTTGCCTCAACAGTATTTGAAAGGCGCAATATATTTGGAATGTATTTGAATTCTGGTTCTCACTTCTTTTCTGTCTGTGTCTCTTCTATCTTGCCTCTTTTCCATGACTAGCGTGGGAATTTTCATCCAAAGTGCATCTCTTGTTTCCTATGCCTCTCCTACTTCACCATTATCTATGCCAACTTTCTCACGAGCATCACATCCAAAAAGAGTATAAATAGTCAACTGAAGTTTGCATAGTCACTTATTCTCCTCGACATCTGGATTGCACTGCTCCTGCTGACTGCTGCCAATAAATGTGAAGTCCCGCGTGACACATCTGCCGACACACACCGTACTACATACAAGGGAAGGAACTACGAGGTCTGGCTGATCTAACATACCCGTTTTAAGATACTTTTGGGCATCAGCCCGCTTGCTACCAAAAGTTGTAAGCCCCTTTCAAGCGGTCAAACTTTACCCGCACTGTGTACAGCAGAATGACCATGACAAACAACCGGCAACATCCATGAAGTTATGCATCAACCTGTCAAATCAAGTTGATCTCTGTCAGAAATATTGATTAACTACATTTTTAAAGCAAGAATTACAGGGTATATTACACTTAAGCTAATTTTTCAGCCTATATTAGCTTGAAGGTTCTCGGTTTGCTTACAAATGCATTTTAATATTAGTTTGCTTGTCAACTATTTTGATTCCAGGTACCCAACGGACGAGCATCTCCTTGATTCGGGTTTAATTACCAAGGAGGAACTGGATCTCTTCAAAACCATTCACGTCCGTGTCGATCCCCACCAGGTGACCCATCGCTTAACTTCTGAAGAGCATTAAAACGATTTTCTTGCAAATGATATCCTGGTTCACCTTCAGAAGTGGTTCGTGCCGATCAACTGGATTCAAACAATGATGGTGCGATGCTTCGAAAAAGGCACGCTCGGTCATACGAACGAGTTGCGAGTATTGTTGGACGCATTAGAGAAGTATCGCAACGGGTTTTTTCAATTGTTTATCTATGACTGGATCGCCATTCCTTTGGTGTATACCCAGGTCAGTGCTACTTATATCCAACAACTGTCTAACTTTTCGCCTATTTCATGTCGTCACTGCAAACACTGCTCACGCAGTTAGAAAGCTACAGGCGCCGTTTCGCGCGACTTTTTCTATATGACTGGATCTCGATACCACTGGTGTACACCCAGGTGGGTGTGTCCTGCTCCCTCCCTCCTGCAATGCAAGCACGACGCATGATGCATTCCTTTGGTTGTCGAATAACACACGCTAACAAGCATAACTACACGCATACTAATAACCACTAACCACTGTACTTCCGTGCACTAGTAAGGTTCATAAATTGTAGGTGGATGATGGCTTTGTAGTATCCTTCCGCTTGGTAATCAAATAAGAAGTCAAAAGATCATTTTCTTTTATGAGCACTTGTAAACACAGTACATATGACATAATTATAAAACGACATAGATGATTACAGGGAACACAAGTGAGGAACTACGAGAACGAGAAGGCCCATGGCTCCAAAAGGCGCCCGGAGCAAACTAACTACCTGCCATGACTGCCACCACCACTACCCACTTAGAACCTACCAAACCCTCATTGGAAGCCCCCAAGGCCGAGGCTCCACTATATGTCGTCGGCAGGTAATCGCGGAATCGCGCCCCGTGCTTTAGTAAGTTAAACTGGAGACCACGGATTCGTGGTATCCTTCAGCTGTCCAACAATCAGTGTGGCTTTGTAGGTGGTGGTGGCAGCGTCAGTGTCGTGTACTCCATCAGCGGTCTGGAGGAGAAACAGAAGATGAAGAAATCGGTGCATTCATGTTTCCTTCCTCGGCTTTGTTAGCGTACCTAGAGAGGTTACCCAATATGCCATGCGACAGCATGCTGTTTCTGAAAGGCTCATAGAGTGGGTGCGGATCAGGGGTGCACACAAAATTCTGTGCGTTAAATTTTTTTAACGAAATTTTTTAACGGAAAATTTTCGTTAAATTTCCGGTAAATCGTTAAATTTCGTTAAAAAGTAAAAGTAGCTGCAAACCATTCTTTTAAGTGAAAAAAATCAAGGAAAACCTTATACGTTTCAACTTCAAGAGGTCAACAGCTGAAGTTCAAGGAATGGAGTGTAACTTTGCAGTGTAAAATAACAGTTCATCATCATCAAGCACAGAAAATAAATAAGCCTTCATTAACAAATTATCTACAGGGTGTGGAATAAGAGAGGTACCATGCAAGATGCTCACCGACAAGGCATCTTAAAATGTGCGATCAGGCAAAACCCGGAGTTCCCCTTTCTTAGTTTTTTGCGAAACCGTTTCGAGTGACTGTTCTACGAGCATATACAATCTCAATGCGGGCATCACCCCACTAAGTACAGAAAGAATTAGTGAAAATACAATCAAAATTCCATCAGTAAAACGTTAACGCGTCGTTGAACGCACGATTTTCGCATGCCTGATGTGTGGGACCAATCCATTTTTTGCAACGTCGAGACCGTGACACGACATCGTGTCACAAGGTCCTACACTGCCAAAAGGTGTGCTACATCGTCAACGTGTTAACGTTCAGAAAGAATAGATTTCCTAACTTTTGTTATTATCGTTTTTCCAAAATCGTTTAAAACACGTGCAGTGACCAAAAACATTCTCTCCGTCTTGACTAATCCAGCTGGCAAGCAAAATTATTCTGTGATAAGCGACGCCAGGTGAGGATAGGCATATCTTACGAGGAGTTTAGACCAGTATCTTTGTGGATTTGTTGGCGTGCATGTGGGCTCGACGAAGAAACTTCTAGGTCCAAAATGCATCAAACGTTAGAAGGAAAGGGCGGCATTACTCAATCACTATCCCCGCCACGCATTCTACTTCTACGTGGAGGTGGCTTGAATGCGTAGTTGGGCATACAATGACTTGCGGTGAACCAGCCGAAGAACAAGAGACAGGTCTGGTAGCAATTCACCCCGGAGGGATGGAAGGCTTGGTTGGTCTGGGCGGGAAATCCGAACCAGGAACCTGGTATCGGGGCACGCGATAGCCGGCATCTCCTACAACTGCGCTACACGCACCCGAAATGCATTTAAAAAATTCAAAAATTCAAAACATATTCATGAAAACATTAAAATATTCTTGCTGATTTCAACAGTTTGTTAAGGAACAGTCCTAATAGGGAGGATGACACCTGCAACGTTAGTGAAGACTAAGGGCAAATGTGATAAACTCACTGAGAAAAAAGTCCGTTAAAAATTCCGTTAAACTTCTAAAAATTTTCGTTAAGTCGTTAAGCCAGATTTTAACGAAAAATGCCGTTAATTCGTTAAATCCGTTAAATCGGTAACCGTTAAATGTGCACCCCTGGTGCGGATGCTTCCCTCCTCTCCAAGGTGTCGAATGCAAGCTGTAGCCCGCACCACGCTGGAATTTTCCAACAGAAATCTTTACATGTTGCAGGGTACATGATGTATGTTAGATGGTAGTTAGGATATGGAAGTATGTTTTTAAACTCTTCGAGGATAGTTAATTCCCAGACGCTGGAAAGAGTGCAAAAAATTCACACGTAAGCCTTTAAGGCGCTGTTGATTTTCCTTGCGATGAAGTCCCATGGAGTAGTGCAAGCAACTCTAAAGGCTAGAAGAAAAGTTTGACCTTATCTCTTTATATTAAACTTTGGAGCGAAGTCTCGTGTGTTATGTAGACTAATTAGCGACAACAACAATTTCGGAGGATCCACAAAGTTGACGTGAAAACGACAAAGCAGGAAATGAGGCGAAATTTTTTGTTATCAATTTCACCGGACTTTTGTAAAACTGACCAGGAATTATGAGACACCATCCAATTGTAGACTTACTAGAATCAGTACATTCAAATTTACTTCAATTAAAAAGCGCTGTAATAATGACTGTTCCTGTTCCTCTCTGCCTTATCATCTTGAGCTCATTTCTGTACGTCGCTGACTTCCAATAGCTTTTTTACTGCCTTGTTCTTAGCATATAGATATTAGACTGTGTAGCAGACAAGTAAAATCATAGTCTGCGTCAGGATGCATCATGTTCTGGATTACCCTCACTACTATTCATTGTTCGTCTTCACTGATCACGAAATTACAATATCTGATAACAGTAGTTGTACAACGACCGAACCATTCCTGGGAATTGTGTGTTTTATTGGGCAAGATTTGGTGCAAATAGGTGAGTTATTTTCACCACTGATTGGAGGGCGGGAGCAGGAGACGTAATTGTCTGTTCAAAGCTGACTTCGAGCAATAAGTGCAAGTTTGGTTTGAGCGCGTGAAGAGGTTTCGGTCCAGACTTACCGTCAAGAAGACCGGATATCTAACGACTGACGACGTAAACGAGCCCGGCACCATTAGGCCTATGATATACTTCCGTCTGCTGCAGCGACGCGCGATTGCACGGCAATGACGCCGGGGGTCGCGAAGCGTCGCCATCGCTGAGACTGACATAGTTCACGGAGTTCTGCACACGGATACCTTTGTAGAATTTACTGCAACATGGCTGGCTCCTTAGATTCATATTTTTGTATATTTCCGTATTTTTTGTTGTTGTCACAAACCACTGCTCTGTGATCGCAGGTCACATGGGTGTTGTGGTGACGTGTCGAGTACAGGAAATCCCCATTTCTGCTCTATTTCTTGAAAAATGTTTTGCGTTGGGTTTTTTCTTATTTGCGCGCTCTCTTCATATCTTTTGTGTGTAACTGTCCTCGCTGGCACGGAAGCCCTCCTTGACCCTGCAGTGGTAAAGGTTTCCTCCTGTTTGAAAACAAATGCCGAAGTGAGTGCGGGCACGGGAATAACACCCCTAGTAAAACATGTCTTCAAAAAACTAGACCTTCAAATGGAACACTTTTGTGTCAGGCTTGTAACCACTACCATCCTGTGGCTTGTCCTGCACAGAAATGTGAGTTTCCATACCAGCGAATGAAATCACAAACAAAATAAATGGTGGAATGAAGGCAGGCACGGAAAAAAGACCTCGGCGAAACCACGGTGAGAAAATGAAGGACCTGAAATGGGGGTACAGAATCAGAGTAGAACCAAAACGAATGTTGAAGTCAGGAGAGAACAGCCAGAAACAAACAAGTGTCGAATTTATTCGAAATCAGTGCAAAAATAGTGCACGACGAGTGCTCCCCCTTCCGTGACAATCGCTCGTCGCCGTGCACTGTACGGCGCGCTGGACTATATTTCTCGTCCGTCACTCGGAGGTATAGCAGCCCTCTGCGACATGTCGCGAAGTGACGACGACGTTTCCGCGACACTCGCAGCCCCGTCCACCAGGCAGGGAAGGTGGGGTCTCGTGTAGAAATACCGTACTCTCGCCTGCATCAGTGACAGTTGCTCGCTCTGGTCGAGCCCGTCGAAGGAGTATACCAGAAACCTTACGGTTGTTGACTCCAGGATTTCGCGTACTGTACCTTGGATCAGCATTAGCGTCTGATGGCAGTCTCTTAGCCTAGGTGAACTCATGTGAAGATAGTTTGTTCTAAGTGGCGTTTTTGACCTGCGTGCTCAGTGACAACTGTCTGTAAAACGGTGTAGAGAACACCAGAAGCAGCGCGGGTCTGCTACATTATACATGAGCTTGCAAACAGGTGGTATCGTTGGATTGAGAAACACTCTGAATGCGTCGAGAAAGCGGACGCCGCGATTAAGCGAAAAAATGCAGAGAAAGAGGAATAAGAATAGTAATAAGCTTTGAAACATAAAGGGAGAAATTCTGTCGGCAGTTTTTTTGTACCATCATATGACAACGTAACACCAATGAATTCGTTGGAAGGTGTTAAAGGATTAAGCAGACATCAGAAGATTCACGAATTCATTGTTTGATTACATTTAATTCTTTTGTCTACATTTAATTCTTGTGTGGACTAACACCTTGTTTAACCTACCGCCATCGAAAAAACTTGCCTTCACTGAGCAGGAATCTGGCATATCTGATAACAATAGTAGCACAAAAGAGAACTGTTTCTGGGAACTGTGTGGTGTTGTTGCTCAAGATTTGGGGCAAATGTTGGTGAGTTGTTTTGCCCATTGTTCGAAGGGCGGGAGCAGGAGACATTGACTTGACTGGTTCATTGTGTAGGTAGTCAACGTTGACTCCTCTCTATGTAAAAATGACCGGAATACTTGTGACGTGCACCATCCCAGTAACTGCTAGTAAGAGTTGTGTTTCCTATCCAATAAATATGAACAAAATATGCTTTTCCTATGTGCTCCCTACGTATTGTTTTTTGAGAACGACTGATACTGCGAGCTTTACAGGTGTCAACTATATCTGTCTATGGCTATTTTGCATTTGCGCTGATTGGGCGACAATTTCCCAGTGAGAACGAATATCGAGAAATTGTGGATATGTGAGTCAATATTTTATTGCCTGACTTCTGCAAGAAGGGCTAATCGAAAACTGGAGATGTGCATTGGAAAAACTGTAACATCTAGAACAGCTGATGCTACTTTTATAATTAGGACATATCTTGTGGGCAAGAAAGTGGAAATGATAAAGGGGAAGGTAAAAGAAAAAGGATAAGCAGCACAATTGTTCTAGCTGTCTACCAGCGTCGTTATAAATGCTACAATTTATTTACTGGAGCTAGTACAATTTCAAGGACAATTTACCATGTTTAGGTACGTACCTATCTTCACCATCCTACAATTCTTGTTCTATGTCGGATGGCTGAAAGTAGGAGAGGATCTCATGTTTCCGTTTGGTGCTGATGACGAGGATTTTGAATTCAACTATATCCTCGAGCGCAATTTGGAGGTTTGTTTCCAAAATTGTGCGGAAAATGCACACTAGGGTCCAGATCCATGAGCGACGCGGAGATGCATTTTAAAGGCCCATACACACTTCTGCGACAGCGCGGCGCGGCCATGTTGAAGCATAGGGCCGCGACGGCCGCGGCGCGACACTGCGACACGTGCCGCAGGAGGGGGCATGCACACTATTGCGGCTGTCGCGGCGGCGATCGCAGGCGATGCCGCGCTGAGTGCCGCAGGCTGGAATGGTTCCAACCATTCCTGGCGGCGCGGCATCCACGAGTACGTCGGACCCGTTGTCTAAAACTGTGCTCTAACGCGACCGCGCCGCGAGCGCCGGATTTCGCGAAGGTAGCCGTTGCCCACTTGCCGCTCCGCGGTGTCGCAGAAGTGTGCATGGGCCTTAACACGTTGACGACCGCACAATTTTCGCGCGTCGGTCCCGCGGTACCGCGCGTATTGCGCGCGTGTGACACGATATTTCGTCACCTTAGCTTGGCATAAATTGAATTTTCAAAATGCACTCCACGAATCTGATATCCGCTCTCAAAATTTCGGTGTCGTTTTTGGAATACACACACACACACACACACACACACACACACACACACACACACACACACACACACACACACACACACACACACACACACACACACACACACACACACACACACACACACACACACACACACACACACACACACACACACACACACACACACACACACACACACACACACACACACACACACACACACACACACACACACACACACACACACACACACACACACACACACACACACACACACACACACACACACACACACACACACACACACACACACACACACACACACACACACACACACACACACACACACACACACAGACACACACACACACACACACACACACACACACACACACACACACACACACACACACTCCACGAATCTGATATCCGCTCTCAAAATTTTGGTGTCGTTTTTGGAATATTCCATAGATCTTTTCTTTTCCGCAATGAGCTTCTCTCCGTTCTCCGTTTTGATGGCAAAATTGGAAAATAATTGTTTTTGATGCGGAACGTAGACTGAAAAATTCTAGAATCGCCACCAGAAATCGCAACCGACCGCAGGGAACCTAGCTAAGAGGATTAAGACAGAATGCAGTGGACGCAACAAATTATGTTGCTTAGATTGCTTCCAAACATCTCATAGCTATTGACTGCAGATTAAAAATGTTATCTGTCTGGACATTAGTTGTGAAGTTGATTTCCTTAGTGACGTTTGATAACATCCAAGTAATTGTAGTTTGTAATCATGCATGTTTGTTACCTTCCTTGAATGAACTCTCAAAAATAACTCTGAAGTTCAATGGATAGCTGGTCGATGTCATAATAGGTTGCCTTTGATAGATTCCCATGTAGCCATGCCACTCTTAAGTAATCATAGTCGAGCGAAATTCGAGAAGCGGATATCAGATTCGTGACCATCGCCTCAAATAACCCCAATCGGGGAGTTTGGACAAAGGTAGTGACAACACTAGTTATCGATATGGGTGGAAACCGGTTGTGTTTTACCAAACGGACATCGCCACTGTGCTCAGCATCTTAAATAAGCTTCGCAAGCAAAGTTTAGGCGACGGTAATGCCACTCTGATAGAAATAATACTGTCGCGCACCATTGCGCGACACGGTCCCATGAGACAGACTGGCTGTCGCGCACCATTGCGCAACATTGTTGTCAACGTGTTAAAACAGATTTACCTTACCAGTTGCTTACCGGAAACTTACCGGTATTTCTGTTTCATGATTCTGATTCCGGCTGATCTTAAAAAAAAACCTGGTGCTAATGGATGTCATGTCAGCGGTTTTGCGACATTTTCATCGTTAGAGGGCGGTAGGCGGTTGATGAATCTGGCCCTGGTCAGAAACTAGCAGTGGAGAGCTACCGCCACTCTGCGGTAGCGGCTATCCCGCTTTTCATAGTACACATCAAGCAATCTCTAATTGTGTTGTAAGAAGCTTGTGATATTAATTAGAAACCGTTCCAAATCTTCTTCTTCTTCTTCTTCTTCTTCAGCGTTTGTCCCGCTTCGTGGCGGGGTCCGCTATTCTGGTGTCATGACGCCACCTTTCCCGATCCAGCGCTAGATCGGGGTGGACACCAGCTACTTTCAAGTCAGTATGTAACGTATCAGCCCAGCGCTGCTTCGGACGCCCTCTAGGCCGCTTTCCTATTACCTCGAAGTTAAGGCCTATCTTGCAGACGCTGTCTTCTCCTCCACGCAGAACGTGGCCGTACCATCGTAAGCGAGCTTCGCGCATCTTGTCAGTTATCGGCGCGACACGGAACTTCTGCCGAATGACATCGTTTCGGATGCGGTCCATGCGCGTGACTCCAGCCGTCCAGCGCAGCATCTTCGTCTCCATGACGCTGAGGCGCGTTTCAACTTCCCTGGTCGCAGGCCAACACTCAGCGCCGTACATCGCTACTGGCCGGACGACTGCTCTGTAGATCTTCGACTTAAAGCGCTCTGGTATCTTCTTGTCTCAGAGCACGCCAGTCAACGAGCGCCACTTGAACCAAGCTGCACTTACGCGTGAATTCACTTTGACCATCAGTTTGCCGTCAGACGCGACTGCTGATCCCAGGTACTTAAAAACTGAAGTGCGTGGGAGCTCGATGCTGTTAACCTTGGAGCTGGACTCAGTAACGTCCGTCGTTAGGTATTCAGTCTTTTTCACGTTCAGTTTGAGTCCAAATCGCTCCAAGCGATCACACCAAGCTTGTAGCTCTCGCTCT
Source organism: Heligmosomoides polygyrus bakeri (assembly GCA_947359475.1). Lineage (NCBI taxonomy): Eukaryota > Metazoa > Nematoda > Chromadorea > Rhabditida > Heligmosomidae > Heligmosomoides > Heligmosomoides polygyrus. The sequence continues at coordinate 12,522,382 of OX375866.1, forward strand.
AGTTCACCTTTATCTTCGCTAGCCAGCATCACGTCATCGGCATAAAGCAGCGTCCAGGGGACGGGCTTCTGAAGATCTCGTGTGGTGACATCCGTGACGACAACAAAGAGGAGTGGGGAAAGCGCAGAACCCTGGTGTACTCCAACAGAGATGGGAAACTCCATCGAGGTCCCAGCTGCAGCTTGAACTCGACTCTTTGGACAAGAGTAGAGAATTCGCACCCACTCTAAAAAACGTTCCAAATGAGGACAATAAATCCCCTGAAGGCATAGGATGCTTCAGGCTTGATAAATTAAATAAGGTGCTTTAGGCTTGACAAATGACAGGAAAATTACCCACAATTTCAACAGACACCAGTTTGGAAACAGCTGATCATTGACGACTGATCGACGCGATAATCCGTATTTGCACATTTGCACCCAACACATTTTTCTTGCCGTACTCGTTTGTAACGCAGCATCTCGGGGTTAAGTGTTGATGAATGAGGTTTCTACCCTACATTAGGAAGCGGTCCGGCAGGACAATGGACGTTGCTGTTTTTCTATTTATTTTTTTAGAAAGTGTTTTTTGTTCGAGTATTTTAGCCATGTTGTTGCTTATGATTAAGTTAGCATATGCTTGAGTTTTGCTCGAGTTTTTCGTCCACTCGTAGAAGGACATATGCTGCATTGCTTGCCACTTTTTATTCATGATGATAATGATGCTGTCTAGATGGCATACCTGATTGTGGATGAGCTTCATAATCAAGTCCCTCCGGTTTACGTGGAGTCGCTGGATGACAAAGTTCAGGTACTAGAACTATATACGAATCCCTTTCAGAGAGTCACAAGCATCATACTTAGTTGTTTGATTTGATTCATTTTCTTTTCGATTTGTTATAGAGGAACACTTTTCAGTTGCTGCATACACATGCTTCTATCCAGTTGTCAAATCATCCTCAGCGGCAGCATCTGAGGAAGTATAAGTTGAAAGATGATGCGATGCAAATATCAAAGGAACATTCACTTAAAAAAGGTAGTCTTGAAAAATTTCCAAAGTGCTTCTCAGTAGATTATCTTCAAGGCAAAAGTCATCCGCCGATTATTACCAACGGTTCCGTATCTCCGGCAGTGGTTCAGCTTGGTAGGGTATCGTCGTAAACGCTTGTTAGATTTCATAGCGCACAGATTGCTGGCAGTAATTAGCACAGCACTAGAATTCCCTCCTTGCATTCTCCTCCTTTTGTCCTCTTATTGTTAGACTTTCGTTGCGCAATGCACAGATTTAGTCAGATTAGCGTGATCGGCGATAAGACGAAAACCTCAATTTAGAAATGGAGTACATCGCAAAGATGGCTCGTTGTCTCGATGTTCTGGAAGACGAAGAAACAACATCTCAATAAATGTTTAGGTGCGAAGAACGAACGAGATGATATTAGCGGTAGAGCTATGAATTGGATCTCATTTACATAGTTCTAGTTGCTCGCCATTTCCACAGCCTTTGATGAAACTACACCCCGGTGCAAAATTCTAGGTTCACCCCCGATTTGTCCATTAGCCCCACTGCCGAGGCTCAGTGATGTTACCATCGTATTTTTCACTATTGAAAACCTCTATAGAAAAGTTTTAAGCAGCATATCTTACCAGTGCAGGATACCACGAACATTTATTGAAAATTTAACGAATGGAAACCGGTGGAAAAATATAAGTTCGCTTCATAAAAACCTGATTAATCACAGAAGTGCCTACATACAAAGTAAGGTTAGTACTTCGCCACATCACCTTTGTTGTAAACAACATCGAAAATTCTACTTGACATACTACCGATAAGGTTATCAATAACAGTTTGCTCTACATTGGTCCATGCATCAAGTATGGCGTTCATCAGATTAGCCGTTCAAAAAGCTGAATTCTGTTCGAGTTAAGCCAATCTGTATTTGACTGTGATACGTGTATGGATGCATTGTCTTGTTGGAAAATAATGTTGTACTTACGAAATCTTCTGGAATATGGCAGAAGGTGATCTCCGTGCAATTTCTGGTGATCTTCATTGTTCGAACACTAAGGCAACAAGTCTGTGTCCAGAAAACGCGGCCCAAATCATGAGACTTCCACCGCCAAATTTGCGCCTGGAGAATACTTGCTCCTCTTTCCTGAGATCTCTCCAGTAGTGTCTGTATCCATATCAGGATTCGAATTCTTTTCGTCGGAGAACACCAAAAAAAAACTAAACTACTAAAAATTGAGAACGCACTTCTGCTTGCATGTCAGACTAAATGCAGTCTCACCTCACCTTCTTCAAACTCGTACTCATGTACGCACGATGGAAATTGAGCCTGGCGGCCTTGTGGCAGTTCTTCAAACGAGGGGCATCCTTCATAACTTGATGAGCAATGTGTGTACTGCGATTCAAGCTTCGTAGTGCCGTCCATTTCCATATGGGAGGTCCAGATGACATCGGAGGTCCTCCGCCGACTTGGTGCTGTTGGAAGCCATCCGGAGTAGGCGGCTCTCATCTCTTGCAGACAGCTTCCTTGGACGGTCAGCTTCGATTTTTGCTTGTAGGCTTCCGTGTCTTTCAAACAGCGATTGATGCAGTTCAACGACCTCCCTATGTAGTTGAGCTGCGATCTTCCTGTTTGAAACGGTGGCCGTATGAAGAGCATCGACATGAGCTTGCTCACATGTAGAAAGTTTGGAGTTCTTTACCATTGTATCGATTGATAAAAGTAATGCTTTTCGTTACATTACTGACCCATTTATACCGCTTTGCGAGGGAAAACGGTGAGCGTAGGAAATTTCCTCAAGTGAACCTATATTTTGCACCGGCCTCTATTCGGTACTCCTTCTATAAAAGTCGTTGTATGCAGCACTGATAAGGTATGCTGCTTATAATTTTTCTATAAAGGTTTTCGACAGTGAGATGTACGATGGTAACATCATTGTGCCTCGGCAGGGGGATCTTCAGGTACTAATGGACAAATCGGGGGTGAACCTATAATTTCGCACCGGGGTGTATAAGGTGTAAACTAAGTCCCGCCATTTTTTTAACATTTTATTTTGAATTTCGCTGAAAGTTTTGTGCATAATTTATATACCGTTCGAGAGAGAACGATTTCCTCTACCAGAAAATATTATCCGGCTTTTTACGTGATCAGTATCGATTCCCACCTGAGACTAGATTCATCAATCGCTTACCGCTCTATAACGGTGAAAATACCGCAAAACCCCCTGATATGACATTTATTAGCATCAGGTTTGGCGGTATTTTTACCGTTAGAGGGCGGTAAGCGGCTGATGAGTCTGATCCCTGGTGGGTATCACTCCCTGCTGGTCGTATAGCTGAGCTTCCACTTGTCGCTATAATTCTTTTGACGTTTGAAACTCAAACAGAAGTCCAGTCGCGAAGATACTAAAGGCTGCGTCCCAGATGTTATCGATGTTTCCATTTTAGCGGTAAATCGTTCATGTCGAGTTGATGTGACGAACAATATTCAACAAAACGAATCAACGTGACGTATGTTGCAACCATTGAGAAATGGATTTTCACCTTTTCTAGATAGCGGCAGTGTAGCTGTTACTTCCATAGTTTGAGCTCTAGAAATGATTGCATGACATTTAAGAGAGGTAGTCTTTCATCCCACCTTTTGAAGTTTATGAAATGTGATCCTGGAAGAATTTTCACAACATTGGGAATTGCCAGTAATGCTTTCTGAATTGGAAGTAGAACCTCTCCTACAACAAGTCACTTTTTAATCTTTTTGAACAAATTTGTCGTTTATTGGGAAGCTGAAATTCGGGAAAACGGTCTTCGACATATCCACCCACTACAAAGCATTTTAAGTTTCTTACAACGCAGGAAATATTCGAGACAAAATTTCGAGATTGAAAAGCTACTTAAATTCTATGTCAATGTGTTTGTGGTTAGTATACCCTAGTTTTTGACAGTGTTACTTAGCGAACAATACTGTTTTGGCTGAAGTGGTGCATTTCAGATAGTAAGAGCATGGAGCCTACAAAAGCGAGTGTTCTATCATTCGCCGACCTCGACTACTTGGCAAATGGTCCAAAGGAGGAGAGGCGACAAAGCTAAGAAACGAATCTCAGAAAGCGACCCTAGCGAAGACGATCGGGAAAGTCGTTATTTGTGCAGGAGAGGCTCAGACAGAAATGTGGGATACCTAACTGGACTCTACTAGTGAAGGGTGCACTATTTGGGACAGCACTAAAAAGCAGGAAATTGTTATCTGTGGTCTACGTCAAAGAGCGCCAATGGCGTCATGGTGTTGCATTCTGGGGCCAGATTCGTCAACGACTTATAGCAGTTTAACGGTGAAAATACTGCCGAAATCCCTGATAGCGCGGCTCATTGGTGAGACGTTTCACCATATCACTTGTTGATTACCGCGTTATCAGGGATTTCAGCAATATTTTCACCGTTAGATTGCTGTAAGCCGTCGATGAATCTGGTCCCTGGTTGGTAAGTAGGAAGTGCAATTCGAATTCCTCCTGGCGCTAGTATTTTGATCGCAACAAAACATCGTTATAATAGACGCAATGTTATCTATTATGCGTTCTCAGAAAAACGGTGATCTTCCTTGGCACCAACCATGAGAAGCAGAAGGCGTTTTGTTATGGACTGCAAGAAAACGCTAAGGCAATGGTGTGATTACTTCGAGAAAATTTCGACAGTCGACATTCCAGCTTCATTGTTTGTCTGGCGAGCTCGATGTAAATCTTTGTTGAGACGATTTGCGCTATAAGACCTTCTTCAGGTCTACAACGCATATGTCACACTCCCTATACAACACAATGATTAAAAACGCAATTGCCCTGACCTGTGATCAAAAATGGGGAGGGTGTTTGAGACCGGAAATAAAGGGCTAGGGACATAGTTGACTATTTGTAAGACGAAGGCGATTACTCCTTTGGCCCTATAAAATAAGAGGATTTGTACCTATCTCCATTTCCTTCCTGTTGTTGATCGGTGGTCTACAGCTTGTCCTTCCAGCCGCTCTTTAATCCTCCTCTACCGTATCCGACAAGCTTTTGTGCAGAATGGATATCCGCAACTGTGGTTGTATGTCCCGTGTGTGCCTGATGGTAAGGGGCTGTGAGAATGGATTGTCTGGGTAGCTTTGAGGGCTATGCAGTGCTTTGAGATCTTCTCCCGTTCTCTTTCGAAGTGGTCTACTCTTTTGGCCTATATAAAATTCGTCATAGGACAAAGAAACTACTTCGTACATCACAGCTCTCATTTGTTGCTCTCCCTCACAGATAATGCAGTTCATGATGTTCTGATTATCGTGAAGATCTGAGTAATCGACGTAGTGGTGGAGCCTGTCGGAACACGAACCATATAGGGAGCCCTTACCGCCTGACCACACAGTTGACGTCCATCGCAAAGGAATCCGCTATGAAAGGAACGGTCAGAGGAAAAGTACAATGTAGGTCGTTGAGGTTTCCAACGGGGAAGCCTCTGTGCCGTACTCGTTTCGCCGCAGGATCACGTCATTCTTGTTTCACTTTCTGCGAATTCGTCATGGTCAAAGCAAACGATGTGGTAGGCATGTGATGAACGTCTTCCTTATATACATCAGATGACAGCTTCGTGCATGGATGATGATGTCATGGGATGCTGGCGTCGTACAACACATGCTACTGACCTGACCTTCCGATATTATTATCTTCGCATTTAAAAATGATAAAAATTCATCTGGCGAAGGACTCTGACTTTAACTTGATGGAAGGCAACGCTGAATTCAGTTGCTGAAGAATCAGGTATACATCAGAATCCTTCGATGGATGAATTTTTACCATTTCTTATACGAAGAAGATAATACGAAGATAATAATATCGGAAGGTCAGGTCAGTAGCATGTGTTGTACGACGCCAGCATCCCATGACATCATCATCCATGCACGAAGCTGTCATCTGATGTATATAAGGAAGACGTTCATCACATGCCTACCACATCGCTTGATTTGACCATGACGAATTCGCATAAAGTGAAACAAGAATGACGGCGATCCTGCGGCAAAATGAGTACGGCACAGAGGCATCCCCATTGGAAACCTCAAGGATCACATTGTGCTTTTCCTCTGACCGTTCCTCTCGTAGCGGATTCCTTTGCGATGGACGTCAACAGTGTGGTCAGGCGATAAGTGCCCCCTATATGTTCCGACTGGCTCCATCATTACGACGATTACTCACGTCATCACGAGAATCAGTGTAGTAGGATGAACAGCATTGTCTGTAAAGGAGATAACCAAATGCCATATGAGGCTTGTGGTGTACAAAGTGGTTTGTTTGTCGTCTGACGGTTTTTATATAAGCGAAACGTGAGGACCATTTTGAAAGAGAATGAAGGACCATCTCAGAGTTATGCGTGCGTATCCCTCAAAGCTAACCCGACAATCCATTCTTGAATCACCGTACCCTCAGGCACACACAGGACCCATAGCCGCAGTTACGGGTGTCAATTCTCCACAAGAACTTGTCGGATACGGTGGAGAGAAAGTTTAAAGAAGCGCTGGAAATACGGCGCTGGAGATAGCCTATTGACAACAGGGGAAATGAGATGAGGATCGCTATGAACATTATCACTCTATGGGACCAAAGAGTGATTGATGAGGATGATTGCGACGCAAGAGTTCACATCCTATCGTCCTAGGAATAGCCTATTTTTGTCACTAGCCCTTCATTTCCGGCCTCAACCACCCTCTGCTGATCTCAGATCAAGTCCATTGCGTTTTTATTGGTTGCGTTATGTAAGAAATAGAATAATGCGCCATAGACCTGAAGAAGAGCTCATGGCCCGAAGCGTCGTCAATAAAGATTGACATCGAACTTCGTCAGAAGGGAGATAACGTTAATGGCAAACTCCTCTTTTAGCTCGTTTTGTGTTTGCTAGCTGTCTCAACTATGGCTTTTTCATTATGTAATCACCGCATACATATCATGAAAGTCGATTCACTGCGAAGCTTGCAAGAAGTATGTAAGCTGTTGATGTAAATGACTCGTTTATATTGCCAAAATGTTACATTTCATTGATATGTTCTAGCCGCTGACCAAGCAGTGTATGCTTTTCAAATACCGACGAACAGACTCGCCACCTTGGCGGTGAAATCTAATCGTATAATTTGAAAAGACCAAGTTCATTTTGAGGTTTTCTAATCACTTAAGGTGCTGCATTGCTTGATGGCGTCTATGAAGTTAGTGATCCTCGTATAAAGGTCATTTTGTTGCAAGCTGAACTAGAAGGCAATAGGCACGTCCGAGCATTCCGTAACAATGTGAGCATGGTTTGTACATGGTTGTTCATTTTTGTTACTCTTTTTTCCTACATTGATGTATTAAAATGTATTACATTGCAATAAATCTCTAAAAACAGTACTCGCGGCGGCATTACTACCAACATGTTGTGCAGCACTTTGAGGTTACAATAGAATCAAAGCAATCAAGCAGGCGTTACCATGCTCCGAAACAAATACTGTAAGACCTTGTTTATACTTTTAATACCGAATCGAACAGGACGATGCGACTCATTGCGTCGTAGCTTATGCTTGGGACGGCGTACTCAAATGTTGTTAAGTTTCTCAAGTTCGCTACTGCTAGCTACAGTTTTTCTTCCACCCTATGGTGTTCTTCTACTTTACTTGCGCTTATTACCTCTCTCTTTAAGGCTCAACTTCCTGTTCAAATTGATTGAGCAAGCGAGCGATCTTGCTCACTACACCATTGCTCGCTCGGCGGGAGAAGCGTAAGCCCTAGTTTATACTTGCGCCGCTGTGCGGCGCGACACGATGGTTGGGATACATATCGATCGGGCGGCGCGAAAAATCGATATCTATGGCGATCGCGGTGCCGCTCTACGTGGCGGCACAAGTATAAACTAGGGCTAAGGGAGTGAGCTGTGCACGAATATGGGAGCTTATCATCACATCGCGTCGCGCGGCGCGTACACACTAAAGGCCCATGCACACTTCGGCGACAGCGCGACACGGCCATGATGAAGGATAAGGCCCATGCACAGTCCTGCGACAGCGCGGCACGGTCATGATGAAGGATAGGGCCGCGACGGGCGCGGCGCGACATAGCGACACGTGCCGCAGGGAGGGAGCATGCACACTTTGCGGCTATTGCGCCGGCTATCGCCAGCGATGCCGCGACCGCCGCAGGCTGGAATGGTTCAAATCATTCCTAGCGGCGTGACATGCACTGGAACGTTGGTCCCGTTGCCTATAACGATGATCTAACGCGACCGAGCCGCGAACGCCGGATTTCGCGGAGCTGGCCGTCGCTCCTCTTGCCGCCAAACGGTGTCGCAGAAGTGTGCATGGGCCTTAAACGGGCCCTAATGGATCATTTGGTGTGCACGCGATGCGCGACGCGATGAGTCGATATGGGAGCTTATCTATCTTCAGCCACAGGACAGCGACGCAAAGCTTGCCCCGGCTGCGAACGATGCAATGTCGCGCGAGCACACTTTTAGGCCTCTGTTATACTCCCGCGGGAGCATCCGCGGGACGTCCGCGGGCCAAGGGTGCACGGCGGACGGCGGGCGTGGCGAGACGCGGCGATTGGTCAGGTGAGGAGTCTCGGCGCGATTCCCGCCCTTCCGCGGAAGCTCCCGCGGGAGTATAACAGGGGCCTTAGCCATTCTGGCTGATCGTATTAGGGGTCTAGTGGGAGCAAATGCGTTCTTTGGTCTCCGCGATCGATGCCGACCAGCTGAGATCCGCAGCTGAGTCAAAGTTTAAATGTTCGGCAGTGGCGGTACAGTCGCCGGCGTGACGTTGGAGTATACCAAAGGCCTAGCGTACCCTTTCCTTTTCGAAGGCATTTTCCACACTGAATTATAGACCTCGACCGGAATTTCCTGCCACCGTAATCCGGCGCGCGATTGGGGCGCGCCCCGTCCTTTAAAATGCAGACCGCGAGGCCCGCAGCGGATCCTCACCAGTATCATTTCGAGTACTGGATGCAATTCTATTAGTATTATTATCTGTGTTCACTAGATTCTCTGAATTTCGCTAAAGCGATCACCTTTATGAAACCTGGGTTAAGACTTTTAGCAGAGCTATGCCAGCATCCGGGTCTCCTTGTGGGCACTACAGCACCCATCTCTCTTGCTTTTGCAACTTATCTCCACACGACCACATTTTTTCCTCTTTTGAGTTCCTTTCCAACTTCAGTCACCTCTCCTGTTGGAGTACATTTGATTCCCACACTAATGTGAGTTATGGAATGTCATGTACTCTTATAGGTGATTTAAGTGAGTGGCCACTGGAACATCATTCTTTCTTCTAAAAGGCAGAGAATAAGTATTTTACGAACTTTTATAACGGCACACAATTGTTTATTAAGATAGAATTAGATCAATTACAACGGCGTTTCAGCATGGAGCATAACATTGAGCCATGCAGGCATGCAGTGTGCGTCCAGCTTTCACATAAGCAGCACTGGATCCAGTCAATGTAATTGGAAACATTTTCTTCATCCGGTTGTAAGCGAGAGCAGACTGAACAGTATGGAGTGTCGTCCTTCCGTGTTTCGGGAGCATCTCCCCCATAGATGTCTATAAATGTACATTCCCTTGTCCTCATTGCATTCGGACCAGTAGTTTTTTTTCCCGTAACTTTTTTCTCCATATACTGTTATGATTAAAGAAGCAAGGTCTGAGGACGTGTGGAGGATTTTTTGTGGCTGTCAGTATCCCCGTCCTGGCTTCTTCAAATTTCTCGCGCTGATTCATTTGAAAGCGCCAATTCCTTCTTCAAATCCGTCTTCACTATCTTCAAATTTCCCGCACCGCCTCATGTGGAAGTGCTAGCACCCCTAAATTCGTCTTCGACATGCCTGTTGATAAGATATAGTTGAAAATAGATCGACATGCCTGTTGAGTTGAAGACAGTGTTAAGCATAATAATATTCACCGCTTCCCCTTCCTATTAAAGTGCATAACATCCCACAACATCATATTTGTGCGGATTCAAATGTGGGTTCTAGTCAGTATCGAAGTGCATTGGAAGTCTGGCGAGGATCCACTGTGGGGCAGTTTAAAGGACGGGGCGCTCCCGGATCGCGCGCCAGATTACGATGGCAGGAAATTCCGGTTGAAGTCTATAATTCAGCATTTTCCACTCAGGAGTGGCACACAGTTTCGCCACGCTTTAGCGCTTTACATAGTATTGAGACATGTGGCGCATCTCAAGACGGATTGAAGAGGACTTCTCCACTCTTCTGCATTATGAAATTTACTTCTGCATGTGGTCAAATGTACGCTCAGCTGTTTATTCATTGCCTACGTGAATTTACAGCAGTTAAGGAAGGTAGCACCGTATGAGACTCAATGGCATTACGTGCAGTAGGATCACATTGAAATAGTCAACCATAATTAATTATGTATATATATGTACAAGGCTAGTAGGCGGTGTTAGTTTTCGTCGTCGTCATCGATCAGCCCCATTTTTAAGGCCTTGGATCCAGCAGGCATCGCAAACTCGACAATCTTCTCGTTGTTAGAGTCGACGGAGATCTTTATGTTGTATTCACCCTGCAAGAAATCAATTTTCTCGAAATTTGGCGCTTTTAGTTCTGAAAGGAGTATTTAATGAAGGAGGGGCCTTAGGCCCTGTTCATACTTCGGCGACAAAAGCGACAAGAGCGACTTGGGCGATGGACATACTGTGGTGTACGTAAATAATTACGTACTCCACACTACGTCCGTCGCTCCAGACGCTCTTGTCGCTCTTGCCGCCGAAGTATGAACAGGTCCTTAGACGCATACCTTTAGTAAATCCAGCAGTGTTACTCCGAGGAATGACGGGGATGGTGGCAGTTCCAGCGTGGAATTAAAGTTCAGCTTCTCTTGCATCTCTGAAGTGAACAACGGTATCAAATTTAAAAAGTTCCTTGGACCACTGAACATCGATCGCGTTTCACTGGACATAAAAATCGATAGAAATCGATATTCGGCATTATCGTCCATTGCTTCCACATATGCATCGCGAGCTGCTAGAGATGGATGCACATTTATTACGAGTTTCGCTGGTGAAGTGCAGAATTCATAAAACTCGCAAATCAATACCAGTCGATATTTTAAAGAGAGCGCGTCGCGACCGCACGCTAAGAGTACCTGCCGCCCGCCACACGCGCGTAAATTATTGAGGAGAGGCGTTCCTTACACCGCCCTCAGAAAGGGGCGTGGCAAAGGTCGCGCGAGCGTACCGTGGACGAGATCTCCGGGTCCCCACCACAACATGGAGGAGAAAGCTTTTCAATATAAGGAGAATTGTTTGATCCGTTAAAGTGAGAGGACGGTGAACACGTTTTGCTCATAATTTCAGATAGGCCTACAATGTAGAGACCACCGTCTCCTGATCGGAATCAACCATAGCCTCTAGTTGTGGCGAAAATTTGAAGAGAACAGCGACGTTCTCCTCTCCTCAGCTGTCTACACAACCGAAGCGGCTAAAAAAGACTGTGGAGTTCCCCATGAGATAACGCGTCGCAATCGTTTCCTGTCAGCTGGTATGTTTTTGGACGACATCACGCCACTTAGCGAATCCGCAAACTGCGGCGTGGTTTTTGGGTGCCACAAGCTCGTCCAAATACGGTGGTGCGGGAAGTCTGCAGCGGGCGGAATCGTGTAGGAAGCGTGCGCCGCACGCATGCTTCTGAGGCGATAGGCAGTACGAAAAACCATTTACGACTGTTCTTACCTGCTAATGTATGAACACCCTTCTTCTGCAGAATACGGCACATCTCTGGCGGAATAACTGTCGTGATGTCGAAATTGCTGAAAAATGAAGCAGGTAAATCCAAAGCCCTCCTTCATGGTTCGTTACCAGATGGGCATTAGTCGTCAGTGTGGCCTACATGAGAAGATGTGAACGCGCCAAGCAATCAGAGCACCGATCAAACGCGTTCCAGCCAATAGGGTGCCAGCGGTGCACGTCCCCTCTGTTTGGTTTGTCTAGTACCCCGCCCATGTTGGCTACATTAACGACTAGTGCCTGAGCGATATCCGTAAACGCAAATGAAGCTTATAAATGGGGCATCGCCTTAAATGGCCTGCGAGGAAAATGCAGAACTCTTAAAAGACTAACTCACCACAGCTTATTCGGAATGATAATCATGCCGCTTTCGCCGTTGTCGCAGATGTTCAGGCTTCCTAGTCTCACCGATGCTCGGACGAGATTCGACTTGAACAGATCAAAGTCTTTCGGAGTGTGCACTTCTCCTGAAAGAAGTGCTTGCTTCCTTACATTTAACCAAAACCTTAACGAATATTTTTGACAACTACTGTTTGAACTTATAAACTGGACAGGGAAAGGCTTTTCTCACCTGATATGATATGAAAGTAGCCGGGTAGGAGCACATTGACATCTCCACCATGACATGACGGCCGATAGTGGATGTCGTATACAAGAATTGTGACATTTCGTACTCGAACTGGTAGTTTGTCTGGAAAATTGAGGCGATACTGAGCAGGCTGAGTGGTTGAGAGAAATTGGATGAGGTCTATTGATATTGATTGATTATATTGATTAGTGAGTGATGGAAGGAGCCCATGGTGATGTGGAAGATCAAAATTCGACCAAAAAGAACTGGCTCGGTTCCAACTGGCTACTGGCTGAAGCCTTGCCCGGAATCACAACTTATTAATGACAATCACAGCTCAAATTTTGACGACAAATCAACAATATCAATCGATATCAGTTGATTAATCGATACTGCTTGTGAGGACTACTCATTCTACCCATAGCCCGACATATCCACTCGATTCCCACCTCGAGCGGCAATTCTGGACAGAAATCGATAAAATCGATCGATAACGGTTAGGCTATCGATCTGGTCTGTTTATTGGGAGGCCTATTCATCGGCTTTCACATTCGCGTGATTCCAAAAGGGTATATGTGGACAAAAATTCACATAGCCTACATAAACCACCTCCCTCCTTGAAGGTTAACTCTGAACGAAAATCTACAAAGCCGATCGATAGTGGTTGGACTATCGATATAGCCGTCTTGGCAATGACAACGATAATGATAGATAATGACTGTAACATCGGCCTTGTTCAACTACTATGAAACCTGTTCAGCGTCAAACATATCCACGCAATTTTCACCTCAATTGGTTAATCTCGACAAAAATCAATAAAATCGATTCATTGGCCGGCCAGCCGATATTGTCCAATTGTTCTAATTTTTTTGTGAAGACTACCCACAGCCGAGAATCTCTGTGGTATCCTTATCTGAAAAGGCCAGCTCCGGTCAAAAATCGATAAGAAGAACGATAAGCTAATTGTGATTATTGATGTCTGCTTGTTGTTACCCCAAAGAGCATCATATCTACGAAATTCCCAATTCAAATGGTCAACTACGGAAAAATCGATAGCTAATTATGGATATTCATTTTAAGTGATTTTGAAACCGTTCTGCCTTTGATCTATAGAATGGTACTTTGGGCCACTCTGGCACACTGCAGGGATCAATTGATATGATGCTTCTACATGTTCGAGCAAACCGAAGAACAAGCATGTAGAAGACTAAATAGGTAAATGAGCAATGAAATATTTGAAAAAACTCACCGTTACCCATTGACTCGACCCGGATGACGTTATGAACTCCGTCTAAACATTGCGATGTTACCGTGTGGAAGATGCTAAACAGAACCGCTAAACCCCATGAGTTCATTCCCTGAAACAGGTGCAGTTTGAGGACATTCTTGAGTATTCTGACGACGCGACGAATCGACCGAAACGCCATCAGCGAAGTTATACAGCGGTAGAGAAGTATGTACAAATAGCGAAAATACTCAGTGTCTAGGCCACGCCATGCGCTCGACATTTACATCATTGCATGAGAAAGGAGTATGACATTGGAGTAACTAGAATACAGCGGAGCTTCTCCAGAATTATCTAGCACCAGTTCTGTACCTCGTTGCGGAACCGAACCTTACAGCGGCACGTTTCGCTGTCTCGCCGTTTTCCTCTGTCTCAAGGTGGCCAGCAGCTATAAGAGGAGGAGTAGGCCAATAATTTGCCGATGAAAAGAGTGACCAGACCTGACCGGGAGCAGCGAAATAGCGATATATTCACCGGTTGCTTTATACGAAAACATAGCGACTTTGTCCATGATATCGCATAGAAGTGGAATGCATGGCGTGTCCCGAAAAAGAGTGATACCTTCCGCTCCATTTAGCAACCAAGACGACATCATAGAATACACATCAATGATGCTACTTAGCGGTTGTAGCGAACGTTTAGCTAAAAGGAAGAATCGCGCGTCTGAATCTTGACTTGGGATGCGCCACGCATTCGACTTCTACGTAGTTCCCTGAAGGCAGATTGAATACATGCTCAGGTTTTCCCACAATGATTTTCGTACTATGGCACTCTATAGACAAATCATCACTCCAGCCATACGATAAAAGCTAACGTTAGACAGCTTTTTCGTGGGATGCGCCATACATTCCACTTCAACGAGGTATTGTGGGGACAACTTAACTGCGTGTCTGATCTATACAGCGGGTTACGGTAATGAATAGGTAACTGTCTACTCTGGCGTCAAGTCACCAACCCAGAAAAATGGCAGGCTTGGTTGACCTGCTCGATACACAAGCCATGAATCCATTCGGAATACGTAAAAGCTACGGCACCTGCTGAGTTGACGGCATTTCCGTCTCGCCACATAGGCCACATTAACAACTTGTACCTGATCACTTAATGGCTCTGAGCAGAAATTGCTAGCATGGAACTCGAACATTAACAGTTTAGGTCACGAAGGGAACTCGAACAAGGATAAGTGATTATCATTGTCGATTTCGAGTTATTATTCGGGCGCGTGATAGCGCAGTCAGAGGAGGCGCCGGTTGGCGGGTGCACCTCGACTAGAGGGTCTTGGTTCGGGTTCCGCCTGACGAACGTCCCTGTGCGATTGTGTGTGAGAATGAGAAGGCACTACATTGTTAAGTTTGTCGGCTGGCCGTTATTAGATGTGTGGCGCGTCCCGCAGAGAGCAACGACCTCTACCTTAACCCAGCTATGAAGAAAAGAACCTAATTCGTTAGTCTGACCGTCTGTCCGTGCATCTGTGCGAAATATGACGACTTTCACAATCGCAGTTGATGTGATGTGATGTGATGTGATTCTTGCTCAAGGTTAACCGTTTGAGGTGGGTATTAAGCCATACAGCAGTATCGATTTTCCAACAAATATTGATGGATATTAGCGATTTTGTTGGCGGCGCCTGCTCTCATTTAACATAACTCCGCCCCTCCCTCACCTAGGCCACATTAACGACTTGTACTTGATGGCCTAATGGCTCTGACCAGGAACTCCTAGCATGGACAAGCAACGACTTCTTTTCTATTCTAACATATAGAAAAAGGCCTAATTCATAAGTCTGTCCGCCTGTCCGTGCATCCACGTGAAATTAGTTGCCGTTTGACGATTTTCACAATCGCAGTTGATGTGATGTGATGTGATTCCTGCTCATGGTTAACCGCTCGAAATGGGAATTAAGCCAGCAAGCAGTATCGATTGGCCAACCCATATCAATCGATATTATTGATCTCGGAGAGGAAGTTTTAACCTGTTGTCAGAATAGCCGTTATGTTGACTGACTGCTGCTCACATGCTAAAAACTGAACCATTACTAAGACAAACACATTGAGTTGCTCTTGTATGTCATGTGGCCCGCACATGTGGGACAACGAAGCCACCCTCCTCAGAAAGGTTTCTCCTCAGAAATGTATGGATCAGACGCTTCCCCATTGTTATGTGCTTCCTTACGCAAGACAAAAATGGCTCAGAACGGTAGAAGCTGAACAGACCCGATTAAGGAACCTATTTGACGCTAAAACGGCAATCTATTGACCCTGAATTTCAGGACAAAATCTTTAAAAGTCAGAGTAGAAGCGAAGCAAGAGCGCTACAGTAGCCATGTGTGTAGTGGAGTGTAGTCGATGGCCGCCTGGTGCACAACAGAAGACAATGCCGTCGATGGCGCTGTCTGCTCGTCCGACCCCGGCGGTTATTGTTACAGTAGAGAACGAGTTCTCTCGTCATCTTGCAAGTGAATTTCGATCTTCTCGACGGTGATCTCCGCTTTACTTTATCATGCAGGGAGAACTGCGCTCAAATTGAACACGAGGTCGTATACATGAAGAATAGTGAAAGGATCAGAGACCATGGGAAAAAAGGCGAAGAACTTTGACCTGGAGGAAAGAGTAAATCGATGTAGAAGATGGAACTTCGGCTGATTTCTTATGAAAAGCTGGCGCCCAAAGTTTGCCACGGAGCATCTTCGCCGTAGCTGAAGTTTTTAGAATAAAAATATGTTGGTGCTCTTGTAGCAGCAGAATACTATCGACAGAAAGTTTCCCCTTGAAATTCCGTCAAAGGGTACAAGAAGGAGAGATTTCGACTGTTCATAAGAAATGCCAGAAATATATGTTACAAATGAAGCGCTTTCTAAATCAAAGTTGCGGTGGACACAGTCGGAATAGCCAGACTGCCTTGAGAAGAATTTAGACATCACGGTAGTAAATATACTGGTAGGAGAAAACCAGTTTTTCAGAAGACAAATGTCGTCTGCTCCCCGCGGTGCATAAAATCGCAGTGAATAAGTGAATGGCAGTGCTTGAAACTCGGACGCCTTTCTGATAATTAAGGATAAAGGGTGAGGTATGACGTTTTTCAATCCTTTTAGGATGCGCCATACATTCTACTTCTTCTGGATGTCGTGGAGTCGCATGATTGGCCATACAGTGACTTGCGGTGGCCTGCCGATGGACAACTCAGCGCGTTGTCCAAGTCTTCGTTGGGGGAATCCGAACAAGGAACCTGGTATTGGGTGCACGCGGCAGTCGGCACCTCTTCCGACTGCGCTACACGCGCCCAACAGTTTAACACAACTGCCTAAATCCACTGTCAAAAAGCTATCAAAAAGCCTTCAATAGCAAATGGCTAAAAAATAAAAAAAAATAAAAGAGCACATATTGTTAAATATTAAGAGAAGTCGTGTAGCGCAATCGGGGGAGGTCCAGGGCGGCGCGTGCATCCGACACCAGGTTCTTGGCACGGATTTCCTGCCCAATTCAGCCAATCTTCCACCCCACCGGGGTAGATGAGTTGGTGCCAGGGTTGTCTGGAAAGGAATGTGTAACCATGCAGAGAGAACTTTGGAATGAGTGAAATGAAGATTGCAACGAGTAATTGAATGACGCGGTCTATTTTCTTGATCCACTAAAAATTGCCGTCTTTCTACACTCTAGAATAAGTTTTAAACCACCACGTTAATTTTACATGAAATTTCAAATAACCTGTTCACATAATGGGAATGTGAACTAAAATTTTTCAAACACAACGTAGTGATCTCCAACTTGTCTCTTCTTCAAACCTCGGCATTGTAAGTTGTTAGTCAGTTAAGCTTTTTGTGCCAGGTGCCTTTGCGGTGGATCCAATTGGTCTCTGAAAACGACGAGATGTCGAAACGTCAGACCCTGCTGATTAAAGATCCACCTAAATCCTCGTGTTGGCCCAAAAAGCTTAACTGACAACCTAGTGAGTTCTCCATGGACAAAAAAATTTCTATCTTTTTCGGAGTGCCTCTTGTTTAACGTAGAGGGATCTGGATTTCGTTTTGATCTGGAAGATGTTAAAGTTGATTTCAAAAACATAAAACCTGCATAGAAAAGGGTCCAATTCGTTTGGAAGAGTGTGCGATTTGATGTGGAAATGGATATGTATTAATATGAACCAGCAGCTGCCCGAGCTTCATCACAGAAACGCGATTCTCACCTCATTTGTGCGGAAGTCGACAATATCGATCGATATCGATTGATTGGCCGATAATGTTTACATGCTGCGATGTATACCCACCACTAGACAAAAATCGATAAATAATTGCTAATATTGTAAGGCAATGAATAAGAAGAATAAGAAATTTGTAAAACTGTGATTGTCAAATTTTTTAAATTAAAGAAAAGGTTCATTTCGCCACAATTTTCATATGAACCTTTTCTGTTGAAGCATCTCCCCGGTGGCTCATCAGTGAAGCGGGAAGATGCTACAATATTTATATACATATATATATATATTTATTACACAAGTTTCCTGGTGTACAGATGAAAAAAGCCACAGAAAAACAACAAAAACCTTGCTAACATACCTTAGACCAATTTAAGGAAGAAGAAACCAGCAACAGCAACATAGAGCAACACAGAGGCAGAAGCAGAGGAAATAATCGAAAGACCTCAAAGGTATCAGGAACTTAAATATCGATCCAAGGTTTTTTTTAAAGGTGTCGTAGCTAACGGGGACACTGTGCTTTTTGCGGAACATCTCAAGAGAAGTAACAGTCCTAAGCGTGAAGAAAAATCGTCGACAGTTCAACTTCGCTCTACCAGCATCATACTTAACAGCATCCCCGTGCTCGATTTTCTCAACGACAGAAGATCACTGATCCTTATGCTGCACTTGCCATGCAGTATCTTGTGGAAAAATAGGTCGTTTTTTTGCTTTCTAGTTTCAAGTGAGGATAAGCCAAAGTTTAGGTTCCTAGCCGCGCTAGACGGAATCTGATCGTATACAAATTCCAGTGCACGCACCATAAGCTTTCTTGTGAAACTATTCTGAACCCGTTCCAGTATAGTAATGATTCTTTTCTTGTGAGGGCTGAATATTGGAGTGCCGTATTCCAAGATGGGTCTGATGAAGGATTTATAGGCTTGGAGAAGTACAGCAGTGTTTCTTGTTGACAGAGCTCTAAATAAGTTGTAGGTGGCCCGAATGGCTTTTTTTTGATATAGTTTCACAGTGTTTATCGAAGCTTAGGTCATTGGTTACCGTAAAGCCCAAGTCCTTGATCTCAGTTACGCTACTAAGGTAAGTACCACTGATAGAATATTGATGTTTGTTGTTGCGACTCCCCAAATGAAGTACTTTGGATTTTTCACTAGAGAGCGGCAACTTCCACTCTATGGACCATGTTTGTACAGAGTCGATTGCGTCCTGGAGAGCTGTGACGTCAGTGTCCTTAGTAATTGATCGGTAGATCTTCAGGTCATCCGCATATGCGCAAAATTCAACGTCTGCACCTGGGAGAAGGTGAAGCAGATCGTGTGTATAGATATTGAATAAGACTGGGGAGAGTACACCTCCCTGAGGCACACCACTCCGAACGACTCTGGTACTGGAAAAAGAGGAATTGACGCGAACAATATACTTCCGACCCGACAGGAAGGACTTCATCCAAGAAATGATACGAGGGTGAATACCTACCACATCCATTTCGTGGAGTAATAGCTTATGCTGAACCCTATCAAATGCTTTCCTGAAATCAAGATAAACAACATCAACACTCTTACCCTCATCAATACACTTTGTCCAGTGATTGAGCGCTTGAATCATGGCAGTAACTGTGGAACCACCCTTTAGAAAGCCATGTTGGTTTCTAGAAAGAATAGCGTGCTTCTGGAGGTGGTCCTCAATCCTTTTCTTCAAAATTTTTTCAAAGAGTCTAGCGAAAATTGATGTAATGCTCACTGGTCTGAAATTTGATAGCAGATTGTACGGAGGCTTTTTTGGAATTGGAGTTACTATGGAAAGTGTCCATCGAGTAGGTACCTCGGCCCTCATCAAGCTAAGGTTAAAAATGAAGGCAAGCGGGCTGCTTATGATTGGAGCTACTTTTTTAATGAACGACAGGGGGATAAAATCAGGTGTAAGGCTTCCTGACTGTGGCCATCTTAAAAGTAGATTCATGACTTCATCTGCGTGAAACCAAACTGAATCTTCCATGACAGGGAATGTTCTCCCTAGAGGTGGATTATTTTCGTCCTCATCATCAACAGTAACAAAGAAATCTTCAAACGTAGACGCCAGGAGCTCGGCCTTATCTTCATCTCTGTATATCATTTCGCCATTAGAAGAGCGCAGAGCCGCAATGTGTGGTTTATCACGTAATCGGGACTTAAGCAGCTTAAAGAATGCATTCTTGCAATTAGAGTCAATGACTCTCCTTTCCGTGGAAGCGTTAAACTTGCGTAGTTTTCTTGAGAACCTATCATTCAGAGCATGAAAGAGCTCCCAATCCTGAGGATCTTTGGATAGATTTGCCCTAGTCCACGCTTCATCCCTTTCCTTCAGAGTCCTGTTTATATGAGGTGGAAGACCTGGCTTGTTTAGTGCGGTTTTCTTAATAGGCACAAATAAATCAATGCAATGATGAAGTACGCTAATCAATAGTTCGTATTTCGCATCCACTGAGTCCACACTGTTGAGGGAGCCGAAGCAATCTACGTCTGCCAAGTATTTCATTATTTCATTATAGTTTGCTTGGGCGAAATTTCGCTTCACCGAGATGTGACAGTAGGGCATCTGTATATTGATTAAAAATCTGATGGAACTGTGATCGCTTAGACCTAGTGGCGGATTAATGTTCAGCAATGTTATCAGGTCCTGATCAGTGGACAGCACTAGGTCAAGAATGTTATCACCTAGAGTGCCAGAAAGGACAAATTGGGCAAGCTTATGAGTTTCGCACATGTCAAGGAATTTGAAGTAATAATAAACAATGCCAAAATAAACTCACGTATCTTAATAAAGTAAATTAGATAAAGTCGATCGATATTTATTTAAGGATTGATTTTGTTTACTCTCTGTGAAGTTTGGCATTTTGGTTTGAAAGGGTATCTGAGAAAAGAAAAGGGGAGAGAATGGTGTTCTCCTGCCAGGAGACCTCAACTGCCAAGTGCAGCCATCTTTTCATTAAGAAGTTCTGTACAGATGAGTTGCACATGGCCAATGCAAGGAACTGTGACAAAGACAATCACCAGAGATGTAGATGTCAATTCACCGTCCCCGAAGGGATGCAAGCAATGGTTGACCTGGGCGGAGCTCGAAGCAGGAACCGGAAATCGGATGCACGTCGCTGCTTTATGGAGTGAGGGCATTCAAACAATCTGAAAGGAGTGTCTTGCGTTTGGACTGATTCCCGAACTGGTCCCCGACTAGAACTGCTTTCGTCAGCCTAGAGGTATGGGTGGCTGCACTATGCTAGTTGCCGTTACCTGGGCAGGTTAACTTGGCTACCTTCTGACCTGGCAAGGAGTTGAACGCTTCTTTCCACTACACCACAACGCATCCCATACATCCTCTTAGCGGAGTTTCGAAGGAATTCCACTATTAGCACTGCCTGCAGGACGAATAGACTACCACCAATCTACTGAACGTAAGGAGCTGAAAGATTGCATATAGGTCTGCTGAGCAGGCCTATGCCGTGCCTAGCCTCATTCGAATAAGAACCAGGAAGCTCTACGACGCAATAGCCGACGACTACGACGACTATACACACACAACGAGACGGCAAACTGAGGAGGAAGAAGGAAACTGCTCAGTAAAAAGCATCTGTTGATCGGCGTCTAGGTGCTACGACGGCGTGGGACAATCGATGAGATCACTCGGATGGGGGTTCGTCGATCATCCTCACTGACGCCATGTCAACACCCAGCGGCACTGCTACCACCTCGTCTTCGAGAAGGATGGCCCATCGTCAACAATGCAGTCTAGGATAAGGTCAACGCTGGTCATCTGTGCCGGATCCAGGTACGTTCAGAGTATCTTTTTCTGCTTCGAATTCATTCCAATTGTGACTCGCAAGGCAACCAAAAAAAATTGTTACAAATTAAAAAAAAAACTCCCTTGGAAAAGTGGAGGTTGAGTCACATTTACCCGAGGCAATAGCGACTAAAATGGTAGAGGAGGACTTCAATTCACCTTCTCACAACGCGCCACGGGTGTGACTGTCATAAAATTCAAATAATTTTTGGTACAGTACTATTTTTAAGTTTATTCTAATACACATGAAGTCAAAAATTTGCTAACGCGCGGTCTGGTGGATAGGTCGCTTGAGGCAAAGCGACTCGGTGGGTGGGGGGAGGGGAGGGGGAGGGGGTGTCAACATGTAAGGTAGCACTAGGTATAGGCGTTCTTTGCTGCTCGAGATTAAAAATTCCATGCAACTCTAGTGTACTCTACCACAGCGGTGAACTGAGTCGACCCCCTTCTGCTGTAATTGGACATTCATATGCTTTTTTACCAAGCTTAATTACCACCTAAGACAAGGCGGCCTCAACCGATTCGCTTGACGCCGATGGCTTCAAGCATTCTTCACGTCTTCATGATTTTTGTTTGATTGTATGATATCTGCCTCGTTGTCCTCCATCGCACGATTGAGCTTTTCGTTCCAATTCGTAAACTAGCCCCCCATTAAACTTGGACTTCTCCCTTCATCACCTGCATCACCTGTCATCCCCCGTTGATCGTCGACTTGCTTGAGCGGGCACCAGCAGCGTCTCCACTGCATTCGTCCCTGTCGTGTGCCAGAGTGGTCCAATGGATCCTCCTCGCTCGAGGAACACGAAGAGCTCCACATCTTTGTTCAGGGCTTTCACGAAAAAGTCCGACAAACGTGTTGGTGGGCCGGGTGTCTGCGAAGCGCATTACGTTGCCGGCCCACCTAATTTTCGACGACTTGGCCCATGCGACAGCGACCCTGATCTTGGAACGTCGGCAAAGCTCTGAACTTCGGAAGCCTTCTCCCACCTGCGTAAATCGTATCACTCCGAGCATCGTCCCCTCTACTCCTCGCTGCCCTCGCTGCGCGACAGTGTTCATCCTGCTTTCGTCTGGCCCAGATCTCTAAAACGTATGCCGGGGCAGCAAACAGTTCGAATAGGTTGGCACGGAGCCGGACGTTCTTCTTCTTCTTCACGACTTCTTCGATGCTCTCGAAAGCTCCCCAAGCCGCTCGTTCCCTCCGCTTCCTCGCTATCTACGCAAAATACTATTAGGTTGCAACGAATTAAATGGCACTGGCTCGCACCATTTTTGGCGCGTCTTTACGCGTTTGATCAAGAACAAACCGTAACATGTGGCATATCATTTAGAAGCGCAAACTTTGCTCTACCGGTGAGTACCAAATTTTCTATGTAAAAGTGGGAAAACTTTAGAGTTTTATTGACTTTTTTGCAGATGGACAAAAGGGTAATCCGAGGCATTTACTTGTATGAATTCAAGCTGTTCACTACAGCTAAGGAGGCGGACGAGAAGATCAACGTCGCATTCGGTCAAGGATGTTCCACAATTCGGACGGCGTATCGTTGGTATCAGAAGTTCCGGAATGGAGATGAGAGCTTGGAAGAACATGAAGGTCGTCGGAGGCATAGTGATGTTGATGAAGATAAGCTGAGAGATGTGGTAGAGGAGGATCCACACAAAGATACCAGGGAGATAGCGAAGGTTCTTGGCGTCAGTCACAACACAGCTGCCCGGCATCTGAAGGAAATTGGAAAGACGAAAAAGCTGGAAAGATGGGTGCCTCACGAGCTGTCTGAGGAGCAAAGAAACCGACGATATGAGATCTCGTCCGCACTGCTTCTACGGAACGAAACGGACCCATTCCTTAATCGCATCGTAAATTGTGACGAG
Source organism: Heligmosomoides polygyrus bakeri (assembly GCA_947359475.1). Taxonomy (NCBI): domain Eukaryota; kingdom Metazoa; phylum Nematoda; class Chromadorea; order Rhabditida; family Heligmosomidae; genus Heligmosomoides; species Heligmosomoides polygyrus. Next base: position 12,545,863 of record OX375866.1, read on the forward strand.
AAATGGATAATGTACGACAACAGGCGACGATCGGCACAGTGGGTGGACAGCGATGAGAGCCCCAAGGTTTTTGCGAAGCCGGAATTGCATCAAAAGAAAGTAATGGTGACAGTATGGTGGTGTTCGCTGGGAATTATTCACCACAGCTTCCTCCCTCCCGGTGAATCCATCACGGCAGAGAAGTACTGCATTAAAGTTGAAGAAATGATGAAAAAGTTGAAGGATATCCGGCCGGCCTTGGTAAACCGAAGGCGAGTTCTCCTTCTGCACGACAATGCTCGCCCCCATGTAGCACGAATGACGTTGCAGAAATTGAATGAGCTGAGCATTGAAACTCTACCACATCCTCCGTTTTCTCCCGACCTCTCCCCAACAGACTACCGTTTCTTCAAGCATCTTGGCGACTTCTTGGTAGGGAAAATATTCAAATACCAACAGGATGCCGAAAGTGCCTTCGAAGATTTCGTCAATTCCAGAGTTTCTGATTTTTATGCTACTGGGATAAAAAAGCTTGTGTCACGTTGGCAAAGATGTGTAAAATCAGAAGGCTTTTATTTCGATTAATAAACTTGCCTACAAGCCGAGATATTAACTGTTTAAATTTACAGTGGTTCAGTGCCATTTATTTCGTTACAACCTAATAAATAGGGAACTGTCTGAACGGTACGGCGAAACGGCAAGAACGAGTACTATAGGGAGAACCACCGTCCTCCAAATAGTAACAGAACATGCTTTGTTTTTGCCGAATCCTTGAGGCAAACGAGTAGGAGGGTGTAATGGTTAAAGACCCACAGAGCGAGTTTACCACGGTAGCGCAAGATATCATGTCGGTGACTGGGTGGCTCGGTGGCAAGGGCTGCTTGCAGTTAGTCGAGGGTTCGGTCCCCATGCTACGTCGTGTTTTGCACTTTTACCATAGTATCGGATTTCCATGGAGATTTCCATATCTCAACTTGTGTTTGGCTTCACAGTTCCTGCCCAGTGGTACTCCGCTGCAGCCCAAGCCTGTAATCGAGATACAGTCCACTTTCCCCAGTTCTGAAACTTGTATGGGATAACAATTCTAGTATAGCCAAACCTTTTTCTCCGAAACGATTTGTTTTGTTTTTGCCTCAAGGACTCGGCGAGAACAAAACATGTTCAGCTACTATTTGGAGGACGGGGATTCTCCCTCTTTTTTGCCGTTCCGGCGTACTGTTCAGACAGTTCCCTTGTACGGGTTCAAGCGCAAGAACTTGCTGCATCTATGAACGATCATGTTACTCGGAATAAATTCAAGAAGGCTAATGTCAGGAGCGAAATGGCAATCAATAACTACAGCATTTATCTAGAAAACGGCTTTTAATGTCCACAAGCACGTCCAAATTTAGAAGCGGCAAAGGAAATTCTGCTGGTTGTTTAAGACTAGGAGGTGGCGAGATTGTTTTAAGTGATGAACCAAAAGCTAATCTTCTAGCTAAAGTATTCCAAAAGTCGTTCACTCAACCGAGCTCTGCAGGGTGGTCCACATGAAGTGTTACGCAGAAAATTATATACAACTTTCCACAAACCAACTTAATCAGTTTTTCCCCGTCCTTCAACTCGTTGTCCAGGACTGCTCTAGCTCGACCACTACCGGGGTCATCTTCGAGGCTGAAATATCTGGTCCGAAATTTACTGAACCACTGGCGCACAGTGCTTTCTCCAACCCTATGGGGTCCCCACACTTGGTTGATTTGTCGAGCTGTCTCGGCTGCGGATTGCTCCAATTTGAAGTCAAAATAAAATATCGTTCGGAATTGCTCCGTCGACTTCTTCAATAAGACCTTCAAGAGCAGAAATATGAAAAATCGTTGAGACATAAATTATTTAGTCAGAGCGAAAAATTCTGTACAGAAAATAGTATTAATGTGCAATCCAAGTTGAATTTTTACTTAATAATAGAGGAATGAAAAATAGTAACATAAAACGCTAAGAACTTTTCGGACAACTTAATAATATCAATTAGGTAAAATAAATGCGTAGTGGTGGAGTGCATGGCGTAATCTCTTCCTAAAACACTTCGTAAAATTCGTCGTTCGTTGCCTATTTTTGTTACAGCTTAGTGGTCTTGCTGTAGTCAAGACATTCAAAGGAATAACAAAAGTGGAATTGATAAGAAGACGTTTGGTGCCGCAGTCGGATTAGGCGCCGTCCTTCGCGTGCACCCCGAATCGAGCTTCTTGGTTCGGATCCCGTCAGCACCCGCAAATCTTCCATCGTAAATCCGAGATCGTAAATCGGTACTAGGTTCGGTCGTCTAGTAAAGACGAAATGCTGACTTGTCTATCGTTTTGCCAGCATAGATGATTGTTTAGGTCGAGTACACTTTCAAATTTCCTATAACATCTCGTAGAATTTCAACGTATGACGCGTGCCATAAGGGGATTGACTAACGTCGTACTATGCTCTTTATTCTCAAAATAATAATTTTATGACAGTCGAAAAAGGACTCTTGGTATGGTGACCAATAAATTCCATAAAAAGTAATTGATTTTTTTCAATCCGGAAATTTATTTCGACATTCTTGGAGCGTTTCCAGTTTAATTTGTAAGGCATCTTCTTTGCTTTCGAAGACTTTCCGTTTGTATTGGAAACGATCCAGTGAGAAAATTTGCCACGCGGCGCATGCAGGCAATCGACTCCACCCATTTAATCGACCTCAAACTTGGGTAATTAAACCCCACAAGCACTAATAATTGATATGAGATATAAACAACCATAAAAAGCAGTTGAACAGGAGCCAACACAAATAAAATAAAGCAATTCGCCTTAGATCGTAGAAGCAGCATTTGCAGGAAAAAAGCCATCCCTAGGGTTTTATGAAGGGTCGTTTCCTTCTCCACGTGAACCCCACCTTGACAAGAAATTTGAGATCTCAATATCGCCTTTCGCCGACTACCGACTTCGATGCAGCCCACGTTACTTCTCCTGGACTCTTATGGTTAGAAATATTCTCATAACAGAATGAATAATAGAGGAGGCACTCTAGCACTTCAAGGCAAAGTAAAGGACTGCGAAGCGGAGAGCCGGCCGGCCGAACCACTCGGCTCAACCGCTGGACGCGTGAGGAACTCGTCGTCAGCGGTTGTTGTTGTGGAAAACCCGGTGACGACGACGAGTTTAGCTCATGGTCGAGACGACTCGGAAATGGACCGAACCTATGAATATTCGAGGGCGACGACGTCGACCTCAACAACAGCGTCGTTGTAGTCGTCGTCTTCGTCGTCGTTCCTCCAGTGCCATGCGCGTGATTGGCACCTCCAGACGGCCCCGGTAGTCAGCTGAGTGGCGAAGGAGGAGCATGTGATCGAAAATCGCGTGAGCTCCGGCTCTCAACGGGCGAGAAGGAGCTAGACTAGCCAGTGGGGCATTTAACTGGATGGTTTCTAAGTGAAATAGTGGACCCGGACCTTTGCATACACTTAAAAATCGGTACATTTCGGAATATTGTCCAACGCACTGGGAGGAGGAGCCACAAGGGGACGCTAGCCAATTGGAGCTTGTGTTGGGCGACAGAACACAGCTGTGGCGAGAAGAAATCCGAAGCACCTAGCGGTCAACTGCAGGCGAAATTCTAGTGAAGTAGAAAGTATAGTAGTGCTTCAACAAATATAATGGAATAATATTTCGAATAATTTTGCGAATAGTCGAATAATCGTACGAACTCGAACATCGAAAAAGAACCATATTCGAATATTATTCGAAAATTGAATACTTCAACTTTATTCTAAAATCGGATACTTCAACTTCTTTCCGAAAATCGAACAATTTTATTCGAATATCGAATAAACTTCAAATCTTCAAGCGCAGAATCTCATTTAAACGAATATTCGATTATTGGAATATTCAAAGAAACGAAAAATTGTGCTTATTCGATTCTCTGTCAATCGAAAAAATTCATGAGCGAATAAGTTTGTTCTTCAATTCCTTCGAAAATTGTCGGCAACAAAATTATTGTTCATTAATTCGTTCCAAAAATTTCGACATCGAAATTATTCGTTCACTCATTCGTTCGAAAAAACCGATAGGTGACCGGGTTTTCGCCGATTGGTAATCGAGATCCCTCCGGTAGGTGAACTGGAATTCAAGCAAGAGCGTCCTCAATTTGTTGGGGGCGTAGGTTAACAACGTGACGCCTCGACGTAATTACACAAATAACACGTCACCTTACGCCTCCATCATAACTCGCAGTGGTCGTTAGTCCACGGAGGAAATTGATGGCAGCTAGAAAGTATTTCTCCGCAATTTCATCTTTTGTTTTTTGTTTGTTTTTGGTTTTTATTTGTTTGTTGTTAATTTAATTTGTTTTTTAAACCATGTCGTGTGGCTAATCATGTTATCTCCATTAATTACATTTATTGTAGAATTGTGCGCACATTTATCTGTAGAAAAGTAATTTCTATGTCGGCGGTTTGGAACGTGGCTTTCAGCAATCTTTGACCAATTTCAAACTTCCACCCAAAAACATTAGTTCGACTGCTGATGAAATTCCGGTCACCTATCGGTGAAATTCCACAGGTGAACATACCTCTGCGAGGGGCTTCTGAGAATATCCGCACTCAGCCGTAGTTGACCGCCGAGAGTTTCAGAATCTTCGCCACTGCGGTGATCTCTCGTCCTACATAAGAGGCAGCCAATCCAGAAGCGACTATAAGCGCCTTCTAATCGGCGCTTTCTACCGTTTGTGATTTCACAGCTCAGAACTGGCAAGAGAAGCAGCTCCGAAATGGAGCCCAACCCGTGCCAAAATTGCACACACCCATGAGCTTCCTCCGCTGCCCTGTTCTGTGCTCTCATTCTCCCCAATGGGTCTCCAGTCGATGCTGTGATTGGTTCTGGCGTCCTTGTTGCCCCGCCCACCTCGCGCTGGGCGAAATTTCACTATGTACAGACGAAGAATGTTGAATAAGAAAGGGTCTACGGAAAGAATAAGAAACCCTAACCACATTCATAGCTCTCTTCCCGGAATGCGCCATGCATTTTGCCTTGCGGATGCCCTTCTAAATTCAAGTGCTGGGAGCACGGGCGTAGACCAATTACTCACAGTAAGTCCGAAATCACTTGGCAAGGATGCCTCTGTTTTGGAAAGGCTTCTACTTGAATTCATATCTAGTCTTCTCTAGATGGATTTTTGGTACTTAATAATATATTACCTGACGCCGGGAAGGAGGAGCGCGAAGAGAACACTAGCCAAAGCGCTGAGTGTACACGCTCCTAGCTGGTGCTTCCTACCGTTTGTGCTTTCAGAGCCCAGAAATGGACAAGTGAAGGAACTCCGTAATGTGGCCCATCTAAACGACCCGTGCCAAAATTACCCACCCCATACCTAAGCGCTTCCTCCTTGCCCTATTCTGTGCTCTCATGTTCTCCAATAGACCAAGTCATAACGGTGGATAGCACAAGCTAGAGATATGTAGACGATGCCGTGATTGGTTGTCGTGGCCTTGTCGCTCCGCCCACCTCGCGTTGGGCAATGTTTCACTATGTATCGACATTTCTAATTACATGAGAATGTTGAATAGGAAAGGGTCTACGAGAGGCAAAAGATACCATAACTGCATTCATAGCTCTCTTCCCGGAATGCGCCATGCATTTTGCTTTGCGAGTGTCTTTCTAAATTCAGAACAGGTGCTGGGAGCACGGGCGTAGAACAATTCCTCACAGCAAGTCTCCGACATCACTAGGCAAGGATGCGTCTGTATGGTAAAGATTTTCACTTGGATCCATGCATAGATTTTCGGTACTTAACTATATGTTGTCCGAAGCCGGGAAGGAGGAGCGCGAAGAGCACACTAGCCAATCAGGGCGCTGAGTGTACACGCCCCCTAGCTGGTGCTTTCCGCCGTTATGATTGGCTATCAAGGAGCATATAGCTCTATAGGAACACCAGAATCACGGGTAGGTCCAGGATCCGGACTCATCAAGCAGTGTGTATAGGTAGAGATACCATAGGAGAATCGTATCCACTACCCGTAGTGCGTAGCGGGTACGACCCGTTACCCACTGCGGATAGTGGATACGATTCGTATTCATGAATGGAATCAAGGGTAAAGTAGAAATAAGCCTCTCGCGAGAACAACTGATCTCACTGGGATGCCATTTTGTCAACGGGGCGCGGAATCCTCGCGGGTATGCGGATATACCCACGACTACCATCGAGCAATATTCTCCACCCACCGATACACCCACGATTTTACGAGAAAGGTTTATCATGAATGCCTCATTGTGGGCACGTCTACCCCCTATTTTGGGCAATATCTACCCGCGGGTATAAGCGTTGATGAATCCGGCTCCAGATGGGTCACATCGCGGAGTTCCCTCCCTTGCCCAGTTATGTGCTCTCATCCTCGCCAGTGAACCCAGCCATAGTGAACCCAGAGAACAAGCTAGAAGGAACTCCGAAATGTCGCTCATCCAAGCAATCCGTGCCAAAATTGCCCACACCTATGAGGGTGTACATTCGATGCTGTGATTGGTCGGCACCTTCGTCGTCGCTCGTTCCACCCAAGTTAGGCAATGTTTCCTCACGTACCACAGCATCTATCCCCAGTGGCTTTCAGAGTTCAAATTTTCTCTTATGCTTCTCCGATCCTTCTCTGATGACATTTTGAAGACATGCAAACATGCGAGTGCTTAGTGTGAGCCCGACTTTGATGACACTTACAGCAGCAAAGTGCACGGCGGATTCGAGGAAGCGAGTAACTAGCGTGAAATGACAGAAAAACACCTTTTCTGTCATCCAATAGGTTTTCTATAGAAGTCAGGGCTTCACTAATGAGGAATCTGCGATGCTGGCAAGCGGCTCTAGCATGACAGATGACAGTTTTACGACGGTTGAACCTGGGCTGCCGACTAAGCTCCTCCGTAGAGTGATGACGCGTATTATGCCGACACTTCGCCTTCTAATGCCCTTCGTTTTCTCTTACTAAGCGCTAGTCTCTGCCTCTCAACTTCAGAATTTGGACCGTCATGAACTCCTCGATGAGACCTTTTTTGAGTACCGAAATCCCTTTCAGGGTCTTGGCTTTCGCACTGACGTCATGACTTCAATCTGGCACATTACTTAATTTGATGGTCCCTTCGGCGGCTGGAGATCTTCTCAGCGGGGCTACAACCGCTAGACCTCTGGAAGCTTGCATCCAGTGAGGCAGACTCCGCTCTCTGAAAGATTTTGAGAATGAGTATGCCCATCGCGTTGGCGGTCGTCCCAGTGGTCCCTTATTGTCTCTCGGGAGCCATTTTGTGACACGGAGACTCCATCTCTCGTTCTTTCGTCGAAGCAGGTTTCCGGCCCAGCGATATTTGGACTTCTTCATGTACTGCAGCGGGTCTGCTAATTGCGACTTCTCCCGTAGCTCCGAGCTTCGTAGGCCTTCTTGCCATTGCTGACGAAGGCTTCTCCTCAGAAGACATCTCTCCAGTGCACGATGCGTAGTTTGCATTGCTCTGGCGATTGTCTTGTTGTCGGGCCAGGTTTCCGTCGCGTAACACATCGCAGGCAGTACAGAGGCGTTGAATATCGAGGCCCTGAGGCCGGCATTCTTGACCTGATCGGTAACTTCGCGAATCGAACTGAAGGCTGCCCATGCTGCGCGTCTCCTGCGGGCGATTTCAGGAGCGAGGTCGTTATCCATGTTCAGCTCTCTTCCCAGATAGACGTAGGAGTCGACCTGTTGTAGAGCGACTCCATTTAACCTTACGAGTCCCGTGTCACACCACTGGTTGACCATAAATTGCGTTTTGGACATATTCATGTCCAATCCAATCTTCATACCTGACACATTGAGCTCGTTCAGCATTTCCTCGACTTCTGCCGTGCTGGTAGAGATGAGAACAATATCGTCGGCAAAGCGAAGGTTGCTGATCCGTTTACCGTCGACAAGGTAGCCTCTATCGTCCCATTTCAGGTCTTTCATGGTATCCTAGAGTGCCGCTGTTAATAGCTTAGGAGAAATCGTGTCTCCCTACCGTACCCTTTCCCGAATTTTAAGCTTTCGATCGAACAACTGTATGATAGTCGATGTGTTCGAGAAGTCGGATGTAGGGCGATGATATACCAGCATGCACAAGCGCGTTCAGAATGGCGTTGATTTCCACAGAGTCGAACGGTTTCCGATAATCCACGAAGACAAGGACAAGTGGGATGTGGTATTCGTGGCTCCTTTCGATGAGCTGTGAGACAGTTTGGATGTGGTTCATGCAGGAGAGATCCTTGTGAAACCCTGCTTGCTCCACTGGCTGATATTCATCCAAGCAACGCTCCATACGATTGAGCAGTATCTTGGTTAAGATCTTGTACACAACCGAGAGAAGACTGAAGGGCGGATAGTTGTTGATATCCTCCTGCTAACGTTTTTTGTATATTAGAACCTGTTTTCGATTCCTTTAGGATAAGGAAAAAAGGGTTTGGCGCAGTATTTATTTTGTTTTGTTTTTTTATTCAAGGGCGCGTGTAGCGCAGTCGGAGGAGGCGCCGACTGTCGCCTGCACCCGATACCAGCTTCCTGGTTCGGATATTCCGCTTAGGCCATCCAAGCCTTCCATCCCTACGAGGTCGGTCAATTGGTAGCAGACTTGTCTGGGAAAGATAAAGTGCTGACTTGTTCATCGGCTGGCCACCGCAAGTCATTGTATCTCCAAATACGCCTTCAAATCGCCTCCACGACATCCCGTAGAAGTAGAATGCGTGGCGCATCCCAGGAGGATCATCATCCCAAAAAGGGACTGAGTGAAGCCGTCCTTTATTCTTATCCTTTATTTATTCAAAGCTCAGATCACATTCGGTACATGTCGCGAAAATAGGCAGTACTGGGCGTTGGAAGCGCTCCAGCCAGTCTGATCGCATCAGATTGAGGTACCACCACTCAGAGAAGGCTTGTAGTACAGTCAGCGTTCTGATTGGTAAATATGTATATGCTCAGCCGGTACTCTGCTTGGTTGTGATTGGCAAGCGGACTCTAACCTCCCAGTGCTGCCCACCTACGCGACATGAATCTCACATTCTAGATGAGTACAAAAAGAACAGGTTAGCTTAGAACAGTATGGGTGGAGAAAATATTTAAATAAGCCGTTTGCAGCACACAAATTGCTTTATTATATTCACGAGGTTCCACCAGATATAAGCCATTTACAGGCTTGTATAGACAGCTTTCTCCACGATTTCGTACGTCCTAAGCAACGAATAGAACACCTTAGGTTGTTGATTCAGCTTTCACGGAGAAGTTTAAAAAAATCCGCTACACCTATTAAAAACGGGCATTAGTTGCTCAAACATTGAATAAGGTTTGCGACCTTTTTGTGCAGCTCTTCACGTAATGCCTCATTTGCCACGTCGTTCGTATAAAATGTGTCGTTTGGCTCAGCAGAATTGAAGGGCTAAAGCTGCCTCATGTTGTAAATGCAGGCAAGAAACTGATCCTTTCAGTTCACATAATGGGACAGCATCTGGATTCGAGAAAGTGCGGAAACCCCTACGCCTGATTGATGTTCGAAGCGATGTTTCAGGAAAAAGCGCAGCTTTTGCAGACCTTAGTTTTTATTTTAGAAGCGACTGATTGAGTCAAGAATTGGTATACATTCACTGTGCATTCACGATAACTCGTGGAAGTTTGATGCGGGGGCGCATCCCAAAGAGGGATCGATTACGCCTCCGATTTTATCCTTCGTTTTTTTTCGCCTGATCGATATTCTCAACTTGTTGTGAAGCCCATCAATCGATCAGCTACCTCATACAGGCCGATATTGGTGGATGGAATCTAAGGGTTTTCCGTTATTTATTTATTTATTTACTTACACGAGTACAAGTGCAATCGTGCGCAATCTGTATAAAAAATCATCAAACGAGAAAAGCAAATACAATCTACACATCTATCTAGGCGAAAAAGTAAATGATGGACGACGTCTAAGGCAACAGTAAGTTATGGCTTCAGATGTAATTTCAGAAATTTTTTAAAAGCTCCATAATCCGCTTCTATCCAAACGAATAAGTTATTAGAATCACACTTTTTCAGACAGTTTACCTAACGTGACAATTAATATCCGTTGATCGACGCATATTCCCTTTATTTCAACCGATCAATACCGATCAATGTTGTCGTCTTCCGCTTAAACTCGTAGCACTCACATAGCCGCTTATCGACCAGACACAGTCGATATTGTGCATTTTTGTTGGGAGCATCCTGAAGACGACGGGGATAAGACTGTTCTAGTAGTAAAAGCGATCCTCAAGTAAACATTTTCGATCAATGGATTGGTTTCATCGATTTTTGCAATCGAAACTATGAATAGACTCCACAACAAGATAACGAATACTATACGTGGGGGGGGGGGCCGGCCAGTAGTAGATAAGATCGGTTGTTGGACTAGCTGACTGCTGCCTATACCCTATTAAAAAAAGGATAAAGGACGGCGTTACTCAATCCTTTTTGGTTTGCGCCGCGCATTCTACTTATACGGGCTGTCGTGGAAGTGATTTGAATGCGTACTTGGTCATACAATGGCTTGCGGTGGCAATGAACAGCTATGCGCTTTATCCTTCTGAGACAAGTCTGACACCAATACACCGACCCCGGAGGGATGAAGGGCTTGATTGGCCTGGGCGGGAGATCTGTACCAGGAACCTGGTATCCGGCGCACGCGATAGCCGTCACCTCTTCTGACTGCGCTAAACGTGCCCATATCCTAGAAGAACGCTCGTTTGTCTGTGTGTGAGTGAGCGCGTGTGTGTTTGTTTGTTTGTTTGCACAGAAGTGCTGAAGGAGTGTGTTGGGAGGAAGTATGGGGAGGGAAGGGGGGGGGGGGGCGGGGTTGTAGTTGTCACCAGTTGTCAACTGTTGAAGTTGTCGATCGACAGGCGTCCATGTTCAGACGACATGTCATCGATGTCGCGCAAAGGAGGTGCGGGTTGGGAAGAGATGTCCCCCACCTCCTTCGACATGCGTCCTGGTTTAGAAGAGGTGTCAGGGAGGTGGGTCAACAGGTGTCCGGGTTCAGGGGCCGGATTCGTCAACAATTAAACACCTGGGTATGCGAGATATAAGGGGTAGAGATAAGATAAGACTCAGGTAGAGATAAGGTATGAGTCGGAGACGCAGCTTCATCGTGGGTATCTTTACCTCCTATACCCACGGGTAAGTCGTTGATGAATCCGGCCCCAGAAGACGTGTCACCGATGTCCCACCAAGGGCGTTCGGATTGAGGAGAGGTGTCACCGATGTCGCGCTAAGAAGGAGCGGGTTCAGAATAGGTATTACCGAGGTTCTGCAACGGGCGTCAGGGTTCAGAAGGGATGTCACCCGCGTCAGTAAAGTCAGTTCTCATTATCGTCAAACATGTGTCGGGCTTCAGAATTGTGCCACGTTTGTCGGTGTGCAAAAGACGTCTCATAGACGTGAAGGACCCCGTAAAGGGAGACCAGTAAGGTGGGGACCAGTCATGGAAAACCAGTTAAGGAAACCAGTGAAGGGGATAGACCCGTAATGAGGAGCCTGTGAGGAGGAGGGGTCCAGTGAAGGGAGACCAGCAATGGGAGGCCAGTGAAGGGGGGTGGTCCAGTGAGGGGGACCAGTGAAGAGGGGACCAGTAAAGGGGGTACCAGTGAAGGTGAGACCAGCAATGGAACCGTTGAAGAGGGGGGGGGGGGGTCCAGTGAAGGTGGACCGGTGAAGGATAGTGGGGCCAGTGAAGAGGGGACCAGTAAATCGAGATCCAATGAAGGTGAGAGCAGTAGTTGGGACCGACGAAGGGGGGGACCAGCGAAGGGTAAACCGGAAAAGGGTTACAATAAAGGAACCACTGAAGAGGGACCAGTAAAAGGGAGGCCAGTGAGGGTGGGACCGGTGAAGGAGGGGGGACCTGTAAAGGTTTACCTATAAAGGGGAACCAGTGAAGGTGAGACCAGTAATGGAGAGCGGTGAAGGGGAGTGGGGGTCCAGTGAAGGGGGTCAATAAATGGGGTACCAGTGAAGGAACAGTGAAGGGAGACCAGTAAGGGAGCCAATAAAGGGAGCACCAGTTAAGGGGGTTCAGTAAAGGGTCCAGTAATATAGCCATTAAAAGGGGACCATAATTAATAAATAGAACGAGTACTTCAGAGAATGAATCGTACATGCAATAGAGGGTGAGATACCATAGGAGCAGTTTTGAAGATTTTGCCCTACCGTATACCATTCTATATAGCAAAACCAGTTTTTTTTAAACTGTAATGAATGAGAGAAGGTCTAAAGAAGAGAAGAAGACGTTCGGGGTGTTCTATTCTCCGGGTTTGGGGCGACGCCCCAACCAGACGTTTGGCGGCCGGCAGGCCGTTGAACGTCTGGTTTTACTATACATGAAATAAGTAATAAAATAAAAGGCTAGCGTCTATCCGTTGGTCCGCCTGTCCGACAAAAGAAGTCGAACAGTCTCTGAACGGGCCTCAGATAATGCTTGCCATTATTGATCTAATCCAAGTGTCAATTAATAAGTATCGATTGCGTGACCACAACAGTTCGGTTGTATTGATTTTTGTGCAGATTTTTCGTTTGGGTGAAAATGACGTGGATGTGTTAGTCGGTGGATAGGCTTTACAGAGGTAAAGCCTATCCACCGACTAACACTCAATATTTAGGCCGGCTGATTTCTGGAGTGTGCATCATGCATCTTCAACGCCACGTAAATTTTGAATGCATAGCGCGTCCTACATAGGCAGACTAATCAATTTCGATTTCCGATCGCTTCCACCTGAGCCGGTCGGCTAGGTTCCAGGGTCAATTCATTGTGTGTGGACTCCAGCTGCTCGTTGTGTAGGGCGTCTTAGTGGTGTCGCACATCTGCAATTGTTCAGCACTCGTCCGCCAGCGCGCTCGAAGAAGCAGAAACGCCCCGTCCCCGTCCATCGGCATTTTTCCGTCCGCGCTCAAAAACTGCCCCGGAATGAGCCGCACATCGGATTCGAATAACCATACGACGACACGACGCTGCTCCCACACTCTCAACGAGCTCATTCGTCGCCCCGCGCCACGAACAGCTTCCAGACGTCGCCTCGTGACCTCGTCGGGGTGAGAGCACTTCTGCTCCTGTTCCTTTCGCCAGCACTTTCTCTCCCCGATGTCTTCGAGCTCAGTCGTCTGTAACTTCCTTGCATTCATCCCGCTGTTCCAGTCGAGTATGTTACTCCAGTAGCGACCTCCTTACGTATCTGTCTTCTTCTCTGTTACCCTGTCGCTTCTAGTTGAATTCGAAATATATGTTTCATAAGCTTTTAGAGCACCATAAGAGTTTGATCTTGTCTGACAATTTCTTTTCCTTCTCAGAGTAAGCTTCAAAAATTCCCCTGGTGATCAACTTAAGATTCCCTTCTTCGTTACACTTGTTTGGCCCACTTAACCTTTACGGAATTAAACGTGTGGCGGTGGTCCTTCTGATAGCATGGCGCGTATTGTGTGTGCAAGCTGACACCTGTTTCGTTAGGTGGGACCAAAAGGCCGACCCGACAACTTCGCTGTTACTTGGAGCCCATTTGACTAAAAAGCTCGCCACTTTTAGTTGATTACTACCGCACGGAAACAGTGACTGCTAGTCATAACATTTGTTTTGATATTCTACAGCGCTGCTGTTTGCATGCACACTCGAGCACGTTTGCTGAAGCCTCTATAGTTTTGGTCCCTCTGTCTTGATATAAATATAAGCATTCATTTTTCCCGCTTTTCGAAATCCTGCCTTTGCTTACCCAGTATCTTGCGGTTTGCACAGAATCTTTAGGTCTGCCCTCCTCAACTAATGAAGAGGGAAGGAAACAAAGCCATGAAGCTTTCCGAGAATGATGCTATAAACTCGACTTCATCGTTGTAAACGGCCTCATTATGTGGACCTCTCGCCAGGTGTTCAGACATAGGAATGCTAGAAAAAGCAGAAAACCTAGCTAGCTCCGATCTTTGGTGTACCTCATAGGTAAGCCTAGTCCACAGCTCACTATTTTATAGCCTTCACATGATTGCCTCTGTCAGAGGCGATGAACACTTCATTCTTCCCGAGGATTACATGGTACAGGTCCACTATGTATATGGCCAACATAGGAAGGTAAGAAAGCACCATCCAATCAACGATCGACTGTACACGCCTCTGAGTGGCTATGCGGCCGCACCGAACTGTTAATTACTAGTCGATAATGTCATGTACATGGAGGATTGGAAATGTGCCAGCAAATAAGGGAGCGTCCCTTGTAAGTGGCACTCTTGTCCGATGTGGCCAAGTAGAAAGTGCACTGAAAGAATATCTGAGCTGATAGCTGCTAGTCGCTGATTTAGCTGATTTTTCGCTGATTTAGCTTACATAGGGAGGCAAAAACGCTCTAGTCAATCACCTCCAATCAAAGCACCGAAACGAACAGGTGACAGCCAATCAGGGCAGTGACCACGTTCCCTGTAAGGGGCACATCTCTTCGATGTGGCCAAGTAGAAACAGCACCGAGATGGCTTCTGAGCTGTCAATACTAGTCGTTAATATGGCCTACATGCGCAGGCGAGAACGCGCCGGCCCATCATTACTGAACACAGCACAGAAACTAATTGTTTCAGTCACTCATCGCCTGTTCAATGCGCTCAGCAGGGAAAATATGCACAGAAAGTGCGTCTATGTTATCAGAACTACTTGTCGCTATTTTAGCCTACATAGGTAGGCGAAAACGCACCAGTCAATCACCTCCAATCAAAGCACCGAAACGGACAGGCAACAGCCAATCAAAGCAGTGACCGAGTCCGCTGCAAGGGGCATTCCTGTTCGATGTGGCCAAGTAGAAAGTGCTATGAAAGGACGTTTGAGCTGTCAGATACTAGTCGTTAATGTGGCCTACATGAGCTAGCTGGATCTCGCCAGCCAACCATCAACAAACACAGCATAGGAGCAGACCGTTCCAGTCACTAAACCCACTGACCGCACATTTCCGCTCTGGGTGGTACGCCTGTTCAATGCGCCCAGCTGGGAAAAGGTGCACAGAAAAAGCGTCTAAGCTGTTAGATACTAGTCGCTAGTGTGGCCTACATGATGTGTCGGAAATGCATCAGCCAATCACCTCAATCAAAAGGGGGACGAGCGTTCTACCCCCTCGCCCCCCCCCCCTGGCCCGCCTACCCCCAACCCCCTGAGCTTGCTCGAGAGTCCAGGAGCTGCCTTACGAGATAGTGGAGACGCAGACAGTTGCCACGCCTCTGTTTAAAGGGCGGGGGGGGGGGTAGAACGCCACTCCGCCCAATCAAAACAACGAACCGAATATGAGCCAGCCAATCAGGGCTGTGACCGAACTCGTCCCGCCTATGTGCCACGTTTGATTGGAGCGGCCTGAGTGGTCTGGTGCGTCCCTCCTCCCCATGTAGGCTTAATTAGCTACCCTTGCCAGCTATCGTTGCAGAAGTAAAAGTAGTAGCAGCCGTTAGATTGGAAAGGACACGAATGGCCATTTAACCACCCATTGGGGTAGTCTGAGATAAGCTTTACGCGGTCAGACCCCTTTTTATAAGGTGGTATCTGGTGTACTAAACTATACGTTGTTATTTGCTCACTTTGTGCTCTTGTTAATGTTCTCGTTCGTATCTCGCATTGTTGCGGATATTTGTTGCCAACAAACACGGTTTAATTACCCAAGTTTGAGGCAATTTGATAGACGGTTGGACTACTGGTC
The DNA here is from genome assembly GCA_947359475.1 of Heligmosomoides polygyrus bakeri. Taxonomy (NCBI): domain Eukaryota; kingdom Metazoa; phylum Nematoda; class Chromadorea; order Rhabditida; family Heligmosomidae; genus Heligmosomoides; species Heligmosomoides polygyrus. Next base: position 12,561,539 of record OX375866.1, read on the forward strand.
TGCCTTGCGAAGCCGAGTCCACACTACCACTGCCGCTTTCATATTAGGCACCGGAAACTCCGAATAGCTCGCCTAACCTACGCTATCGTCCTGACACCCATTCTCCTCCCCATCAGGCATCTAGCCCCGATGTGAAAGAACTGCTGCTCCACATCATCCGTCTTCGTTTGCTGACGACGGCTCAGTCCGATCGAAAGAAACGGCGTCCTTTGATGGAACGCAATTTTGTCGTTGGATGCACGCACTGAACCGAGGAATCTCGGCATAAAATCGCCGCGGCAGCTTCCTTCAACTTTGAGTTTCTGACATTTTAGCGCCGGCCAAGCGGCTTACGGTTGTGTGACTTTAGAAGCCCCATAAGTAACTTCACATTTAGTAACAACCACAGTCTGCCTTCCAAGTGTTGGAGTCAACGTTTGGATACCAGGGCCCAATTATTAAGTTACGGTTCTCTACTGTACCGTATTCGCGGTAGGATATCCAAAGGTATGCGCGTGACAGTTCATGATAGGACCCAGCCAAGCGAGAGCATAATTAATCGCTGCGATATTTTGGCATCTCAGGAGGTTTTGCTCGGTGGAGGTTCCGTTGAGAATTAAAGGTTAATTAGCGTGACCAATCTCACCTCTCCACAGCCAAAAAATTATCTGGTAAATGGCAATATGTTGTCGATGAGGATGGTCCATATAATTGTTATTTATTGATTGCAACGGTAAGATAAATAAATTTGGAAAATTGCAACTGTAAGCGGAAGATATTTTGGCCAGCCTATAGAGCTGTCCAAAGCCTTTCAAAGATAATTTCTTAAGAATAAAAACAAAGCAATAAAAACATGCATTGCTAAATATTAAGAGAAGCAATGGGGGAAGTAAGGCTGCAAAAACATCGTTTTGTATTGGTTTGTGGGTTTCTTGCATTCACAACGCAGAAAATTTGACACTAATCGATACTGGTATTGCAAAATTTCGATTTTTTATTGATTTTTAAGCACAGCAAAACGTAATCTATCCTTTGTAATGCTAAAGAGAGCAGTAGCTATAGCCAGCGGCTCGCTGCCAGAAAGAATAGCCTCGGTGCACCTCTAATCCAGATCTGGGGACCTAGTGCTCTAAAGGCGCTAAAAGAAGGGACTGCGCCATGCACTCGTTCAAGACGTCGCGATTTTTATACGATTGATAGCAGGATTTCCGTTTGTATGGAATTGTTCGACATCTGTCAACAATTCAACAAAAAGCAACCGTAAAGATCCCGTCCTCAGTTTGATGCTCCATGTAGGCAGCAGTTACACTACCAATCATATAGAATTTTTTTTCGATTGCACAGCGCGATCTCGTCTTTTAATACACTACATGATTACTGCCTTTTTACACTCCAAAACAAAATCTAATTTCTCATTTTTCTTGAAAAATTAAATTTTTATGAAATTATTAACTCATTCGTGCAGCGGAACTAAGTTTTTTTTTCAAAAAGAGCTGCACCTGTTTTTCCTTGAGCAAAAATCATTCTAATCATCATGAAAAGTCTGTAGTTCAACCTGCTCAACCTTCTAAGTTTAATCCGAACGACGCATGTTTCGATTTGGAAGACGTTCGCTTTGATTTCAGAAGCGTGAAGTTTATTTAGAAGAGTGGCCAATTTGGGGTAAGAATGCGTTTCTCAGTTTTTAAGGGAAATCATTAAGAATTCCCATTTCTAGGATTTGCATAAGAAAGTATAACTTTTTGCTTCCTTCACATTTCTAACGATGCGCACGCATTCTGGTTCACCCCATGCAAACGAAGGCGGCCTCACGTTGACCTGCACGTCAATTTTTTCGTATGAGTGTCCTTTCCGGACTTTGAGGGACACAGCAGGGATGATGGAGGAGTTAATCGACCTGACATAGTCCGCACTCGCTTCAGAGCACTTCCGCAATCACTTTTTCTCCTTAGCCTTGTATTGGTACGCAAATATTTGGGGGTGCAGTCGGAGTACGGGTTGACTCTAGCATGCACCTCGAATCGACTCATGGTTGGAATTTCGTTTGGGATGGCGACCTATTATATTTTGAGCTTTCACATAAATCAAAAGTGCAGCAGATCAACGACATTTTGGTCTTCCTCATCATACATTCTACTTACCTTTCTGCTTCACACATTTTTTGCTTTGTTCTATGAATGCCAAGGTGGCTAGAAACATCTCCAGTTGTTCAATATAAGATATGGACTCTATTTGTGCAATATAGCAAATAAAAATATTACCATATCAGCACTCTTCCTTCAAGTATTTTTACAAACGTGTATGAGAGCTTTCCCAGCTATCTAATCAAAAACGCGTCACAATTTTGAATAAAAGGTCATTTCGAAGATAAATCAGGATGTGCAAAAGAGCCGACACCGACTGGGACTGAACCAAGCAGGTCGCACGTGAGGAGCGGGAGCACTACCCCTGCGCCACCGCCGCAGCTGATGGTCATCCTCACGGAGTCCCCATCGCTCTCGCGCTATCTCTTTCGCACGCCAGAATGCGGTCAGCCCACCCAACTTCGGCAGGTCATAACTTGCTCAGGATTTTCGTTTTGCAATTTTGACACCCATATTTGTAATCAGCATTCCGAACTCTTTCTAATGATCCTCGTCTCAAGTTGAAGTTCCATGGGAGGTCGAAACCCTTACCTAGTCAGCTGTGCAGGAGATTTGAGCTGTGCATCAGCGCCGGTGCAATGACTGCAATTACGTTGCTCACTTCTCCTACTTCTGAATTTGTAAGCAGATGCAGTTTGACATTTCACCTGCGTGATCCAAGTGGTAAGGAAATAGGTACGTTATTGTTCCCTTGAAGTCCTGACACCCTTTCGTGGAAGAAGTAAGTTTTAGATGTAGATGAGTAGCGAAATCGACTGGTGATCGATTCCTAATTCTCCTTCTACCCGATGCTCCACATTTTGCTCCATTCAAAGACCTATCTACTATGCTAATCGACCTAATAAATTATAGATGCTAAACACATCAAGGGTTGTCAGTATACCTAAAAAGGTTGTACTTGTGGCACATGCGGGGGATACGGTGGATGGACGAGGTCTCGCAATCTAGTCCGTCCAAGGTCGTTGAATGATTGAGTGTTGAGTGTTTTCTTTCATTGAAGTGTTGTTAAAGGAAGCACTCCAAGTTGGCCTAAGTGAGGGCATTTTTTGTTGCAAATTTATAGATTGCTCCGTTCGAACGTTCTCATTGCAAACAGTATCCGTAGGCGTCGAGTAAAGTAGATGTGTGCAATTTCAGACACATGCATTATCCAACGTCGTTACACTTTCAAGGCAAGCGGCAGGCTGCAAAACTAGTCGCTCACGCGCACTGGAGTCTTGCTGGCGGCAAATGGCCGAGGCACTGTACTCTTTCTAGTCGGAACCTACAGCCACTATTCCGTTTTCTCGCCTCGTCTCTGCGTTCTAGCCGATCCCTGCAGCATTCCTTTAGAGCGCAGGCAGAACGCAGCGGTGGTAAATCAGCGGCGCGGCAATAATGATGTAGTCATCAGTGCCGCTGCCGCACTTGCGGCGTAGCATCGCTCGCCGCCGGCGGTTAGTTCTGCGTCCCTGGTTAAGGATAGAGCCGCCGCTTTGCCGCAAAAGTGTGCGGGGCATTAAGGTTATTGTGTGTGTCAGAATCGCTCGAAAAAAGGAGTATTGTCCCGGAGAGCGCCATTTTGTTGGGTTTGTGTTCGGTGAACTTCCCTACCGGTGCTCTCCCCGCTTGGAGAAAATTGTGAAACCTTCAAACTTCGTGCATCAAACAGTCCAAAAGCAGTCTAGTTGCCCTTCTTGGCTGCCTAACGGCGTTGATTTGCTGGTTACTCATTCACTAGGACACTTCAGCTCGTGCTCATTCATGTGCTGATAATCCGATTGAGAGCGGCGGGCCGTGTCGTCCACCTAATCATCTCGTTTATTCAAGGGTTGCAGTAGGAGATCTGTCAGCATGAAGTTCTGCCACATGGTGACTTGCCTTCATCTTGACCGTTTGACCAATTAGGAAGAGAAGACATCGAGGTTATCATATCAATGCACCGCGTGGTGCTCTCTACTTCCAAGCCTTGTTGTAGAAACACTTTGAATGCCCATGCAACAATTTATTCATTTATTTATTTACTTGCACGAAAGGTGCACTAACACATAAAACAAAAACTCAACAACAACGTTATACCAAAGCCAAATTCGAGCAAAACGAATTATTCGTAGAAAAAATGAATGAATGTCCTTCAATACAAATCCCACAAATCACATCAGAGATTCGACTTGCATTTGTTAGTTGTGGGGAGAGAGGATGAATCGCGGCGTTATCGAAATACGCCGGACTTGTTTTCCTTGCTCAGATAGTATTCCGGTTGAATCAGGACTGGTACGGCTTTGATAACGTGGTTATATATTTGTACCAAGAAACACGACACCAATACTACACGAAATTTGCCAGAAAATATCTGGCAAATTTTGAGAAGAATGAGGATATAACAGTGAAGGAGAAAAGAGAAAATGAGGCTGAAGAAAACTGAAACTCCAGCCCCTGTCATCTCCTTTTATACCGGGTGGCATCTCCTTTTATACCCCCGCGAAATAAGGGGTATAAAAGGAGATGCCACCCGCTGTCGGCATCTCCTTTTATACCCCTTATTTCGCGCGCTTTGGCGGGAGTTAAAGGCCTTTGCGAAATTCAAAATTCAAACTACCGCGTTCAAATATTAGCCAATGGAAGGAGAAGCGTATGGGACAGGACAACTTTATGGAATATGCCACGCATTCTCCATCTATAATATTAAACCGGATATCGTTTGAGACAGTTGGAATGAGCAATGAGCGCAATGATGTTTGTTGACAAGCCGATAGAAGAAACAAATCACCGGACGAAGTGGCGTTCTACCCCCCCCCCTTTAAACAGAGGCGTGGCAAATGTCGGAGTCTCCACTATCTCGTAATGCAGCCACTGGACTCTCGAGCAAGCCCAGGGGTTGGGGGTGGGCAGGCCAGGGGACGAGGGGTAGAACGCTGGACCCCGAATCGCCGACCCGGTGAGGTGACAGGATTAGTTGGCGTGGCGGGTTGATCCATAAATCGATTCGCAGTGAGGGCGGAAACCGCGCTCCGTCGGACTGCACTACACGCGTTCAAGGGATGGATATGTATACATCTTCCACCAGTCATTTCGTCGCTAGAGCGATGCACTGCGCAAGTAATTTTAGTTCTGAAGAGCTCACTTAGCGCGGTAGGTCTCATTTGTACGGTTGGTGGGACGAAGTAAATGCGCGCAGTGCGGATGGTTTCTGTAGCCTTTTTGACTTAAAATGCTTATTCAGTCAATTTATGGAAAACGTAAGGACCAAGCAAGACTATAAGAATGGTGATCAGGTGCAGAGATGATGACGTTTCCAAGAAATAGCAAAATATTTTGATGTTTAAAACCACGATACCTTATTAGGGGAACCCACCGAAGTCTGATCTCATCATAACGGTAGAAACTTTGCGCCAAGTTAGCGGAATTTTTAGTTTTCAAAACGCTCTCCGTTTTTAGTTCCCGACAACAGCTTATGATGACGGGTGTTTTGGGCAATTTCGCGCCATACTGCAAAACCTCATTATAAGCAAAGCTATTACGAAGAACTTAAGCGCTCTTATGAAGGCTTAAGAAAATGGAATTTTTCTGACATAAGAGCGGTGTGGACTGCGCCATGCAATCGTCTGAAACCTTGCATTTTACACTCGACTGGTGTTTTAACTTGAATACTTGTTATAATTTTTCAAAGTGACAATACCGATTGATTTGTGCTTTTTTTAAGGTTTAAAACTTAAAAACACACTAAGGCTTGCGAAGAACGTGGGGTATCCTAAAAATGCAGACACTATTTGAAAGGTTCTAACGTTGCTGCTAGTGAGGCTTTTCAAGATGTTTGAGACTCATGCGAAAACACTGGGTAACGAGATTTCTGAGGCGTGGAAATCGCAAGATTGCGCCATGAACTCGCTTAAAACCTTGCATATCAGACTAGATTGATTATCGAATTTGTCTCGTATCTGTGTGATTGTGTAGTAGTGGGTGGTGCTTTGGAGAAGTAGTCGCTGAATTGCCTCTGCACTTCGACGATGTTTCGAACTTCCAGTAGCATAAACATCTTCTTCTCGAAGGAAAGCCTACAGCCGGGAATGACTCTTGTTATAGGCTCAGATATGTAGACAGCGTTATTAGAGCGATAGCGAGAGCGATAAATTATGCAATCAATAAACTCGCATATCACGTGTCTTTCATGATTGTCGATTTCTAAATGTTAAAAGAAGCACAGCACAGATAAACCTGGCCAAGCAGTAATAAGATTGTAACAAGCATACAGCCCATGCACAATCAATCGAGCGCGGAATGACAGGTTTCAGGTGGGCGCATGCCGCAATCTTGAATATTTGCACGCCTCAGAAATCTCGATACGCTGTGCCATAATATGAGTCTCAAACATTTTCAAAAGCTTCACTAGCAGCAATGTTAGAGCTGTTCACATAGTACTAGCATTTTTTAGGGATACCCAGATTTTTCATGAGCCGTAGTGTGTTTGTAAATCTGGAACCTTAAATGAAGCACAGATCTATCGATGCGGCCAATTTGCTGAGAACTTATAACAGGTATTCAAGCGAGAACAATAAATCGAGTGTAAAATGCAAGGTTTCAGACGAGTGTATGGAGCAATCCCTGCTGCTCGTGTGCCAGACAATTTCTATTTTCCTCCGCTTTCACATGAGCTCTGACCTGCCACCTCCAAGTACTGAGGCGGGTGTGCACGCCCACGAATGACATGAACACACGAGACTTGAGCAGTTTATTGAAACTAGCGGGAACACGAGTGTGAGGAACATGCGATAAAATGAACAAATCTCCTTAGGATGTCCGGACGAGAACAAACCACGAAAATGAGAATGAATAAGCTCCAGGGATGAGCGGATAATAAAATTTTGAAACACGGATAACGGATAACGGATAATTTTTCCCAAAAATGGCCGGATAACGGAAAAACGGATAACGAACAAACAACAAAAATTAAAAGTAATTTTAAACCATTCTTTCTCTATTAATAAGTCGGGATTTGTAATATTGTCCTCGTCACGTGTCAAATGAGCAACCTTTAACCTCCTTATCGGTGTTTTTCTTCGAGGCGCGAAGTAGCACACTCTGAGAAGGCGCCGACTTTCGCATGCACTCCGACTCAATGTTCTTGGTTCGGATTTCCAGTAGGTATCAGGATTGCACGGGTATGTAAATGCACTGACTTGTCCATCGGCTGGTCATCACAAGTCATTGGTGGAGTACGTATACCAGTATTGAACCTGCATTCGTTCATCAGTCGTCACTGTGAGCGGCGGTTCTTCCATTCTCTGTGGCACTTGGAGTACTTTCGATTACTCATTTTGAAATGCGAAGCCAAGGAGCAAAGAAGAGGACTGGATCTGACGACGTGGACGCCGATATGCCCCTGTGGGCTCGTAAGTTAATCGAGCGTTTCGATTCTTATTCGTCTAACCTACAGAGCATATTAACAGCGTCGTTCGATCGATTCTCTTCCATTGTTAGCGAAATTCAGACGACACAAAATAAGATTCTGGCTAAATTATCTGAACTGGAGGCTCAAATTGGCTCTCAAAGTGTCAAACCATCCGTTCAAAAAAGCCTTCTCTATTCAACAATCGTCAAAATAAATGCCGACAAACAGAAAATCGAGGAGAAACAGCGCATGATAACGTGGATCGGCATCGATGAGGAGTCAAACGATGAGGCCACACGTCGTTTCGATCGTGAGATACTCAAGGAGGAGGTACTCACATCTGGCAACGACGAACTCATTCGTGAGTTCGAGGCAGGTCGCATTACTGCTCATCGTTATCCTCCCGGTAAAGCGCGCAAAAACGGTGCCAGGGGGCGGATTATAAAAGTCACCTTACCCAATCAGACCCTTCGAGATTCACTTCTAGCTCACATGCGTAGTGGAAGGAAGAGCCTCACGCAGCGCTTTGTCCATTCATACGCTCGGAGGGATTACACTCCTGAAGAGCTTGATTTGGATCGAGCACTGCGGAAGGAAGCGGGCGATCTCAACGCTAAGGAGGGGCGGTTGGCGTATATAGTCCGAGACTTCGACATAGTTAAATTGAAGTTTCCGCGCGAGCTCCCGAGGCGTTGGGATGTTAATGTGGTATCTTCTGTTTCTGGGTCAGCCAATAGTAGAGATGCTGTTAGTAGATCAGCTGCTTCCAATGCCTTAAATGACTCGCAAGGGGGCACAAGGGGACTTCAATTCCATGTGTCAACACCCCCACATGCCTAGATAGCAACTTGTACAACCGGTACAGGTCATGTATCTCAACTGCACTTTAACCTTGAGAGAAACTGGACATCTAGTAGCAAATCGGATGGCGCTAGCACTTCATGCACTGTTTTTCTCTTCAACTCACGTTCAATTTGCAACAAACTTGCTGATTTAGAACATCTCTTGTATACCTGTACCCCACATATGGTTTTTATCACTGAGACTTGGTGCAAACCTGAAATTATTCACGATGCAACACTACGTGTACACCCTTCATATCACATTTACAGATGTGATAGGGAGGGTGTCATGTGTGGAGGAGGAGTAATGGCATTATTACTGAATACATTATCTCACCATATGTTTTGTTCGCGTAATTTTTCCCCATACTGTCAATGTCTCGTCTTGAGTATAAATTCTGAGCAGCAGACCATATACCTCATCCTTTTTTACCGGAGCCCGGCTTGCGAAGCATTACGCTTCCATGAGGCCTTGACATATATCTCCTCTATACTCGAGGATAGCCCAAGTTGCATCATCCTGGGAGATATGAACTTCCCTACGATTGATTGGCCTAGTACAGGTGAATCATGCAGATTATATGGATCGGCAAGGGAGTTTTATCATTTTTGCAATGAACACGCACTGACTCAACGTGTTACTATTCCAACTTTAGGTGACAATATCTTGGACGTCGTTTTATCCAACAACCTGGATATTGTTCATGATGTAAATACTATAGCCCCCTTTTCCACTTCAGACCACAGAGCTGTATCATTTCAATTAAGACTTCATGGGGCTGAGCATACGCTGAATGATTCTTACTATGATTTTTTCGCGGCTGATTATTCATTAATTTGTGAAAACCTTCTGAAAATCAACTGGCTTACTATAATGTCCACCTGCAATTCAGCAGAACAATTTTATTCGTTGTATCTTCAGCACTGCTATAACCTGATCGAGAAGTTTGTACCAAAAAAGCAGAGAGCTGTTAAAGAAATTAGTTATCCTTCAAAAATAAGAAAGCTTGCTATCAAAGTTGGAAAATTATTTGATGCGCGATCAAACATAGGAATCCAGAAATATATTCGCTTTTCCCGAAAACTCAAAAGAGCATTAGCTGCTCTGAGCTTAGAGAGAGAAGAGCGGATAGCGCTTTCCAAGAATCCCAGACTTTTCTACAAATTTGTGAACAGCCGTCTTAAAATGAATAACAGTATTGGACCCATATTCAATAATAATGGTGAGCTCTGTGAGTCCGAGTTGGAAAAGGCAAAGGTATTTGCTTCCTTCTTTAGGTCAGTGTACAAAGACCATCCCTATGTGAAGATTGACTGTCCTGCTTTCACCTCTGCAAATCTAGATTTTCTTGATATCAATAGCGACTTGGTTTACAGAACGCTGGTGAGATTGCCGGAGCGAAACTCCACATCACCTGATAAAATTCCATACGTTTTTTTAAAGAAGGCAGCAATGGGGCTTGCTCCAGTATTAACTCTTTTGTTCAACTGGTGCCTACTTCACGGGGAGGTTCCGTCAGTATGGAAGACAAGTTTCGTTAAGCCGATATTTAAGAAAGGAAATAAGACAGATTTTAGAAACTACAGACCTGTCTGCCTAACATCCTCAACCAGCAAAGTATTGGAGAGGATAGTACGCAGTCAGATCTGTAATTATTTACGAGAAAAAAGTCTTATCACAAAATCACAACACGGTTTCCTTGAAAGAAAATCTACGGTTACAGCTCTGATCTCTACTGTTCCCGTTTGGCAAAAGGTGCTAGATTCAAATGGATACGTCACTGCTTGCTTTCTCGATTATACTAAGGCTTTTGACTCCCTCAACCTAGATTTTCTTATAACAAAGCTGCGTGCTTATGGTTTAGAGGGATGTCTTTTGAAGTTCCTCATATCCTTTCTAACCGGGCGCACCCAGACAGTGGTAATCAATGGTGCTGTTTCCGCTACGTATGAAACACCTAGTGGTGTTCCTCAGGGTACATGCTTAGGGCCACTTATGTTTCTACTTTACATCAACGATCTTCCGAAGTGTCTTCCTGATGGCGTGCTTTGCTCAATTTACGCAGATGACTCCAAGATATTTTCTTTCAACAACGCGGAAGTCCTTCAACACGGCCTAGATGCTATTCACTCGTGGTCAACAAAATGGATGTTGAATATTTCCTACGAAAAAACGATGATTATGTGCATTGGTAAAACACACCCACATGGTTTATCATTTTGTCTGGGACAAAAAAAGCTGAATACTACAAATTCTGTGCGTGACCTTGGCGTTGTATACTCTGATTCGCTCACATTTGAACAATATATTGATGACATAACAACGGCGGCAAATAGGAAGTGCAGTTTTATCCTACGTGCCTTCCAGACCCGTAAGATACCTATTCTGTTCCGACTTTTTACGACATATGTTAGACCTCTACTAGAATACTGTACGCCGGTTTGGTCGCCTTCTAAGGTGATGTATATTGAAAGAGTCGAAAAGGTTCAAAGGAGGTTTACGAATCAAATCTTCGGTAGGAATGGTATGTTCAATGTCAGTTATCGAGATAGACTCGCCTTCCTTGGAACCACATCCTTGCGATTAAGGAGAACCATATACGATCAAAGCCTGCTATTCAAAATAGTTTTCGATCTTATAGAAATTGAAAAAAATGAACTTTTTGATTTTTATGAATTTAGCAATAGAACAAGAGGTCATGCCTTGCGGATCTATATTGGAAGAATACGATCTCAACAGTTCTTTGAATCATTTCTAGTGCGTGCAACGAAAACGTGGAACAAATTGCCAAACGACCTAGTCTCATCATCAACTCCAGCCAGCTTCAGCCGCAGGCTGGAGTCATATCTCAAAGAAAAGGGGTTCTTTTGAATTTCTTAATGGTTACAATTTTTGATCAATACTCAAGGATTACAGGTACGGCTAAAGCATTATATCGCCACCCCACAGCAGCATCGACTTGTAGAATGATTTCAGAAGCACTTCGAGAACCGCGAAGATCATACTAGCTATATTATAATGTATTAAGGCACCTGATTTTATACACTGTGTTATGTAGATTGTTTTTGTGTTTTCACATTTGGTTTCAAGGATCTGCTTAGTCTGAGAAAAGCCCATTCTCCCTCCTTTCTGCTATTCAGTATTTCGAGCGAAAGTTATCCAGTTTTGTTCCTTAATTACTTTTGATACTCCAAAACATCTACTCTTCTCAGTCATATAATGCAATTTGCTGTATACTGCATGTCAAGTTAGATGGCAAAAACGACAAGGCAAAAAGACATTCTTAAAGCCTTCGTCACTCTACAAATTGCTGCGGTATTATGGTCGACCAGTCTGTAGTTATAGAAGCAACGAAGGCGGTTACTGAAAGAAGGAATACCTCGCCTAAGTTCGAAAGGCTACTTCCTTACGCTTAGGTGTGACCTGCCACGAATGTTGCTCGAAAGTGGTGCGAAATTGATTAATTTCTTACAAACCATGCTATAACTCGGCTGGTTTTTACAAAACCGCTTCATTTTGTGCAATGCTTCTAAGAAATGCTCTCATTTGCCCTCTAACAACTCGTTTAGGTACAGTCAAATTGTGGTTAGACTGGGTATGAATTAGAAAAAATAATACTTTTACTTTCTCAGAAATTCTAAATTGAAATGACCTTAATGGAATCAATGTCTAGAGAGGTGATGAGTTTGCAATGTGTACACAGTGAGCAATATTAATTAAATGAATTTAGTTGGTAGTATACATGAATCTAAATCATGGGCTCTTCTCAACTAGCAGATTTATTTCGGATATAACCTGCCTTCCTTCTCTTTGTTATATAGCCAATCGTAGAATTGCTATGTTTTCGGTTGATGGTTTTCCTGTTTTGTTATTGGCTTAAATAAAATAGTAATAGTAATAATAACAGCTGCTTCTACTGCTCAGCAACTACATGTAAACCTATCGGCCGCAAAACGTAGGTTGGGACTTCGGCCCAAACTCCGAAACAAAACGCCTTGGACACGACGGTTTATTGACCCTTCGGTCCCATTAGAGGAGAAAAGCTAATCTTGCCTATTAGAATAATACAGAATAGAGTAAGGGAAGATCCTCAAAACGATTGACGTTAGCCTTGTCCGCTGCCCACGGCATGACTGGTATTCCCATCCCGAAGGATATAATCTGCATAAAAATTGATAGTCGATCGGTTATTCGGTCAATCGATGCTGTTATCTTGTTCTAAAGACTGTCGTATCCCTTTGGGGTATTTCCTGCAAACTAGAGTAACTCTCTCGAAGAAACTGTCGTGTGACTCCCACTCCAAATGGTCAAATTTGGGCGAAAACCGATAACTGCGATCGAAAAATCGATACCATCGATTAATATTGGTCTCCTCATCCTGCATAATCACAATCACATCCCGATTGGTCAAATCGGGGGTAGAACGATAAGTCCTATCGAAAATCGATGCCATCGATCAATAGTGATTGTCCGTTCGAATCCCTCCACTCATTCGTCTAACCTAGTCATTTCCCGCTAATTTTGGTTCATTTCCATCCATTGCACATGAGGATAGCCTTGACAGGTTCTACATTCACGTGCGGGTCACTTTTACACGTTTGACATGATTTACTGGTTCACACAGATTTGTGACACACATACACACAGGATAGACGGACTAACGCTTTTATATATAGTCGGATAGGATAGGATATTAAAGTACTGGCTTTCCACCCACCACTCGGAAGTTATGCCCAAATAGTTTCAATGCGCTAAAAGATCGTGTACGTAGAGGACGAATATCTGGTCCATCCTTAAAACGAAGTGATTCGTATGTTTCTTATTCCTTTCTCCCCCAACCGGCACGTTTTTCCCAGACACTATATTATGCTAGAAGGAATTCTGGTAAAAACACCACAAATAGAAATGATCAAGGCAGTGTGCTGCATTTCAGAACGCGCTATGAGCAGGTTGATAGTTTGGCCTAATTATGCCATTATGCCAAAACTAAGAGAAGGCTCTGACCTAGCACTGCAAAGCTTATATTCAACAAAGTAATCATAAGGGTGCCAGACTTTGTTGTTCGTTATCCGGCCAAAAACCACCGGATAACGAACAACAAAACGGATAGGCCAAAACCCGCCGGAAACCGGATAACGGATAACGGATAACGGTTAATCAGCTCATCCCTGGTAAGCTCGTGCGGCAGGGCGCAACTTATAGGCTTGCGGCTTCCGCGTCGGCGCCAAGGCTGACTTTGAAGTTGAGTTTAGCGCCAAAAACATCGATACGTATCAAAAGCGCATACGGTTGTGGATGCCGGGCACTGCTCTTAAATAGTGTATACATTTTGTGAGACACTATGCAGATATAGCGCTTGTGAGACGCAAAGACGCCGTTTCCTTCATTTGTGTCATTTCATTGCTATTTTTTCTTCGTTTTTTTTTGCTACCATTTTCTGATAATGCACTGCACAAGCGCCCAAGCCAAGAAGCACTGGGAACATCCTGTCGTTGGACGTATTTGTAGCCACTTTCTTGAATATTCTGAGACGCAGAATGCATTCACTGACTTGGCAATTGTCTTTGCGCAATCGGCTTTTCCTTATTCTCTTTGCCTTCTTGAGCACAGTTAGGTAGCGTGTGCCTCTAAAAAACTTCTGGCAAATGATGAGTCGCCGAAGTTCAATCCACGGCGCATTTAAAAGCGGTAGGCTAGAACAGTTCTTGTGAATGTTGTAACAAATAACCTTTGGGCGGGTGCGTCTGGCTCAGCTGGAGAAGGTTCTGGCTGTCACGTATACATCGAATCGATAAAACTGTTCGATATGGCTTAGTTGATCGATACTGCTACCTTGTTGTGAGTTATGTCAGCGGCCAACGTATCCACACGGTTCCAAAAGTGGGTTGGGCAAGTTTGCAAAAAATCGATAAAATTGATCGATAGTAGCGGGTAATCGATTTTATTTACTAGTTGCGAAGTACGTTCAGCGATCAACATACTATATTATACTATTATCAACATTCTACATTCGTGTGGTATTTCCTCAATCGATCAACCTCGGACAAAAATCGATAGGCTTAACCAGTTATAGATGGCAAATCGGCGTTGTCTCGTTGTGTTACCCTACTCACAGTTCAACATATTAGCGTGATTTCCACCACAAACGGTCAACTAGAAATCAATAAGGGTGGTTGATAGTCGTCAGGTGACCAATAATTTTTTTCTCGTAAAGAACAGGAGCAAACATACATATTCATACAATCCCCACCTCCAACGATCAGCCGCAGATATAAAATCGATGCGTATGATCAATAGTGGAGTGACCGATCGACATGCTTGCGTGTTGTGAAGCCTGTCTAACAGCAAACAGGCGGAGAGGTGTTCCCTACGCCGCCTTCAGAAAGGGGCGGAGCAAGGAACGCGCCAAGAGTTCAGTGCAGGGAGACTTGCAGGTACGCAAGAACTGGGCTCCACGGCACCTTTGGGGTTTTTAACTTCGCTTTCATTGCTCCATCCTGCACTTGCTGCCGTTCGTCGCTTCTTTTATGTTGATTTTACAAACATGGCAGAGTATTAGTCCGTATTGTTCCGTTTCATTATTATATCAATCCTTCGGTGCTCCCTTTGTCTCTTGCGAGGTTTTTGGACGACGTCACGCCAATCAATGAATCCGCAAACTGCGGCGCGGTTTTCGCGCTCCTCAGACTCGCCCAAATAAGGCGATGCGGGCAGGGCGGGAAATGGGCGGCGGGCGGTGTCATGTAGAGAACGCACGCCCTCCCCCGGCCAACACACTCGCATGATTCTCACCCCAAGCGTAATTTTGGATAAAGGCCCCCAAAAGAGGCCGACAATAGTCAGCCGATCGATACTGTTTACTTGTTGCAAGACTTGTTTATCGGTCACCATGTGATTTCCACTTTGAGAAGGAATCTCTGAGCGGCGATCAATAATATCGATTGAGACGTGAAGCCCTCCTTCGGTCGTTGTACCAGTTCTGGTGGAGGGTCAACTGACAAACGAGAGAGACTAAAAGACGGATCAACTTCCTAATATTTCTATTTTCTGCCTTTTTGATTAAAGATGAACTGCTATGAGAATATGCGTGCTCTAGACTGTACGAAGATTGTTTTTCTCCCTTGAAGGAGTTGAGTTTCCTTCTCCATATGCTCTTCATTTCTTGGTGCCCTCTCTTCGTGTTCTTGTTTGTAGGAGGATGATGGTGATGCTGTCGCTGAATGAGCACGATTTGAGGTGCTAGAGTTGTGTTTGTTAGTCACCTATTGGTTTTCATGTGTTCACTACGTCTTCCCATCAGGCACCTTGCCGTGGTTCTAATACAATGGAGGTCTGGAGTACCATCACTTTGACATGGTTTATTTACTGCTAGATCTTTAAGTGCCTCAGGATCACTATTGTAAGAATACTGCCAGTTTCTGACAGCTTGTTTCAGGCTTCAGGCAAAAGTGCTGTCTCATACTCGTACAACTGGCCTACGGGTACTCATCTTCGTTGGCCCTATATAGCACTTATTAGTCAGTTGTTTTTCCTAAGTTGCGGTGCATTATGACACCATAGCTTACCATGGTCTGATTTTCTGTATTGAGTATGTTACTTATGGGTAGGCCGTCCTACCCTCCCTCCGGTTATTTTCTTATTTTCTAGAGCAGGTTCATAGATGGTGGGCCTTCTCCTCAATGATCTCGATAGCCTTCTTTTTAATGTTTTTCGCTAATTGTAAATTGAGTTATGAGCTTTTTATTCTTGTTTTTCTGGGCAATGTTTTCGCAGCTTTATTACGATCAATGTTGGCGCATCCTTATTGAAGTATTAATAATAAATAAATAATAATATATCATCTTAATAGTTTTTAATCGTTTCTGATAGAAAAATTATTGCTCATTCATTTATAACAGAATTTATTCAACGGCACCCCTTGCGTTTTTAAAAAGAGATGCATTCATGAATCGATTATTCTGCTTGATTTGAGTCTAGAAAGATAAAATTATCTCACTACTCCAAGCTCTTTGAAGAGGTAGCGGCGCCTTTGTTGCGTCTTCGCAATACCGTGTAGCTGTAGTGTGCGTGGTGTGTCCTACAACGGACATCGTCTATCCTCATCGTTTAATCTATGCTTGGACTTTGTCCCTTAGTTTTAGATTATTGGAATAGCAAAAGCAGGCTGCGCGGGCGCCTCTCTCCAGAGCATTCGTGCCATGTGGCCCGCTTCGGAATTAGATATTGTTTTTCATTCAAATCGGGTGCGTCTGCAACAACGGGAAGCAATTGACATGCTCGCTGTGCTTCTTGGAAGAGCAACGAGGAAAAAGGCAGATGAGTGCGTTTGACGTGGTTGTGTGCAGTTCGCTCTGTGATTGATAAATGGCGTCAGTTTCCCTGGGCGAAGTACGGTAGCTTAGTGGGGGTGATTTTATGTCGTAGACATCGTCTGTGCACTTTGAACGGATTTGCCACCGGCTCTGACGAACGCATTAGCGAAGGCAACATTTTTGCAGGAAGCAGCGACCGACGTCTACATACGACATACATACACACATACACATACATACATACATGCATTCATTTGGACGTTTTGAGACGCTTGCGAGGATGCACTCAATCATTTTAAAAAGTAGCGCGCGACTGCGGGAAATTATACCGAATATCGAATTCCCAATTGTGTAGAAAGGCGGGAAATTTTAAATTGGCGGTCAATTTTTGCACATTAGTGTAACACTTTGATATTCGACGTTTTGAGAGTGTCCCCTCCCTTCAAATAAGCAGTGTAAGCAGATGAAGCGACTAGGGTAGTAAAGATGCTTCATGCTCTCCAAGCACACATGCATACATAAGTTCTTGTTCATCACATGCTTCTTTTGAAATGACTTTTGCTGACATTTGTTACTATCATTCACGAACAGTTTACGTTTCGTGTGAATTTCACGTATACATAAACATATGTAGTACATACACAGATTATAGTTGTGCTCTCGAAAGTTTTCGAATATTGGAACGCGTTCGAGTGCTCACAGATACTCGAATTCGAGTGTATTTGAAAAACGCGATTTTTTGAACATTCGAATTCGAATACATTCGAAAACGCGACTTTTTGAATATAGGAGTTCGAGCACAGTAGAAAAACGAGACTTTTTGAATATTCGAATTCGAGTATTCAATTTCGAATGAAAATCATTCGAATGCGAATATGTCATTCGAGCACAACTATAACATACATACATATCAACATACATACATACATACATACATACGTACATACATACGTAGTACATACATACATACATACATACTTCTGCGGGATATCGTGGAGGCGATTTGAATGCGTATTTGGCCGTATAATCACTTGCGATGGACAGCCGACCAAGTCAGCGCTCCACCCTTTCCCGACACTTCTGTTACCAATTCACTGACCCCGGAGGGATGGAAGGATTGGTTGGCCTGAGCGGGAAATCCGAACCAGGAACCTGGAATCAGGTGCACGCGACAGTCCCCTCCTCCTCAGACTGAGCCACACGCTTCCTCAAAATACATACATCCAACCAACCAACCAACCAACCATACATACATACATACATACATAGATACATACATACATACATACATACATACATACATACATACATACATACATACATACATACATACATACGTACATACATACATACATACATGCATATGGTACATACATACATACATACATACATACATACATACATACATACATACATACATACATACATACATACATTGGAAAATTTAAGGGGATGCCACCCAAACGTTCTAAAAAGTGGCGCGCGATTGCGGGAAATTCTAAATTCGCGGTTAGTTTTTTGAACGTCATATTAGTGCATCACTTTAAGATTTCACGTTTTGGAAGTGGGCGACTTCTGAATAAGAACATGATTCCGTCATGTGGATGAATAAATAAGGATAGGAAGCAGACTTCACCGCTAATTTTTTCATAAATTTCAAGCAGTAGAACAGAAGTACTACGATTTAACAGGACAGCTAATAGCATTGAGCGGTTCAGATCACTAGCTAATCGGATCTTGTAAACCGCGGAAAACTAGGACCTGAAGATGATGAGCTGCTTCTCTGTCAACTGCATTATTCATTCACTATCGGGCGATTGATTGAAGCTCGCACATAAATCCTAGACAACTGCAGTACTTAGGCATTCCTCTACTATTTCTGTTGTTTCTCTTCCTGCCAATGTCGGTCTGCTGACTTTGCAATTCTATAATGAACAAGTATTTCTTTTGAATCCTTCCTTGATCCCCATAGACCTAAAAGTTTAATCCCTTTCTTCGTTGCGTAACAAGTCGCGAGAACGGCGTTCTATGTAGCGTTGCAGGCGACATTCTCAGGAATGTCGTCAGTGTAGCCGCCAGAAGTTTCTGGGTTGTTTGAAATATTCAAAATCGTCCAGAATACGTGTGCATACAGTAATCAGCCCTACCTAAGCTCTCTAGGGTCGGTCGAAGATTGTTCACTTTTCTCACTGCGTTTATTTTAAAATTATTTGCCTACACATCCATTCAAAGTGGTTACAAATTCGCACAAACGACGAAGTAACGAGAAGGTTTGGCACTAACATACTTTCACGACTCCAGAGGTCGAGGAGGGGTCGAATTTTTTTTCGCCCAAACTTCGACAGGGGATTATTTGGAATGAACATCTCGAATCTGACATCCGTTCTGCGTATTACGCTAAAGTACGGAGGTGTAGTCACGAGTGACTAAGATCGTGGTCACCGATTTCGCCCAACCTTTGGCTGTAGTTGTTATCTGGGGTGCTGATCACGAATCTGACATTCGTTTGCGTATTACGCTAGAGTACGGTAGGTAACGGTAGGTACGGGTGACTTAGGCCGTCGAGGTCACAATCACGGGTTTCCATCAAACTTAGCCCAGGAGGTTATTTGGGGTGCCATCACGAATCTGACATCCATTTTTTGTATTGCGCTGGAGTACGGTAGGCTACGGTGGACACGGGTGACTTAGACTGTCGAGGTCCCAACCACAGGTTTCCACCAAACTTCGTCCACGGGGGTTATTTGGGGTGCCATCACGAATCTGACATCCGTTTTTAGTTTTGCGCTGGAGTACGGTAGGCTACGATAGGTGGGGGTGGCTAAGGTCATGGTGACCTAGTCGGCCTTAGTCAACCATACCTGCAACCTAGGGAAATCGGTCGAAATTTCAAAACGAATGTCTTGATCAGCACCTAAAATAAACCTCCTGTGCGAAGTTTGGGTGAACTCGGCAATTACGACCTAGACTGCGTATTACTCTGGAATACGGTAGGTTACGGTAGGTACCGGTGACTTATTCCAGCGTAATACGCGAATGGATGTCAATCCGTGATCAGCACCCAAAATAACCCTACTGTGCGAAGTTTGGAAGGATTTTTTTCGACCTTTCTTCGATCTTTGTAGTTGTGAAAGTACAATAGTGCCGAAGGTTTTTAGAGAGAAGAAAATGCATTGGGTTTCCGTGAAATTGAACAATTATTAGAACGCATCAGCAACTTTTGAAGAGAATAAATCTTCAGCGCTCACTCGACAATTCAGATGGTAAACTTGCTCGTGTCGATCCTTCGCTAATTTTGGAGAACCGGAGACGATGGTCGAAGTCGCCCAAGTGACATTATCGATGGTAGCGCTGAAGATTTGTTCTCCTCGAAAGTTTCTGACGCCTTCCGAGTTGCTCAGTGTGGTTGTTTGAGAACCAGTAGACGATGTCGCGCTGGGCGAAATCGTTGATGAGAATTAGGCAGACTATCCTTCTAGATGCGTCTTGTTAACATACGTTGGACAGGGGTTTTTGACCGACGGAAGTCCGCGGGATGTCAGATGAACTCAGATGAACGCAGTCCAATCAACTCATTGGTCGGTTCTCTTCGTGAAAACTATGAAAGAAATGCTTATCGCCGCTCATGCCCATCAAGCTAGGAGGATCCAGTGGGTCACTCTGGCACAAGAAAGATATGAACGGAGAGATTCACACTGGTGGCTTGCACACGTTGAAAGGATTTACCTTTTCTTAGAATCAACCAATAGAATCGGACTCGTCTCACTTGTCAGCGCCCAACCTATCTGGTGCTGGCTTTACTCTGTTGAAATTGAGTTTGTGACGTCACTCACAGATGAGGTTTTTTTTACCTAGACGGAATCCCAAGCTCGTACACCTACAGGTGCATGTGCATTGTCAGCCGCTTTCTATCCCTTATTTCATCGCTGTACAGCTGTATAGTCAAAGCTCGTCCGGCACGCACGGAGGGCCATTGGGTCATCGCTCAGTGGAATCATTGAAAATCCTCTTTCTATAATGGGAGAACGCCACAAGTGCAATGGAAAAAACGACTGCTTATAGGCGTAGGACGGGAGAGGACGGGAGGGGAGGGGGGGGGGGGTTCTCGTCTACAGCCATTTGAGAATGTTTTTTGTCTCATGCGTTTGCTTCACATTTGATATATATTCAAGTAGGGGAAAAATCGTCGCGTCCACAAGGATGAAAATAAAAGAGTGAGCAGACGCATTGCTCCAGTATTTAAAATTTGGGTTTGATTGTGTTCGTCGATACCATTAGATACATAAGCAGATATTAACCTTGTTTGGCAAGATATGATTGAATACTGGACTGAGTTGTTCACTGGTTGATTTGCGAAAACTATACTATACTAAGAAAATTTTTCGGTACTGGTCGTTAATGTGGCCTACGTTGGGAGGAGGGGACGCACCAGGCCAATCAGGCCATATCGAATAGGTCACATCACGAACAGTTCGAACTTTGTAAGCGCTAGAGTGACCGTTCAATCGATCTTGGTTGGTTGTGATTGCCTGGTGCGTTCCCGCCTCCCAGGCCACTTTACCGACTAGCACCCTTTTTGTAAAGTGGCTGATGGTAAGAGTAATGTGTGGCGCAACATGGAAAAGCGGACTTGTTAAGATCAACAAATTTTGAAAATAGCCAAAAAAAGCAAGAAAGGGATGAAGGTCGTCGTCAGTCGAACGATTTGTGGAATGCGTCACGCCTTCATTTTCTACGCGATATCGTGGAGGTAATTTCAGCGCCCAATTTGACTCACTCGAAGACCTACGATGGTCTGCCAATGAACAAGTCATTGTTTTTCTTCTTAGATAAGCCGAGTACCAATTTGTCAAGTCGAGAGGGTTGGTTGGCCTGGGCGGGGCCCGAAACTGCAACAAATTTGCGGTTAGCAGGAAAACCGATGACTGCTCCGACAGCGCTAAACTTGTTCTTGCAAAAAAAATCACTAACCTCACCAGAGTTCCAAATTGCCTGCTGATGTTAGCAATACAAATTCGAGGAAAAATATAGCCCTGTGGCGCAGTGGAAGAGACGCAGGATGTCAAGAGCGCAGGTTCGATCTTTTTCCACGCGTAAAAGACAACAAGGCTGTCAGCGGGACGTATACTACCCGATCTAATTTCCGAGCACAATGACGAGCTGTTTTATGCCTCAGCAGCGCTTCTGGTTATGTGAGCAGACCGCGAAGTGCATCCGAAATCAATTCGGACCACCATCTCCCCCTTCATTCCAAATCAAATTGACTTTTTCCCTTCCCTCGGGCAATTTTTCAGCGATAATCGTATCGAGACGGTGCTACCACCCATGTGTCGTCGATGGTCGCAATTTATCTTCCTGGGTGCCAAAATCCTCTACTGCCTTCGTCGCCGCTTCGACTCCGCCTGCGCGAAGGCCACGCCCATCAGTGGGAAAATTCCGTTGGCAGCCGATGTGGCTTTGAAACAGCTCGTCGTCTTTTTCTTTCGCCGTTGCGCACTGTGGAAACTTAATTCCTCCGGGCATCGTCTGTCCATCGATTCTTCCTCTGACAGGACAACGAAGTCAACGGCTAATTTCTCTCCTTTCTTACGTTCAAGGACTCGTCACCGTTCCGCACCAGTACTTCATCGAATTCGCTTTCTACCTCGGTTTTTCAATGGCGGAACACGACTTAGTCAAACTTTTATTGAGAAATTTTTGGCTTTCAAGCCCTTCTTCAAGTCTGGAAGCAAATATGTTACCGTTTTTGTAAAACAACATACAGATGTGCAGTTAATACTGTTCAGACGGACCTTAGATCACGGGGAGAGAGAAATCCAGTGACGCGTTTGGCAACGAATGACGCGCTACTGTCTTTGGGGTACTTGTAGAGATTTTCCCATCAAATTGGTTATTGCTAAGGTTTAGAAGTGGTCTCGGAAATGGAGTTCACCTCTTTCGGAGCAGAAGTTCAAAGTGTTTAATTTGGGAAGAAGGAATAACACTGGGCCTGCACAGGGTTGATTGTACAGCGCTAAATGTTGCGGGAAGCTGCGGACTGGAAATTTGGTCACTACGGACCTTTCTTTTGTGGGTGATTAGGTCTCGTAGTAATGTATTAGGTCGTTGCATATGAAATGACCGATTTTGACTGAAAACTTTGACAGGTCATAACCTTGCTTGGAAGCAATTTTATCACTCGGAATAAGCACCATTACAATTAGTACACTTTTCCCAGTTAAGGTACTTTACAGTGCAGTACCCAGTACCCACAACTCCCCACCTGCCCTGCCTTAGTCCCAGCTGCCATTTTCGAGCGGCGAAGGGCAGCGGTGAAGTTTCTTCCGCCCATACTCGCCCACATTTGAGTTTTCAACACTAGCAAAGGTACCGTTATAAAGCTAAAGCTACTAAGCTACTGAACCTCTTTTCTGCCTTTGAAATCCACGAGCCGCAGGCGGAACGATTCGATCTCGACAGAGCTATTGCGCGCCGAACACGCCCACGCGTGCAATTTACGAGCTGTCGCGCCCACTCGATTGATAGATTCGATTCTGCATGAATTGTTCACGGCGCACTCAAAATGCAAGCTGGACAGTTTTAGAGGAATTCCTGATTAAGACGGCCGGGAATTTCCGGTAAAACTCTCCAAACGCGTACTCTACAGGCTGTCACGCCAACTCGATTGATTCTGTCGGGCCTATATGCATTGTTCGACTCCACTGAGATTTATATGCCAAAAGATAGAGCTCGAGCTGCTAAGCTCAAATATATGTTTGTTTTCACGAGCACTTGATTCTTATAAAGTTATTTTAAAAAAGTCGCTCTGGAACGCGCCAAAGCGGCTTTTTCGGCAATTGACCAAAAGACATACGCGGTACTATACAATGCTTCAAACGCAGTGCAGCAAAAAAATCTCTGTGCGTAGCTATTTAGGAACTACTTTTGATTGTTAGCTTTAGTGTTTCTGTTCACTCCTGTCTTATACAGAGTATTTCAATAAATAAATAAACGTGTGAGATGTGATCCTGGCGGTCCCAAGCTCTGCTATAGACTCAGCTTCTTCACATGTAATTCAGACACTGACAAGCTTAGAAAAAACGTGAGTTTTTAGCAATATACATAGACGTTTTCCATTTATTGATCTTATTGGCTTTTGTACTGTCGTTTTTGCTTATGTTCCATTGTAATTATTTTCTAATATTAACAATTTTTCCAAAATTGTCTAGAAAGATCTCTAAAGACGGTGTTTAAGAACGCGCTTGGTCAGATAAGTTACAAGCCTGAATCACTGAATCACTTTTAGGCCTTTGAAGACGACGAAGAGGTCGAAATGTTAGATCGCTCAGTAGAACTAGTCCACCATACAAGCTCGCTCGGCACAAGTTCATTGGCGTGTCTGCACAGTTTCGAGGGTTCGAGGGCAACGAAGAGCTCCTAGATTTATTTATTTATTTATTTATTTATTATATCTGCAGATGGCAAACATTAAAAACAAGGCTCAATACCACAAAGCCAAAGCAAACACAACATGCAATACAAAATATATACAACGAGTTGGTAATCGGTATCACTTGTCGACTTTTCTCAAGAAAGATCATATCTAAGTAATGCATTGCTAGCAAACCGCTTGAACTGCTTTACTGATAGGATCCTTGATTCGTTTTTCATAGGCTTGAGGTATGCACTTCCTGCTCTATCTGAAAACGATTTTGCATATAAACCTGTTTTTGGGCGGGTTAACGTGATTTTTTGCAGAGCACCTCTAGTACGTGAATTGGACAAAGTAAATAACTATTTCATAATTACTCCTTTGCTAGTGCGCCTAAAGCGCACTACCTTATGAACATGCAAGCATCAACGACTTTACGTCGAGAAGCAAGGGAAGGAAGTTGAAGAAGGCTGTTTCTCACTGCAGCTTTTGGAATTCGGTCATATTCCCAAATGCCAGTACGTGCTAGGAGCTTTCGAGTGTAATTGTTCTGAACTCTCTCAATGCAGTAAACTTCTTTTATTTTATGTGATTTACAGACTGTGACACCAGATTCTACAATAGGTCTAACATAAGTTTTATACGCACGAAGTGGGATATCTTTATTTTTGCTGCACAGTCCTTTGAAAATTTGAAACGTGCGTATAGTTGCCTGTTTACATCGATCTCTGACATGCTCAGAAAAATCCAGATCAGTATTGTAACGGAAGCCGTAGATGTTCATCCTCCACCAAGTAGTTCCCCTTTTTCATTAATGAGAATTCTTAACAGTGTGTGCAGAAAACTCTGGGAACCACTCATGCTGCACATCTTATCTCTTTCGCAGATCAAGCAATCTGTCCTTCCACTGATTCTCACGTGGGGATGATTTTGTAAGAGCCAGATTCATGAACCGCTCATCGGCCGGTAACGATAACTGAATCGTATCTGTCTCTGTATCTCTCTGTATATCACATGCTACGTAGGCCGATATGGTGAATCCGCTGTGAGATTATACCTGTGTTATCGTTGATGAATCTGGCCCCAGACGTCGTAAAGATGGAGCTGGTCGAAATATGAGAATAGCGCGATCGTTTTATGATGCGTGCGACGTCTATAGCGAAAAAATTGGTGACTAAAGGTTTGATCAAAGGAGAGCCGCTAGATAATCCTCAGGTTTTCCAACAACGACATTCAGTTGAACCATATCCGTTCTGCCGCAGGTTCCCTCTCGCTTCACCATCCACTTCACGAGAGGGCAGCAGATGTTGTTCTCGTATGATTGGCAATGTTCTGTTTCATATTTGTAAGATGGATACTTCTTTCATGTCGAAGAATGACATGAGATGCAGGTTTCCTATATCATATTCCTCTTTAGATGAATGGCATGAGATGCAGGTGTGCTGGCTAACAGTCGCTTCTTCGTAGCTTTATTGAAGTTGTCCGGGAGAGGAAGAATGGAGAAATTGAGACACCCTCATTCTTCATTCCATATACCGCTTGGATCATATAAGAATTTATATCAGAGCAGTTGTTTTGATTTATTCATCACCTATGGTATTTATTCCTTTTCCTTTCCTAGACAACATTCCTCTGACACCTCTTACTCTTCTGACAGTCTCCCTTTAGTATCCAGCAATGAGAGAAATCCAACTGGGATTGGGGTTTTTGATGTTATCTAAATCGTTGTAATGTTGAATTAAGCCTTACAAGGGGTACTGTTATATGTTTAATTACTTATTACTGTAGGGCATGCAATTTGCTCACCTCTTACTGGACAAGCGACTCTGTCCAAACTGAAGCGGTCATCGAAGCCCTGCTCACTCAGGGCGTTCCTACTCAGTACATCAGAGTCCTTCGAGAGCTGTACAGTGGATTCACGACCAAGATCTCACCATTCTACAACGACGTCGTCATCGACGTGAAGAGAGGGGTTCGGCAAGGGGATACCATATCCCCGAAGCTCTTCAGCGCCACCCTCGAAAACGTCATGCGCGAACTAGAATGGGAAGACATGGGAATGAAGATCGACGGCCGGCAACTACATCATCTTCGCTTCGCTGACGACATCGTGCTCATAACACCGAGCATCAGCCAGGCGGAGCGAATGCTGGCCGACTTCGATCGTGTATGTGGGAACGTTGGACTGCAGCTGAATCTGGCGAAGACGATGTTCATGAGGAACGGATGGGTTTCTGATGCCCATTCTCGCTCAACGGAACGAACATCTCCGAATGCTTCAGCTATGTGTATCTGGGTCGCGAAGTCAACATGGCCAACGACCTAGCACCAGAGCTGAGCAGGAGGAAAAGAGCGGCTTGGGGAGCTTTCAAGAGCGTCGAAGAAGTCGCGAAGAAGACAAAGAACGTCCGACTCCGTGTCCACCTATTCGACTCCACTGTTCTTCCTGCCCTAACATACGCCTCAGAGACCTGGGCTATACGAAAGCAGGATGAACACGCGATCAGCGTCGCGCAGCGTGGAATCGAGAGGACGATGCTCGGAGTGACACGACTCACGCAAGTGAGAGAAGGCCTCCGGAGTTCCGAGCTTCGCCGACGTTCGAAGATCAGAGTCGCTGTCGCGTGGGCCAAGTTGTCGAAAATTAGGTGGGTCGGCCACGTAATGCGCTTCGCAGACACCCGCTGGAGGAGAGCCATCACCGACTGGATTCCGCGGGATGTCAAAAGAACACCAGGACGCCCACCAACGCGTTGGTTGGACTTCTTCGTTAAAGCCCTGAACGACCGATATGAGGCTCTTCGTGTCCCTCCAGCGAGGAGGATCCATTGGACCACTCTGGCACGCGACAGGGACGAATGGAGACGCTGGTGGCACCTCTCGAGCAATTCGATGATCAACGGGACGACAGGTGATACAGGTGCTTACTGGACAAGTGGCACACCACCCCATAAGTAATTAGGTGTGAGGTTTTTAGAGTTCCTGGTGAGAGAACTAAAGGACTCGAGAAAGGTTCCTGTTCGCTGACGCTTTTGCTATTATGTTAATTTGCGATTTACTATGTAAATGAGCGCAGGGAGGAAGAAGATCGTCGGCGGAAAGGCTTCCTTTTCAGAGCGTTCTTGATCCTTTGGTGCTATTATCATACCTGTGTGGGTTCTTGTGTGTTTGTCACTCCTGGCCAAGGTTGTTGGAAACACCTCTACTTATTCAATATACGATTTGGACTCTTTTTGTGCAAAATGGTAAACAAAAATGGCACCATAGTAGTTTTTTGCCTTCATGCATTTTTACAAACACGTATGGCAGTTTTCCCGGCATTTAATCAAACACGTGTCATAATGTAGAACAAAAGGCAATTTCGAAGATAAATTATAATTTGCAAAAAATCGGCAGCAACGGGAACCGAACCAGCGACATCGCACCCGACGAGTGGGAGTATTACCTCTGCGCCACCGCAGCAGCTGACGGCCCGTTCTTCCGAAGCCCCGATGACTCGCTACTCTCGCGCCAGCTGTGTCGCACAGCCAGCCTGTGGTGAGGCCTCCGATTTCGGCAGGCCATATCTCGCTCAGGGATCTCATTTTGCAATTTTGATACCCATATTCGTAATCAGCATCCCGAGCTCTTTCTAATGATCCTGGTCTCAAGTTGAAGTTGCATGGGAGGTCGAAACCCTTCCCTAGTCAGACAGCCAAACAGACTGTGAGCAGATTTGGGCGGACAGACGAGAGGAAAAGTAGCTACAAAGGCTACAGAGCGCTGTTTCGATCAATCTGGACGGTCAGCGAGGTGGACTTCTTCAATGGTTTTGAATTCGCGCTCTTCCTGGCTGACAGGTGGTACCAATAATCGATATCTTAATCGATTATCTTCACGGTGATCGTCTTAATCACACTACGAAATCCAGAGCGCCTTAGTGATTTTATTTATTTATAACTACATTCTCTTATTAGCTCAGATATCTAAGTTTGATAGGAAATCTGATGCCCTATCCGACTCGGATATCCAAAGTGAGATCCGAAGATATGTCAATCATTTGCATCATCCGAAAATCCTTCTTATTTGAGCTATTCATATCTGAATCAGTCTCTAAGGTCCGACGCTTTTCAAAAATTCCATTATTCGCATAATCGGGTTTGGGTTTGAAAAAAGTGACAGACATCGATTTCCCCGAACAGGTAGGATGCTATACTCACCACGGCGTGGTCCATTGCCCTTCATAAGCGTCCGGAAAATGCCACAATTTAGGTGAAGTCGTTGTCTTACAGGAAATCGACTATTAAAAGCTGTCGGCCTTCTTCTTTTTGGTTTTCTTCGTGATCTTCGATATCATTCTTGGCCAGTTTTCGTGCTGCGGGACTATGGGTGACTCTTTGTCTTCTCGGAATGTGGTGAAGCACCTTATACATTGTTCCCTTACGGATAGTCTTCACTGTTTCTCAGCACGCTGACATCTTTATTTCGCACACTGTGGCCTGGCGAAGGCCTGGTGTGGTCGTCCAGCTTCGTTGCGGTCGCTGGACTCGTTATAGTGCACAGAATTCTGCAGACGGAGAAGTTTGCACAATTTCTTGCAGCCCAACCGGCGCCGCTAAACCAATTCTATCAGAAAGAAGGCGTCCCGAACTCGAATCTGTTTGTCAGAACACCCACATAACAACCGAAAAGTGAGGTGTGTGGCCCAAAAGCGTACAAAAAAGGCAACAAGTAGACAACATCAGTGTTCGTGATGGAAAGTTCTGGAAAGTAAAACTGTCTGCTCAAGGTGGAAGAAAGCGAAGTGACAACTAATCCTCCTAGCGGGTGTAGGAAATACCGCTTCTTCTCCAAAAAGTCAATGAAAATATCGACTCTTGGACCCGGAGCGGAAGCACTGCCTCGGCGCTATCACTGTGTAGTGCACGACGGCGAGAGACAGACGAGAAGGTATGCTTCTAGGCATGTTTATTTATTTATTTTAGCCAAGGTGAACAGTAATGCACATACGGCAAACAACGGGAGATTTTAGATAGTAATCACTTCTCAGCAAAGAAAACAGGATTAAATGAAGAATAAAGGACGGCGTTGCTCAATCCCTTTTGGGACGCTGTTGTCTCATATCTTACACTCGCTCTCACATCCACTGAACCACCGCATCATTAGGACGTATAAGTCCTAAGTCGTGTCGTCCTTGACATTTTGGTGCATCGGCCTAACATGCCTAAGTCTCCTGGGTCAAATTGTAATAGTTTTGGGACCCGGAGCATATGTAAAATATGAGATCGCATTGTCTGAATCTAACAAGGAGAGCCTCTAAACTGGTGGTGAGCTTTTGCGCTTTTGCGATGCATTTTTACATGATGTAGGGTCGCGTGTGGGGAGTCCAGAACCATAGTCACTTCTTCCGGAATGCTCTTCTGTGGTCGAGAAAAAGCGTGTAGACGCGTGAGCGCGAAGTTTATGGCGCCCTAGTGCCATCCATCCAAGTGTGGTCGGTTGGCGTAGTGGTAGTGTTGTAGCTCACAGGAGCATGATCGTGGGCTCAATTCTCCCTTGTACTGATTTTTTTGCATTTTGCGATTTATCAGGGGGGCCAAAAGTAATGAGACACCCCATGTCGTATCCCTATATCTCGTGGCTGGAGTCTGGTTTCGTGCTTATCGTATTTGTATGATTGTATGCTACTTACTAAAGACACCTGAGAAGTTACCACTTCCGCCCTTTCCAGAAGCATGCCAAAACCGCAGTCTGTCTCATGCCGAAACCCCAGCCTGACAGTCGATCTGTGTCGCGCAAATCTCGCCCAATTCCCAACCCCGAGCAGCTTTGGCTCAATATTCACGCAAGATAAGAAGTACGTCTTCTACCTTAACCCTGCCAAGCAGCTAGTCTGGGTGAGGCTTGGTAACCTGTTACCAGCCTTCGTTCGGCGAGATGTTCGCGGCGAGAAGCACCTTTGGAGCTTTTGGGTCTGCGCCATGGATCGGTTTACCGGAAGCTGTTTCCCAAGAGCACTACGATGAACTCCAAGGCCATGGTGAACGAAATAGAAGAGATGGGCCGGCGACTCGCTCTTATTCATTCGCAGCGCTTCAAGAAGGTTCTCCTCTTCGACAACGCCGCACCCCATTGGGAACAAGTAACCACGGATAAGCTTGGCCGGCTGGGCTACGTTCACATGCCTCACCCACCATATTCGCCGGACATCTCTCCATGCGACTATCACCACTTCTTGGGCCTACGGGACTTCCTGGTCGGAAGGGACACAAAAACCCAAGTAGTCCTTGACAACCATATCGAGCAGTTGATCAACACCAGGCCCAAGCAGTTCTTTAAGGATGGGATCAGGACGTTGACTGAGCGATGGCAGCAAGGTCATTGCCCTTAATGGCAAATACATTCCTCAGCATCGTTGAGTTGTAATTGAATTATAAAGAGATAAAGAATTTTTTCAATTTGTCTCATTACTTTTGCCCCCCCCCCCCTAATATTGCCAATGGGGTCCTTTATCCCATTTCCAACACATTTTCGAGCTCTTTGAAAGTGGAAAGGTGAGAATTTGACTTCCTGGTTAAGCAAGACTAAAACTGATGCCAGACCAGCACCCGAAATATCCTCCGCGCACAAAGTTTGGGTGAAATTGGTGCATGGGACCTCACCACCGACACCTACTCACACCTCTAACATGTCATAAGAAAACGGGAAATCCAGAAACCGATGTCGGATTCGTGATCAGCACTCCAAGTAACAGCCGTAACCGGTGTATGAATAAATAATATTTTTTTCGACCTCACTAGTACAGTGCATGGGCTTCTTTTGATTTTCGAACAGTCAAGCTCCTTTAAGATGAGGTGTCGTAGATAGCAAATTCTATTATATTCTTTACGACGCCGCCGGCGGCGCGTCACCAAATATAACATAGGCCTTAAGGGCCCCTTTATACTTCGACGCCGAGCGACGCGTCACCACGTATTGTGGCCACATTGATCGAGCGATGTGATCGATAAAACGGGGCCTTATCAGGATACTATCTCAACGGTAGGTCGGAACGGCGCAAGTGTTGTATATGGGCAGAACCGCCTCTCCCTGGGAAGTAACAAACTGCAGGTTTCTCGACCCCAATACAACTCTGCGCAGAGTTAGGGGCGACGGAAGTAGCGCGTTGGCGCCCTGTTGATTCACGTGCTCCACAACTGACAGGCGCATGCGGGATGAGGGCCCGTATTGCGACTGGGCGCGGTGCACAGGTGGCGTAGTAGGGAAGAGCTCGGGCTCGTAAACGCGAGGTCGGGGGTTTGGATCCCGCAGACTGCGTTCGTTTTGCACTTTTGCAAAATTCATGTTTATCATATAGGTAATCCACCTAAGGGTACTATAGTGTGTTATAGAGCATGTTTACATATAACATACCACCCATACCGTTAACAAGGGTGGTCCAGGCAGGGTCACCGATTCCGCTGAAACTTCGTCTAGGGGGGTTATTTGGGGTGCTGATCACGAATCTGACATCCGTTTTTCACGATTTGGCTGGATAATATTGATACAGGAATGCTCA
This sequence comes from Heligmosomoides polygyrus bakeri, assembly GCA_947359475.1. Classification (NCBI taxonomy): domain Eukaryota; kingdom Metazoa; phylum Nematoda; class Chromadorea; order Rhabditida; family Heligmosomidae; genus Heligmosomoides; species Heligmosomoides polygyrus. Next base: position 12,593,133 of record OX375866.1, read on the forward strand.
GGATTACATTCTTAAAGCTTCTGCCGGTGATGGCAGGTAGAGACAGAATCGTGAAAAACGGATGTCAGATTCGTGATCAGCACCCCAAATAACTCCCCTAGACGAAGTTTCAGCGAAAAAAATTTTGACCGAAGTCTTGTCTGTGGAGTCGGAACTTCTAACTAGTGCCACAAAATATCTATCGTTACATAACTACAACTTCCCACAAAATAGGCTTAAAATAAGTGACACACAGAAGTGAACATTTTAGGTAATCTGTAGTTTGAAGCATATGTCATATGTAAACATGCTCTATAACACACTATAATACCCCTAGGTGGATTACCTATATGATAAACATGGACTTTGCAAATGTGCAAAACAAGCGCAGTCCACGGGATCCAAACACCTTACCCCTCGCTCACGAGCCCAAGCGCTTCCCTACTACGCCACCTGTGCACTGCGCTCAATCGCAATACGGGTCCTCATCCCGCATGCGCCTGTCAGTTGTGGAGCACGTGAATCAACAGGGCGCCAACACGCGACTTCCGTCGTCCCTAACTCTGCACAGAGTTGTATTGGGGTCGAGATACCTGCAGTTTGTTACTTCCCAGGGAGAGGCGGTTCTGCCCATATACAACACTTGCGTCGTTCCGACCTACCGTTGAGATAGTATCCTGGTTAGATGGGCCGCGTGCCGTTGTTTAACAGTCGAGCGCAATAGACTCATCCGTGCGTGAGTTGTGTCTACTGTCATCTTTGGTATATCTTTTCGCCATCGAAGATAGCCATCCCAACTTTTTTCATTCTTTTTTCACTTTTGTAGAGAACTCTAGACTTTTTTCCGTGTTCTGCAATGCATAAGTTAACCCAGGGTAAGCCGATGCGTGTTCTTGTTCGCGATATGATTTGCTTCTCTTACACGCTTCCCTACCCCACAGAAGATCCCTCACCATCCATCACTCTGCAAATGGATACATGTCATACGCGATGTATTGTTTTCAGCTTTCAGCGATGTTTTTCGCGCACATCCCTCAACACAAATGCGCCGAGAGTTAAACAGAATCTCGAAGCGGGAGCTTAAGGATGCTCAGGAGGGGCGGCAGCGTTTTTTGCGGATCACTGAAAGGGGGTCGACAGAGATTACCTTCTGCGATTCATCGAACGAGCACCAGGGGCTGTGGTAATCTTCGCGCCGAGACAGCAAGGCAGGACTTGACGCTGTCCATCCATACCTCATAACGGGTAATTAAACATGCATCGAAAATTTTATAAAACCGTTACATAAGCATGGTTAATGGGTCAAAATTCATCTTGCTCCGGGGCAACAAGAACAGGCGAAGGAACAAGAACAAGATGAGTCTAGCCCTATTTCTATACTATAGAGGTTTTCTGCTGAAGATTCGCGTTATAAGAGACAAATGCTGAACAACATAACATTCTTCATAAGCTAAATTCCAACGTCAGCTTTCTTTATGACACGGACAGAAACAATCAGAAAAGATTAGAAAAACAGAGTTGTCTAGAAATCTCTTACAAGGGCCGGGTTCGTCAACGACTTACCTAACCTTAACGGAGAATTGTAAGCTTATCGAGCGATATGGTGAGCGATACGCCACGTTATCTGAGCTTTTAACACGGCTTATCGCTCACCATATCGCTTGCTAAGTTTACAATTCTCCGTTAAAGTTAAGTAAGTCGTTGATGAAACCGGCCCCAAGCATTAAACCCGGGATAGAAGGGAGAAACATATCCACGGTGTGGCATTCATCATGCACCTTACTCTTCCATTCGCTGGTAGGCTGCTAGCTGAAGAATACTACCAAATACGCGTTCAGATTGCTTCCACGATCCGTAGAAGTAGAATGCGCGGCGCATCCCAGAAAGAGATTTATTAACACTGTCCTTTATCCCTCATGTTTATACTTCTCGAATGCATTTCTGTTATCGAAGGAGACCACTGCTTGGCCTTAAGTGTTTTTCGTCGTCTCGAAATCCCTCGGTTAGCTTCAGCCAGACCAGCCATCACGCTAAAAGTGCAACAGACCACCGGCATTGAGCCGAATCACCGCGGAAGTCGAGAATTTATGGAACAAATTATGAGAGGAAATTGGCACTTAGGGCTGCAACGCGACCGGCGTGGCTCTCGAACTCCTCACGAATTCTTCCTCTGGTTAAAGGTGTTCAGTGGTTGTTTTTTTACATACTTTCAGAAAGCGTCTGAAGAACAAGAAGTGTTCTAGAAGGGCATACGAAGGTTATATACCATTTTCAGGTAAAACAGAGACAGAGATTGGTAATTTTGGATTTGATGTTATCGTGCTTGAACATATTGTAATCATCATGACAGAGCCGTGGCTGACGTTTAAGTTGCTGGCCTCTTTCCTCACCAACCGTTTCGAACAGCGCCTAATTCTCTTGTTAAGGAAATATTCAGCTGTCTGGGTAACCGACAAAAAAAGGGCCACCGTAACGGTGACGATCACGTTTCTTCAGTTTTTTCGTGAGTGCTTTTTTGAGCACAACACAGACAACAAAAATAACACACAAAAACCTAGAGGGGTAGAAAGAGAAAGCTGGAGCTGAAACAAAAAGTAGGTGCGTCAATACTTTTTACGCACCCTGTACGTTTTCAAAGCAAATTCAACGTTTTTCTAGACAAATTCAACGTCTTCTTTGCAAGTTGTACGTTTCAATGCTTACTTCTTCTCAAAAAATTCCTGCATGTCAAAAAAGGCTATCCAACGAAAATTTGAACTATTTCGCCTTCTCTACTATTAGTAGAACCATTAGAAAATTAGGACTGTTTTTCAAGGAAGAAATTTAGAACTAAAGGCTATCCAACATAAAAAGGAAGAAAATTAGATTAGAGGTTCTAAAAGAATTAATTTTTAAGGAAGAAAATTAAAACTGAAGGCTATCCAACGAAAATTAGAACTGAAAGCTGTCCAACAGAAAATTAGTGCTGAGCTATCCAACGAAAATTAAAACTATTTTGCCTTCTCTACTATTATTAGAACTATTAGAAAATTAGAACTATTTCGCCGTCGCAACTACATATTTCGCCTTTTCGTTTGTACAAGTTGATAATGCTCTGTGCAGTGCTCTCATTGACACCAGCAATCTGAGCAGCTTCGTATGTGACCACGATCTCGTTCTGACTCCGAGGCACTCGATTGTATCGGCCGCGTCGCTGGCTTTGTTGAACGTTTTGTTGATCATTGCTCATGTTGCCTGCAGACATGGCAAATCGCCCAATGACAAGAAAAAGTGGAGGGATCCGTTTATATGATACGGGAGAAGATTCCAGAAGAACGTTGAACTTGTTTTGAAAACGTTGAGTTTGATTTAAAAAGCGTTGAAATTGATCTGAAAACGTTGAATTTGACATGAAAAACATTGAATTTGATTTGAAAACGTTGAATGTTAACGGAAAATGGTATATTAGGGTGTCCGGAAATTTGTCAGCGTTTTGAGTGCTTCACTTTGAGCTACCGTCACTTTTTCAAGTTTTATCGGATTTAGTCGAAATAAGCACCGTTCGAATCAGCACACTTTTGCCAACGGAACACCTGTAAAATCAGCGAAAAAAATTTGGTGGTCGAGATTCGACAAAACCCACGAAAGCTGTTTTGGCTTGGTCCTGATTGGTGAAGGTTTTAACAGCAAGAAATTCTGAAAGCGATTGAAAAGGTGGCAGTCGGTTGGTCAGAGATCTGGAGAACACGGCGGATGAGGCAGAACTTCAATCCTTAGTTCGTTCGATTTTCGAATGGTGATTTGTAAAACGTGCGGGAGGGCGTTATCCTGCAGAAGAATCGGACCTTTTTCTGTTGCCAATGCTGGCTGAAGTTGACGCAATTTTTGGTGCATTTCGTCGATTTCCTTACAGTATGACTCTGCTTGATCTTTTGGCCTGGTGCCAAAAAGTTGTAATGGATCACACCAGCCGCCGATCACCACACAGTGACCATTACCCTTTTTTGGTGGAGGTTCGCCTTTGGAAAATGCCTAGTGGGTTCGTCGGCAGCCAACCACTGTCCGGAACGTGTCCTGTTGTCATACAGAATCTGCTTCTCATCACAAGTCAGGATTTGTTCCAAAAAGGGTCAGTTTTGCTGTGTTAAAGTGGAGAAGAACAAATCTCGAAACGCGACAATTTTTGCCGCCCACTCAACTCGTTGGGCACCCACTTTTCGAGCTTTTTCACCTTCCCAAGGCGTTTCAAAACATCTGCAACAGCAGTTTAATTGACGCCAGCTCTTCCTCCCGCGAAGCTCTTCCTTTGGGACGGATCAGTTTCCACCAATTTCTTCAACTCCTCGTCCTGGACCTGCTCTAGGTCGACCGCTACGGGGGTCACTTTCGAGAGTGAAATCTCCAGTCCGGAATTTACTGAATCACTGGTGCACGGTGCTTTCTCCAACACTGTTAGGCCCCTAAATTTGATTGATTTTTCGAATTGTCTCGGCTGTCGATTGTCCCAATTTGAAGTTAGAATGAAATATCGTTCGGAATTGCTCCATCGGCATACTTCAATAAGCCCTTCAAGAACAGAAATATAATTTTGTTTGTTTTATTTAATATTGTTTTTTTTTTAAATTTAGCGTCTGCAAGATAGGTCTCGAGTGTCAAGAAAGCGGCCTAAAGGAGGTACGAAGCAGCGTTGGTCCGATCCGTGACACACGGACATGAAAGTAAGTGGCGTCCACCCTGATCAAGCTTAGGATCGGGAGAGGTGGTGTCGCGACACCAGAAGAGCGGAACCCGCGATGATGCGGGACAAACGCTGAAGAAGAAGATTTATTATTAGTTTTCTTAGTTTTCTTGGTTTAGTTTTCCCGTCCTTACCTCAGTCAAATTTATCCAGGGGCCCTAGGCATTCTACTGTCGGCTATTTAACCGACGAACACCCCGAGTTCAATTCGCGGTAAGCTGGGAGCCAGTCAGCGAGTGGATCGTCCCCAGAGGACGTCATCCAGATCCGAGTGTCGCCAGTTATGAGTGGCGGCATGACGACGCCAGTGGATTTCTAGCCGCCGTTCCGTTCCCTTCTTCCCCAGTTCCTCGAATTACAGTGGTCCCCGGGGCCCCCACGTTCGGGAATGACCATGAGTAACTGACGGGTGGCTATTTTCCAAACTATCGCTCCATTACTCTTGCTCTATTGCTCATTTTTCCTATTGTATAGAATTTGAGAGCTGTGTGGTTTCAAAGTGCTCGTGATAGCGCAGGCAGAAGAGGTGCCGCTGGCAGTCTTGTGAACCGATCCCAGATCCGTGGTTCGACTCTCGCCTGGACCAACCTAGCCTTCCGCTCGTCCCGGTTTGTCGGTTATTTCAGGGTGTTCCTTTTGGAAATTCTTACTAGCTTGATCTTCGCTGTTGCTGATTTTTCTATTCTGTTCATCTTTATATGAATTGAGTTTTTTGTTTTAAACATCGGTTAAGGTTTAAAAATATGTTATAAAATTAAATAATAATCACATTTAATAAAAATAATTATTCTTACAGAATTATTTTAGCTTTAGCTGATTTTTTAAATCCAACTTCAAAAAATATTTTGAGACATGATTTAGATAAAAAACGTTGTCAAAAATGTGAGTGAAAAGGTGTTCGAGAAACTATTAAATAAAAATTAAACAAAGAAAAAAGCTTTATTAAGTTAGTGTATATATAATAGAAGAATTGAATATTATTAAAATTTAATAAAAATAATTATTAGTGCTGAATTATTTTAACTTGGCTGATATTTTGAATCCAACTTCAAAAAATACATTGAAACATGATTTTGATTGAAAATCGTTGCAAATAATGTGAGTGAAAGGGTGTTCGAAAAACTGTTTAATAAAAAATTTAAATAAAATTAAAAACAAAAAGCTTGATTAAGTTGGTGTATATGTAATAAAAAATGGAATATTATTAAAATTTAACAAAAATAATTATTATGCTGAATTATTTTAACTTTAGCTGATTTTTCAAATCCAACTTAAAAAAATTTAGAAGCATCATTCAGATGAAAAATCTTTGCAAATAATGTAAGTGAAAGGGTGTTATACAAATTTATTATGTAAAATTTGTAAATATAAATAAACAAGTAAAAGTAAAAGTAAGGAAAAATTTCATAATCTTCTTAACTCTCTAACGACCCACCGAAGAGCTGTTACAATAAAGAAGGTGATTTAAAAAATGTAAAAAAATGAAAAATTGAATGAGCAAGTAAAATTTAAAGTATTAGTAAAATAATATTTTATCAGTAAAATTTTATTATCTCCTCAATTTACTGATGACAGATGGGGAGAACAGAAGAGGTTCGTCTGACTCAAACTAGCAAAATGAAGTTGAAGTTTATTTTTACTCCTTTGCTGGATTTAAGTTTATTTTAGAAAATAGCTTTGAATGTACAAATTTTTTCCGTCCATTTTTTCGATTTCATTATAACGCTTCATTACCATTTGAGCCCAGGAAGCAGAACTCTCTCATACATCAAGAAACGATTTCAGGCTCGTTTTTTGTCTAAGTAAGCGACCGTGCCATCTCCAGAAACGATGCTCTAAGCCCAGCTGCCTGCAGTGGAGGTTATGTGCTGTTACAAAACTCTTCGACCAGGCCGGACTCGAATCCGCTTCCTCTGCTTTCATGGCAGGATGCTAGCCGTCGATATTCTAGATCTCGGATGTTACGTGCGTGCGAGCGAGCGAAAAGCGAGCCATTGTGGGCCTTTGTATTAGCCAGTAGGTGCTCAAGTGTCTTGACAATATTCCGTAGATGCAGTATGTGTGGCGCACGCCGAAACTGATCGGGGAGCGGATCGAACATAGGAATGGTTATCGTGGCTGCGGCAGTCACCTCTGCTGCGCCGTCACTGATCACTGCAGCACGTGCGGATGCCCGTGCCGCGAACGCGACGACTACTTCTCGGGACTTTGCTTGAATTTCTCAGTGGTTTTTGCTCAGCTATTTAGCCAACTCAGATTCCCTTTTGTAAGGAGAGCGACTGGCTACCTTCTAAGATCTGAAGAGGTCTGATAGGCTAATTGACCACAGCTGGCAAGGAAATATGACAGGACGCTAAAGACGGGATCGAACGAATACCATGGACCACTGTGTAGACGACTACGTTCACTTGGAAATATTTTTGGAAAAATTTCCAAATTAAGGGTGGAGCCTTGGAGCAGGAAACCTAATGAAATTCAGGGTGTCCCGAAATTGCGTTCCGACATGTTTGACCCATCATTTTTCTTGACCTAAGCATCAATAATGTACTGTCTTAGTTTCTCGCGCTAGATATCTTTACCCCGATCTCAGATGCTAAATATCCAGTTGCAATACTGATGAGCTACAAAATGGCACCTTCTCGTTCTCTGTGGGCTCCCATCATCACGATGCATATCAGTGGAGCATCGGTAAGCAACATCTCGAAGACCCTCACGGTGAGTAGGAAAATCGTCTCCGAAACCATCAAACGAGGAGCTCAGTTCATTAAACGATCGACCCGGGAGAGGAATCCAGCTACTGCAACTTCAACTCAGAATGTCAAACGTGTTCGTGAGCTGGTGCGAAGGAATCCCAAGAGATCTTTGCGGATGATGGCAAAAGCGATAGAAGTTAGCAAAACTTCCATGAGCCGCATTGTCAATGAGGAGCTAGAACTGGGGTCTTACCGTTGCCGGAAGGCTCACGGTCTCTTCCCAAACATGACGAAGAATTGCGAAAGAAAATTCAAGGCGCTCATCTAGCGTCTCAGCTCGGAACGCCACCGCGATGTCATTTTTTTCAGATGAAAATTTTTTACTGTAGAAGCAGCGCTGAACCGTCAAAACGACCGTGTGCTTTCCAGAACAGTAGCTGAAGCTAACAAAGCGGGAAGGATTCATGAACGCTGCGGACATCCGTCATGGTTTGGGTCGCTGTCACCTACACGGGAAAGTCGTCGTTGTTTTTCGTCAAAAAGAAGAGAGAATGGATTCGAAAATGTACCTGGAAGAAGTTCTGAAAAAGACTTTGATTTCTTTGAGTACGACAATCTTTAAGGGCAATCCGTTCATTTTCCAGCAGGATTGGGCACCACTCCATAAATCGAAGATCGAACAAGGCTGGTTCGCGACACGCTTCCCGGCATTATCAGCTCGGAAGATTGACCTCCGTACAGCGCGGAAGTCAATCCTTTGGACCACTCTATCTGGCTCTACTTGGAGACCGAGGTCTGTTCTGAAAAATATCGGTCGGTCGAGTCGCTGAAAGAAAGCCTCCTGAAGGCATGGGAAGAAATGCCAATCTAATACGTGCGTGCCACGCTGGATGCCCGCGTCGTCTGAAGGCCCGCATCCGTGACAGAGGAAGTCGTTTTGAGATCCGATAATGTAGCTGTGTTTGTGGATATGTTGATAGAGATATGCTAGAATTTTGCTGCTCTAATCTCTTTTGCGACCGTTTTTATGACGGTGAATACTTGGGAACGTCACTTCGGGACACCCTGTATAGTACTTGTAGATCTCATCGATTTTCAGGCGCTTAAAATGTATTGTAGAAATCTAATCTGTTCTGGTTCTTCTTCACCTCTGCCTCATCACCGCGGATGTCGTCGCAGCTGCGGCCTAGGATGTCGCGCTAGCGGCGGCTGAACGCGGCGGGTCGCGCTGCGGTATAGGTCACCGCGGTTAGGGATGGCATTTGTTAGTTCAGCCCCATACAGTATATTTTGGTGGTGACGTTGTGAACGGCGCTCTCTGTATCCGTTGTCAGCGCTGAGCATGTCCCTTGCGAATCGCTGTCCACTCAGAGTGCAATTCAATTACGTAAAAAACTCGTCTTCACGGATGGGGATCTCTATTCTTGGTGAATAACTGGCAAACGTCTTTAGGGAGCTAAATGCACCGTTAACGACGGACTGACGTTCTCCGTGGAGTCGAATCATCGCGTCGGACAAGTTCGGGACTTTATTTATAGAATCGGAAATCAATGTAAGCTATCTGAAATCTTACCAATTTCAGGAATGATGGAATATTTATTTATTCTTGCACAGGAAGTGCAACTAAGTCAACAAAGAGTTAACACTTTGCAGTCTCATATTGACATTTTCAATCATTCAGTTGGACGTTTCTTGACGAAAGCTCATCTACTGATTTTTTTTCTCTTTCGTGTTTTGGCGTTGGCGAAAAATAGAGATATTATGCATTTTGTCAATGCTTCGAATTCCGATTAAGAGTATTAGCATGAGGCAACTTTTTGTGGGTTTTGAGTTAGCATATGATTTTTCAGTCGGAGACAATCAAAGTTAGCCTGAGTTGCCGCTGAGTTGTGAAAGATGAGTTTCAAAGGGTTTTCATCTTTAGCGGGCATCTTGTTTGCAACTTTTTTCAAGCAGGTTGAATTTGCGTAAGCAGTCGATCCCTCCAAGTGATACACTCCTTCCTGCTTCCAGCTTCCCACTTTTACCTGCCTCGTCTCATTTATTGTACATAAATGTGTCTCCGGGCCGCCACTGGGTGCTTACCAGTATAATGAGACTCGTGACATACGGAATGAGCCCAATGGTGCGTGCCCTGGGAGACCGGGATCACAAACTACACCGCGAAATACTTTGTTCCTTTGACAGCTATTCTAACTGTCGTTCACCTTAAAATAGATAGCGGTTGGCTCATCTTACTGCTACACGTTTTCCGTTATATAATAGGACGCTCCAAAAACTTTTCCTTTTGCAACTCTCATCGCATCTGAAGCGTTCTCCGGTTGAAGTGTTTTTTTTTGTAGAATCTACATATAGATATAGTTTTCTACCATTGGATTGACTGGGTTTGATGCTTACCACATAGAACGTGCCTTGGGCTCGTCCTTTGTTTAAATTTCGAATGCTGTGTTACCATTAACCATTACTTGAATTGTTGGTTTTCCTTGCTAAATGTCTTTTTTTTTCCACGGATCTCCCTCGATAGAGAGCCTTTGGGCTCTCTTGTTAAGAGGGATCTCGGGCCGCTTGTCGCAGGGCCACGTGGCGCGTCCCCGGGTGGTGGATAGGGGAATTAAACGCGAACCAAATGCGACCGTGTACTGCCCAGAGACGCAGGTGGGATGCAGGGGATGGACTCCTTGTTCCTGCTGTGTCGGGTCGATGCGTTCCTTGTGCGTGGGAGCGGCATGTTCGTGCACAGTGTGCGTGGATGTGTCCGTGACTGTGCGGATTGTAACTGTGTCGGCTCGGCCAAAAGCTTGCACTCGGTAGACTGGGAGTACATCGTAAGGCGAATCGAGGCCGCCTTAAGTCTCGCCCCGTCCCTTCGGGTAGTCTGGCTGGCTGCCCGGAGTACCCCGCCCGCACGACAGAGCCTGACTAGCTACCCGTGTTGTATTCCAGTCAAACACAGCAGCACTAAAGGGCCTCATTCCCCTGACCCCGAAAGAGCCCCCATTTCTGCAGCGATGGGAACGACGAGTACGGAGAGGCCGCTAAAATCTCAGGGCCTAACCAGGCTGCGCAAACTGAGAAGGACTAGGATGACGATCTGTACTTACAACGCCCGCACGCTTGCGTCGGAAGCATCCGTCGAGGACCTGATGATGCAAGCCAGGAAGATCAAGTACGACGTCATCGGACTGACCGAGACGAGAAGACACCACCCCCTACACGCCGCCTACGACTCCGGAGAAGAACTGTTCCTCGGAACATGCGACAGCAGGGGAGTAGGCGGCGTTGGTGTCCTCGTCAACACGCACTTGGCCATGAACATCGATTCGTACGAGTCTCTGACAAGCCGAATCGGACGTCTGCGACTGAGGCGATGTGGCTCCGTGCCAGCCTTGACTGTGTTCGTCGCGTATGCCCCAACATCCGACTACGACGACGAAGACGTCGAGGCCTTCTACGTGGAGCTGGAGAAGTTCTATAAGGAAGATCACACCTTCTACAAGGTGATCGTCGGCGACTTCAACGCCAAGATCGGACCGCGAAGGTCGCCAGAAGAACTTCACATCGGAACCCACGGTTTGGAGTGGAACGAGCAAGGTGAAAGGCTGTCTGAGTTTATCATGTTGACCAAGACCATCCATGGAAACTCGCAGTTCCAGAAGCCTCCCTCCCTACGATGGACCTGAGAATCCCCCGGTGGCCAGTTCCACAACGAGATCGACCACATCATCTTCAATCGCAAGTATTGCCTGACCGATGTCTCCGTTGTCCCCAAGTTCTACACGGGATCGGACCACCGCCTCCTTCGCGCGAGGTTCCGCTTTTCGCGTCAAGGAGAGAAGGCCGCGAAGTTCAAGAAGAGGAGTCCCAGAACGACCATCAACTGGGATCTCTACACCTCTCTTGTCGGCCTTTGGGAAGATGCCGTCATGGACAACGTCGACGAGGAATACGACCGCTTCGTGCACCATCTCCACGATAGTGCTAAGGGAGCCGAGAGCTTGAAGACCACCAAGAGACGCCTGTCTCCGGAAACTCTCGAGCTGATACGCCAGCGTGGAGCAGCACGAGCGTCAGGCAGCTACCAACTGACGTCCGAGCTTGCAAAGCTATGCAGAGCGGCGATAAAGGAAGATCTGAAGGAGAGAAGGACGGAAGTGTTGGCTGAAGCAGCAGAGGCAGGGCTGAGCATCCGCAATGCCCGCCGGAACTTCGCCAACTTCAAGACCAAGATGACCGCTCTCCGACGTCCTGACGGAACCGTCACCTCTTCCAGAAGGACCATTGAGAAAGTCATCCACGACTTCTACTCCGATCTCTTCGATAGCCACGTCCACCTGCCCCTACGCCATCTTCCGCAGGATGGATACGTCGTTCCCTCTGTTCTCCCTTCCGAGATCCGACACGCCATCTCGTCCGTGAAGAAACGTACAGCACCCGGTATTGACAGGATCAGAGCTGAACACCTGAAGAACCTCCGGCCAGCGCTCATCAACACCTTGGCGCGGCTCTTCACACGCTACCTGTCCGAATGCAAGGTTCCATCTCAGTGGAAGACCAGCAAGACCATCTTGCTGTACAAGAAGGGAGACGTGCACGACGTTGGCAACTATCGCCCGATCTGCCTGTTGTCCGTAGTCTACAAGCTGTTCACTCGAGTCATCCTGAATAGGATCAGCAGAACGCTGGATGAAGGACAGCCACGCGAACAAGCAGGATTTCGGAGAGGATTCAGCACGATCGACCACATACACACCATGACGAAGCTCATCGAAGTGTCGCGAGAGTATAAGCTGCCGCTGTGCCTTACGTTCATCGAGCTGAAGAAGGCATTCGACTCCGTCGAGACTGAAGCGGTCCACGAAGCCCTGCTCACTCAGGGCGTTCCTACTCAGTACATCAGAGTCCTTCGAGAGCTGTACAGTGGATTCACGACCAACATCTCTCCATTCTACAACGACGTCGTCATCGACGTAAGGAGAGGGGTTCGGCAAGGGGATACCATATCCCCGAAGCTCTTCAGCGCCACCCTCGAAAACGTCATGCGCGAACTAGAATGGGAAGACATGGGAGTGAAGGTCGACGGCCATCAGCTGCACCATCTTCGTTTCGCTGACGACATCGTGCTCATAACATCGAGCATCAGCCAGGCGGAGCGAATGTTGGCTGACTTCGATAGTGTATGTGGGAATGTTGGACTGCAGCTGAATCTTACGAAGACGATGTTCATGAAGAACGGATGGGTTTCTGATGCCCCATTCTCGCTCAACGGAACGAACATCTCCGAATGCTCCAGCTATGTGTATCTGGGTCGCGAAGTCAACATGGCCAACGACCTAGGAGCAGGAGGAAACGAGCGGCTTGGGGAGCTTTCAAGAGCGTCGAAGAAGTCGTGAAGAAAACGAAGAACGTCCGACTCCGTGCCCACCTATTCGACTCCACTGTTCTTCCTGCCCTAACATACGCCTCGGAGACCTGGGCTATACGAAAGCAAGATGAACACGCGATCAGCGTCGCGCAGCGTGGAATCGAGAGGACGATGCTCGGAGTGACACGACTCACGCAAGTGAGAGAAGGTCTCCGGAGTTCCGAGCTTCGCCAACGTTCGAAGATCAGAGACGCTCTCACATGGGCCAAGTCGTCGAAAATTAGGTGGGCCGGCCACGTAATGCGATTCGCAGACACCCGCTGGACGAGAGCCGTCACAGACTGGATTCCGCGGGATGTCAAAAGAACACCAGGACGCCCACCAACGCGTTGGTCGGACTTCTTCGTGAAAGCCCTGAACGACCGATATGACGCTCTTCGTGTCCCTCGAGCGAGGAGGATCCATTGGACCACTCTGGCACGCAACAGGGACGAATGGAGACGCTACTGGCGCCCGCTCGAGCAAGTCGATGATCAACAGGACGACAGGTGATACAGGTGAAATGTCTTTTTCCTTTTTTTGGCTCGGTACTCTGTTTCCACTAACCTTGTCTTTTATTGAAAATGTTCTCAGCACGTCTCTCAGTGGCGCAGCATATAATAAATAAATAAATAAATAAATAAATAAATAAACTTAGCATCAGGTGAGCACTTGATGGAAGAAGAGTAGAAAAAACAGGAGTAGGTGAACAACATGTTGAGAGCTGATTCCGAGTAGTATGAAGAAGTGGATTGGAGAGCACAACCTGTATGCAAGAAGCACATAGGAAACGAAGGAAAGGAAGAGGGATGATGTTGAGGAACGCTTTTCACTGCGTGCGGCAAGTACCCCTAACAATTCAGCTTTCAACACATTACTCTAAACTATTAGGTTGTAAGGAAAGTACTGGCAGTTTCTCCACGCTATCTTTGAAAAGCCATAACTCAGCTGAAATTGCACCGTTTTATTCAATATAAACACCATTAAAATCAACATAGCTCTTCCAACGTCTCTAACAATTTAGACTGAATAAATTCTAGGGACATAGATTCTGAATCACGTTGGTTTTCAAACATTCTATCTTTTTAAAAGTTATTTAGATGCTTAAAAAAGTGAAAGTCTGTTGGCGCTAGGTCTGACGAATATGGCGGGTGAGGGATAGTTTCGATCTGCAGTTTGTTCAATTTCTGGAGGACCATCTGCGAAACACGCGGTTGTGCGTTGTCATGCAGAAGTAGCACGCCGTGTAGATTCACCAGTGAAGGCTGCTTCTTCTTCAATTTTGCATTCATATCTACCAGTTGCTCGCAGTGCAGCTCTACTGTTACTGTTTGGCCAGGAGAAAGAAAGGAAAAGTGCGCTACTCCAGCTGCAGTCTACCAGACCGTAATCATTGTCTTCTTGCAGTGCAAGTTCGGCTTCGGAAAGGTTTTCGGGGGCTCAATGACGTTTACCCACTAACAGAACGCTTCTTCTCATCATATAGGATCCACTTCTTGTCGCAGGTGACAAGTCGAAGGGACGGCTCCGTTCTGATCAGGGAACTCGCGACCTCCATTCGCCTTAGCTGCTGCGCCTCGGTGAGGTTGTGGGGCGCCCACCTGTCGAGTTTTTCACCATGCCCAGTTGCTTGTGGCGATCAGCAGCAACTGAATGGGACACCCCTAGGTTTCTTGCTACCTCCCGGAGTGGCTGCCAAGACTCCCTTTCGACTACTTCCTTCAAGGCATACTGATCAACGAGCGATGGTCTTCCAGCTCGTGCCTCGTCTTCAGTCGATACTCTCCCATTCCGAAACTTACTGAACCAGCGGGAAACGGTTTGCTCTAAGGTGGTACCTTCTCCTCATGCAGTATTTACATTCACAACTGTTTCCATCGACGTCCGACCAAGATTGAATTCGTGAAGTAGAACGGTTCGGAAAGCTGTCTTGTCCATGCTGTAATTAAAGTTCCCGCAGAAATCAGAAATTTTGAAGAAATACATGAAAAACACTTCAGCAAGAAGAAGAACTGCTTCCTCACCTGAGAAGCACAACTTATCGATTGGTTGACCAGCCGTTCAAATTTAGTGCAAGCTGATACCAAAGAAGCGAAAAAACTGCCAGAGCTCTTCTTAGAACCTAATAGTTATCTAAGTTAATACTCCAACAGAGATGTACTTCTTAGCAAAGAATCGGCTTTTATAGATTGAGAGTTTTGAAAACCCGATCGCCAGCGTGAGAGGCAAAAATAAGCACAACCTTGAAGATGAAGAAACCGCTCAACCAGATATTAGGCGAAACAAGTAGCAATCAAAAACAAAGTAAATGTGAGCGAGAAATGGAGCATAGCCAAACAGCACATTGCTGAATTTAGTTCCAATCATTGGCTGCGTCGATCTGGGGAATGAACACGAACTCGTAGTGCTCGTTCCAGATGAGGAAGCGCCGTTCTGAACAAAAATTCGATTCAAGCTAGTAATGAAAATCCGTAAATCCTAAAGTCTGATACATTTAGCTGTTTTAGACTCCTTTTGAATGCTTGACTATTCTGAGACGTCAATAAATCGGCAGGCAATAAATTCAGTGATCTAGCAATTCGAAACAACACGAAATCTATCAACCTTGATCGCCTTCTTTTCTGCATTCTTATAAATATAACAAAGGTTTATCCACCTGAACGCCTAAGGACATCTACCGAGTCTCGCAGCACCACCCCGAGAACTCGTCCATATCGCACTCGCCGCGCTGGGGACCCATCTGGCACTGTGGTGGAAGCCGCGGCGCGGAACCACTGGTAGCAAAGGTCACCGAGAGCTGCTGTAGTTCACGGCGGCTCTCACTCAGAGTGTCAGGGGCAGCGGGTGAGACCCGCCTGAGGGAGTGGTCAAATTCGAAGCTTGGGAAGAGGTGTAGGATAGCTCATTTTTCATGGCCAAAACATTCTCGGGGAAGTAGGCCTTCGACTTAGAGCCTGGGAGGCGTTTACGCCTCATATTGAGATGGCCGCAGCCTTAAAATGTAGGTCTGCAGTCCAATGTTTTGAGCAGCTTCTCAATCGGCTCTGCGTTTTATGGGATTTATACAATTTTCACGTCATATTGGACACAGGTCAAATCAAATTGGACACAGTTCAAGCAAAACTGCTAAGAAAAGTGTCAAATTTGAGTGATAATCGTATAAATTTTCTTGTTTGCTTTTGATGTGAACTTGTTTATTGTATTCATGTTTACTTAATCGTTCTCACTAATTCGCTGTTTTTATTCGTGTTTCCGTGCTCGCTTTTGTTGCTTCCTTGTTTTTGTTCGTGTTCACTTGCTGGTTTTCATTGTTGCTTCGGGTTTGTTGATGTTTGCTTGATCGTGTTCGTTGTTGCTTTGGTTGCGTGCTTGTTTCCGTCTTCGTTTTCATTGCATACTCGGTTTTCTTCGTGTTTGGGCTTTTTCGTTTCTGCTGGCAAAAGTAACTTCAACTTTCCTGATGTTGACTGGGAAAAAGTTCCTCTGCACGCCTTTTCTTATGCATCACAAGTGTTCCTAAATTTTTGCAACTCTAGCAAGCTTGTTCAAAAAGCTTTTAAACTAACTCGTGGGAATCATATACTCGTTCTATGCAGCGACACCAAACTAATACGAGATTTACTGGTGATGGCACCGACTGGATCAAGTGATCACTATAGCCTCTCTTACAATGTGAAAGCCTTCATGGATCCCCTGTACTTCCGCCTCCGGAGGTCCTTTCACAAAGCGCCGTATGAAGACATTTGCCGATTTTTATGCTCCTTTGATTGGAGATATATTTTGGAAGCTCTATCTGTGTCAACGACAAGTATGAGTTTTTCCTATCAGTTCAAGAGTATGTCCCCCTTGATAGATAACCCCTGAATGGAGGCAACGTTTCACCGCATCTGTCCAAGCTTTTTCAGCTTAAAGAAAAAGCCTGGCTGGACTCTCAAAGCAATCCATGTCTTCAGACCTGCGGACGTTTCAAGTTTGTGAAAACTAAATTTGACCGTCTTCTTAGAAAATAAAACAGTTACGTTGAACGGAAGCTCTAGGACAATCCAAAAAAATGCTCGATATATAAATTGTTGAATTCTAGGCTGAGGAAGTCAACTGAGATCCCGATAAGGGTAACTCAGTTGTCACTTATTTTGAAAAAGCTTCCAAGCTAGCCCTATGCTTCAAAAAGTCGTACGCCGTTGATACAGATAATGAAACCTGGGTTGAGTCAGAGGTTTCTACTCAAAGTGCCTCCTCTGGTAGCTTAGTTTGGTTTTACAAAGAAGAAATTTTCAAGTATCTAAATGAGCTACCGTTATCGTACATCACTACTCCTGACGATATACCTGCTTACTTTATTAAGAAGGTTTCTGTAGCTTTAGTTGCTCCTCTTGAACATAATTTCGATTTTAGTTATATGCATAGTGCAATACCAATTCGGTGGAAGCATGCATTCGTTACACCTATCCCAAAGAAATCGCCACATGATAAAGTATCAGACTATCGTCCTATTAGTATTACCTCAATCTTTTCAAGAATATTCGAGAAAATTTTCAAAGTGGTTCTTGTGAAACATATTGAAGCACATGAGGTAATACCAAGAAGTCAATATAGCTTTAGAGTTAGAAGATCGACTGAGACCTTGATGCTTTCTGCTTTGGATGATTGGACCAAGGCATTGTATGAAAACAATGACGTTGACGTCGTCTTTTTTGACTTTAGCAAGGCTTTCGATAAGGTGTCCTTCAAGGAACTTCTTTTCAAGCTGCAAATTGTTGGTATTCGTCATAGAATTGTTAAGTGGGTGAAGAATCTTATCACAAATAGATCCTTCCAAATGAAGGTTAATGAAAAATTTTCTCCGTCTTACTCAATTACGAGTGGTGTTCCACAGGAGGTGTATTGTCACCGATTCTCTTCATCATTTACACTTCTGATTTACCTTCTTATTCGAAAGGCGTTGCGTTAATTGTAAAATGTTTGGTGACGATATAAAAATATACAGGAATGTTACATGTGCAGAGGACCATTTTGCCCTTCAATGTGCAGTTTCAGAGGTTGCCGATTGGTTGGACAGGTGGAAATTAACTATCTCAGCACCAAAAACTAGAGTTTTTCATCTCGGCAATTCAAATTCGGCTAGGCGCATTTACAACCTTGGTAGTAGCAATCTACTTAGTGAAAAAAGTCTGCGAGATCTCGCCTTTATCATGGATAAAAAACTTACTTTTTCAGAACATTGCGAAATGATTGCAAAAAAGGTTTAAGAATAACTCACAATATACTTATAGCTCTATCTACAAATTCAGCAGCTCACTTGCTCCTTGCATACAAATCGTATGTTCGTCCAATATTGGAGTACGGCAACACTGTGTTTAGTCCTCACCTTAAACGCTGCATACAGAGACTTGAATCAGTGCAGAATCGCTACACTTGAAAGCTATGCTTACGCTTAAATGGCTATGACTACACCACCGTTCCATCAGCGCATGGTCGTAATAAAATATTTGAGCTGGAATCGCTTGCTATCCGTAGGAAGCAAAACGATCTAATCGTGATGATGACTGGAAAGGTTGCGCTGTCAGTTGGTGAGTTCTACACTGTCCATCATTCTACTACAAGGGGTTGCACAGCTAAAATTCATTATCCTGTGGCCCGGCTCTGAATTCTTGATGTTTTCCAAAAAGCATACTTTGCCCATCCTCGTTAAACCAATATAAGTGGCTCGTTGACAGTTATCTCAAGACTCGATAGATTGCCCTTTCTTCTATGTTTGCGTTTATTATCACAGTGTTTTGCCGCTAATTGTTTCCTTTGTTGCGTGTTACGATACACGTATAAATAAACAAATTAATATTTTTTCAAAATTAACAGATACAATATAAGGTCGACTTTTTGCGTGTTGCGATACACGTATAAATAAACAATTTATTATTTTTTAAAATTAATAGATACAATATAAGGTCGACTTTTTGCAGACCGATCTGAAACCGAATTTCAAAAATTTTCGAAAAGAAACATTTTACCAAAATAATTGAGGCAATAAAAAATGCTTGTTGACAGGCATCGCCAGGATGATCCTTAATAGTTTAGTTCGTATTGTGCACCTAACAATACATGTTTTATTTGTTCTATTCTTGTTTTTTACATGCATAATTCGTTTAAATAAATAAATAAAATTTTTTACAGAGTTAGAGTTAAGAGCTAGAGTAGAGGCACCAACTCTACAGTAGTGATTTTTAAATAAGAATTAGCATGCATATTATATCTTCTTTTTTGTATGATCTGTACTTGTTATTTTGAGAAGGTGAATCAGCGTAAAATGTTTGGTAATTGCTTACTAACCAAAAGTTCTTGTCGACAATTTTAAACGAATAAATAGGTATGATTTCTGTAATATTTTTAATAATTATATTGTGCAGAATATTTGTAGACATTTCCACAAAATTAGGTATCAAAAAGCTAAGGCAACAAGAAGCTTTAGGTTTCCGTTACATTTCTCTAGATATATTGATGTCGTATGGGCGCGTGGAGCGCAGACGAAGGAGGCGCCGGCTGTCGCCTGCACCCGATACCAGGTTCCTGGTTCGGATTTCTCTCCCAGGCCAACCAAGCCTTCCATCCCTCCGGGGTCGATGAATTGGTACCACACGTGTCCGGGAAGAATAAAGCGCTGACTTGTTTATCGACTGGCCACCGCAAGTCATTGTATGGCCAAATACGCATTCAACTCGCTTCCACGACATCTCGTGGAAGTAGAATGCGTGGCGCATCCCAAGGGGACTGAATAACGCCGTCCTTTATCCTTTTTTATCCTTTGTATTGATGTCGGTAATGGATCAACATTTGACTATGTTTTTATGTTTCAATTCTTTTTTACAAAAAAATTGCGAGATAAAAGACTTCTGGGTGACCCAAGTACCTGTTTTGTCTATACCGTTTAACCACCCGTTCAATCTTCTTGAAATTGCGGTCGTTCCCTCAAGTTATGCCCACCTGAAATGACAAGCTGTCAAGCTCGGCTAGTCATCTATTCTATTCCCATTTCAAAGAGCAGAAATTCGAGGGCCTCGATGTCGTTGAAGTTTGCTCCACTACTCTCGCCCTGGATCCATCGATACCTAGCAAAAGAGCGATGACCGTCGCTTCTGATGAGTCGATGATTTGCATGGCCGGTTGCGAGATCGAACTCGAAGAAATCACGAACTCAGTTTTTTACTGCCATTGTTTCCCATGTGGCTGGCCTTTACCAGCGCACAGAATTCTACATATTCTGATGGAGTAATTTTTCCTTCCGGTATTCGTTGCCGTTAGGCGTTAGATAACTAGCGATACTGGTCGTCAATATGGCCTACATGAGGAGGCGAGACCATGCCAACCTGTTACTGCCAGCTAGAGCACTGGATGGCGCGCGCCCATGCGAAGTTTATCCCGTTTAATACCTGACCTATCTTATGCGTCCTCACTGCTTATGTAGGCCACATTGACGACTAGTACATTCTTGACGTGTTAATGGTTGTGTTTTTATCGGCGTCTAACCTCGGAATGTAGTGGCGTTTTCTGTTGTCGATTCGATCCTGCTCGCTTCTTGAAACTAATAGATTTTTCTTCTTCTTCTTCTTCTTCTTCTTCTTTAAATTCTTTTCCTTCTTATTGACAACGTTTTGATTTTCGCTCAAAGTTCTATTTTCGTACTGTGCGGGCGCTTGCCCAGAGGGCCGCCATCCAGTAAGAAGCATCTCGTTAATCGCTGTCGCGCCTGTATTTTTCATCAAATTGAAAACTAATTTCCCATCGTTTTTCAGTCATTTTATTCTGAATTTCGCCGAGAGTTTGTTGCATAATGTTGTACAACATTCAAAAAACGATGATTTGGTTTACCAGGATGTATCTTTCACATCTCTTCCGTTTTGACAGATTTGCTTAAGCCTGGAGCGGCTGGTAGAGAGGCTATATGTTGTTACAGGACGTGTTGTTGCGATCAAAACTCCTGCGCCAGGCGGGACTCGAACCCGCATCTTCTGCTTTCCGAGCAGCGATGTTCGCCTTACACCACCGGCGCTGTTTGGCCGCACGTAACATCCGCGATATCCTCGAGGCCTGTCAGCACCCACCCGTGATACGGAATGGGCCGGTCGCTGATATCAGCATGGAGCCGGTTAAGCTGAGGACCTTACTAGTAACAATGTTCTAACACAGTTGCTTAAGCCTGGGGCGGCTGGCCTCGGCCTCGAGGATATCGCGGATGAAAGCAGAAGATGCCGGTTCGAGTCCCGCCTGGTGCAGGAGTTTGATCGCAACAAAACATACTGTAACAACATTTAGCCTCTTCCGTTTTGATTTTTATCAGTTTAGGTAATCAAAGTGGAAAAAAACCCTCGTCGACATCTCGTTCTCTCAGCTTACGTTTCAATTTTTTGCATAAGGTTATAAACCGCTCGAAAGAGTTGAATTTACTCTACAAGAGCATATGTTGCTTTTTTTCGTTTATTTTGGATTTCGTTAATTTTCAGGGCATTAAGGTGAAGTGTCCAGATGATATAAATTATTTTTACCAACTGCTCCTACTCTTTGACTAATTTTTTAAACAGTATTATTATGTCGTTCGAAAAAAAAACGTATGTTGCGTCTATTAGTTCACGTAGAATTTTATTAGTTTTTAGAAGAATGTTTAAAAAAGCGAAAAATCACCTCTAAAATGGTAAGAATGATTTACGTCTTCTGGGCACTCCACTTCAACGCTCTGAAAATTAACGAAAATCATAATGAACGAAAAAACCCTACACATGCTCTTGTATAGCAAATCACCCTCTTTCGATCCACGTTCGACTCTCCATGAATCTTGGCATTTTGATGCTTTATTCGCTTGGTTTGATTGTTAGCAGAGTTAGGGTTGGTTTAATTACCCAAGTTTGAGGTTTCCAAGAAGGTGACAACGCCGAATCCTCAGCCGCTCAATCCTCATTTGTAACCATCTTGGCTCTGCTAAACAATCAGTCTAAGCGAATAAAACATCCTCTTTCGAATGGAGTGAACCATTGCGCAAAATAAATAAATAAAACGCGACCAAAGAGGAGGAACTATCGGCGAAGGTCGTTTTTCATTTTCTTGACTGTCCCCTTTAATCACCTGAAAATTGACAAGCATCGAATTGGAAGGGGAAAACAGCTATATACTCTCTGTCAGAACAAGTAGTTCTCTTTTGAATGGTATATAACAACATTGCGCAAAAGACTTTCGGCGAAATTTAGAATAAAATGTAAACGAAGGTAGGGCGTGGTTTCAAAACTAATATGTGTTGTCCACGTTTCAGAAAGCGACTACCATGCGAATGAGGCGGATGCTGCTGACGTTGGCACTGCTCCATCTATACCGAGAGGTAAGACTCCCAGCGGTCAACGAGTGTTGCAACATTTCCACCCCGACAACATCTGTCATCGTTCAGGCGAACGCCGTCCGGGGAGCACTTGTGCTGAAGAAGTCGCACCAGCAATCGATGGACTCGGACGACAATGTCGAGGAGATCGAGGAGTTGGAAGAGGAAGAAGAGGAGTTTCAGAAGAGCGACGTCAACAAAGCGTCGATCTACGAGCAGGGGTAGGCTGAGGATTTACCTGGTTTCACGCTTTGCGATCTCATCTGGCGAGCTTTCAGTGAAACCCGTGATTTTCTGCAATTTCTGCGCAAAATCAAGTACGATCATCGGCAGTGTCCCGACGACGGCAATGATGGTGGGGATATTTATTTATTTATTTATTTATTTATTCATATTATTTATTTATTTATTTATTTATTTATTTATTCAATACGCTACATAAGATAGGCATCAGAAAAAACACAATCACTCAACACAACCAACTAACGCCTAGCTTTGTGTCGAAAAGTATTAAAATAGGGAAGGATAGAACGGGTATATAATAGATATGAATAAAGAGCCTACTCTACAAGTAAGAGAGTTAGACGTTTTACTCCTCTTTTTAAAAAGTAAACCGCTCTTCTAGTCGGTATTTATAGACCTGTGAGCATAACATCATTTTTCTGCCGGACATTTTTTTTTACATTTTATGAAAGCACATTCGAGCATGTTGTGAAGTTAGAGTAGCCCAGAAAAAATCGTCTGTGATTCAAAATCTGTTTTCTTTTATTTTTAATGGTTTTTAAAAATGATTCCTTGGCTCTATCTTTAATAATATTTAATTTTTTATTTTCAAGAGTTAAGCTTTCATATTAATATAACACTATACTGAAATGTTCTGATTTATAAAAAAAATCAGGTGTAAGTCTAATAAGGGGGGATTCATATAATATTCCGAGCTGTTCTAAATTATGGTAGAAATAAAGAACCTGCAGCTTCAAGTACAACTACGCGAAGCCTATTTGCTCTTGTTCTCACTCTAGCACAGCATTCCTATTTAAGGGGCAAAATGTGAAAAAGAAGACGGCAGAATAAAGCAAAACCTCATAGAAATTTGAACATCTCTGCCTATCGCCATTGTCAGGGCAACGGCATGGCGTGACGATAGGCCGTGTGATGAAGCGAAAACGTCGGAGGGTTTCCTAATTTCAATAGATTGGGGTGTCCAGAAAGTATCTGCAGAAATACAATTTTTTCAAAATAGCACAATTTTTCATCAACATTTTATTAATCAACCAAATAATTTCCATCATTATCGACTACTCTCCGCCAACGTTCCACATTACTTCGAATTCCTCTGGCGTAGAAATTCGGCGATTTGGAGACGAAAAAAGCTCGGAGATCATTTTCGAGGTGGCCACGATCTTCGTAATGCTTCCCTTCCAGATGATGCTGAAGTGATCGAAAAAGGCGGTAGTCACGTGGGGCCACATCTGGGCTGTACGGTGGATGCGGAAAAACTTCCCATCCGAGTTCCAAAATGTTCTGAGAAGTCGTCTTCGCGATGAGTGGGCGCGCGTTATCGTGCAGCAAGCGAACTTTGTCGAGCCTGGGCTGTTCTTCATTGCGCATCTTGTCGGCCAGTCTCTGCAGTTGGGTAGCGTAGACCTCGGCAGTGACAGCCGCGCTGTCAGGCAGCAGCCCGAAATGGTAGATCCCATAAACTCCCATCAGACGCTCAGCATGACTTTCCTCGCGTCAATTTCACGTTTTACGAAAGATTTCGGCACTTCATCTAGTTGGCACCATGTACGTTTACGAGCGTGGTTGACGTAGAGGACCCAATTTTCATCTCTTTTCACGATGGTGTCCAGCCAGTTGAAGGTGCGACTTCGGGAGAGCAGTTGAGTGCATATCTCCAGACGTCTTCGCCGGTTGTCGTCGGTCAGTTCGTGGAGCCACTGACCGAGCTTTTTACCATTCCAAGAGATCGCAGTCTCGAAACACTTGAGCTGTCATACACCATGTGATGTGACATGGGTCTTCGTAGGCCGGCCTGTCACAAGGGCCTGTCGCCTGCAATCGAGTGTCCGTGTTCGGCTTAACTCGCAGAGCGAGTAGTTTCCAGTGGCACCACGTGGAGGAACGGACATCGCCACCATCGGTAGAATTTCCTCATCCAGCCATCCCTTCAACGGCTCCAACCCACGGCCCCGTTCAGAAGATCACCGTGGAGGAGACTGAAGCGGCTTTGAAGAAGATGAGGCCAGGCAAAGCGACTGGGCCCGATGACGTGGCAGCTGATTGGTGGAAGTCCAAGTACTGGTACTCTGCTGAGTGGTTGGCGAAGTTCTTTAATCAGGTTGTGGCGGAGAAGAAAGTGCCTGAGTGTTGGCGCCAAAGTACGACGATCCCGATTTGGAAGAAGAAGGGCAGTCCTGCAGACTGCTCCAATTACCGTCCGATTCGCTTGCTTCCGCACAGCATGAAGATCTTTGAGCGAATTGTCGATGGACGAATTCGGGACATCGTCCAGCTGTCCAGCAATCAGTGCGGCTTCGTGGCTGGTTGTGGCACCGTTGATGCCATACACGCCACTCGCCTCCTGATAGAGAAGCATCGCGAGAAACAGAAGGCAGTGCATATCGCCTTCCTCGACTTGGAGAAGGCCTTTGACCGCGTACCGCGTGAAGTGATATGGTACGCCTTGCGACATCATGGAGTTCCCGAAGAGCTCATAGAGTGGGTGAGAATTCTCTACTCTTGTCCAAAGAGTCGAGTTCAAGCTGCAGCTGGAACCTCGATGGAGTTCCCTATCTCTGTCGGGGTGCACCAGGGTTCTGCGATTTCCCCACTCCTCTTTGTTGTCGTCATGGATGCCATCACACGAGATCTTCAGAAGCCCGTCCCTTGGACGTTGCTTTATGCCGATGACGTGATGCTCGCTAGCGAAGATAAAGGAGAACTCGAGCGAGAGTTGCAAGCTTGGTGTGATCGCTTGGAGCGGTTTGGACTCAGATTGAACGTGAAGAAGACCGAGTATTTAACAACGGACGTTACCGAGTCCACCTCCATCAAGGTTAACGGCATCGAGCTTCCACGCACTGCGGTCTTTAAGTACCTGGGATCAGCAGTCGCGTCTGACGGCAAACTGATGGTCGAAGTGAATTCACGCGTGAGTGCAGCTTGGTCCAAGTGGCGCTCGTTGACTGGGGTGCTCTGCGATAGGAAGATACCGGAGCGCTTTAAGTCAAAGATCTACAGGGCAGTCATCCGGCCAGTAGCGATGTACGGCGCTGAGTGTTGGCCTGCGACCAAGGAAGTTGAAACGCGCCTCAGCGTCATGGAGACGAAGATGCTGCGCTGGACGGCTGGAGTCACGCGCATGGACCGCATCCGAAACGAAGCTATTCGGCAGAAGTTCGGTGTCGCGCCGATAGCGGACAAGATGCGCGAAGCTCGCTTACGATGGTACGGCCACGTTCTGCGTGGAGAAGAAGACAGCGTCCGCAAGATAGGCCTTAACTTCGAGGTAACAGGAAAGCGGCCTAGAGGGCGCCCGAAGCAGCGCTGGGCTGATACGTTACATACGGACTTGAAAGCGGCTGGTGTCCACCCTGATCTAGCGCTGGATCGGGAAAGGTGGCGTCATGACACCAGAATAGCGGACCCCGCTACGAAGCGGGACAGACGCTGAAGAAGAAGAAGAAGAAGAAGAAGAGATCGCAGTCCATTGGATCGGGAACATCCAAGAGCAGCAGCGAAATAACGCACACCTTCATATGGATGCTGCTCCGCCAGTTTCCTCAGTTCAGCCAAAGATATCGTTGTCGGTCGACCAGAGCGAGGCTCATCTTCGAGACTCCTGCTGTCGCTTCTGAAGCGTTCGAACCAGCTATACACAGACCGTACAAAAGGAGCTTCAGACCGAATTCACGACACAAGTTTCGATAGACTTCTGCAGCGGAGTGCCCAGATTCAAACTCGTAAAGGAGTACGTGTCTAGTAGTTTGGCCATCGTACAGTGAAATAGGTTGGGAAGACGGAGCTGGATATGCTATGCAGATACAGCAGGATATTGTCTTTATATAGCACTTATGTTGAAATCTTCAGGACATTCTAGAAAAAATCTGGAACATTGCAAAGTTTTCTGCAGATACTTTCTGGACACCCTAATGAAATATCCAGTGGACTACCAACAAATTGTTACGTCAGAGAAGTCAGATTTTTTAAATGGGTGTTTATATATAGAACGATGGATCGCGGCTATGGCCAGGATGATTCTGTAGTTCTTGTGGTGAACTGGGAGTGAATTTCCAGTGATGTGGGAGGTGACCTATAGTTCAGTGAAGCTTCACCGGTGGGTGAGCGCAATTTCCTCAGTAATAGAACTAGCCATTCTAAGCAAGAATTTGAACTGAAAAGAACCTCACGGAAAAAAATACTCCAAATCTCTCGCCATAGAAATTTCGTTAAATTCTCGGTGGTCGTTTTCTTCGGCGAACTACAAGTAAACTCTCAGTTAACCGCTGCAGCTGTATAAGTGCTTAGAGTGATTAGCCTTGGACATTATGTAGATAGTTTCTACACACATTACACGGACCCAAAGGCTCCACCATAAAGCGTCTCAGACATTCGTAGCAGTCAACTGGAGGGTCTACTATAAATCGACAGGCAGTTGAACAGCATTTCACCGAAGATTTAACGACGTTATTATTGCTAGTATGAAACGCTTTTTTTCGCTAAGTTTTAACCCAAAATGAAATCTACGTTAAAGCTGGATGTTCGACCAGTGGTGATTTCTCGTTCATCTACCGGTGAAATTTCACCGGCGAAATAGAGAACTATAAAGTGTTCATCCACTTACGGTCAGTTTTGACCGCCTTGAGTCTCACATTCATGCTGTGCTCCACATAAGCGGCGTTACATCCTTTCGTTTTTTAATTTTTTTTGAACGATGAATTAATAGTTTATAGATTGCAAGGCTGATGTGAAGTGCTAAAGTTTACAGTTCAGGTCCTGTCATCGTGAACGTGTCCATTGTAGTGAGCAACGTGCGATCCGTCTCTGAAGTCACTATGGTAGGTGATTAAAAGAAACGAAAAATATGGAGAGAACATCTGGAAATTGTGTAGGAGTCGAACGATCTCAAATATCAATGGAAAAGTAGAAATGCAAAAATCTTGCATGACACGGGAGTCGATCCTTCATTATCCTCCCATAAAACCGCATAGCTATCCACTGTGTCACGAACGCGCACGTGACGGTGCGCAGTCAACGGATCTATCCCAGGCGGATTCCATAGTATACTTTCATGATGGCATGCTCCTTTGGTTTAACGACTTGGCAAAAAGGAAGCATAGTTTTATACCAGCCGAAGAGTGCGGTTTCTTACTGTGTGACTCGCTTTTCCTGTTCAGACATACGTTTCAGACCCTTTCCTTGTCAGAGTAGTGAGCTCAAGTCCCATTTGGTGCCACAATTTTCATTCGTCTCAGAGTAAACTAATAGATCTACCAACGATATACTTACCTGATATACAGGCATTATTCAGGACTACTCGATCGAGATGTTCTACCGGGAGGCATGGCGGGATCCACGGCTCAAGTATAGCAAAGCAAAGTTTAAGAACAAGGTATCGATTTGCTATGTTATTGTTTAGAAAAAAATAGAAAAAAAATAATTTTTAGACAGAAATATCTTTACACGAGAGCTACTCGAATTTCCTCTGGCATCCGGACACCTTCGTGCCGAATGCGATTGCGTCAAAGAATCCGCGAAAGCAGAGCATCACGCATCGGTCGCTGCTGCGGTAAGCGTGAAGATCCAAATTCGGTTTTTTGTAGACCTCATGGCCCACATATGAGCCTCATATGGCTATGGCCAACAAACGGAATTCAAGAAAAATATTACAGTCAAAGAGATCACAAATATTTTTGAAAAATTAGGAAAGAATAATGCTAGGCATTTTCTGCAACTGTATGCGTATTGGACTGAAAGGTAACCCGCACTCCACATGAAAGCGTGATTGTTACATGTGTACCATTTTCACGTCGAACTGGACAACATTCAAATCAAATTGGACACTTTTCCAACCAGGGGCCGGATTCATCAACGACTTACAGCAATTCAACAGAGAAAATTACAGCCGAAATCCTCATAGCGCGGCTTATCAAGCGATATGGTGAGCGATAAGCAACGTTATCTGAGTTTTCCGCTGCGAATTCCTTTTTAAAGTTATGTAGGTCGTTGATTAATCCGACCCTAAATTGAACACTTTTCACATCAAATTGGGCACTCTTCTAAGCTACTCTAAGACTTTTAAAATCAAAACAAACCCTTCCAAATTGAAATGACCTTCAGGCAGGTTAAACTGCAGGCTCAATAAGGTGGTAAGAATAATTTTTTGTTTAAGGAAAATTTGGTATAACTTTCTTTGAACTCTTTTAGCACAATCATTTTTTAGTAGTTAGCTTTTTTAGTTGTAGTAGTTTAGTTATTTAGCAATAATTTTATAATATTTGGATCCATCCTAGAGAGAGGGCACTCCACTTTGACTGTTTGACAACGGTAGCAAAACCAAAAGTAGGCTAGTTTCCAAAGACAATATCAAAAACTGGCTTATGAAAGAACCGTTCTTTGCAAATTCCTGATTGGAAGATTCCACAGTGTTTACATTTGCTTCGCTTTTTTAGCAATGCTCCCCTCGACTAGAATACATCCTAAAATTTTTATCTTCAGAGAAAAGAAATAAATAAAATTTTTCTTAAAGTACGACAAATAGAGCGCATTAAAAGGTCAAATCGCGCCATGAACACGAAGGATCGATTCAACTTTCGTTTGATTGATAGTGCAAGGCCACTTACATGAGCGATCAAAGTGAGCATATGTGCGTTCTATACAGTCGTTGTTGTTGCATCGTCAACAGGTGTCAACCTCTATGCAAACAGAAATTCTGCTATCGATCGAATAAAAATCGCGACGTCTTGGAAGAGGACATGGCGCTATGCCTTTTTGGCACTAAAAAATGGCCGCCTTCCTTCCCTTTAAAACAGGCTTTAAACCATTGTTTTTCTTCAAAAATGAAAATTTTATGAAATTTCAAAGAATTTGCTCACTTATTGGGTAGGTGAATTAAGACTACAAGCAAAGTGATAGTCAAATTTTCGTTGAACGAAAAATTATTCTAACCTTTTTGGAGAGTCTCTAGTTTATTGCAGAAGAAACTCATTTTAATTAGGAAGAATTCGCTTCGAGTTCAGAAGTCTTAGACTAGCTTAGAAGGGCGTCCAAGTGGACTTGTGTGTCCAATTCGAGGTGAAAATGGTAGATATAGAGGACCTAAACATGTAGGGTAGTAGCTCCGGTCATTATTTTTGCGTCGGAGACTTAAATAGCGTCCTGAGCCTTGTCGTCCGGAACAGTTCACATCGCCTTACGACCGCAAGCACCTACAGAACCACAGGAAAATTGGTCAACATTTTTGCTAGAAAAACCGTTAAAAAAAGAACAAAAGGATTGAAAATTGAAAAAATTTTGGATGATGCGCAGCTCAAAGAGGAGGACTATAGTATAGCATATCTTTATCAACGTTGTTGTGTCAAGAATGAGGGTTTCAGCCAATAAGCACTAGGATCTGTACCGCTGTACTACGGTCAAACCACAGTGGTAAAATTAGCGTTTATTATCAATACAATCAATGAGCGAGACAAACTATTAAAACAGAAGAACACAAGCTGGACGTCGTTGACGACGGGTCCAGAGGAGAAGAGCGCGACCCGTGGAGAGAACGAGTGAGCCCCTGAAAAGTGATGGCGTCCCTTTTATGCGGACCCGAGGTCATCAGCGCGCCTGATCAATCCACCCACCACTGGTCTATGTCGTTACTTAGACATCGCAACGCTTGGGTGCCCATCAGGGATGAGCGGATAATAAAATTTTGAAAACCGGATAACGGATAACGGATAATTTTGCTCGAAAATGGCCGGATAACGGAAAAACGGATAACGAACAAACAACAAAAATTAAAACTCGTTTTAAATTGCACTAATTTCAACAACAGATCAGGGCTTAAAGCACTGTTAATTTATAAGCCACTTCTAGACATTTTAGTAGTGTTTTTAAACGTTTTGCAGTCGCCGCATTAACGACGCTCTATGGGTTTCTCCGCCCATCCATAGGAAGACAAACGCACAGCAACATACCCGCCTTTCACCTGTTTCCAAGGGGTCGGTTGGATTGTCTTATTCATCAG
Source organism: Heligmosomoides polygyrus bakeri (assembly GCA_947359475.1). Taxonomy (NCBI): domain Eukaryota; kingdom Metazoa; phylum Nematoda; class Chromadorea; order Rhabditida; family Heligmosomidae; genus Heligmosomoides; species Heligmosomoides polygyrus. Next base: position 12,623,514 of record OX375866.1, read on the forward strand.
CCTTACTCTGCGTCAAAGAGTTATAATATCCAGACTTTCTGGAGCAGAGGAAGAATATCCAACCCAGCCCCAAAACGGAGGTGTTCCCTATGTTGCAGTTTCACAAAAAAACTCACAAACTGAAACAAATCTACATGTCTACAGCACCCACGATAATAAGTTTGTCTAGTAGTTTATTGCTCCTCTAAAATGTTTAATGAGGAAGTTGCTTACTCTATATATTTGGATTAATCCAATCTCTTTTGCTAGTATTCATTGCTGTGCTGTAGTATTTTTTGATAATTCACTACAGCACATGGCTAAAAAGGTATCATTACCGCCTGCCTACAAGTAATACGATGGAAAGATCAGTGTTAAAAAATTCTTTCCAGGATGCGGCTCTCCACTATTGACGACTGCTAGTAGCAGTTTGTATGCCTTCTTGGTCAGCACATGACTTGAGATGAATTAGCAATGCTGTGCTAAGTAGGCTTCATATAAGTATGGTGCAGGCTTAGCGGGCCTTCTGCAAGGCTGGAAATTAGATATCTTTAAAACTATGTAGCCAGTTTCCAAGTGAGGAAACTTCAATTAACTCTTCTAGATTTGAAAATTTCTGTTGTTTCTGACGACCCTCTTACGATCGTGAAGGATCCTGTACATAGTACACCTATCACCACGACCAAGGCTAAGATTCAGCTAATTTGTTGTTCGTTATCCGGCACAAAATCGCCGGATAACGAACAACAAAACGGATAGGCCAAAACCCCCCGGAAACCGGATAACGGATAACGGATAACGGTTAATCCGCTCATCTCTGGTGCCCATGTTGGCCCCGACATGCCCTTCTCCTCTCGGGAAGACATCGCCCTCGATGTCTCTCTCTCATTAACCATGAGCGGTAATCTTTAACTTCTACAGCTTCATTTCTTACTGCCTCGTACATGTACTTTGGCAATGCTCTTCCTACATAGCGATGGTAGAACTGCGCAGCACGTTCAGGCGCTCCTGCCTCTATGAACATTTTCTCTTCTATCAGGCAATTACTAGCTGTGGTGAAGTCATTGTTTCCCTTACCAAATTTCTACAGAGCTTCATCAAAGAATATCCAAATATCGACCACGGACCATTTTCCCTGATTCTTGACTGTTATTGGCGGCCATGCAGTTGAGATCTACCCTCCTTCTTCCAAGAAAGTCTTCGCTGCTGCAATCAGCTTGTCTGAGATGTCGTCCTTGAAAACGGACTCGAGCGGCCATACAATCACCCATAAGCGGAAACTGCGCCATTCCTCCAAGTTCTCAGCGAGTCTGTTAAAATCGGTGACAACTCTCGTCGCAAATTTTCCTCGAAGTGCATCTCTCTCTTTCCATTGGGTTGGCTCCTTCAAATGCCGCAAGCCCCACGGCTCCTATCTTCTTCGGCTTGTCCATTTTGTTTTGATCCTCTATTTCTTCCGTTCCTTTCCGAAGCGTCTCATTGTACGAGTGGTGAACGCTCCCACATCCACCACTCCGACATAGGAAAGGGAATTTAATGCTACTAAACGCTACATTAATCCTCCTCCTTTATGCAAGAGTACGATACCTGGTAACCGAATCTATCCTAGCAGGGAGCCTTCATCCAAGTGTACGAGAATAGCAGCAAAATAATTTTAAATATAGTACATACAGTAGCAACCTGCGCGACATTCAATGATGCCGTAAAGCAGCGCTTCATTGTTCAGTACTTCAGTAAATATACCATTTTCACGTCGAATTGAACACCTTCAAAATCAAACTGGTAACTTTTCAGGCCAATTTGGACATCTTCTAGTCTAGCCTAAGACTATTGAATCAAAGCGAACTCTTCCAAATCGAAATAAGCTTTTTCTACATTAAACTAGAGACTATGTAAAAAGATATGAATAATCTCTTTTACCGAGAAAAATTTTAGTATGACTTTCTTTAACGTTTTAATTCACTTACCCAATAAGTGCACGATTTGCTTCAAATTTTATAAAATTCCCATTTTTTTGTGGAAAAGTAATGGTTTAGAGTCAAAAGAGGAAATTATGTTGTGCACGCTTCCAAGATGTCACGATTTTTATTCGATCGGTGGCAAAATTGCTGTCTGCATGGGGTTTGACATCTGTAAACGATACAACAAAAACAAGTGTAAAGAACACACATATCCTCACTTTCATGATTTATGCAGCAGCATTTATACTATCAATCAAATAAAAATCGCCAAAAGCTCTTGGAGTGCGTGGCGCAACCTAGTTTTTAAATGCCAAAACAGCCTTGTTGCGCTTCAAAACAGAATTTTATTTCGTGTTTTTTTTTTCTTAAAAAAGAATTTTAAAAATTAATCCACTCATTCGTGCACCTGAACTGATAAAAAAGCAAGGAAAGTTATGCCAAATCTTCCTTGAACAAAAATTATTCTAATCATTTTGGAGTCTGTAGTTTAACCTGTAAGAAAATCGCTTCGACTTGGAAGACGTTCACCTTGATTTAAAAATTCTCAGCATAGCTTGGAAGAGTGTCCAAGTTGATTTGAAAACTGTCAAATTCATCGTGAAAAATGATATATAACAGTATGATGACATAGATTCAGGCGGCCCTGGTTCTAGTTGGCAATGTGGGCAGCATTGTGAGCTAGGCGAGAACGCGCGTCCAGCGCTCAGGCCATATCCAATGAGCGTGTCATTCAGAAGTTGGTGTAGTGAATGGCTGACGTGTGTTCGATCGGTGCTCTGACTCTGATTGGTTATGGTTAGCTGGCGTGTTGCCATCTCCCAGTGCTGCCCACTTTCACGACATGAACCGCAATCTTTTCATCGATTTAGCCGGACCTCTTAACATCACGGATTTCATTACCAATTACTTCATAACCGCAGTTTGGCTTCTCGATAGGGTTCTTGTACGGTTTCAAAAGCTCCAGGATTTCCATTTGGTGCAATTCGTGGCGCCTATCGTCAGTGGCATGTTCATACAACAGCAAAAAGCCAAAATTAAAATAAAAGTAAAAATATCTATAGAAGGCTTTAGAAAGTGCAAAGCTTCTAAAATAAATTATTAGAAAGTTGTATAGATTAAAAGTATGATGCGAAATGTAACAACAATAAGATATTATGATTTACTTGTTTTTTTTTAAATTTTAGATTGCGGAACGACGGCAGCATTCTCTACAGTCGGCGCCTTTCTCTTGTCGTTACTTGTGGTGGGTGGCGTTGCATTATTTCGAACATTTTCTTTGTTACATTTTTTTCGATAAAATTGTCTAATAGCCCTTTCGCGTGATTGTCGGAGAATGAATGCTATTTTTGTTAACCTCGCTTATTTTATTAATCTTTTACTTTTCTTTTACTAATGTAGTTATTTTGCTGTTGTATGTACAGAAGATTTTTAATTTCTGGTCCTTTTTTTATTTTGTTCATCTTTGTATTTCTTTGTAATATGCATTTAACGGTTAGAATTTGCAACCGATTTTTTTTTATAGGAATGGACCTCACCCTTTTTCCGTTCGACTCACAGCTGTGCAAGCTTGGTATTGAAAGCTGTAGGTGTTTTCGTCTTATCAATGGTTGGCCAAAGAAGGGATCAATAATCGATCATTATAGACGGGTACACAGCCGATCAGGTTCGGTACGTGTGGTCACACGGGCGAATTGAGGCGTTGATACTGCACAAGATCCGGCTGCCGGATTTCCAGATCAAGGAGAGCTTCGTGACGAACAGGGTGGAGAGCTACGCGACAGGTGGGTGGACGAGATGTGTTGCAGTAGTGAAAGGACCCATAAAATCAAATGTTGTTTCGAGGAGCTAACTGTAGTTCTTAATGTAGGGTATGGTCAGTGGCCTACGAAGCTAGAATTGGCAGTACTTTTTGATAGTCATCTTAAGGCACTTGAAAGGATGCAGCAACAGGTAGAGCAAAGTAGAAGCGCTATTGTATTGGATGAGCTTAAGTGCGAAAGATTGGTTTCAATGCTTTAAGAGTCCGTGGTTGCAGCCTGTTGGATATGTCATTGATTGTGCCTTGATCATACCATCTGTTGGTCCCATATAGAAATCCTTCCTATCAATGTCCACGAAGTCCGCTCCTTACAGTAACCCTATAAGATTACTGTAAGGCGCGGACTGGGAAAATCGGAATTGGTAGCTGGGCAATAGAAGGGCGGTTGGTTGCCGCAACTAGCACCAGCTCGTCAGCACCTGGGCAGTAGTTCGCTTGCAAGTGTTAGCCGGTAGGGCGTGTCCAACCAATGACGGACGCCTAGGGGCGGAGCGAACGTTTTTGCAGCACCTTCCGCTGGGGTCAGAACTTCGCGACGGCATTAGCATCTCCGCAGCAGGTGCTGCAGTTCCTCCCCGCCTCATTGACCAATCACTGTCGAGGGGCGGTCCCGCAGCGCATGCCGCCCAGCACCCGCGCAATCAGGGCTCCAGGACCTAACTCCAACGCGACGTCGCGCGCCAGCCGCGTGCGACGTCGCGGCGCTGAAACGGGGACGTGTGCCCGGTGACGCATGGTTAGCCGCGGAGAGCGAAATGTTCTCAATGTTTAAGGTCCCAGATCACATTTCTAGCAAGGAACTTAAGATCCCACAGAATGTGGTAGGCAACGGTCTGCAGTAGGACAATTGATCCGAGAATGGGTGATAGTGACCTTTTCCCGTGGTCTAACCATAATCACGGGTAAAAATTGACCGAAGAAGTTGTAGGTGACAAATACTGTCGCTAGAAACTATCCACATGACCAGGATTCCTGTATAAACTGTCGCTGATCGTCCTATTGAAACCACATTCATATACCATCTCCAAGAAACGTTAAAATAAGGCAAAGGCGTGCCGCATTTCCCTGTAGGAAGCGTTTGTAGCCCGTCGGAAGCATCGGACCGCGACAACTGGTCCAATTTCGTCGCGCACCGTGCGCGACGCCAGGGGGGTTCGCGCGGCGTTGGGGTTATGTATGCCCCCGCGGGAGTACGGACGGATATCAACTAGAATGGAACGAGAAATGTCCGCACGAAAGGATACAAGAGAGCATCATCAGCCGAGGGACAGTCTGGGAGCTTAAAGACTGAGAACAATTCGTGCTCCGCGGCTAACCATGAGTCATCGAGCGCATGCCCGCGTTTCAGCGCCGCGACGTCGGGTTGGAGTTAGGTCCTGGAGCCGTCCCCCTGGGCTCATCAGTAAGGCCTATCTTATACTCCCGCGGGAGCATCCGCGGGACGTCCGCGGACGGTCGTCGTCGTTCCGGGACGGCTAGCATAGCATTGGAGCGCGTTTCCCGCCCCGAACTCCATGGGACGACAGCCTTCCTGCCGTCCCGCGGTCGGGAAGTATGACAGCCCCTCGTCGTCTGTCGGCGGCGATCCGCGGACGGCGGGTGTGGCGGGGCGCGACGAGTGGCCCCGCGAGGGGTCCCGGCGCGATTTCCGCCCATCCGCGGATGCTTCCGCGGGAGTATAACATAGGCCTAAAGGAGGGGACGGATGTGAGATCTATTAAACATACCTGTATCCATATTGTTTGATGTCGCGATCTTTATCCGTGTCTCGATGGTGTTAATGCCTAATCTGCAAGTCAGTTAGAATGATAAATAGAACACTATATGTAAGGGTTAATGTTCTTGGAAGAAAATGAGAAAGGAAGGAATCTAGAATGCAATGTAGCATAGCGTATAAGCGTTGGTGTAATAAATGCGAAGAGGAGAAGTAACTTCAAAGTACAAATGATGACAAAGTTTAAAAAAGAAGGCATGAAATAAAAGTTGTGTAATTGCACATCTTGGTGAGACCCATTTTGTAGATTTATGAGGTCAGAGGGGTGGAATACATTATGGACTTAAGAGGCCTGAAGCTATGTGAATCAATGTTATGTAATAAAGGGCATAAAATCTGTAAAATCTGTATGTATGTAAGGGGAGAATATAACCAGCTTAGTTGAAGGGAACTGGCCTGTAATCATAAGAATCAAATACAACTGAGGCGTTCTACCACGCCTGCTTCCCAAGCCAATACAGCGCAAGAGGCATGCGATTAATAATGAAAATGTTGTTGTTAATTAGCTTGCCAGCGATATTTTACATCCACCTTGTGCCGTAGAACATGTGGAGCTAGCTATTGTAGTTGGAGACCTCCAATATGTTTAAAACAACCTTGAAAAAAGAGCTAAAGAACTGAATTGGTCGACTAATCCCACTGTTATATAGGTCGACGACAGGAAGCCCTGAGCTGAGACGCGCGCGCGGGAATCATTTGAAATCAGCGCGCGAAATTTGAGACATGGGAGAGGACATAAGGTAATCGATCGACTGGAGATTAACACGAGCACGTCAAACTAAGTTCTTTACAGACTATAAACTCGCGAGCTCCTAGGTGCTTCCTCCTGCCTTTGTCTCTAGCCCAATGGCTGGTTCAAAAAGAGTTGTCTATTCATGGGGTTTTGCGGTCCCATTTGGGTATGTTGCTCACCGATGCCAAGGAGTGGCGCCACTGTTTAGGCTTTTCGCTTCGTCCTGGCGGAGTATCTCTCATAGCGTTATTTAGTTGTGGTCCCTTTTTGAAATGTTTTAAGCGCGTCTCAGAACAGTAAATAAATAAATGTTTACAGGCGATTACTCTCGTCTGTACGTGTGCTTCGTATTCTCACGGTCGGCCGGCTTCTGCTTTCTCCAACTGATCATTCCGTCAACAGCGGTCGTCATTACGTCATGGGTCTCTTTATGGATGGAAAACGAAACGTCCTTCCAAGTGGGTCACTTTTAACCTCTTATGCTATCTCAACACGAATAAGGCTTTTTTACGAAAAACTCGTCATAAGCAACTGTTTTCGTCCACCTTTCAAACAGATTCCTTTTCTTTAGCACTAGGTTGTAAAGGAAGAAGTTCTGTCAATGCTTATTTATTTGTTGATGTATACACCGTACTATGTGCCTTAAAGCGAACAAAGATACCTAGTGAACAGTAAAACGAGTGCAAGAAAAGTGACGTCAAGATCGATTTTTCACTTTTTTAGATTTGAAGGGAAGGAAAATGTTCACTAAAGAACTTTTCATGTGTAGGGATCGGTTCAGTGTAATTCAGTTTCCAATAACGATGTTTTGTTGCGATCAAAACTCTAGCGCCAGGCGGTACTCGAACCGACACCTCGTGCTGACCGGGCGGGGATGCTCTACGCCATTTCACCACCGGAGCTCATCTACATCTCTGGTGAGTGTACAGCGAGTAGGTCCCGGTGAATGTGGATTTTGCTTTCGGTCAAACAGCGCCGGTGGTGTAATGGTGCAGAGCATTTCCACCCGGTCATCATGAGGGGCGGGTTCGCGTTGCGCCTGGCGCTAGAATTTTGATCGTACCAAAACAAAACATGGTCGGTCCCACTAATTTTTAAACACCTTATTTTGAATTTCTCTGAACCTTTTGACTAGTTTACATACCGTTCGAAAAAGAATGATTTGCTCTATCAGAAGTTATGGTCAGCTTTCTCCATTTTGATTTTTGTCAATTTTTAGGTAAGTACAGTGGAAAGTCTGAAAGGGAACATGACTTTCGGCGACTGTTCCCTCTCTCTCTGTTTACAGCTTATTTGCACAAAGCTAGACGCCATGAAAGGAGATAATTTGCTCTACAAGAGCCTATGTTGGTAAAAATCTCGAACTTAAAAAGGTAAAAAAAAGAAAACAAAGAATCAAAAATTATAAAAATATTTAAAAATAGAAAATAAAATAAAAATTAAAAATATGAAAATTATAACACCTCCCTTCTTCACTGATGAGCCACCGAGGTGTTATAATAAACAGGGTTCGTCTGAACGAAGTTGGCGAATCGAACCATTAAAGTTTCTGTTATTTCTCCATAATATTCAGGTGTATTTAAGCAGAGAGAAGTTATCGACAAGGGTCATTTTTCTTTTTTTTGACCTCACAGTTTGTTGTCTAAAATTAGACAAAAATCAAAAGGTGAGAAAAAGCAAAATATACCTTCTCATGGATCAAATCTTCTTCTTTCGAATGGCATATAAAATTGTGCAGCTTTCCTCGAAGTTTAGAATAATTTATAAAAACGGCGAGACCTAGTTCCCAACCTAATATTATTATCTGTAGGTTTATTAAGTCCTAACCGTACTCCAAACCGTATTTGCTTAAAACGAATTTCCTTGTGTAATAAGCACCCTAAGAATTTCACCAAAACTTCGGTTGAAAGGAGTCTCAAATACTGACACGCTCGGTTGCAAGCCAGCATGCGTGCGATGCTGGCCGGCATGTGTGCGATGTGGCTAGGAGCAGCAGAAGAAGACTGCAGCTACTTCTGAGGCCTAATAGTGATGTAGAATCAATCAAAGAACTTTAAAAAAATTAAAATGTTCAGGACATGATATCGATTATTCTTACCATCACATTTCTGCTGTTCTCCTATAACGAAGTGATGCCTCGAGTTAGCTACATAAAAGCGATGGACGTGTACCTCGGTGAGATAGTCTAGTTAGTCCTGGTTGGTAATGTGGACATCATGGGAAGGCGAGATGATGCTAGACAAGCACAACCAATCCCAGCACCGCTCGAACAGACTCCTGTCAATCAGGTCATCGACACGGTATACGGTGAGGTATTGAGGTTACTCCGAGACCGTCCGACGTCCCGCATTCCGGATCTTTCTCGTAGCCCTCATATTAAATTTCTATCCCTATATTCCTACTTCCTTGCGCAGGAGTTTATGAATATCGCACTCCATACCTTGTACTCTGTTGTTTTGTACCGCTAATTTATTGTCGGCAATTATCGCTGCGCTTTTTCGCCATTCTTGTGCATTCAAAATGTTTAATTACCCAAGTTTGAGGTGCGTGTGAAAATAACATATTCCCAGATGCACCGTACCCTTTATACGCCCCTCTTGATGGCACGCCTATTTGATCATTCGATGCAGCCAGATTGACTGGATGTCACGCTTTTCCATGCTGCCCACATAAACGACCAGTGACGAAATTTTTGCATCGCTGTGAAACTTGAAAAAAGCTCAATGCTTTTCAGGTGTTTGTTTCTGTATAGTGTTTTTCTCCTTAATAAAGCTGGCTATTGTCAAATATATGCGGCAACGATTGAAGATCACGCGGTGAGTTTCTTGTTTATATTGATTTTCTCGAGTCTATTGATTTTCTCGAATATTGATATTCAGAGACACTTCGATCGTCGCCGGAATGGTTCCGGTCGTACGGGTGTCGAACGGCATTGGTGACGCGAACACTGCCGTTTATAATATGGATCACACCAGTTTGAAAAAGTTCGTACAGTTCTTTTTTAAACTAGAAAGTCGATATTTTAGAAATATTTATTGAGTGAATATGACACGCGTAATCAGAAAAGAATATTTAAACAGAGACGTTATACAGATGTCGTTCTACATAAATGTGAGGGAAAATAAAATTAATAAAATTTAAAAAATTGACAATCAATTTGAAAAAGTAGGGAAATCGAGGAATAGTAATGTAGTAGGGTGTTTCCAAGCAATAGTCTATGAACAGTAAAAATTGGACCACAGAAAATTTAAATCTTTGTTTTGGTTTGGTGCTAGTCGGGAATGTAGCCAGCATGGGATGGTGGGAACGTGGCAACCAATTAGAGCGCCGACCGTACACACCCTCTCAACCTTGATTCATGCGACTTACTATGAGATGAATACTCTTTGCGTCTCAATCGCATTGAACCTAAAGAGAAGACGTACGATTAGTGCTATAAATGGCAGGCGCCCGCCATCTCCTCATGTAGGCCATATTACCGACTAGTATCAAGATATCCTTTAGTGAACGATAAAGCAAAGGGTAAAATATTTGTACTAGTTTTGTGGGACTAATGTTATCGTCTTGCACCATATATTTCGAAGCAAACCATAAGATGTGGTATATAAGAAAGAGCTAAATTACATTTTTAAATTGCATTTAGAGTGTTTAAATCTGTTTTTATATAATTGTGCTGCTACCACTTTTCTTCAAAAATTCATCAGATGAAAACAGAATGTTGTCGCAAATAATAATTGTTTTGATTAAATGCTGCATTGGATCAAACAGCGGTGGCAGTGTAACGGGTTAGCATCCTGCCTGGAATGCGGGTACGGGTTCGAATTCCATCTGACGCAACATTTTTGATCACCACAAAACATGATTGTAGGGAAAATTGACCTCTATAATAGCCTTTGACTTTGCAATAGTGAAGCTCGACTTGGTCAATTCTTTATTGACAACGTTTCGGGCTATAAGCCCTTCTTCAGGTCTAAAAACAGTTATATTGCACATCTCTACAACAACACTTCACAAACAAATAGAGAGCTTTCCGGGCAGACCTGGGAATCACAGCGAGGAGGAGGGGCCAGGGATGTTCAGTGGTGTGTTTGGCCGGAAATGAAGCGCAATAGTCCTCGGGCTACTTATATATCTTAGTGGGCAGTGACCGCTCTCTCATATTTCCATGTCGCCATCATTGTCAGCCGGTCACGCCGCGTACCCTTATAGGGTGATAAGCCTCATTGCATTCTTCATTTCATCTCTCCGATTTATTGGTGGTTCCCGGTGCTTTATCTCTATAATAGCCGCTTCAGGATTAAACTAATATTAGTTATAAAAGTATACATATTTTTTAAATCGTCTGTACTAGTCGTTAATATGACCTAGGTTGGGAGGGAAGATTTGCCAGACCTATAACACCAACCCAATTGACAGTGGTACCAGAAGAGCGCGTGTGATCGGCCACTGATTGGCTGGAGCGTGTTCGGTTGGTGCTCTGACTGATTGTGATTGAAGTGTAGTTTCCCGCTTTCCCATGTAGGTCACATTAACGACTAGTACTTTCGTAATGTAGATCGTAACAATAGTAACAGAAACAATAAGAAAGAGTGACTCATGTACAGGGTGCGGCAAAATTACCCGTGCACCTAAACATTTTAAAAATTCTTAGAAATTTTCCCGCTTCATTCGCCTTATATGTGCTGACTGAACGTTGTGGAATTCATACGTGCTTGAGTACAAAATGGTTAGGCGTTCCAGCCTACGAAGCTCTATTATCGAACTTCATAGGGCCGGAAAGCAAATGGGAGATATTGTGAAGATCCTTCCCGTGCCCCGAAGAACGGTTCAGGATACAGTAACACGCTACAAGAAATTGAGGACCGAAGAGGACAGTAGAGAAAGAGGGCGTCCCACGACAGCTACGAACCGGAGAAATGTAAAACACGTGAGAGAATATATCCGGAGAAACGCCAGGAGATTGATGCGCCAGATGGCAAGAGACGTATGAATAAGCGAACGGTCAATGAGGGGATAGTCAGGGGAAAGCTTAAGAAGTTTCCTTATCGTCTGCAGAAATGACAACTCCCGATGAAAATGTTCTCACGTTGAATCCAGTCTTCAACTCCCAAAATGAGAGGATTATTGGGGACTCGCTTGCTGATGCTACTTCAGGAAACTGCGAATGAGCCTCAATACATTATGGTTTGGGGAGGGGTCAGATCTTCAGGAAAAACTCCAATAGTTTTCGTCGAAGCTGGCATGAAAATCAACGCAGCGGTTTACAAGGACGTCCTGGAAAAAGTTCTCAGACCGTGGGCTGATTCCCAGTTTGGGGAAGCCTACTGGTGCTCTCAACAAGATTCTGCTCCGGCACACAAAGCGAAGGTGGTCCAGGAAAGGTGCGCCGAGCAGCTGCCTGACTTCATCACAGACGACGAATGGACCTCCAGTTCTCCGCACCTAACCTGATGGATTATTCTGTGTGGGCCATCTTAGAGAGAGAAAAGCCTGCTCTACCAGGAATCCAAATTTGGACTCCTTAAACAAGCGCTGTTGAAATCCTGGGACGAAATTGATGAACCGTACCTCTGCCACACGCGAAGCCTTTTTCAAAGGTCTGAAGGACTGTGCGGAGGCTGAAAGAGATCATTTAGAAAACTGTTAACACTCTTTGAATTGTCATGTTTGTAGTAGATAATTTTGATAATTAGAATTGATCTGCGAAGTTTGATTTCAAAATGCCATTGAATTTTCAGTACACGGGTAATGTTTCCGTACCCTGTATATAACATGGTAAAATGAGATAGTTCAAGATATTCGGTAAATAAATATTGATGGTTTAGTTAACTTTTTGCTGATCAATATATGTTATTTCACAAATGTATTCTGAATAATTTTTGTAATAGTTTTCTCTTCGATTTTTTCCTTCATTTTTGGTTGTTTTTGTAATTTTCGTTTTTTTTCTCATCAAAGTGCAATTTATTTTTCAGGAGTTCAATACCTCAAACGGCTGGATTGTATACCTCGGTTGCAGCCGATAAACTGGAGTCGACGATATCAATCGACTCGAAGCCGAAATCGCTCGAATTCACACCTCGTTTCATGCATCGATTTCACTGGATCACCCAAGTGAGCTAGGGTCTTCTATTCTGACCTACTAGCAACATGGGCCACACGAGACCTAATAGCATTATCCAGCGTTGTTGTAAAACATAGAACATTTATTGAGTCAAAAGTGATACAAAATCAGTTGGTCACAAAAGATTAGAGGAAAAGATTGCTTCTTAAAGTTTAACAAAAACGATTTCTTGTATGAATGGCGTACACGAAAAGTGCTCTTCTATAGCGACTCAGCAGTTTACTCACTGAAAAAGGTACTCCATCATTATAACGTTTATTCTTTTTTAACCTAATTTGTAGTCAATTTCTCGAGTGTCCTTCCTGTTTAAGAACGTTTTTGACTTGTAGTTGATCGTCCTCGACAAAGAATTGACGAAGAAGTTCTAAGAGCACGAACGGAAAGAGATTCGTGAAAACTTTTTTTGAGTGCCGTTTTGCTTTGACAGAGGCCACGATTTTTTTTCAGAAATACAAGTATTCATTCGCCGAAAAGAATACAATATTGCAGATACGATAGTGGATCCTGGGTTCACAGGCCAATTGAGGCCAATTCGCATCTTGTAGCGGTGCTTTCCATCTGGTTCACTTCTGTTCGTCAACACCGGGCGTAGATGGTCTACTAAACAACAGCGAATAATCACTTTTTTCTTTAATCAGGGCGTGACGATAATTACATCACTGTTGAAAACAGCATCGTATCGAAAAGCAAAAGGAAATGCCTTATATATGGAATGGAATCAATGGACTCTAATGCCCAGAACAGCCATATCGGTGAAAACATCCATCCTAAAATGATAGACAGTGCAACAGGAAGCAACTGCAGCAAATGTGTGGGCCACTATGTTGTAAACTGCGTTCAGACAAGGTGACATGTAGGTTGATTCAACTTCTTACGGCCCCTGCACACTTCTGCGGCAACGCCGCGGACCCATCCTTAACCACAGGGCAAGGACGCATAGCTCGCCGCCAGCGTCGAGCGGCGGCGGCGAGCTCAGCGGCATGACTCATTCCTTTCCCGTCCGCCACTCGCCGCCAAAGTGTGCGGAGGACTTTAATGATCGTGAGTATGCGATCCTCCATTAACGGCCTGAAGAGTGCAAACGCCCGGTGAGAGAAAAAGGTTAATCTGGCTTGGCATCTACTCATCGAACCTACCAACCTTATAACACCACTTATATTAGGATGTCCCATAATTTTATGGGCTATCATACCATTTTATTACAATTTATTACAACAAGATAATGACAAAGCGTAGTCAATCGATATATTCTCCATCTGTGGCCACAACCTTTCTCCAACGATTGGGCAGAGAGTTGATTGCATTCTCCCAAAAAGAACCTGTCCTGCTGCCGATCCATTCGTCGATTGCGCACTGAACTTCTTGACGTTGCGAGCATCGTTTATTCCTAAAAAAGTGAGCAAGACTTCTGAATGCTGCGTAGTCACAAGGGCTGATATCTGGCGAATACGTAGGATGCGCCACAATTTCGATAGCCTCCTTCCTCATGGTCTCCTGCGTTCGTTTCGCTCGATGCGGTCGTGCGTTATCCATTAACACACGAATAGTACCGAATCTCGGGTACTTCTCAAGCAACTTGCGCTTCATTTCCAGCATATCTTCAATGAACAAGTCTGCTGTAATCGTCTGCCCGTCCGATAAAAGCGAGTAGTGCACGACTCCCCGACTTGTGAACCAAAACGAAAGCAAAACCTTCTTCCCATGTGGAGACGGCTTCGGAAATGGTTCTGGTCTTTCGTGCTTCGGAAGGCACTGGATCACCCGTGTGGTGTTATCGTACATGCACCACTTCTCGTCCTGTGCCACAATCGTCCTTAACCACGCAGTCGTTCTTGAGCGGTTGACATTATTCTGACAGGTGACCACTCGCTGTCGCTTCTGAGACGGAGTCAGTGCATGCGGGATCCATCCGGGCAAAACTGCCCTTCTTCCACTTTGTTTCAGTTAACGATGAATAGTGCCACGTGGAGTACTGGTGGCCTTCGATATCGCCCTTATGCTTCTGGCAGGTTTCCTCCTGACTGCTGCAAGCACTCGCCGTTTGTTCGCTCCGATCGGTCTTCCAGTACGCTTCTTGTCCGTAATGCTAAACTTTCCCTTCCGGAAACGATTGAACCATGTTTCACACGTTGACTTGCTGCAGGCATCTGGACCTAACAAAGCAACGATACCTTTGTGAGCAGCGTAGGCAGACAGTCCAGAACGAAAGTGATGAAGAAGCAGATCGCGATACGTCGACTTCTGCTTCATTTTCAAGAAATTGCCAAAGTGCGGGCAGTAAGCCGATAGAAGTAATTGATATGCTATGATATGATATGATATGATGTGCCTTGTTATGTCAAGAGAACATCCCATTTGGATCATGTATAAAGAAGTTGTAACGCGCCAAACACTCATGGTTCAAATAGCCCAGAAAATTATGGGACACCCTAATATATAGTACTGGTATCAGCAAACTAAAGGAAGGGGGACGGTCAGGAGGCACACCCGCCAACTGCTGGGGGGCGTGCGATCTTTCTCTCATCCCCTTTGCTCACCCACTCCCAACCCCCTAGGCTTCACCGAGAGTCTAACGGCTGCCTTACGAAACCTTTGACACCCAAAACAAAAGTTTCCGGTCCGCAGAACAGCGGTGTGCCTCCTGACGCCACGCCCCCAGCAGGGGGCGGGTGTACCTCCTGTCGCGCTGCCCTAAAGGAAATCAAATGCGTTGACATCAAACCGGTGTTAAGTATCTTGAACATCACAACTGTGTTTTTTGCCCTTCCGATTTTTAGGAAGGCCAAGCCTGTTCACTTCGCCCTGTCCATGTCGCTTGGAACTAGAGCTAAAACCAAATGATCTCATTAGGAAATTACATTCAATGCCCAACATTCAAATCTTTTCAAGTGAACACGCAAGAAGACCTAGTGAATGCGCTCTAACACTTTCCGCTCCATGGCGAATCTCGAACAATTTCTAACTTGCCCTCTTTTCCAGGGATTCTTGACACCAAGATAAAAGAAAGTCACCTATTGGGTTTATTTTGTAACAACGGCATCGATCATAAGTGACGTGGGTAAAAGTGGTAATTGTAAAGAGTAAAGAAATAAACTTTTGTGTAACAGGATCGACACTTTATTGTGATTCAATAAATCAATAAGGCCTGTGTTATACTCCCGCGGAAGCATCCGCGGAACGGCAGGCGTGGCGGGGCGCGGCAATTGGCCAGGTGAGGGATCTCGGCGCGATTTCCGCCCGTCCGCGGATGCTCCCGCGAGAGTATAAGGCCTATGTTATACTCCCGCTGGAACATCTAACTCAGGCCTAATAGTCTCTTTCCCCACTGATTGTGAGCCCTGAAATGAGATTTTGAGAGCGGCGCATAGCTATTGTTATCTGGTGGGGTGTTATGAGCTACATTAGCTCAGGTAAAGTAAGCCTATAGAATGGTTGTTTCAGATGTCATTCTTCTTCGGCTTCGTCATATTTTGTTTATTCTACTTTCTGGTGTATCCAAACATTCACTCAACGGTGGGTTTTTATTAGAACCAGCCTATCTCACTGCTTTCAGAATTTTTCTCTTTCATCGCATTTTAAACATTTCTTCGCAAAAATGTTTAATATTCAGCTAGTCGACGACGACTGTGATCGCAATGCCGCCGAGTGGTTCGCGGAAATTCGATGATCTCCGGCGACTGACCATTGCCACTTGCGCTTCGCCCATCTGTTATTTTATCATGTATTTAATATGAAAATTTATTTGTACAAATGAAGATGAAATATTACTGCCAGTGGAATGTTCTCAATTAGAGCAGGTTTAACACCTTAGTGATTCTCTCTGAGAAAAAATTCGAAGAGATGTTTCTCTAGGGCTCCGTGGTGTATGGTGCTTTTCAATCATATGATTGTTCCGTAGAAGAAGCCCCTGAATCAGGATCAGAACCTCTCATTCTTATTCAACGATATGGTAGGAATGTAGCCGTACTCACGTATAGACAACAGATGCTATTTGTAGGTGCCTGCTTCTCAAGTTTTAGTTAATATTAGGTCGTGAGGAAAGTTCTGTTGTCGTCTTCGCGCGCTTATGATGTTATTTATTTATTTATTTATTTATGTGTTCTTCAATATTTTACTATATGCGGCATCTCGTTAGATCGACCCATTCGCGTTTCGTTTTCGTTCTTCTTGCCAATAGCATGTTCCGAAGGATTTCTGGCCATTTAGATTTTGGCCGTCCCATTGCTCGTTTGGACGGCCGACACCACTCGATATTCTGACGAGACCACTTATTATCAACAGTATTAGAGATCGTCCAGCAATATGTCCATTTTCTTACCATGGCACAGTCGGCCACATCTTTGACTTTAGTAATTCCTCACAGCCACACATTCCGCTTTCTTTCTCGAAGGCTTACTCCAACTGTTTGACGTTCCATGCGTCTTTGCGCTGCTGCAAGTATATTTGGCTGACTATGGTAGCGCTCAGCACGCACCATACAGTATTGAAGGCAATATACACATATTGAAAACGCATCGTTTCCACTTCATCTCGGCCATCCTTGAGGTTAAAAAATTTGCGTATCAACAGAAATTGGTCCAGCCTGCACGAGTCCTACGGATGATTTTTTTTTGAAGTATCCCGATTGATGGAGATATCTTATCCGAGGTATATGATAGACTTCATCTTGTCGACGTCTTTTCTCCTGAGGGTGATGGATGTGTCAGAAGTCGCCGTTACCATCTTTTTTGAGGCACTTCAAAAAAGAAGGTAACGGCGACCTCTAACACATCCACCAAACATCCAGCAAAAAATAACTAATTTATCAATATTTATTTACCAAATACCTTGAACTATCTCTTCATTTCAAACCACAACTGAGCGAGTGTTGGTTTGGTTCGTTAATAAAGCTTTGTAGCTCTTCCTAAGTTTTCGCAATTAAGACAACGTCGTCAGCTATGCGAAGGTTGTGGAGTCAAGTTCGTTAACTGATATTCCGTAACCATTCCAAGTAAGCCTTTCGAAAAATATGGTCCACGTCTTTGCCCCTGAGGGTGATGGATGTGTCAGAGGTCGCTATTGCCTATTTTAGGTCACTTATTTTTAAACCGCAACTAAACGAGTGTTGGTCTGGTTCGCTAATCATACTTTGTAGGTAGTTCTTCTTCAGTTTTCGCAATCAGGACAACGTCGTCAGCAAAGTGAAGATTGTTGAGCCAAATTCGTTAACTGATAAAGGATAAAGAATAAAGGACGGCGTTATTCAATCCTTCTTTGGGATGCGCCACGCATTCCACTTCCACGGGATGTCGTGGAGGCGAGGTGAATACATAGCCATACAATGACTTGCGGTGGCCAGCCGATGAACAAGTCAGCGCTCTATCCTTCCCAGACAAGTCTGGTACCAATTCACCGACCCCGGAGGGATGGAAGGATTGGTTGGCCTGGGAGGGAAATCCGAACCAGGAACCTGGTATCGGGTGCAGGCGACAGCCGGCGCCTCCTCCCACTGCGCTCCACTCGCCCATTAACTGATATTCCCTAACAAGTCCAAGTAAACCTTTCGAAAAATATGGTCCAACCTTGAGGTGAATAGTTTTGGTGAAATTGTGTCACCTTGGCGGACTCTTCTTGTAATGTCTGCTCCTCCGAGATGAACTATCGACCGCGCTTTTGAGTATATTTCACGAAGCAGTTCTACAAGTCGATGATTCGCTCCTTGTTATTGAAGGGCCGAATACCAAACATCTCTCTCTTCACAGCTTGCATTCACTTCTACTGTATCAAAGGGCTTCTCATAGTCAATGAAAGCTGTGAAGAGAGGTATTTGGTATTCGGTGCACAGTTCAGTTAGCTGATTTACAGCTATAGGTGCTCAAAAGTGGAGTTTTCTCGAAAATCTGCTTGTTCAGGAGATTGATATTAATATGTACTAAATTTTAATCGTTAACCACCCACTTTTTGTACCCGCTAAAAACATAGATACCTGCTGTTTCCAAATATGTTAGGTATTCCCGAAGAATCCCTGAAATTTCTGGATTAGTGCAATATTTTTGGAAGCGTACTGCGGTTCTCGCACATAGAAACTTTATAGTATATAACTCGGTAGAAATTAAAGAAGATAAATGCAACTATAACAGCTGAAAGAAGAATGATCGCCGAGGAAGAAGATACCTCGCCGCAATTTTTTATAGCATGACGGTGTCCCCGATCTATGGTTCGTTCGACTTCCAAATGCTTGGCGTACCTTGAGACGTGTGAGACGATCTCTTCTTTTAATACACTAAATTGATTTCTTCCTTTCTGCACTTCAAAACAAACTTTAAACTGCTATTTTTGAGGATTAAGTTTCTTATAATAAAATTTCATGCAGTATGTTGACTACATATTGGGGCAGGTAAATTTTTATAATTTTCAAAGAAAGTCATATTAAATTTTCCTTTAACGAAAACCAAATTCTAACTTCGCAGGGTGCCTAATATAGTTGTGCTTGAATTACCTATTCGAATAGGCATTCGAACGATTTTCAATTCGATTACTTGAATTCGAATATTTATAAAATCGCGCTTTTCGAATGTATTCTAATTCCAATATTCGGAAAATCGCTTTTTTCGAATGCATTCGAATATTCAGAAAACCATCAAATATTTTGGAATATATTCGAATTCGAATATTCGAAATTTGTAAGCATTCGAAACAATTCGAATATTCGGAAATCGTGAGCTAGCCATAGTGCTTAGTTTAATTTGAAAGACGCTCGTTTTCATATGGAAGATGTTCGGCTTGTTTTAAGCGTCTAGGTTGCCTGAAAGAGTGTCCAGTTTTTCTGGAAGTGTTCAGCTTGATTTGAAAAGGTTGGTCGCGTTTGGCTTGAAAAGTGTCCTATCTGACATGAAAATGGTATAATTCACATTCCACTCGACCAATGTATTCAATCAATTATACACATATTATATACATTTGTACAAATGAAAATGACAGATTCGAGCCGTGTGATTGACGTATTGAAGAGGATCCAGAGCAAAACCGGCGACACGTACATGTTTGCCTGTTGTGATGACACCTGGAAGAACCGATCTTTGTAAGTGTACTGTAATCATTGAGGCAGTAGGGGATAACATAGAGAACCTTCCTATTTACGAAACAGTGGGAACAAGGGGAATTTTGAAGCAAAACACTTTGGACTCGCGCGCTCCTGAAGAGTGTTGCAAAGCCGTGAGCGCTTCTTAACGCGTTTTCTATTTCACATATCGTCTCTCAGTGCCACCTGTATTTATCCGACTTTTTCTTTTACGAAAAAGCAACAATA
Organism: Heligmosomoides polygyrus bakeri; assembly: GCA_947359475.1. Classification (NCBI taxonomy): domain Eukaryota; kingdom Metazoa; phylum Nematoda; class Chromadorea; order Rhabditida; family Heligmosomidae; genus Heligmosomoides; species Heligmosomoides polygyrus. The sequence continues at coordinate 12,643,189 of OX375866.1, forward strand.
AAGGTAACAAACAAGTTTAGGAAGGAAAAGAAAGGGTAGCGCAGACGAGATAGGAGCAGTTTGCCGTAGATTTTCTGCATCAGCATTTGCCATTTTGCGCGCGTAGTTCAAACCTTAAATATTAGGTCGTCCGGAAAGTTCTCAGCTTTTGTGCTACTATTTTTTCATTAGTATAGTCTTATTATTAAGTTAAAAATTCAACTTTGGGATCGCGGAAGAGCCAGACGTCAGTCAAACTGCTGTTGCGGATGCTTCGAAACGCCTTGGGGAGGTGAAAAAGCTCGAAAAGTGGGTGCCCCACGAGTTGAGTGAGCGGCAGAAATTGTCAGGTTTCGAGATCTGTTCTTCTCTACTTTTACGCAACAAATCTGACCCTTTTTGGATCGAATCATCACTTGTGATGAAAAGTGGATTCTGAATGACAACAGGAAACCTCCCGGACAGTGGTTGGACGACAACGAACCCCTAGGCATTTTCGAAGGCGAACCTCCACCAAAAAAAGGTGATTGTAACGGTGAGGTGGAGGCGGCTGGTGTGATCCATTACAACTTTCTGGCACCAGGCCAAACGATCACAGCAGAGTCCTGCTGTAAGGAGGTCGACGAAATGCACCGAAAATTGCGTCAACTTCAGCCAGCATTGGTCAACAGAAGAGGCCCGATTCTTCTGCACGATAACGCCCGCCAACACGTTTCACAAATCACCATTCGAAAATCGAACGAACTAAGGGTTGAGTTCTGCCTCACCCGCCATATTCCCCAGGCCTTTCACCAACCGACTGCCACCTTTTCTAGCATTTTCAGAACTTTTCGCTGGTAAAACCTTCACCAATCAGGACCAAGCCAAAAAAACTTTCGTGGATGTTGTCGAATCTCGACCACCTAATTTATTCACTGACGGAATATGTCGACTGGCGGCCCGTTGGCAAACGTGCTGATTCGAACGGTGCTTATTTCGACTAAATCCGTTAAGATTTGAGAATGGTAGTTAAAAGTGAAGCACTCAAAACGCTGAGAACTTTCCGGGCAACCTAATATAATAATGAGATAAGAATTACCTTGGAATAAGGTTACTGAATACAGCGGTCTGCAGTGACCTTATTCCAAGATATAGGGTGTCCAGAAAGTATCTGCACAAAACTTCGCAATGTTCCAGATTTTTTCTAGAATGTTCTGAAGATTTCAATATGAGTGCTGATGAGTGCTATATAAAGACACTATCCTACTGTATCTGCATAGCATATCCAGCTCCGCCTTCCTTGCCTGTTTCACTGTACGATGGCCGAACTGTCTACCCATATTAGACACGTACTCCTTTGCGAGTTTGAATCTGGGCACTCCGCTGCAGAAGCCTATCGAAACTTGTGTCGTGTATTCGGCTCTGAAGCTCCTTCTGTACGGTCTGTGTATAGCTGGTTCGAACGCTTCAGAAGCGACAGCAGGAGTCTCGAAGATGAGCCTCGCTCTGGTCGACCGACAACGATATCTTTGGCTGAACTGAGGGAACTGGCGGAGCAGCATCCATATGAAGGTGTGCGTTGTTTGCCGCTGCTCTTGGCTGTCCCCGATCCACCGTGGACAATGGACTGCGATCTCTTGGATTGGTTAAAAAGCTCGGTCGGTGGCTCCCACACGAATTGCCCGACGACAACCGGCGTAGACGTCTGGACATATGACTCAGCTGCTCTCCCGAAGTCGCACCTTCAAGTGGCTGGACACCATCGTGAAAGGAGATGAAAAATGGGTCCTCTGCGTCAACCACGCTCGTAAACGTGCGTGGTGCCATCGCAATGAAGTGCCGAAATCTTTCGTAAAAGGTGAAATTCATGCGAGGAAGGTCATGCTAAGCGTCTGGTGGGGAGTTTATGGGATCTACCATTTCGAGCTGCTGCCTGACAGCACGACTGTCACTGCCGAGGTCTACGCTACCCAACTGCAGAGACTGGGCGACAAGATGCGCAAGGAACAGGCCAGGCTCGGCAAAGTTCGCTTGCTGCACGATAACGGCGCCCACACATCGCGAAGACGACTTCTCAGAAAGTTCTGGAACACGAATGGGAAGTTCTGCCGCACCCACCGTACAGCCCAGATCTGGTCCCAAGTGGCTACCACCTTTTTCGATCACTTCAGCATCATCTGGAAGGGAACCGTTATAAAGATCTTGACCACCTCGAAAATGACCTCCGAGCTTTTTTCGCTTCCAAGTCGCCGGATTTCTACGCCAGAGGAATTCGAAGTCTTGTAGAACGTTGGCAGAGAGTAGTCGATGTTGATGGAAGTTATTCGGTTGATTAATAATATGTTGATAAAAATTGTGCTATTTTGAAAAAATTGTATTTCTGGGGATACTTTCTGGAACCCTAAACTTCTTTTTTCGTAGTCTATAATTCATACAAGGTTTGAGCGACATGATTTTTTTTTAATTTTTGGTTTTTACTGTACAGACTCCTGTAGATGTTTTCGCCAAGGACCTTCATGGTGGTTCATGCGCGGAGGTCTACCTTTTCGTTGATTGGTTGCTATACATTGGATCCGAATGAATCATTTTGGACATCTGATACGGTCCAGTGTATAATTGCTAGGTTGTTCCTTACCACCTCGATCAACCACTCCTCTTTTTCCCCCATTCTATTCCCCTATCCGTACCGAGGGTTGTTGATCTTCTCGGTGAACCATGATGCGCGCTCTCTATGTCACTGCTGAAAGTAGTGTTCTGTTTTACTGTTGTCCCTATATCTTTCGTGCTCCTCTTCTTTCATGGTTATTCTGACTACTGGTGGTTTCCCTATTCTATTGTTTTTATAATATATCTATTATTTACTTCATTACGTTTAATTGTTGTTCGTCACGTCCTACATCTACAGGAGGAGTTCAGGATAGTTTGCAGGGTACATGTAGCAAAGATGGGCAGCATTGGGCGGTCGGAGCGCGCCAACGGATCAGATTGCATCAAACATTGACATGCCATTCAAAGAGGGACTGTACGGCAGGTGCACTGATTGGCTGGTGTCTGTTCGGCCGGTGGTCTGTTTGGCTATGATTGGCTGACTGGCTGGCGCGCCGCCACCTCCCAATGTTGCCCATCTTCACAACATGAACTGTTTGCAGCAATTCCATCTTCCTTCCCTCCCTTTCTGAAAAGCACAGCGTGAAGGACGCTTTGTCTTGATCTCTGGTTTTCATTCAAGGGCCCGTGCAAGGTGATAGCTAAATTAATTCCTTCTTTTCTATATTTTACAATTGAAGCTGTTAATACACCTAAATGGTTTTATTCTTTTTATAACAGAAATATAGCTCTTCTTCAATCCTTTGGCGAAGAGCGGCTATTTTTATTTTCATTTTCATTTTTGTTGTTTTTTTGTGAGAGATATAGACATCTGAAACGTCTGTGGGCCTCACTAACCCTGTTGACAGACTCCACTTCCTCATCGTCGCCCGGAGCATCCTCGATTCGCACACATCAGCCAGATATGAGACTCAGGTGTGCCCAGGTAGGTGTTGCCCCATTGGTCCAAGGTAGCACTGAAACAAACAAGTAAATAAAAAGCAGAAGAATAGACGTGATACAGGTATTCTGGCTCACAAGCTAAACTTACCCTCCGCCGTAGAACTGAGGAAATGGAAGACAGCTGCACAGCGTCAGCATAAGTAGCACCAGAAGTAGAATTCGCATAGTATCTGAAGAAAATGAATTTTTGAAACCAAGCTGTGCATTAATAACGCATTTTCTCGAAATTCCTAAGAAAATAAGCGAATGAGTAGCTCTAAACATTCTTAGCCGTTATGGTGAAGGAAAAAAGAACGCCTTAAGAACGCCGGGAAAGAGCGGCCTTTTCTATGTAACGCCTCGTTGTCCAGTAGTTAATGGCTTACACGGGTTCGATTCGCTGCTGAAACTGTGCCGTCAAAACGGTGCTTTGCTATCTTCTCCAGCTATGTATACAAAGTGAAAATAATGAAGGGCAGCTTTGGCGTAATGACAAGAAGTGCATTCTTGCGGTCAACTTCGTTCAGCTCCGCGACGAGGCCTGCTTGTACCATTTTCACGTCGAATAGGACAATCGAATCAAATTGGACACTTTTCTGAGCTAGCCTAAGCTCCAGTTTATAGTTGCACCTCGTCGCGGCACCACAGTCAGAATAGATATCGATCGGGCGGGGGAAAAATCGATATCTATGGCGATCACAGTGCCGCGCCGCGTGGTAGGGCAAGTATAAACTAGGGCTAAGACTTTTGAAATCAAAGCGAACTTCTTATAGTATAGACTAGATTGTTAGAATAATTTTTTGTTTAAGAAAAATTTAATTAAAAAAATAAAAATTTAATACTTTCTTTTTCCTTTCATCCTTTTTATTTTTCTTCAAATTTTCTAGTTTATCTGACCCAATAATTATAACAATTTCATAAAAATTTATTTTCAGAGAAAAATTAATATAATAAGTTTGACTGGAAGTACAGCAAAGAGGCAAACCCATAGCGTTAAAAAATCAGATTTATTTATTTATTATTTATTTATTATTTATTTTTTCAAATCACGCCATGCACTCAGAAAATTCGCCGCAACTTTTATTTGTTTGATAGTTTAAATGCTACTTACATGAACCATCAAAGTGAGGATAACTGTCTTCTTTACAGCTGATTTTGTTATATCGTTTACAGGTGTCAAATTCCTTGCAAAGAAAAATTCTGCTATTAATCGAAGGAAAATCGCGACGACTTGGCCGAGTACATGGCACAATCTCTTTTTTTGCACTAAAAATACTTCCTGTTCTTTAAAACAAGCTTTGAACCCCGTTGATGCGCGCATCCTCCACGAGTTATCGGAGTCCTTACAAACACCCCACAATCAGACACGCCTTCACTCAGACTCGGGTAATTTAACCTAAGATAACTTGGGTTTAATTACCCAAGCTTTATTTTTTCCTAAAAAAATAAAATTTTTATAAAATTTCAATCAATATGTTTACTTATTGGGTAAGTGAATTAGAACTTTTAACAAAGTCATATAAACTTTTTTTGAACAAAAAATTGTTCTAATTTTTTTGAAGAGTTTAATAATTAGAAGATTTGTTTAATGTAGAGGAAGCTAATTTCAATTTGTAGAGTGACCATTTTGGTTTGAAAAGTGTCAAATTCGACGTGATAATGGTATACATCAGCTCTAATTTATATGCATCGAATTCTGAGCGACCATGCTGGATAGGGAGCAAAAAGCATGTTGATAACTTTCGGCCTTTTATAGCAGTTGACAAATCGTGAGCGGGATCATTCCAACCTATAGTGGCACATTTGCGTATTTTCACGTGCGCAGTTTTTACACCGAGATCACATTGTGCCCCTGCGGCGGCATCATAACCATAACAAACAATAAGTCCCAAACGAGATTCCTTCCCAGCGCGCGGTTATTTTTGCACTTAGGCATGTTTACAGCGAAAGAAAAACGAAGTGAGGGAGCAGAGTTCCTCTATGATTAACTGCCGACATTACTGGGTCACAGATCAGCCAGATACATACGCCCCTTAAAATGTCAAAGAATGCAAGTTGAAGTAGAATACGTGGCGTATTCCAGAATATTTGACCTACAGCACACCTATACATACTTCGTCAGTCAATAAATAGCAAGTTAATGGTTGGCTATCTTGCTTTACGAAGAGGTAACTCATGAATCATGAAATCACTATTTATTTATTTTTTATTTGCACAATATAGTGCGCATGAGATGGCCTATTTACGGACATAGCAAACTAGGCGAAAAAGTCGTGTAGAAATAACGAAAGAAATTCAACGAATAAAAAAACACGGCCATTATTTGATTTTTGAGCAGTCTTGGTTTTTTGTTCAAGGGAAATTTGGTACAACGTTTAATAATCTTTTAGTTCAGATGCCCGAATGAGTGTAATAATTTTGTAAAATTTTTATTTGTTGAGAGAAAATATTAGGTTGTAACGAATTAAATGGCACTGGCTCACGCCATTTTTTGGCGCGTCTTTACGCGTTTGATCAAGAACAAACCGTAACATATGGCATATAATTTAGAAGCGCAAACTTTGCTCTACCGGCGAGTACCAAATCTTCTATGTAAAAGTGGGAAAACTTTAGAGTTTTACTGACTTTTTTGCAGATGGACAAAAGGGTAATCCGAGGCGTTTACTTGTATGAATTCAAGCTGGGCACTACAGCTAAGGAGGCGGACGAGAAGATCAACGCCGCATCCGGTCAAGGATGTTCCACAATTCGGATGGCGTATCGTTGGTATTAGAAGTTCCGGAATGGAGATGAGAGCTTGGAAGAACATGAAGGTCGTGGGAGGCATAGTGATGTTGATGAGGACAAGCTGAGAGATGTGGTAGAGGAGGATCCACACAAAGGTGCCAGGGAGATAGCGAAGGTTCTTGGCGTCAGTAACAACACAGCTGCCCGGCATCTGAAGGAAATTGGAAAGACCTAAAAGCTGGAAAGATGGGTGCCTCACGAGCTGTCTGAGGAGCAGAGAAACCGACGATATGAGATCTCGTCCGCACTGCTTCTACGGAACGAAACGGACCCATTCCTTGATCGCGTCGTAACCTGTGACGAGAAATGGATAATGTACGACAACAGGCGGCGATCGGCACAGTGGGTGGACAGCGATGAGAGCCCCAAAGGTTTTTGCGAAGCCGGAATTGCACCAAAAGAAAGTAATGGTGACAGTATGGTGGTGTTCGCTGGGAATTGTTCACCACAGCTTCCTCCCTCCAGGTGAATCCATCACGGCAGAGAAGTACTGCATTGAAATTGAGGAAATGATGAAAAAGTTGAAGGATATCCGGCCGGCCTTGGTAAACCGAAGGCGAGTTCTCCTTCTGCACGACAATGCTCGCCCCATGTAGCACGAATGACGTTGCAGAAATTGAATGAGCTGAGCATTGAAACTCTACCACATCCTCCGTTTTCTCCCGACCTCTCCCCAACAGACTACCATTTCTTCAAGCATCTTGGCGACTTCTTGGTAGGGAAAATATTCAAATACCAACAGGATGCCGAAAGTGCCTTCGAAGATTTCGTCATTTACAGAACTTCTGATTTTTAGACTACTGGGATAAAAAAGCTTGTGTCACGTTGGCAAAGATGTGTAGAATCAGAAGGTTTTTATTTCGATTAATAAACTTGCCTACAAGCCGAGATATTAACTGTTTAAATTTACAGTGGTTCAGTGCCATTTATTTCGTTACAACCTAATATATATAGTACCAGGCTGTCCAATAACTCCTGTCCGAAAATTTTCAAAATTCTATAATTTTCCTTAGAAGTGTTATAATACCAGGCAAGTGTAAAAACCTTCTAGAAGGTTCCCAGAGTTCCACGCTACGGGTATAAGGCGCAGTCGCCGCGTCTAGCTACCAGTGCAAGCTAAAATGGACCAAGGCCGCGTGGCTGTCTGCCAGTCCCTCCTCCTTCGTCCGCATCGCAAGGAGTTTCTCGAGGACCTGGTCACTGGGGATGAGAGCTGGGTCCTCTACGACAACGTCGCCCGCCGTGCCGTCTGGATCCCGCGCGGAGAAGAGCCGCCGACGACGCCGAAAGCCGACCTGCACCCGCTGAAGATCATACTCTGCTGCTGGTGGGACGCCAAGGGCATGCTGTACTTCGAGCTGCTCCCGCAAGGCAGGACGGTCACCGCCTCCATCTACACCGATCAGCTCGAGAAACTAGCCGCCGCCATCCGAGAAAAGCGTCCCCGACGGGCCTCGGTCCACCTGCTGCACGACAACGCGCGCCCCCACGAAGGAGACCCAGCAGAAGTTGGCGACGCTCGGCTGGGAGACGGTTGCCATCCGCCGTATTCCCCGGACCTCGCCCCCTCCGATTACCACTTGTTCCGCCCGCTGAAGCACCATTTGGCCGGAAGAAAATTCACCAACTACGACAACCTCAAATCCGACATCGCGGACTTCTTCGACTCGCAGCCCCCGGAGTTCTGGGCGAAGGGCATCGGCGACCTGCCCATTCGATGGCCACTGTTGTGGATAACTGTGGGGATTATATTGTTGATTAGACTTCTTTTTCAATAAAGTTGAAAAAAATTAAAAATGGTGAAATTTTCGGACAGGAATTATTGGACAGCCTGGTATATAGGTTGACCAATTCTCTCTGGGATGCGCCACGCACTCCACACTTGTTGCTATCGTATATAAGGTCTGAGAAGCGTAGTTAGTCAGTGAGCTCTGATGTCACTAGACATAGAGTTCTTGACGGAAATGGATCACATCTTGGCTTCCTGAGAGCAGAAATCCTTCAAAACTGATGACCGTCATCGTTGGGTTATCTCCAAGGCAAATACGCTTCAAACTTTGAAAGCACGGCGCATTCCGGAAGCGTTCACGAACACCAGCGGGTCCGCCATTGTGCATCAGTGAATGTATGAAGAACTGTGTTAGTTTACTTACGTTTATATTAAAGAAAAAAGACAAGACGACAAGTTTTGAGCTCTTTTCGGGATGCACCACGCATTCCACGTTTGCTAGTATCATAACGAGGCGCCTGGAATGTATAACTGGCCAGTATAGTGAGTGGCAGGGCTGTAAAAAGTGAAAAATAAACTGAAAATAATCTTGGTGATATTGCGCTTCGAACGCTTATAGTTAAAGGAATCAAGGGATAAAGGGCGTTTTCCAATAACTGTTGGGGATGCGCCTCACATTTTATTAGGTTGGTGCATAAGTTCTCGGACATTTGATTCCTCCTGAATTGAAGGCGCATTTTCCCGCCAAATTTTTCACATTTATCAGCGCGTAAATGACCGATCGATAGAGAAAGGAAAGGGCTACAAAACTGTTCCTAACATTTGATTCTGCGTTGTTAACGTCAGCTATTATGGCTAAGCAATCCATTCCAACTGAGACGCATATTCGGCACGTCATGTTATTCCTGCATCAATCTGGCCTCAATGCCAACGAATCGTATCATCGCCTGAAGGATGTTTACAACGAGAGCGCTCCTGCTCGAAGTACTGTGTACCAGTGGTTCTCGAAGTTTGCAGTTGGTGAATTCTCCGTTGAAGATAATGAACGAGAAGGGCGCCCGATGACACTGGATTTGGATGGCCTCCGAAGTAGAGTGGAAGCGGACCCATACCAAACCACTCGCGAACTATCAAGCACTCTTGGTGTTAGTCACTCAACAGTCGTTCGAGGATTGAAGTCGATTGGCAGGGTGCAAAAATTGGGTCGCTGGTTACCTCACGACTCGACACAACATGACATTGATCGCAGAGCCGATGTCACTCTGTCTCTCCTTACCCTCAGATGTATCCAAGGATGGCTGGACAACCTTGTCACCGGGGATGAGAAGTGGATACTCTACTCTAATTGTCACCGGCGTGCACAGTGGGTTGACGCAACTGGAGAGGCAGAGGACGTTCCGAAACCCGACCTTCACGTGAAAAAGGTGATGCAATGCATTTGGTGGAGCGTTCTTGGCGTAGAATACTGGGAGCTGCTCGAAGAAGGGATATCAGTGACGGCAGAGGTTTACGTCAACCAACTGAGGAAGTTGAGGGCTCACCTCCAAACCACACGAGGAGAGCAAGTGAAGGTGTATTTTCAACACGACAACGCTAGACCGCATATTGCCAGAGCGACGGCGGCTGAGTTGGCGGACTACGGATGGACCGTTCTTCCACATCCACCTTACCAGATCTCGCTCCTCCTGATTTTCATTTGTTTTCAAGCCTTCAACGCTATTTGGACGGCCAGCAATTTAGGAACCGAGAGGATGTCAAGGAGGCACTGCTCACATTTTTCGAATCGCAACCGGCCACGTTTTGGAGAAAAGGCATCCATGACTTACCAGCACGTCGGCGAAAGACAATTGATGTAAAGGGTGGTTACTTCAAATGATTTGATATTGTTGTTCGTATGTTGTGATAATAAATATTTCATGCCCCAAATGTCCGAGAACTTATGCACCAACCTAACACATCTACGGGATGTCGTGGCGGTCTATTGCATGCGTATTTGGCCTATACAACGATTTGTGGTGGTGAGTCGATGTACAAGTCATTATGTTATCCTATACTGACAAGTCTGGAACCAATTCACCGTCGATGGAAGGTTTCGTTGGCTTGCACGAAAAAAATCGAACCATGGATCAGAAATCGGATGTACGCAACAGCCGGCGCCTGCTCCGACTGCGCTATCACGCGACCATAAATTGCCTCAGTAAAGCCTACCTCCTTATGAGAACAAGGATGGTAGACACTATAATTGTGCTCGAACGAATATATTCGAATAATCGTTAGAATAGTCGAATATTTGATATTTCTAGATTTTCGAATATTCGTTCGAATTTGAACATCGAAAGGGAATGCATATTATTATTCGAATATTGTTCGAAAATCGAATATTTCAAAATCATTCGAAAATCGAATGATTTTATTCGAATATCGAATAATTTTTCAACCTTTAAGCACAGAAACAGATTTGAACAAATTCAGCTATTCGAATATTCGAATAAAGGAAGAATGGGGCTTATTCGATTTTCATTCGAACAAAAATGATCAGCGAATAAGTTTGATTCATTCGTTTTTCGACACCGAATTTATTCGTTCATTCATTCGTTCGATAAAATTTCTCAAAAGCGCGTCTGTAGTAGGCACTGAGCAACAGGGAGGACGACAGGGTCCACTGGGCCTGAAGAGTGTGGTACGCCTTCATAAGAAGCGGGCTTATATGGTGTTATTCATATGACAGTCACTAGACCGCGCTTGACCTTGAGGTGCAGGTTACACTGTGGTCAGCAGCAACGCGTGAGGGGACACGCGACCGACCTTCAGGAATTCACCGATCACAGCGATCATTGGTGCACTTCTTTAGGCCCTTCGAGACAATGCGCTTCTCGCCTGTTCATCGCACTCGGAACTGTTATTGATAGGCATGTCTGTGAATAAAGAGCGCATCTTCTTCAGAATTTGTCCCACTTCCTAATGTGGTCCGCTTTTCTGGTGCAATGACACCGCCCACCTTTCCCGATCCAGCGCCAGATCAGGGTCGACACCAGCTGCTTTCGAGTCCGTGTGTAAAGGCCTCTACAGACTTTTGCGGCAAGGCGTCGGACTTATCCTTAGCCTTAGGAGAGGGACGTAGAGCCTGCCGGTGGAGCAAAGGAAAGCGAGTGGTGCGGCGCCACAGTCACACACATTTGCGGCAAGATGTTGGGCGGCGGCGCCGCCAGTGCGGCAGCGGCAATAATGATTCTAATGATTCACACCATTATTGCCGACTTGTCACCTCAGCGTTCTACATGCGCTCTAACCGACAGCGGCAGGGATCGGCTAAAGCGTAGCCGCCAGTAATAAGTAAACTTGCATTCTGTTATATTTAAGGAATCTGCGGATGATATTCTGTTTCACCTCTTGCAAGTTAAGGGTCGGAAGTGTAAGTCTGAACGAGTAGAGCGAGTAACATAGGAAGAATCCCCACCCCTCAATTAGTATGAAAATGTGATTATTTTTTGCCAAGTCGTTAAACCCAATGAGTAGGAGATCCTTGAAATTAAAGAGGAATCGGTGCCTCACGAGTTTCAGGGTCTTGTACGCCCGCGATGCCTGTGCCGACAGGTGGCTCGGAACGCAGTGGATAGGGGCGTTGCTTCACGCGAGGAAGGTCGTCGGTTCGATTCTCCTACGCTGCTGCTTTTTTGCATTTCATCTGATTAGTTGAGATTTGAAGGATTCTGACGTCAATACCAGGTTTTAGAGGTTTCTTGCCTAATTTTCCAGCTGCATGCTGTGGTGTTCGACTAGATGATGTAGAAATGTTCAACACCAGGGATGAACAGGTACATAGTGCATGAAGCAGCACTGGTCACAATGCGGTCAGCGTATGAATCTACGGGCTCCTCACAGTTTATTTCCATGCATGGACCATGCAATGACCTCGAGAAAAACCATCTCGCCCGGATTTTCAAAAGAGACCAGGATGTGACGTCGGAGGTGGTTCAAATGAGAAACGAGGTATGTGGATCGCGCAAATTAAGCTAGACGACATCGATACACTCTTTCTCTCATCTTTGCCTGTCACCTGGAAATCAGAGGTCTGCTGAAGGTTTTCTAGAACCTAACACCAACAATGTCCGCCGACGGTCGAGTGGAGATCCACCTGCTCACGCTGAAGTGTGATCACCTTTAGACAAGGAGTCTTCAAGGGAAGAAATCAAGCTGGCCGAACGGGTGGCAAGCATCCTCAAGGACCTCGAAGCACGTCAACTTGAAGTTGATGAAGACGAACAGCTGGAAGTGGTGGAAGAACAAGAAGAAGATTGCGATCCGCAAAATGAACTGATGGACGTGGAGAGGCAAGCAATCAGTCGTCATATCATAAAGTTTTCTGGTGGAATTCTTCCACCAAGATGTTCCCTCTCCTCTTGTTTCAGAGGAGAGGGAAGGTCTTCAATTGGATTTCGTCTATGGAACCGTTAAATAGCTTTCTCATTGCCTTTTTGGTTGTGAAATCGGTCAGTAATAAATAAGTCGCAAGAATGTTGCTCACAGCATACAGCTGAAGAATTAGGAGAAATACCTCTTAAAATGGTATAGACGTCAGAATCCCCCAAATCTCAACCAATCAGTTGAAAAGGAACATGCAGCGGCGCAGAAGAATCGAACCCCCCCCCCCCCCATGAAGCAACGTCACTGTCCTCTTCGCTCCGACCCACCTGCCGTTACAGGCATCGCGGGCGTACAAGACCGCGATGCCCAAACTCGTGAAATTCCATTGTGTCTTCAAGCACCCCTACTCTTTGGGTTTAACATCTTGGAAGAAAAGAAACACATTTTCATACTAATTGCTGGGTAGGGATTTTTCCTATATGACCCGCTCTCCCCGTTCAGACATACGCTTCAGACCCTTCCCTTGTTAACCCTATACAGGATTCAGTACTGCAATGAGAGTGTAGTGGTACTACAGGTACGTGCGTACGAGTGTGCGTGAGCGGCAGGTTACACGAGTTTTGTCGCCTGTCGCTTGTGCGTTCCGCGAAATCGCTCCTCGAAATGATGGATTAACGCCGTCTTTTTTCTATTAGGTTAGAAGAAAAGTTTCCCACCACTTTTACATTTTTTTCAAATTAATTTCTGTTCTTCCGTGCAGTGAACAATTAACACATATATGAGCCATCATTATCGACAACACATTGCCATTTATTGGATAATTTTTGAATAGCGCTTCGCTGGAAATCTAGATATTTCGGAGAGAAAAGACGGTGACGCATTTGTTGAGCTGCTTCATATGGTCGAACCCCCTGTCTTTTAAATGACTGCATAGCGAATAAAATGGATGGTAGTTGGCTGGCACAAGTCTGATGAGTACAATATGTGGCCGTAAGATTCCAATCAAGGGTGCACACAAAGTTCTGTGCGTTAAATGATTTTAACAACATTTTTTTCACGGAAATTTTTCATTAAATTTCCTGTAAATCGTTAAATTTCGTTAAAAAATACAATTAGCAGCAAACTAATAATTTAAATGAAGAAATCAAGGAGAACTTTATATGTTCCATCCAACTTCAACGGGTCAGCAACTAAAGATGAAGGAATGGAGTGTAACACTACAATCTAACTTAAAGAATTCATTATCAACAAGGTGTGGACAGTAAAATAAACAAACCTTTGACAACAAACTATCTTCATGGTGTGGAATAACACCAAGTATGGCATTGTCGAAAATTAGGTGGGCCGGCCACTTAATGCGCTTCGCAGACACCCGCTGGAAGAGAGCCGTCACCGACTGGATTCCGCCGGATGTCAAGAGAACACCAGGACGCCCACCAACGCGTTGGTCGGACTTCTTCGTGAAAGCCTTGAACGACCGCTATGACGCTCTTCGTGTTCCTCGAGGGAGGAGGATCCATTGGAGCACTCTGGCACGCGACAGGGACGAATGAATACGCTGTTGGCGCCCGCTCGAGCAAGTCGATGATCAACGGGACGACAGGTGATACAGGTGATGGCACTATCAATCAAGAGAACGATATTTAAGGGGCTTGTGCCCGCGTCGACAAGGCATCTTAAAATGTAAGATCAGGCAGACCCCGAAGCTCCTCTTTCTGGTTCTTTGCGAAACCGTTTTGTATGACTGTTATACGAGCGTGCACAATCTCGTTGCGGGAACCAGCCCGCTAAGTACCGAAAGAACTAATAAAAATACAATTAAAAGCCTACCAGTGAAATATTAACACGTTGACGAACGTACGATCTTCGTGTGCCCTGCGCGTGAGACCAATCGATTTTTTTATTTACATCGTCGGGACTCTGACACGACATCGTGTCACACGGTCCCACCCGGTCGAAAGGGTGTGACACGGTCGTTGAAGTGTTAACTCTCAGGAAAGTAGCTTTCCAAGTTTTTGTTATTAGGGCGCGTGTGGCGCAGTCGCGGGGAGGGGGGGGGGGGGTTGGCGCCGGCTTTTGAATGCATACCCTACACTAGGTTCCTCGTTTGGATCTCCCACCCAGACCAACCAAGCCTTCCACCCCTCGGTGAATTTTCGGTTGGTGAATTAGTACCAGACTTGTCTGGGAAGGATAGAGCGCTGACTTGTTCATCGGCTGGCCACCGCAAGTCATTGTATGGCCAATTACGCATTCAGATCGTCTCCAGGACATCCCGTGGAAGTAGAATGCGTGGCGCATCCAAAAAGGGATTGAGTGACGGCGTTCTTTATCCCTTCACTAGCGTTTTTGTCAAATCATTTAAAATACGTTCACCGACTGGAAACATTCTCTGCTTTAGGTAGCGAGCAAAGTATTCCAGGATAAGCATATTTTACGAGGAGGTCAGACCTCACTGACTTTGTGGTTTTGTTCACGTGCTTGGCGGCTCGGCAAAAAACTTTTCTAGCTCCAACTGTTTTATTTTCCAAAAATTCAAAAGCGCCATAGAAGGCATAAGGATAGCATAAAAACATTAAAATATTCTTGCTGATTTTAATAGTTTTTCAGGAATAGCCCTAATTGGGAGGATGGGGCCTGCAATATTAGTGAAGACGAGGGGAAAGTGATGAACTTACTGAGAAAAAAGGTCCGTTAAAAATTCCGTTAAATTTCTAAAAATTTCCTTTAGGTCGTTAAGCCGGATTTTAAAGAAAAATCCTGTTAATTCATTAAATTCGTTAAATCGTTGACCGTTAAATGTGCACCTCTGATTCCAATCTTTAGAGGTTTCTTGGATCTCCTTCGCAATGCATGCACGAACGTTGTTGTGGAGAAAGAGGACCTTGTACTCTTTTCTACGTAGAACCGCAGCGATGCGATCCAGTTGCTTGAATTAGACTCGGCGGTAACAGCCGCGTTAGTTGGAAACAAATCCCAGTGAATGATTCCTCTGCAGTTCCAACAAACACTGAGTATTGGCTTCTGAATATGGAGTTCCGGCTCCGGCCTTGTTATTCCAGATTCTCCACGTCCGAGCCACTGGCGCATCATGTGTGATTTGCGTAGGCCCAAGTTTATACTTGCGTAGCGCAGCACCACGATCACCATGGGTATCGATTTTTGCACCGCCCAATCGATATCAATTCCGGCTATGGTGCCGTGCCGCAACTGTAAAATAGGGAGAATGAGCCCACTTTTCGTCACCTGTAGCTAAAATGTTGAGCCTGGCGGGATTTCGACGGAAGATCACGAGGTCTGCGCATGTATTTTTCTGCACTTAAAGCTGTTGACCGCCCAGATTATAAGGTATCCATGCCTGAGATTTCCATGGCTTTTGAAGGTGGTGCAGATGAGCAGCTATTATGTTACGATGACACTGGAATTCCTCTGCCAGCTCACGGGTGTCATACCGTGAGCTGGCAGAGTTCCTTCGCTCAGCGGGAGTCCCTTCGCTCAGCTCCAGGTCCCAGATTCATGAACGGCTTACCGGTCCGTAAGTGTAAAATTTATCGCCACTCCCACTTACCCTCGATTCTTGAACGCACGTCGGCGAAAATCAGCAGTAAGTTTCGAAGTGCATGCTACCTCGCTAGCGCGTCCAAAGCCAGGACTCATGAACGCTACCGGCAGTAAATCCTACCCCGATTTACTTCGACGCCCACTTACCGGTCACTTATCGGGAACTTATGTCTCTGTTTCTGAATCATGGCCGCCAAAGCAAGGGTTTTGCTCTCCTGCTAGAACTAATTTAGCGGGTGATTTGGTAACGGGCCAGCGTCGTTGCGTTGGATCAGAAATTAGCAGAGGAGCAAAACCCTTGCTTTGGCGATAAATGTTCCCGGACGCGCTAGCGGGGTAGCATTTACCTCGAAACTTATCGCTGTTTTTCCCCGCCGCGCAATCATGAATCGCAGGTAAGTGCGGAGTTTCGGTAAATTTTACACTTACGGGTCGGTAAGTCGTTCATGAATCCGGGCCCTGGAACATTAACCGCCAAAGCAAGTTTTGCTATCCTGCTAACTTCTGACCCAACGCAACGGCTCTGGCCCGTTGCCAACCAGGGATGAGCGGATTATCCGTTATCCGTTATCCGGTTTCCGGCGGGTTTTGGCCTATCCGTTTTGTTGTTCGTTATCCTGGAATTTTTGGCTGGATAACGAACAACAAAATCTGGCACGCTTATGACTACATACTTAGTTAAATATGAGGGAATTTTTTAAAAATCTTTGTGTCTTTTCTACTGATAGTCACTTTCAAGCTAGCTCTGTGTCTTCTCTTAGTTCCCCATAGTATAATTAGGCTTAACTATGCTCATAGCGCGTTTTAAAATGCAGAACACTGCCTTGCTCATGTCTATCTGTGAGATTTTTACCAAAACTCCTGTTAGCAGAATGTACGGTCGGGATAAAACCACTTATTCAGAGGAGAAAGGGGTAAACGTTCATGCGAATCACTTCGTTTCAAGGAAGTGCCAGATCTTAACTTTGACACGATTTTTTAGCTTTTTAAACTATGTTTAGCGTATGCATGGCTTCGAGTTACTGGTCGATGAAAAGCCAGTACTTTTATATTTCCAAATAAATTCGAACTCATCTGTAGGCTTTCGGGTAGCTGTTGAACAGTAGAAGTAGCTGTCAATGGGTTGTCGGTCCAATGCTGGTATAAAAACTTACTAATAGGACTGGTGTTTTGGCGCAACCCCTTCAGAGTCCAAAAAAGACAGGCAGAGCTTAGGGAGTACTCATCAAAGAATTACAGCGGGTTGTAATAGTTTTTAAGCTAATGAAAGAACAAAATGAAAGAGGAGGGGCAAAATAACCCAACCGCCACCCTTGGATGAGTACCGATGTCAATGTATGGGGTGCAGAGTTACATCTATTAGGTTGGAAAAAAGTCTTTTCATTTTTTTCAAAGATTTATTACTTCATAACTACACAGTCAAATCAATTGAGATAAACTCCATTTTGTTTCACTACACTTCTCCAAAGACTGGGTAATTTTCCAATTCCTCTCGCTTAAAAGACTGCAGTTCTGGAGTCGAACCATTGCTGAATCCAATTTTTGAGGTCTTCATCTGCTTCAAAATCTTTCTTTCCAATTTCTAGCTTGAGAGCACGGAAGAAATGCTAGTGGATAGGGGCGAGGTCAGGGCTATACGGTGGATGTGGCATTACCTCCCAGCCCAGCTCCCTTATTGTTTCTCTTGTGAGTCTTGCGACATGTGGCTTCCCATTGTCATGCAGGGTCATCACCTTTGACTTCTTCGGCCTGTTTTCTTAGAGAGTTGCGACGACTTTGTGGAGTTGGCCGCAGTATATGACAGCAGTAAGTGTCTCTCCACTTCTGCGAGTTTGTCAGTTAATCACTTCTCTGATATCCCACCAAACACTCAAGAGAATCTTCCTTTCGTGAACATCGGGCTTGAGATCAGACTTAGGGCTCTCTCCCTTTTGTACCCATTGCCTTTTCTTCGGAAGTTGGCACATAGAACCCAGGACTCTTCGCCTGTCACAATCCGCAGAAGAAATGATTTTCTTTCTTATCTGGACAGAAGAGAAGCAGCGATGGAGAGCCGTCGACCTTTCTGAGTGTCTGACAGGGCATGTGGAATCCAAGCTCCAAATTTCCAGGAAAGCCAAGATTCTTCAAATGGATTCCTACTATCCTATGAGACACTTCGAGCTTCTCTGCCAGCTGACGTGTCGTCTGCCTACTATCTATACGAAGAAGATGGAGTAGTTCAGTGTCGTCCAATTCAGTCGGCCTTCCTGACCTTGCTTTGTCCTCAATTGAATAATCTCCCTTTAAAAACTTTCCAAACGGCTCATAACAGGCGCGATGAGTAGTAGATCCCAAGCTATGTATATGGTTAATCTGATCGGCTGCCTGACGTGCTGTAGATCCTTTAATGAATTCATGAAGAATGCTGCGCCGAAAATGGCCATGAGGTAGGTCTGGCATTGAGTCCAGAAGGTTGTATAGATAACGAAGTACAAAAAGAGTCTTGATCTGTGTCCGCGTGCGAACGGTAGACAAGTGTGATACGATTACGAAATCAGCAATCAACATTGGCTAGTGCGTTTAGAAGGAGAACGGTAAAAAATTTTGAAGTATGAAGAGACTTTTTTCCAATCTAATATTTCTATTCAAAGATGTTTACTATGTCTCCCCGTCTGCGAGGACAGCTTCGTTCTCCAACGCCTCTTTCATCTTATTTTCCCATCAATATGAAGCTACTTTACTTGAATTGATCATGGGATTAGCGATTCCTCTCTTTTCTGGGCTTATCCAGGCTCTGAAGAAGATGCTTGCGGCAGCCGAGAAAAGGTTGTTCAACAGCGTTGGTTCCCTATTGATGGATATACTAAAATTCTTCTTAAATGCACCTAAAAGCAATTTACCTTCTGCGAGGCAAAAGAGAGGGCTTCGTTCGATCTGGGCAAGAATTAGGATTAAAAATGATTAAAGGGTGTACAATAAGCGACACCTTCTAATAACTGCTCCACTTATGTCCAGAAAACCCGTAGGATCTTTATTAGTGACTTCATTGCAACTGAAAAAGAAGAAAGGATACAGGATGACGCTAGTCAATTCCTTTGTGGGATGCGCCACACACTCCTACGGGGTTTTGTGGAGACGGTTTAGATACGTCGAATGACTTGCGGTGAACAGCCAATGGAGCACAGTGCATTAACCTTCCCGGAAAATTCTGGTACCAAGTCACCTAGCCCGAAGGTAAGCATTATTGACCTAGGCGGAAATCCGAGACAAGAACATTGAGTCGGAGTCGGAGTGCCTGCGCCAGTTCGCGCTCCTCCGACTGCGCCAACACTCGCCGCGAAGAAAACACCAACAAGAACGTTAAATATGGCTTATTTGGCATTTGAAGAGAACAGCGTTACAATCTCCGACGTACTATTGGAGAAAGATTGGTATAAAAGTATTTTTAATTTTTGTTGTTTTATCCTGCCATTTTTGGGCAAAATTATCCGTTATTCGTTATCCGTGTTTCAAAATTTGTTTATCCGCTCATCCCTGTTGCCAACTCACACGCCAAATCAATACTCAACTCAGGCGCCTACAAGGTGAAACTCTTGCTGGTCATGAATCAGGAACAATGGTAAGTTCCCGGTAAATGGCCGTCGAGGCAAATTGGGGTAGAATTTACCGCCAGCCGCGTTCATGAATCCGGGATCAGTAGGCGCTCGTCACTCATTGAAGTCTGCCGTTCAGATCGTGATTTGTCGCTCACAAGTCAAATTTACCGTTTTTGAACTCGCGGAACCAAACTTTTACCGTGCAATAGGAGACAGATGAAGGCCCATCGCGTCACATATATTTCTTACTGCATCGCTTGTGTTGTTCTGCTTTATGAGTTCAGTTTATTGTATACATATTATATACATTTGTACAAATGAAGATGACAGATCCGAGCCGTGCGATGGACGTATTGAAGTCAGTACAGAAACGGCGGCACGAACATGTTTATTGGTTGTGGTGACATCTGGAACAACCGACCTATGTAAATGTGCTGCACTAACTATTGTACACCGAAAATCGAAACAGAAGGGAATAACATAGAGAACTTCATGCCCTCTCAACCTGAAACTTCGGCATTGGTGTTGGCAACGTTTGTAGTAGTTCTGTGCCGCGATGCTATTAGGTGAAACTTTTATTATTGGGCCCGTATTGTCGTCTTTAGAAGCCTTAAGACGACTCGAGACTTTACTTTTGCAACCTACCCGATCAAGCGCCTCACCGACACTAGCGTTTCCGATATAATGCCGCAATCACGATGCGTAAACTCGAAAGGTGGAGAAATTCACACAATACTCGTGATACTTCATCAGTATTGAAGGCAGTGCGTCGTTCCCGGTTATTTTGAGATCTCGCAGTGGGGTGCAAAGGTGCGACATCACTCATTATGGGCAAACACTCATTATGTTTGTTCATTCTTGGGTTCCTGGAAGAAATCCAGAACGGCTCGACACTTCCTAGTGGAAACCTCAGTTTCGAATACCAAAATCCTGCACTTACAAGGGAACTGTCTCAACGGTAAGCCGGAACGGCAAGAACGAATACTATAGGAAGAATCTCCGTCCTCCAACTAATAACACTGCCCTCAGAAAGGGGCGGGGCGAGGAGCGCGCCGAGGACAAGATGTCCGGGTCCCGCCACCACATGAAGGCATCGCATTTCTAATCACTTCCCTTGGCCCTGCAGCTCAATCCTGAACTGATTTCGTTCTTGAGACAAGAGTCAGAACCTTGTTCACCATATTTGGAGGAAAAGAGTTTTGAGCTGCAGCGCCGAGGTTTTCTTCAGGACCCACCACTTTGTTCTTTACTCAGTACACTTTCCGACAAGTACAGCAACATCTTAGCGAGATATGTCATGACAACAACGCGACCATCCACGAGAAAGTTCTTCGACACAAGGTGAATTGTCCGATCCTTGGAAAAAGGGGACGGTAAGCCGGTTTTGCGCACAATTACGGATAACCCTTCAATGTAGAACTCCTGACCGGAATCACCCATAGTCTCTAGTTGAGGCGAAAATTTAAAGAACATACGCTTCCCAATTGTCTTCTGTCAGCTGTTAGGTTTTTGGACGACGTCACGCCAATTAACGACGGTTTCGCGCGCAGCAAACTTGTCCAAATAGGGCTGCGCGGGCAGCAAGGTGTACCGAACGACTGCCCCCCCCCCTCCCCCCTTTTTGCGCAATCTCCAGTTGCAGAGTGAGGATAAATAACACACTAGTCGGACAAGCACTGCTCCTCGTAGGGTCTCTTCCATACCAGCTGCTTCCCATTGTTGTCGGTCTGAATGTTGACCAGAACACCATCTTGCATGGATAATAGGTCATATCCTACTATATATAAAGGAGCAAGCTTGTGTGTTGTGTGTTGTGTGTTGTGTGTTTGTGTGTGTGTGTGTGTGTGTGTGTGTGTGTGTGTGTGTGTGTGTGTGTGTGTGTGTGTGTGTGTGTGTGTGTGTGTGTGTGTGTGTGTGTGTGTGTGTGTGTGTGTGTGTGTGTGTGTGTGTGTGTGTAGGCGTACGTGTGTATCCGTCACAACTGGAATGGGGGCACTGAGTAGCCGAACACGTCGGCAACCGTGCATGGTGAGCCGTAGACGTGCCGAACACGTCTGCAACCGTGCCTCGGCACTTAGATGATCATCGACGGGAGGCGTTCACAACAGGGAAGCAATCGATATCGATCGATATTGTCGATTTTTTGTGGATGTAGTACAAGCGGCGCGAAACTTCAGCTCTGAGAGTAATCAAGGAAGCTGAAGTTCGTTTTTGAACTATCGATCACCATCAAACAATATTGATCAAGTAATCGTTCTTTGTGGATGTCCTTCATTTATCGCTTTTTTAACTTGCCGCAATTTATTTATTTATTTATTTGTTTAATTATTTATACGTGTATGACAACACGTGACGAAATAAACACCAGCAAGACATTACATTGGTAATAAACACAAAAATACAAGAAACGGCGAATTAGCAAGTCTTAAGATAACTACCAACGAGCTTTTTATATTGGTTAAACGAAGATGGCAAAGTATGTTTTTTGGTAAACATCAAGAATTCAGAACCGGCCCTTTGAGTAAAAAAGGAGGCACGAACACAACTTTTGGCCGTAGAATAATGAATTTTAGATCTAGAACCCCTAGTGGTAGAATGATGGACTGTGTAAATCTCAGTAAGTGGAAGTGCAACTTTTCCAGTCATCATCTTGAAAATCATAATTAGATCGTTTCGCTTTCTACGAATAGCAAGCGATTCCAGCTCGAATATTTTATTACGATCAGGCGCTGATGGAATGGAGGTGTAGTCATAGCCATTTAAGCGTAACCATAGTTTTCTAGTGTAGCTATTCTGAACGGATTCAAGCATCTGTATGCAGCGCTTAAGGTGAGGACTGAACACAGTGGTGCCATACTCCAATATTGGGCGAACATATGATTTGTGTGCAAGAAGCAAGTGAGCTTTTGAATTTGTAGACAACGCTCTAAAAATGTTGTAAGTAACTCTTTCAGCTTTCTTTGCAATCGTCTCGCAATGCTCTGAAAAACTAAGTTTTTTGTCTAAGATGAAGCCCAGATCACGCAGACTGTTTTCACTGAGTAGGTTGCAACCACCAAGGCTGTAAATGTGTTTAACCGAATTTGAATTGCCTAGATGAAAAACCGAGTTTTTTGAGCTGAGATAGGTAATTTCCAACTGCCCGACCAATCGGCAACATCTGAAACTGCACATTGGAGGGCGAAGTGATCCTCTTCACTGGTAATATTCTTGTATACTTTTATATCATCTGCAAACATTTTGCACTTAACGCCACGCCTTTCAACTAAAATAGGCAAATCGGAAGTGTAGATGATGAAAAGAATTGGTGACAATACACCCCCCTGGGGTACGCCACTTGTTATTGAGTACGTACGAGAAAATTTGTCATTCACCTTTACTTGGAAGGATCTATTTGTGATGAAGTTCTTTACCCACTTAACAATTCTGGGATGAATTCCAGAAATTTGAAGCTTGAAAATAAGTTCTTTGAAGGGCACCTTATCGAAAACCTTGCTGAAATCAAAAAAGACCACATCAACATCAGTGTTATCATCCAGTGACTTGGTCCAATCCAGGGATGAGGGGATTAACCGTTATCCGTTATCCGTTATCCGGTCTCCGGGGGTTTTGGCCTATCCGTTTCGTTGTTCGTTATCCGGTGATTTTGTGCCGGATAACGAACAACAAATAAGCTGATTCTTAGCTTTGGACGTGGTGATGGGTGTACTATGTACAGGATCCTTCACGATGAAAAGAGTGGTCGTCAGAAACAACAAAAGTATTCAAATCTAGAAGGGTTAATTGAAGTTTCCTCACTTGGGAACTGGATACATAGTTTTAAAGATATCTAACTTCCAGCCTTACAGAAGACCTGCTAAACCTGCACCGTACTGATATGAGGCCTAATTAGCACAGCACTGTTCATTCATCTCCAGTCATGTGCTGACCAAGAAGGTATACAAACTGCTACTAGCAATCGTCAAAAGTGAAGAGCCGCATCCTGAGAAGAACTTTTTACCGCCAATCTTCCATCGTATCATTTGTTCTTACATGATTGCAGTATGTTCGATTTGATTTTAGGCGCTAATGGTACCTTTTTAGTCATATGCTGTCTTGAATTATCAAAAAATACTGCAGTACAACAATGAATATTAGCAAAGAAATAGGATTAATCCAAATACATAGAGTAAGAAACTTCTCCATTAAAAATTTTAGGGGAGCAATAAACTACTGATCAAACTTATCATCGTGGGTGCACAAGACATCTAGATTTGTTTTAATTTGTGAGTTTTTTGTGAAACTTATCTGCAACATAGAGAACACCTCCGTTTTGGGGCTAGGTCGGATATTCTTCCTCTGCTCCAGAAGGTATAGGTCGGATATTCTTCCTCAGACAGAGGTCTGGATGTCGTAACTCTTTGAGTGTGTGTTTGCCGTACACAATTGCTTGCAGTTGCTACCCAAAAGCTAGTATTTTATCCATCCCAGATAACTCCACATTGAAGTACCTTGGATCATGGGATGCTGTCGAGCAGCAACAACAGTAATGGTTCATAGCATATGTAGGACAAGATCGTTTTGTGAATGTTGTTTCGCTGGATGTCTCCTGCCTTCTTTTTCTTTCCAGAGACATCGGCGGAAGAATTGCTCTTCCAAGGACTATTCTATTTTTCAACTGCTCTAATTGAAAAAAGAGTTGAGCGCAGAGTAAGGGAGCGAGCGCAAATAAATAAGACAATCCAACCCACCCCTTGGAAACAGATAAAAGGCGGGTAGTTGCTGTGTATTGTCTTACTATGGATCTGCAGAAAACCCCATGAAGCGTCGGTGATGCGGCGACTGCAAATCGTTTGAAAAACACGACTAAATGTCTAGAAATGGCTTATAAATTAACAATGCTTTAAGCCCTAATCTGTTGTTAAAATTAATGCAATTTAAAACGAGTTTTAATTTTTGTTGTTTATTCGTTATCCGTTTTTCCGTTTTCCGGCCATTTTCGGACAAAATTATCCGTTATCCGGTTTTTAAAATTTCATTATCCGCTCATCCCTGGTCCAATCATCTAAGGTAGATAGCATCAAGGTCTCAGTCGATCTTCCGACTCTGAAGCCATATTGGTTCTCATGTGCTTCTATATGGTTTACAAGAGCCACTTTCAGAATTTTCTCAAATATTCTGGAAAACACTGATGTGATACTAATAGGACGATAATTAGATACTAAGCCGTGTGGTGGTTTTTTGGGGATAGGAGTGACAAATGCATGCTTCCATCGGTTTGGAATTTCGCTATGCATGTAACTAAAATTGAAAATGTGCTCAAGAGGAGCTACTAAGGCTACAGCTACTTTTTTGATGAAGTAGGCAGGTATTTCATCAGGAGTAGTGGTATGCAATAGCAGTAAGTTACTCAGATGCTTGAAAATGTCCTCTTTGTAAAACCAAACTAAGCTATCAGGTGAGGCACTTTGATTGGAAAAGGCTAACTCAGACCAGCTTTCATTATCTGCATCAACGGAGTATGATTTTTTAATATGTGCGGCTAGCATGGAGGCTTTTTCAAAATCACTGACAGCTGAGTTACCCTCATCATCAACTAGCGTAGGGATCTTAGTTGACTGCTTCAGCATTGAGTTCAACAACTTATATAACGAGCATTTTTTGAATTGTCCAAAAGTTCTCGTTCGATGTAGCTATTGTACTTTTTGATAAGGCGGTCAAATTTAGTTTTAATAAGCCTGAAGCGTTCACTAGCCTGAACACTTGGATTTTTTTTTGGTAGTCCAGCCATGCTTTTTTTATCTCAAAGACAGGTGCGGTGGAATGTTGCCTCTATTTAGGGCTTGCCTCTCTAAAGGGACAAATTCTTGAATTGATGCGTGCAAAATTGATAGAAAAAAACTCATACTTATCGTTGATATCAGGAAGTGTCTCCAAAATAAATCTCCAATCTAAGAAGCACAAGTAGCGGCAAATGACGTCATACGGGGCTTTGTGGAAAGACCTCCGGAGGCGGAAGTATAGTGAATTGACGTAGTTAAGGTGCTCTTCCTGATGAAACCGTCAAATAGGTGGCAGCTATAAATGATGATGAGAAGTTATTATTAGGTTGGAAAAAAGCCTTTTCATTTTTTTCAAAGATTTATTACTTCATAACTACAAAGTCAAATCAATTGAGATAAACTCCATTTTGTTTCACTACACTTCTCCAAAGACTGGGTAATTTTCCAATTCCTCTCGCTTAAAAGACTGCAGTTCTGGAGTCGAACCATTGCTGAATCCAATTTTTGAGGTCTTCATCTGCTTCAAAATCTTTCTTTCCAATTTCTAGCTTGAGAGCACGGAAGAAATGCTAGTGGATAGGGGCGAGGTCAGGGCTATACGGTGGATGTGGCATTACCTCCCAGCCCAGCTCCCTTATTGTTTCTCTTGTGAGTCTTGCGACATGTGGCTTCTCATTGTCATGCAGGATCATCACCTAAAACTTCTCCGGCCTGTTTTCTTAGAGAGTTGCGACGACTTTGTGGAGTTGGCCGCAGTATGTGACAGCAGTAAGTGTCTCTCCACTTCTGAGAGTGTCAGTTAATCACTTCTCTGATAACCCACCAAACACTCAAGAGAATCTTCCTTTCGTGAACATCGGGCTTGAGATCAGACCTAGGGCTCTCTCCCTTTTGTACCCATTGCCTTTTCTTCGGAAGTTGGCACATAGAACCCAGGACTCTTCGCCTGTCACAATCCGCAGAAGAAATGATTTTCTTTCTTATCTGGACAGAAGAGAAGCAGCGATGGAGAGCCGTCGACCTTTCTGAGTGTCTGACAGGGCATGTGGAATCCAAGCTCCAAATTTCCAGGAAAGCCAAGATTCTTCAGATGGATTCCTACTATCCTATGAGACACTTCGAGCTTCTCTGCCAGCTGACGTGTCGTCTGCCTACTATCTATACGAAGAAGATGGAGTAGTTCAGTGTCGTCCAATTCAGTCGGCCTTCCTGACCTTGCTTTTTCCTCAATTGAATAATCTCCCTTTAAAAACTTTCCAAACGGCTCATAACAGGCGCGATGAGTAGTAGATCCCAAGCCATGTATATGGTTAATCTGATCGGCTGCCTGACGTGCTGTAGATCCTTTAATGAATTCATGAAGAATGCTGCGCCGAAAATGGCCATGAGGTAGGTCTGGCATTGGGTCCAGAAGGTTGTATAGATAACGAAGTACAAAAAGAGTCTTGATCTGTGTCCGCGTGCGAACGGTAGACAAGTGTGATACGATTACGAAATCAGCAATCAACATTGGCTAGTGCGTTTAGAAGGAGAACGGTAAAAAATTTTGAAGTATGAAGAGACTTTTTTCCAACCTAATACCACGAGAAGCCGTCGGTGCGGCCGAGAAGCCGCACGGACGGCTGGTTTATCTTAAGGTCTTGCGTTTATGGTTCCATTGTCGAGCGACGCCAGTCCAACGGAGTGATGCGTCCATCGCGCTGTTTCGGACGTCTATAAGCGCTCCGAATAGCCGGCGACTCGGTCACGCGATTACGGATGCGTTGCGTACTTGCACATATGTAATTGTGCCACATTTCCGTGCCGCTACAAAAGACAGCTGGAGAAGCAATATCCACAATCCACCGCGATCAATCGCAATACGCTGTTTTCGAGAGCGACGCGATCAATCAATTTTGCCTCTATACATAGTATCGCGTCACGCGGCGATGGAAGAATGAACGGGGCCTAATGCCCACCAGGCGCCGTTTCCGAACGCATCTCCATCCCTTTTTCTGAACCAATCCCCAACACTGGAGTGAATAGCGGCCATTATTTCCGCTACCGAGCGAGGGACTCAATCACACAAGTGCACCTAAGAGCCCACGCTTACCAAGCTGACTGGCTCTCCCTCGTCATCTTCGCCCGGAGCATCCGCGACTCGCACACGTTAGCCAGATATGCGATTCAGGTGTGCCCAAATAGGTGTTGCCCCATCGGTCCGAGCCGATACTGAAATAAACCAGAGCAGTAGGCGTATACATGGTCATCTAGAGCCATATTCATCAACCGCTTACCGCCCTCTAACGACGAAAATACCGCCAAGACCCGATGCTAATGAATATCATATTAGAGGCGTTGGCGGTATTTTCACCGTTAGAGAGCGGTAAGCGCTTGATGAATCTGGCCCCCAGCTGATAGGCTAAACATACTCTCCGCCGTAGAACTGAGGAAGGGGAACACAGCTGCATAGGGTCAGCACAAGTAGCACGAGAAGAAGAATACGCATCGTATCTGGAAAATATAAGTTCTTCAAAAAAATGACCATCAGTAGTGCACTTTCTCGAATTTTTGTTGAAAATGAACGAAAACGTAGCCCTATCTAATTAGCTTAGTTTTTGCCATTTTGGTAAGGAAGAAATCCTGAGACAGAAAGTTTGGTAAAGAGCGGTCTTCTTCAATATAGCGCCTCCTTGCTTAACAGTTAACGGCTTACAGGCTCGATTTTCTACCGTAACTGTGCAGTTAAAGCGGTGCTTTTCTGTATTCACAATGTCGGCTATACAAACCAAAAAACTACAAAAATACCAAAGCAGAAACAGCCTTATATTCAAAACTCCCCTACAAGTTTTGTACGAATGAACTTAACGATGTGTTGTTTAAAGTTGCTGAATGGAGTAGTATTTGGTGCAATTTACTAGCTTGCTTACTGTATCCCACTTTGAAATGCGGCCCACACATAGGAGACAATTGATTATTAAAAAAGGTTAGCTATTAGCTCATCAAATACCACATATGATCACTTGAATGCGACCCAGAAATTTCGCGATGATTCGAGAAAACCAGTTCTTCCCTAAGTGTTTCACAAACTATTTCATTATTTCTTGATCGATTCTTTATAACGGGTAACGTTTGTTTTGCTTTGGCGAGTCCGCATATACTGAATTGGCGCTTTGTGAAGTAGCTGCCAAGTTCGACTCTCGATGAATCTCGGTTTAATTGCCCAAGTTTGAGACTGAAGAGGGTGACATCGCCAAAACGTCCATCGATCAATAAAGCTTATATCACCTGGTATTCGAGTTTATCACTGCAATGAAAAAGTAGACATAGATCTATGCCGCTGGACGAACTTGGCAGTCTTTCTTCCTAAGGGGGGGGGGGGGAAGGGTTGTGGCATATTTTGCTCTTTTGCCCACTAAAAACTGTTTTGCTTTACACAGAGCTTACACGGCATACGTTAGGCCGGTCGTGGAATTATGTACCATTGTTGTTGTTTTTTCGCCACAGAAAAAGAAAGGCATAGAATTGCTTGACAAAGTACAAAACAATTTCACGCGAAAGACTATTATTCGGTACAAAGGTTTCTTTTATTATTATTTTTGTTTTCAAACCCTAAAATTCGAAACAGGGTTTTGGATCTCCATACTCTTAGTTCATATAGAACTGTAAATAAGGTTTGCAGGTTTACTATTATTATTGTTTGTTCGTAGGCCTCAATTTCCGCTCCATCATGAGAAATCACGGGATGCTGTTGTGTATCACTCTGGAAATAAAGCGGATAACACTTCCATGTTACCCCACCGAATAGGATAAAGGATAAAAGGATAAAGGACGGCGTTAGTCAATCCCTTTTGGGATGCGCCAGCGCATTCTACTTCTACGGGATGTCGTGGAGGCGACATGAATGCGTATTTGGCCATACAATGACTTGCGGTGGCCAGCCGATGAACAAGTCAGCGCTTTATCCTTCCCAGACAAGTCTGGTACCAATTCACCGACCCCGGAGGGATGGAAGGCTTGGTTGGCCTGGGCGGTAAATCCGAACCAGGAACCTGGTATCGGGTGCACGCGACAGTCGCGCCTCCTCCGACTGCGCTACACGCGCCCACCGAATAGGATAGGCCCAATATTTTTTTACTCGTTAAAATCAGTTCATTCGCTTCGAATTGGAGTGCTTTATGGAATGACAGACACTGAATAAAAAACCGCGTAGGCGGCCATTATTTTCTCGTTCTTATTTAAACCGAGGTCTATCTGCTCTATGGGTAACAGGTGCTAAATATGGCAGTTACTGTTGAATGGGCTAATCAAAGGCTTTAGGCGAAAAGTCGCAACAAGTGTCCTCCATTCGAGCTGCAGAATTGGGTGTGGTCACTGCAGAACTGTCTCGAGAACGGAGCGATCGAGGTCAAGAAGCAAAAGATGTTGACTGTTTTTTGAGCTTATATAGTAGTTGACAAGTTGTCATCGGAGTGATGCCATGTTTATTCTCTCACGCAGTTTTCGCACCTCACATCACATTGGGCGGGCGGCAACATAACAAAGAACAAGTTGCAAAAAAAGATCCTTTTCCACCGCTCGGTTATTCTTGCAGTTAGGCATGTTTATTAAAGAGAAAGAAGGCCGAAGATAGAGAGCAACATTCCTTCACGACTAACTGCCAACATTATTAGATCACAGATCAGACAAATACGACTCCAAAAGTATCGAGGAAAGTAGGTCGAAGTATTAGGTTGTAACGAATTAAATGGCACTGGCTCGCGCCATTTTTTGGCGTGTCTTTACGCGTTTGATCAAGAACAATCCGTAACATGTGGCATATCATTTAGAAGCGCAAACTTTGCTCTACCGGAGAGTACCAAATTTTCTATGTAAAAGTGGGCAAACTTTGGAGTTTTATTGATTTTTTTGCAGATGGACAAAAGGGTAATCCGAGGCATTTACTTGTATGAATTCAAGCCGGGCACTACAGCTAAGGAGGCGGACGAGAAAATCAACGCCGCATTCGGTCAAGGATGTTCCACAATTCGGACGGCGTATCGTTGGTATCAGAAGTTCCGGAATGGAGATGAGAGCTTGGAAGAACATGAAGGTCGTGGGAGGCATAGTGATGTTGATGAGGACAAGCTGAGAGATGTGGTAGAGGAGGATCCACACAAAAATACCAGGGAGATAGCGATGGTTCTTGTGGCGTCATTCACAACACAGGTGCCCGGCATCTGAAGGAAATTGGAAAGGCCAAAAAGCTGGAAAGATGGGTGGCTCACGAGCTGTCTGAGGAGCAAAGAAACCGGCGATATGAGATCTCGTCCGCACTGCTTCTACGGAACGAAACGGACCCATTCCTTGATCGCATCGTAACCTGTGACGAGAAATGGATAATGTACGACAACAGGCGACGATCGGCACAGGGGGTGGACAGCGATGAGAGCCCCAAGGTTTTTGCGAAGCCGGAATTGCACCAAAAGAAAGTAATGGTGACAGTATGGTGGTGTTCGCTGGGAATTATTCACCACAGCTTCCTCCCTTTCGGTGAATTCATCACGGCAGAGAAGTACTGCATTGAAATTGGAGAAATGATGAAAAAGTTGAAGGATATCCGGCTGGCCTTGGTAAACCGAAGGCGAGTTCTCCTTCTGCACGACAATGCTCGCCCCCATGTAGCACGAATACGTTGCAGGAATTGAATGAGCTGAGCACTGAAACTCTACCACATCCTCCGTTTTCTCCCGACCTCTCCCCAACAGACTACCACTTCTTCAAGCATCTTGGCGACTTCTTGGTAGGGAAAATATTCAAATACCAACAGGATGCCGAAAGTGCCTTCGAAGATTTCATCAATTCCAGAACTTCTTATTTTTACGCTACTGGGATAAAAAAGCTTGTGTCACGTTGGCAAAGATGTGTAGAATCAGAAGGTTTTTATTTCGATTAATAAACTTGCCTACAAGCCGAGATATTAACTGTTTAAATTTACAGTGGTTCAGTGCCATTTATTTCGTTACAACCTAATAGAATGCATGGCGTGTCCCAGAAGATTTGACCGACCCCAGCAACACGATTATCCTTTACTATTCAATTAATGATATGGTAAGTTAGCTGAAACTGACCTTACTCTTTATGAAGAAGCAATTATGATATAATGTATACATATAACGGCTACTCAGTACGTACACTCTGGGATGCGCCATGCATTACGCTTTTGTATATATCGTGTAGAAGGTCTAAGAAGTATGGATAGGATTACAGTGGACCTCGATGTCTGTGCGATGATGAATTTAATGTCATTACACTTTGAAGCATGACATTGATATCTTGATGGAAAGGATAACTTCTTCCGTCGCTATTTTCTCGATCAGGATACTAAGCCGAAAGTCAACGCACACACCTGAAAACGTCCACAAGGCAGTTTGTCACTAGTCGAGCATCAGCGTGAACGTTTACCAGCCACGGAGGAAAACGGTTAACAGGCTAACCGATCCCAGTTAACCGGCCAACCGACCCGTTCACTGGAGCCAATTCTTTTCCCGAAGTTACGGATCCATGAGTCTCTAGCCTTGACCCCAATTGTCTGTTTCTTTGTTTCTTACCACCATGATGACTTATCAGGTATTCGAATTGTATTTTGAATGTAGGGAAGATCCTCTCTCGAAGCCGCTCCCGTGCTTCCGCCAAAAGGCTAGAAAACAGGGTATGAATCAGGGGTGTGCTTTTAACGATTAACGATTTACCGATTTACCGGATTTGCCGGCATTTTCGTTAAAACTTTTTAACGAAATTTAACGAGGAAAATTTCCGTTAAATTGCATTAACGACATTTTACACTCCAAATTTTGAAATTTTGCGTTTCTTTCATGCAAATGCACTTTGGACGATTTTTTGGTATAGTTTTTGCAGTTTCGATCGTTTCGATAGCGAGGAAACCCTTTACTTACTTGAGTCAGTCAAAATAGGCAGTCAATATCGTCCTCGTATTTCGAGAATTGTTGGCATTTTTCTTACTCCTGACCAATTTATTTGCCTGCGCCTCCTGTTTTACTCTGCCGTAGTTTCGCGTTTTCGGACTTCCTTGGCCATTTTTGGCGTTTGGTTGCTACATATTAGGTCTTCAACTTAACAACCAGTCAATTTTTTTTTCAGTTTTTTGTGATACTTGCTTCAAAAGTGCTTCTGAAAGGACATAGAAAACGTGACGAAAACGTTTCGAATCACGATTAATGTGTAACAACAAGGATAGGAAGCAAAACAAAATGGATGAACAAGACTCTTTCCTCCTTCATCGCAAGTTTTCTGAAGATGGGACCGGCTCTTCGTGCAGAATCAGGTGATGATTTTAGGAGATTACATCAAGGCAACATTGGATACCGCCTGATAGATAGAGCGTGACTGCTGGTACTGTCATTGCTCCGTTTTTATTAAATTTCATGCCATGCATGTAAACGATTTTGCTCAACCTTTTCGTCTCTTCGAGGGCTCTCGTGGCAGTTTTCTTTTGAAGAAGCATAGTGAGTATGCACACGAAATAGTGAACAAATTTACATGGAAGGAATAAAATTAAATAAAAAAGAGAAATATATGACCACTCATCGTCAAGTGTTATATATGAGGTTTTATAAAAACTGCTACTTTAAGTGGTCTGTTCCATCAGAATTTTTTTCAGTTTTTCGAAAAAGGTATATCTTTGCAGGTGCAGGCTCGGCTCTAGCAAGAAATTCTCCTTAGGTCTGCGGATCCTTTCGCCTAATTTGCGAACTTACTATAACACTTCTTCAATACCAAATGTGCTCTACAAAAAGAGGATGAAATTGGAAAAGTTAAAGCACTTCGAACCTCAAGCAAATGTGCTGTACAGTATGGCATCAGGTGCTTCAATAAGACAATCAGAGTAGTCATTTTTTAGAAAGTCGTAAAAGTATGATGGATAGTGGCGAATTCTATTTGGAGAAGGAGAGAAAAGGAGAAGGTAGAACACTGCCAATATAGGGCGAGAAACTCATAGATCCATATATGTTTCCTTCAGAAGGCAGAGGAGAAAAGACTTAACAATTGGAAAGCGTTACTTGGGTGGAAAAGACAAAATTACTCAGTGGAATAGAATTCGATTCGATTAAAATTTGGCCAACGGTCCGTGGCCGTTTATTTGATTCTTTGCTATCGGCTGGAGTAAGAACAGAACCATTCGGGACAACAGGACCATTCTGTAAAACAGGCGGATCTATGGACGTCGTAGATATTTTTCAAAAACGAACTGTACCAAAGAATTCGGGATCTATCCTAGTCGGAGGAGGCATACACTGTTTTTGCGTCTCTATTCACTACGTAGCGGTTCTACGAGAGCTTCAGCTGCTGTCCCATAATGCGAGGGTTTTTGTTTAATTTCAGTGGATATGATTGTGTGGCGCAGGATGGCCTAGGGAATTGGCACTTTGCTGTTGCTCCCCACTCCGACTGGGATAGATCCATAATTCGCTGTAGACATGTCATATTGCCATGTATATGGGGTCGAAAAAATCAATAAAGTAGAAGATCTGGCTTTTTACATACCATAATACAGCCAAACTAACTGCAGCTAAAGAAAATTTTATTTAACGAATTTACCGATTTTAACGCAAAAAATTTTCGCTAAAAAAATGGTCGTTAAAAATTTACCGAAAAAAATTAACGCACTCCCCGCGTATGAATGCCGGTCTATACTTGCAACAGGGTTCAGTTCTCTTTTTGTCAATGCCGAATTGTCTGTTATTTCTCGCTCGTATCGTATTGTCGTTATTAGATAAAAGTGCATTATTCTCGTGCTTCGCCGTAGCCGATGCTGTCTATCTTATACTATCTTGATGGCCTATCTTATACTTCGGCGACGAGTTGGTGAATTATAACATAGGCCGTACATCCCGATCACAGCCGGGTTACTACCGAATCGAGAAGTCCTTCGCACAGGCAAGGGCCGGCCCACAATCTACAAGTTAGTCACAGTTGACATCTGCAACCCTTTCCGAACTGAAGTGCAGATCACGACCTCCCTTCTCCCAGAATGAAGACGATTGTGGCCTGAAGAACTGCGTCACCTCGAATTCCAGTTATGAAGTGTCGAAGCGTCCATCACTCAGATGTTGCTTAAGAGTTCGGAAGATGAGGCAGGCGCTAGGTCCGGCGAATACGGTAAATGAAGTATCACCTCCCACTTAATCTCCTGCAACTTTTTTTTTTGGGGTGGGGCATCTTTGCAACAAGTGGCCGCGCATTGTCGTGAAGAAAGTAAACAATCAAGGAACTCGTGGTAGAGCATTCCCTGGAAGCTTCACTAACAGCACAGAAGGTCTGCCAACATCTTCTTCTCGTGAGGTCGGATTTTGATTGTTTCTGCGGTGATACTCCTTTGGGGGAGCAGCTGGGCCCTCCGGGCATGGTTGGCGTAGAAAAGCCAGGACTTATGCATCTCCAGTGATTACGTTCCGGTTTTTCGTCATTTGGCCTTACTCAGTGGTCCTAACGAAATTGGCAACTCACTATGATGCTCCCAAGGAGGTATCCCATACACTGGGAAGGTCACAAAAAAGACTCCACGGCCCGTTTGTTCACCGCACTAGTAATGGCAGGCGATGACTGCCGCGAACGTCAAATTTCTCAGCCAGCTCTGTGACTTAAAAAAAAGTGAAAAAGTGTTGTGACCCCAGAGTCGTTCTACCATAATAGCCAGAGATTTTTTCAAGAAATTCACTACATTGTTTCGGTTGAATCTTACATAACGCGAGGAGAGTTATCTTTTCTATCAGCAATTTTTCAACCACCAAATTTTCAACACGGACGCCGCTCCTCTTCTATTAAAGACAACTGTACGTTCTAGAACTTCGCTGGGATCTCAGGAGAAAAAGGAGGCTTGGTTCATGCGCCATTAACGAAGGCTCGGCCAATTAAGTCTGACGCATTGCTCTGAGACACGAAGGTCAGGTGTCGGAAGCTCGTCGGTGCATCTGAGTTCACTGCTGGATTCCTAGTTATACACCATTTTCACGTCGAATTGGACACTTTTCTCGTCAAATTGGACACTCTTCTAAGCTAGCCAAAGACTTTTAAAATCAAAGCGAACACTGCCAAATCGAAATGAGCTTCTTCTACATTAAATTAAAAGCTCTTTAAAAAGGTGAAAATAATTTTTGTTTGAGGAAAATGTAGCATAACTTTCTTTAAAGTTTTAATTCATCTACCCAAGAAGAGATCACATTGTTTGAATTTCTATAGAATTTTTAATTTTTGGAAAAGAAATAATAGTTTAAAGCTTGTTTCAAAGAGCAATAAGTGAACACATTGTTTGAAATCTCATAAAATTTTAATTCTATGGTTTAAAAATAATGGCTTAAAACTTGTTGTAAAAAGCTAGAAGGCGGCCGTTTTTTTAGTGTCAAAAGGAGAGACTGCGCCATGATCTCTTCCAGGACGTCGCGATTTTTATTCGATTCATAGCAGGATTTTTCTTTGCAAGTAGTTTGACACCTGTTAACGATACAACAAATACAGCTGTGGACGACACACATATCCTCACTTTGGTGGTTTATGTAAGTGGAATTTACACTATCAATTAATTTTGCCTCTACTGATTACTTAACGAGGGCAATGGTTAGCCTTTGCGGTGAATCCTGTGCGCCTCTGCATCATACCTCTAATAAAGATCCACTTACAACCTTGTGTGGTACAAGATATGTATTGACCAGAATAACTAACCACGCCGAAGATTCAAGAAAAGAGAAATTGGGAACTACTATCAATTAAATGAAAGCGGCGGCGAGCATGTTTTTTTTTTCTTTGCTCTGCGCAAATTTTGGTTTATTATTATTTCTCTAAAAATAAAAATTTTATAAAATTACCACAGATAAACGGGCAAGTAAACTAAACAATTTCAAGGAAAGTTATACTAAATTTTCCTTGGACAGAAAATTATTCTAGCCGTCTTGCAGAGTCTGTAGTTTAATCTGCCTGAAGGCCATTTCGATTTGGAAAAGTTCACTTTGATTTCAAGACTCTTGAAGCTAGCTTAGAAGAGTGTCCAATTTGATTTGAAAAGTGTTCGATTCAACGTGAACATGTTATATATTGCATTTTCAAATGAAATTGGTCACCCCTTTATGGAAGCTTGACGCTTTTGAAATCAAATTGTACAACTTCCAAATCAAAATGAGGATCCCTAAGGCAGTATAAATTATGCTGACTTGGAAAGGGGAGTGACGTTTTGTGTATTTTTCATAGCTTTTCTTGTTGCGCTGTTTACGTCAGTGTTACTCGATTCAGAGTTGTTGCTATCATTTGAATAAAAACCGCGACGATCTTCTCCAGTGCGTGGCGCGATCTTTTCTCTCAATACATTAAGTGGTTGCTGCCTTTCTTCGCTTTAAAAGAAAGTTTAAGTCATCGGTTTTGCTTAAGGAATGAAATTTTTGAAAAAATTTCAAACAGTTCGCTTACCTACTGAGGCTGATGAATTGACGAATTGAAAGTTGTACAAGATTTTTCTTGAAGAAATATTATTAAAGCCATGTTAGAGAGTCTCTATATTAGTCTGGAAGATGCTCAGTTTGATTTCAGAAGCGATAATCCTGTTTAGAAGACTGTCCAATTTTATTTGAAAGATGTCTAATTTGACATCAAAATGACATATTCTAGCGCCTTTTAATCTCTTTGTGATTAAATCGGTCATCTGGCTTCATCACTCTTATAGAATTTGTTAAGCGGTAATGCCGTAGTCTTGTTCTCATCTTCAAATCCTCAACTAGGTGCTCCTTCTAAAAGAAAGGTGACCGACCGTATAACTACTCCAAAGTGGCGGCCTCTTGACAAGAACGGTTCATAATTGTCTTCCTCCTCTAATAAGCGACAGATGAGCGTTGACGTCGTGAATATTCGTCTTCGGTGAACGTCATTATTTCCGACAAACACAACAACAACCGGCAAACCATTACTGTTCGCCGACGTGAAATCAGAACAGACCGCTTCACTTCTTCTGGGAAGGGTTCGTTCGTTCCTGTCGCTCGTCTCTGCATGCTTTTTATTTATACCATTTTCAAGTCGAATTGGACACTTTTCACGTCAAATTGGACACTCTTCTAAGCCTAAGCGTAAAACTTTTGAACTCAAAGGGAACTCTTTCAAATCGAAACGAGCTTCTTCTACATTAAACTAGAGACTCTCAAAATGTTAGAATAATTTTTTGTTCAAGGAAAATTTTAGTATAACTTTCCTTGAAGTTTTAATTTACAGTACCGCGCATATGATTTGGTCAATTGCCGAAAAGAACGCTTTGGAGCGTTCCAAAGCGGCTTTTTTAAATAACTTTTCTTAAAATCAAGCACTTGAGAAACATATAATTGAGCTCACCAGCTCGAGCTCTATCTTTTGACATATAAATCAGTAGAGTTGAACAATGCATATAGGCTGGACATAATCAATCGAGTGGGCGCGACAGCCTTTAGAGTGAGCGTTTGGGGAGTTTTATCGGAGATTCCCAGTTGTCCTACTCAGGAACTGCTCTAAGGTTGTCCAGCTAGCCTTTGGAGTGCACCGTGCACAACGCATATAGGATCGAATGTATCAATCGAGGGGGCGCGACAGCCTGTAGAGTGAGCGTTTGGGGAGTTTTACCGGAAATTCCCAGCCGCTCTACTCAGGTATTACTCTAAGACTGTTCAGCTTGCCTTTGGGGTGTGCCGTGAACAATGCATATAGAATCGAACCCATCAATCAAGTGGGCGCGAGAGCTTGTAGAATGAGCGTTTGGAAAGTTTTATGAGAAATTCTCATCCAACCTACTCAGGAATTGCTCTAAGGCCGTCCAGCTAGCCTTCGGTGGACCATTGCGCGAAGACGCATCAAGCTAACGGCCTTGAAATGCGTAAGCAAGCAGAGCGCCTAAGGTACTTTACGACGACGTGCTCAGAACTCATCAGCTTCCTATCCTGTCTTAGCCTCAGCTGACAGTTTAAAGCGGCGGAAGATAGCGGTTACAGTTTCTTGCGCTCTTACTCGCCCAGATTTGAGTTGTCGACACTCGCAATGGTACCTTTCGATTGATTATGTCCGGCCTATATGCATTGTTCAACGCTATTGATTTATATATCAAAAGATAAAGCTCGAACTGCTGAGCTCAAATATATGCTTCTTTTCACAAGTGCTTAACTACCAAAAAAAAAGTTATTTAAAAAAGCCGCTTTAGAACGCTGCAAAGCGCTCCTTCCGGCAATTGACCAAATAATATGCGTGGTACTGCACTTCCCAGTAACAGGACATATAGTTTGAAATTTTATAAAAATTCTATTATTCGAATAAAAACAATGATTTAAATTTTGTTTTGAATAG
This sequence comes from Heligmosomoides polygyrus bakeri, assembly GCA_947359475.1. NCBI lineage: Eukaryota > Metazoa > Nematoda > Chromadorea > Rhabditida > Heligmosomidae > Heligmosomoides > Heligmosomoides polygyrus. Next base: position 12,681,780 of record OX375866.1, read on the forward strand.
CAGGAAGGCGGCCATTTTGTATTGCTAAAACAGGGATGGCGCGCCATGTCCGCGTTCGGAACTTCGTGATTTTTATTCGATTGATAGTGAAATTTCTGTTTGCATGCAGTTTCACACTTGCACGCGGTGCAACACAAACAGTTGTAAAAAAGATACACATATTCTAACTTTTTTGCTGCATGTAAGCAGTATTTACACTATCAATCAAATGTTGAACTTTTTGAGTGCGTGGCGCGATCCAGTCTTTTGATGCAGGGCATCACTTCCGCCTTAACACTAAGTTTAATTTATGTTTTTTCTCAAAAATAAAAAATTTTATAAAATTATTTCACTCATTCGGAAGCTGAAGTAAAAAATTCAAAAAGTTATTCTAAGTTTTCCTAGAACGAAAATTTTTTCTAACCATCTTGGAGAGTCTTTAATTTAACCTGTAAGAAACTCGTCTCAATTTGGGAGACGTTCATTTTTATTTCAAAGTTCAGCTTAGATGAGTGTCCAATTTGAAGTGAAAAGTGTTCAGTTTGACGTGAAAGCATCCAATTTGATTTGAAAGGTGTCCAATTTGACGTGAACATGGTATACATTTTCGTTCAATGATTTGTAATATTACCAATTGGTGTACGGCAATCTACTCGAGTTCATGGCGCGATCTCTCTTTTTAATACACTAAATAATTGCTGCTTTCCTGCGCTTTAAAACAACGTTTAATTTATTGTTTTTCCTTAAATAGTGAAGTTTTTTTTTATAAAATTTCAAACAGTGCATTCACTTACTGGGTCAGGTGAATTAAACAACTATGCAAAAAGGCTATACTAGATTTTCTTTGAAGAAAAACTTGCAAAAATGCCATCAGCCATGAATGGAGTTCCTAGACCAAATTTTCCCGACTTCTGTTTGGATGACCAGCTTTCTAGGGCTCGAAATAAGTGTTAAAGTTGCAGTACCGCCGAGGTCAACCAAGCTTCCCTGCTACCAGGGTCGGTGAATTTGTACCGGGAAGGATAGAGCGCTGACTTAAAACTAGAGGGCGTATCCCACAAGGGGATCGATTAGCATTGCGATTTACCTTTATGGTAAGTGTCCAAACTGCTTTTACAAGCCCCTAGTCACCAAGGCGCTTTTCCAGTCCAATTTCCGAGCTAAGTCGTTCGTCACCTGGTGGTGGCCTTTTTGCAGCGGGACTCCTTGAGAAGTCGGCATTTACCTCAAACCCGTTAGGACGCCAGTAATTTCATGTAACCGACCATTGTCGGCCGGTTCCAGAGCACTCTTCTGCTTTTCGGAAAAAGAATTGGAAAATGCCGTCTCTTTCTGTGTGTGGAGTGTGATCTATAGCGAAGAACGCCTTCTGTGAAAAAACTGCTGAATAATGGCTGCAGCTAAACTAGCTTCATCTTTCCTAATGCGATTTTACAAGCTCTATCCATTGTCAGCCTTATTTTAAAAATTATAAAAAAAATTCGTATAACAAAGCAATGTGAAAGCAAAAAGCATAAAATTATACTTTTTGCCTAATTTGCCTAATTAATTTTTGCCTTCTTTTTCACCACATATCTCCATACGAACCTTTTTTTACCCAAAACACCTCATCGATGGCTCATCAGTGAAAGCGAAGGAGTTACCACTTCTTTTAAATGTGCAAAATTATTAACTAGGATCCTCAAAATTTTATTTTCAACGAAAAATGATTTTAAACACTTTCAATGAATAAATAAATAAATTAATATGCATTCCAAATGCCTCTATTACATCCTGTAGAAGTGAAGTGCGTGGCTCATACCAGAAGGGGATTGTTTAACCCAAACATCCTTTAGCATTTATCTTGCGCACTTTGTATTAATTGTGTACATTAGTTTAATTTTTTTTTGCACTCAAACTGCCTAGACGACATCCCAGCGCCTAAGACGCCGAAATGGGAGCGTGCAGCACAGTCGGAGGAGGCGCGACTGTCGCATGCACCCGATACCAGGTTCCTGGTTCGGATTTCCCGCCCAGGCCAACCAAGCCTTCAATCCCTCCGGGGTCGGTGAATTATTACCCGACTTGTCTAGGAGGGATAAAGCGCTGACTTGTTCATCGACTGGCCACCGCAAGTCATTGTATGGCCAAGTACGCATTCATGTCGCTCTCCAATTACTGACTATGAGTTTTGCTACGATCTCAAATCTTATAAAAGCTTCCTAAACATTTAGGGTCAAAGGATTGAAAAACACTCAGACTGCAGCATATGTTTTTGGTTTTGCCTACTTTTGTTTGTTTAAGGAGCACAACCTGTGCAATAAATGAAATGAAATGAAATATCGCCTCCACGACATCCCGTAGAAGTAGAATGCGCTGGCGCATCCCAAAAGGGATTGAGTAACGCCGTCCTTTATCCTTTCATCCTTAAGAAATGAAGCTCGTGTTTTCGCCTCCAAGCCTAGCCGTTACAGAGTGGTCTCTCAAGTACCCTTGTGATTTGAGAAAGTTATGTGCGCTCCGTGGGGCTAGCACCTGTCTGGCGGGTTTCGCATGCGTTTACTCAGACTCCTGAAGAGCCGTCTTTCAAGTGCAAGAAATTTCGGATCTATCCTAGTCCGGGGGGGCACATAACTAAAAAGTATTATATGTAACAAATTCACTTGAGATTTATCGAGCGACTCCTACAGAACAACACAGGACCCTAAACAAGAAAAACTCACCAAGAAAAAAAAACAAACAATTGCATTTGTTGCGGTTGTAAGCCATCGAAGTTGTGTGCCCTCCTCACTATGTTAGATCCTGGTTACAACATGTCAGGCGGTGGTCAGTACGCGGTAGCCTCCATTGCCTTACTCTTTGCCTGCCGAGCAGGGGTGTGCGTAATTACGATTTACGATTTACGATTTTACGATTTACGGTGGTTTTTGGCAAATTTTTTACGATTTACGATTTACAACATTTCGGGTCGTAATTCGTAAATTTTCGTAAATGTGATCTTCGGTCCACGGATGACAAACGTCCACATAATGTGATACGATTCGGATTATGACGATGTACTCACTTTTAAAGACTTCCCTCATAGCCCATTTCTATTTCCTATTTACTTTTTTATGTTCTGCTGTGGCGTTTTGACACAACAACGCAGCTTTGTGGATAGGCCGCTCGAGTTAATTCCTGGCAATGGAACTGGGGTAGCCTTTTTTCTGGTCACATCCGAGTTGTCTGAGTTCCAGTTTACAGAAAGACATGAAAATTCTCCTTGCACTGGAATGAAGACGATCATCTGCTGAACCATATTCTATGCTGCAACCACCACATAGACGACTCTTTCCAATGCACACGAGTAGAACTCATGCAAAGCCGTCAAGGAATATTGGACTTGAGCGCAGAATCAGGCTAGGGAAGGGACTCCAGGGTGGGTGAGATCCAAGCTGCTCGTGTGGAAACTGCCTTCGTCGCTCAGGGGGAGTCCGCAGCTGGATTCTGCGCTCTTCGAGCGCAGAATCAGGGTAGGGAAGGGACTCCAGGGTGGGTGCGATCCAAGCTGCTCGTGTGGAAACGGCTTTCGTCGCTCAGGGAGAGTCCGCAGCAGCACCAGCAGAACCAGGCCAGAAAACGCCGCTCAATGACGCCAAAACCCCTCAAATCTCAACCACTCAATTGAAATTCAAAAAGCACGCAACGCTGCAGAACCGAACCCCCGACCTCCCTCCCATGGAGCAGCGCAACATCCACTGCCTCACGGCCCGCTTGCTGAGGCAGCCGTCGCTGGCATACAAGATGTCGCAGCGCGATCCACGACGCATCGACAGCAGCCGCCCGCTACAGTATCCCGCAAACCTGCAGGCCGTGTTCGTCCACGTCAGCCACGCAACAATCACGGCAGCCGCCGATGAGGTCTAAGTAAGGCCATCTTTCATTCCAGAAGTTGTGCTGGCCTTCAAAAATGATAAGGGACAAAGCATGACGTTAGCCAGTCCCTGTTTGAGATGCGCCATCCATTCTTTCTACCTCTGTGGGATACCGTAGAGGTCATTTGGGTGTATTTGCCCTATAGAATAAATTGCGGTTGCCGCCGATGTAGAGGTCAGTGTTTTATCCTTCCCAGGCAAAACAGGAATTCACAACCAGGAGGTATGGAAGACTTGATTGCCCGTGGTAGGATCCTAATCAAGAACTATTCTGGAGCACGCGATAGCCATCCTCCTACGACTTCTCTACCATGGGTTTCCCTTATGTTTAAAATGCACCTTGTATTAGTCAGTTAAACCACTTTCAATTCAAGCTGCACCCTTCTCTACTTTACTTCTAAAGAATGCCACACAAATATCTTCTTTTATAATTTGAAGTCAAAAATCCGACTATGATGAGTGTCCAAAATGTGATTATACTCTTTCAATCGTCACACAATTCCTTCCCGTCTGCTGCAAAAATGCTGTTGGGTACAATTCAAAATGTGAGAAGGCTCAGAACTTTAGGTGTGTCATACCATAGAAATGTGCCATGCGCTCACTCAGTGGGATGCTTGTTGGATTATTTGAGCAAATACTGTTTTCTTCGAGTTGACCAGCGATCAATTTTTTTTTTTGGTTTTGAATGGAATGGCTCTTGTTGGTTTATTCGGAGTTGTTGCGGTTGTTTCTACAAAGTCATAGTTTTATATGCAAGCCAATGGCTAGTAGAATGATAAACATTTTTGGTCGTCCAAGCAGTGTAAGCTTTTTATTTGGGCACCCTGTATAGGCGCCTTTTAAGATAGCGTTTCTGAACAAGCACTTTATTTTGATTCTCCAAGAACTTGTCCAGCTTGATTTGAAAGGTGCTAGTTGATTTTAATGGCTTCCATCTTAATTAGAAAAGTGTCCAGCTCAAGCTGAAAACATCTCAATAAAACATAGTTAGCTTCGATTAGCTTTGAAATAATAGAAAAAACAAGGAAATTAGATGCATTATAAGTCAGGCACCTCTTACGATTTACGGTTTACGATTTACGACGATTTTTCGTAATTATGATTTACGATTTACGAAATTTCGGATTTCATTTACGCACACCCCTGCTGCCGAGGCGGTTGTAAGAATCGCAGTAGTTTAATTTTTTTTGTTCGCTTGTTGGTTCTTTCTTCCTTTTAGTTCCTCTCGAGTCCTTCAGGAGTCGCTCGGTAAGTCTCATGTCGATTTGTTAGATAATTTTTAGATATGTGCCCCCCGGACTAGGATAGATCCGAAATTTCTTACCGGTCCAATGCATAGAAAAAGCACTAAAATGCCCATGTGCTGCTAGAGCTTCCCCTAATGGCAAGAAATCACTGTCCTACCTTCCTCCGGCTAGGCGCCACATGACGTCTTATCGTTTTAGATAAACATCCCCCCTCCCACACCTGTTGTGACGGTCGCGGTGGCAGAGATCGCCGTCCAACCGGCCTGTCTCGTAAATTAGTTCTTCCGAGCGCCAGCAGAGATTACTAGGCGAGATATCATTGTTCTATCGCAGTCCGATTCTTCTGCCGATGATGAATGGTCGATGCTGAAGCGGTCTGTGAGGAAATGAGACATCATTGCCGGCTGTTCGAGCATTAACTGCGACCACAAAAAGTAGCATGTTCTCCGAGGAGCAGATCTTGAATTGCTTATGGCGTGGCGAGATCGCGATCGAGGCTTCTGAGAAAAACTGGTCCGCAGGATTCATTGCTCCGGTCCAATAACGGTCTCGGTAAGTTCGGCTTCATCGCATTAGGCTGAGAGCTAAATGGCTGCTTTGAGAACGAGCACTTAGAAGCCCGAACCCGATCTTAACGTAGACTTCCAACCATGCTAAAGACTTTATATGAGAACAAGGTGCAGGTTTAAAGTGGGATGTCCACCTGTCCATTCTCTTGAAAATCAATAAATTTTCCGATAAAAAACAATCAATATTTTCACATCAGCACGTTGCCTTACATGACTGTGACAAGTGTGCGTCAACTGCCTGACTGTGGCGATAGGTATACTCATTCGAATTTGTGCTGTAGGATCTCGTTTACTCTCCATTTTCTTCCAGGTTTGGCTGTTGATTCTGCCAAAAATTTTTACCATCCTCCCCCCCCCCCCCCAAATAGTAATGCGAACTTAGGCACTCATTCTGCCAACTAGCTGGAGTAAAGGACATATAATTTGCATAGTTGCATTTTATGTTGCTTGTCTTTTTGTTTTTATGGGAATATCATCACAAGGGCGTGTGTAGCGCAGTCGGAGGAGGCGCCGGCTGTCGTGTGCACCCGATACCAGGTTCCTGGTTCGGATTTCCCGCCCAGGCCAACCAATCCTTCCATCCCTCCGGGGTCAATGAATTGGTACCAGACTTGTCTGGGAAGGATAGAGTGCTGACTTGTTCATCGGCTGGCCACCGCAAGTCATTCATTGTATGGTCAAATACTCATTCAAGTCGCCTCCACATCATCCCGTAGAAGTAGAATGCGTGGCGCATCCCAAATGGATTGTAACACCGTCCTTTATCCTTTGCCAATCTTGACCAACAGCTGTAAACCAACACCGTCACATGAGTGGCGAAATATAAGGAATAACGAGCGCAGATAGTTGTAGGGGCCTGCTTATAGTCCGTGACGAGAGCATCAAGACAGACTGATCGCTCGGCAAGAGCATACTACTGATTTTTCCACGCCACTGTACGGTATCAATCGATCCCCATTATAGTTGTGCTCGAATAACCTACTTGAATAGGCATTCAGATGATTTTCGTTCAAATTTGAACATTCGAATTCGAATATTCAAAAAAACCAGTGTGCATTTCTGCTGAAAGTCTTCCATAAATTGCCAGCACATGTGATTGTGCTGGCCAAATACGCACTCAGATCGCCTCCACGTCATCCAGTAGAAGTAGAATGCGTGGCGCATCCCAAAAGGGACTGAGTAACGCCGTCTTTTATCACTTTAACCATTTTAAAATTTATTCCTAACATTAGTGGCTTGTCTGAAGAAGTGGAAGGCAGAAGCGACATATTTATTTATTTTTATTTATTTATTTATCTATACGTGGAGATCCACCCAAAAAAAGAACAACAAAACATGACCACTAAAAACAGAGCAGAACATAGAAAACTTATATTGTTACATATACAATTTTCACGTCAGATTGCACACTCTTCTAACCAAGTCTAACGCTTTTGATATCAAATCGAACATCTTCCAAGTCAATACGAGTTTCTTTCACATCAAAGTCTCTAAAAAGGTATGAATAATTTTTTGTTCAAGGAAAGAATTTCTTTGAAGATTTGCTATAGTTCACCTATTCAATAAGTAAACATATGGTTTGGAATTTATAAAATTCTTATGTTTCGAGGAGAAATAATGGATTAAAGTTCGTTTTAAAGAGACGGAAGGCGACCTTTTTATAGTGCTAACAGAAGATATTGCGTCATGCCTTCGTCTAAGAAATTGCGGTTTTTATTCGATTAATAGCAAAATTTTTGTGTGCGTGGAGTTTTACACATGTAAGAGATGCAACAAAAACATTCTGTCTCTGTTTTTTCTAAGTATATTACTCTGTAGGGCTCTGTGGAATGAATGTTTGGGCGGGTGGCGTTATGAATATTTCCGACCTTTTCTGGCTCCGAAGAAAGAAAACTGCAAAACGTCTCCCTCATTAAAGCCGTTAACAATCTTGATCGATAGCTTATCAAGAACACATTATAATTCGGCAAAAGCAAAAAACTATCGTAAAGATCACACATATCCTTACTTTAGTGCATTATATAGGTAGCATTTACGCTACCAATCAACTTACCGAGTGCATGGCGCGATCTCGTCCTTTAATGCTTTGAATGATTGCTGCTGCGCTTTAAAACAAAGTTTTGTTTTTTATTCTTTTTAAAATGAAAATTTCATAAAAATTATTTCACTCATTCCGACAGCTGAAAAATTCGAAAGTTATACCAAATTTCCCTTGAACAAAAAATTTTTCCGACAAACTTGGAGAGTCTGTAGTTTAACCTGTAAGAAGCTTGTGTTACTTTGGAAGACTGTCATTTTAATTTCAGAAGCATCCCTTAGTTTAGAAAAGTGTGCTATTTGACCAGAAAGTGGTATAGACGTGTCACATACCATTTTCAAACCACAGTGGACACTTTTCAAATCAATTTGGACACTCTTCTAGGCTAGCTTTAGGACTTTTGAAATCAAATCGATGTACTTCAAGTTGAAATTACCCTCAGTCGGGTTCATTTACAAACTCAAAAAGATGGGCGGAATAGTTCTTCTTGTTCAAGGAAAATTTGGTACAACTTTTATTGAAATTTTTTAGTTTACCTGCCTCAATAAGTGCAATAATTTAATAGAATTTTTATTCTCAGAAAAAATAACAATTTAAAAATTGTCTTAAAGCACAGCAAAGAAGCAAGCATATAGCGCACTAGAAGAGCGCGCCGTACATTCAACAAGTTCTACTGCAAAATTTATCTGATTGATAGTGTAAATGCTGCTTAATTGATGTGAGGATATGTATATGGAATGAGGCTATGTGTGTTCTTTACAGTTGTTTTTTATTGTATCATTAACAGGTTCCAAACTCCACGCAAACAAAAGTTCTGCTAAAATCAGTCGAATAAAGATCTTTACGTCTTGGATGAGGGCATGGCGCAATCTCTCCTTTGGCACTAAAAACGGTCGCCTTCCTGCTTTTTAGAACAAGCTTCAAAGCATTATTTTTAAACCATAAAAAAATAAAAAAATATGAGATTTCAAACAATGTGTTCACTTATTGGGGACATGAATTAATAATAGAACATCAAAGGAAGTTATGCTAAAATTTTTCTTGAAAGAAAAATTATTCTAACCGGTTTAGATAGTTTCTAGTTTAATGTAGAAGGAGTTCATTTTAAATGGGAAGAGTTCGCTTTGATTTCAAAAGTCTTAGGATGGCCTAAGAGCGTTCGAGTTGATTTGAGAAGAGTCGAATTCGACGTCAAGATTGAAATATTTTGATTATATTTTGATTTACACATATATTTTTGGGTATTTGATTTTCTTTAAAACAGCCAGCTGATTGTGCTGGTATTTTCCATGCAGTCGCTTCAAGTGTGATGTGGATGGGATATGTGCGTCATTTCACCCATTAATCTTCCTTTACATCAGGTAGACAGCTGGTGAATCATATCTTCAGAAGAACGACATGGGCTTCAGGCAAGAGAAACGGCTAAAGCAGCTGAAGAAGAGTAGTCCGTCCTTCGAGAGACACCAATTCAAGACCCGTTTTCTGTTGCCAAGAGCGAGAACCAGTTCTCCACTTTACCTGCGGATGAAGACTAGGTCTTCTTGCACCTCTGACAAGGACAAGAAAGATGGACGAGTTCTGCAACGAGTCCTAAGAGGCCATTAGCACGTGGCGAGAAAGTGACATCGCCAAGTCGTTGTTAGATCATTGTTCCTTCGTAGTGTGCTGCACTTCTTTTATACATTGGCTCGGTATATAAGTTCTCGGACGTTCGGGGCTCCGAATATTTTACTGTGTAGATTGGCTGTAGCCAAAAGTCAATCATTTCCATCGGTACTGAGCATATGCAGCGAGACCTGCCACGAAATAGTCGTGAGAAGCTTCTCTTCATATGACCACGGCATTCTGAATTCTTGTCATCTCTCTTTATGTGTTTTTTCGAAGTTGTTATCATGGGTTGTTACGTGTCGCGAAGACACACCACGGGAGTGCGGGAATGCGCTGTTGCTTCTACCGTAACCGCGGCAGCCAATCATGAACCGGTCTGATTGGTCGCCGCGATTACGGTAGGAGCAGTGGCGCGTTCCCGCATCCTCGCTTGCATCTTTGCGACATGTACCCATTGATTGCTACTGGTTGGCCCTACGCTCCGATGAGGTCTTGAGTGTTGTGTTTGTGTTTTCCAAACAGTTCCGCTCTAATAGAGAATACGTTAAACATTTTTGACACCCTACCTAAAGGAGGTTTGCTATCATGAGTCCTTTTTCTTCTTCTCGTCTTCCGAATCGAAACGAGCCTTCTACACGTTAAAATAAAGACTCTCAATGATGGCTAGAATTATTTTTATTCCAGGAAAATTTCGTATACCTTTCTTTAAAATACTTTAGTTCAGCTGCCCGAGTTGGTGATAATTTTATAAAATTTTAACTTTTTGGAGGAAAAATAATGAATTAAACTTTCCTAAAGCGCGACAAAGCATCAGTCATTGAATGCATTAATAGACGAGATCGCGCCATGCACTTGAAAATCTCTTTGCGATTTTTACTCGGTTGATAGTGTGAATGCTGCTTACATGAAGCATGAAAGTGAGTATATTTGTGTTCTTTAGAAACGGTTTTTGTTTTATCGTTCACAGGGGTAAAACTCCATGTAAGCAAAAATTTTGCTATCAATCGAATGAAAATCGCGACGTCTTGGACAAAGAAAACATCCCGCAACCTTATTTTCTAGCACCAAAAAATAGCCGCTTCCCTGCTCTTTAAAACAAACTTTAAACCAATATTTTTCCTTAAACACTGGAAATTTCGTAAAATTTCGAGCAATGTTTTCGCTTAATGAGTAGTTGAAATAGAAACCCTTCTTGAAGAGTCCCACGTTTTAGGAGACTTTCTAATTTAACGTGGAAGAATCTCCGTTTTGGTTTTGAAGATGCACAGTTTGATTTCAAAGTGATGCTTGTTTAGAAGAGTGTCCAATTTGAAATGAAAATGGTACATATCATCACGTTAAATTGGTGACTTTCCAAATCAAATTGGACACTCTTTTAAGCTAGCCTAAGACTTTGAAATCAGAGAGGACTTTTCCAAATTGAAATTAGTTTTTACATTAAACTAGAAACTCTCCAAAAACTAGAAACTCTCCAAAAATTTTGGAATAATTAATTTGAGTGATTTTTGATTAAATGATCAATTTTTTGCTCGAAGGAAATTGTAGTAAGACTTTCTTTGAAGTATTAATTTATCTACTCAATGAGTGGACAAAATGTTTGAAATTTTACAAAATTCGTATTTTTGGTGAAAATGATGCTTTAAAACTTTTTTAAGAGCAGAAAGGGAGCTATTCTTCAGTGTTAAAAGGAGAGATTGCGCCATGCCTTTGTCCAAGACGTTACGATGTTTACTCGATTGAAAGCAGCATTTCTGTTTGCATGAAGTTTGACAGCTGTTAACGGTACAACAAAAACCACTATAAAGAACACACTTATCCCTACGTTAATGATTTATGTAAGTGGCATTTACACTTTCTATCAAATAGAAGTTATGGCGATGTTAACAAAATTTATTATTCTTTCTCAACAAATAAAAATTTTAAAATTATTACACTCATTCGGGCATCTGGACTAAAAGACTTTAAAAAGTTATACCAAATTTTCCTTGAACAAAAAATCAAAAACTCTGCTCAAGAATCATGAAGAAGTTATTGAGTCTGCAAATTAACATGCCCGAAGGCCATTTCTGTTTGGAAGAGTTCGCTTCGATTTCAAAACTCTTAGGCTTAGGCTTAGAAGGGTGTCCAACTTGATTTGAAAAGTGCTCAATTTGGCGTGAAAATTGTATAGCTCGGTAGGTTACTTTGCAGCGTGAACCTGTCACAGTCGTCCAACAGGGTCTGCTTAAGCTCGAGTCGCTGTCGAATATTGGCCAATGAGTGGCCGAAACAAGTGCTGCCTCGTGGCAAAAACCCTTATGCGATGCCTGCACCAGTTCCAGAGGAGTTCTTCGAGTCACGCGCTCTTGTACCGAAATCCGCTGATGGTGGCCCATCGAGGGACGATACGATCTGGGACGGCTTCTTCTGTCCTCCGCGCCGCCAAATTCCGCTCTGCCGACGGCGAGAGCCGCTCGGCAGACGGTGTTCGCTCGCCCTGCCGACGAGGCTGGCGACGAATTTTTGTTCTTTCGCGAGTCTGAAATTTCCGCTGCACTTCTTGCCCTTCGCATTCAATTTCCTCGAAAAACCACTGTAAATTCACCTGGGGCGGGTCTCGTCGAACGGGTTGTTCGACTGCTCTTCGCACGATGGCGTGTGGCCTCGCTTTTTTTCGACATGATTCGCTTCACTGACAAAAAGCCACCGCTGCCAAAGCAAATTAGAACCGGCAACACTGCACGCTTTCAAGTGGCTAATATACCCGGCCGACACCAACTCCTCCTCGTCCATGGTCGACGAAAAAAGCGCCTTTGATGTGCTGAGCTGTAGCGATGCTTTTTCCGCGAGTTTCCGTCGCTTCCGTCACCGTTCATCATCGCTAATTTGTCGGTGTCGTCGTTACCGAAAGGCGTTCCATTTTTTCTCGTATATGGACTTGATTGGAAGCAGACCGCGGCTGGGCGAGACAGAGCGATTTATGACGACTTGCGCAACGTTTCTGAGAAACTGCGAGCGGTGCCGTTGCTTGAATTTGTAGCCGGTGAAGGTCGGCATGTGTCAACCCTTCAGAATGCGCCTCGCATTCTGTTTCACCGGTGTGTTGTGAAGACCTTTGAATGCGTAGATTTCGCCTGTAGAATGCATGCGACAGGCGGTAGTTACACTGCTGACCATATTAGTTTTTCTCCTTTTTACCACAGACTATGTAAGCCTTTTGATTAGCCTGAGTGGGCTTAGAATCTTTGATCAATTCTAAGTGCTGGCGACAGTTGACACTTCTTTCGTCTGCGCTAGGACGCTAGGACACTGTGGTTTCATGGACAGTGGGGGTCCAGATGTAGCAAGATGACCTTCTTTTTAGATCTCACTTTAAAGGATAAAAGTACAAAGGACGGGATCTATCCTAGTCGAAGGGGGGCATGTAATTATTTGCGTCTCCAATCCCTTCTTTTGGCTTCGAAGACATCTTCAGCTGCTTTCTCATCGTTCTTTCATTTGAATTCAGGAGATGTGATTGTGAATATAAGATGACGCACGCTTCTGACACTTTGTGGTTGCTCCCCCCCCCCCCGATTAGGATAGATCTGAATGCATACTTGGCCATGCAATGGCTTGCGATAGCCAGCCAATGCACAAGTCAGTGCTCTAACACATTTGCTTAAGCCAGAAGCGGGCTATGCGCTGTTACAGGATGTTTGTTGCGATCAAAAGTCTTGCGTCAGGCGGGACTCGAACCTGCATCTTCTGCTTTCCGGGCAGCGATGTTCGCCTTACACCACCGGCGCTTTTTCGCTTTTTAACCGCACGTAATATCCGCGATATCCTCGAGGTCTGTCAGCACCCACCCGTGATACGGGGATCTTCTGCTGTGTGTTAAAGCATTGTTACTAGTAAGGTCTTCAGCTTAACCGGTTCCATGCAGATATCAGCGGCCGGCCCATCCCCGTATCACGGCTGGGTGCTGACAGACCTCGAGGATATCGCGGATGTTACGTGTGGTCAAAAAACGCCAGTGGTGTAAGGCGAACATCGCTGCCCGGAAAGCAGAAGATGCCGGTGCGAGTCCCGCCTGGCGCAGGACTTTTGATCGCAACAAAACATCCTGTAACCAGCACAGGTCAGTGCTTTCCAGACAAGCGTGGTACCAATTCACCGACCCGGAGGGATGGAAGGCTTAGTTAGTCCGGTCGAAAAATCCGAGTCAAGGGCCTGATATCGTCTGCACGCGACAGACGGCACCTCCGCCGACTGTGCTACACGCGCACATTCAGCTAAAATTAGCTTTATAGAACCATTTGAGCTGAATTTCAAGACTGAAATTGCAAGACCAAGAAGTGTACGGCTTTTTATTGGACTGGAGGTCATTACTGCTCGAACAAATATATTCGATTAATTACTCGAATAGAAACGGAAAAAAATGGAAGTTCGTCACCAAATACTCCAGACAGGATGCGATGGGATTCTGCAGCAGTTGTTCCTCGTTTGAAATCGTACAGCAAGCAAACCAGCACTCGGTACTCGATCATTGTTCATCTTTAAAAAACCTCTAAAAGGCCCAACGAATTGGAACGAAACTTTGGTGAAAGATACCTTCGGAAATACCTTTAAACATGTAAAGTTACATGATCCGAGAAACAGCAATAGCAGAAGAATGATAAGTCGAAAGCAGGCGGCATTTCTAATCCGACAACCTAATAAAATAATCCAGAAGAATATAAGGCGTAGCGCACACCGATATTAAAGGATAAAGCATAAAGGATGGCGTTACTCAATCCTTTTTGGGATGCGCCACGCATTCTACTTGTAGGGATGTCGTGGAGGCGATTTGAATGCGTATTTGGCCATAGGGCCAGCCGATGAACAAGTCAGCGCTTTATCCTTTCCAAACAAGTCTGGTACCAATTCTCCGGTCCCGGAGGGATGGAGGGCTTGGTTGGCCTGCGCGGGAAATCCGAACCAGGAACCTGGTATTGGGTGCAGGCGGCAGTCGGCGCCTCCTCCGACTGCGCTACACGCGCCCACACCGATATTAGAGACGAATTTTCTATTCTGTTCTGTTGTCGAAAACTGGCATGGGATTTCTTGCTTCGTTGTTTCATTAGATACTGCAATGAGCCTGATTGAGTGTGACAGCAGAGGGCGGTCCACATAGGCAAGGAACTATGGAACTAACTCCCCTATTGCTTTCGGCAACGAGCAAAGAAGGAAAAAGAAGCTGAGGGATTCCCGTGAACGACACGTCAAGTAGAATCCTTGACGAGACAGGACAAGCGTCTTCCTTTCACTGATTCATGTATATGAAAAGGATGAAGAGTGAAGGTGGTCATCAATATGCCTTCTCTCCGGATGCCCTATGCACGCTCGTCTTGCAGGCATTTTGGATATTCATTTAGACCATATAAAGACTTCTGGTGTTGACCATGGAACAAAACTGCGACAACGATAACTCTGAAATCCCTGACGGTCAACCACGAGTGAACTTCTGGCGAAGTAAAACGGCATTTATTGATAGGTTACGGAATTTTCGCTCACTGGTGACCGACCTTCCTTAGGTAGTAGAACAGGATTTTAAAGACGAGCCTTCACAGTTTGCTTCTCTTTGCACTGTCACGCTTCCTACGCAATTGAGAAGATTACGCGTCACCTTACGATACTCTTCTTTCATTAGTAGTTGACCACTTGGAGCTTCGGAATCATTTTCGCCACAATGTTCCATCGACCTAAGGGCCTGTTCATACTTCGCGACAAGAACGACTCGTCGCCCGTGCAAAACACGCATATCGATCAAAACTGAGCGCGCGCCGCCGAAAAATGTTCATACTCGGGCGCCGACGCTGTCGTTCCAGTCGCTCTTGTCCCCTGTTCGAACTTGCCGGTTCTGCGCACGCCGCGCACGCTATGCGCGCTGCGCTCTCGTCGCTTTCATCGCCCGTGCAAAACATGCATATCGATTAAAAACGGGCGCGCGCAGGCGCTGTCGCTTCAGTCGGACAGGTTCTATGCAAGGGACACTCAGTTGTTTGCCGGGTGAGCCTATATTCGGAACTAGTTAAAAGTTCCGACTACACCGACAAGACTTCAGCCGAAAATTTTTTTTTGCTGAATCCTTGTATAGGGGGGTTATTTGGGATGCTGATCACGAATCGGATATCCGTTTTTCACGATTCGGTCGGAGACCACCCATACCGATAACGTGGGTCGTCCAGGCAGGGTCACCGATTTCGCTGAAACTTCGTCTAGGGGGTTATTTGGCGTGCTGAACACGAATCTGACATCCGTCTTTCGTTTTACGCTGGAGTACGGTATGTTACGGTAGGTACGGGTAACTAAGGCTGCCGAGGTCATAGTCACCAATTTTGCCCAAACTTCGTCTAGGGGGGTTATTTGGGATGCTGATCACGAATCTGGCATCCGTTTTTCGTTTCACGCTGGAATACGGTAGGTACGGGTGACTAAGGTAATGGCCACCGATTTCGCCCAAACTCCGGCGTAAAACGAAAAACGGATGTCAGATTCATGATCGGCACCCCAAATAATCCCCTAGGCGAAGTTTCAGCGAAATTGGTGACCTTGCCTGGACCACCCATGTTAACGGTATGGGTGGTCTCCGACCGAATCGTGAAAAACGGATATCAGATTCGTGATCAGCAGTCCAAATAACCCCCCTAGACAAAGTTTCAGCAAAAAAAAACTTTTCGACCGAAGTCTTGCCCGTGGAGTCGGAACTTTTAACTAGTGCCCTACATTCTTGTGAATGATTGAGAAAACTGAATGTATGGCGCAGTCCTGACACCTCTCTTTCTTCCTTGTTCTTTTTGCTTCTTTTTTCTGCCTACTGAATATCAACACTTACTTGCCCTTCCTTGCTCTTTCTCTTTCCTTTTTCTTCCAAATGAATTTCAAAAGAGATCAATTAATGAAGTGCAGGAGGCTTATTAGCACCAAAATAAATGGCTGTAGGAGTTTCTCTCAGGTTGGTGCAAAAAATGCAGGTTTTTTGTTTTTTAGTTTCACACTATTTTTTTCTAAATATGCTGATTTTTATAAGGCATGCTCTAAAGCTTGTTTTATTAGTTTCAACACTATTTTTTTCCTAAATATGCTGATTTTTATAAGGCATGCTCTAAAGCTTGTTATATGCGCTTTCTAAATATGCATATGGAATTTAAGTCAAGTCGCTTACTTGAAAGTTTCGATTTTATTGTAAGATGTCTAAACGCGATTTTCCTCAAATTTACCTCTACGAGTTGAAACTGGGCTGAACTTCCGCTCAAATCGCTCGAAATATCAGCGAAGTATGGTGCCAGGGAAGTATCAGCAAATGCACAGTGGTTCCAAAAGTTTCTTGCCGGCAACACCAGCCTTGAAGGCGAACCACATGGCAGCCATTGGTGATGATCCATTGAAGGCGTCAGTCGAAGCTGATCCGCGCAAAACCGCGCGGTATGTTGCCGAGGACCTCGACGTCAATCACACTACAGTTGTTGGCTATTTGAAGCAAATTGGGAAGACCAAGAAGCCGAATTGACAGAGTGTCAGAAAAATCGACGTTCTGAGACATGGTCTTCCATCTTTTGCGCAATGCCAACAGTCCGTTTCTCGAACGAATTGCCACTTGCGATGAGAAATGGATACTTGACGATTGCAGACGACGTTCGCCTAGTGACTGAACCAAAAGAAGCTCTTCGACATCATCTAATGTTGGAAAATTTGACGAAAATCGCGTTTAGACATCTGAAAATAAAATCCAAATAATTGTTTAAATAAGCGAATGGGATTAAATTCCATATGCATATTTAGAAAGCGCATATAATAAGCTTTCCAACAGTGTGTAACGCCTCATGAAAAGTCTTCGTTTAAAAGATAGTGTTGAAACTAATAAAACAAGAAACCTGCGTTTCTTTTGCACCATCCTAATATATCCCTCTCCACTTGGTTGTTGCTATTCACTAGCGGGTGGCGCAGTCGTAGGAGGCGCCGACTGTCGTCTGCACCCGATACCAGGTTCCTGGTTCGGATTTCCCGCCCAGGCCAACCAAGCCTCCCATCCCTCCGGGGTCGGTGAATTGGTACCAAACTTGTCTGGGAAGGATAAAGCGCTGACTTGTTCATTGGCTGGCCACCGTAAGCTATTGTATGGCCAAATACGCATTCAAATCGCCTATACGACATCCCGTAGAAGTAGAATGCGTGGCGCATCCCAAAGGGGATTGAATAACGCCGTCCTTTATTCTTTTATCCTTCATCACGGCTTAGGGGGAACTCCCTTAGCCTGATCGAAACTTCCATTCCTTACGATTTCCGGCGAGTTGCATCCAGTGAGACAGACCGGATTCCCAAAACGATCTCGGGAATGAGTCTGTTGCCCATCTTGTCGGTGGTCCTCATAATGGCCTCTCCTTGCTTCTTGGAAGCCATTCGGTATCCCGTGCACTTCGTCGGCCGTCCGCTTGGGCGGAGTATGTGATCAGCTCAATGATGCTTCTACATCCTCATCCATCGGGTGGGCTAAACGCGACATCTCCCTTAGGTCTGACCAGGATACTATCTCAACGGTAGGTCGGAACGGCGCAAATGTTGTATATGGGCAGAACCGCCTCTCTCTGGGAAGTAACAAACTGCAGGTATCTCGACCCCAATACAACTCTGCGCAGAGTTAGGGGCGACGGAAGTCGCGGGTTGGCGCCCTGTTGATTCAGGTGCTCCACAGCTGACGGGCGCGCGCGGGATGAAGGCTCGTATCGCGGCTAAGAGCAGTGCTCAGGTGGCGTAGTAGGGAAGAGCTCGGGCTCGTAAACGCGGGGTCGGGGTTTGGATCCTGCGGATTGCGTTCGTTTTGCACTTTTGCAAGATCCATGTTTATCATATAGGTAATCCACCTAGGGGTATTATAGTGTGTTATAGAGCATGTTTACATGTAACATATGCTTCAAACTACAGATTAGCTAAAATGTTCACTTCTGCGTGTCACTTATTTTAAGCCTATTTTGTGTGAAGCTGTAGTTATGTAACGATAGATATTTTGTGGAACTAGTTAAAAGTTCCGACTCCACCAACAAGACTTCGGTCAAAAAATTTTTTTCGCTGAAACTTCGTCTAGGGGGGTTATTTGGGGTGCTGATCACGAATCTGACATTCGTTTTTCACTGTTCTGTCTCTACCTGCCGTCGTCGGCATAAACTTCAAGAATGTAATCATGTGCCTTCCTGTATCTATATTATTCAGCCGAATCGTGAAAACGGATGTCAGATTCGTGATCAGCACACCAAATAACCCCCCCCCCCTAGACAAAGTTTCAGCGAAAAAAATTTTTTGAGCGAAGCCTTGTCGGTGGAGTCGGAACTTTTTACTAGTGCCACAAAATATCTATTGTTACATAACTATAGCTTCACACAAAATAGGCTTAAAATAAGTGACACGCAGAAGTGAACATTTTAGCTAATCTGTAGTTTGAAGCATATGTTACATGTAAACATGCTCTATAACACACTATAATACCCCTGGGTGGATTACCTATATGATAAACATAAATTTTGCAAAAGTGCAAAACGAAAGCAGTCCGCAGAATCCAAACCCCCGACCCCGCGTTTACGAGCCGGAGCCCTTCCCTACTACGCCACCTGAGCACTGCGCTTAGCCGCGATACGAGCCCTCATCCCGCGCGCGCCCGTCAGCTGTGGAGCACCTGAATCAACAGGGCGCCAACCCGCGACTTCCGTCGCCCCTAACTCTGCGCAGAGTTGTATTGGGGTCGAGATACCTGCAGTTTGTTACTTCCCAGGGAGAGGCGGTTCTGCCCATGTACAACATTTGCGCCATTCCGACCTACCGTTGAGATAGTATCCTGGTGAGCTTCGCAAACTTAGCTGTTATTGTTGGCTTAATCTTGTATTGAGATTAGATCTTTCCAGTGCACAATGAGTCCGACTGCATCGATGAAGATATTGCCTTCTAGTCAGGCCACTGTGTGGCATATTCCTGGCGGTAAAAACTTATTGAGAGATCTATTGGGATCTCCTGTTTAGTTTGTCCCACGAATTGAATTGCCTAGTATCCTTGCTGCGCGCTTCGTGAGAGATATTTCAGAAGTTAGGAGGTTCATCATGTTCAGCGCTCTTCTGAGATGGAAGTAGGGATCCTCTTGCTGTAGAATGAACCTTAATGGCTTCACCGTTCCTGTCCCACTGGTTATCCGTGACTTTCGTTTTGTTCTTGCTCATCTACAGGCCGGAAACTCCTTTCTCATTATCTCCATTAATACCTCCCCCCCCCGTACTAGAGGAGATATATACAGTGTTCACGTCGGTTTGGACACTCTTCTGAACAAGGCTAACGTTTAAGAAATCAAATTGAACAACAACTTTCAAATCAAAGCGAGATCCTTCGATATTAGATTAAAATAATTTTTGTTCAAGGAAAATTTTATTATACATTTTCTAGAAGTTTTACTTAACTTACCCAATATGTGCTGTTGTTTGAAATTGTTTGAAATTCTATAAATTTGTTTTTGAAAAAATAATAGTTCAAAGCTTGTTTCAAAGAGTAGAAATTCTGCTATTCTTTGGTGTCAAAGGAAGGGATTACGCCATGTACTCATCCAAAACGTCGCGATTTTTATTCGATTTTTTATTCGATTGATAGCAGAATTTCTGCTTGTATGGAGATGCACACCTGTATACTATATTTAAAAAATTTGTAAAACACACATACACACATCCTCACCTTGATGCATTGCATTGATAGCAGCATTCTCACTATGAATCAAATAAAAATCGCGACGAGCGTTTCATGGGCGTGGTACGATATCGTTTTTTAATGCATGAAACTGATTCTGCCCTACATGTTGTTACAGGATGTTTTGTTGCGATCAAAACTCTTGCGCCAGGCGGGACTCGAACCCGCATCTTCTGCTTTCCGGGCAGCGGTGTTCGCCTTACACCACCGGCTCTGTTTGATCGCACGTAACATCCGCGATATCCTCCAGGTGGTGTAAGGCGAACATCGCTGCCCGGAAAGCAGAAGATGCGGGTTCGAGTCCCGCCTGGCGCAAGAGTTTTGATCGCAACAAAACATCCTGTAACAACATGTAGCCTCTCTACCAGCCGCTCCAGGCTCAAGCTAATGTGTTAAGACATTGTTACTAGTAAGGTTTTCAGCTTAACCGGTTCCATGCTGATATCAGCGGCCGGCCCAACCCCGTATCACGGGTGGGTGCTGACAGACCTGGAGGATATCGCGGATGTTACGTGCGGTCAAACAGCGCCGGTGGTGTAAGGCGAACATCGCTGCCCGGAAAGCAGAAGATGCGGGTTCGAGTCCCGCCTGGCGCAAGAGTTTTGATCGCAACAAAACATCCTGTAACAACATGTAGCCTCTCTACCAGCCGCTCCAGGCTCAAGCTAATGTGTTAAGACATTGATTCTGCCCTGTTGCGCATTCAAACTAAATTAGTTAATTATTCTTTCTTTAAAAAAAATTATGAAATTAATACGCCCATTCGGGCAGTTGTGCTAAAACTTGCAAAGAAAAAAGGCTTAATTACCCAAGTTTGATGACCAACGATCTGTTAAAGACCAGAGGTGTGCACCCGCATTTGCGCGAACTAATCATCGGAAGAAATCAGAAGGATTCAGGAAATGCGAGGGAAAATGGGACGTCGCAGGGGCTGGTAGTACAAACATACAAGTTTTCGACGCGCGCGCGGCGGCCTCTGCCGCACGCGCGATGAATCGCCACTGACGCATTGCTCCTGGGTGAGCTGTCATGGTGGAAACGGAGCTCTAACAAACCCCAAGTTATGCTGTATTGTATCTGTATCTTTTAGAAATGAAGCTTCGTGTCATAAAAGAACCCAAAATCGTTTCACAATAGCAGCAATTGTCTATTGCTTGTATTAGTCCCAGTTTATACTTGCGCCGCCACGATCGCCATAGATATCGATTTTTCGCGTCGCCCGGTCGATATCTATTCTGACCATGGTGCCGCGCCGCGCAGCGGCTCAAGTGTAAACTAGGGCTTAGGTCATCCAGTTCCCACCCAAAATAACCCTTTCCTTTAATTAAGTGCAGCGAAGGACCCTCAAATAGCTGAGCAGAGGTATCTATAGCACATTATGCAGTTAAAAGAGCGTTAGACTTCGTAACTGTAGCAGCATACACTATGTAGATGTCGCGCTTGCCGCAGCAGTCGCCGCGGCTGCCGTGCGCTTTTGTATGTTCAGCTTGCTCCCCACGTCGCAGGCGATCACCAGGGTTCGCCGATAACCCGAGATGCTGACAAGAAGCTCGATCAGAAGCATGGAGACACTGTTTTCGAGGGTTATCTGACCGACATTCCATGTCTCTGGTCGCAACGTGGGCCACGCTCTCGTCACTGTCTTGCACCATGAATCAAATTAAAATCGCGACGTGCTCTTTGAGAGCATTGTGCGATCTCGTTTTCTGATGCACTAAATAATTGCCGCCTTGCTTTAGAACAAAATTTAATTTACTTTTCTCAAAAAGATAAAAATCGTATAAAATTATTTCAACCATTCGGGCAGCTGAACTAAAAAACTGCGAAGAAAGAAAAAGGTTTAATTACCCAAGTTTGAGAAAGGCTTAAGAAAGGTTCGCTTTGAGAAAGGTTTAGGAAAGAAAAAGATTTAATTACCTAAGTTTGAGGGACAGCTATGTGCAACAAAGGGTGTTAAGCCTATAAAAATTTGCAAAGAAGGTTATACAAAATTTTTCTTCCTTGAACAAGAAATTATTCTAATTATCTTAGAGATTGTAGTTTAACCTGCAAGAAGTTCGTTTTGATTTGGAATATGTTCTCTTTGATTTCAGAACCGCCAGGATTATTTAGAAGAGTGTCCAACTTGACATGAGAAGTGTCCAATTACAGGGTGCGTAAAAAGTGTTGACGCAGTAAATGGCGATTGTGGAAATAGTAATGCGCAGTAAGTTTTAAAATATTCACTTGAGAAATATGGAAAATGATCTTGCAAACACGATAGAATAACTCTTAATCGTTTTTGGCTCCTTTACTGAGAATACAGGAGCGAAAACGACGGAAAAATTCATGAGCACGCGCCGCAAGTACTCGCTTAGATTTCGTTCCGTGCTTTGAACAGGGTAGCCTTCTGCGACTGGTCACTTCTGCTGAAAGTAACCCAGACCTCATTCTCCAAAATCACCTAGAAAGAGTAATCCAGCGGATTCACGTTTAAGCTGTGCTCGTCTGAGAAGCTGTCCACACCTGCGCGCCTTATCCGTTTGCCGTTATCGGACAAAGATTGATAAATTTGGATTTGAACGTTATCGTGCTTGAACATCTTGTAATCATCATCTGTTATGACAGAGCCGTGGCTGGCGTTAGGGTTGCTGGCCTCTTTCCTCACCAACCGTTTCGAACAGCGCCAAATTCTCTTGTTAAGGAAGTATTCAGCTGTCTGGGTAACAGACAAAAAAGGGCCACCGTAACGGTGACGATCATGTTTCTTCAGTTTTTTCGTGAGTGTTTTTTTTGAGTACAATACAGACAACAAAAATAACACGTAAAAACCTAGAGGGGTAGAAACAGAAAGCTGGAGCTGAAACAAAAAGTAGGTGCGTCAATACTTTTTACGCACCCTGTACATATGAAAAATGTTCAGTTTGATTTGAGAATTTCCCAATTTTATGTGAAAATGGTCGTGCAATTTTAGCCCACACATATTTAATCAATACCCTGCGCTCCATCCATCCATCGTAGATCTCCATTCTAAGTCCAGAGGAGAGTTCGAATCCTTCCCTCGTTAGATGCCTCCAGAAGTCGTCCGAGTGCCACGATTCAACCGGCGCAAAAACGCCTATTACCAGAGACGCGAAACCAGCTCAAGCAGGCCGTTAAGAGCATGCCGAAGCGTCAAACTCATCTGATGACTCGATAACGCTACGTGATTAGCCGCGCCGCACCTAAATGAGATGATGGCTGGACGAACGGTTAGCGGAAAAACGCCGGCAGAATGCGCGCGCAAATCCAGTCCGGCTCGACTACGGTCGACAAGCGACGACGAGGATATAAAGCCCCTTTGGCCGCTGCTCCGAATTACCTGCCCACTTTCAGCGGTTGGGAGCGGGGCTTCATGTCGTCAGACGTTGAACTCTCAAGGCATGCTGCTTCCAGCCCGTGACGAGAGAAGCTAAGCTAGAGAGTGTGGTAGATGTCCACCTTGGGCTGGCTGCAGCTCCAATCTCCTTCCTTTTCTTCAACATTCTAGCCCTTCAAGCGCTACGAGGAAGTCGTTGTTGGTCTCCAGAATGCTGCTCTGATCTTCCACATAGGTTTGCCAAACTCTTGCCGGATCTATCATAGTGCCCTCGGCACTCCATTATTGCCCTGATAACGGCGGCAAACTGGAGGCAAACTAAATAATTTACACAAACACGAACCCGGGCCATGAGACTTCTTTGTAATTTTCTAGTCGGAACAGCTCACACTGTTTTCGTTTATTTCGCTTTTTTTTCGATGCCCTCTCCGACTAGGATAGATCTTCTTTCACTTCTTTGCCTGCCTTCTTTTCCTTACTTGTTCCTTCACCTCCTTTTATTAGTCTCTCAACCAAACTGCCCTCATACTGTCCTACAGTATTCTGTGCGTTTAGCGCAGTCGGAGGAGGCACCGGCTGTCGCGAGCACCCGATACCAGGTTCCTCGTTCGGATCTCCTGCCCAGGCCAACCAAGCCTTCCATCCCTCCCGGTTCAGTGAATTAGTACCATACTTGTCTAGGAAGGATAAGCTACTGACTTGTTCATCGGCTGGCCACCGCAAGTCATTGTATGGTCCAATACGCCGAAAAAATCGCCTCCGCGACATCCCGCAGAAGTAGAATTCGTGGCGCATTCCAAAAGAGTAACGCCGTCCTTTAACCTTTATTGAATAAGCTCCGTCATGTGTATAACAAAAATCTATCCTGGTTCCATTCGACAATCAAGGCCATTGAGCTCATCTACTCTTAGCGGATCGGTTCCAAAATTGAAGATAACTCTTATTCTGAGTCGCTTAGCACAGTGCTCCACATTCTCAAGTTGTATGCATGGCGCGCACTAGTGTTGTAGGGAGCGACACAGTCTTTTGCGCTCTTCTCTTTTTTGGCCTAGAATTAGGTTTTCCCCCATGAAATGAAGAGATGGGACTTCTCTAATAAATTCCATACCTTAGTGTAAAAGATGGCAGGGTAAAAGACTCTGTAATCAATACTGTTGAGATGAGCCACGCACTCTCCCTCTGCGGATATCGTGGAAGCAACTTGAAGGTGTATTTGGATTTTATAGCGACTCGTAAGGATAAAATATTCGGTTGGCTTGAGCTTACTCCGAACCAGGAACCTCGATTCGGGGTGCATGTGGCAACCGGCGCCACCTCCGATCGTGCTATCATACGCCTTTCTTTCTTCTTCTTCCCAATTTTTTTTTATGAATTGCATTTCCATTAGGTTTACATTATGCTAGAAACTTCGCCTAGAGAGCCTTGGACTCCCGACGAATATGGAATCAGTTCATGGTATTACGACGGTGTATGGTAGGTATGGGACAGCTCACTATGGAAAAAAGGAGCTTGATTCAGCATCTCAAACACCCTTGCTCCCTTTTCCCAATATGCGGCGAATTTTGGGCAGAATCGGTGTTCATGAGTCCTTACCTTTACTCTCCCGTATTTAGCGTAACCTACCGTATTCGATCAAATTATTCAAAACGGATGTCAAGTTTCTGATCAGCACCTCATATAGCACATTGGACGAAGTTTAGGCGGAAATTTTTTTCTATCTCTAATCGTAAGAGTACATTACTGCCAACACGAATCTGGTCTCCTCCGTGGAGAAATTTTTCATGGCGATGTTGCATGCAGAGCTTCGACTGATCGTTTCTGACCATTTTTGCGAAATGCGAAAACGCTGCATTCCCGAGAAGTCGGTCCACCAACCCTCCTACTTACCACCACATTGCTTCCCTATCCACTGCGCTACCAGTGCTGGCTGCCACCAGTTTTTGCTGATTACTTTAGCAGAGTGCAATCAAGATAAAGTAGAAATGGCCTATTCGGCGATGTCCTTTGCAAATCTGAAACAAATATTTGAAATCAGCATTCGAAGCTGCATTTCATTATGTGCATATCATCCTAAATTGCCAAAGCGACCTGGGGCCGGATTCATCAAAGTTACTGCAGTAACTTTAACGGAGAATTGTAAGCGAAAGCTCAGATAACGCGGTCTATCAAGCGATATGGTGAGCGATAAGCCGCATTATTTGAGCTTTCGCTTACAATTCTCCGTTAAAGTTACTGCAGTAACTTTGATGAATCCGCCCCCTGGTGTCTTTCCCCTGTTTGTATGACTTTCTTTGAAAACTTATCCTTTATGTTCCCCAAAACAAGGGTATGCTGTTTAGGACTTTATGTATTTCTATGTTTTCTTCAAATAACGGGTTAAGTGTATTTTAAAGCGCGGGAATGGATCAATTTTGCGTGAATTATAAGAAGAGATTGTGCAACGCACTCATCTAATCCGTGTTTCCCATCTGATTGATAGTGTAGAAGCTGCTTACTTGAAACTGCGAGGTCAAGATATGTGTTTCCTTCTTAATCTTCTTAACTGCTTCTGTAGAACGTTAACTACTACGTAATTCTCAAATAGATTTGTCTTTGCTGTCAATCAAAGGAAAATCGTGAAGTGCCGCGCGAGTGCGTGGCGCGACCTATTCTTTCAATTAAGCTTTTCCGCTTCCTGCACTATACAACACGCTTTTGTTTTCCCACAAAATTTGGATTTAAAATTCTATAAATATTCTGTAATTCTATAAATATTAATTTTAAATTTTCTGTTCTACATACAGGGTGTCTCAAAAAAATGTATGCACTACGCCTTGCGAAAAATGCAAGGTATCCTAAAAATGCAGGTGCTATCTGAAAGGTTCTATCATTGCTGCTGGTGAAGTGATTCCTTCAAAGATGTTTAAGACTCTTATGCAAGCATAGGACAACGAGATTCTTGTGGCGTGCAAATAGTCGAGATTGCGCCATTCCCCCGCCTGAAACATTGCATTACTCGATACTACATACTCGATTGATTGTTGAGGAACAGCGCGCATGATTCAATTTTGCGGCAACTCGCCTCTGCATTTCGACGGTGTTTTCGAACTCCCAGTGGCACTTCAGAATAAACTTCTTCCCCTCGAAGAAAAGCCTAGAGCCGAGCATGACTCTTATTGTGGAATCAGATATGTGGACAGCGTTATTAGAGCGATATCGAGAACGACAAACTGTGCAATCAATAAACTCACATGCTTCCGTGTGATTGTTTAGTTCTAAACGTTAAAAGATGCAGAGTACAGGTTAATGTGGCAAATTAATATCAAAATTGTGACAAGCATTCAGCCCCATGCACAATCAATCAAGTCTTAGATGCAAGGTTTCAGGCGGGTGCATGGCGTAATCTTGACTATTTGCACGTCACAGGAATCTCGCTTACCCGTGCTTGCATATGAGTCTCAAACATCTTCGAAAGTTTCTCCAGCAGCAATGTTAGAACCTTTCAGATAGTACTGCTTTTTTAGGATACCTTAGATACCTGCATTTTTCGGCAAGCCGTAGTGTGTTTTCAAGTTTTAAACCTTAAAAGAAGCACACTTCATTCAAAACGGCCATTTTGTGAAGAAATTGTAGCAAGTGTTCAAGCGAAACACAATCAATCGTGTGTAAAATAAAAGAATAAAAGAATTCAGACCAGTGCATGTAACACTCCAAACCGCTCATATGTCATAGAATTTACACTTTCTTCAGCTTTCATGTGACCCCTTTACTTCTTCACCACCCTTATTGTGAGCAAAGCTTTCACCTCTCAAACAGTGTTTACATTTTTTGAGGCACCCCGTATTTCTTCTATATGTATGTTTTCTGCATATGTTACAAGTTCTACATGTTTTGTTCACCTTTTTAGCTCAGGTGAATGAATTTTATGAGAAAGTCGTTTTTAATATTTTTCTGAGCGCGTGTAGCGCAGACGGTGGAGGTGACGGCTGTCGCGTGCACCCGACACAGGGTTCTTGGTTCGGATTTTCCGCCTAGGCCAGCCAAGCCTTCCATCCTTCCGGGGTCAGTGAATTGGTCACAGGCTTGTCCGGGAACGATAAAGCGCTGACTTGTTCATCGGCTGGTCACCGCAAGCCACTATATGCCCAAATACACACTGAAATCACCTCCACGACAACCCGTAGCAGTAGAATGCGTGACACGTCACAAAAGGGATCGACAACGCCGTGCTTTATCCTTTATAATATTTTTCAAATAACTAACCCATTTTCTCCTATCAAGGAAAGGACTCCAGGCTGTGGCAGCTTCGATCTTACAGCCAATAAGGCCTTCGGTCGACGTCAACCGGTGGTCTGGTCGACTTCCTCCAAGGTTTTATTGAAGAGTCCGAGAAGGACGGTGACGAATAACACCACAACCATAGGAAACGCGCCTCTTCCAGATCGCGGTTACTGTAAGGCGCGAACTTTCTAACTACTGATGCAAAGAATTTCGATATGGGACCAATGCGCTACATGAATAAGGCCGCAAATCATGGACACAACTGCGACTGCGGACTCTGGAGAATTTAGAAGTAATCCCTTACGTTTTTGGTTTCTCGGTTTTTTTTAAATCTGCAGAATGCTCATTTTGATTTGGACGATGTTCAGTACCAATTCAGTTTCTCTAGGCCTCAAGTGGCTAGTATCAAGGTTGTAAGCTCTCATAACTCTGTTTTGTTGTGACCAGAGCTCTACCGCCGTGCAGGACTCGAACAGACACCTCCTACTGACCGGACGGGAATGCTCTACCCCATTAACCATCGGCACTGTTAACGGAGCACCCAGTTTGATTGTAACTGTGTCCAGTTTGACTTGAAAAAGCGAATGCATTCAATTCGAAGCGCCTCGCGCTTCGCTATTCATTTCCTGCAGCTGTGACGATGTCCACCCCAAACCAGTCTTGGAACAATTTGCGTAAATTATGGCAGGTGTCGAACGCGTTCTCGTCATGTCGGTCGTAGGACGTTAGTGTCATATGGAAGCAGACGAATGCATCCTCTAAGGAACTGGATCATCTTAAAGGAAAGTGGGTAGACTACTGGAGATCAGTAGGATTTATCCCGTGATCCATAGGCCACCCGGCTTAGTGCATATCAGAGGTGCACATTTAAAGATTGTTAACGAATTTAACGAATTAATGGTATTTTTCGTCAAAATCTGGCTTAACGACTTAACGAAAAATTTTAGAAATTTGATGGATTTTTTAACGAACATCTTCCTCCATAAGTTTATCACTTTTTCTCCAGGGAATCCCTTCAGCTTTCCGTGGTGATCTTCGGGAAGAGACCTATGCCGTGTGAAAGAGTTGCTAAATAGATTTCCTAAGCGAGCACTGGCCGATGAAGGTTCCGCTGTCGACTGCATGTCGCGAGTGCTGATGAAGCGATGGGCGGAGCGTTACGTAATCAGCGCAGCCATTAGCAAGGTCCCCAGTTGCGGCGGCGGCGCAGTGGTAGTGTCCTAACTTTGCGGGGAGGGGGTGACGGGTTTGGTTCCAGTCGATGCTGGTGTTTTTCCATTTTGTGACTTATCGGCAAAGTACTCCAGGGGCCGGATTCATCAAGGACTAACCCACGGGTATAGGGGGTAGAGATACTCACGATGAAGCCTGCTTCTCTGATTCTTACCTTATCTCTACCTGACTCTTACCTTATCTGTACCTCTTATACCTGGGCGCGTGTAGCGCAGTCGGAGGAGGCGCCGACTGTCGCGTGCACCCGATACCAGGTTTCTGGCTCGGATTTCCCGCCCAAGCCAACCAAGCCCTCCATCCCTCCGGGGTCGATGAATTGGTACCAGACTTGTCTGGGAAGGATAAAGCGTTGATTTGTTCATTGGCTTGCCACCGCAAGTCATTGTGTGGCCAAATACGCATTCAAATCGCCTCCACGACGTCCCGTAGAAGTAGAATGCGTGGTGCACCCCAAAAGGGATTGAGTAACGCCGTCCTTTATCCTTTTTTTTACCCCTTATGCCCCGCACACCTACGGGTTTAATTGTTGATGAACCCTGCCTTGTCAAAAATCCCTCATTGGTAGTGAAACCCTGATAGTGATAACGTTCAGTATGTAAGGATGTGCCGTCCTAAAATGTTCTAAATACCGACTGAGTAGGGACCTCTTACTCTTTTTAGGATGATTGCTCTAACCATTGTTTTCGCGAGCTCTATTGCATGTTGCACGGTTCCTTAGCTCATTCTATCGCCAGGCGTGCTCGCTCCGTTCAACTCGCGTCGCTCGTCGAAAAAAGTACAAACGGGGCCTAAGGACATTGTCGGTCGTTCAGAGTGCTCAGCAGGGATGAGCGGATAATGAAATTTTGAAAACGGATAACGGATAATTTTGCCCGAAAATGGCCGGATAACGAAAAAACGGATAACGAACAAACAACAAAAATTAAAAATCGTTTTAAATTGCACTAATTTCAACAACAGATCAGGCTTAAAGCCATTTCTAGCCATTTTAGTAGTGTTTTTTTAAGCGTTTTGCAGTTGCCGCATTAACGACGCTCTATGGGGTTTTCTGCCAATCCGTAGGAAGACAAACGTACAGCAACATACTCGCTTTTCACCTGTTTCCAAGGGGTGGGTCGGATTGTCTTATTTATCAGCCTTACTCTGCGCTTAACTCTTTTTTTTCAATTAGAGCAGTTGAAAAATAGAATATTCCTTGGAAGAGCAATTCTTCCGATGTCTCTGAAAATAAGAAGAAGGCACGAGACATCTAGCCAAATAAACCTTACATAACGATCTTGTCCTACACATGCTATTGTTGCTGCTCGATAGCATTCCAAGACCCAAGGTACTTCAACGTGGAATTATCTGGGATGGATAAAATACTAACTTTTGGGTAGTAGCTGCAAGCAAAGAGTTATGACATCTAGACCTTCTGGATCTGAGGAAGAATATCGGACTCATCCCTTCTGAAGCAGAAGAAGAATACCCGACCCAGCCCCAAAACGGAGGCGTTCCCTATGTTGCAGATAAGTTTCACAAAAAAAAACTCACAAAGTAAAATAAATATACATGTCTTCAGCACCCACGATGATAATTTTGTTCAGTAGTTTATTGCTCCCCTAAAATTTTAATGGAGAAGTTTCTTACTCTATGTATTTGGATTAATCCTATTTCTTTTGCTAGTATTCATTGCTGTACTGCAGTATTTTTTGATAATTCACGACAGCATATGACTAAAAAGGTACCATTACCGCCTGCAATCGAATTGAACATACTGCACTCGTGTGACCACAAATGGTACGATGGCAAGATTGGCGGTAAAAAGTTCTTCTCAGGATGCGGCTCTCCACTTTTGACGATTGCTAGTAGCAGTTTGTATGCCTTCTTGGTCAGCACATGACTTGAGATGAATGAAAAATGCTGTGCTAAGTAGGCTTCATATAAGTATGGTACAGGCTTAGCGGGCCTTCTGTAAGGCTGGAAGTTAGATATCTGTAAAACTATGTAGCCAGACTCCAAGTGAGGAAACTTTAATTCACCCTTATAGATTTGAATACTTCTGTTGTTTTTGTTTTTTACTCTTACGATCGTGAAGGAGCCTGTACATAGTCCACTCGTCACCACATCCGAAGCTAAGATTCAGCTAATTTGTTGTTCGTTATCCGTCCCAAAATCGCCGGATAACGAACAACAAAACGGACAGGTCAAAACCCCACGGAAGCCGGATAACGGATAACGGATAACGGTTAATCCGCTCATCCCTGGTGCTCAGCGTCAGCTGAACGGCACAATGCAATGAGCCACAGCGCCTTCTTTTCTGTGTGTCGGAAGTAAAATGGAGTGTAATTTAGCATAAAGGAGCGTTCGAAACTGTCCAATTGTTTAGGTGGTGTTCAACTCGAAACCGAGATAGTACACGCTTTATTGACGTTTGAAACTGTATTTACTTTTCCATGTGTCATTGAATCTCGGTGTAGGTGTTTGTCGTTTGTCGAAATTGATCTAGCCACACGAGTTTCGCAAATCTGGTGCAGCTTACTGATTTGTGAAAGCATAACCTTTGTTTCTGTACGGGCATGTTAGTGCAATTGTCATTGTTCATTTTAGTTCTTTTTGTTTGTAACTTTTATTTACCTATTTTTCACACATGGTAGCTTTGCTGCTGTTGCTGCTTGAGACCCCTCAATGGACTTGAGCGTTTCCATACCTCATTATAGAAGCCGTCTCAAGAATTCGCAGCACTTGAGTGCCACTTCCAGACGATCACCTGTGGGAGTAAGTGTCCGTTGAACACTACAGTTATTCACGGCACATTGACAATCCCTTGGAGTCTGTTTTTTTAGCACAATTGTGTCTGGCAGTTCAATCTTGTGAATCCAGGGTCGTCTTTGAAATTTCCATGACTACATCTAGTGCCGATTACACATTGCGGATATCACTATTCGCTACTTTTTCAGGGGCCACAAGCAGCACGTCTCATTCATTCATGCCCAATTTATACAGAAATCTACAGAAATTTTTTTCCCTTTCTTGGGAAGTTACCCGCTTTAAGACTGCTTCACGACGTGCTTCTTCGATGGCACCTTTCACGGAGTCATGCTGTCGGGACACTATTGAGCTCGTAACGGATGAAGGCCAGATTGCTTAAACCTCCGTACCGTTCCTCTCTAACATGAATGCTACCTATGAAGTTTTTTTGAATTATTGCAATTCGTATTTACAGCTAGTAATGTTGGGGCCTGCCTACCGGTGCCACATCTGATAGTGGCACCCTTTCTGGTGTTTCCAAACGGTGGTTTTTTAGTGGTAGGAATTATGCTCGCTTCTGTTGAGGATCCTGTCCTTTTATTGGCCGACGTTCCGGCAAAATCGCTTTCTTTAAGGACCTGAATGATACAGAACATTCCAATGTTGAACGATCAAAAACTCCCTCGATAAAGACTTACAGGAATGCCAACGAAATACTACTTAATAAAAACGAGAGATCGACTGCAAAAACCAACCTCTGGTGGATCCACAGATGTTGATGGTTGAGAAAACCACTAGCTAGGCAGTAGGCATTTTAGGTGGTGTCTAACTTTATTTGGAGGCAGTGGTTTACAGAGGGCAGTGACTGCTCTCGCACTGACCTAGGTCAGCCGACAGAGTACCGAAAACGGGGAAGTTCGCTGGTGATCGCAAGACATCCCTCTTTCCGGTTAATTGTTGAGTTCTTAGAGTGAATCCAAAAGGCGTCGAGTGTTTTCCGCGCAGTGATGTCGGTCCGGACCCAGAATTCTGACCGCAATCTCGAAGACCTCCCTGCATGCCTTTCAACCCGATGGGTGGCCAGTGGGGTGGAGAGCTGCGATTTGCCCTGCAGCTGCTCCTTAACCCGATATAGAGAGCTCGCGCCGCCTCACCAACGTATTCGTCACCACAGGTGCAGTAAGAGGTTAAATAGATGGTCCCATTCTTGCTGCCGTCACCCGGGTGCTCCCAGGGGTAAGTTACGCAATTAGGGATCACACACTGCTGGTCGTATGTGCAGTTCCTGACAAGCTGCTTCTATGTGTTAGTTGGTATTTCTACCAGTGCGACAAGCTTAGGGGTCACGTTCTGACCTCCTTTATACAGCTGTCCTTTCTACAACAATAATTGTCCTGACGACAAGCTCGAAGAACCAATCAGTGTCCCTACTGCACTGTCGCCTCTCTCTATAAAATCAGCGTTGTAAGCGAGCACTCGGAATGCCTATGTCCTTCCGTTTTATATTAGCTTTTTCTCTAGTTTTGGTCATTTTCGAGTTTGAGATTGCTGATTGTTTTTAAGTCTTCGCTTCTATGGTGTCTATATCTGTTTACCTTATTATATTATATTAATTCTTGATCTTCCAACGCTATATAGCAGGAGGAGGATGGCAGATCTCACTATGATGTTTAAGATTTTGACTCGAAGGGTTTCCATAGATCCACCTTCCTTCTTTGGCGTTCTGCTAACTCGATCCAGAAGGGGGAAGTTACGCTTATATATTTCAGCGGTAAGAACTATGATTAGATCAAACGTCCTTGCCTATAGAAGCCTTAAGGGGTTTAATTCATTCCTAGGTTGTGATAAAATGTCGCTGGGCTTATCTGTCCAAGCCTTCCGGAAAGTCTTAGGGAGAAACTCTGCTGGGGAGTAGAGACGATTTGTCTGTTATGTTTTTTGTTTTTTGTTTTTTTTTTGTCTTGTTGTGTCTTTCAGAATGATCGTCTACAAACAGCAACTATTGTTCAAGAACTTATGTTGATGGCTTCGTGTTCACATTTAATGTCTGGTTCCCTTCTTTTCCTTGTGTTTCACACATGTGGTTTGATTCTGCGTCTTTAAATAAAAATAAATAAATAAAAATAAATAAAGTAGATAGTTTTCCTTGATTTGGATTTTTTTAAACTTCTACATGCGTTGGCGTTAGCTGATCAGGTGCCTACTGCTCTTCTATGCATTAGCGCACCCTTTTTCGCATAAATAAATAAATAAATAAATCACCTGTATTACCTGTCGTCCCGTTGATCATCGACTTGCTCGAGTGGGCGCCAGCAGCGTCTCCATTCGTCACTGTCGCGTGCCAGAGTGGTCCAATGGATCCTTCTCGCTCGAGGGACACGAAGAGCGTCATATCGGTCGTTCAGGGCTTTCACGAAGAAGTCCAACCAACGCGTTGGTGGGCGTCCTGGTGTTCTCTTAACATCCCGCGGAATCCAGTCGGTATGGCTCTCGTCCAGCGGGTGTCTGCGAATCGCATTACGTGGCCGGCCCACCTAATTCTCGACGACTTGGCCCATCGACAGCGCCTCTGATCTTCGAGCGTCGGCGAAGCTCGGAACTCCGGAGGCCTTCTCTCACTTGCGTGAGTCGTGTCACTCCGAGCATCGTGCTCGGTGCACGACGACGAAATAAATAAATAAATATCAATATTCACACGGTAGACCAGGAATTAGGTTCGCTTGAAATAGTTTTACTTTCATTTATTTTTATTTTTTGAGGAGCAGAGCATAAACATACTATAAATCCTATGTAGAAGAGACGTCTACTAACCAGCCTCTCCAATTTCTATTTCTCTTCCATTTTTAAAAATTCCTCAATCTGGGGCCAGATTCATCGGCGACTTACATAACTTTAACAGAGAATTCAGAGCGGAAACCTCAGATAACGCGACTTATCGCTCACCATATCGCTTGGCAAGCCGCGCTATCTGAGGTTTCCGCTGTAAATTCTCTGTTAAAGTTATGTTAGTCGTTGATGAATCCGGCCCCTGGACTCTCAGACAATTCCTGCTAAAACCGCAATAGCGACCACCTTCATGTAGCGTTTCGCGCACCGCTAAAGAATCGCCGCTGTTTTTTCGACTTTCAGCTCCAAAAAAACCTCGAATGTCACGGCGCCTTATACCGCTAGCCGTTCGTTTTTTCTCATTTCACGCCTTTGTCATCTCCGACGACGAGTTGCGCACCTCCGTTCACGGCCGGTTCAACCCGTCGTCGTCCTGTGGCCGTTGAGTGACGAAGACCTCCTCGCATCGGCAAAAACGCGCCAGCTGGCACAGCTTCTCTGTTTTTCATCTTCTTACGAGTTACGCTTGCTTGAGCCAGCTTTCCATCGTCCCATATTTATTTAATTTTTGATTTTTTTAAAAATCTCCGTCGCAGCTATGGAGGTACAGAATGATTCTAACCAGGGGTGCACACTTATCGGTTAACGATTTAATGAATTAAACTTATTTTTCGCTAAACTCTGGCTTAACGACCTAACGGAAATTTTAGAAATTTAACGGAATTTTCAATGGACCTTTTTCTCATGAGTTTATTACATTTATCCATTGTCTTCATTAATATTGAAGGTTTCAGCCCCTGATTAGGACTGCTCCTGAAAAAACTATTGAAATCGGCAAAATTATTTTAATGCTTTCATGAAATTGTTTTGAATTTTTGGAAGTGACGCATTTTTGGGTGGCGCGTGTAGCTCAGTCGGAGGAGGCGCCTGCTGCAGCCGATACCGGGTTCTCGGCTCGGATTTCCCGTCTAAGCCAACCAAGCCTTCCATCCCTCCGGTGTCGGGGAATTGGTATCAGACTTGTCTGGGAAGGAAACAGTGCTGACTTCTTCATCGGCTGGCCACAGAAACTCATTGTATGGCCAAATACGCATTCAAATCGCCTCCACGATGTCCCGTAGAAGTAGAATGCGTTGCGCATCCCAAAAAGGATTGAGTAGCACCGTTCTTTATCCTTATCGTTAAATGCATTTTGGAGCTAGAAATTTCTTCGCCGATTCCCCAAGCACGACAACGAATCCACAAGGATACTGGTCTAACCTCCTCGTAAGATATGTCTATCCTCACTTGGCGCTGCTTATCCCAGAATGGTTTTTGCCACCTGGAAGTCAAGGCAAAGAGAATGCTTCTGGCCGCTGGACGTATTTTAAACGATTTTAGAAAGACGCTAATAACACAAATTGGGAAAGCTGCTTTTCCTGAGCGTTAACACGTTGACGACGTGTCACACCTTTTCGGCGGTGTGGGACCGTGTGACACGATTTCGTGTCACGATTCAGCAAAAGATTTGAGATTTTTATTTCTCGTAGAACAGTCATACAAAACTGTTTCGAGAAGAACTAGGGCAAGGGAACTCCGAGTCTTGCCTGATCGCACATTTTAAGATGCCTTCTCGGTGATCATTTTGAATGATCATTCAGTACCTGTTCAACACCCTGTGGATGTCTTGTTGCTGAAGGCTTGTTTATTTTTCTGCGTTTGTTGATGTTGGATTGTTTATTTTACATTGCAGTGCTACACTCCATTCCTTAAACTGTAGCTGTTGACCTCTTGAAGTTGAAACGTCTGCAGTTTTCCTTGATTTTCCCCCTTGAAATAATGGTTTGCAGCTAATTGTATTTTTTAACGAAATTTAGCGATTTACCGGAACTTTAATGAAAATTTTCCGTTAAAAAATTTCGTTGAAAAAATTTAACGCACAGAATCTTGTGTGCATTCCTGGTTCTAAATAATCGAGACGGCCGGGATGTTTGTGTATATTTTTTCGAAAGGAGTTGCTAAAACAGCGGCTTGGAGAAGTCACTGAAATTACGCTATTTCCAGGAGTGTGTGGATTTCTGAGCACAGCATGTGTATGTAGCACGGTATGGTCTTCCACCATACGGACCATATGCTTTTCATTCACTTTTCCTTCTTTATTTCGCCTTTCCTTCTTTCGACTTCCATTCCTCATCCTTCTGTTTGACAGAATTTGCTAACCACCTAGCATGGGCTCCTCTTCCTTCCTAACGAGCACTAGACAAAGACTCGCCTAAAGCCAGCGGCAGGACGAACCATTAATATTTATTTTGTATGTTGAATTTATTTATTTATTTTACTTACTTAGAACCCATTTTTCCCGTCAGGCTTGGATCGTCGAACTTCATTTTGAAACCTTACTGTGTTCATATTTAATTTGTTCATCTTCTTTTACTAATCATTATTTTTACTATGAACACTATTTTCGTGGGTGTTCCGCCATTCGTGAAACTGGCATGTCTCTGGTACTCCCATAGGTTTACCTGAAAAACTGAAAAATTTCAGGATGCGGTCTATAGTTCTGGTCCTCCTCGTACAACTGGCCAAGTTGATCGCTTCAAGCTCCGCAAGCAATCGGGTGAGTACTAGCAAAGCTAAATTTTATCAAAGACAGTGGGTTTCCTCCAAGTACCAAGTTTTTAATCTCTGGGTGCTAGTCTATAATTTGGCCTACAAGGAAGGGCGGGTCTTCGAGAGGATAGAGGCCAATCAGAGCACCGCCCAAACACGAGCCAGCCAATCAGAGCAGTGACCGTAGACGTCCTGTCTTGGGGTGACATCCTTGTTCGATTCGGTCTTATCGTTGACAGATTGGTCCCCCACAGCCTATGTAGGCCAAATTGTCGACTAGTACCAAACGCCGCTTTCTGATCTTTTTTCCAAACAGCATTTATACTATTAGATAAGATTTTTAGCAGTGCTTTAAAAAGTTCCTTCTGTCCTTTACCGTTGAACAAATGGTGACTGAATTCAGTCTTTCAAGACGCTAAAGCTCACAAAGCGATTGTAACGTCTATTCCTCAAGAAAGAAGCGACAAAAGACCTTATAGTCGTCGCTGGTAGTATAGTTGTGCATTTGAGGAATTTTATCGAACGAATCAATTAGCGAGTAAATTCGGTGTGAAAAAATTTCGATCGAATGAACGAACGAATGTATTCGCTCACCAATTTTTCTAACAATCGAAAATCGAATAAGCCCCATTTTTCGTTTTTCGAATATTAAAATAGCCGAATAATTGGTTCGAATCAGGTTCTGTGCTTGAAGATTTGAAGTTTATTCGTTTTTCGAATAAAATTAGTCGATTTTCCAATAATACTCGAATATGGCTCACTTTCGATTTTTTCAATTTCGAACAAATATTAGACTTTTAAAACCATCGATGTTCGACTTCGAACGAATATTCGAAAATCTAAAAATATCGAATATTTGACTATCCGATTAATTATTCGAATAAATTATTCGAATATTTATTCGATTATATTCGTAGGAACACAACTATAGTCTGTAGTAATATTAAGTCCATGATAGTCATAATAGTCAATGGGCGCGTGTAACGTAGTCGGAGGAGGCGCCGGCTGTCGCGTGTACCCGATATCAGGTTCCTGGTTCGGATTTCCCGCCCAGACGGACCAAGCCTTCCATCTCTCCGGGGTCGGTGAATGGGTATCACACCTGTCTGGGAAGAATAAAGCCCTGATTCGTTCATCCGTTTATCGGCTGACCACTGAAAGCTATTGTACGACCAAATACGCATCCAAATCGTCTTCACGACATTCCGTAGAAGTGTAATGCGTGGCGCATCCCAAACGGGATTGAGTAGCGCGGCAGTTTATCCTTTATTCTCATAGTCAATGTCAATTATGCCCATAAAAGAAAGTAACGTTTGACTAGCTCTCGCCCTTCAATATGCGCTTCTAACCCCTCGATCAGAAGTAAAAAACAACTCCTATCTATACTCCTGGCCGAAAATTTTTCGAAAATTTGGGTAATGCGAAATGGCAGGTATTTGGCATAGAGGTGTCAGGCTCCAAGTTTAAACCGTTTTACAGCCATTTTTTCCAAGTAGATGAACACCTGCTACGTAACGGTCGTCTACATCGCATCCATCAAACCGTGGTGATCGCTGTCGATCGACCCCACACACATTGTGAACTGCCATCGTTCCTGCACTGCTCTGCTACTTTGCCACAATTTTATTTATTTATTTACTCACAGCATGGACATGACATTTATGCATAAAACACAGCGGAAGAATGAACAAGTTCTACTAAAAATGTCACTATACAACTATAAACGTGTATCCACAATTCAGCCAAGCGCAATTTTTTGAATGCATGCGTGGATAAGGATGGGTGATTTTCCTTTTTTTGATTTTCGCAAGCAAACAGGTGAGCTTTCGCAGCCTTCTACATGTGAAAAATGAAGATCTGATCGTGGTTCTTGCAATGGGAACGTGCAGCCGAAGCCTACTTCTTCTCGACTTTCTTCTTCTTGACCACTTCACCGCCGAAAAATTGCGAAGGGTTTATGTGGAATTTGCCCTTGAGAATGTCTTCTGCCCACCCACAATTCTCATTCAAAGGTGGCTTGGCGTTCTGTCATCCTTTGGATTGTCGCTAGCCTCGAATCGGCAACAGCACAGAAAGTGGATGGTTTCTCTCGCTAAGGCGATCTTCTGTCTTAGCGAGAGGACTTCCATTTACGACACGGCTGCAGCTTGCTCGTACATCTCATTCCACATTCCGTCTGACGCTCAATGAATCTCGACATCTTTGTCGTTGCATTGAACTAGATGTTGTTTGAGCGCAGCCAAGATTGGTATTAGGCTGTCGCAAAATTAATCTCCGTTTCGAGGTATGTATTAGGTTGGAAAAAAAGTCTTTTCATTTTATTCAAAGATTTATTACTTCACAACTACAAAGTCAAATCAATTGAGATAAACTCTATTTTGTTCCGCTACACTTCTCCAAAGACTGGGTAATTTTCCAGTTCCTCTCGCTTAAAAGACCGCAGTTCTGGAGTCGAACCATTGCTGAATCCAATTTTTGAGGTCTTCATCTGCTTCAAAATATTTCTTTCCAATTTCTTGCTTGAGAGCACGGAAGAAATGGTAGTGGGTAGGGGCGAGGTCAGGGCTATACGGTGGATGTGGCATTACCTCCCAGCCTAGCTCCATTATTATTTCTCTTGTGAGTCTTGCAACATGTAGTTTTGCATCGTCATGCAGGATCATCACCTTCGACTTCTCCAGCCTGTTTTCTTAGAGAGTTGCGACGACTTTGTGGAGTTGGCCGCAGTATGTGACAGCAGTAAGTGTCTCTCCACTTCTGAGAGTTTGCCGATAAATCACTTCTCTGATATCCCACCAAACACTCAAGAGAATCTTCCTTTCGTGAACATTGGGCTTGAGATCAGACTTAGGGCTCTCTCCCTTTTGTACCCATTGCCTTTTCGTCGAAGTTGGCACACAGAACCCAGGACTCTTCGCTTGTCACAATCCGCGGAAGAAACGATTTTCTTCCTTATCTGGACAGAAGAGAAGCAGCGATGGAGAGCCGTCGACCTTTCTGAGTGTCTGACAGGGCATGTGGAATCCAAGCTCCAAATTTCCATGAATGCCAAGATTCTTCAGATGGATTCCTACTATCCTATGAGACACTTCGAGCTTCTCTGCCAGCTGACGTGTCGTCTGCCTACTATCGGTACGAAGAAGATGGAGTAGTTCTGTGTCGTCCAATTCAGTTGGCCTTCCTGACCATGCTTTGCCCTCAGTGAATAATCTCCCTTTAAAGACTTTCCGAACCACCCGTAACAGGCGCGATGAGTAGCAGATCCCAAGCCATATATATGGTTAATTTGGTCTGCTGCCTGAAGTGCTGTGGATTCTTTAATGAATTCATGAAGAATGCCGTGCTGAAAACGGCCATGAGGTAGATCTGGCAATGAGTTCGGAAGATTGGATGGATAACGAATTACAAGAAGAGTTTTAACCTGTGTCCGTGTGCGAACGGTAGACAAGTGTGATAGGATTACGAAATCAGCAATCAACATTGGCTAGTGCGTTTACAAGGGGAAGGGTAAAAAAAATTTCGAAGTGTGAAAGGACTTTTTTTCCAACCTAATATAAATAGATAAGTTCTTTTTAACCTTAAATCATTCCGTATGTGCGAAAGCCGCACATACCGTTCGCTGGGTGTTTCCCGCTCTTTCGGAAAATATGTGGATGTCGCTCTAATTTTTCTAGCCGACATCCTCCAGAGCTCCGTAAAATCATGAACCGACGCAACTATTGAGTTATCACGCTTTACGATTTCAAATTGGGACCTTCTGCGGCAGAGGCATCCCGTAACCTGAGCAGCGCTTTTGGGACGGACAGTCCTTGCGAACGATCGGTGAGGCTCTGCTTCGAAAAATTTGCTTCTGGTGATTTTGATCTCGAAGAAAAACCGGATCGCGGGCGTGAGTCATCGTTTGACGATGAACCTTTGCGGAGAGCTGTTGAAGCAAATCCGTAGACGAATACACGTACGTTAGCAGAGAAACTTGGCGTACACCACAAAATGAACCTTTTGTAAGCCGTATTATAACTGTAGATAAGAAATGGGCCCTTTACGATAAGCAGAGGCGGGGATTTGTCTGGGTAGATAAGGATACTCCCTTAACATACCTTCCCAAACCCGACTTTCACCCTAAAAAAAGTTATGCCTACTTTGTGGTGGTGTTGTAGAGGAGTAATCCATTACTGCTTTTTGCAACCTGGTCAGGCAGTCACGGCAGTGTATTGCTGCTGTGATTTAGATCGAATGTACGAGAAGTTGCAAAAATTGTGGCCAGCTGTGGTGAATGGAGGAGGGCCGCTCCTGTTGCAGGACAACGCAAGGCCACACCACCTCACAAATCACTCGGAGAACATTGACCCATTTAGGTATAAAAGCTATCCCTCACCCACCGTATTCTCCTGACCTTTCCCATACTGACTATCACTTTTTTCGAGCTCTTCATTCTCATTTGCTTCAGAAAGAACAAAGACTCGCGGGCTCGGTAGCGACAAGATCACAACTCTTTTCACATAGGACCATAAGTGTGTTCTTTCCAAAGCTAAAAAAAAAGAAGTAGTTGTCTGCGAAGAGATTCAGATGCTATCTCGATCAACGGTTGAAGCGTGCACTCAAATGAAACCTGCGGTTACGTCTCTTTCTCCTTGATTTCCCTTTTGTTTATTTTAGTATTATTTTTTATTCGAATCAGTTTCTTTAAGCCTCAAGTGGCTGGTATCGTGGTTGCAAGCTGTCACAATGATGTTTTGTTGCGATCAAAACTTCTAGCGCCAGGCGGGACTCGAACCCGCACCTCTCTCTGACCGGGCGGGAATGCTCTACGCCTTTACACCACCGGCGCCGTTTGATCGAACGCAACATCCACACCTCGTGGGACCGATCAGCACTCACCCGTATCCGGGATGAGCTGGCCGCTGATAGCAGCATGGAACTAGTTAAGCTGATGGTCTTGATAGAAACAAATACAGCCTCGATACCAGCCACTTGGGGCTTAAAGAAACTGATTTGAATTGTTTTTATCAAGACCATCAGCTTAACTGGTCCCATGCTGATATCAGCGGCCAGCTCATCCCGGATACGGGTGGGTGCTGATCGGTCCCACGAGGTCTGGATGTTGCG
This sequence comes from Heligmosomoides polygyrus bakeri, assembly GCA_947359475.1. NCBI lineage: Eukaryota > Metazoa > Nematoda > Chromadorea > Rhabditida > Heligmosomidae > Heligmosomoides > Heligmosomoides polygyrus. The sequence continues at coordinate 12,723,911 of OX375866.1, forward strand.
TTCGATCAAACGGCGCCGGTGGTGTAAAGGCGTAGAGCATTCCCGTCCGGTCAGAGGGAGGTGCGGGTTCGAGTCCCGCCTGGCGCTAGAAGTTTTGATCGCGACATAACATTATTGTGACAGCTGTTATTTTTTATTTTTTTATTTTATTACCTCATTGTCTTTTACCACCTGTTGTCGTATAACCGCCATCGTATTTTGTAATTGTTTTAATGTTTACCAGTTTTATTGTCTACACGTGGCTCGCCGACGTTCTCAAATAAATAAATAAATAAATAGCTCACTAATTTGGCCGATGTTGAATGGGCCCTGCTTGATTTCGTTAGTTCCAGTGATCTTTGTTTCTATTGTAAAAGATTATATTCATTACCCGCTCATTGGCAAACATATGTGGATTCTGGTGGTTTTTACTTCGATTAAAAAAGTTCTGTTCAGGCTGAGTGATAGAAGTTTGAAGTAAGCGGTCCGTTACGGCGATTAATTTTCTGGCAGCCTAATATAAGTCTTTATTGCGGCTCACGTGTCACTTTAAGTCACTTTATTAACAGGGTGTTTTTCACACACCTTTTCAAGGTGTATTCCCTTTCAGACGTCATGTTTCCACTACATCACATGCATGGAGAACGAGCATCACGCATTCCAAGAATGTGTCGGTTCAACGGCGTTGGCACTGGCGCTCGAGGAAAAGGAGAAGCCGTTCGCCGACTTCTTGAGCGGACGTGAGAGCAAGGCACGATTATGTGAAGGTTTGTCAATGAAGTATAGTGGCCCTTTTGGCTATCTTCTCCTTGTTGTGCCTTTCGTCCAACCTTTTCTTCAGTCGTCTAAATTCCTTTCACATGTCAATCTGCTACTTCACTGGCTTAAGGTGTTTTTACGTTTATTTAATATTTATTACTATCCCTTATCTCAACATGGGCGCGTGTAGCGCAGTCGGAGGAGGCGCGACTGCCGCGTGCACCCGATAGCAGGTTCCTGGTTCGGACTTCCCGTGCAGGCCAACCAAGCCTTCCATCCCTCCGGGGTCGGTAAATTGGTATCAGACTTGTCTGGGAAGGATAGAGCGCTGACTTGTTCATCGGCTGGCCACCGCAAGTCATTGTATGATACGCATTCAAATCTCTTCCACGAAGTCTGGCAGACGTAGAATACGTGGCGCATCCCAGAAGGGATTGAGTAACGCCGTCCTTTATCCTATCCTTTATCCTTATCTCAACGGCATGAATAGGTATCTACGTACTTTTTTTCGCGAAAAGCTCAGCGTTCTTGTTCGGATTTCTTCGTCAGCGCGGTCCAACTTTCCATGATTTCGTTAATTCTTGCTCTTTTGTATCCTACGATGTCGTTCAGCCACCTCACTCCTGTAGTCGTACTCATGGAGCGGCAGGAACGGGAAGATAAGCGAGATCTTTGGTTCAATCCAAAAGGGGGGAGCACTTTATAACTGGACTTGGACGTACTACTGCTCGTTGTCGAACGCCAGTCTACTTGTAATGCGGCTCTCAGAGTCCCCTGGGAAGGCCAATCAGTACCAGAAACGTTGAAAAACACAGAAACAAAATCACGCAATAAAGTAAACAAAGGCAGAAACAAAAACACAAAAATACGCCCCAGGCGTCCCTGGGTCGCCTCTACGTGTCTCCCCACGGTGAATGAGTCGACGCGCACGCATTCGATGCGCGGGAATTTGAAAACCGGGATTACGAGCGGAGCTGCTGGAGCCTCTTCATGCTTTTACAACTAAATTTTTCAATATTCCAACGATGGGATCCGCTATTTCTCGGGGAGGGCATCAGACAAAGTTGTCTATATGTTATATTGTGTGTGTTTATCCTCAAATAGGTGTGATTTACAAGTGATTATGGAGTGCCCCCCCCCTTTGGGAATGTACCAGATTTTTTCTACTCTCGCTCCAACGATGGACGAAGAACTCATCGTTGTGATCAAAAGAGACTGCGCGGGTTCACCCAATAAGATATCGTGGTTTTAAACATTTCGTCAAAATATTTTGCTATTTCTCGAGAACGTTATCATCTCCGCAACTGATCACCATTTTCTTGTTCGGTGCTTAGATTTCCCTGAATAGACAAAATTAGCAGTTTAAGTCAAAAGGGCTACAGAAACCAGCCGGATTATGCTATTTACTTCGTACTGGCAGCCCTGTGAATAAGAGCAACTGCACTAAATAACCTCTTCAAACCTAAAATTGTTTGCGTAGCGAGTCACGCGAGCGACGAAATGACCGGCAGTGGACCGCTGTCTTGAGCTCCGTCCCAAAATAGCTCCTACATGTCACATGTGACGTCAAATTACGTGCCATTTTCACCTATAGTTCACCTTTCCCAGTGTCTGAGGAACGTACGTCAGTCAAGTTGCTTGGTCCCGAATAGTTCCGATCTGCTGTGACCATGTTTATGAACGCTACCGAGAGCGCCAGCGACTTCCCACGGGGAGCGATCGAATCAAAAGCTGGAAATAGTTATTCATAAAACGAATATGAACATGAAAACCAACCGAGTTCCAAGAAGCCGAGAAGAGGATGGAGAGGAGGCAGAGGCCAGATTCATCAACCGCTTAAAGGCCGGTAACAGTGAAAAGTACAGCCCAACCCCCTAATATGACATTCATCAGCATCAGGTTTGACGGTACTTTTCGTTAGCAGCCGGTAAGTGGTTGATGAATCTGGCCCCAGGAAGACCTCGCTTATCTTCCCATCTCGCCGTTTCATGAATACGGCGAGCAGTAAGCTCTTCTTGGCTCGATGTTCTGGCCTTTATCCCCACTTTTTTACCAGCAAAGCATTCATGATCCCTCATTTCTTTGTGAAAGTAGTGATGCGAACGAACTTCTCTTGACCCTTGAAATTTTCTAACCATAAGGTTATCTGCATTTATTTTCTTAGGGTAAAGAATAACGATAGCCATTAGACCTAACCATGCGCTGACTTGGCAAAGTGCCAGCACCCGCTCGCGCCATCCCAGCCGTTGTCATTGGAGCACGTTTTCGTCGCCTAGTGGAAGTCGGCAGCTGGGTTCGAGCGCAGAACTAGACTAGGGAAAGGACTCCAGGATGTAGTGCGAAAATTCCGCACAGAAGGAGAACCGAACCCGGCTTCCCTCGCATGCAGCACGCCTCTATCCACCGCCCCACAATCCGCTTGCCGTGTGTGCATCGATCTAACGCGCACGTTGAGGCCGACACGACCCATGACGCAACGGCAGCAGCCACACGTTACAGTATAGCGGGTTGATGAGCAAACCTGCACATCAACCCCACGACTCCATGGAGTGCATCAGCAGAATTTGGTTAGGTCTAAGTAAGACCAAGAATAACGGATAAACTTCGACGTTCGTCATTCCTTTTCAAGGGTGCGCTGCGTATTCCACGTGTATGAACGAATGTGCTCAGTTCGTGCTCGTCGGCACTAGTCGTTAATGTGGCCTACACAGGGAGGTCGTAAGCCCTTGTTTATACCTCCATCGCCACGCGGCGCGGCACCACGACGCCATAGATATCGATTTTCCGCGCCGCCCGATCGATATCTATTCTATGGTACCTCGCCGTGCGGCGTCGCGACTATAAACTAGGGCTAGCGGGCCAGCCGACCGCAACCAATGAGAGCGCTCACCTAACCGTGCGCCGGCAAATGAAGACGCTGATCGTACATGTTCTTCTGGGTGTCATGCCCTTTCTATGCCGGCTGATTGGTCTTCTGCATACCCTCCCTTCGATGAGGGACGAAGGAATAAATAGGAATAAACACGTCACTCAAGTAAGCGTGAATAATCGGTGTGCTCAATAGCTTATGCATTACAATTTTCCCATATAGGCCACATCAACGACTAGTACATATAGCGCATGCCACCGACTAGAGAGATAGTGAAAGCTCAGTTGTCGTGGAGGAGATTCGAGCTTTCGTCGTCCACACTACAGCCGGCGCCTCTTCCGACTGCGCTACACGCACCCAAAATAGCTCCCTAAATTCTTTGTTTCTTTTCAGAGCGCTTAGCGAGCGACAGTATGGACTTCGAGGCGCTCCGTCGACTTGTCTACGAGGACTCACGAGAGTGCTTCCAGCACCTGCCACGAAGCCGTCATGCACAAAAAAACGTAGGAGTTCCACTTCTAAGGCTTCGTAACTACCGTACTCCCGGAAAGCTTTAATCTACGGTATGGCACTGTAATTTAATTACGGTCTGAATTATACATGCATGATAGCCTCTGGATGGCGCAACTCAAGATCTGTATTGCTGTTCTGTAGCCACAATACTCCCTCCAGATTTTATCTGTTGTATTTCACACATTCCTTAGCAGCAAACTTCTCTTCAGACGTTCGAATAACTCTTCAGTGCAGGTCTGTTGGTGTTGCGATCTCGGCAAGATGCGCATCTGCATTTGCACACATACTACTTACCCGACGGCCACGAATTATGCATCGGGAACGTTCGAAAGAAGTAGAGTGTTGGGCACTATTGTACCTTCAGGACTCCATAGGTCGACAAGAGGTCGAAAGAAAAATTTCGCCCGGACTCCGTCCAGGGGATTATTTGGGCGGGGGAGGATGCTGATCACGAAACCGACATCCGTTTTGAAATTTCGGCTGATTACGGTAGGTAACGGTAGGTACGGGTGACTAAGGCTGTCGAGGACATAATCCGTAGATTATGTCCTCGACAGCCTTATTTAGTATTTCGCCCAAATTTCGCCCAGGGGTTATCTATGATGCTGATCTGACATCCATTTTTTATATCACGCTGGTGTATGGTAGGTTACTATAGGTTCGGGTGACTAAGGTCATGCATGACCACCGATTTCGGCCAAATTTCGGATGCAGGAGTTATAGGCAGGAATGTGCGGAATTTCCGTTTCTGCGTTCCGAATTCCGGTTTTCGACAGTTTTTAGTCCTTCCGTTCCGTTCAGTGTTTCGCTCCCTTTTGAGGCATAAGACGAAACGGAAATGGTGACTCATCACTCAGTGATTGCTTTGCGCCGCCTTCAATTAGGTCTTGAACTTCAACGGAAGGCTGAAGAAAGAGAATAGCTATGCATCTTCTTGGGTACTAAGAGTGTACAAAAGTGGGTACTGTTGGACACAATGTGGACAAAAGATGGAAAATTTGGTTACAAAGCTGCTGATTCTTGTCAATTAGCGAGTGTCGTGGGCGCAATTAGCTGGAGCGGCGGAGGGAGCTCGCCGCTCTCCAGATGTTAGAGGTCAAAGAATTGGTTTTGTTAGAACCAGTCAATGTTCTCTAGATGATTGGATAGACCATTCATATAGGATTCGAAAGATCGCGCTTATTTTCTGAACTCGTGACTTTGAGGGAAGTTATGGAAAAGCGGCGAAAACGGCCGTTTTTCGCGTCTATTCCGCCCAAAAAGCAAAAGACAGAAGCGGTATTGTAGATTAGAGTTCTATGAGCACTCTTAAGTTGCTAGCATTGCTTTCCATAAGGGACATTGGATTTATCCTAGTCGGAAGAGGGCATACGGCGTCTTGCATCTCCATCCCCTCCTTTGTGTTTGCTCCAGAGCTTCATCTACTGCTAAATGATGCTGTGGTACCTATGCGAACTCAGAGACTGGGTGTCGTGTCGTGGGTGTTGAATGCAACTGTAACCTTAGCGCTGCCCCTCCCAATTATTAGGTTGTAACGAATTAAATGGCACTGGCTCGCGCCATTTTTTGGCGCGTCTTTACGCGTTTGATCAAGAACAAACCGTAACATGTGGCATATCGTTTAGAAGCGCAAACTTTGCTCTACCGGTGAGTACCAAATTTTCTATGTAAAAGTGGGAAAACTTTAGAGTTTTATTGACTTTTTTGCAGATGGACAAAGGGTAATCCGAGGCATTTACTTGTATGAATTCAAGCTGGGCACTACAGCTAAGGAGGCGGACGAGAAGATCAACGCCGCATTCGGTCAAGGATGTTCCACAATTCGGACGGCGTATCGTTGGTATCAGAAGTTCCGGAATGGAGATGAGAGCTTGGAAGAACATGAAGGTCGTGGGAGGCATAGTGATGTTGATGAGGACAAGCTGAGAGATGTGGTAGAGGAGGATCCACACAAAGGTACCAGGGAGATAGCGAAGGTTCCTGGCGTCAGTCACAACACAGCTGTCCGGCATCTGAAGGAAATTGGAAAGACCAAAAAGCTGGAAAGACGGGTGCCTCACGAGCTGTCTGAGGAGCAAAGAAACCGACGATATGAGATCTCGTCCGCACTGCTTCTACGGAACGGAACGGACCCATTCCTTGATCGCATCGTAACCTGTGACGAGAAATGGATAATGTACGACAACAGGCGACGATCGGCACAGTGGGTGGACAGCGATGAGAGCCCCAAGGTTTTTGCGAAGCCGGAATTGCACCAAAAGAAAGTAATGGTGACAGTATGGTGGTGTTCGCTGGGAATTATTCACCACAGCTTCCTCCCTCCCGGTGAATTCATCACGGCAGAGAAGTACTGCATTGAAATTGAAGAAATGATGAAAAAGTTGAAGGATATCCGGCCGGCCTTGGTAAACCGAAGGCGAGTTCTCCTTCTGCACGACAATGCTCGCCCCCATGTAGCACGAATGACGTTGCAGAAATTGAATGAGCTGAGCATTGAAACTCTACCACATCCTCCGTTTTCTCCCGACCTCTCCCCAACAGACTACCATTTCTTCAAGCATCTTGGCGACTTCTTGGTAGGGAAAATATTCAAATACCAACAGGATGCCGAAAGTGCCTTCGAAGATTTCGTCAATTCCAGAACTTCTGATTTTTATGCTACTGGGATAAAAAAGCTTGTGTCAAGTTGGCAAAGATGTGTAGAATCAGAAGGTTTTTATTTCGATTAATAAACTTGCCTACAAGCCGAGATATTAACTGTTTAAATTTACAGTGGTTCAGTGCCATTTATTTCGTTACAACCTAATGGGATAGATCCGGGCATTCTATAAGACCTGTTAGGTGTTATGAGTGGCGAAATCTCTGGCATCTTACTTGTCAGCTGGGTTCTTTGCGTTTAAAATTCTTTCTTGCTATTTACAGAAAAAGTTCGCATAAACTTCGGTTTATTACACTACTAGTGTTTGAAAATTCATCTTAGTAATGAGACGAATACAAAGATTTTTACCGTTATATGTTGCTGGAAAAGAGTCGCGTGCTGCCTTGCCCGTTTCCTGTTGGTGTTAATTTGTGAGGACAACTTAGTTATCACTATCATTATGGATACATTTATAAAAATTAAACGAAGTAATGAGATCTGAGTCATTTCCATTCCGTGTTTCGTATTTCGGTTTCCGCCCACTTTAAACTCCTCCGTTCCGTATTCCGTGTTTCGCTTTTCTCGAAAAAATTTCCGCACATCCCCGGTTATAGGTTTTTGTTCCTTACCCGTAGCTACCGTACTCTATCGTAATAACAAAAACGGATGCCAGATTCATGATCAGCACTCCAAGGTCAATACCCCCCAGGCGAAGTTTGGGCGAAATCGGTGATTATAACCTCGACGGCCTTAGTCACCGTATCTACCGTAATCTACCGTACTCCAGCGTAATACGAAAAACTGATGTCAAATTCGTGGTCGGCACCTCAAATACCCCCCCCCCCCTCTTAACCGAATTTTGGGCCTTTCTTCAACCTTTCCTTACCTCTGGAGTCTTGAAAGTACACTAGTGTCGATCATTGTTCTGAGACCTACCATTGCACCAGACAGACAACTTTTCGTCGCGAAATTCCTTGTCCTATGCGTTTTGTGCGTTCAGCAACACCTCCCAATTAGTTGAACAAAACGGGACCAATTAGCTCTGAAATTGCCGCGAGAGCAGGATCTTCGCGGCGACCGTCGACGAAAAGCGCTCCACCTCATGTGGAATGACAACTACCACGCCGGTTGAAGATCCACTAAAAACCTCGCGGTGATGAGGGTTTCGTTGACGGAATGTTAGACGACCTCCAAGACTGATGAATAGCCGACTATTCAAGAACATCTGTGATACAGGTGACTCGCGAATGCAGATGGGAGACGGCGCCGACGGCACAGTCACCCGGAGACGGAGTCCTCCCGTGTCTGGAGACGTTTCGGGCTGCACGCAAGCAGTGTGAAGAGTATCTGGAGTGCTGTCCGGATCATACCAGGTTAGCAGTAGACTTGTTTCAGAAATCTCATCAAAACCAGTTGGCTTGGGACTTGGCCTGGAAACGGAGTTACCATAACCCTTTTTTGTTTGTGAAGCAAGCGGAAAAGGCAGGACAATAAGATCTAGTGAGATCTACATTTTTGACACGGAGCTCGACCTACTCGTGGAAAATGAACACCTCCTGTGTGCCTGCCTATGCATAAGTTCAAGAATTTTTTAAAACCAAATGGGCAATGGGCAGTCTTCTAGGCTTGCCTAAAATTTTTGGAACCAAAGCTAGCTCCTTCAAATTAAAGCGAACTTTTTCTACATTAAACTAGAAACTCTCAAAGAAGAATAGGAAAAATTTTGTTCAAGGAAAATTTAGGATGAACTCCCTTGAATTTGTTTAAATGCTTGTTTTAATTTTATATTTTTATTATATTGTATTTTGCTTGTTTTTGTTTTAATTATTTCATGAAAACTTTACATTTTAAGGAAAAATTGCGGTTTACAGTTTTTTCTAAAGAGAAGGAAAGCGGTCATTTCTTAATGCCTAAATAATAGATATGTAGATTGCTCCATGCCCTTCCAAGATGTCACAATTTTTATTCGATTGATAGCAAGTTTCAGTTCGCATGGAGTTTCACATCTGTAAACGATACAAAAATTGTTAGGAAATGTTAAGAACACACATATCCTCACTTTGATGCTTCTTTTAAACAGAATTTACACTATCGATCAAATAAAAATCACGACGACCTTTCGATTGCATGGCACGATCTCGTTTTTCAAGGGTTTTTTATTTTTCTCAAAAATAAAGGAAGTTAAGGCTTCAGCACACTTTTGCGGCAAAAGGGTGGCCCTGTACTTTTAGCCATAGGGCAGGGGCGTAGAGCTTGCTGGTGAACGGCGGCAAGCGGTGCTGTGCCGCAGCCGCACACTTTTGCGGCACGGTTTTGGGCGACGGCGACGGCGACGCCGCAAGTGCAGAGATGATGTGAATCATTACTGTTGCCGCCTGTTGTCGGCAAGCCGTGCGCGAACTGCGCTTCACGAGTTGTGCCGCCCACCGCCTGCCGCAAAAGTGTGCGGAGCAGGGAAGAGCGGATAATAAGGATAAAGGACGGTGTTACTCGATCAATTTTGGGCTGCGCCATGCAATCTACTTCTACGGGATGTCGTGGAGGCGGTATGAATGCGTATTTGGCCATACAATGCGGTGACCAGCCGATGAACAAGTCAGTGCTTCATCCTTCCCAGACTAGTCTGGTACCAATTCGCCGACCCCGGAGGGATGGAAGGCTTGGTTGTCTTGGGCGGCAAATCCGAACCAGGAACCTAATATCGGGTGCACGCGACAGCCGGCGCCTCCTCCGGCTGCGCTACACACGCCCAAGCGGATAATAGAGTTCTGAATCCCGGATAATAACGAATAACGGATAATTTTCCTAAAAATGGCAAGATAACGAACAAACAGCAAAAATTAGAACTAATTTTAAACCGTTCTCTCTCCAATAGTAGGGCGGTACTTGTTATACTGTTTACGTCACTTGTCAGATAAGTCACTTTTAGCCTTCTTATTGGTGTTTTTTCTTCAAGGCGCGTGGTAGCGCAGTTGAAGAAGGCGCCAGCTGTCGTATGCTCTCCGATGTAATATTCTTGGTTCAGAGCTCGTTGAGTAGGAGCAGGCTTGTCTGTGAAGGATAATGGCCTCCAAAAGTCATTCTATAGTACAAATACCTCCAATCGCCTCCACAATATCCTATAATGAAAGAACGCGTGGCGCATCCCGCTAAGGAATTAACTAACATCATCCTCTATTCTTTATTCGTATTTTTCAGTTACATTAGAATCACAAAGTGTAGTCCTACGCGGTTTTCTGGGCCTGGTGGGGCAGTCGTTAAGAAGGGTCGCTTTTTGTATGTTCTCCAATCAAATTTTACACTAATTCGGGCCCAAATCGAATAAAACAAACAAAAACCAAGGCTGCTAAAGTCTATTCTCGGCTGCCGCAAGCCTCTTCTTGAGAGATCAGAAGAGCCAGATGGATTGCTAGGATAAGGATAAGGATAAAGGACGGCGTTATTCAATCCCTTTTGGGATGCGCCACGCATCCCACTTCTACGGGATGTCGTGGAGGCGATTTGAATGCGTATTTGGCCATACAATGACTTGCAGTGGCCAGCCGATGAACAAGTCAGCGCTCTATCCTTCCCGGACAAGTCTGGTACCAATTCACCGACCCCGAAGGGATGGAAAGCTTGATTGGCCTGGGCGGGAAATCCGAACCAGCAACCAGGTATCGGGTGCAGGCGACAGTCGGCGCCTCCCCGACTGCGCTACACTCGCCCCGGGATTGCTAATTCATTGCTAATTGTTAATTTCTTTTGCCGCTGCCGCTGCAAAAGTGTGGAGCTGCGGTGCGGCAGCGATCTCCGCCGCGTCAAGTTCTGCGACTTTACCCTATGGCTAGGGATAGGGCCTCCGCTTTGCCGTAAAAGTATGAGGAGACCTTTAGGCTAGCTTAGAAGAGTGTCCCATTTGATTTGAAAGGCGTCGGGGCGCAGCGAGGGTATAAAAAACCCTTTACGAGCAGCATATATGTAGTAGTTGTTTTCAGATGTGGTGAGAGGATGAACACAGTCTCAATGGCTTACAAACATGCAAAATCTAAGGGTAAGTGGAAGATCGAAGAACTTTTTCATTTTCAAACAAGAAATGGTCCAGATATTTCCAGTATTTCATGAAACACGAGATCACTATTTAGGAATTAAATACTCTCTTGAAATCACGTTGAATACGCTTTTCAAAATTTCGTAACCCTAGAGCAATTTAGCAAACGAGATCGTGGAGCGACTCCTTCTATGCATGGGATCCTTGGAGCCGCACACTGTCCTTGAACTGGCCGGCATGAGGGTTGATCGGGTTCATTTTCGCGTTCCTGGTGTACCGTTCTATAAGCCTGATCGAGCAACAGGTATCTTGATTCAATACTTATTTGAAATCTTTTTATTATAGCTTGTAGAAGGGTGAAAAGAGCGCTCATTGGAAAACTGTGACATACCTACAAAATCTTCTGGTAGAGGTTAGCTTAGGTGGGTTCCTACTAAGGTATCCTCCTAGATTTCGAATTGCTACTATACTGAAGGACTGTCGGTTATTCGCGTAGACTCGTTGAACCAAGGTGTCCCACATGTTTTCCATCGGGTTGATGTCAGGAGAGGAGACCAGCTAGACCGCTACTAGATTGTTGAGACTGTGAAGCCAATCCTTGGTCGACCTGGACACATGGACTGCAGTGATATCCTGCTGCAGATCATGTGCCTGGCATCTTCTGCCTCTCACGAAAAACAGAAGGCTAGACTGCAACACACCTCAGCACTCCAGACTGTCCATGCGAAATGACGGAAGACTATGCTTCAGGTTTCCGCTATCGCAGAGGCCGGCCCATGTCCTTAGTGATCCGCCTCGGAAGTGGCGACCTCGAGGGGTTTCTCGCAGGTCTCTCCAGTAATGTCGGTATCCATCAGGACCATTCAGATTAAATTTCTCCTGATGGTAAAAATGAAATTCTCGAACAGCTAGACACAACGAAGAACTAGATAGAGGGCGAATGGAAGTTCCCGAAGCCCGGCGCTGTCGCAGCGTGTGTGTGATGAATATAGACGACTCATAGCCACCGCAATGAACTATTAGGTTGGAAAAAAGTCTTTTAATTTTTTCAAAGATTTATTACTTCAAAACTACAAAGTCAAATCAATTGAGATAACCTCCATTTTCAAATCAGTTTCCTTAAGCATCAAGTGCCTGGTATCGAGGTAGTAAGCTGTCAGCTTCTGACAGCTTACAACCTCCATTTTGTTCCACTACACTTCTCCAAAGAATGGGTTATTTTCTACTTCCTCTTGCGTAAAAGACTGCAATTCTGGAGTCGAACCATCGCTGAATCCAATTTTTGAGGTCTTCGTCCGTTTCAAAATATTTTTCTCCAATTTCTTGCTTGAGAGCACGGAAGAGATGGTAGTCGTTAGGGACGAGGTCAGGGCTACACGGCGGATGTGGCATCACCTCCCAGCCCAGCTCCTTTATTGTTTCTCTTGTGAGTCTCGCAACATGTGGTTTTGACTTCTCAGGCCTCTTTTCTGGAGAGCTGTGGCGACTTTGTGGAGTTGGCCATGTTGCGGCAGTAAGTGTCTCTCCACTCCTGAGAGTTTCCCAGTAAATCCCTCCTCTGTCATCCCACCAAACACTCAAGAGAATCTTCCTTTCGTGAACATTGGGCTTGAGATCAGGCTTACGGTTCTCTCCTTTTTGTACACATTGTCTTTTTCCTCGGAATTTGGCGTAATGTTTCTGATTCCACCTGTCAGAATCCGCGGCAGAAACGATTTTCTCTCCTATCTGGACAGAAGAGAAGCAGCGATGGAGAGCCGTTGACCTTTCTGAGTGTCTGACAGTGCATATGGAGTTCAAGCTCCAAATTCCCATGCAAAGCCAAGATTCTTCAGATGGATTCCCACTATCCTATGATATACTTCGAGCTTCTCTGGCAGTTGACGTGTCGTCTGCTTACTATCGGTACGAAGAAGATGGAGTAGTTCAGTGTCGTCCAATTCATTGGCCTTCTTGACCTTGTTTTGTCCTCGAGTGAATAATCTCCCTTTAAAAACTTTCCGAACCATTCATAACAGGTGCGATGAGTAATGGATCCCAAGCCATATATATCGTTAGTTTGGTCGGCTGCCTGACGTCCTGTAGATCCTTTTATGAATTCATGAAGAATGCCGCGCCGAAAATGGCCATGAGGTAGATCTGGCGTTGAGTCCGGAAGAATGGGTTAATAATGAAATACAAAAAGGGCCTTGACCTATGTCTGTGTGCGAACGGTAGACAAGTGTGATAGGATTACGAAATCAGCTATCAATATTGGCTAGTGTGTTTACAAGTAGAACGTAAAAAAAAAATTTCGATGTGTGAAGAGACTTTTTTCCAACCTAATATATTTCTGTTTTCTGAGTCATAACAACATTCGGCGACACTTCGCGGATGATGCAGCTAGTATTCCCTCATACTCCATTGCTGCAGCCAAATAGGGTCCCACTTGGAGACCGGGCAGGCTGCCGCAACGTGTTTTGATGGACATGACTCCTGTCTTGCTTAGGGATCTACGGAAATAAACGAAAGACCTTACGAAGGATGAAGATGCTCGATGGACTTGACTTTAGAGCCGCTCTTAAAGAGGATCCAAAAGTGTATCCGAGCAAGTGAGAGTGTTTCTTTGGAGCGATTCTTTACGATAATGATGTTTTCAGAGGAGCGAATTGCACGTCGTCTGAGCATGATGTCTTATGCAACCATTGATCAGAAGAAGGACCATTTTGTAAAAAAGTTCCAAGCAACGAGGTGAGTTGAATTATCACACACCGCATTTGGTGGTATGTTCGGACCACATGGGAGCATAACGACACTACGTTAAAACGCTCGTAGCACTCATTCTGCTTTGCAGGGACAAGCTGCTCGAGCAGAAGAATGCGAAACTTCGTCAGTCGTCAGTACTTTCGACAGCCATATCACCTATTACGAGCGAACAGCGAGTGGCTATCGTGAGAAACCTGTTCCGGTGTGTCACTCTTGTACGATTTCTGTTTTTTCTACCTCCATTAATGTTGCGTGGATGTTTAGGAACGCAAAGGAGAAGGAACTGGCTCATTACGCAACATTGCTGGCCGAAGGCAACTTTGCCCGTCTGGCCGAGATAGAGAGGGAGAAGAACGCCGACGCCGACAGCGATACCAACGGATCACAAATGCAGCGCATTCGTGAAGTAATTAAGGCCGGTGGAGGGTTTAATTTATAACATATGCAGTGCGCTTTCTTAATTGCATGGGTGGTTGGTGAGCCCTTGGTTTCGATTTCGAACCACAGTTAGGTTTCCTTGTCCCAAGATGTCAAAATGCTTCCTTAACGTTGGTCATGCTTCGTTATAAGAAGAGATTAATCCATGAGCCAAGCTGAAAGCGCTGAGGTGGAGTAGAAGCCCTTCAGCGCTTAATATGCGTTACGGTCGAATAGTTTCGAAGTATCTCTCAAGCCACTGCTGGGAAGAAGCGGAACAACGAACAGAATTTGCAGTCCTTGTAGGTACAGCATATTACAGTTCTACATGGACAAGCGTACTTCACTATACAGCCTTCTATGACTTCTGATGAACTCGTATTGATAGTATCGGTGATATTACTATTAGGTCGAAACAGAGTTTTGCATCATGCCGCCAAGCTGTGATGGAGAGGCTTTTGACGCGGCAAGATGCTGCAAAGCGATTACTATGCGCAATGCGGCGTTCTTTTTGGCGGTTGGTAGCAAGAAGTGCACAACGTCTTGCAGTCATTTCTCCTTCGTACAGTTTTCTTAGTTATCAAGCAGTTCTCTTGTTCTCAGATCACCGGCTTTCCACTCTTCCTTTAAACAGTGGTGCCAGTCTAGTAAGAGGAGTCCACTCTCATTGTCCTCTACAACGTGCAGGAAATTTGTTTGAAAACCTTGAAGGTGAAGACTTTAGTGCTTAGCCAATACGAAAGGAAAGTTAGAAATCCCCTACAAAGCAGACATTAAGAATAAACGAAAATCGAACCCTAATCACAAACCTAATGAAAAACTTGAGAACCTACGATGTAGAATAGTTCGTGACCCCGACAGTACATAGAAGGAGATACCACAAACAAGCCAAGAAATAAGAACGCCCTAAAAATTTCATCCAAGCGAAAAAATGGAATTTACTAGTTCTACCTCGCAGCCGTGATGGCCTGATGTGGACCACGCCCCTCAGTGGAGCGGTGCCGCAGTGCCAGGTACACTTCATTCGATTTCAACCCACTGCCGCAGAGTGGATGCTAGCGATACCACACAAATGGTCGGCATGATACCTTTGCAGCGTCCTGCCTCGGTTTCTTAGTAGTCGTGGTGTGAAGGCGTACTCGAGTGCTTTATGTGCTCGCCTTTCCAAGAAGATGCCACGCGATTTTTGCAACCAGAACTCGAATAAGCCTTCAACTTTCAGTTTAAACAATTTATCGTACTATTACAATAAATAAAATTAGGTAAATAGTAACAACATGCCGCGTTCTACCACAACGTGCTCTTCCTACTATCTCTGAAGACGAACATTTGACAAGAAATAGGAACGACTTACAAAAGAGTCAAAACAATACTCGGCGGAATTGGATTATTGGACGAACTTCGGACGATGTTGTCGTATTTGTGGGACCATCTCTCATGCTCTCTTCTATACAGCGTTCGATTCGTCTCCTCGAGATCTACATAAACATATATAAAGCTTTACCATACCGCCGCGTTTTCACCGTGGATGGCCTAAAAAATGACTGCAGCAGGCTTTTGCGATTAGAACACCTTATTTTCCAGGACGTGCATGTAACGTGTAGTGTTTTCGGAGTATCTCAAACATGGCGTACGTTTTCTGTGCTCTGTCATGCCTGGAATGCTCCGATAGTGCGCCGCGCACGACGTATATAGGATCAAACCTATCAATCGAGTGGAAGAAAGCATATTCACTCCGTTTCTATCTTCCTTTACTGGAAAATGTAAAGCCTTCAAGACTACTTCGAACCGTTTGGAGAATTTTATAAGAATTTTTCGACCGTCCTACTTAGGATTTGATCCATTCATTCCAACGAGCCTTTGGAGCGCGCCGTACACAATGCATATAGGATCGAACCTATCAATCGAGTGAGTTCGACAACTGGTAGAGTGAGCGTTTGGGGAGTTCTATCATACCAAGAAGTTGCTCTAAGGCTGTCTAGCTAGCCTTTGGAGTGCGCCGTGAACAATGCATATAGAATCGAACCTTTCAATCGAGGGACGACCACCTGCAAATTGCACGCGCGGGCGCGTTCGGAGCCCAATAACTCTTTCAAGTTCAAATCGTTTCGGCTGCAACTTATGGGTCTTGTAGGTAATAAAACGGTCTAGTGGTACGCTAAATTATAACGGTGTAGCTTAGGAAGAGGCAATGTTACAGGGCAGCGAATATGCAGGTGAGGCTTGTGTGACGCTATTTTTTCCGATTTCGGTGGACCACTGCGGGAAGACCCGGCGAGTGAACGGCCTTGAAATGCGTTTGCAAACAGAGCGCCTAAGGTACTTCACGATTATATGCCCAGAACTCCTCAGCTGCCTGAATTGTTTTCGCCTCAGCTGCCAGTTTAAAGCGGCGGAAGGTAGCGGTCAGAGTTTCTTGCGCTCTTACTCGCCAAGATTTGAGTCTTCGACACTCGCAATGGTACCGTTCTGTTCAGAATGAAAGGCGCTATCGAATGGTGTCAAATTCCACCGATTTTGGAAACATCGATTTTTTGACATACAGTTCCCTCTCGATATAACGCGTTTGAAGAGACCGGAGAAAACCCGCGTTATAACGGGAGTCGCGTCCTAACCGGAGCTGGCCTTTTTTAGACTCATTTACGTAGAGTATGAAGGCAAAGAATTGCACAGGTAATTAATGAAGTCTTGTCTTCAGCGAAACTCTCTGCTTAATGCAAAAGTGTGACAGATATGTGCAAGGAATTTCGAGTTCCAGAGGAAAGTTAGAAGTGATCAACAACAAAACTGTGTAACCTGACGTTACAATATCTTTTGTCTCTACCAAAACGAGCGGGACATGGACCTGCACTCTCTACCTTCCAGGCAGGATATTAGCCCATTACGCTATCAACGCTGTTAAATCGAGCGCCGTATCCGCCACGCCCGGTGCAGCTACCTCTAAGCACTCCTCCACGATATCGGGATGCGCGTGATCAAGCTGCGTTATTCCTCTGTTATCCTGTCCAAAGCAGAGGGTAGGGGCATAAGTTCCGCATGGCGCGAGAGTTCTGATCGCAGCAAAACATCATATGGCGGCATATAGCCTCTGTACCAGCCGCTCTAGGCTTAGAAGAAATGCATAAGATATTGTTTGGATAGTCTGAGCTTTAGTCCACACCTTCAATCGTTTCTGATAGCACAAACCCTCCAATTTACTACAGCTTCTTACGACTACCGTGAGTCTTATATCCACCGCACACTTATGTGGCAACGCGGCACGTGGGAGGCAGCAAAACTGTCTCGGAGGAGGCAAAACTGCCGAGCAGGCGGCACACGTCCTCAGTTTTGCCTCATCACTCATCGCCGACGCGGTGTCATTGTCATTATCATTATCAGCTTCCGTTCTAGATTGCGCCACCATTAGCTGAAACCCAGACAGAAATTGTCGGCAGCAAAGCGGCTGCAGCGGCAATAATGCCTTGAATCATTATGTATTGCCGCTGCCGCGTCGGCGGATCATCAGCTGCAAACTCTTCTTCTCTGCCATATGCTTAAAAAATATGGCTGCCGTGTTGCCGCAAAAGTGTGGGAAAGCCTTTTATACTGTGCTCGACATATTGCTGACTATGAGATGAACACTTTTGGGAACTATGAACATGCATGAGAACATCTACATGCATCTAATTCATCGTCGCACAGGTGCTGGTGGTGGCTACCAACGAGGCAATATAAGGATAGGTCTGATCGTAGACGCGGTCAGCATCTTGCTCCTCTTTGTTTTCCGTGTGGGACCGGGACTGAGCCCAGGTAGCGTTATAACGGGAGTCATTTTGAACGCAGAGTTCCTCCCAAAACCGCGCTATAACGGGAGTAGCGTTCTATCCGACGCGTCTTAAGCGGAGTTGATTTGTACTGGCGTAAAGGTAAGCTGGCCGGGACCAGAGAAAATCTACGTTATATCGAGAGTCGCGTCTTATCCGGAGGCGTTATAACGAGAGGGCACTGTATTTGCATCGAGGACGAGGCCGCTCCAGGTCGCGGCAGGCGGACTATGACGTTATCGAAAATCGATATTTTCGAAATTTGCCAAATGTCCTCGTCCAAAATCACCTAGAGGTTATTTGGGGCGCTGATTACGAATCCGACGCCATTTTTTGAAAATTCCGCGGATTTCGGTGGGTTTTGGATTTTCTTCTGGATAATTGAGGGTGGTCGGGACAGGATCACCGATTTTGCACCCTATACGAAGTTTTTTCAAGCTTCGTATAGGGGCGGGGACTTATTCGGGGTGACGAACACGATGCCGAAGTTCATTTGGACGATTACGGCAGGGACCGCCCATACCGATAACTAAGGGTGATCTGTGATCCTGACCCGACCACCCTCAAACGGGAAGTAACCTACTGAAATCGGCGGAATTTTCAAACAGCGCCCCAAATAACCCCGAGGTGATTTTGGACGGGGAACCTTGGCCATTTTGGAAAATATCGATTTCGATGACGTCATCGCCCGCGAAGACTCGGCCTGGAGCGTCCCGTCCTCTCTAAGAAACTGTCAAAAATCTATTTTCTGAAATTGGTCGATACTGACATCGTTCGATAGAGCTTTTCATGTTGAAGCTAACGGTGTTATTGCGAGTGTCGAAAACTCAAATATGGGAGAGTATATATGGGAAACTTCAACCGCTAAGAAAGACGCCCTAAAATGGCAGCTGGTGCTAAGGCAGTTTGATCAGCTAGGGAACTGTGAGCACGTCATCGTAAATAACTTTAAGCGTTCTGCTCGCCTGCGCATTTGTAGGCCGCTAGCTTTCCGCGTCCTCCCGCAGGAGTCGACTATACTTGGAAAAAATCGTGTCACACAAGGCTAACCTGCATTTTCGCACTCCTCTAACTTTGTCCAGTCTTAAGCAACATTGCTGCATTTCAGCGCACTACTAGAACATTTTGCTGCCTACAAAACCCATAAGCTGCAACCGGAAAGGGTCACATATGGCAGAGTTATCGTGCGCAGAACACTCCAGCGCGTGCAATTTAGGACAACAACGGTCGATGTTCTCCTCGCTCGTACTCGCCAACATTAAGTTTTTCCTACCAATTCCACAGTTCAACTATCGAATGATGTGAAGAATAGCCCAATTCGAAAATATCGATTTTCAATGACGTCAACGTCCGTCTGCCGCGGCCTCGAGCGGCCTCGTCCTTGATGCGAATCTGTCAAAAAATCGATGTGTTCAAAATCGATCGAAATTGGTACCGTTCGATAGCGCTTCTCATGTTGAACAAGAAGGTACCATTTTGATTGTCGAACACTCAAATCTGAGCGAGTAAGAGCGCAAGAAACTCTAACACCTATCTTCCGCCGCTTTACAGGGTGCGTAAAAAGTATTGACGCACTAAATGACGGTTGTGGAAATAGTATTGCGCAGTAGGTTTTAAAATATTCACTTGAGAAATATGGAAAATGATCTTGCAAACACGATAGAATAACTCTTAATCGTTTTTGGCTCCTTTACTGAGAATACAGGAGCGAAAACGACGGAAAAATTCATGAGCACGCGCCGCAAGTACTCGCTTGGATTTCGTTCCGTGCTTTGAACAGGGTAGCCTTCTGCGACTGGTCACTTCTGTTGAAAGTAGCCCAGACCTCATTCTCCAAAGTCGCCTAAAAAGAGCAATCCAGCGGATTTATGTTTAAGCTGTGTTCGTCTGAGAAGCTGTCCACACCTGCGCGCGTTATCTGTTTGCCGTTATCGGACAGAGAGTGATAATTTTGGATTTGAACGTTATCGTGCTTGGACATCTTGTAATCATCATCTGTTATGACAGAGCCGTGGCTGACGTTTGGGTTGCTAACCTCTTTCCTCACCAACCGTTTCGAACAGCGCCTAATTCTCTTGTTAAGGAAGTATTCAGCTCTCTGAGTAACAAACAAAAAAAAAGCCACCGTAACGATGACGATCATGCTTCTTCAGTTTTTTCGTGTTTTTTGAGCACAATACAGACAACAAAAATAACACACAAAAACCTGGAGAGGTAGAAAGAGAAAGCTGGAGCTGAAACAAAAAGTAGGTGCGTCAATACTTTTTACGCACCCTGTAAACTGGCAGCTGAGGCTAAAGCAGTTCAGGCAGCTGAGGAGTTCTGAGCATATAATCGTGAAGTACCTTGCGCGCTCTGCTTGCAAACGCATTTCAAGGCCGTTTACTCGCAGGGTCTTCCCGCAGTGGCCCACTGAAATCGGAAAAAATAGCGTCACATAAGCCTCACCTGCATATACGCTGCCCTGTAACATTGCCTCTTCCTAAGCTACACCGTTCTAATTTAGCGTACCACTAGACCGTTTTATTACATACAGGACCCACAAGTTGCAGCCGAAACGATTTGAACTTGAAAGAGTTATTGGGTTCCGAACACGCCCGCGCGTGCAATTTGCAGGGGTCCTCCCTCGATTGAAAGGTTTGATTCTATATGCATTGTTCACGGCGCACTCCAAAGGCTAGCTAGACAGCCTTAGAGCAACTTCTTGGTATGATAGAACTCCCCAAACGCCCACTCTACCAGTTGTCGAACTCACTCAATTGATAGGTTCGATCCTATATGCATTGCGTACGGCGCGCTCCGAAGGCTCGTTGGAATGAATGGATCAAATCCTAAGTAGGACGGCCAAAAAATTCTTATAAAATTCTCCAAACGGTTCGAAGTAGTCTTGAAGGCTTTACATTTTCCAGTAAAGGAAGATAGAAACGGAGTGAATATGCTTTCTTCCACTCGATTGAAAGGTTTGATCCTATATACGTTGTGCACGGCGCACTCTCGGAGCATTCCAGGCATGACAGAGCACTGAAAACGTACGCCGTGTTTGAGATACTCCGAAAACACTACACGTTACATGCACGTCCTGGAAAATAGGGTGTTCTAATCGCAAAAGCCTGCTGCAGTTATTTTTTAGGCCATCCACGGTGAAAACGCGGCGGTATGGTAAAGCTATATATATGTTTGTGAAGATCTCGAGGAGACGAATTGAACGGTGCCAACAGTTTCTCAAACAACTTAAAATTGAAGGAGTTATGAGCATGCGACGGTTTGCGACGGATTTTTCCGTCGCAAACCGTCTTTTCGCACGTCAAAAGTACAATACCGGACCGCGACGCGGGCGGTATTGTACTTTTGACGTGCGCATGCTACAGTCTCTCTCGCGGCTACCATATCTTATTGTAGAAGCTCCTTGAAGCAACAAGAGATCGAACTATAATAATAATAAAACGTGGATTTCTTGTAACTTATCTCATTAATCCATTCATGCGCATCAGTAGTTAGCTTGACAGGCACCTGGATACCGTGGGAGAGTCATTGTTACTCCCTCCGTTTACCCACGCTTACTCTAATTACTACGATTTAACATTCAGAGCACTGGGCAGAAATCAGAGTCAGAAAAACTCTTATAGATAGTAGTTAGAGACAGCTAGAAACTCGTTATCTATGACATTATCTAAGCCCAACGATTTTTTTATTTATGCATTGAATTGCCATGTCGTTCCTGGTTTTGGTTTCCAAAACTAGAGGAATTTTGTCATCTTGGAACAGTTTCTGACAGCAAACTGCAAGCCACAAACAAAATTACGATACAATTCGAATTTTTTAAGGCCTCACTGTTGTCTAACGACCAAAAATCAGTCGACTTTCTCGTTCCAGCCACACTTGAAGAAGCCAGGAGAGAGCAATCATCTTACTTACTCAAAGAGGTACTGCCGCTTCCCAATTAAAATTCCTAGAACCTGCACTTCATGTTTAATGGTTTTCAACTTTTCTTAAACTATGTATTCAAAATCTGTCTTCCATTCATGGAAGAAATTTGTTTCCTGATTCTATCTATTGGCTATCAACCTTAAGTTGGCAGTTAAAGTTTGAAGTCAACACTGCCTGGAATTTTAGCAATCCAATGTCACTCCTGCTATCAAAACTGATGCACCCTTCAAGGAGAGAAAGCGACTACGCAAGACTGTGAGTTCGAAAGGGGGATTTTATACATCTTTTTATTAAAGCCTTATGAGGACTCATGCTTATTCAAGCGCAAACACAAACATAACTACGCTTAAATCTCACCAGTACGTGTGGTATTAGTTTTTCTTTCCGGATCTTAGATAGTTGCTCTTTGAGAGTTTACTAGAGTCTGAATTACAATGGAAAATTGTTGGTAACTACACCGTTAGAGTCGAGCAGGTTTCAAAGTTTTTCTTTAAATCTTTGTAATGATAGTTTGTAAATTTATAATTGTAGCGATTAAATTTTGAATTTTGCCGTTTAGAGAAAGAGCAAAGAGGTGATTGTGGGTGAACAGTCTGCTTTCGCCAAATCCGACTCTGTTGGGCAAGAGCTGGCAAATCGAAATGGTCAGGATAATGAGAACATTAACGTGAGTTGTGGAGACCAAATACTAACATTTTCAGAAAAGCAGCATAACACCTATTTCTACGGTCTTCCAATCAACCTTCTAAAAGAAGACGACATTCCCACGTCGCCTCACAAATCACCATCACTTAAAAATGTATATAAGGTGAATCAATATTTGAATGTTACAATGTGGTGTTATGCCTGAAGAGAAGACTCAAGTGACGGAGCAGGTTCCAAACAGCACCCCTGATTCTTATTTTATCTAACACGTTACTGCTAGCATTTACATGCGCTCTGCTTGTTTATTCTATAACCCTTCGAGTGAACAACATTTTCTACTAACCCTCTTGCTCCAGCACTGGTCAGGATGGTAGGGCACAACATCTACCAAACCAGATGAAACAGAATCAGAAAGAGCAGAAGTTCACTACTGAGATCGTTATGATATAAGAAATTAGCAGATGAACCTTGATTTATTTGCTTCGCCACTATATTTAAATTTACATCAACTAACAATTCTATGGCCACAGAAACCGAAACCAGCACATCTCTAAGGCTATCAGTTAGTGCATAAGTTCTCGGACATTTGTGGCATGAAATATTTATTATCACAACATACGAACAACAATATCAAATCATTTGAAGTAACCACCCTTTACATCAATTGTCTTTCGCCAACATGCTGGTAAGTCATGGATGCCTTTTCTCCAAAACGTGGCCGGTTGTGATTCGAAAAATGTGAGCAGTGCCTCCTTGACATCCTCCCGGTTCCTACATTGCTGGCCGTCCAAATAGCGTTGAAGGCTTGAAAACAAATGATAATCAGAAGGAGCGAGATCTGGTGAGTAAGGCGGATGTGGAAGAACGGTCCATCCATAGTCCGCCAACTCAGCCGCCGTCGCTCTAGCAATATGCGGTCTAGCGCTGTCGTGTTGAAAATACAGCTTCACTTGCTCTCCTCGTGTGGTTTGAAGGTGGGCCCTCAACCTCCTCAGTTGGTTGACGTAAACCTCTGCCGTCACTGTTATCCCTTCGTCCAGAAGCTCCCAGTACTCTACGCCAAGAACGCTCCACCAAATGCATAGCATCGCCTTTTCACGTGAGGGTCGGGTCTCGGAACGTCCTCTGCCTCTCCAGTTGCGTCAACCCACTGTGCACGCCGGTGATAATTAGAGCAGAGTATCCACTTCTCATCCCCGGTACCTCAGGTACCCAGCGACCCAATTTTTGCACCTTGCCAATCGACTTCAATCCTCGAACGACTGTTGAGTGACTAACACCAAGAGTGCTCGATAGTTCGCGAGTGGTTTGGTATGGGTCCGCTTCCACTCTACTTCGGAGGCCATCCAAATCCAGTGTCATCGAGCGCCCTTCTCCTTCATTATCTTCGACGGAGAATTCTCCAACTGCAAACTTCGAGAACCACTGGTACACAGTACTTCGAGCAGGAGCACTCTCGTTGTAAACATCCTTCAGGCGACGATACGATTCGTTGGCATTGAGGCCAGATTGATGCAGGAATAACATGACGTGCCGAATATGCGTCTCAGTTGGGATGAGTTGCTTAGCCATAATAGCTGACGTTAACAACGCAGAAGTAAATGTTAGGAACCGTTCTGTAGCCCTTTCCTTTCTCTATCGATCGATCATTTACGCGTTGATACATGTGAGAAATTTGGCGGGAAAATGCGCTTTCAATTCAGGAGGGATGAAATGTCCAAGAACTTATCCACCAACCTAATAGTTGTAGCGTAACAAAACTCAATTCTTCACCTTTGTCCCTGGAATTGTTTAGTAGTTGAAGGTCCCCTTCGAATGTTTGCCTCCATGTGTTTCTCGGACCACGGCGGGCTCTGCTACCACCTTCTGGAATCCATCACATAGCCACTCAAGCAAATCGGTGCTCGGGTGGCTATGTGATGGATTGGCAGCACTTGTCCTGCGAGGCTTAGACGTTTTATGCAATTAATGTAGAGAGGCTATTTGATCCGCTCTGATTAAGGACTTCGCTGTTAGTCACGCGGTCTGTGTATCGTACTCTCAATATCCGTCGAAGACGTCTCTGATGGAAGGCGTTCAGCTTGTTGGTGCATCTCATGACATCGCTCATGCTTCACTCGCGTAGGCAACAATAGCGTCTGTGTATCGTACTCTCAATATCGGCAACGAGCGCACACCGTACTCAGCGGATATGCGCCTTGGTAAGAAAATAATGTATGTCCAGTTACGTCAGAAGTGGCCTAACTCAATTCACCACTTCGATGGATCCCATTAGTGCTGCACAAAATTTTTTGATTTCCTACAGCACAAAACGTATATGGCTGTCCTATATGGCGAAAGTGACGGAACTAGCCTTGCATACTTCTTTCAAGATGATACTTTTTTGATACTCAAAATGGTACCCTCCAAACTGGTCCAAGCTTCCGAAACAGAGATGCCGCCCTCATGACTTTCGATTTTTCCGGGTTTGCATGTAATCGAACCTTCTTAGCTTCATTCGCAAGGCTTGTGGTCGCATGTTGCAGTGAATCCTTATTCTCGGATATGATAGCCACATCGTATGTAATGTCGAGGTCTATCGCTATCTCCTGCTTCACTTGATGCCCATTTCAGCTACTCTCAGATTTTCTCATAAAGGAGTCAGAGCAGCATTGAACAGAAGAGGGGAGAGTACACATCCTTGTCTCAGTCCCGTAACATCTTCGAAGAACGTCGTGTGCTTTCCATTCGTTCTTACGCAAAGGAGCAGTTCTGGTTCAACTTCTTAGAAAAGCTGAGGTAGACCGTAGAAGAATAGACTATAGCGATTTACGGTATATGCTAGCAAGAGCTTTTCGGAAATCCGCGAAGTTGATCAGAAGTTGCTTCAGAAATTCAATACATTGCTCAATGACGTCGTGTAATGTAAAGATCTGTTCGCTGCATGATCACGAATTTCGGAGTCCGCATGGCTCTTCGCGAAGTGGTTCGTTTACCGCGGCTCGCAGCCGATGTAGTAGAACTGAGCAAAAAACCTCGCCAGGTATAGAAAGTAATGTAACTCTTCCCCAGTTCCCACATTTCGATAAATCACCTTTTTGGGTATTTTGCCCAAAAAGATTCCTCGTTCCCAGTCTCACGGAACTTCCAAACGCCACCAGCATATTTTAGTAGCCTCGTCCAAGTTGTTATCATTGCACCACCTCCTGCCTTAAGGAGTTCGGCGGAGATTTCATTGAGACCCGGCGCATTACTCTTCCTAACTTCTGAGGCCAGATTCTCAACGATGCCGCCGGTATCATCTCACAGCGGATTCACCATATCGGCCTACGCAGTACGAGATACAGAGAGACACATAGATACAGATACGATAATCGATATAACGTTACCGGCCGGTAAGTGGTGGATGAATCTGGCCCTGATTGCTCTATCCGTCTCCTCCAATGTTATGTCGCCTATAAAGAGAACGCTCTCCTCTTCCTCGTTCTAAAAGTCATACGTCTCACTAGGTTCCGGCTGGTTCTGTACTTCTGAAGTGCGCAGCCTATCTCTCGATCAGCTCTTCGTCTGCGACGAGCAGGTTCCCGTTGCGATCTCCTATCGGTGCGTTTGAGCTGGTGTTTGTTCCCGATAGCTTTCTGACGATCTTGTAGAACGTTTTCGAGTCGCTTCGCTCGGCAGCATTCTGCGCTTCCGCACCTTTTGCGTCAGCCACCTCTTTTATCCGCTCGGCATGATCGCTTGACTAGCCTACCGAGTTCAGCATACCCTCTGCTATACTCCCATTTACATCATCGCTCAAGTTGGATCTGTCCTTTGCTGATTCATACGTCTTCGCTCGTGGATTAGATCCTACGTTTCGTGCCTTATCTACTGTTTCCTGCGGGTGCCTCGTTTCCTCCAAATGCTTTCTTCAGCACACGCACGAGTAGTTTCCTTTATGATATTTCATTGCTTTCCGAGGGGCGCAGAGATTGAAGAGCGGTGGATTATCATAAAGTACAGCTTAAGGATGGTCAAATTATTCACTATTTCGGCCATTATACTATTGACATACCTTTCTCGACGTGTCGGTCTATCTTAACAGAAACGTTGATGCGGCACTATTGTACTTTACGAACTCCAAAGGACGAGGAGAGGTCGAAAAGAGTTTTTCGCCCAAACTTCGCCTAGGGAGGTTATTTGGGGTGCTAATTACGAATCTGACATCCTTTTTTGAAATTTCGGCCGATGACGGTAGGTTACGGTAGGTACCGGTGACTAAGGCTGTCGAGGTCATAATCACCGATTTCGCCCAAACTCCGCCTAGAGGGGTTATTTGGGGGTGCTGATCACGAATCTGGCATCTCTTTATCGTTTTAGCTGGAGTACGGTAGGTACAGGTAACTAAGATAATGGTTACCGATTTCGCCCAAACTCCAGCGTGAGGCGAAATCGGTGATTATGATATCGACAGCTTTAGTCACCGGTACTTACCGTAACCTACCGTAATCGACCGAAATTTAAAAAACGGATGTCAGATTCGTGATCAGCAGACCAAATAACCCCCTAGGTGAAATTTGGGCGAAATTTTTTTTCGATCTCTCCTCCTCCTCTGGAGTCCGTAAAGTACAATAGTGCCGTTGGCGCCCGTAAACCTAACAATAAGCATGTTCAGGTCGGCTCACTCCATCATTACAAAGCCGGCTATGATTAGGATTGTCTTAAAACTTGAAGGATGGTTTTCCCTACAATGCAGGCAGAATGTTACAGAACAGATTTAGCACGTCAGATTTCTTGATCCAACGCATACCTCTAAGCACTGCAGACGTGCCTTTCACTAGGAGGCAGAACATTGTACTGTCCAAGATGATGAAAAATTCCATTTTGCCTTCCTTACACTTCCGAAGTGATGCCATACTTCACTGAGAGCATCTTCACCTTGCTATGAGCTAGACCACCTAGATAGAATGCCCGAAATCTTAGCACATAATCTAAAACGGCAGCTGGTGTATATTTCACACCAACCTGCTCAGTTTGCTCGTGTGAGAGGGGAGGAGGCTTCATTACCTTTAGCATATTTTACATTTGTAGACCTGAGCACATAGGGGAGATAGTGCGCCCCTATGTCTGAGGGTTGTATCTGAAGGCCTCGAGCTTCTAGCATACGTATCCTACCGCGGTTGCTAATGATTACATTCACCTGTATCACCTGTCGTCCCGTTGATCATCGACTTGCTCGAGCGGGCGCCAGCAGCGTCTCCATTCGTTCCTGTCGCGTGCCACAGTGGTCCAATGGATCCTCCTCGCTCGAGGGACACGAAGAGCGTCATATCGGTCGTTCAGGGCTTTCACGAAGAAGTCCGACCAACGCGTTGGTGGGCGTCCTGGTGTTCTTTTGACATCCCGCGGAATCCAGTCTGTGACGGCTCTCGTCCAGCGGGTGTCTGCGAATCGCATTACGTGGCCGGCCCACCTAATTTTCGACGACTTGGCCCATGCGACAGCGTCTCTGATCTTCGAACGTCGGCGAAGCTCGGAACTCCGGAGGCCTTCTCTCACTTGCGTGAGTCGTGTCACTCCGAGCATCGTCCTCTCGATTCCACGCTGCGCGACGCTGATCGCGTGCGCATCCTATTTTCGTATAGCCTAGGTCTCTGAGGCGTATGTTAGGGCAGGAAGAACAGTGGACTCGAATAGGTGGGCACGCACTCGGACGTTCTTCGTCTTCTTCGCGACTTCTTCGACGCTCTTGAAAGCTCCCTAAGCCGCTCGTTTCCTCCTGCTCAGCTCTGGTGCTAGGTCGTTGGCCATGTTGACTTCGCGACCCAGATACACATAGCTGGAGCATTCGGAGATGTTCGTTCCGTTGAGCGAGAATGGGGCATCAGAAACCCATCCGTTCTTCATGAACATCGTCTTCGTAAGATTCAGCTGCAGTCCAACGCTTCCACATACACGACCGAAGTCGGCCAGCATTCGTTCCGCCTGACTGATGCTCGGTGTTATGAGCACGATGTCGTCAGCGAAGCGAAGATGGTGCAGTTGCCGGCCGTCGACCTTCACTCCTATGTCATCCCATTCTAGTTCGCGCATGACGTTTTCGAGGGTGGCGCTGAAGAGCTTCGGGGATATGGTATCCCCTTGTCGAACCCCTCTCTTCACGTCAATGACGACGTCGTTGTAGAATGGAGAGATGTTGGTCGTGAATCCACTGTTCAGCTCTCGAAGGACTCTGATGTACTGAGTAGGAACGCCCTGGGTGAGCAGAGCTTCCATGACCGCTTCAGTCTCGACGGAGTCGAATGCCTTCTTCAGGTCAATGAACGTAAGGCACAGCGGCAGCTTGTACTCTCGCGACACTTCGATGAGCTTCTAAATGGTGTGTATGTTGTCGACCGTGCTGAATCCTCTCCGAAATCCTGCTTGCTCGCATGGCTGTCCTTCGTCCAGCGTTCTGCTAATCCTATTCAGGATGACTCGAGTGAACAGCTTGTAGACTACGGACAGCAGGGAGATCGGGCGATAGTTGCCAATGTCGTGCACGTCTCCCTTCTTGTACAGCAAGACGGTCTTGCTGGTCTTCCACTGAGATGGAACCTTGCATTCGGACAGGTAGCGTGTGAAGAGCCGCGCCAAGGTGTTGATGAGCGCTGGCGGGAGGTTCTTGATGATTACATTACAGTACATAAAAAGTGTTGCGGAATGTGCTGGAACTAGTGTCATACTGTGGGAACTTTTCTGCTTGTTTATACATTTTCAAAGAATATCCAAAGCTTTAAAGGTGTTTATATTGAAACAGTCCTACTTCGCGTTCTCACTCACCAATCTGAAAGCCACTGTGAAAGACACTAGTAATTTTCAGAATCAGAAAGTTCCACTGGGTAAGTCAACTGCTGTCTCTGTCACATCGAAGCGAACTACTTATAAGAACGGAACCGCATTCACCCGTGCCGTCTCGGAAGATGTTTACACGAGCTCACAGGTAGGTCAGCTACTGATAAGTATACTTTTGCTGGATGTCTCAGAAATCCTCCCTTTCCGTGGAATCTTATGGTCTGATTCTTTGCTAATCCTATAAACACTCTTAGGTAGCTTAGCTTATTACAGTAAGAGCCAATATCTGTGTTTAAAATTGCTTCCTTTCGTAGAGGATTCAATTAATTTCAGTTGCCTTCAGACGGCGTGAGTCACACAGGTTTTGAAACTACCCCACTCAGCACGGAAATTCTAGTCGACGACGTAAGGCGCATTCTTCTTACAAGAAGCTTTAATATCCCTGCTGTCTAGTAACTCCCGTAGAGTGAGAGTACTTTCTAAAGGTTTTCCACGAATTGACTCATTCTTCAGGCAGAACAGGACTTGTTTTTTTGAGTCGTATACAAATATGTATCAGCGTCAATTTCCGGCTTCGCTGGAATATGGCGGGCCACGCTAGGAGCTCAACCCAATGAGTGCAGCCCTAGGGGCCTTCCCTATCCAGTGTTGGCGGAGCACCCCAGGTTTTCACATATAGGCATGCGCCTGTCACAGATTCTCACCTGGCTAATTGAAAGGCACAACCCAATGTTGGGCCTAGCAGATATCTGCCTCAAGCTGAATGCAGGCAAAATTTGTGCGCAGTCCTGATCCGTAGACGGTCCTGAAGAACCGATCACATTGCTTAGCTGGTCAATGAACTGAGAGGATAAGAGGAAGAGTCAAAGAAAGTGAGGTTTGGTGCACGGACTCTTAGACGAAGGCCAAACAGAAAATATTCTACCCTCTGTGCTCATCAGTAAGAGAAGGGGAAGATTTATCTATGGCCTAGGTTCTGAAAGAATATCTCACCTGGAAGCCGCTTGTGGAAGACGCTTCCATTAGTAACGTACGATAGTTATAGGAATCAAACCTAATCGAACGCCTGACACTTCTGTACAATCACATAGTATGTGCTTTGCCCCGTTATGTTGCTCCCATGGAAAGTACACTTCCCACGTTCCCACGCTTGAGTACACTTTAAGTGAAATATTAGGTTGTCCCATAAGTCCCCGCCGTTTTTTTTCAACGATTCATTGCGGATTTCGCCGACGGTCTCTTGCATAGCGCTACATAGCGTTCGGAAGAGAATGATTTGCTCTATCAAAGCATGTATTGCATTTCTTTCTTCATCATGAATTTTGTCAATTTTTAGGTCGTTGAAGTGAAAAGTGAAAAAGTGAAAAAGTAACCATTTGCGCACTTGTTCTCTCCGCTTAGGTTTGTAATTTTTTGCGCAGTTTTTTCAAGCATTTGGGAGACAATGTTCTGTACTACATGAATATGTGTTAGTGCTATTTGCTCATTTGTCCTTTGTTGATTTTTAGGTCATCAAATTGGGACGTCCGAAGGAGGATGGTTATTTTTGCCGATAGCTCCTGCTCTGTGGTTGGACTTTTTGGGTTGTTGTTATATGTCGAAAGAAAATGTCTTGCTCTATAAGAATATGTATCGCGTTCATTGACTTCTTGAATATCAACAAAATGCCAAAAAGAGAAAAATCGTCTTCACCAACAACTCCTTCTCCTTCTTCAGTTGTTGATATTCGACAGAAATCAGCGTGAGCCAATAAACGCAACACAAATTCTTACTGAGTAAGACATCCTCTTCCAAACGACATATGACACCAAGCAAAAAAGTTCAACCACAGAACCGGAGTTTTGGTGAAAATTCGGACGGAAAAGTCGGAATGCCCAATTTGATGGCCTAAAAATCAATAAAGGACAAATGAGCAAATAGCAGTAACACATATTCTTGTAGTACAGACATTGTCTTCCAAATGCTATAAAAAATGTGCAAAAAAATACAAAACCTAAGCGGAGAGAACAAGCGCGCAAATGGCTACTTTTTCACATTTTCACTTTTCAATTCAACGACCTAAAAATTGACAAAGTTCATGATGAAAAAAGAAATGCAATAAATGCTCTGATAGAGCAAATCATTCTCTTTCGAAAGCTATGCAGCGCTATGCAAGAGACCGCCGGAGAAATCTGCAGTGAACCGTTGAAGAAAAACTGCAAGGACTTATGGGACAACCTAATATATAGTAAGATAAAACGAGAGAAAACAGAGAATATTCAACGATTTGGCTATACATTTCACTAACCGAATCAAGCGCGCATTTGCTTTTTGAAACAGGGGGCATATGAGATCAGTTTTGTTTTCTATCTCTATTTTTGAATAATTGCTGCCAATTAAGAAAAGCATAACATTTAGGTGGAGGGATCAGGTGTTCTAGTTAGCGAAGAGTCGACGTCTTCTCCCATATCGCTCGAGGTGAGAGAGTAGCAGATACATATATTAGCTGCTTCTTGATTTCTTGACAAGCACATTTTATAATGTAGGTAAATACCTAAGTAAATACGCATCTAGATTAGTCGGCTGAAGGTGATGACTAACTTGAGCTCAATTCGTACCATGGTCAACCTTGTAGACGATCTTTTTTCTGCATTTTGATCGAATTTTGCTCCAATGTTAGCTCTCACCTTAAAGCGATACCCAAGGCCAGTCTGCATGATCTTATAACGCTGTCTTCTTTTACAATAAACTTCCGCGTTTCCAGGAGGTTTCCGTCTCCATAACAGGTTTGTTAATTCAGATGGTCGAGGAGCACGAAACTACTCACAATGTCCATGAGGAAACAGCTGCTTTGCTTTCAGAAACAAAGGAGCCTGGGGTAATGCTTGTTATTGTTCGTACCTCTCTTGAATGGCAAGCCTCTGCCGCTGCAATGGACATATTATCTGCAGCAATAAATAGCACAGTTGTTTTCTTACAGTCGAGTATATGAGGTCGAAAATGAAACAAATCATGCTATGCCAGTCACGAGTTAATCAATCTCCTCACAGCGAGCTCTACAATAATAGCCTGCTTGACTCTACAGTCTTTCAATCACTTGCTTAGTCTATTCATACCAAATTGTTGTAGTCGTTTAGTATCTCTTAGTGGCTATCAACCATGTTTCCTCGACCTGGAGGAAGCATTTGATCGCGTACCGTGTGAGGTCATATGGTATGCCTTACGACAGCACGGTGTCCCTGAAGAACTGATCGAGTGGGTGCGCATTCTTTACTCTTGTCCTAAGAGTCAAGTGCGAGCGCCGGCCGGCACATTCACGGAGTTTCCTATCTCCGTCGGTGTTCACCAAGGTTGCGCGCTTTCCCGACTCCTTTTCATTGTCGTAGTGGATGCCATTTCGCGAGACCTTCAGAAGCCTGCTCCTTGGACGCTGCTATATGCAGATGACGTAATGCTTGCCAGTGAAGACAAGGCCGAACTTGAGCGACGAGTGCAAGCTTGGTGTGACCGCTTGGAGGCATTCGGGCTCAAGCTGAACGTCAAAAAATCCGAGTACTTGACGACAGAAGTAAACGAGACTGGATCCATTGAGATCAATGGCACTGCGCTCGTACGAGCGACACATTTCAAGTACCTTGGATCTGCAATTGCGTCTGATGGTAGTCTGACGTCCGAGGTGAACTCGCGCGTGAGCGCAGCGTGGTCCAAATGGCGCTCAATGACAGGCGTTCTGTGCGACAGAAAGATACCGGAGCGCTTGAACTCAAGGTCTACAGAACGTCGCCCGACCAGTAGCGATGTACGGTGCTGAGTGCTGGCCTGCAACGAAGGAGGTTGAGAGCCGCCTCAGCGTAATGGAGACGGAAATGCTGCGCTGGACGGCTGGTGTTACGCGTTTGGATCATGTTCGCAATGTCTCCATACGCCAAAGGTTTGGCGTCGCTCCAATTGACAAGCTACGTGAAGCTCGCCTACGGTGATATGGCCATGTTCTTCGTGCGGACGGCGACACCGTTCGGAAGATTGGCCTCATCATAGATGTGCCCGGAAAACGGCCTAAAGGACGGCATAGGCAATGCTGGCTTGATACGTTGCACAAGAACTTAAAGGAAGCTGGTATCCACCCCGATCAAGCGTTTGATCGTGCGAAGTGGCGTCATCATACCAGAAGAGCGGGCCCCGCTGCTAAGCGGGACAAACGCTGAAGAAGAAGAAGAAGAAGAAGTATCTCTTAGTGTCTAATTCTATAGGAGAATAGATCCTTGTTCAGAACGTCCCAGACATAAGCTCTTCTCCAGACCTAGCGACAATAATGATATAAGGCCTTGTTTATACTTCGACGCCGAGCGACGCGATGGCTGCGCATTGAGGCCGAATTGATTGACCGCGTCGACTCCGGCCGGCTAAGATGAGGCGCGTGAAACCGCGACCAATCGCGATGATGGGCGCGATGCGATTGATCGCGGCGGTTTGGGACGCAGTATTTCTGCTCCAGCTGATTTTCGCAGTGTGGACTCGTACCTCTCCGTAGTACGTAATCGTGCATAAAATTCGAAATTGTGCGTAATCGAGTGACCGTGTCGCCGACTGTTCGGAGTGCTCATTGTCGTCCAAGACAGCGCGATGTGATCGAACACATCGTTCCGTTTGAATTGCGTCTCTCGGCGATGGAAGTAGAAAATGCACATGCTCAACGATTTGCTTGTGATCTCCTCCCATTATCTGGGATTTGTTTGCAATGGATGTCAACCGTGCCGTGAAGAGGTCGAGGCTTTCCGCATCGCGTCGTATTCTTGCGAATACAATCTTTGCAAGGCCTTATCACGAAATCTCCATGCGAGAATCAGTTCGAGAGGAGAAATTGTATGGTCTTTGAAGAAGGCAATTACTTCTGTGGGATGAGGTGTGCGGTCGATAAAGTGGTCGATATGTTTCGTGAATATATGCGGAACAGCGAAACCACTCTGAAAGAACGGACGAGTACATAAGAGCTCTGTCTCACTCTCAGAGTTTCCGGGCAAATTTGAAGCGAACAACCCTGAAACATACGCGTGACTTTCAATTGCCGCTGTCCATCCTCCAGGTGAATCTGGCAGACCCATTGGAGAAGGAGATCAACGATCTGGGAATCACCGATTAACAACAAGGAGGAAACAAAGTTTGCATTGAGTCTTATCGATCTGTGGAACGATCGATGTTACCGCTGAACACCATCGTAACACATAAATGACTAGTCACGTCTCGACCATATATGATAAGTTCGAGCGCCCCTGAACTTTATTCTGGTCAGTCAGTCTGTGCACTTCGACAATGCGCTCAATCATTGCTTAACAGAAGTGGAATACGTGATTTCCAGGAGCAATTATTTAATTATCAATCTAGTAGACTTCATTAAGAATATCCATTTAACAAAGAACCAGGAGAGCCAATTTGTCACCGAAAGCCATGCAGGATAATTTTCACACTATTAGACTTTCTAATGCGATTTGTGGAAGCTTGAGCACAGGCTGACTAATATTTATCACTCAACCGAGTTCCACCAAGCACTACTGCAGCCTGACCAGAAAACTATCTCAACGGTAGGTCGGAACGGCTCAAGTGTTGTATGTGGGCAGAATTGCCTCTCTGTGGGAAACAACAGAATGCAAATATCTCGACCCTAATACAACGCAGCTCAGAGTTAGGGACGACGGAAGTTAGGCCGTTGGCGGCGTTAGCCCTCCGCCTGCAGGCGGACTCCCAACTGGAAACAGCGATGACGAGCGAGCGATGGTGGCGCAGAGGGTAGAGGGGCGGCGTAATTTCCATAATAGGTGTTTTCAGCCAACTTGAGCTCGCCCTCGGCGTGCAGGCGTAGGGCTAACGCCGCCAACGGGCCAAATGCTGTCGTTCCTAACTCTGCGTAGAGTTGTATTGGGGTCGAGATATTTGCATTTTGCTGTTTCCCAGAGAGAGGCGGCTCTACCCATATACAACACTTGGGCAGTTCCGACCTACCGTTGAGATAGTTTCCTGGTTAGACAATCATGATCTCGCTAGGGCTTTTTACACCCTCGCTTGACGCGTAACCCAAGTGGGTCCTACAACGAAAATTCACGTGCCTACGTTTTAAGATTCTAGAGGGACCATTCGTACGAAGAATGTCGTATACTGTACCAGTGAACAGACCGCTTGTTCTGAATAACATTCCCTGTGGATTGAGCTTTTGTTATTGAAGGGACACTAGTTAAACTTTTCCATATAATTCTATATTTCAAGCTCGCTGGAGTGGCAAAAGAGATGGCGACGACAGCTGTCGTTGAGACCTCATCAAAAGAAGCTAAAATGGAGGAACCTGGTCAACGAGATCAAGAGGTATAGAATAATGAGCGATCTCCCTATCGTAATTTTAACACCTTCCCAATTTTTTGAACTTCTTCGTGTGCTTTACCACCTTAAGCACGCCACTCACAATGAAAAAAACCCGAAACTGTTTATTTGGAATAAGCACAAGCATTTTCTTTTGTTTCTACCTGTTTCACTTAGTTGTAGCGCCAGTTTCCTTGCGAAGTTACTGTTTTTAGAAAGTATCTGTCTTTCTTTCTTTCAGAAAAGCGTGGAACACGAGAGCAGCTTTGGAGACGGGGTGTCGGAAGAAAATATGGAGACCAGTAATGAGGAACCAGTAGGTTTTAAAATGTTGGGTGAGGGAATACTTAACGTCCAGCTTTGGTACTCTCCACGCAAAAATTAATCGTAAGTAGCGAGGTTTCCCAAGCGCCATCCAATATTTTTCGAAGCTTATGGAAAAGAATTACGACTTACTTTCATCGTACAAAAGTTCGGTCCTAAATGTTGCGCTCACATCTGTTTTGAAATCCTATCCCGGAAATCTGTTTATGCTATCTCGTTTATCGTCTCTCAGCTTTGTTGGCAATTGCATTTCTTGTGAATCACTAGCGACTTTGCTCCTGATAGACACACAATGTTGTACAGTGAAATAAAAAATAAAATGCGTTAAATGTCAGTCTGAAACTTTTATGGGTTCTAAGCGGAACGACTGAGGTGGCGTTGCGATCGTTAATCGCAGCGCGGGTACAAGAACACTGGCGCCGCGCAATATTAGCCCTATGTTATACTTCGGCGACGCTGTGCTGTAGGGGCTCCTACGCACTGCGTAGCAGCCCGCACATCACAGGGTCGCCGGCGACGTCGCCGAGAGCTCCGCAGGGGGTGTTATACTTCTGCCGCCGACGTCGCCACAGACGGGCCGACGACGTCAGCGTCACCGATGTCGCCGACGTCATCCAAGGGTGGCAGAAAATGCGCTCCGATGGAGCGTTATGATTGTGGGTTGGTTCTTCGTTCCCGGAACTGCCACCATCACCACCGTACTTCGAATTATGAAATCGAGAAGTGCAAAAGACATCGTCTTGCGAACACAAAAAGCACAATTCATTAGAACACTGCGTGTTTGGGAGGGAGTGGGACACTAAACCTTAGCTCCCCTTCAATTTGTCACTTTTCTTCCTTTTTGTGTCCTTCTCAGCCGTTCTGTTCGCATTTTTTATGCCTATTTGCTTCCTTGTAGAGCAAGTAATACGAAATAGAACTGTGTAGAAAACAAGTAGTGTTTTCTCGCTTTCTCAAG
Source organism: Heligmosomoides polygyrus bakeri (assembly GCA_947359475.1). Lineage (NCBI taxonomy): Eukaryota > Metazoa > Nematoda > Chromadorea > Rhabditida > Heligmosomidae > Heligmosomoides > Heligmosomoides polygyrus. The sequence continues at coordinate 12,760,640 of OX375866.1, forward strand.
TGATAATGCAAACCTCTGCGAAGAGTTTTTTTTTGAGATAGAATTCTTACTAATTAAGAGTTAAATTTTCCTTTGAGCTTCGAGAATTCCGCGTAAATTTAATTTAAGTACGATTTAACGAAAAAGGTCTTTGCTAAACCGAAAATGCTGGTAAAATCGTTAAATTGGTAAATCAATAGTCGTTGAATGCCCAACACTATCCCGTACTTCTATTATTATCGGGATAGACTGCGCCATGCACTCGTCTGTTATTTTGCATTTTACAATCTATTGATAGTGTTTCGCTTGAATACTTGTTATAATCTCTTTACAAAGTAACCGTATCGATTGATTTGTGCTTCTTTTAAAGTTTAAAACCTAAAAACACACTATGTCTTGCGAAAAATACAGGGCATCCTAAAAAATACAGGTACTGTTTGAATGCTTCTAACATTGCTGCTAGTGAAACCTTTGAAGACGTTTGAGACTCATATGAAAGGACAAGTAACGAGATCTATTCTGAAACCTTGCATTTCAGACCTGTCTGATTGTGCATGGTCTGAATGCTCACAATCTTGTTACTACTTGGCCACATTAATCCATGATGTGCTTTTTTGATGTTTAGAACTTGACGGTGACGTGAAAGACAGTGGTATGCGAGTGATGACATTGAAAACGCGCTCCGATGCTAAAAATGCGCTCCGATGCTCTCCTGTCAACGACGTCCCCGACGCCGCCACAGAATCTGTTGACGACGTCGCCGACGTCGACCATGCGTCTGCGGCGACGTCTGTGGCGACGTCGGCGACGTCGGTGGTGACGTCAGCGTCGGCGACGCGTCGCCGAAGTATAACAAAGGCCTAACATTGTCACCGACGTCGCCGACAACAGCGTCGCCGAAGTTATAACATAGGCCTTAACGAACGCGCCGCAGCCCGGAATGAGGTTGGACGAAATGGCTTAAGCTCCTGGATGACGAAAGGATTCGCGTCAGCGGCGGAGAGCGGCGAGTCACGGGCGGCAAAACTCGTCAAGCGCGTCGCTCGCGCACTCTTAATTTTTGCTGGCAGCAATCGGTGGCGGCAACCGGCAGAGGCACAGTACTATTTCTAGACAGGCCTGCTGCTGCTATTCGCCTTACCACCTTCTGTTTGAATGTAGCCGATCCCTGCCGCGGTTGGCTAGAGCGCAGACAGAAAGAACGCTGCGGCGGTCAGCGGCGGCGGCAATAATGATGTGAATCGTTATTCCCGCTGTCGCACTTGCGGCGCCGCCGTCACCCAACATCTTGCCGCAGCAGTGTGCGGCTAGGGCACGGCACCGCTCGCCGCCTGCTCTCCCCGCCCTATGGTTAAGGATAGAGCCGCCACTTAGCCGCAAAAGTGTGCTGAGGCCTTATGGCATTAATTTTTGCAGACCAGCCCGCTTCTACGACCTAGCACCTGCGGCGACTTTCACCCAACGTCCGCGTGTGTCCCACTCCGTGCTGCGCAACACCTGCCTTCCTACCCCGCGCGGCGATAAAGTGGCGTGACCCTATTTCAGTCTCCGTGCACAGAACGTTTTTAAGCTTTGCCAAGTAAGCAGGCGAAGAAGAAATGGGGCGCAATAGAAATTAGTCCGCTTTCTTTCACGAAAGAGACTATCCGCCACTTCACTCCCTTTTTTCGAAAAAAAATGTTTTCTGGAACAAAGAGTGAGTTTTGCGCCATGTAGTCTTCTGTATCATCTAAGTCTAGGTGCAGCTGATTGGTTACTGAGGCCAACTCAGCAGTTTCAACATTCCATCATTTGAGCTGTGCGAAATTTCTATGTTTGCGACTTATGCTAAAGTTCGACTTAACTTTGGCCTTCCTACCATTTCAGGTACGACAAGAACCAGAAGCCGATGCCACAAAGTCGACCACCTCTCTGCAGAGCCACATATTTATAAAGGAAGAGACACCTAAGCGGGATACGTCTGACGAAAGCACTGATAAAACGAAGCAAGGAGATTTGAAGCAGGTCCAGAGGAAATCTAGGAAGCAAGAAGACGCTAGAACAAAGCAAGTTGCCACATATAGCAAGGATTCAGTTAAGAACCAGGAAGTTCTCACGGTGGAACCCACGGAGGAAAAAACAGAGGATCAAAAAGTGAAGGAGGAAGAAGCAAAAGACAAGGAAACAGATTTGACGGCGAACGTGGAGGACTCAAAGGTGCTTATGGAGACCACCTCGGCCGTTCTAGTCACTTCCCCGTCCGTGCCGATAAAAGAGGCTGTGGTAAGTTAAGAGCACTCTTCTCTAGATGCTTTGAGAGTTCATCAGCAGATGTTGTCTTAGCGGGGACTATAACTCTTCCATTCCGCTCGACTTCTGAAGCTTGCATCCGGTGAAGTGGACCGCGTTCCCTAAACGATCTCGAAAATGAATCTGACCTTCTCGTCGGCGGTTTCCCATGGGGATCTTCTTATTGTTTGAAAGCCGTTCAGTAACTCGTATCCATCCATCTCGTCAAAGTAAGTGACCAGCCCAACGGTGTTTTCACTTCTTCATGCACTGCAACGGGTCTATTAACCGCAACTTCTTCCTTAAGTTTGGACTTCATAATAGAGGCTGCCTTTGCTGGCGCAGGTTCATCTGCAGAAGACATATTTCCAATGCACAGTGAGTCGACTGCATTGACGAAGATATAGGCTTTTTTGACTGGACAGACTTTAGCTGCGTAGCACATTGTAGGCAATGCGAACACGTTGAAGATTGTGGTCTTAAGGTCAGATCCTCCTGTCTGGTCGGTCACTTCACGAATTAGATTGAAAACTGTCTATCCGTTTTGCTTCCTGCAGGTCCCTAACCACGTTCAGCTCTCTTCCAAATAGACGCAGGAATCCACTTGCTATAGGATCGTTCCAATTAGCTTCACTGTCCCCTCTCACACCGCTGGTTAACCACAATTTACGGTTTATTCATCTTCATCTCTGAACCAATCTTCGCTTCTGCCAAGTTGTGCTTCGAGCTCATTTATCGTCGCCTCTATGTTGGTAACCTTGTCTGACATCAGAACGATATCATCGTGGAAATGGAGCTTGAGCCTCTTGCCTACGAAGGGGCTGCCTACACCTTCCCGATCGAGACTATTCATGACGTTTTGTAGTCCGCAGCTGTGAAAAAATTAGGAGAAAATGTCTCTCATCGCCTTAATTATTTCTCGACGCGAATCCCCAATTTATGCTCAAATAGCTGGATAGCAGATGGATAAAGGATAAAGGACGGCGTTACTCAATCCCTTCTGGGATGCGCCAGCGCATTCTACCTCTACGGGATGTCGTGGAGGCGTGTTGAATGCGTATTTGGCCATCCAATGACCTGCGGTGGCCAGCCGATGTACAACTCAGTGCTTTGTCCTTCCCAGACAAGTCTGGTACCAATTCACCGACCTCGGAGGGATGGAAGGCTTGGTTGGCCTGGGCGGGAAATCCGAACCAGGAACCTGGTATCGGGTGCACGCGACAGTCGCGCCTCCTCCGACTGCGCTACACGCGCCCAATAGCAGATGAAGTATCCAAAAAACTCCGAAATGGTGTATGTATGCAGTGGGAATTCTGGCATGCGCTAAGGCATTTATTAGGGGGGGGGGGGCAAAAGTAATGAGACAAATTGAAAAAAATCTTTATCTCTTTATAACTCAATTACAACTCAACGATGCTGAGGAATGTATTTGCCATTAAGGGCAAGAACCTTGCTGCCATCGCTCAGCCAACTTCCTGAACCCATCCTTCCAGAACTGCTTGGGTCTGGTGTTGATCAACTGCTCGATATGGTTGTCAAGGACTGCTTGGGTTCTTGGGTTCCTTCCGACTAGGAAGTCCTGTAGGCTCAAGTAGTAGTGGTAGTCGCATGGAGAGATGTCCTGCGAATACGGTGGATGAGGCATGTGAACGTAGCTCCTCTGGCCAAGCTTATCTGTGCTTACTTGTTCCCGATGGGGTGCGGCGTTGTCGAAGAGGAGAACCTTCTTGAAGCGCTGCGAATGAGTAAGAGCGAGTCGCCGGCACATCTCCACTATTTCGTTCAACATGGCCTTGGAGTTCATCGTGGTGCTCTTGGGAAACAGCTTCCGGTAAACCGATCCATGGGCGCAGACCCAAAAGCTCCAAAGATGCTTCTCGCCGTGAACATCTCGCCGAAGGAAGGTCGGTAACAGGTCACCAGGCCTCACCCAGACTCGCTGCTTGGCAGGGTTAAGGTAGAAGACGTACTTCTTATCTTGCGGAATATTGAGCCCAGGCTGCTTGGGGTTGGGAATTGGGCGAGATTTGCGCGACACAGGTCGACTCGTCAGACAGGGGTTTCGGCATGAGACAGGCTGGGGTTTTTGGCATGCTTCTGGAAAGAGCGTAAGAGGTAGCTTCTCAGATGGGCTTCAGTAAGTAGCATACAAACATACAAATACGACAAGCACGAAACCAGACTCCAGCCACGAGATATGTGGACACGGCATGGGGTGTCTCATTACTTTCGGCCCCCTCTAATAGAACAGGAATTATTTCTACAGAGCTGAAGCTTTTTTGTGATTCACAAAAGCGTGGACAAGAAAAAAGAAATATTCGCGACTCCTTTCAATGAGCTGGATAACACATTGAATGCGGTGTAAGCAACAGAAGTTCTTGAAAAAACTAATGAGAAGTCCAACGCTCTCTAGATAGATCTCAAGATAGAATAAACTACGATCTCCTGGATCTATCTCATGAGTATGAGTCAAAGGAACGAGATAATCGATGTTCCGACGAGACATTGCTATTTCAGGAGTGAGAATAGGAAAATACGCTAACCTTTTCTGCACCCCTCTCACTTCGGCATGATCATTTCTTTCCGCTGCTCACCTGTTATCATGGACGAGAACGCAAAAATACTTTCGTAGTAGTATCTTTTCCTATATCTACTCCCATCTTACGTCGTCTAAATTTCCTCCCATAGTCACCTATTTTCCTTGTTTTGCAGAATTTCCTGATAAGGATTTCATGCTTTCCTGTTAGTGCTTTATTGTTATTATAGTAAAGTATGATACAATGCGTAGCGTATCCTGAATAAATAAGACAAGATAGCATTTAGCACTTGTGTTTTCTTCAAAAAGGGGAACTCTGTAACTCATCCAGTAAAACTACGAAGGACCGTTCAATTAATCACTTCCGTTTAGCCTCCTCGACGAACCAGAATTTGTGCCCGTTACGCTGCCTGTATGGAAACGATTCGAGACTATGAAGACCAGTGCGAACAGCGATACTCGAGAGACTACCTCTCCCATGGTTTTTCCGTTTTTACTTTGTATTTTATTTAAATAGTTTTTAAGGAGTCAAGATGGGGCACGCTCGCAAGCGCTTGATTTGATCATTGGTTCAATTTTACGTCTAGATCAGCCAAAACTGAATTTGCGGTTTATCTGAACTGGGGTAGTTTCTTAGAAAATTCTTGAACGGGTGGCACACAAATTTTTTAGCCTAGGCAGCCTCCGACGCTCCCCTTCATGGATATACTCATCTTCTGAAGAAGTGGCTGAAATGGTAATAAAATAAGACAAGCAAAATGAGATAAATATACAGGTAAATGCTAAAATGAAGCATCTGTAGAACATGGGAAATTAGCGAAGGTAACGAGCATCCGTTGTAGGAGTTCAGGAAATGGCGTCAACCATATTGCAAAAACTTGTTTAAGTGTTTGTTGTTTAAACTTTTTGAACGAGAAGGGGGTCGGAGATGCAGGAAACGCGCTTATTTGGGTATCGAGCCCATGTAAGGCTTTGAATATCTCATTAAATCGAGTTTATTCCTGCTAAGTTACAACATTCACCATTTTCAGATTAGTGAAGGATAATGTGTCGTAAATTCAGCGAATGTATAGGAAGTATTTATGCTCGCTAAGTCCTGGTGAGACATTGCTAAAAAAAGTTTCTTTCTAGGTATGGACGACACAGATGTGCTTCGCATTCTCAACGCCAGCTCCATTTCTAATGGCACACTTGCGCATAGAGCTTGTCTGCGCGGTGTCGAGAAGTCGGACTACGCTACGGTTAGTTGTTAACTCTAGCCAATTTTCAGGCGTAACTGAAGGTTACAGCAGCCAGTTATGCTTTGGCTTCATAAAGAAATTACGATTAGAACGAACTTTGCCTTACAAGTAGCTCTAACTTCTCTCTTTTTGAACCCTCGGCATTGTAAGTTGCTAATGTTAACAAGGTGTGTATTTGGAGACGTTAAAGTCGATTAGATGTGAAGTCGTCATAAAAATTCGATACTGTAGTTGCAGTGTATACCGTGCCACACGGTACTTCGATATTCGACCTCAAACTTGGGCAATTAAACTTTGCCTACATATTTGATACAGATAATTAATTACTACTATTATTATGTTATATTATAGTATTATAATTATTTAGAATTGAGGATTTAGCATTGTTCTAGGCGACGTTAAATCATGGTTCATTTCCTTTTCGTTTCTATTGTTTAACTTTTCCTACCTCAGCCCTTCATATACCTGCCTCGGATAAGCCTCGAAGTCGTTTTGCAGTACGCGTAGCTTAGTTCACCCTGTCTGTGATCTATGTTCCAGCTAGCCACACTCCTGTCAAGAGTTCTGCTTATCGTGTCATCCGTTTCCTTCATGCCTAAAGTCCAGCTCTTGGCTCGTTGCATGTCACTGGGGTATGGTGCTCAGTCGTCACTTCACCACTTTTGCTACATCCTGGATAAGGAATTCTGTGCAAGACGCGTTCACCAGTTACAAGTTGTTATGACGCGTAGTTGCTTCCCCAGGGCCAGTGCCCAGCGTACGTATTTAGTTTAATGAGGTGCCACCATGCGCCCGCTTTGAAATGACACTGTCAGTTGCGCTGGATAACCCCTGCTGTGGAACTGTTGCGAGACAACTTGTGTGTTGTGGACATGGCTGTACATGATTGGATCGAGATGCGATGTCGCTGACCCCACTTACGTGCAATTAACCAGCGGGCTAGTTCTAGGCATTACAACTTGCGAGAAATATCTTTTCGGTACTCTTTAATGGGTATCTAATATTTGCAATGAGCTTACGATGGGTTTGTGGTGTGCTGATTTATTTAGTATATTAGTGTTTGTATGTTCTTTGCGTCTGTAATTTTTTGTTTTGGTATGATTTTCTGGCCAAACTGCGTCAATTCTTGCACTTACGATTGATTCTTTTAATACTAATGTTTGGGCACACCTTCGGTGTATTGAATAAATAATAAAAAAATAGCGAAATAGAGAAATAAACACGACAGTAATAAAAAGGCTACCTTAACTTCTCGCCTTGTCTCTTATAGTGCAATGCGGAGGAGGATAACTAGAACAATGATAACTAGAACACGTTTATAGTATAGTTCTAGTGCGCCTAAACAACATTACAAATATACGAATTAGTTAGAGGAAGAGAATAGGGGAAAACTGGCTCACAGTTACAGATCGTGCCTTTTATGCTATAACCCTGCTGGAACGCGGCGAGGAGGCTCCTGAGATACATCTAACCATGGGAAACTTATCTACAGAAAAACCTTGTTTCATAAACATAGCACATTCTTTACTGAGAAATATGAGATATGTACATTCCATAATCAATAAATATTCAACGAGCACGTTAATGTCATTGTGTAATTAGGAGATATTGAAGTAATTCAGTATAGTCATCGAAACGTCAGGCGCTGCTGAATAAAGCGTTCACCTCAAAACCTCCTGTGGCACAATATGTTACTAACAGTTTACTTCAGAGAATTGTAATTGATGCTGGATATTCTATACTACGAGGTTGATAATGCTAATTCGTAAAGGCATCAGAGGATTACTGGCAATAAAAAATTGCAATCAATACAATCTCTATATTTATATCCTCTTTTGGTATAGATTGCGTGCAAACAACAAAACCCGTTGTAAGCAATGCTCACAATTCACCATCTCTTAAAGGTACAAAACGGAATATTCCAAAGTAGCTGAGTAAAAGCAGGGAACTCTCCCATATCGCTTCTGTTTCAGAAGATTTCTTGCATCCCTTCTCAAAGCTAGGTGAGTTACAAGGCGTGCGTTTTTCTTTCAGATGAAACACCTGCTGGTGACTCAAAGGAGCTTGCGAAAGGCCTGCCTAGAGGCTGGCTATGACAGGAACAAAATGACGGCAGACCAGGTACTAGCATTTCTCGTTCAGCAAAGAGTAAACGATAAGTTACTGGTGCGTTTAGATCCTTCAGTGCCAAAAAACGCTACCATCAATGGAATTCATCGACGACTTTCTCTATAAAAACCACTATCGCTCTGAAGAGAACCGCCAATCTTGTCGCGACCTTTTGAAAGAGACGAAGCGGACGTGCCTTTCCTTGGCAGGATGTTGTGCTGCCGCAATCAGGAGGTGAGAGCCTTTAGTCAGGAGGTGGGACCCCCCAGTCAGGAAGTGAGAGCCTTTGGTGAGAAGGCGCGTATATTAGCAATGCCGTCTTCTGACTTCTTTTTCATCAGGATACTTTAGAGACCCAATGCTACCAGCAGGCTACACATCATCGCTGTGTGTCTCATCTCTCTTTCTCTCGCGTAGCGCTCGGCGAGAGAGAAAGAGAGACTTCCACTCTTACAGGAACTTGAGGGCTGTTCGAGTTCAAAAACTTCCTTCTTGACAGAGGAGTCACGCCGATTCTTGATTTTAGGTTCGCCTCATAACGCATTGGGCACTATACGAAGCTATACTCAAAATCCTTCAAAAATAAATAAAAGGGAATGACTCGGGAGTATGAGAAGCACCTAAGGCCCGTTTGTACTTCCACCGCTGGGCGACGCGATTCGAACAGAGCGATGCGTCCCATCGCGTCTGTTTAGGACGAGGACGAGCACTCCGAACAGCCGGCGATGCGGTCACGTGATTACGCATAAACGGTCCTTGCACACACATAATTGTGCACATATTTCCTGGTCCACTGCAAAGGACAACTGCGGGAGCAATAACGTGCCGCAATCCACCACGATCAATCGCATCGCGTCGACTTCTAGAGCGACGTGATGCGACGCAGAGCGGCGCGATTGAACGTAGCCTCATGCGATTGACTTGGGAGGTGTGGAGTCGACGCTGAGCGACGCGATCAATCAATGTGGCCTCTATGCATGGCACGAAAGCGCGGCGATGAAAGTATAAGCGCCCCGTTTATACTTTCATCGCCGCGCTAAGATCGCGGCGATGCCATGTATAGAGGCCAAATTGATTGATCACGTCGCTCAGCCTCGACGCCTCCGGTCGTCGCCTGGCGAATCGCGTGCACACATGATCGTGATCGTGGCCCCCACGCGTGATCGTGGCCCCTAATCGCGTCGCGTCGCTCCCAAAATCGACGCGACGCGATTGATCGCGGTGCATTGGGCACGGTATTGTTGCCGAAGTTGTCCTTCGCAGTAGACCCGGAAATGTGTGCACAATTATGTGTGTGCAAGCACATATTTGTGCGTAATCACGTGATCGCGTCGCCGGCTGTTTGGGCTGCTCATCGTCGTCCGAAACAGCGCGATGGGACGCATCGCTCCGTTTGAAATGCGTCGCCCGGCAATCGAAGTATAAAAGTGCGCTTAACATGTACTCTCAGGTTCTTACTAGGGAAGGGTTTCGACCTCCCATGGAACTTCAAGATGAGACCAGGATCATTAGAAAAAGCTCGGAATGCTGATTACGAATATGGGTGTTAAAATTGCAAAATGAAATTTCTGAGCGAGTTATGGCCTGCCGAATGCGACGGGCCTCAGCACAGGCAGGCCGTGCGATGCACCTGGCGCGAGAATGGTGAGTCATCGGGGCCCCGTAAGAGGGGGCCGCCAGCTGCGGCTGTGACGTAGGGGTAGTGCTCCTCCTCGTCAGGTGCGACGTCGTCGGTTCGCTCCCCATTGCTGCCGGTTTTTTTGCACACCATAATTTATCTTCGAAATGGTAGTTTTCCTCGCTATTTAATCAAATACGTGTCATAATCCAGAACAAAATATCATTTCGAAGATAAATTATGGTGTGCAAAACAACCGGCAGCAATGGGGACCGAACCAACGACGTCGCACCTGACGAGGAGGAGCACTACCCCTCCGCTACCGGCGCAGCTGGCGGTCCCCTCTTACGGGGCCCCGATGACTCAGCATTCTCGCGCCAGGTGCATCGCACGGCCTGCCTGTGGTGAGGCTCGTCGCATTCGGCAGGCCATAACTCGCTCAGGAATTTCATTTTGCAATTTTAACACCCATATTCGTAATCAGCATTCCGAGCTCTTTCTAATGATCCTGGTCTCATCTTGAAGTTCCATGGGAGGGTGAAACCCTTCCCTAGTTAGTCCGTGCACATAGTACGTTTTCGATTCCAGGTGTGAAGACCAGCTGAAGTCGTCAACGCTGCACGAACGCCTCAGCGAGACCACTGATCGGCTTATTCGGCGACACAACGAATGCGAGAAGAATATGATGGACACCTTCAAGCTGTTCCGGACGCTCAACGACGATAGGCGAAGGAGATGAGGAATTCCAGCTATCAGCTTGATGTCGTCGACCTATAACGCGGTTGTGAATCCTCCATTACAGACCTAAATTTGTCTGCTCAGCGTAACAACATGTAGCTCTAGTGGAGAGAGTGGGTAGTGTATCGTCTGTATGAAATTTGCCTTCGAAATGCTCAAATCTCCCTCTAAGCAGTCTGTACCCATCATTGAGACCAGCCATCTTTACCACTAATGCAAATGCTTCCGTCAGTCTTTCAACGATTCTACGGTTCACATTGTCTTTTCACACTTTAATTATTGTTACTGTCCAGCAATATTTATAGTGTATTTCGAATAATCTATAGTAAATATTTATTAACATGTAAACAAATGAAATGCTTGCCTTTCTTTAAACCGGTGTCAGCAGACCTTATTTTAAGGAGGCTTGGTATTCTATTGAAAGTCTGAAGACTTCTTTTCAGATGTTAGTGTTTACAGTTGCCTGTGACTTTGACATTCTAAAGCATTTTACTAATTCTGGGTCATAGCGGAGTTAGTTAATAGCAGCTGTAGATTTTAATTATAATAATAGATTCTCTTTTATAAGTTCCTCATTGTATTATCACGGATTGATCTTTTAGTTGTGTTTCGTACAATAAAAATTATTTTCCTGTCATCTGTTGACCCTGAAAGAGACATGGTTGCAGCCCTTAGACACTAACTTTCAGGTCGATTTCACTTTTTTAGTCGTTTAGTCGCGAGTCGTCTCAACATATATTGAGACCCACATTAGTGGAGCAAAACTATTGAAAGAAAGCAGACGTGAAGGAGGAACAACAATCATTCAGCTGGGTGCTTAAAGACGTAAGCTTTTAACATATCGGTATTCATGACCACTTCACGAACCCTGGAACTTCGCAATCACCTTGGCGCCAAATTGTTTCACCTCTACGTAAGGCAGACAATACGCGCGAACGGTATAAGTACATTTCTCAGAATGAATATTCTCCTTCCTCAACTTCCAGTCTTTTGCAGAGAAATGGGAATTTCGGAATAGATACAACCGTCCTTATTAGTGTCAACCTATCTATGAGCCTCTGGGAATCTCTCTGAAGCCAGTTTTGGACAACTACAAGTTATCCGATAGACATCAATTCTCCTGACGGTAGGCTAAGGGTTTAGTTTAGGCCTTCACAACGAGTTAAAGGCCTCGGTCATTAGGCAAACCAGGCCCGTAAAATTTCCAAGGTAGCGTTTAGTGTGCACGCGACGAGCGACGCAATGTTATATTAGGGTGTCCCATAATTTTCTGGGCTATCATACCATTTTTATTAAAAGTTATTACAACAAGATTATGACAAAGAGAAGCCAAGCGATATATTTTCCATCTGTGGCCACAGCCTTTCTTCAACGATTGAACAGAGAGTTGACTGCATTCTCCCAGAAAGAAGCTGGCTGCTGCCGATCTATTCGTCGATTGGGCACTGTACCTCTTGACGTTGCGAGCATCGTTTGTTCCTGGGAAAGTGAGCAAGACTTTTGATTGCTGCATAGTTACAAGGGATGATATGCGGAGAATAGGCGCGATGTGCCACAATTTCGATATACTCGTTCCTCATCATCTCCTGCGCTCGTTTCGCTCGATGCGGTCGTGCATTATCTATTGACACACAAATAGTACCGAATCTCAGGTAGCTCTCAAGCAGCTTACGCTTTATTTCCACCATATCTTCAACGAGCAAGTCTGCTGTAATTGTCTGTCCATCAGGCAAAAGCGAGAAGTGCAGGACTCCACGACTCACGAACCGAAATGAAAGCAAAATCTTCTTCCCGTGTGGGAACGGCTTCGGAATTCGTTCTGGTCTTGCTGCTTCAGAAGCTACTGGATCAACCGTGTGGTGTTATCGTACATGCACCACTTTTCGTCCTGTGTCATAATCGTGCTTAACAATGCAGTCGTTCTTGAGCGGTTGAGATTATTCTGAGAGGTGACCATTTGCTGTCGCTTCTGAGACGGAGTCAGTCGCATGGGGGATCCATTCTGGCAAGATTGCCCTTCTTCTTTGTTTCAGGCAACGATGAACAGTGCTACGTGGAGTACTGGTAGCCTTTGATATTGCCCTTACGGTACTGGCAGGTTGCCTCCTGCCTGCTGCAAGCGCTCGCCGTTCGTTCGGTCCGATCGGTCTTCCAGTATTCTTCCTGTCCGTAATATTGTACATTCCCTTCCTGAAAAGATTGAACCAAGTTTCACACTTGGGCTTGCTGCAGACGTCTGGATCTAACAAAGCAACGATAACCTTGTGAGCAGCGTACGCATACAGTCCAGAACGAAAGTGATGAAGAAGCAAGTCGCGATACGTCGATTTCTGCTTCATTTTCAAGAAATTGGCAACGTTCGGGCAGTAGGCCGATAAAGTTAATCGATATGCGACTGGAAATATATTCGAATCGCCTTGTTGTACCAAGAGAACATCCCGTTTGGATCTTGTATAAAGAAGTTGTCACGCGCCAAACACTTATGGTTCAATTATCCCAGAAAATTATGGGACACCCTAACAATACGCTCCCATATCAATCGCGCGACGCGATCGATCGTTCTGGTTAATCATGTCATCGCGTCACGCGTCGCGTGCGCGTTAACCCTTTCACGACACCTGCGATTTTCAGGTGACTGCCGCGTGGGACAGCGCGCATTTTTCCCGCGCGCTGATTATTTCTATTATTTTATTTGTATTACTTGTTAGATATGAAAAGCAGTAACAAATGAAGTTTTCCATGGACCGTCTTGACCGTAGCTATTAGTGGACTCATTGATTACATTTGTACTATTAAATATGTGATAATTTTCCATGAACTATTTTATGATGGTGTCCGACGACGTCGTCGGACATTGTCCCACGCGGCAAAAAAAAGTGTCCGACGGCATCGTTGGACAATGTCGTGAATGTGTTAAACGACCCCTAGGGACTTGTTCATATTTCGCGACGAGAGCGAATCGTCGTCCGTGCAAAACATGCAAATCGATTAAAACCGGGCGGTCGCCACCGAAATCTGTTGATACTCATGGTGGCGTTGCCGCTTCTGTCGCTCTTGCCGCACTTGTCGCCTGTTCATACTTCGCGCCGGCGACGGGAACCGCGGTAACAACTGGGGCGACGGACGGAGTGTGGTGTATGTAATTACCTCTAGTGTTCGAAGGAAACGATTCTTATTTTGTCATTCCTCAGATCAAGTAAGGCATGCTATTATACTTATTTTGAATGTCAGACTAGTGATGTAGGTAATATGACTGTTTGCTAATGTCAGTGTTGACTGATTGACTCACTTAAGCCGCATGCACACTCGGCAGCGGCGACAGCGTCAGCTGTGATTAAGCATTGAGACATCAATTCCCGTCAAATCGATGCACCTATGCTTAACCACGGCTGCCGCTGCCGCCGCTGCCGAGTGCGCATGCGGCTTTACAAGAAATAGTCGTTATGGTGCAATCACGTACACCACACCACGTCCGTCGCCCTAGTCGCTCTCGCCGTACTTGTTGCTGCTGTCGCGAAGTATGAACAGGCCCTAACATAACTCGCACTTTCGCGCCCAACCTCTGGACCTGTGTGCGTGTCCTATCGTCATGTTAACCTCACCCATAAATGCTCTTACCTGCTTCCTACAGCCCCTATACCACAGCTTAAATGAAATGATTTGGGATAGTTATTATGAAGATTGCTGTATGTTGATGAAAACGGAAATCCTCGTTTTTTCTCGTCATTAATACAGGAACAGGAAAAATCATTTAGCCGCTCGTCATAAAATGCATCAAAATTTCACGCCTATCCCTAACTTTGTTGTATTCCATCTTGCTCCGCAAGGACCCGTTTATACTTCGACGCCGAGCGACGCGACGCCCAGTATTGTGGCCGCATTGATCGAGCGACGCGATCGATCAATTTGACCACTATACATGACATCGCGTCGCTCGGCGTCGGAAGTATAAACGGGGCCTAACAGATACTTCGAGTAGTGGCGCTTAGGATGTGGTGCCTCGTCTGTTTTCTCGATGCGTGGATACCGTTTCCTTTCATCACACGTAGCAACACACAGACACATATCCACACTGAGACGGCGAAACGGTGGCAGCTTTATTTCACACTGGAACAGCTGAGCACACGAATAACGCAATAACTGCAGCTTGATGAGCCGTCGTCCTATCCAATGTCGCAGTACTTTCGCAGACACATCTTCCACATCGTATAGGATTCGAAGTATCTGTTACACTCCTGGCAACCACCCGTCATCTGAAGTAAGAGAGAAGTGTATTAAAAGGTAAACGTGGTCATAGTCTAAGCATCGCATTCTACCTCCACGTTATAGTCCGATTTCTCTGTTGTTGGCCGAAGCTTGCAGTCAAAGCTTACTGACCACCTTTTGGGCCATACTTTGACTTTAAACCTTGACTGCGATCTTTATTACAGTAGAGAAATTGAAGGACCAATTACGAAACGCAGGAAACCAACAATTCTGAGAAGTCTTCATGTAATGGAAGAATTTGTTCTGGATCCTATATATTTATACATATATACCATTTTCACGTCGAATTTACATTTTTCAAAGCAAATTGCACACTTTTCACGTCAAATTGGACGCTCTTCTAAGCTAGCCTAAAACTTTTGAAATCAAAGCGAACTCTTCCAAATCAAAACGAAATTTAGGCAGATTAAACTACAGACTCACTAAGATGGTTTGAATAATTTTTTTTGTTCAAGAAACCCTTGGTATAACTTTCTTAGAAATATTTGGTATAACTTTCTTTTCTTTTTTAGTTCACCTGCAGGAAAATGTGTAATTATTTTTATAAAAATAGTTGTGAAAAATAATGCATTAAATTTTGTCTTGATATGCATCGAGGCAGAAATCATATACTGCATTAAAAGAGTGGATCGCGCCGTGCGCTTGAAAAGCAAGTTTGAACGTTTGTTTTATTGATAGTGTAAATATGCTCACATGCAGCAAGAAAGTTAGGATACGCGTGTTTCTTACAATTGTTTCCACCTTACAATTGTTTGTAGGTGTGCAAGCTGTTGCACCGTTTGTACGTTTGTAGGTGTGAAACTGCATGCAAACAGAAATTTTGCTGTCAATCGAATAAAAATCGCAATGTTTCAGACAGGGGCATGGCGCAATCCCTTCTTTTGACACTAAGAAATAGTCGCCTTCCTGATCTTCAAAACACGTTTAAACCATTATTTTTCCTCAAAAAATAAAAATTTTATAAAATTTCAAACAATGCGTTCACTTGTTGGATAAATGACTTAAAACTTCAAATAATGTTTTTCTAAAATTCTGCTTGAACCAAAAATTATTCTAACATTTTTGGAGAGTTTCTAGTTTAATGAAGAAGAAGGTTTAGATTTGGAAAAGCTCGCTTTGATTTCAAAAGTTTTAGGAAGGCTAGCATAGAAAAGTGTGCAATTTTACGTGAAAAGTGTCCAATTCGACGTGAGAATGGTATTAAATAGCCAATAGTAGTCTTTGTATTTAGTTCTAGGTTTATGAAAACCATTAAAAAATATGGTTCGCAACCTACCACAGTGTCAATTTTGACCAGCAGTAGAACGATCATGAGCAGGAACACTAGGCGATCCATTTCAAAGCGACTCTAAGGGCTAGTAGATTATTCAGAGATAGGATTGTTACTGGGGATTTAGATGACGTCTGTAAATAGAGACGATGGTGACAACGGGGCGGGCGGTCAATTAATCGGGCAATCGCCGGCCTTGAAGCTGATGAGGCTCTGTTTGTGCATTCATTGTTGTTCAGCGCTTATGCTAACTGACTGCCGATGGACGTGAATTGTACGACTGGTAGCACTACAAATGCCTCAGGGAAATCAACGCCTCGCGCATCTAAACAAGAGAATCCGCGGGCAGTTGTAGTACTGGTACGGCCACAAATAGATACTTTACGGAAAACAACGGAACTCCCTCGAGTGTACGCTCAGCGCGGGTGTAATGAGCTCATTTGTTAGGGAAACCTGAGATAGAGCATCTGAATTTGACCAAGCGACCATAAATTTTGATCGCAACAAAACATCGTTGTATGGGGTTAATCGAGAAGTCTTGCAACACTTTACGCTACAGCCTGTTAATTTTGTTGAAGCTCTTACAGTATTGATCTTGCGTGGTGACGGCGCAGTACATTCTCGAAGCTTCCTCAGGCATACTATACAAGGCCTCGACGAGTACGAATACAGCAACAATGTCAACGATAAGAAGCACCATCCTACGGCCCATCGTCTATACGAATTCCTGCGAGGCCATTCGGCAAGGACTGCAGACTCCAACATCTGCGCTGCATTCAAGGAGGAAGTCATTCACTATTCCAGTGGCCTTTGGTATCAGCGCTTTAAGGATGGAGATATCTCTATCGAAGATCGACCTCGTTCCGGACGCTCCTCAGTTGTGGAAGAAGACAGCTTGCGCGAAGCCTTCAAGGTGAAGCCAAAGTCAATCACTCGCGAATTGGCGGCGACATTTGGATGTACGCAAAGCGCCGTCGTGAGGCAGCTGGAGATCCTTGGTAAGGCATGCCGAATCATGTTGCTGAGTCGCTGCTTCTTCGCCCACACAGAAAGGACTTTCCGAAGGACATTGTTACTGGTGATGAAAGCTGGGTTCTTCATGTTAACCACATCCGTAAGAGCCAATGGCCCCCACGCGGAGAATCGGGTCCAAGACAACCGAAACGTGGAGACCGCGAAAAGAAGGTTCTTCAGTGTTGCTGGTGGGACTCAGAAGGCATGCTTTACTGGGAGTTGCTGGATAGTGAAACCACAGTCACTGCATCTGTCTACGCTACCCAGCTCCAGAGCTTGGCCGACTCCATGCACCAAAAACGTCCAGAACGGGAGAATGTCTCCATGCTGCACGACAACGCGTCCTCATGTCGCAAAAGTGAGTTGCGAGAAAATCCAGGAGCTTGGCTAGGAAGTTCTGCCCATCCACCGTACTCTCCAGACCTCGCTCCTCCTGACTACCACCTGTTCAGAGCTCTGAAGCGGCATCTTCTAGGTAGAGAGTTCGATGATCGACGTCAACTGGAAACGGAGGTTTTTGAATTCTTTTCCTCACAGCCCTCGGAATTCTGGCGGAAAGGAATTGAAAGGCTACCTGAAAGATGGGGCAGGATCTTAGACTTGGATGGGGAATATATCGAGGACTGAATTTTTGTATATTGTATTGTATTGTATTGTATTGTAATATTGTTGTGCTATTGCTGCAAGACTTTTCGATCAACCTAATATAATAACAGCTTACAACCTCAGTACCAACCACCTGGTGCTTGAAGAAACTGAGTGACTTGAATCACTTCTATCAAGAGCGTCAGCTGACTGGTTCCAGGCTAACAGCAACAGCCGGCTCATCCCGGTAAACGGGTGAGTGCTGATGAGTCTCACTAGGTGTAGATGTTGTCTCCGATCAAACAACGCCGGTGGTGTAGTGGCGTACAGCATCCCACTCTGTTAGCAGGTGGTGCCGGTTCGAGTCCCCCCTCCCGGAGCTGGTGCTTTTGATCGCAACAAAACATTGTTGTGCAGGCAACTGCTGTTCTAGGGAACTTAGAAACTTTGGCTTCCCGATCACTTCAGGTTTGGGAAGAATTGGTGATATCGATTTTCGCTACTTCGCAGATCTCTAAGAATGTTAGTCGAGTTCTCGAGCATTACCACGCTTTTCAAATACTTTTGAGTGAGCTTTTTTCTTTTTTGAAAAATATCCAACACTTCTTCCCATTCTTGGCCCTGAACCGTCGCTGGAGACGGAGAAGTTCTGATAACCTCTTCGATAATGGCAAAGTTTGTCTGACGAAGGCAGTCTGAAACCGACCACGACAGGGTATTGGTGGATTAGAAATAAAATAGAATTTCTAAAATTATGTCAGCATGTTATATCACTCGGTTTTTGGGTGGATATTTATTACTGTGGCCTGACGTTTAGACTTCCCGTCGTCTTCCGAGACCTAAAAGTGGAACATTGGTCTCAAATTGTGTATAATGGAGTTTTTAAGGGGGCGTAGTACCGCCCTCTGAGAAGCCGCTGGCTATCGCGTGCACCCGAAAGACTTCAAAGCTCTTGGTTCGAATTTCCGATTAAGGCCAACTAAGCCTTCTATCCCTCCGTGGTGGGTAACTTGGAACTAGGCTTGTCTGGGAAGGATAAAGCGCCAACTTGTTCATCGGTTGGCCGCCACAAGTCATTGCGTGCTCAAACACGCATTCAAATCGCCTCCACAACAGCTCACAGAAGCAGAATACGTGGCGCATCCCGCAAAGAGATTGGCTTATTCCGACCTTTATACCTAGACTGCAGAGAAATCTCTACAATAACGTGAACAAGGCGAGAACCCAGCTATGAGCAAAAAGGAGTGAGAAGGAAAAATGTAATGGCTTGGCTAGTTCGCGTCGCACATGCTAGTTATTGGGCCACCGGTTCTTTTGATGAAAAGATTCTCAAACGTGAGCCTTTCTAGCAAGCTCAGAGGAACAATGCGCTTAAGACTACTTCCGACGAATCCGATGGCACCCGAAGATTGTCTACACATGGTTCATCATCCACGATTTTTTTAAACAGACCGCTCCTAACGTCTGCAGTTTGAGAAGAGGAACTAAATCTGTAAAAACCTTCATCCTATAAAGAACTGAAAGGCTAAAGAATGACGAAAGACGTTTTTGGGATGCGCCACTGCGCCAGGCATTCTACTTCTACGGAAATTCATGGAGGAATTTGAATGCGTATTTGACCGATGCAAAGACTTGCGGTGGCCAGCCGATGGACAGGTCGTGTTTTGTCCTTCAAAGTCAAGTCTAGTACCAATCCAACAATCCGGAAGGATGAAGGACTTGGTTGACCTGCCAGGGAAACCCGATCCAATAACCTGAAATCGGTAACACGCGACAGCCAGCGCTCCATCCTACTGTTCTACCACTCGCCCAAGGTCATCTTGCTACGGGCGGATATGGGCGAGTGTAGTGCAGTCGGAGGCGGTGCTGGCTGTCGCGTGCACCCGATACCAGGTTCCTGGTTCGGATTTCCCGCCCAGGCCAACCAAGCCTTTCATACCTCCGGGGTCGGTGAATTTGTATCAGACTTGTCTGGGAAGGATAGAGCGCTGACTTGTCCATCAGCTGGTCACCTTAGTATGTGAGTATGTGCTGACTGCCGCATGCACACGATAGCAGGTTCCTGGGGCCGGATTCATCAACGACAAACCCACGGGTATAGGGGGTAGAGATACCCATGATGAAGCTTGCGTCTCTGAGTCTTACCTTATCTCTATCTGACTCTTATCTCTAGCCCTTATACCCCGCATACCCGCGGGTTAGTCGTTGATGAATCCGACCCCTGGGGCCGGATTCATCAACGACTAACCCGCGGGTATACCTTATCTCTATCTGACTCTTATCTCTAGCCCTTATACCCCGCATACCCACGGGTTTAATTGTTGATGAATCCGACCCCTGGGGCCGGATTCATCAACGACTAACCCGCGGGTATAAGGGGTAGAGATACCCACAATGAAGCCTGCGTCTCTGAGTCTTGCGTTATCTCTGCCTGACCCTTATCTTATCTCTACCCCTTATCACCCGCATACCAACGGGTTAATTGTTGATCAATTCGGCCTCTGGTTCGCATTTCCCGCCCAGGTATCCAGACGATGAATTGGTACCAGACTTATCTGGGAAGGACGAAGCGTTGACCTCAGTTTCAGTTCATCGGCTGGCCACCACAAATCATTGTATAGATCAAATACGCATTCAAATTCCCTTCACGACATCCTTTAGATGTAAAATGCGTGGCGCATCCCAACAACGGATTGAGTGACGCCTTCCTCTATCCTTTATCATTACCCTTACATGCGCTCTTGAGTCTGTTCATAATTTTCGCTTAAAATCACAAAGCTATGCTCGGCAGGGAAATATTGTCCCCCCCCCCCCGTTTTCAACCTGTGGTTTTAGCGTTATTTTTCCTCTTCCTTCCTGTACAAAGTAGGTGTCGAAGTTCAACGGAACGTACTCGACCCTTTCCTTGGACTCCTAGGTGTTCCGGCTGAAATCTATGCGAGTTATAGCCGACCGTCCTTCTTCCATTATCAGAATCACCAGTTGCTCCAATTCTCTTCTTGATTTTCACGATGGTACGCCAGTAACGTACCGTTCGTCCCTTTTGCGGGCCGGAATAGCCCAGTGAGTCCTTCTCGTACAAGATGCATTTATGTCCGTTCGCTTCTTTGCTTTGTTTTAATTATTTATTATGGCGTAGATCAAAGTCAACAATGAAAAAAAGCGAACCGCAACACCATTTCTAGCACAAAACACAATCACTCTTAAACGATTGTTCTGAGATTTTGTGAAATGGATTTGGTTTTGTCCCTCGTTTACCCGTCGCACCTATTTTTTTCTAATTTTCTAATTGTCTCCGCTAAACCCATAGAGTCGTGGATTCTTCAGCGTCGACGAAACCTAGAACGTCATTCTTCATTCGTTTGCACGCATCAATCAAAACGGCGTCAAAGCCCTCTCCACACCTAACCCCTCGCTATTAGTGACTGCGTACAAGATCTATGTAAGATCTATACTTGAGTATGGAACAACTGTCTACAACCCTCACAAACTATCTTGCGTACACAAGATCGAAAGAGTGCAACGCAGTTTTACGCGCAAGCTTTTCCTCAGGGTTCAAGGCTTCGACTATTCCCTAATCCCTAGAAGTAATTTGAGAAATAAACTCCTCAATTTGGATTCTCTATCACGGAGAAGAAGTGTCAACGACATAGTAATGGTACATAAAATTGTTAATAAGATAGCGAACATGAAGCACGACGACTTTTTCAAAATGCAGCCATCAAACACCAGAGGTAGTCGAAGTAAGCTTTCTTACGGAAAGGCACGTTCCTCCGTTAGGCAGCACTTTTTTGTAAACCGAGCGGGTTCTGTGTACGTACGCCTAAGCAAGAACAATCTTCTATTAGGTTGTAACGAATTGAATGGCACTGGCTCGCGCCATTTTTTGGCGCGTCTTTACGCGTTTGATCAAGAACAAACCGTAACATGTGCCGTATCGTTTAGAAGCGCAAACTTTGCTCTACCGGTGAGTACCAAATTCTCTATGTAAAAGTGGGAAAACTTTAGAGTTTTATTGACTTTTTTGCAGATGGACAAAAGGGTAATCCGGGGCATTTACTTGTATGAATTCAAGCCGGGCACTACAGCTAAGGAGGCGGACGAGAAGATCAACGCCGCATTCCGTTGGTATCAGAAGTTCCGGAATGGAGATGAGAGCTTGGAGAACATGAAGGTCGTGGGAGGCATAGTGATGTTGATGAGGACTAGCTGAGAGATGTGGTAGAGGAGGATCCACACAAAGGTACCAGGGAGATAGCGAAGGTTCTTGGCGTCAGTCACAACACAGCTGCCCGGCATCTGAAGGAAATTGGAAAGACCAAAAAGCTGGAAAGATGGGTGCCTCACGAGCCGTCTGAGGAGCAAAGAAACCGACGATATGAGATCTCGTCCCCACTGCTTCTACGGAACGAAACGGACCCATTCCTTGATCGCATCGTAACCTGTGACGAGAAATGGATAATGTACGACCACAGGCGACGATCGGCACAGTGGGTGGACAGCGATGAGAGCCCCAAGGTTTTTGCGAAGCCGGAATTGCACCAAAGATAGTAATGGTGACAGTGTGGTGGTGTTCGCTGGGAATTATTCACCACAGCTTCCTCCCTCCCGGTGAATCCATCACGGCAGAGAAGTACTGCATTGAAATTGAAGAAATGATGAAAAAGTTGAAGGATATCCGGCCGGCCTTGGTAAACCGAAGGCGAGTTCTCCCTCTGCACGACAATGCTCGCCCCCATGTAGCACGAATGACGTTGCAGAAATTGAATGAGCTGAGCATTGAAACTCTACCACATCCTCCGTTTTCTCCCGACCTCTCCCCAACAGACTCCATTTCTTCAAGCATCTTGGCGACTTCTTGGTAGGGAAAATATTCAAATACCAACAGGATGCCGAAAGTGCCTTCGAAGATTTCGTCAATTCCAGAACTTCTGATTTTTATGCTACTGGGATAAAAAAGCATGTGTCACGTTGGCAAAGATGTGTAGAATCAGAAGGTTCTTATTTCGATTAATAAACTTGCCTACAAGCCGAGATATTAACTGTTTCAATTTACAGTGGTTCAGTGCCATTTATTTCGTTACAACCTAATACCTATTTCGCTCCCCGCTTTTAGGAAATTCGTTAGGAAAATGCTCCGACCTGAGTCTACTGATTCTCGCGGTGCCTGATTCTCTCCTCTCGTCTTTTATCAGTTCACGTGTTTTTGTTTATTAACCGGTTTTGGTTGTGTTGTTGCTTTAATTGTAGTTGTTTTTTTTCCTTTCATTTACTTCTTTTTCTTAAACCTTCGTTCATATGGGTATCCATGTAATAAATATCAATAACCACTTAAAACCACTTAAAAGAAACACACTCTAATTCATTTTAACTTCTGCAGAACTTTGCTTCACCGACTGACAATCGCCCCTCGGAACAAATGACGCTGTAGTTCCTTTATTCATCCCTTCTGTTTACGTTGTGATTTCTTACATAGCGTATCGTACCTTCGGTACTTCCCAAACAAGACCCTATCCTGTCACCTTCGGTTTCTCTTTCGTGCTTACACTGTCGGTCCAGAAATAGAACTTTATTGCATTGAAAAACACACACTCGTTCAAATTCAGAAGACTAGGCAAGATCTGACACCGTCACTTTTTAGACACAACGTATTTCACGACATTTTGCACACAAACATCGTCGAAGCAATCTCAGATACCACTATTTTTCAATAAGAAAATGGCAACGATATCATTTTTGACTTGAGCGATCCTTTCCAGGAGTAAAAGCTGCCGTAATAATTACAAGATCTTCCTATCTAGAGACTTTCGTTGTACAATGTGCAAAAAGAAATATAAATCACTTAAAATATCTCTTCTAACTCATATAACTGGAATGAAATTTTGAAGAGCTGGACTAAACAACCACTAGTGCTGGGTGCATATATATTTCCACTGTGTGAACTCATCAATGCCTTGGCTCGCTCCTTCCCGACCCAAGCCGCTCTCCTTGACGCCGCCAAATGCCGCTTCGGCGCAGGACATTAGACCTAAAACAAGCAGTATGACTCGTTCTAGCAGTATTTTTTCAAATGGAGGATTCCTGAATAGACTCTCACTAGATTTATTCGTGTATGCGTGTAATTCTCGCTGAACATAAACAAAACATGAAGGATACTAAAGCAAATGTCAAAAAAGTCATCTCAAAAGGAGAACGTGATAAGGAAGAAGTAAGATCGATGAAATATGGTTTTGAAAGATTCCTACACTCAAAGGAAGATAAACAAGTAAGCTTTTCGGAGCCTCTTGAATTTACTTAAGGAGTCGAGAATTGTGGATGTTTTTGATAAATTGATGAATTCGGAACCAGCCGTTTGTGTGAAGAACGTGGCATGAAGGCAACTCTTAGATCTTGGAGAATGAAGCTTTGCCTTCTACCAGTAGAGGTGCACAGGCAATGCTTCATTTCCCAAGATCTAACGATAAGAGTTGCCTGCGTGTCACGTTCTTTACACAAATGGCTGGCTCCGTATTCAGCAAATTATCAAAAACATCCCCAAATCCTGACACTTTTAGTAAGTTCAAGAGGCGTTATACAGACATTTTCGAAACGCTTAATGGCTTACCTTCCTATGAGTGTAGAAATCTTCAAATCTATATTCTATCGATGCTACCTCTTGTTCGTCACGTTCTCAGTTTGAGATAACAGTTCTTCATCCACGAATTGTTCATGTTTTGTGTGAATTTCACGTATAAATAAGTAAATAAGCATAATGAGGGCCTGTTCAAGAATTTTATCTGTTCAGCGAAAATGCACTTTTCTAAGGTGAAAGAACCGCTATCCCTAAGTCAACTGCAATTCTTACAAAGTCCGTTACCTTCATTCACTCCAATCATGCCCACTTGAAGTCGTCGCGTCACTCGATAAATTTGGGAGGGATCCCTGGTAAATATGTAACCTGCCAGACCGACTCGGCTATTATTAGCAGCAGCCAGCACGGCTGTCTCGTCCGTGAATCTGAACAGACATCGATGGCTGAGAATTCCTTAAGCTGAAGCTGTAAGAAGCGACCAACTTCCTAATGGCCACCACCGGTCCGAAGATCTCTGTGTGCGCGATGTTCATCTCATCAGTGACATTCGTAAGGAGAGTGGGCTGGAAACACGTGCCCTTCCCACGTTTTCCACCCAGCACCACTTTGGCACCTTTGCTCACGGCATCCTTGAGTAGCTCATCGATCTATGAGACGGCTCTTTAGGAACATTCTAAGACAAACAAATAAATAACCAGTGAGGTTTACTACCTTCTTGACTGCACCATCGTTAATCAATGGCCCAATGTTTGTCTTCGGGTTCATTCCATCACCAACAACCAGCCCTTTCATCGCAACGGTCATCTTTGTGACATAGTCGTCATGGATCTGGAAAAGAGAACTGTATGGCACTGCTCAACTTCACTAACTACCTAGCACACTATGCGCCTACCATCTTAGGGATTGTCCCCTAGCCTGCGCCTTGTCAGAACGTATGGATTCATCACTTGTTCCTTTAGTTTAAGATCAGAACGTAAAAGGCGTCGTCCATCAAATTTTTAAGGATGCGCCATGCACTCCACTTTCAAGTCGTTGTGAAGTATAGAACTTTCGACCGCTTATTCTTTATTGCCCCAGGGCACCAAGAAGAGTAGAACGATTAGTAAAATCCCAAAGCGCTTAACTGCTACCAGCCTCTACCATTTAACAGTTAAATACGCCATTTTCATGTCAAGTCGCACTTTTAAAATCGATCTGAACCTCCCTCGGTACTAGTCGTTAATTTGGCATACATAGGGAGGTATGTTGGCCAAATTAACGACTAGTACAGACTATAAATTAATTACTTTCCGATCTTCGTGCACGTTTAAAGATCAGAGGCGCTGTCGCATGGGTCAAGTCGTCGAGAATTAGGTGGCCCAGCCACGTAGTGTGCCTCGCAGACACCCACAGGACAGAAGCCACCACAGACTGGATTTCGCGGGATGTCAAGAGAATACAAGGACGTTCACCAACGCGTTGGTCGGACTTCTTCGTGAATGTGGACGCTGCTGGCAACCGCTCGAGCAACTCGATGACCATCTGGACGACAGGTGATACAGGAAGGCACAAAAGCACCAGTCCTATTAGGCTGCATCAAATGAGCAGGCACCCTACAGGTGCGTATACGTTCGGCTCTGATTGGAGGGTAGGCGTTCGGCTGGTGCTTGTGATTGCTTGTGATTAGCTGGCGTGTTTCTACTTCTCGATGTAGGCCACGTTCACGACTAGCATCCACTTTTCAAAACGAAATGGACTTCCCTCAAATTACAGAGCGCACGATTTAATTACATCAAAATGACCTTTCAGTTTAAGATATGGGTTAAGCTTTCTTTAAAAAATTTATTAATTGACTGCAATGGGTCATCAAAACCATCTACGGCTGTCACATTAAGCGGGGTTTGAACTTCAGTCGCCGATTCGCGCGACATCACGAACACTTCCAACATCGCTCGCCTGCGCCTAATCGACATTGGAGGTTTCATTAACGTCGCTCCGGCACCGACAACTGAAGTATAACCCCCGACTTAGATATGATTTTAATCCTAGCCCGCTGAGTCCAGATATTTGACGTCTTCATCAGAATGTAACCTTTTTCTGCCACTTTAGGACAACTGAAGTATAACCCCCGACTTAGATATCACACCTGTCCCTAAAGTTCCATAAGAATGAGCGATGCATTCTTCCTCCACACGGATGAGGAAGCTACACATTATGCCTTGCATCGGTCTGCATGGGCAACACACTATACGGTCAAATAAACACCCTGTTCCCATGCATCAGATAAAAGTGGAACACATGGCGCATTCCGTAGGGACATAAGGATCATCCTGCTCTACCACTTATTTTTCTACATTTGTAAAACTTTAAATTAAAAAAAATAAAATTAATTTAAAAAACTTATTTCGTAAGTCCGTTGGTATCCTCGATCTCCTTCATAGTCACCTGTTTGAGGTAAGAATACCTTTACAACATTTGGACAGTATTGAGAAAAAATTGCAGAAAAATTAACTGCAGAAGAAAGAAAAATTCAAAAATCTCCATTGGTTTTTGCACCATAAAATAAGCTCATAATCATTTTTATATCTAAAAACAAGTCAATTTATGACAATTCAAATACTATGTTCACGTTATGCGGAAACCAGATTATAAATTTTCAAATAAGGTCAAAACTAATCATTCAAATCGAAAATTTATCTCAATCTTTCTGAAAAAGGGTCTATTTTAATTTATGAGACTACAGTTTTTGCGTATAAGGTGCTCAGTTTGGTTTCAAAAGTGTTAGCTTCCTTTTAAAATGTCCAGCTTGACGTGGAAACCGCACATACAACGCTTTCAATGACTTCTTATCTAAAATAATAGTGAGCTAGGTGTATTTGTTAGCGAAACTTAACGATTTACCAGAAATTTAATGAAAATTTACCGTTAAAAACTTAACTCCCGGAGTTTGGCGCACACCCCGCTCGGATGTATAAACAGGGCCTAACATTTGCCCATTTTTAGCTCTTATTGAAAGCACAGTCCCCAGTGATAATAGATGTAAGTAACCGCAATAGAACGTTCAAAACAACCCATTCGAATGTTCTGGACCATTCACTACTTCGGAAATCGCATCCAGTTATCCCCGTGCCCAAGTAGGAGAGAAAACCAGCCACTGGGTTCCTTGCCATGACTTGGCTCCTCGCGCAAGGCTTTCTTCTAATACCCAAACCACTATAAACAACCGCCGCCTACCTTCTGATGCACAAAGAATCGATTCGCAGCCACACATGTCTGCCCTGAGCCGCGGAATTTCGCACCCATCGAGCCCTGCAAAGCAATGTTTCGGGAAAACGAAGCGGGAAGAACGTCATCTGACCTACCTTGACAGCCACGTCGAGATCCGCCGAGTCGAATATCAGCACTGGAGCACTTCCACCCAGCTCCAGGCAGACTCGCTTCACTGTCGAAGCCGATTGTGATAGTAGGAGCTGAATAACCGTTTTGAGAAACACACTTTCGACTCAGCGGAAGACATCACCTACCTTTCCAACAGCCGTGCTTCCAGTGAAGCTGATCGCATCCACGTCCGTACTTTCACAGACATACTTCGAGATCTCAGCGGTGTGCTTTCGATCGGCCGGCAAGACGTTGAACACGCCGGGTGGGATTCCAGCCTCCTCAGCGGTCTTGAAGCCTTTCGTTTGAATAGAAGGCCATAGTTCAAGAAAAAACGAGTAGCTCTCACCTGTGCCAGAGCTAAGGCGCTAAGTGGAGTGTCCTCTGCAGGCTTCACAATCAGCGTACAGCCAGCTGCCAGCGCCGCTCCAGCTTTGCGTGCAATCATTGCCGTGGGGAAATTCCACTGAAAGACCGCTCTGAATTTTTACAGAACGTTGAGGATAGGGGCACATTCCTATCGGGCCTTTACACTCCCGCCGCGTCGCGATCTAGCGCGAAATTCACCGATATCGAGCGCCTGCGCACCGAATCGATATCAGCGGCACGAAAGGTTCGTGGTTTAACTCCTCGGTGATGCACTACCTTAAAAAAGGATCTGCCACGATTAAGCAAAGCTCTGTGTGGATGATCTCAACGAAAAACGTCGTCAGAAAGGAAACCAGACTTACTATTACTATTGGACTTTCACAACCCTAAAGGTGGAGATGCTTTTTGCCGGAACATAGATAGGTTATTTTGGGTGCAGATCACATATATGGGATGCGTTTTTAAAAATCCGATCGACTACGATAGGCTACTGTAGGTATGGTAAGGCTAATGGGGCCATTTCGCCCCAAAGGACGTTGGTTTTTGGTACTGGCTCTGACTACTCCACTTTTACTCACCCATACCTACAGTAGCCTACCGTAATCGACCGACATTTTCCATACGGAATTTATACAAGTGATCGGCGCCTTCAGTAACCTCTCTAGGTTATGCTTCGGCGAAAAGTACTTCCATCTTTAGAAACGTGAAAGCGCAATAGTACCAACGAATCTGTTCCCTTCCTGGCGACCTTTTTTATTGCGATCCACATAGGGCTTTGATTGATCGTGGCGGATCCTTCTTAGGAAGCGCAAAAATCCTAATACACTGAGAAGTTCAGCCACAACCCTTTTGTTCGTACTTGTTGAGATGTTGCCCGGTGTGCATACTACAAGGGATAATTTTCTTCTGTTCTGTGCTCAACGAACAACGAACAATGAAACAACGAACGCTTTCAACGTACCGGTGTAATTAGAACTGCAACTCCAATAGGCTCTCTGATGTGGATGTGCTCTCTGTTGAGCACTGCCGGGGTGACAACCTGTAATAACCAGAATAAATCAGTAATTAGTTCTATTAGCCGATCGATATTTACTCAGTAGAAGATGGAAAATAGATTAATAGAGAGAAGTGGGAGGATAGAGACGGTTTATACTTCGCACGCCGATCGCGCCTCGGTGCAAATGTCACCGATATCGATCATAGGCGCTGTCTAATCGATATCGGTGGTTGTCGTACAATCGTGCAGTATAGCAAAGTGAGCGTGAACCTTGACTAAGCTACTGCATAAAAAGTACGCTCTCGTCATACCAAGATCAATGCCAAATAAGAGGAGGGGCTAAGAGTAGAGAAGCATTGTCAGAGTTACAAAGGAGCAAACATGCACCGATAACTAAACAGAAATGGGTAATTCGTTGCATCTATACTATCCACTTCTGCTTAGTTACCTGTGGATTTCTGTTTTTTTTTTTTGAAGCTCTGACAATACTTCCCCAGTCAGCCGCTCCCCCTAGTTCCTTGATCTTGGTGTCGTGAAAACACACTCGTTATATTGTAGCTAAATCAGGAACGTTGTTGTACAGCGCGGGATATGAAAACACTCACTCACTGGTATCGATTAAGGCCCCCGCAGACTTCTGCGGCGTCGCCGCTGCCCTATGCTTAACCATAGGGCAGGGACGCAGAGCTCGCCGCCAGCGGCGTCGCCCAGCGGCACCGGCGGCGTCGCTGGCGGAAATGACTTGAATCATTCCACCCGGCGGCGCCGCTCCAGCGTCTGTCTGTCTGCGCTCTGCGCTCTGCCCTTTCGCGGCGGGATCCAGAGCGGAGACGGTCAATGCGGGCGCGCGATCGTCATCGGGGCGCGTTATTGTTAAGCACCAGTCGGTCCCGACTAGAAACAGTACAGTACCTCGCCGTCACCGCTCCCACTGATGATGAGTCAAGCCGATGAGTCAAGCGGCGCCGCTCAGCGGTTTCGCTCGGCGGCGCCGCAGAAGTCTGTGGGGGCCTTTAGACAGCACGTATTATCGATATTGATGACATTTGCATCGTGGGACCGCTGGGCGTTCCAAGTATAACCCATCCTTACACTCCTGCTTCATTCCACTTCTATGTCCACAACAACTATAGACAGAGTTTCAACTTCTACATTAGGGATAAAGGATAAAGTCAATGTCAATCAATGCCTTTGTCGGCAGTGGGATGCGCCAGACACCCTATTTCAACGGGATATTGTGGAGCCCACTTGAATGGGTATATTTCCGGACGGAACAAACTGGGGTGGATCGATGAAACAGGCCGGTGCGACACTACAGTACACGCGTTCCGGTATCATTTGCATTGTAACCTGAGGTCAGACGTGATTACCCGCCGAACTTAAGCATATCATTTAGCGGAGGTAGAAGCTAATTGTGTAATGCAGACATTCGATATCCCCTCACTTTACACAAGCGTCTAAAAATCACCCCACTGCTCTTCTCATACATGTTAAAGAAGTCTTCGACCGATGAGGGATGATAGGCTTGGCTGGCCTGCGCTACAACAAAACACCTACACATCTATAACCATGACCAACCTGACCGTAGATACGTCTCGCCTCACCGGCATACCAGTCGAAGAAAGCTGCCGAATACTGAATCTCACCTCGAGCCTCGATAAGAGGCTTGCCCTAAACGCTGAATGTTTGGACTTGAACAAAACTACTGCACAAACTATTAAAAAAGTGTACCTGTTCGAGGGTGAGAAGCTGTGCTAATTGCTGTTCTTTCTCGACAAAGATGTCGTACCACTTTCTGAGTATCGCACCACGCTGTTTAGGTGTCGTCTCCAGTGACCACTTCACAAACGCCTCCCTGGCCGCAGCCACGGCCTGGAATTCACAAAGAATTTGATAACAAATACGGTCACGCGTACACCTATTATGACATGCAACTATGTTGCTATGTTACCATGCTTTTGCTCACCCTATGATTGGTTGTTGTAGGTTGTCGTTGTATGAGTCATCACATGTTATGATTGGTTGCCGCAGATAATCGTTTGTATAAGGCGTGCTGTTCAAAAGACCGTCAACGATTGGTGCGCGCGGGAAAAGTTCATATAAGGAGGCACATTTCTTCGAAGGGTCCACTTTTTCTTCAATTGCTCTCTTGTGCGATTGCGCTCGCTCATATTTCCGGTCTCATCGTTTCGATTGTCATAGTTCGTTTGACTGTACTTGCGGATAAACCGTTAGATAACTCGTGTTCGACTGACCCAGCGGTGGTGCCCAGGAATACCTCTGGAGTTCGGATACAACTGGCAACAAATGGGTCACAAACTCTCAATGCCGATGTCTTGTTGCGATCGGAACTCTAAGGCCTGAGTTATACTCCCGCGGGAGCATCCGCGGAAGGGCGGGAATCGCGCCAAGACTCCTCACCTGGCCAATCGCCGCGCCTCGCCACGCCCGCCTCCGCCGTGCACCATTGGTCCGCGGACGTTCCGCCGATGCTCCCGCGGGAGTATAACAGATGCCTAACGCGAGGAGGGTCTCGAACCCGCACTTCCAGCCGACCGAGCGGGAATGCTCTACGCCATTACACCAGCGGCGCTGTTTGATCGAACTCTACATCCACTCCTCGTGAGACCAATCACCCGTATATCGGGATGAGCCGGTCGCTGATATTCAGCACGGAACAGTTGAGTTTATGACACTAGGCACCAGCCCGGAAAGTACAAAAATTTGGCTACAAATCGTACCTTTTTAGCCTCGGCTACGTCACAGTTCGCCGTCTGATAAAGCAGTTCGCCATTATACGGATTGCTAACGTTGAAAGTTTTCTTCTTTTGTGACTGAACCCATTCACCTAGAAGCTGTTTATCAGTTCAGATAGGAGAATACTAGAAACGCCTACCGTTGATGTATGCTAGCGCTCCCTTCGGCAGCAGCGGCGATGTGAAGCCGGAGGAAAGTCGTGATGAGAGCACGACGGAGTGTCGTGCACTTAGCATACCTGAAAGCCGACACTGGAGAATGTGGTTTGAACGAAACTGCGTATGGCCGCAGCCAAACAGTTGATGCGCACACGTTATTTACATGATGCACGAATGGTGTAGAGAAGAGATCTATCTCGCATGCCACTTTAGTACATTCCACTGCAACACTGTAGAAAATCTAGAGAAGGGTGTTTAATTATATTGCTGTTGCTGACGGACAGAGTGAATCGAACAAGGCGAGATTTAAGAAAGACAGACATGGGTCCAGAGCGATGTCGCGTTCTTGCCGCGTTCAACGTTACGCGCACCTATCAATAAGCGGAATATAGGCCCATGCACACTTCTGCGACACCGCGGCGCGGCAAGGGGGGCGACGGCTACTTCCGCGAAATCCGGCGGTCGCGGCGCGGTCGCGTTAGAGCACCGTTTTGAGGCAACAGGACCGACGTCCCCGTGGATGTCGCGCCGCCAGGAATGGTTTGAACCATTCCAGCCTGCGGCACTCAGCGCGGCGTCGCCTGCGATAGCCGCCGCGACAGTCGCAAGAGTGTGCATGCCCCCTCCCTGCGGCACGTGTCGCAGTGTCGCGCCGCGGCCGTCGCGGGCCTATGCTTCATCATGGTCGGGCCGCGCTGTCGCAGAAGTGTGCATGGGCCTTATCGCGGTTTTCCTCGCTTTCGTTCGCGCGGCGTCGGACGCTGGATGTCATGGAGGCGGGACTCATACTTCCGTCGCCGCGCTGCTTGGCGTCATGAAAGCTACCAACATCGATTACGCGGCGCAGACGATGGACTTTTGTAGATGCCATAACACCGCCCAGCCCAGCGACTGAAACACAAATCCGGCTTAAATCCGCTAAACGAGGACCAACCGCCAGGCAAATATCGAGTTGCATGGCTTGCTGGCGGGCCAGCAGTCGTTGCTGCCGCCGCCATCGCGCACTATGAACATGCCCTCATACTCAGACAAACTAGTTGGAAGATAAATTGACCCAAGAGTCGAAAAATAAGAATCCTCGGCAAAATCTAGAACCACTTATGAACGTTAGAGAAAGGCGGGGAATATTGAATAGAAATACTCCGACCTTTGGGGAATGAAGGTAATCGTTGCAGGGACAGTATTATAAAAATCCGACTCCTGACTTTGACACCGTAACCCGGCGTTCGATTGGGGAGCGGTCGGTCCTTTAACTCGTGACGTTACCGCACAGTTTGGAGCAGGTGTCAACCGCGCCTCGAGCATCCCACTACCACGATATTTTGAAGGATCCGCGCGGTGGTGCAGGGTACATATTAGGACCAATCGAACGGATCTCGAATACCTTAGCTTCTTTAGCCGAAGCTTCTGTAACTTGTTCCGATGGTCAACTGTGACATAACACCGAGCACTAGCTTAGCATGCTTGAAAGAGCACTGGTGCGTAGGGTGTTTTGTAGGTTTTCAAATAGACCTCGTTCAAGGAGTTTATAGCGACTGGAACCCCTCCACAAGATGAGTCTGTTCGATGGTAGGCCTTGAGTCCTGAGCGTTTTCAGGTATTCCACGAGGTTCCTTCGAGGCGTTTGTGGATCTGCCACGATCTTGGGTAATATGGCACATGGCTATACGCGCAAATTGACACTGGGGAGGGGGTGGGTCACCATGTACTCAGTGGTTATCCGCCCTGGTATGAAATCATATGTATGTCGAATTACATCAGAGATGGCCTAGCTCAATTGCACAACACAAGACTCTGCATAGTGCTGGCGTACAGGGTGACTCCCACCCTCCCTGAGCTAATTTGCGCCTGGTTATGTTACTGACTTAACGTTTTTGTGATCTGCGAGGTGCTTCATGCACTCTTCATTATACGGAAGTTCTTACTGTTAAGAGTGGGAATGTGCTCATGAGCTCATGGAGAGGAAACAGAGACACATATGACCAAGTCCTCCGTCTTCTGGTACACTCCCGCGTCGCGCCGGCGACGCAAGGGGGGGGGGGGGGGTGCACCAAAGGCCAAACACAGGCGTTTCTGTGCAGGTTCTTTCTTTTAAATTTGGTTGATTGAGATTTATATACCGGTCTTGCACCATTATCGATCGACGCGGCGCAATGTGCACCGCACGGTGCGCCTTTTTCAGTTTTTTTGGTTATGGGCCCGTCTATACTCTGACGCCGACCGACTCGATGTCATGTATAGTGGTCAAATTGATCGCTTCCGGAAGCGCTCTGCATTGTTGGGAATAGTCGAGATGGCACGCCGTCTAGTTCGCCGTGTTCGAAGAGTAACCACAGTTTTCCAACAACGCGACGCGATGAAGTCTGAACTCATCGGCTAACGTTCGAGATTCTAACTTTCTGAGTAAACAACAGATTGAATCTCAGTTAAGTGCGAATCTAGAAAGGTGGTCCATCCTGCCGTTCCTTACAAGCGTGGCAACTTTACACCACTCAAAACGGGCTTAGATTCCCTACTGCAGCTATAGAATGTATTTATCTGAGCTTAACGTTTTCAAATCGCAGGTTTTTGGATAAAATTATCCGATTTTTTGGACAAAAATCTATACGGACCCATTTCAAGACTCATACTATCAGTTATCGTAAAACTCCGACATCTGAACAGCTGGCGTTGCATAAAGGCACTGCCATACTTGTATGTTTGAGTCTTTCGCTACTCTGCTTTAGTTTGTTTGTGTTCTCACCGGCGTTTGGCACATGCATTTAAAGGAAAATTGTAAAGTGCACGGCGCAACCAAAAACGGTGCTTGGTGCTGCTTGGAGCACAAGGTCACACGGGCCTCTATGTCCAGAACATACCTCCTGTATTCTGGTTCTTTTGATGGAAACCAATGCGCAATGGTATCGGAAGGAATCAGAACTTTTTCAAAATATGATGATTTGAATTTCTACATGTCTCATCGACAGCGGTCGATGCATTCGGCCCCGAATGCAGGTGCCGGTACCAGCGATACGGTACCGGCTCCTGCAGAGTCACGAGGCAGCGCCTCGCGCTTTCTGAGGTCAGCAAGCGCCAGCGCTGACGAAAGAGGGAGGGCCCCGGCTAAACCCATTCCGGCTTTTTCTCGTCTAGCGACTGGTTGTCGCGCTTTGTCCTCTACTAACAGTCAGGACATCGTCACGTCAGATACTGCTATCCCTAAAGCTGTCTTCGACGAGCTCTGCTGTAGAGCAAACGTCCAAGCCGAAGCCGCCGCTGCTTTGGTCCTATGGTCAGCAATTGGAGAGTCCGCATCTGTCGCCAAGGAGATCGATCTCCTTTCAACGATGATGCCCACTTCGACCGTGAGTAAACCTGTCTTCAAGAGACCAGGTCTCGAGAAGCATTATGAGTTTTAACAGTAATGTGCTGGCTTCAATTAGCCCTTTGCTGCCGATAGCTCCCGAGGTCTATCGTATTAAAGCAACGATCACGAAAGCGTTTCAGTTGCTTTCTCAACGTGGCTGGGAACATCCACACTAAACAGGAGTTTTGGTCTAGATTGGGACCTTCCAAGTTATTCCGATCGGTTATTTTGCACGGCTTCAACCCGTCTCGTGTGGAAGTTCCTTCACTAAATTTCAGCAAGGAAATTTCGGTTTCAGATTTCATAAATGCTGTATTTATTGATTCACAAATTGATCGCCTATTGACTTCAAAGGCTATCGAGGAGGTCGGAGACGGTTCTTTCATTCGCTTCAACCAACTTTCCGTTCCGAAGGTGAGAAGTTGAGACTGTTACTAGATCTCTCTGTTATGAACAGATGTTTCCCAAGAGTTGGGATTAAATATAAAGATATGAGTAAGATTGCAACTCTGCTCCCGAAGGGAGGATTCATAGCGTCTTTCGACCTAAAGTCAGGTTTCCATCATGTGAGTATGCATAAGGACTTCTCGAAGTTCCTGGGTTTCAAATGGAGAAATAGGTTTTTAAAGTTCGTCGTTCTTCCCTCTGGGATGCCGCTAGCTCCATTTATTTTTACCAAGCTTTTAAAACCTCTCCTAAAAAAGTGGAGAGCATTTATGTGGCCATATATCTTGATGATGGCCTAATCTGGAGCGCATCCGCACACTGGTGCGAAGAGTCTGGGAAGACTATACGTGCAGATCTCGACTTTGCGGGCTTCTCGATAGCCGAAGGCAAGGAGCTGCTAGGTCCCTACCCAGAAGCTAACATGGCGAGGCCATATGATAGATTTCGTACTGGACCTTACTGGTGAAAGAAGAGCAAAAAACTAGAGAGTTTAGTTTCAGGTTACTAAAGAACCGCAGCTCCTCTTCGCTGCGGTTGATGGCCTAATCTGGAGCGCATCCGCACACTGGTGCGAAGAGTCGGTGAAGACTATATGTGCAGATCTCGACTCTGCGGGCTTCTCGATAGCCGAAGGCAAGGAGCTGCTAGGTCCCTACCCAGAAGCTAACATGGCGAGGCCATATGATAGATTTGATAGGTTTCGTACTGGACCTCACTAGTGAAGGAAGAGCCTGAACTAGAGAGTTTGGTTTAAGGTTACTAAAGAACCGCAGCTCCTCTTTGCTGCGGTTGATGGTCTAATCCGGAGCGCATCCGCACACTGGTGCGAAGAGTCGGTGAAGACTATACGTGCAGATCTCAACTCTGCGGGCTTCTCGATAGCCGAAGGCAAGAGCTGTTGGGTCCCTACCCAGAAGCTAAAATGGCGAGGCCATATGATAGATTTCGTACTGGACCTTACTGGTGAAAGAAGAGCAAAAAACTAGAGAGTTTAGTTTCAGGTTACTAAAGAACCGCAGCTCCTCTTCGCTGCGGTTGATGGCCTAATCTGGAGCGCATCCGCACACTGGTGCGAAGAGTCGGTGAAGACTATATGTGCAGATCTCGACTCTGCGGGCTTCTCGATAGCCGAAGGCAAGGAGCTGCTAGGTCCCTACCCAGAAGCTAACATGGCGAGGCCATATGATAGATTTGGTAGATTTCGTACTAGACCTCACTAGTGAAGGAAGAGCCAGAACTAGAGAGTTTGGTTTGAGGTTACTAAAGAACCGCAGCCCTTCTTTGCTGCAACGACTCAAATGGCAAGGCTTTATCTCCTCCATGCATCTTGTCATCCCTTTACATGTGAAGAGGTGGAGAGCCACGATTGGGGAGGTAGCTGACAAGCAGTGTCCAGACTGCTCGAACCTTCTGGTGGAATTTAAGCAAGCAGGAAAGAAGTGAGATATCAGTGGACATGTTCGCAAGTAATCGTACAGCCAAATGTCCGATTTTCGTTTCTAGATGGGCCTCCGAAGGCGCATACGCAGTGGCACGAAGCTGGAGTGCTGTGGAACCAAGGACTCATTTAGTTGGTTCCTCCTCCCTATTTAATACCCAAAAAAAAACCCTTTGCTGGGCAAAGTCCCATCGCTGTAAAGGAATTCTAGGATTTTCCATATGGAAATCAAACCTGTTTTTCCCCTTGTTAGGACCTGTGCTCCAAGCATGTGCTCCCCCCTTACATTTCGTGGTCCCACCCTTAACTTCGACTTCGCTTTTGCTTTAATTGCATTCAAACCCCCTCCGGGCTTTAATAGTTCCGTTCTATGTGTAGAAACTTCAAAGCGAAAGCTTCGCCGGAGTATATCGGAGGCGAAAATGATGATTTGAATTTCTACATGTCTCATCGACAGCGGTCGATGCATTCGGCCCCGAATGCAGGTGCCGGTACCAGCGATACTGTACCGGCCCCTGCAGAGTCACGAGGCAGCGCCTCGCGCTTTCTGAGGTCAGCAAGCGCCAGCGCTGACGAAAGAGGGAGGGCCCCGGCTAAACCCATTCCGGCTTTTTCTCGTCTAGCGACCCCACCCGCCCTCCCATTTGAGTTGGAAAAGGCTGAAGAAGAAGAAAAATCCATTCAGATGTGATCCGCGGCCTACGCCATACAGGAGCCGTTGACACGGGTCACATGGCGTCAGCAGTGGGTCTTCAGCAAGTAGCCACCATTATCGAGGCTTGTATCGATCTCGCTGTAGCGCCAGGGACGCTCAAGATCTACCAGTGAGCAAGACCCAGTTCTTGGATTTTATTTCCAAGTTTCGGTTCCCATATCAGGCCTCCCTGAATTGAAGAACGCTTCTGTGGCTCATCTAATTCACATCAGCGCCCTCACACATTTCTTCGGTCCGCTGCCTTCATAGGATGCAGATGTCCCACGTTCTGAAGGCGCTGCTTAGGACAGCAATAAGTCCGCCCATGTGCTAAACACCATCCCAAGGCTTCCAGGCCTACATAGATATAATAGTTAAAACAATCCTCCACGAAAGCCGGACCAAGCCGCCGTAGGAGCTACCATGGTCTTCATCGCTTTCCGGGGTCCGTTGAGGAACAGTGAGCTTTGCATGCTCCATTTCTAACACTTTTCTTATGAAGGTGAGAGCGTATGGTGGATTCTGATCGCTAGGTCCAATACCGATCAGGCTGCAGTAGGGTCTAACGTGGCGACTAAATTAGGCCTGACCCAGATCTTATAATGGCAGCAATTCTGTAAAGCCAGAAGCCCTCTGCTGCCACAGTCACTTCTATTCAGTTCGCGCAACGCCCGCCAAGGCAAGCCAATGGAGATTGGCTGCCTGGGTTATTAGGGCAGCTACCCACGCATTAAGAACTGGGATCGCCAGTGGGAAAATCATGTTGGCTTCGTTGTAAGTCGTCCGAGACATTTGGATGCTCCACGCAACCTTCACCATTGTCATACTAGGGAGCCCAACTGGCCTTCCCCTTGGGGAATTTACTTCTACCTTCAGGATGCCGTCAACTCGTACCTCCACTTCTCCACAGTGCCGGTAGCATCTCGACTGTCATGGCCGTCGGCACGACAGCCTTCTCAGCTTTCCGCCGATAAGTCCTTCGGGACAATTGGATGCTCCACGAAACCGTCCTCATTGGCATACTAGGGTGACCGCATTCTTAACTGGCCAGCCCCTCGGGGAATTTAGTTCTACCTTCAGGATACGATCAGCTCGTACCTCCACAGGGCCGGCAGCATCACAACTGACATGGCCGTCGACACTACAGCCTTCTCAGCTTTCCACCGACGCTCAAGGACGCACTATGGCGTATATGTTGTTATTAGATTCAGAACATCTAATCTTCTCATGCCTTGCATGTATAATCCATTCGACCCTAGCGATGTTACGTTCAGAGTTAGTATATCATCTTGTGACGCCTTAGTGCGCGTATGATCCGACAATTTCACATGTATGTATGTATCCTTTACATGAAACGACGCGTATGTGTCTACCACACCACATGGATGTATGTAAACGTATAACATGCATAACGAGAACGTATATTGCACGACGACGAGAGATAAAGCCTTCTCCCCCCGTAGTTATCCTCTACGACACTACAACGCACGTCTTTTTCGGCGTTGTGCGGCGTGTTGTAGGCGCTTATTTTCCTCCGAGATTTTTCGAATTCGTGCCTTCAAGGACTTACTTTGATACTTTGATGGTCCTTTGTCGGCTGGAGGTCTTCTCAGCGGGGACCACAACTCTTCCAGACCGCTCGATCTCTGGCTGCTTGCATCCAGTGAGGCAGACTCTAAAAGGGAAGGGACTCCGGGGTGTGGCGAACAGGGAGGCGTGGAGTGCACGAGACGACACGACGAAGAACCGCGCGGCGCCTCGGCACTATGCCAAGCGGACCAGTTCTCCGGCAACGCCGCTCTCTGAAAGATCTTGAGAATGAGTCTGCCCATCGCGTTGGCGGTCGTCCCAGTGGTCTCTTATGGTCTCTCGGGAGCCATTCTGTGACACGGAGACTCCATCTATCGTCCTTTCGTCGAAGCAGGTGTCGGGCCCAGCGATATTTGGACTTCTTCATGTACTGCAGCGAGTCTGCTAATTGCGACTTCTCCCGTAGCTCCGAGCTTCGTAGGCCTTCTTGCCATTGCTGACGAAGGCTCGTCCTTAGAAGACATCTCTCCAGTGCACGATGCGTAGTTTGCATTGCTCTGGCGATTGTCTTGTTGTCGTCGCGTTTTTTGTCGGTTTCCGTCGCGTAACACATCGCAGGCAGTACAGAGGCGTTGAATATCGAGGCCCTGAGGCCGGAATCCTTGACCTGATCGGTGACTTCGCGAACTGAACTGAAGGACTGTGCATTAAAATAGTTGCAGCACGAGTGACCTTTCAAAACTGTCTTGTCTTTCCCACCACCTGAAGAGGAGGTTACGCCGAGACGCCAGCTGAATAATGTATGCTCCACGCCTCGAAATTGCCAACTACAATTATTCAACGTTTGTGCTTTCCCGGCGTGTTCTGACACTTCTTACTGCTCGTATGACATGGATTTCTCACTACATAACTAGTCGAAAGGTCATTTGTTTTCAGAAGCATGACACATGATAAGAAGAAGTCAAAGAAGGAACACAAGCGTTCGAAAAGCAGGGAGAAGCACTCACACAAGAAATCGAAAAAGAGAGCGCGGTCCAGTTCTTCGAGCTCGAGCAGCGATTCCGGAGGAGACAGCAGATTTCAGGTACTTTTAGTTGCTCCTCTGCTTCTATAAGCTTCGAAAGTGTTTCTACTATGCACGAACTGCCGTATACCCTAGGGGTCGGATTCATCAACGACTTACATAATTTTAACAGAGAATTCACAGCGGAAAACTCAGATAACGCGGCTTATCGCTCGGCATATCGCTTGATTAGCCGCGCTATCACGGATTTCGTCTGTAATTTTCTCTGCTAATTTGCTGTAAGTCGTTGTTGAAGCCGGCCCCAGGTTTAGCGGCGGCCGGCCATGTGCCGTCGCCATTGATCCCCACTTTTTGTAGTGTGTGGTTTCTATTTCTTGTTGCTAAACATAATTTCGCTGGTGTATGTATTTATATCGCTTTCACACCGCGGATACGAACCAGGGCATGCTTTCAGCTTACTATAGAATATCGAACAGAGGCCTGCGTCGTCTGGATGAGCTTAAAACGCTGATTACAAGCGTGTAGATCAATTTGTCTACATGGTTCTTCTAAGCGAGTTCTGACTGGTCATAGTCCGCCTTGTGGACCGTATGTTGGACGCGTTGATGCAGCGTTCGATGCAGTTTTGAAGCCGCGACGGCGAGTGGTAGTGTTATGGCTCCGAAGGAATTTGATGGGGTTCGATACCCAACGGTGTTGGAGTTTTTGTCTATTGTGACCTATCCTCGATGAGGTCTTTTATTCACATTTTCAACACGTTTAGAACGAACGGACGATAGTCACCATTGTTTACGTCCATTAAGTTGTTTGAAGTTTGAAATATGCATCGCGTAATATATTGTATTCACGACGCAAAGGAAGGTATACATAGTTAACTGAGGCATGTTTCCAAATTCGTACAACCAGAACGAAATAAATTATGGTTTCTATCAGCCATTGGTCCAAAAATCTGCTAAAAATGAGGATAAAAGAACTCATCGAAGACAGGTGCAATAGGCAAAAACTCTAGCTTCGTGGGTACCGAACCCCGTCAAAGTCCTGTGATGCGGGAGCAGTACCACTGAGTATTACGCCGCAGCTTCAAAACTGCGTTCAAAGGTGCATCAACTCGGACGATATGCAATCGACAATGCGAACTTTGAGCGGCCACGACTCGCTTAGGTGATCCATTTAGCAAATTTGGGCTACATATTTGTAATCACCGTACCAAACTCTTTCACGTGGGGTAGGCCTCTGCTCGAAGCTCCATAGGAAGGTGAGGGAGTTCCCATGTGGGACAAAATTTCCCTCGAAGCTCGAACCGACACCGTTTCTTTGAACCCTGGCATTCAGAAGTACTGCTTTTACGTGAACAAGGCAATCTTGCTGGAACGTTAGCCGCTAATTTCGTCTGGAGCTCATCGATCTAGGCGTTCCATTTTTGCATTGGGAATGTTGACGTTATAGCCTTTCCGACAGCATGGCCTGAAAATGGAACCAAATACAGATATATCATTTCTCTACGAAAACTTCTATGGATACGCAAAACACGTCTCATTTTTTGGAATACAAGGAGACTTTTGCGTACCGTTGTATTCGATGGCGACCTATTCCTTTCGCGCTTTCTGAATCTTTGAAAAATTTTGCATTCTAGGTGTGACTCTCGTCGAATATTGATGCTTTCCATCTCCTTTTCAGTCTGTTCTTGATGAGCAACGAGCCGAGAAACGTCGCCTTAGGCTGCTTGAGAAGGAGAAGATGAAGGCAAAGGAGACACCTGAAGAGAAGCGAGCTCGTCGTTTAGCTAAGAAACTTAAAAAGGTGCGTGCAGCTCTCCACTACTCATTTGCCCGTTTCGTGTTTCCCCAATATCAGTATTTTAGGAGGAGAAGAAGAAAAAGGAGACGCAGAGCTGCCTACCTCCGCAGTTGGCGTACACCAATCTGAACAATCCCTTCAATGACTTGAACCTGACGGAGACGTTCGTGTGGGGAAAGAAGTTGGAACGCGAGGGCAAGGCTGGACTCTCTCGAAAGCAGATTGAAAAGGAGTAAGATTTCATCTCATCTTTCATGTGGGAAACCTGAGTGTTTTGGCATGTGCGGTATGCCTTCTACGGGTAACTATGCCTTATTAACCCCTTGCAGGATGCGCAGCCGGATAGAGAAGAATCTGCGGGAAATGGAGGAGCTAAAACGTACTCGAGACGCTCGTCTAGCGGCTCGTGAAGATATGGAGATGATGCAGCGAGATGCGGATCGGAAGGCTCACGCTCAGTGGACGAGTAAGGAGGCCGAGTTCCAGCTGCAGCAGGCAAAGGTGAATCTTTTCGGGCAGTCGTAAGGCCTTAGGGTGGGAAGCC
This sequence comes from Heligmosomoides polygyrus bakeri, assembly GCA_947359475.1. Classification (NCBI taxonomy): domain Eukaryota; kingdom Metazoa; phylum Nematoda; class Chromadorea; order Rhabditida; family Heligmosomidae; genus Heligmosomoides; species Heligmosomoides polygyrus. The sequence continues at coordinate 12,803,293 of OX375866.1, forward strand.
ACTCGCACAAGTGGATTCTGCAGCACTAGCTACCTTATATGCCATTCCCACATCAGACACCTATCAATCCCAAACTGACACTTCTGAGCAAGCTTGACGCTTTTGAATTCAAGACGAACGTCTTCCAAAACAAAGCGAGCGTCTTCCAGATTAAACTACATACCCTTCGAGAAGGTTAAAATAATTCTTGGTCCAAAGAAAATTTAATACGACCTTCCTGAAATTTCTAAAACCTCCTGCCCAATAAGTGAGCACAACTGTTTGAAATTTTATAAAAGAATTCAAGGAAAAATGTGACTTAAACTTATTCTGGAGTATAGAATGATAGCATTTTTATATCGACAGTAATGTTAACATAAGAAATCGCGCCATGTCGTCTATGTTGGAATATCTTTTTCTGAGGAAAACTCAGTATCACTTTCTTTGAAATTTTTAATTCATTCAATTCGCCCAAATAAGTGAACACACTGTTGGAAGAACTTTTGTTTTTTCAAATTGCTCTTCTTCTGTTCCAAAAAGTGATCACACTGCACTTTTTTGAATTTTCTTCTAAGAAAAATGATGACTTAAAGCATATTTAAAAGTGCACGAAGGTAGCAGTTTTCTATTAGGTTGTAACGAAATAAATGGCACTGAACCACTGTAAATTTAAACAGTTAATATCTCGGCTTGTAGGCATGTTTATTAATCGATTGGTACTCACCGGTAGAGCAAAGTTTGCGCTTCTAAATGATATGCCACATGTTACGGTTTGTTCTTGATCGAACGCGTAAAGACGCGCCAAAAAATGGCGCGAGCCAGTGCCATTTAATTCGTTACAACCTAATAGTATTAGAGGAAAAGACAGCGCCGCGCACTCGTGCAGAACCTCGCGATTTTCTTTTGTTTAGTAGCAAAAAGGTACAGCGAGATTCACCTGCTTCAGATTTGGTAGTCTTAACTTAGCCAAAGCAGGCTTGAACGCTCTCATGTGATTCTATTATAGACCTTTGCGCTCCTATCATTTTTATTTGAAAAGTTTCCCGACAAAATTTCTGGATTTTGTAAAGGAAAATGAGAGTGAACCTCATTTTCTATAGTCCCACCAGCGAGAATGCTGCTTGCGTGGAATTACACACTTATCAACGACGTAACAAAAATAATTGTGGAAAGCACACATATGTTCACCTTGCTGTTCATAGAAAACTGCATCTGCACTATCAATCAAATGAAAACCGCGTGGAGGTAGACGAAGGCATGGTGCGATGCCGCCCTTTAGTACGCTAAAATTGCTGCTTTTCTTTCCTTGTAAATAAGGCTTAAGCTATTTCTCACTTTTGAAAAATGAAAATTTTATTAAACGTCAAACATTAGGCTCCCCATTTGGACAGACAAATTGGAAATTTTCAAAGAAAGTCATACTAAATTTTCAGTGGACAAAGAGTAATTTTAACGTTTCCGGAGAGTGCTCTGTTTAATATGGAAGAGGCTAGTTCCAGTTTGGAAGTTGTTCAGCTCTTTTTTACAGGAGTTAAGCTTGTTCAGCGGAGTGTCCAGCTTGGTTTAAAGGCGTCTAATTTGAATTCAGAAGTGGTTTAATTTGAAGTGAAGATGGTATATCACAGCATTTCAGGTTCGTTCAAAAATCCGTATCGAGCAGAATCGTGCCAAGCCTATCGACCTGTTGTCGAGGTGCGTCATTCTTATGTATAAATTTCTGCCAAGCTCACAGGTTCTCATAAGTTCTCATATCTGGGTGAAAGAAAAGTAGTCCCTGTGCTATAAAAAGAAGATCTAAAAGAAGTAATGCGTTGTAACATGGCTTTATTGGCTTCGACGGTACTTTAATACCTAACGAAACCAAGAGGTTTGAAGAGAGTTGTTGGCCAACGAATGTAAGCATCTCCAGACGGTTCACATAGGCGTATCGGCAAATTTTACGACTGATGAGGTTTTTTCATTGGGTTTCCCCCTTGGTAGATGTCGAAACATTCCTTTAAGCCTTGTTTGGCGCCTAGGATTGTAAGCTCTAAGAACATAACTTCAGTAACCGCCATTTGAAGCTTAAAGAAAACGACTTCAATCGCTTAGGATTGTATGAGCTCTTAAACCCGTGACTAGCTGTGCAGTTTGAACCGTCAATGAAGTGTCAGCGCTGTGGCTTTCCTTTTTATTCGCAGAGGGGATTTACTATTTTCTTTAAGCATATTGTGTGTAGTTAGGGTATGGTTTGATGATAAGCTAAGCTAAAGTCACCACTGGCGTTCTAGGTATATCCAGTTTGGCGAGGAGCCCAGTGAAGACCAGGAAGAGAAGAATGACGAGGACTTTGAACTGGAAAATCCGCTCGAGTACTTGAAAGGACTTAGCCAGGACGACTACGAAGATTTAGTAGAAGACATCAAGGTGTGTTTCACTTTTAATCATTGTGTTGGCTATCCATTTCTAGCATTTCTGTTTGTATTAGGTCGCTACCTAAGTTCTTTCGTTTTTTGACCTCTAACTTCAAATGTAAGTATCTCGGCTCAAACATAACTTTATTAGGCGATATAAGAACTATTACAATCTACACATCTTTGCCAACGAGACGCTAGTTTATTTATTCCAGTAGCATAGAACTCCGGAGATCTACAGGGTGCGCCATAAATATGGTCACTTAATAAAAAGCGAATTACTCACGCAGAGTTTATCAGGGAACAGCGAAACTTCCTCAACAATTTTCTTACAATCAAGTTAACACGCAAAATGGATATCATCTAATATGATCTTCCTTGGCACGAATGACAATCTTCAAACGTTTAGGGTAGGACTCAACGGCGGCACGCAAGGGTACTTGCGGAATTTCCTTCCATGTTTTTTCCCGTGAAGATTTCAATCCTCGAATCGTAGTGCGCCTGTTAGCGCAGGCTTCACCCTCTAGAATGAACCAGCGCAGTAATCCACAACACTCGAACCTTACGAGTTTGTCGGCCATTCAGAAACAGGGATGAAGTTGGGGAGATTCCTTGCGCACCACTCCTGAGTCTTCTTGGACTTATGAGCGGGTGCGCCGTTCTGATGAAAGGTCCATGTTGTATTTCCAGAGTGTTCTTGAGCCTAGGGAAGCAAGTCCCTCATCACAATGTTGTTCACGTAGACATTGGTGTTGAACTTGGCTCCTTTTTCAACGAAAACCAATCGTGTCCGTCCTGTGGCGCAAACTCCGGCCCAAACCATCAGGGAAGCTGCATGAGAGTTTCTGTTAACGGTGTCTGCACCCTCACCACTTTCAGTCATTAACCGCGAGTTTCGGCGGTCAAAACGCTGCTCAATTGAGAAAAGTTTCCTATCAGTGAAGAGCGTCATGCAGTGGTCGTGCCGCTCGAGGAGGCTTGGACGTTTTTTCTTCTTCCTTCCATCTGTGCAGGCGTTTGTCCGTGCAGTTGACGGAACTTGTAGGGGTATAGTCCAAGTTCATTCTTAGCAACTCGCTTCATCGTCGTAGCCGATACATTGAGCTCGGGTGCCATCTTTCTCATGCTGCGGCCTGGATTCCACTTGAATTGTTCTTTCACGATTTTTCAAAGACTGGTCGTAGCTACGGATACCGAGCAGCCAGGTCGGGAACGATCAACGAGAGAATTACGTTCCACACGGCGATAGACTGTCATCTTGTGCAGCTTCAGCAGACGAGCGATGTTGGGAAAAGAAAGTCCTTCCCTTCTCGGATCTAAGATTGCGCCTCTGTGATAACAAGACTTTACCATTTCTGATAGAAGCAGTGTGGAGATGCAAAAAAACACTATGTACGGTCAAGATGACACGTAGAATCCGAAGAAACAATGGAAACATGAAAACGTTCACAAACAAATACAAAAAATGACGCGCGAAAAAGTGACCATATTTATGGCGCACCCTGTAGAAGCCATGAATTCTTTGAGAGCAGATTCGCCCTTCGAGCTCGCCGTTTACAAGTATCGTCAGCGCTCCTTCTACGCAACAAAACGAAGCGTTTCTGGAGCGAATTGTAACCTGTGACAAAAATGAATTGTATACGACAATCGACGACGAAGTGCTCAATGGTAGGATATTGACGAAGCAGCTAAATACTGTCCAAAGCCGAGTATGCACCAGGAAAAGGTGATGGTGACCGTTTGATGGTGTGCCACCGGTTTAATTCACCATAGCGTTCTCAAACCTGGTGAAACAATGACGGCGGAAAAGTGCTGTCAGAAGCTGGACGAGGTGCAAAGAAGCTCCAGCAAATCTACTCAGCGCTGATCTACATAAGGGGATCGATACTTTTGCGCGACAACGCTAGGCTGCACGCATCGATGATCACCAAGCAGAAGCTCCATTCTTTGGGATACGAAACACTCGACCATCCACCGTATTTGCCCGACATATCGTCTACAGACTACCATTTTTTCAAACATCCCGACGGCTTCCTTCGCGGAAAATACATCAGGAACTGTCATGATGCAGAATATGCTCTCGAAGAATTCATCGCTTCTAGATCTCCGGAGTTTTACGCTACTAAAATAAATAAACTAGTATCTCGTTGGCAAAGATGTGTAGATTGTAATGGTTCTTATTTCGACTAATAAAGTTATGTTTTGGCCAAGATATTTACATTTGAAATTAGAGGTCAAAAAACGACAGAACTGAGGTACCGACCTAATAAATTTTGCACGTGTTTTCGGTACTTATGTCCCGTGGCGGAGGCGCCGAGTGTCGGGAGCATCCGTTTCCAGGTTCTTGTTTCGGATTTTGCTCAGGCTAACCAACCCTGTTTCCCTTTCGGGTCGCAGTATTTGTACCTGTCTCATCCCTGAAGACTACGTAGGCTGACCACCGCTAGTCATTTTAGAGGCTAAGTGCGCATTGAAATTGACTCCACGACATCCTTTAGAAGTAGAATGCTTGGCGCATCTCAAAAGAGATTGATCGATGTCGTTCGTTATCCACTATTTGTCCTTTACATGTAACGTCCTTTACTCTTTTCCTTCTGCTGTCTGGGTTCTTTGGTTCCTCTTTTGCTGTCTCACTGCTGGTTATTTATGGGTAGCGCTGAGGTTCCTTTCCTTAGTGGTAAATTTTAACAATATGAGTGGTTCCAAATGCAAGAACTTACTCTTCACGAACAGCTATTTAAAGGTCGACCCGTTTCATCTTATGCACCATTTTCGAATCAAATTGAACACTTTGAAGCACATTTTGACACTTTTCAATGCAAGATGAACACTCGGAATCAAACTGACCTTCCTCAAAGTCAAAATGGGCAGCTTTCATGTGAAACCAGACACCCTATAAAAAAGTGCAAATGATTTTTTTCTTACAAAAATTTAGTAGTAATTTTTTTTTTGAAATTTTGTAAACCATCTGCTCCAAAAAAGTGAATATAGTGATTTCAAAAATTTATATTTTTATTATTATTTATTTTATATTTTTTAGTTTTTAAGAAAACAAGCATTTTTTGGATTTAAGCCTTTTTTGAAGTGCGGGAAAGCAGCAATTTTCGTGTATTTTTAAGGACGCGAACACGCCATGCACTCATACAGCTCGTCGAAGTTTACATTTCATTGATAGCGAAAATCTGCCTGCTTTGAGTATCGCATTAGTCATCGGTACAACAGTACAATTGTAGAAGTTACGCATACCTGCAGTTTTGAGTAAGGAGCATCCACAATTACGATTAGTTAAATGGCTGTCGCGATGAGCAAATTGAAGTATGGTGCAAACTCTTTTTCATCACACAAAAACAGCTGTTTTCGCGCGCTATAGAATAAGGTTTAATCTATCGCTTTCTCTAGAAAAATGAACCTTTAATTCAAAATTAAGAAAAATTAAACTTATAAACCCTGTATTCAATAGTCGTCACCTCCTCCCATCTTGAAACCTCGGCATCGATGTTCACTTTCGTTATTTCTTCTGTACAAGCGTCGAAGAAGTCGCGAAGAAGACGAAGAACGTCAGACTCCGTGCCCACCTATTCGACTCCACTGTTCTTCCTGCCCTAACATACGCCTCAGAGATCTGGGCTTCGCCGGCGTTCGAAGATCAGAGACGCTGCCGCGTGGGCCAAGTTGTCGAAAATTAGGTGGGCCGGCCACGAAATGCGCTTCGCAGACACCCGCTGGACAAGAGCCGTCACCGATTGGATTCCGCGGGATGTCAAAAGAACACCAGGACGCCCACCAACGCTTTGGTCGGCCTTATTCGTGAAAGCCCTGAACGACCGCTATGACGCTCTTCGTGTCCCTCGAGTGAGGAGGGTTCATTGGAGCACTCTGGCACGCGAAAGGGACGAATGGAGACGCTGCTGGCGCCCGCTCGAGCAAGTCGATGATCAACGGGGTGATACAGGTGACCAGCGAGGTTGGCAGATGATATATTTATTATAGACCTGACGTTTCGACCGTTTCGTCGTCTTCAGAGGCACGGCTTTCCACCACAGAATGTAGCGATGCCGTTACCACGCGGGGTTAGCAGACCAATAGCAGACCAATAGCGAATCCCGAGTGGTAGTGACATCGCTACATTCTATGGTGGAAAGCCGTGCCTCTGAAGGCGACGAAACGGTCAGAGTGTCAAGCCTAAAATAAATATACCACCTATAAACCTCGTTGGCACAGAAGAAACAAGTGCCAAAAAGGTGAACTGTATTCACCTTTTTGGCAGTTTTATATGTATTTCCAGTGAAAGTAAACACTAGTAATTTTTTCTAATAGAACAATTTGTTTCGATTTTCTTAAAGCATGCCTGGTTTAACCTGAAAGTCGTTTTGATTTGTAAGAGGTCCAGTTTGATTTCATAAGTGTCGTTCTTGCCTTGAAAGGTGTCCAGTTGGTTTCGAATGAAAAGTCCAACATGAAGATGTCCGACCGTGTGGGTTGGTAACCATGCTCGAGCTTATAAAGCGTGAGGAAGCCACTTAAGTAAGCATCTTCCTCAGTGCTGTTAAGCGGGCTGTAATGTTAGCGGTCCCTCAGGGCAAGGTATATACAAATTTATCACTTGAACTTTGACCTCTTCCTATTCGTGCATGCGGTGGTCAGGGAGCTGCTCAGTAGACCTGTCGTTTACCTCTCCATGTATGCAGTCTCGATCGTTGAGACATCTATTAGGTTCCTCATTTGCCGTTGACGATCTTCAAACCGTCTTTCCGACGGGAGATATACCAAGATTCATCAGGCTCGGGTGTTAAATTCCTATTATTTATGTGTTTGTTCTTTTTTGTATGGAGTTTTACCCCTCATAGAAGTCACAGCTTTCAGATCTATCGCTCTCTGGACGGTGATCGACATTCTGAGTACTGGAAGGATGTGCGCACAGTCATCGACGATGAGCTTCGTAAGTTGAGAGACGACAGAGGAAGGCTCGGTACTTCAATTCATGGCTCAGTCCAGCAGGATGTCGACAAAATATTCAAGGTGTGGATCGATTTCTATTGAAGTATTTGGTTTGAAACACAACGTTTATTCCCTTACGTCACAAGAAAAAGGGTTCAACAAAGTTACTGAACGCGAAGCATTAAGGTCTCGTACATAAGGCGTGTCGCTACTCTTCGGTGGAGTCTTCCGCGTGGTAATCAGACGCGCTACCCTCCGAATGGTACTGCGCTGCACTAGAGCTTTCTGAGTCATAGTCCTGGGATTCGCTTGAAGTCCTCGAGTAGTGCTGGTACGAACGGCTTGATTGCGTCGATTGTTCTTCTATTGTCTCACTGGCATCCTTTGGTCTGCGCTCTACGACGAATCTGGAATTTTACTGTTGTCTCAGTGGTGCTGGTGTCTATCCTGAAAGAAGACGGAAGGCAGGACGCTCACCTGGGAATTTCATCGTCAGTGGGATCGCGCTCAAAGTCGAAGTTGTCGTCGTCGTCCTTCACACCTCCGACGTCATAAATAATCTCCTTCGTGAGCTTCTCCAAGTGGTCATATTCGGCCTCGGATACGGGATCTGTTGACCCTTCGTGGGTGATCACGTCGAGAATCTTGTGGTATCTGTAGCATATACAACCGTCTGTGCAAGAGATCTTTAAAAGGGGATAACCTGAAACTTATATTTGAACGGGGAAAGCGAACCATCTGCGCCCTAAGATTAGTATAAAAGATGCTTTCTATTTGACAATTCATTAAAGCAAACTAGTAAAGAGTCCTCAAAGCTTTCTAGGAAATCGTGGCAACAGCAGGATGCCTTCACGAGCGCTGAAATGAGTCACTTGTATGGCTGCGATGCTGCGGCTGCCAAACGGTCCAGGGCGCAGTGGATAGTCCTATTATATAAAGCAGAGAGGCATGAATCACTGACGGGAGACGTCTGTCGCTTTCTGCCGACATTTCTGCCGACAGCCGTCGCTAGACCCAGCCGTTCGTCGTATCGCCGCCGCCAACCGTAAACACCACAACATGGCAGCATGGCAGGCAGCCATGACCGCCAGTGTTTACTACCCAGGCAGCCATGACCGCCGCTGTTGACTATCACGACGCTGCCACTGCCGGGTGGTCACACCCACTTGTTGAGGTTTCGCAAGGAGTCATCGCGGCTATGACGAGACCCGCCGCTGCCGGGTTCAGACAACACGTGCAGCGTTGCGGAAAAGGTCTGCGACGCGGCGCTACTCAGACCCCATGATCTCTGATGGAACACGTCGATGTGCCCACCTTTCGCTTTTGCTTCCCTCCAAGATCGTTACTGTTGCACTTGGGTGTTATTGCTAAAATTTATCTGGGCGGGTGTTGCGTCCCTAGCTCACACTTCGATCTGGCAATCAATATCCTAATCTGGAAGGCGCTCTTTTTGATTTGGAAATTGTTCACTTTGATGCATACTAACTTCGCGGGCTGGGTTACTAAGCTATTTATACCTGCCTAGGTCCTCGAATTTTATGCGGTGGACCAGGACAGCTCAGCGAAGGAAGTTCGTCGGACCTACGCATGGTTCGTCTACGCTTTCAACCAAGTCTTGCCGCTAGGTCCCAATTTTCTGCAGTGCATTGACCAATTTCCATTAGCACTGTATGCAGAGGAGGAAAGTATTTTTGTCCGAAGTCACCTGTTCCGAAGATCGTCACACGTCGTCGCATAAGGCACGGCGGCTGGACGGAAACGGTCAGGCGTTCGATTAGGCCTGACGAGCTGCAATAGGTTGTGAACACGACTCCAGACGAAGCAGGAGTGCTGTGGGCGTTTTCTTGAATGCTATAGAGGGATGTGAGTGATGCACAGCAAGGCATCAATCTGTAGCAGGCGTGCGCTTCTACGTGTTCGACTTCGCCGCTAGGGATGCTTCCTTACCCAGCGTCAGTCGCCGGCGAAGCCGGCGACGGACGCTGGGTGAGTAAGGAATCCCATCTAGGTTTGGGCTCCGTTCTCAGGGTGGCCCACCATACCCGAAGCCGGCGAAGCTGGCAAGCCTGGCGTGGCCCGCACATCCAGCGTCACGCTGGGTGAGTAAGGAATCCCAACTAGGTTTGGGCTCCGTTCTCAGCGTGGCCCACCATACTTGAAGCCGGCGAAGCCGGCAAGCCTGGCGTGGCCCGCACATCCAGCGTCAGTCGCCGGCGAAGCCGGCGACGGACGCTGGTGGTATATAATTTAATTGGAAAGATGTGGAAGGTTCTGTTCCCGTGTCCTGAGCCATTTTTGTATTCACACCGTTCGGTTGAGATGTGAGTTGGTCATACTTTACAAAATTTTCAGGCGTATTTTTGCATATTCGCTAACTCTAGATGAAAATTTGTTCTAAATACGCCTGAAATCGTGAAATCCTTTCAAATCTCAAACGAGGAGTGTAAATACAAAATTGCCTCAAGGAATAGGAACGGAACTTTGGACATCTTTTCAGTGAAACTAAACCGCTATTCACTGCGCCATGAACTATTAGGTTGTAACGAATTAAATGGCACTGGCTCGCGCCATTTTTTGGCGCGTCTTTACGCGTTTGATCAAGAACAAACCGTAACATGTGGCATATCATTTAGAAGCGCAAACTTTGCTCTACCGGTGAGTACCAAATTTTCTATGTAAAAGTGGGAAAACTTTAGAGTTTTATTGACTTTTTTGCAGATGGACAAAAGGGTAATCCGAGGCATTTACTTGTATGAATTCAAGCTGGGCACTACAGCTAAGGAGGCGGACGAGAAGATCAACGCCGCATTCGGTCAAGGATGTTCCACAATTCGGACGGAGTATCGTTGGTATCAGAAGTTCCGGAATGGAGATGAGAGCTATGAAGGTCGTGGGAGGCATAGTGATGTTGATGAGGACAAGCTGAGAGATGTGGCAGAGGAGGATCCACACAAAGGTACCAGGGAGATAGCGAAGGTTCTTGGCGTCAGTCACAACACAGCTGCCCGGCATCTGAAGGAAATTGGAAAGACCGAAAAGCTGGAAAGATGGGTGCCTCACGAGCTGTCTGAGGAGCAAAGAAACCGACGATATGAGATCTCGTCCGCACTGCTTCTACGGAACGAAACGGACCCATTCCTTGATCGCATCGTAACCTGTGACGAGAAATGGATAATGTGCGACAACAGGCGACGATCGGCACAGTGGGTGGACAGCGATGAGAGCCCCAAGGTTTTTGCGAAGCCGGAATTGCACCAAAAGAAAGTAATGGTGACAGTATGGTGGTGTTCGCTGGGAATTATTCACCACAGCTTCCTCCCTCCCGGTGAATCCATCACGGCAGAGAATTACTGCAGTGAAATTGAAGAAATGATGAAAAAGTTGAAGGATATCCGGCCGGCCTTGGTAAACCGAAGGCGAGTTCTCCTTCTGCACGACAATGCTCGCCCCCATGTAGCACGAATGACGTTGCAGAAATTGAATGAGCTGAGCACTGAAACTCTATTACATCCTCCGTTTTCTTCCGACCTCTCCCCAACAGACTACCATTTCTTCAAGCATCTTGGCGACTTTTTGGTAGGGAAAATATTCAAATACCAGCAGGATGCTGAAAGTGCCTTCGAAGATTTCGTCAATTCCAGAACTTCTGATTTTTATGCTGCTGGGATAAAAAAGCTTGTGTCACGTTGGCAAAGATGTGTAGAATCAGAAGGTTTTTATTTCGATTAATAAACTTGCCTACAAGCCGAGATATTAACTGTTTAAATTTACAGTGGTTCAGTGCCATTTATTTCGTTACAACCTAATACATGGCAGCCGAGGCTTCGCAGCCGTAAAAGCGATTCAGTTTAGCACTCTTGAGGACATCCCGCCGTCGACACGATTTCATAGTAATTGAGGACTCTTTACTCGTTTGGTTTAACCGACTTAGCAAATAGGATATACACTCCTATAGTAATTGAAGGGTTCAGATTCTTCTTATACGACTCGCTCTCAAGCTTTAGACCCTTTCCATGCTAGGTGCCAGACTCCAGATCTGCCTAAAAAAAAAGGGGAGGAGAACCCTCCATGTGATGGATAACGGTGGAAAAGGTGGCAGTGGACGTAAAGAACAACAACACGACATGGATTGCTCAGCCTACCGACGGCAACATGCACTGTTCAGCTTCAACTGGACACGTTTTAAGCGAAAGAAGGGGGTAGGAGCTGATGATGTCAGGTCAGATTCATCAGCTGTTAAACCTATGGGAATGTGGGGTAAAAGGGGTAACCAGTGTGGTATTCGTTGTATACCTTACCACCCCTTATCGGATATACTGCTTGTTGGAGAGTCGTCGATCCTTGTGGGGATTTTCACGTACACGTGAGGATTTCTTTCTTTATCCTCGAGATTAGTGAATCCGGAGCTGCTTTCTTGTTTTACCTTTCTGTTTCCCAGCATAGAAGATGTCCCATGCCTTACGGCATGCATAGAACTTTACATCTTAAACCTACTGATGCGGAAGTCCTTCGAACAGCTCGCCGCAGTTGATCGTCTTAATCTTTGTCCATTTCACATCGTCATAACGATCGCTGTCCCAAGGCAGAGTGCCTTGGACTAGGTAGATGAAGAAGTACAGCCAAGCTTCGAGCTCATCTCGACAACTGATTGGGTCTGAATATAGCGAGTTAAACCAAAAACGTGTGGAGAATTCGAGAGTGGTCTCGTCGCACTAAGGTTTGGGGAGCCGACATTGCATTGACTAACTGATGAAAGATGCGGTAAAAGCATTAATTTCAACTTTGCGTGGTTGTTCACTTACAAAATAAATAAGAGCGCAATGGGGGACCATCTTGTACTTGTGGCTGTGTACCTTATAAGGGAAGTTGATTCCAAGGTGACCTATTGAGGGTTGTAGAGGACTGTCTGAGAAGCACCGTAGTTCTTTTAAATTTCCTGTGGGCATCTGGGTAGATCAAAAATTATAAACAACTGTAGCTATACAGTGTGAGCTGACCAAGTGAAAGTAACGCCTTGAATGTAATGCTGAGAAGTTAACCGGCACAAGGTTTGGAGCTTAAATTGTATCAGATCGTAGTAGCTCCCTTTAGAAATCTAACAAATTGTCAGATTTCTAAAATCTAACTGTAAAGTTAAAGTTCGAAACCTGCAGGTTAATTTCTCAGCATCACAAAGATCTCAGCATCACAAAAATAATTCCTGTCCGAAAAATTCCTGTACTACGAGTGGCTGCTGGGCAACGACACGGGCACCGCGGTCGCCAACACCTGCAGAGCGTGCAAGGAGGATGCAGTATCCCAACTCACAGTCAGGTGCTGGTTCAATAGTTTCGAGAGCGGCGATACGAGCCTCGAGGACAGGGAGCACAGCGAGAGGCCTTCTACGGTGGATGATGACGAAGTCCGTCGCTGTATCAAGGAGAAGCCGGAAGCCACCAACCGTGAAACTCGGCTACCACAAAGTTCTGGCCCGTTGGATCCCCTACCGTCTGACGGACGCCAACAAGCAGAGCCGCGTGGCCGTCTGCCAGTCCCTCCTCCTTCGTCCGCATCGCAAAGAGTTTCTCGAGGACCTGGTCACTGAGGATGAGAGCTGGGTCCTCTACGACAACGTCGCTCACCGTGCCGTCTGGATCCCGCGCGGAGAAGAGCCGCCGACGACGCCGAAAGCCGACCTGCACCCGCTGAAGATCATGCTCTGCTGCTGGTGGGACGCCAAGGGCACGCTGTACTTCGAGCTGCTCCCGCAAGGCAGGACGGTCACCGCCTCCATCTACACCGATCAGCTCGAGAAACTAGCGGCCGCCATCCGAGAATTCGTCGCCGACGGGCCTCGGTCCACCTGCTGCACGACAAAGCGCGCCCCCACGTGGCGAAGGAGACCCAGCAGAAGTTGGCGACGCTCGGCTGGGAGACGGTTGCCCATCCGCCGTATTCCCCGGACCTCGGCCCCTCCGACTACCACTTGTTCCGCCCGCTGAAGCACCATTTGGCCGGAAGAAAATTCACCAACTACGACAACCTCAAATCCGACATCGCGGATTTCTTCGAGTCGCAGCCCCCGGAGTTCTGGGCGAAGGGCATCGGCGACCTGCCCAATCGATGGGCCACTGTTGTGGATAACTGTGGTGATTATATTGTTGATTAGACTTGTTTTTCAATAAAGTTGAAAAAAAATTAAAAATGGTGAAATTTTCGGACAAGAATTATTGGACAGCCTGGTAGTTAATTTCATTTTTCAGTGGTAGTGCTTGCACACACCGTTTAACAATGGCACAGACTTATCATCGATGTCTTACCTTCATCGTGATGGGTCATAGGCGCAAAAAGCAGGCCACCACACCAATGAGGCATCACCAGCTCGTGCCTGTGCGTGTCGAGTTTGGAAGTATCCTGTGACAGAGCTGCTCTTCAGCTAGCTTTTGTCAAAGAGGGTACCCGTTGGGCACGTTCCCTTGCTTACCTTCCGAACAGTGGACAGATCGGCCATGAAAAGATGGCGAGAACAAGCGTCGAAGTGGAACATTTCCAGATTAATGGATCGCAGAAGGTAGCCGAGGTTGTGTGTTGTGCGAATGATCTGGAATGACGACAGTTCGACAAATCTGTAATGCATTCAACCTATGAGTCGGACCTGCAAGACGTCGAGAGCCAGGCGGCCAGCCGATCCGTGGCTAAACTTCCCTCCCGAGTACTGCAAGCATTCATTGAGCACTGGACCACTGCGATAGTAGAGAGCGAGGTAGTAGAACTGATCGTCCTGGTAGATTGAGTGGACTTGAGAGAAGTAGCGCCAGAGGTTATGCTGCTCGACCTGAAAGGGCTAACTAGGCGGCTGTGAATTGTCGTCATCGTTAACCTAGACAAGGATTGGGCAAGAGGATACCGTACCCACAAAAGTCTTCCGTGCTACGTTAATTCGTATGAGAAGCTGTGGGAGTGGAATCGACTGCCGACAGCTGCACTACCTGCCGTTGCGCGGACTCTGGGGTATTCCTGTTTGGGGGCGGACTCAATGCGCGTGAGGGGGGGGGGGGGGGGGAGGGCAGCGTATGGTTTTCTGTACTTCAGCGTAAAACTCGGCTGAATCTCGAGTATATGTCAACTGAAGCACAAGGAACAACATTAGATTAAAATATTCGAAGAAAAAGCACTTCCAAAAAAGTAGAAAAGAAGAAACGTTAAATGTTTTGCCGGACCGCTTGCTATCCTACGACATAGAGTGAGGTTTGTGGTATTGTACGCAGTCACGTATCTTCACACGCCAGTGACACGTCGTGACATGTGGCAGCGTTCTGCCCGCGTAATCTAACTACATATTGAAATCCGCTCACGAAAGTTTCGGCATTATGCAAGGAAGAGCGGGCAGCTCATCAGTACTCAAACACAAGTACGAGGTGACGCGGCATTTCCCACGTGTGAACGAGTTTTTTCCCGTTTCGTTGGCCCGTGACGTAATCGATAGCCATTAGACCTAACCACTTGCTGCCGTGGCAATGTGCCAGCGCCTGCTTACGTCATCTATCCGAACCGTTGTCATTGGAGCCCGTTTTCGTCGCCCAGGGGGTGTCCGCAGCAGAACCAGGCTGGGGAAGGGACTACAGGGTGTATGCTATCCAAGTTGCTCGTGTGGAAACTGCTTTCGTCGCCCAGGGGGAGTTCGCAGCTAGGTTCTGCGCGACTACAGGATGTGGTGCAAAAATGCAGCAACGCAGGAGAACCGAACCCCCGGCTTCATTCGTTTGGAGCAACGCCACTACCACTGGCCCACGACCCGCTCGCCCGATTGCCATCGCGGACATACAAGACATCAAGCGAATGCCCACATGGAAACCGACGCGATCCGCGACGCAACGGCAGCAGCCACATGCTACAGTATCGCGGGTTGATGAGCAAACCTGCACATCAATCTGCGATTCCATGGAATGCATCGGCAGAATGAGGTTAGGTCTAAGTAACACCCCGTTTGACCCAGACCCCCCCCCCCTCGTTGCAACTTGCGTTAGTGCTCGTTCATTGTGTGCGCGACGCGCGACATGATGCATGTGCACAGACCAAATTGATCGAGCGACGCGATTGATCAATTCGGCCGCTACACATGGCTTCCCGTCGCGCGTCGCCCGCACACTAAACGACCCTTACGCGTACGTACGCGTCAGTTTGCGTACAATGTGGGAAATTCCACATCACGATATCCGACTGCCATGCTCAGGGCGGCCGAAGCCATGGGCTCCCCCCCTCCTATCATTGCGCCAAAATTTCTCCTAAATAAGTTTTTTTTAGGACTGTTTACGCTTCGGGGGCCCACCTCCGCACTAGGATTGTGTTAGAATGCTGAGCTCTAGCACGAAGAAAAAATAAGAAAAATTTTTCGTTATAAGGGTGCACCACCAACCCCTCCCCTCCCCCCGTACCCGTATCGCGCCGTAAGGTGAGGTTAAGCACCAAGAACGGCTCGACGCTACACTTACAACGATGAAATTTTCACGGACGAGTTGTCCGGGGCGCGCCGATGGGCTTGGGGTGCGGTGCTCATCGTGGAGCGCGGTCTGAGGGCGGAAGAATGCCCCGCCCTTCAGCACGACTCCACAACCTCTGCCCGGCGGTGCCACGAGCACCCCAACCAAATATTGTAGTTTCAACCCAACCGCCGAAGCACTGGGTCCGAAGCTCTGCACTGCGGGGGCACCCCTCGTCGCCATGCAGGCTGTATGCGGCGCGGGTTGTCCGAGAATCGCTCTCGCAGCAAAGAAAGCAAAAATCGATACGGTGGCGTTCCACCACGTTGTTGTTGTAACCCGCCCTGACAACTCGTACGTGAAAATTTCATCGTTGTAAGTGTAGCGTCGAGTCCAAGAACGTGCCTACCGAGAAGGTACTTTTTTGCAATTTCCGAGCCGGGAGGGCCCACACTGTTTTGTTTCGCTTCCTTAGCGACGACCACCTCCCCCTCCCTCCCCGCCACCTTTGACTAGCATAGATGCTGGATTTCATTTCGCCTCATCCATAGGTTTCGACGCTCTCCGTGTCAACCTAACAAGGTAAAGGGCCTGCTGGGCCACTTTGGCACGCGGAGAAGTTAAGAACATTGTTATTGCTCCCTGCTAAGTCGGTGACCATCAACTTAAAGACATTTGATTCAGACGATGATTTACCTTGCACAAGAATGACGCCTCAAGCTGAGGTATAAGCACATGTTCGTTTCCGACGCGCAGCACTAGCTCCTTTCCATCCGGAGCAGTGGCTAAATAGGTGGCTCCAACGCGATCGTCCCACCCGATTCTTTCGAATATCTGAAGGAATTTAGCGACATTGGTGGTAGCAGGTGCTTCAGCCTGTATTGACAGCTTATACCTGGTAACGGTGGTCTATTACGTGTTTGGGTTGGAACATCGGTATCCCGTTAATAAGTTCGTACGGCAAGTCCTTGCCGTCAAACTCGAGCCGTTTCTCCCGCGTCGATTCCGGCTGAAGCTACAAACATACTAATGAATGGGCGTAGAAGCAGCGAAAACGTGATGACGTACAGCATCAGCGGATTCAACGGTGTCCCCGTACTGCTTGTCCTTGAGCTCGGTGTCCGACATCTGCCGGTAGTGCAGCTCACCGCTGTCCATGACGCGAGGAGATGAAGTGAATGTGCCACCTCCTCAGTGGGCTTTTTAAGCGTGGATTTCCGTCAGCAGATTGTGTTCAGTTGCATTGACCGGTCTAGTCTTCAGAATGCTTTCCGTAGTGATACGGTTATCATCGAAGGCCCTATGGGTTGAGCGTGATAAGAGCGGCTACCAAAGCATAGCCTGTAGGATCCATCGCGTCGCCTAATCGATATGGGAGAATAGCAGAAGGCCTATGGTATACTCCCGCGTCGCTCCAGCGACGGGCGCGGTGCAACTGTCAATGACGCGTCTTCGCTGCAGTGACGGACGGCGCAGTGGGGCGCGGTTGTCAGTTAACGCGCCATCGCTCCCGAGACGCGTCCCAGAGGGGTGCTATACCTCCGGGTGGAGGGAGCGGAACATACTCCCGTGCGACGGCCGTCGCTGCCCATCGCTGGTCGCAGTGCAGTGCACTGCGACCAGCGACAAGTCACAGAGAGGTTCTTTTCACATGTCCGGCACAGAAATGTGCCAATTGGATGGCTAATTTTTCGAAAAATTGGGCCTCAACTGGGACGATTCCATGCTGGACACGTCACGAGAACCTCTCATGTCGTGTCGAGCACAGACACGTCGGTTTCCGTGCCTGTTGTTGGAATGAGAAACGAAATAAATGCATGAGTGAGCACAGGCATGGCGGAAAACCCCTATCAAAACACGATATCGACGAAATACCTTTGAAAACAACAATCCTACAAGGGCATACAGATCAGAAGGTGATAAAACGGAAAAAGCGCGAAATCACGAACGAAACGATCGAGAAAACAATGAATCCGAGAAAAGTGCACTGAATTAGCTGATTCGCTAAAATGCTAAAATTCTGCAAAAATCTCCGTCTGCAGAACTGCGTGAACTATGTCAGCCCCAGCGATGGCGACCGCTCGCGACGCGCATCGCGAGCCGTCTCGTCGCTGTGCACTCCAGCGTCGCGGCAGCGGACGGGAGTATACTATCGGCCTTACGTAGCGCCTCACTGCGATAGAGCTCTAAAAGATTTCCTTAGGCGCAGTTTGTACTACAACGTCGAGCGACATGGTGTCATGTGTATTGATGTATTGACCAAACGGCTAAATTGGTCGAGCAACGGGATCGATCTATTTGGCCACTCTATTAGACAGTCATGAATTTTGCAACAAAATCAATCCTCCAGAAAAAAATAATAAGACAGAAGAAAAATGAATGACTTACCAGGAGGCTATCTCAGCGGTAGAGCGGAACGGTCCAAGTGTTATATATGGGCAGAATCTCCTCTCTCTGGGAATTACCAAAGTGCAAATATCTCGACCCCAATACAACTTTGCGCAGAGTTAGGGACGACGGAAGCTGGGCCGTTGGCGGCGTTAACCCTTTGCCTACGCGCGAAGGGCGGCTCAAATTGGCTGGAAACAGTGACGAACGAGCGGTGGTGGTGCAGTGGGTAGGGGGACGGCGCCCAATGATCGCTATTTCCATCCCCAATGATGGCGGTTTCCAGCCAACTTGAGCTCTCCTTATCCCGATATGGGGCGAGTACTGATTGTTCCCATGACGGGTATATCCTACTATATATAATCGGCTAATGTCATGTGTCCGTCACGAGGAGGGGGCAACGCGTCAGGGTATGAATGGAGATCGAGTGCAGAGCGTAGGGATTCGTAGCGTAGGGAGCGAAGGCGTGCCCTAGACGTCGTTCAGCGTGCATATGGATTAAGAAAACGTGCTGAAAACGTTGTCCAACTTGCGTAGGGATTCAAAAGACGTGCTGATGATGTCGTCCAACGTGCTTAGGGATTCAGAATACGTGCTGAAGACGTCATCCAACTTGCGTAGGGACTCCGAGTAAGGGCGACCAATAGGAGAGGACCAACGAAGGGGAACCATTAGAGAGCGGAGCGTGAATAGGGGGGGGGGGGGGGGGGACCAGCATTTTCCCTCAACATCGTTCAGTGTGTGTCGGATTTCTGAAGACGGCTTACAGAAGTCGTGGCACGTGTGTCAGAGTGCAGAAGGAGTGTCATAGACGTAGTGGCAACGTAGTGACACGTGAATAGGTACTCAGTGTCACATGTGCGTGCTTGACTCTCACTCCGTTTCTATGGAGCACACAGGAAACGAAGTATTTCGGGAGGAGGGGGGAGGGGTAAAGAGAGTGATCACGGGATTCGGTGGAGTATTATTGCCATCGGACAGTAAGCGGTGTCGACCAATACAGATTAATTTTAATTATTTTAATTTTGATTTTGCTGATTAAGCACCGGATTGGGACTCTCAGTACGTTTCTCGACACGTAGAGAACGAGCGCTTCGGAGAATAAATCGCGTGCATGTGATGGAGGGTGGATGGGCTCCATATGCGCAGTGAAAATTCTGCCCTACCATATCCCACTGCACTAATCTATACACTAAAACCCGCCTTTTTTTACTGTAAGAAAGCCTAAAGAAGAAAGAAGGAGGATTGGGGTTGTTCTATTCTCGGGGCTTGGCGGCCCCTAGGCCGCTGATCGTCTGGTATTGCGTATAATCAAACGGTGTCGGTGGTGCCATGGCGTATCATCCTGTCCGGTAAGCAGGAGATGCAGGTTCGAGGCATGGCGAGGCTCGACTGCTCAGAAATCAACGGTTCACATTTCAAGTCACACCCTTTATACTTGTTGCCGAGCGATCTGATGGCATATATTGGATTGATGAAACAGCGTCGGTGTTGTACGAGCATAGCATCCTGCACGGTAAGCGGGGGGTGCGGGTTCGAGTCCCGTCTGGCTCTAAAGTTTTCATCGCAACGGAACGTCTTCACAACAGGTTACTACCGAAGCAGCAACCACTCGAGGTCTAAAGAAAATAACTTAAAGACCTGGTAATTCTCGAAATTGGTGGTGCGATGGATAACATCTTTGCCCGAAAATCAAAGGAAGCAGGCTCGGCTTTTGCCTAAAGCCAAATTTTTGCCATTTCTTGATCTTGTGGCGGTTGATGGCACGGTTATAACCGTTGAATTTTCGGCACAGTCGGACATGCATCTGTAACATTCTTCTTCCAGGGCAAAGGAGCGGATGAGTTGTGTCAACTGGAGAAGACGATCGTCAACAAGGTCAATGCAGGTGGATCCGGCACGGATATCTCGTACTGGGAGGGTCTTCTGGGTAGGTTAGACCTTCTGAATATTTCGTTGTATAGTGAAAGTGAGGTGCGTGGTAGCGCAGTCAGAGGAAGTGCCAGCTATCGCGTGAACTCGATTCCAGGATCCTAGTTCGGATTTCCCACCCAGCCAAACAAACCTTTCATCCTTCCGCGGCCGGTGAAATGGTACCCCCATTATCTGGGAAGGATAAAACACTAACTTGTCCATCGGCTGACCACAAAAGGTCGTCGTACAGGTCAGATGTCAATCCCTCAGAGGATGCGTCATGCATTCTACTTCTACAGGATGTCATGGAGACGAATTAAATGCGTGTTTGGCTACACAGTCACTTGCGGTGGCCAGCTAATGAACAAGTCAGCGCTTTATTCTTCCCAAACAAATCTAGTACCAATTCACGGACCCCAGAGGGGTGAAACGATTGGCTTGCCTACCTTTGAACCGTAGGACCTGTTCATACTTCGCGACAAGAGCGACTCGTCGCCTGTGCAAAACATGCATATCGATTAAAACTGAGCACGCGCCGCTGATTAGTGTTCATACTTGAGCGCCGGCGCAGTCGCTGCTGTCGCTTTGGTCGCTCTAGTCGCTTCAGTCGCTGCTGTCGCCTGTTCATACTTCCGCGCGCTGCCCTCTCGTCGCTCTTGTCGCTGCTGTCGCGAAGTATGAACAGGTGCGTAGTTGCGGGCAACAGGCGGTGCTTCCTGCACGTCCAAGCGCTTTATCGTCAAAATTTTTGGCTATAGTTGTCATATTATGTGTCTTGAGCGGGAAGCATCTTCTCTGCTACTTTGGCATTCGACAGGGAGTAATGCATGCAGTGCGGGCGCCAGCTTGGCTGCATCGATTTAACTGCAGGCTTCACGAGACTAGTCTTTAATTTGGCCTACATGTTGAGGCGGGAATGCACCAATCAATCGGGGAACTACACACGCTTAGAGAGGGACTTCTAGCGATATGGCTCCCTTTATACTTTTCAGTGCTCTGAATGGAGACAACGATGAATTGGTTGATTTGATTGGATTTTTTATTGGTTTCTCTTACATAGTCCCATATACCCATCATCTAGGGAGTTTTGTTGATGTTGCCTGAACACGGGCTTTGGTTTTCAGTTCATCTAAAAGTATACATCGCAAAGACACGACTAAGAGACCTACACCAGAAGATGCTAAGGCTGAAACTGGCAAGGATTCGTGAGGAGCAGATGAAGGAAGTCGGCAAGCACGACCCACAACCAGGAAGGGCACCAGTGGTGAAGGTGGTGAGTAATTTGCTAACTAACGCGACATGCACACGTCTACATATGTGCCTTCCAGAAACGCGATGTTTCTGACAATGAGGAGGAGGAAGAACAAACGCTGGAGAAACAAGTGCAGAAGAAGGTCGACATCGAAGAGCTGGAGTCTCCGGACCTTGATGACGAACAGAAGGAGATGCGGTGGAGGTAAGGTTTGGTCAATAGCCCACGTTGTTGACCTTCACTAAGCTAACGATAAGAGCTGGCTTTCAGGCATCTGTCTCATGAACAGCTGGAGATTGCAACGCTTGAACTGTACAATAGAGGCGGATACAGCCCACCGTATGTTTCAATGAAGGACACTATGCCAGGTAGGGGTAGATCGTAGAGAGCCTAAGGCCTTAGTAGTAGGTTTTATACGTCTTGTTTTTTCTTTGACAATTAAGTCCTTATGTGGAATATTTATTTATGCCCTGACGTTTTGACCTAGCCGTCGTCTTCCGAGGCCTAAAAGTGGCTCGAGGCATTAGACTTGTACTCTATCTGACTAAGCGCACCACCTGCGCTAGCACCTTTGACCTAAAGTCAAGAGAGCACAACAGAAAACCCGAAATGTCGGGAAAACTCACACAGAATTCTACCGCTAGCAAGTAGCGATTTTTGCTACCACTCAATGTTAGTCGATACCAGTAGCGAATGGGACTCACTGTGCCATTATTCCATTGTCATAACGATGAGACCAGCGGTCCCACAATCATTTCATAGATCACAGAGCGGTGCAAACGGGAGAAGATTATTCGTGATGGATAAACACTCGTTTCGGTTGTTCATTCTTTGATTCTTGATGAAATCCAGAACACTTGAAGCCCTTTTCTTCATGAAATCTCTATATCGAACGCCAACATCTTACAACCGATATCACAGTTGTTGCCACCATGCACCTTCACTCTGTGCTTACCAAGTGGTGTTAAGACGTTACAGCATCGTTTACTAGCTAGGTCTTCGTCGAGCTGAACTCCCAGTGGTCTCCCAGTTTCCCCAAAATAAACCTCGTAAATTATCCCACTTTTTGTGGAATGTAACAGCTGGTGATAGTACAGAAAGTGGGATAATTTACGAGACTAAGTGCGCGGAAAGTGGGAGCGTTTATATGTATTGGGAAACCTGAAGACCACTGGGTTCGCATCAACGAGCACCTAGCTGGTAAACGACGTTGTAACGTTTTTACACCACTTGGTAAGCATGGAGTCGAGGTTCATGGCGGTAACGTTTATGTTATCGAGTGCAAGATTGGCGTACGAGACAGAGAATTCATCACGAAGAATGTTTGAAGCGTTGTGGATTTCTAGCAAGAATCGAGGAATGAACAACCGGAACGAGTGTTTATTCATCACGAATGATCATCTGACGTTTCCAGCGCTCTGCGACCCATGAAATGATCAAGGGGGCCGCTTCCTCGCCGTTATGACGATGGAACGACGGCACAGTGAATCCAATTCGCTGCTGGCCATCGACTAACTCTGGTTGGTAGCGCATTTGCTACTCGTCAGCGCTGGAATTCTGGGTGAGTTTGATCGATATTTCGGGGTTTCCTATTGTTATCTTGACTTTAGATCAGAAATGCTAGCGAAGCTCGTTGGCAAAGAGCAAGCAAGACGTTTAAAACGACAATATCGAGGTTTCAAGATGAGAGAACTTGGAGCTTAGTAATACGATTTCATTAAAGGTATTGAAATTGTGGATGCTGAAGCTGACATGAATGATTTGTTGGAACGGAGGAAGGCTAACAAGAAGGAACCATCTGGAGCGACGGTGGGATTAGAGAGCTTCTTGCCATATCTTCTCTCCTCGCACAACTCTTCGTATGGGTTGAATATATTCGCATCGCCTTTTAGAAGTTGGAAGCAGAAATGCTGTCGATCGCTCGAAAAGGCATGGATGGGGATGAAGCGACATTCTCAGTTGAACAACCACTGGAAGCTCAGGTAAATGCACTCAAGCGATTAGTTTGTTAAGGCTTGAGGTAGGTAGCGCGGCAGCTGGTCCCTTTGTGCATGATCGTATGGCTTCTGGCTGGGTTTCGCGCCTAGGTCGACCAGTGTTTTGTTTTGTTCTCTGATGGCGATGAATGGTGCCAGGCTTGGATTGCTCTGGAAAGAGCAGCACATCCATCGGTTGGCCTTCACAAGTGATTCTGTTGTACAGATATGTATCAGTAGTGCACCCATGGTATGCTGTAGAAGTAGAATGTGAACTGGTTTTAAACTTGTTCTTATGTTGTGTGGAAAGAGAGGGCAACACACATAGACAAACCCTGAAGTTTTTTAGGCACAAAGGTTGACGCTTGATTCAAAATTCTAGGGTGATCCACGCATTGTGCACTCTCTACGTGACGTCGTGTAGGTACCTGAATGGGCCTCAAATTTCCATTCAGATTGTTCCTCAAATTGTTCCTAAAAGTCACGTTGGCAAGCCGGCCGTCTGCACCTAATATTTTCAATCCGTGCTGGATACGAGTTAGCCTGCCGAAGGGGGATGGAGACCGATTTTCAACTGGAATACATCCATGCCCTTTAGGCTTCGTAGGCGCTTCTTTCCAACTGCATCCAGCGTTTTTCTGGTTAAAGACGAATACCTCTTAAACATAAGTGGTCGGGTGAATAGTTGCAGAAAAAAGCGAAACGTGAAGGTTCCCACTGCTTACATACGTCTAATACGTCCTATAGGCTTTTTGAGGGTTTGTATTCTTCAACAGATTTGTGCTTCTCTCAGTTTCGGAGTGATTTCCTCCTAAGCTACCGGAGGACCCAAATTTGGTCGTGATGAACTTGGTAGCGTAATTGATAGGTCGTCGTTATGCCGTTGAAGCTGCCCTAGATGTGTGTTAAGGATAGTGCTGAACTTTAAAAGCCCTGGGAGCATGGATATTGAATGACCCGTTTTCCAGAGCAATTGTTTTCGTACATATTGTAAAATTCCTCTTTTCAGTCTCATCTGTGGTCGGACAAGTATCGCCCACGTAAGCCGACATATCTGAATCGCGTGCAGACTGGATTCGACTGGAATAAGTATAACCAGACTCACTACGACATGGACAATCCTCCTCCGAAGATCGTTCAGGGATACAAATTCAATGTGAGTATGGCTATTTCTGGAACAGACTAGTTTTAGGAATATGTTATTATTCCGTGGTCCATCGCCGAAAGCGTCGGCGACAAGTTGTTGCTGGTTCTGATTACGGGACAGCTCGGCTCCGAGCTGAGTCATCGCTGCGGAGCAGATTCCATACGGGAGAGCGCCGGCGCCTACGCCGACCCTACATCTCTAGCTGCACGTGTAATTCATGCGATTGCTTTCCCACTATTGAGACACTTCACATGAGATCCAAAAGAAAGAAGATGTGGCGAGATTTGGAAGTACCATTGTTAGGAAATGGCGTCGTCGAACCGGTTCGAGTGATGTTTGCTTCTTCACAGCAAAGGGGTAGAGATCACCTGTATCACCTGTATCACCTGTCGTCCCGTTGATCATCGACTTGCTCGAGCGGGCGCCAGCAGCGTCTCCATTCGTCCCTGTCGCGTGCCAGAGTGCTCCAATGGATCCTCCTCACTCGAGGACACGAAGAGCGTCATAGCGGTCGTTCAGGGCTTTCGCGAAGAAGTCCGACCAACGCGTTGGTGGGTGTCCTGGTGTTCTCTTGACATCCCACGGAATCCAGTCGGTCACGGCTCTCGTCCAGCGGATGTCTGCGAAGCGCATTACATGGCCGGCCCACATAATTTTCGACAACTTGGCCCACGCGACAGCGTCTCTGATCTTCGAACGTCGGCGAAGTTCGGAACTCCAGAGGGCTTCTCTCACTTGCGTGAGTCGTGTCACTCCGAGCATCGTCCTCTCAATTCCACGCTGCGCGACGCTGTTCGCGTGTTCATCCTGGTTTCGTATAGCGCAGGTCTCTGAGGCGTATGTTAGGGCAGGAAGAACAGTGGAGTCGAATAGGTGGGCACGGAGTCGGACGTTCTTCGTCTTCTTCGCGACTTCTTCGACGCTCTTGAACCTCCCCAAGCCGCTCGTTTACTCCTGCTCAGCTCTGGCACTAGGTCGTTGGCCATATTGACTTCGCGACCCAGATACACATAGCTGGAGCATTCGGAGTTGTTGGTTCCGTCGAGCGAGAATGGGGCATCAGAAACCCATCCGTTCCTCATGAACATCGTCTTCGTAAGATTCAGCTGCAGTCCAACGTTCCCACATACACGATCGAAGTCGGCCAGCGTTCGCTCCGCCTGGCTGATGCTCGGTGTTATGAGCACGATGTCGTCATCGAAGCGAAGATGATGTAGTTGCCGGCCGTCGATCTTCATTCCCATGTCTTCCCATTCTAGTTCGCGCATGACGTTTGCGAGGGTGGCGCTGAAGAGCTTCGGGGATATGGTATCCCCCTGCCAAACTCCTCTCTTTACGTCGATGACGGCGTCGAAAGGGGTGGAGATATAGCGATATATATCCTACCTCGAGATTGTCAGCTGTGCTATGAGTGGGCGTCTAGGAAGATACTCTCAGACGGAGAGACCAGCATCTTTATGTGCTGTGGATGCCGATGGCTTAAGGGTCGAGAGCGCGAGGGGTACAATCAGTCTCTGCCTTCCTGCAAAGTCAGAAGTGGACACTTCTTAACGGATCCTGCGCTACTCGAGCAGCAATATTATGGAATATCCGAGGCACTTGTCCCACCGACAGTGCCTGTCGTAACCCCAGAAAAAGACCTTTTGCCGCCAGTTTATGCGCTACTGGCATGACACGTAGGGTGCTGGTGGTCGCTTCGTATGCGACCATCTAGTAACTTCCAAGGGAGCCCGAAGCAACGTTGGCTAGATACGTTGCGTATGGACTTGAAGGTAGCTGGTGTGCACCCTTGTCAAGCATTTGATCGAGAGACATTTGGCGTCACCACACCAGAAGACAGCACTCCGCCACAGAGCGGGACAAACGCTATTGAAAATGACGATGATGATGACCAGGCACATACAAAAGCATGAAGAAAGCCTGGGAGGATATTGATGAAAAACTCGTGCGTTACGCCGTGGATACGTTCTCTAAGAGACAGAAGGCGTGTATTCGTGCAAAAGGAGGCTATTTTGAAATCTAACCACTTTTTATGTATGCGTGGTCGACAATAACAAATATGAATTTCATCCGATCTGCTTTAAAATGGCCGTTTGGAGGCCATTTACATGTCAAAGAACGTTTGACGCACCATGTGAATGGAACGCATCCAAAACAGCAACGAATGTTCTGTGGTTATGCAACTAGCTGACTAATGTGGTACCAAATAGATCTCGGAAGAGAATACGGCTTTGTAATATTTTTTCTGAATGCGATTTGGGCCTAAGGGAGCGTTCAATGTGCACGGAAGGCGTGACGTGATGTAATGATAAGCTCCCATATCGTGCGGCCCCATGAAACGCTTCCTAAGATAGATG
This sequence comes from Heligmosomoides polygyrus bakeri, assembly GCA_947359475.1. NCBI lineage: Eukaryota > Metazoa > Nematoda > Chromadorea > Rhabditida > Heligmosomidae > Heligmosomoides > Heligmosomoides polygyrus. The sequence continues at coordinate 12,830,096 of OX375866.1, forward strand.
CCCTTTAGAACAACGCCTCCAAATAAATATTAGTGACTGCTAGAGGCCCTATTCCTCACTACACCAACTCACCTCATGTTATTTGTAGATTTTCTATCCGGATCTGCTGGATCCAACGGAAACGCCGTCGTTCACAGTAACTCCGTGCGATGACCCGGATTTTGCCGTCATACGGTTTAAGGTTTGTGCTTTTAGATAACGTCATAACCTGTGAAGCCTTTGTGTGAAAATTAAATGCTATAAAAAAGCTCTTTTTTCAGGCTGGTCCTCCGTATGAAGACATAGCGTTCAAGTGTGTGAATCGAGAGTGGGAAGTGAGCCACAAGCACGGCTATAAGTGTCAATTCCAAAACGGTGTCTTTCAGTTGTGGTTTGTGTTTAAGCGGTATCGTTACAGGCGGTAGTTGTTGTGTTGTTGTTCATAGTTTTGTTCGCTGTACTCGTCAACTGAAAGACTGGTGTTTGTTTATAAGAACTGTTTCACTGTTGAGACTCGCCGGAAAGTGTATTTATGATTTCGTGAGAGGTTCTGACCTTTTAAGATTGATTGTAAATAAAGAGCACTAATTATATGTGACAGCGTTGTATATACCGGGTTCAAACCAAAAATACCTGAACATTATATAATACTGGAATATCTGACCAGTAAGACCCCATTTATACTCCCGACGCTATAGCATGTATAGTTGCCGAATTGATCAATCGCGTCGATGGATCAAGGCCACATTACGTTGCGTCGCGTCTCTCGGCGTCGAAGTATAAATGGGGCCTAGGTAGTCTCAGGCGTAGATCTGAAGAGCGAAAATGAACATCGCTGCAAGAATAGCCACTCTTAGATGTAGAAAAATATGTCCCATTTCTGCAAAGTCCTTAACCTTACTGAGTTAAGGGGATGAATGTTTACTATGGATTCGCACAGTCTGACTTTCCAAACATCTATGCACAAAAGCGAAGAAGTCTTCCTTTCCTTCCCTTGCGGTAATCTTCTTTTATACATTTTTCTATATATTTTTGATGCGGGGAGGATATTACTTCTCTGCAACTGTGTGATTCTACAATAAACTATCAGGGCCCTTAACCCGGTGGTTTCAAAGACTTTGCAAGAGTAGAATATACTTATTTCCACTATTTGAAGGGTGGAGATTCTCCCTGCGCTATTCATTTTCGTCGCTTCTTGGTGAGTTTCTTTACCTTGAGGTTTGTAGATCACTCTGTAAGGAGGGTGGATCGCTTTCAGATGTCTCTCAAAGAGAGCGTGCTACAGTTGCTGTTCACTGTTAACAGCACGGGGTTCCTGCTTGTGAGTGCGCTGATCTTCGTCGCTGATGCGTTGGTGACCTTCTTCATCATTCAGAAAGTTCCTTGTAAGCGATAATTTCTTTTTTTTTTACATTTCTGCGTTGGTAGCTCAGTTGGAGAAGGCGAGAGTTCGAATAGTTCGGCTCCCTACAAGGCAAAACCTTATCCCTTCGGGGCCTGATTGGTATCGGACTCGTCTGTGAAGGATAAAGCAACGCCTTGTGCAGAGGTTGACCACTGCAAGTCATTGTACAGGCATTTCTATGTCATTCTTCTGATCATTTGTGGGCTTCAAGCGTACGTTTCTTCTTCATCAAACGTTCTCCAGCTGATTCATAAACTCGGAGCTCTGTATCGAATACAGGGGTAAAGGACGGTGTTGATCAAAAAATGACTCAAAAAGATCAAAAAGAGCACATCACGCTTTCTACATTTCTTTGGTATGTCGTGGAGGACAATTGAACACGTGTTTGAGCTGTAAAATGACTTGCCGTGGCGAGACGAACAAGGAAACATTTCATTTTTCTCAGAAAGGTCATACCAATTCACCGGTCCCGGAGGGATGATGAAATGCTTGGTTGATCTGCGTAGGAAACCCGATGCAAGAACCCGAAAGCGGGTGCACACGACAGCCGGCGCCTTCTGCCACTACAGTGCTGCACACTCTAATTACAGGCAAATTGTCTCCACAGTATCCGGCATAACTAGAACGCATGACGGCAGCCACAAGGCGATTGAATAACACCAACCTTCATCCTCTGTTATGTATTTACCAGACGTTCAACGGCCTCCCGGCCGCCAAACGTCTGGTTGGGGCTTCGCCCCAAACCCGGAGAATAGAACACCCTGAACGTCTTCTTCTCCTCTCTACACCTTCTCTCATTCATTACAATAAAAAGAAACTGGTTTTGATATATATAATAGAATGGTATAGCGGACTAGGGTAAAACAGGTCCCCCACCTTCACTGGACCCCCTCCCCCTTAACTGGTCCCTTATCACAGGTTCCCCTTTAATGTCAGCCCTTTTCCGGTTCACCCTTCACTGGTCCCCCTCCCACTTCGTCGGTCCCTACTACTGCTCCCACCTTCACTGGACCTCCCTTTACTGGTCCCCTCTTCGCTGGTCATCCTTTACGTCATCGATCCCCATTACTGGTCCCACCCTCACAGGTCTCCCTTTTATTCATCAACCCTTTTCCGGTCCTCCTTCACTGGACCTCTTCCCCCCCCCCCCCCTCATTCACCGGTCCCCATTACTGGTCCTTCCTCGCCGGTCCCCTCTTCACTGGACCCCTCCCCCTCCTTCACCGGTCCCCCTTCACTGGACCCCTCCCCCTCACCGGTCCCCATTGCTGGTCCCTCGTTTGTTGGTCAACCCTTTACCGGTCCCCTTACTGGAACCCCATCTTTCACCGGTCCCCCATTACTGGTCCCACCTTCACTGGTAACACGCCGTCTGAATCCGGAACCCTCGCACGACATCGGTGACACCTCTCCTCAACCCCAACGCCCTTGGTGGGACGTCGGTGACACGTCTTCTGAACCCAGACACCTGTTGACCCACCTCACGACACCCCTTCTAAACCAGGACGCATGTTGAAGGAGGTGGGGGACATCTCTTCCCATCCGGCACCTCCTTTGCGCGACATTGGTGACATGTCATCTGAACAGGGACGCCTGTCGACAACTTCAAAAGTTGGCAACTGGTAACAACTACAACCCCCCCCCCCCCCTCTCCTTCCCGATACTTTCTCTCAACACACTCCTTCAGCACTTCTGTGCAAACAAACACACACACTCACACACAGACAAACGACCGTTCTCGCTTATATATAGTAGGATAAAGGATATTTTATTATATGAATAAAATCGTGTCGCAATTCCGCGAGATAGCAAACACAAAATATACTAAGACAGAACGTTCTTTTAAAAAATAGTAGCTAGAAAAGGAGACGAACAACCGAGAATAGAAGCATACTAGAACTGCAGAAGAAACTCCACGTCGCACCGAGGTAACTATCCAGAGAGGCCGTAAATAATGACAAACGTTTTCTTTATGGTGACCCCTTTGGCATAAAAAATCTCTTGCGAATGTGCGGAGGAGCATTTTAAAGCTTAAGAACTATTCATGACATGGTTTTCCAAGAGCACTGACTGGTTTCAGACACTGAGATTGACTGGTCGACCTATATGCAGCAGGTTGAGTGCTATGCGAAGAAAGACATTCGGAACTACTCTCTAATAGAGGGTGATACGGGACCAGTTGTGTGAGTTGTGGATGCTACGAAAGTGTTTTTAACAATTTTCTATGTTTCTAGTAGAGTAATTCTATAATAGTTGCATTCAAGGTACCCGGCCGGCCATCTTTTAACGTATAGGATGCTCTATTCTCTAACAAACGCTGGCAAGGACATTCGCACAGCTCAGTACATATTCATGGTCCTTTACCTCATCAATTTATTGGCCGTGCTTCGGTTGTACTACAAATCGAATAAGGTACGGTTCGCATTTGGCTTGGCACGCTCGCAAGAGGTGCTGCGGCAGTTCGTAATTACCAAAGGAGCTATATTTCTAATTTGAATGTAATAGGACGTCCGTTCTACTACTGTTGCTTTTTACGGGTTTTTTGTTTGTTCGACGAATTCGTTGGCGTAGAAGCGCAGCTTCGAGTGCTATTAAATACACAAATGATTAGGACTCTATCTAAATCATGCTTGTGGTTGTCAGGTGTAGGGTAGTTGAACTAATTTGCAGTCATCTGACGGTAGTCAGGCTACTGCCACCTTTTCCTATCCCTAAATATGAAAGTTTACTATTGTAAAATATTAGAAAAAATTCGACGTCCTCTACTCGCAGTGTGACGTATACTTCTCGCCTTCGAGTTGCCTTTTTCTACGTCTTCATGGCATTGGAGTGTTTTATTTCAGATTCCGCCATATGTTCTGGTGTTTCTGTGTTTCACTGGTTATCGAATTCATTCGATTTTCGTGCTACGGCTTTTCAACGATCCCATTGCGATGTTGTTCTTCTATTTGGCCGTGAACTTCTTCATCTCTGAGCGGTGGCTATTTGGATGCGTACTCTACAGGTAAGAAGCGCTTTGGTGACGGTTATAGATCGATTCTGCGGAAAAATGGCTGCGATTTGACTTTAATCAAGCGTCTCAATTTGTTGGCTTTAATAAGTGCATGGCTTACCTTGGAGTGGGTTCGAGGGAAAGTGTTATTTTCACTTGGTTATTTAAAACGTTGATGGCCGTGTGACGCGTGTCACAGTTTTGTAATTAATTTCTTCAGTTGGGTACGGTTTTCCTTGATACCATCATCTCCTTAATTCAAGTCATTTTCTTCAAGACTTAAATTACTGTTATTACAGCAAGGTGTTGTAACGATGTTTTGCTGCGATCAAAACTCTAGCGCCGGCGGACTCGAACCCGCACTCGTTGCTTACAGGGCAGTATGCAATGCCATTACATCACCGGCGCTGTTTGATCAACGCAGCATTCACACCTCGTGGGACCAATCAGCACTCAACTGTGTAACGGGATGAGCCGGTCGCTGACATCAGCATGAAACCAGTTGAGCTGAAGTTCTTGATAGAAATGATTCAAGTCATTTTTAAGCCTCATGTGTTATTGAGACAACGAAATATCATTACAACAGCATCCAACCTCAATAAGAGCCTGCTTAAAGAAAATGGCTTAAACAATTTCTATCAAGATTTGGAGCGGCTCATTCCGATGTACGGGTGAGTGCTGATTGGTCCCACGAGGTGTGGATGCTTCGTTCGATCAAACAACGCCGGTGGTGCAGCGGCGTAGAGCATCCTGCCCGCTAAGCAGGGGTGCGGCTACAGTTTTACTACCAACGACACATCGTTGTAACCGTCTCCGTACACCATCGGGTAAATTCATTCATCGTTATTACATGAGATGAGGGATCTTACTACTTCCAGGAATCCACTCGGAGAAGTGGAGTTGTTTTGTATTTTCGTATTTTTTTTTATTACATGCACCCAAAGAGTACATGTGACAACATAACAAGAACAGGATATATCCTAGTCCGGGGGAGCCACATAACTAAAAAGTAGGTAACAAAATAAATGAAACTTACCCAGCGGCTCCTAGAGAACGCGCTGGAACCTAAAAGAAACCAAAAACGAGCGAACAAATAAAAAAAATTCGCCGCGGTTTACAACCGTCTCGGCGGGCAAAGAACGACGGAGTGGAGGCATGCCGCGTGCTGACCGCCGGCTGACATGTTATAACCAGGGTCTAACATGGTGAGGAGGGCGCATAAAGCCGCATGCCACGTGCTGACCGCCGCCTGACATGTTATAACCAAGATCCAATATGGTGAGGAGGGCACACAACTTTACCTGCTTGCAACCTCAACAAATGCAACTTTTAGTTTTTTTTTCTTTGTAACTTTTCTTGTTTAGGTCCTATGTTGTTCCGTAGAGGCGGCTCGGTAAGTCTCAAGTGGATTTGTTACATGTAATACTTTTTAGTTATGTGCCCCCCGGACTAGGATAGGTCCCAAGAACACATACAAAACATTGCAAGCACAGAACAACAAACGATAGCTAGAAACAAAAAGTAAAGAACGAAGTGAGTAAACTGCATTCACAGAGACTGGTCAGCTGTAATGTGATGGAAGGATTTGGCACGTTATTTGATTGTTGTAGGATTTCTTTCGAAGTTTATGTTAAGTTTTATTTTAGCTTTGCGGTTGCAATCAAAATGAATGTGTTGCTCTTCGCTCCTGCTTTGTTGTTCGTGTTTTTACTGAACCTAGGATTTTGGCAGACTGTTCTCAATCTTGCAGTTTGCGCTGCTGTGCAGGTTTGATTTTTTAAAAATTTCCATCTAATTTTTATAATTGGCGTCTTGTGTCCATCATTGTATTTCGAATATTTGAAGGTTTACGTTGGACTGCCTTTCCTCATGTATGACCCGACTGCCTATATCCGACGGTCGTTTGACCTTGGCCGTGTCTTCTTGTTCAAATGGACGGTGAATTGGCGGTTCCTTCCTGAAGAGGTGAGGATCATCATCAGCTTGTGTAGCACTTCATGAGGCTCCATCGATTGTCTTCTGATTTCAGGTCTTTCTTTCTCACCGGCTCCACCTAGCTCTTCTCATATGCCATTTGGTGGCTTTGTTGGCCTTCGGATACTATATGTGGTTTAGGTGAGCATAGTAACTTCAAGATCGAGGTTGTGCTTTTGGGCAGTTCTTTCTTTTAAAAGTCTTCCATCTTTCCTACATATGATCTTGTTTAAGGTCCCATGGTGGTCTTCGAACTTCGGTTGCAGCAGCGCTAAGTGGAGTGCGAACGAAAACCGACGTAGGAGGTACTGCTCTCTTATTGGTTTTGCTACGCATCCCGATCCCTGCTGACCACTTCGTTTTAGAGACCTTGTTCGCCTTATTCTCAGCGAATCTAATTGGTATAACGTTTGCTCGTTCGCTTCACTACCAGTTTTACAGCTGGTACTATCACCAGCTGCCGTTCTTGTTGTTCTGGTACACTAAGGAAACAGGTCTGAAGCAGCCGGTTGTTGTGCCATGGGTTTCGACTGTCATAAAGTGAGTTTGAAATGGGTTACTTTTCGATTTAGACGTGCGTTTTCCTATTTCAATCGTCATTATTGGTAGTACTCAGGAGGGCACGTGATGCCGCACTCGGAGGGGGAGCCGCCTGTCAGATTCAGAGTTCTTGGTTCTGAATTCGACACCAGCCCGCCATCCTTTCATCTCTCGTTGAATTGGTACTAGAGTTGTGTAGTAAAGATAATACACCGACGGGTCCATCGGCTGGCCGTTGTAAGTCATTGGGTTGGCCAAATTCAACTGCCTGTACAATATCTCGTAGAGTAGAACTCCTGGTGCATCCAACATAGGACTAATTTCGACTTTATTCTTTATCCTGTATACGTGGACAACAATAATAAGATGTACTGCACTTTATTGAAAGGGACATTAGTAAAATGGAAAAATAAGCTGGACTACAAACCGCAAACAACAATTTAAAGAGAAGGTAAACTAGCAAGTTTCCTATAGATAAGGGATAGAGGATGAAGGACAGCGTTACTCATTCCCTCTTACTAGGGTAGAGTTTCGACCTACCATGGAACTTCAAATTGAGACCAGGATCATTAGAAAGAGCTCGGAATGCCGATTACGAATAGCTGGCCGTGCGACACAGCTGGCGCGAGAGCGATGAGTCATTAGCGCTCCGTAGAAACTGCCAGCCAACAGCGGTGGTGGCGCAGAGGTAGTGCTGCTGCTCGTCAGGGACGACGTCATTGGTTCGGTTCCCATTGCTGCCGATTCTTTTGCAAATTATAATTTATTTTCGAAATGACCTTTTATTCTAAATTATGATGTGTCTGATTAAATAGCCAGGGAAACTATCGTACACGTTTGTAAAAATGTTTGAAGGCAAAATACTGTAATGGTGACACTTTTATTTACTATTTTGCACAAAATAGAGTCCAAATCAGAATAAAAGGTCATTTCGAAGATAAATTATGATTGGCAGAAAAACCGGCAGCGATGGGAACCGAATCACGACGTTGTACCTGACGAGCAGGAGCACTACCCCTGCGCCACCGCCGCAGCTGGCGGTCCTTCTTACGGTGCCCCAATGATTACCACTTTCGCGCTAGCTGTGTCGCACGACCTGCCTGTGGTGAGGCCACCCGATTTCGGCGGGCCATAACTCGCTAAGGAATTTCATTCTGTAATTTTGACACCTATATTCGTAATCAGCATTCCGAGATCTTTCTCATGATCCTGGTCTCAAATTGAAGTTCCACGGGAGGTCGAAACCCTTCCCTAGTTAGGGATGTATTTGGCCTATACGGTACATACCGCTTAGACATACACCACCGGATCTGTTGTGGGTCAGTGGTTCCGCTGTCGAGGGAACCTGTTGAGCGGGGCACCCATTCGCCCCGCGAGCATATGAGGTAACCATGGTACCCAAACCCCGGGGGTAGGGTCCCCTAGATGCAAATAAGCCAACGTCCGGCAGCTGGTGGACCCACCTGGTAACCTCTCAATCCTTGCACCGGACAGACATCTGGATTGACACACGCTGGTATCACGTGAGCCTTGGAAGGTACGAGCGTGCCGTAGTGATCCTGGCTATGGAACCAAACACAACCAAGTTTTCCTCGCATTTGTACATGCGGACTACAACACAAATTGTTAAGACTCACCACCTTCTTCCACCTGAACTGTACAGAGTAGCACCGCACAATGTATCACATACAAACAACACCAGGGCACAGTATCCAGAATACCAGAGCGGATACAGAAGATGCCATGAGTTGAGAATGCAAGTCGGTATAGGGCCACTTCAGCTGATGTTAGGCTGTAATGGCTATCCACTCCATTGGGGCTCTCCTCCTTCCTATAGTGCAGCCGGCTGTACCGATAGTGAGGGAGCGCCAAGGCTCCGCTCGGGAATCCCCAGAGATTGTTTGACAGCACACGAGATTGGGGCACCGGAGCCGCGCCCAAGTATGAAGTGAGCCCAGCAGGGGTGCGCGCAGCGAGCCCGCGCCGATAAAAAGTGTGCGCGGGCGAACGACTTCAGAAGCGCCTCATAGGGGTTTTGCGCGGATACGGCAGCCCGCGGCAGTTTGAAACTAGGGAGCGGACTATCGCATTCGTGACAGGATCGGTGTGCCGTGGCGGGATGCCGCGATTACGCTGGGGGCTACGGTGTGTTCCCCCACCCCTTCTCATCCCTGTATCCAAGCGACATGTACAGTCTATACGATGACTTACGGCGATTAGGCGATGCACAAGTCAGTTGTTTATACTTCCCAGACAAGTCTTGTACCAATTCACTCTATCCAGAAGGAATTAAAGGCTTGGTTGGCTTGGGCGGGAAACCCGAACCAAGAGTCTGGAATTGTGTGCACGCGACAGCCGGCGCTTCCTCCTCTGCGCTATCACGCGCTAAAGACTAGTATATTAGAATCAACTCAGCTGTCATTGCTTTTGTTTTAGGGCTACCGTGTTGATTGGAATTGAGATCTGCTGGAACGTCTATCCATCAACTGTGCTATCGTCGATGTTCCTTCATATCTACCATATTTCTATACTTATCTATCTGGTCTTGAATCGCGTGAAGTGTACTGCACTAAAGGCGAAAACGAGCTAGTTATTTCTTTATCAACCGCTTCAATTTTCAAGGCTTTGATGGGACGGTTTAATATCGTTACTAACTATCAGTATCCGATTAACGATAAGTGCCCCGTTTTGACCGGAACCCACGCTCATCATTCTCGGGTTATGGTGTTCTTCGATAGATTTTCGTAGAGCTTCATCACTCTGACAGTGTTCACGTTCCATCACTCCTCTATAGCCAGTTCCGTGGTGGTTTAAGGATCTTAGCCTGGAATGCAAGAAATGGTGGTTTGACACCTGCCTGGAGTCTCTTTCATAGTTCACTATTCCGAAGAGTTTCAGCTTATCGTGGCTTTAAACACCACCATGGTGTATCTTGAGCTAGCTGGTTAATTCAGCTGCGTTCCCAGATTTCTAGTCAAGCAGATGTGACCTCTATTATTCCCATTTTATGAAGGAATCATGCTGCTTAGCATACATTGATTAGTTAGTTTAGCGGTTTAGTTTAGGCATTTTGTATTTTCGTCTCTGGCTAACATTCGAGCAGAATATTACGACGTTCCTCTTCTGTGATTCGTTCACTTTCATTATTCAAGTTGTTGGGTTTATTGTTTACTATTTACATTCTCAATTTGTAATATTTTTCTGTTATAATTCTATTCTCTCCTGTTGACTGATGTGTGTTTTCCGTTGTGGTCATATTTAATGAAGACTTTATTTACACTGACTTAGGCTGATCAAAGGTTATTAACACCTCGCTGTATAGCGCTAATTATGACAGTGTCGATGTGTGTCTTGCTCGTTCGATCTTTGCATCTGCCTTCCTTATATTATTAGTGAAGTATGGTTGAACTAACAATTCATCGATTCAGGCGAACCAAAACAAAAACAGAAATACGAAGTGAACATGAACACGTCATTTCACATTCCACGTGAAGTTGTACACTTTTTAAATGAAATTGGACACTTTTCAAACAAAATTTGTGCGAAAGGTGTACAATTTGAACTGAAAAGTGTTCAGTTTGGTCAGGAAACTGTATTCATTGTGTTGGGAGACGAGCGCTCTACCCGCTGCTCCGCCTCCCTCAACCCCCTGGGCTTGCTTGAGAGTCCAGTGGCTGCCTTACGAGACAATGGGGACGCAGATATTAGGTTGCCCCATAAGTCTTCGCCGTTTTTTTTTCAACGATTCACTGCAGATTTCGCCGACGGTCTCTTGCATAGCGCTGCATAGCTTTCGAAATGGAATGATTTGCTCTATCAGAACATGTATCGCATTTCTTTTTTCATCATGAATTTTGTCAATTTTTAGGTCGTTGAAGTGAAAAGGAAAAAGTGAACAAGTAGCCGTTTGCGCACTTGTTCTCTCCGCTTAGGTTTGTAATTTTTTGGGCAGTTTTTTGAGCATTTGGGAGACAATTTTCTGTACTACAAGAATACATGTTGGTCCTATTTGCTCACTTGTCCTTTATTGATTTTTAGGCCATCAAATTGGGACGTCCGAAGGAGGATGGTTATTTTTGCCGACAGCTCCTGCTCTGTGGTTGGACTTTTTGGGTTGGTTTATATGCCATTCGAAAGAAAATGTCTTGCTCTGTGTCGCGTCTCTCATGTGTGTCGCGTTTATTGATTTCTATTGAATATCAACAAAATGCCAAAAAGAGAGAAATCGTCTTCACAAACAACTCCTTCTCCTTCTTCAGTTGTTGATATTCGACAGAAATCAGCGTGAGGCAATAAACGCGACACAAATTCTTACTGAGCAAGTCATCCTCTTCCAAACGACATATAACACCAAGCAAAAAAGTCCAACCACAGAACCGGAGGTTTGGTAAAAATTCGGACGGAAAAGTCGGAATTCCCAATTTGATGGCCTACAAATCAATAAAGGACAAATGTGCAAATAACACTAACACATATTCTTGTAGTACAGAACATTGTCTTCCAGGTGCTATAAAAAACTGCGCAAAAAATTACAAACCTAAGCGGAGAGAACAAGTGCGCAAATGGCTACTTTTTCACTTTTCACTTCAACGACCTTCAAATTGACAAAATTCATGATGAAAAAAGAAATGCAATACATGTTCTGATAGAGCAAATCATTCTCTTTCGAAAGCTATGCAGCGCTATGCAAGAGACCGCCGGCGAAATCTGCAGTGAATCGTTGAAAAAAACTGCAAGGACTTATGGGACAACCTAATAATAAATAAGCATAAACTAAAAAAGAACGCCACTCCGCCCTTTGTGCTCTCTCTGTCCTGAGAATGGATAAAAGCCCAACTTCAAGACATTCTGATGTTCACAAAGTACCCGCTGACGGTCCGGGAAGTCCGACGATGGTTTGCACTGGAAGCTGCATCTGGGCGACCGTTCCTTGCGTTGGCAGGGTTCGGGTCGGATTCACTAAAGGTAACTAAAGCCGCGTGGGTATGAAGTGAATGCTTTTGTATGCTCCTGTGGGTGCTTTTCGACCAGCGTACCCGGAATTTAATCGTTGATGAATCCGGTCTCCGTTTTTTCGCCAGTCGGGGAATTCGTCAGTCCGGCTTCGACGATTTAGTAACGACGTCTCTATCGATCTTAGAACACTGACCACGTCACAAGTTGACCACCGCAAGTGGTTATATGTATAGGCTAAATACGCACTCAAATTGCCTTCACAAGTTCCCGTTAAAGTAGAGTGCGTGGCGCATCCCCACAAAGGGATTGATTAACTCTTTTTCATCCAGCCTTCCGCCGTTCATCAGTTTCAGTTTTCAGCAAAGTTGTATGGTTCTTCCGCGACTTCTGCGTTGCCTGCCATGCGCAAGTTCGTCAGCGGTGCGTTTTCTCACCACTGAAGCTGCCGGAGCGGCACCTGAAGCGGCTGCCAGCAAACATGCGGTTAGTGCAGTTTTCACTACTGAGTTATTTTGCCTTCTACGTCCGTTTCTCTGCGATTCATCGGGATTTCTTGTGAACAAGAGGTGAAAGCGATTTTCTAAATCAGTGTTTGATATAGAATACTGTGCCCCACGTCACCATTTGGCGTTTTGTTAGTGTTACGTGGACAGTTTTCTAGCCTTGACCCGCTCTGTAGTCTGAAGGATGTAAAACGTAGGACATTCTAGCGCTTCTCTTAGATCATGTGATACATTCACATGTATCACATGTCGTCCCGTTGATCATAGATTTGATCGAGGGGGCGCCAGCAGCTACTCCATTCGTCCCTGTGGCGTGCCAGAGTGCTCCAATGGGTCTTCCTCGCTCAAGATACCTAAAGAGCGTCAGGTCTCAAGTTGTCCTATCGTGTGATACATTAGGGCCGATAAATTCTCACTTACCCTTCAGCGTTTGGGTAGTTCCTGCTTGTCTGGAATGCGCTAGCATTTATATTTGTCAACTGCCTGATCCAGGTGGGGACCGTCTGCCTGCAGGTCGTTATGTCACGTTTCCATACAGCTTTGCCTTCGTCTTCCACAAACTCTTCTACATTGAGCTTCCAGCTGTTCAACACTGTGTGTCTCTCACGTTACAGATAACCTTGTAATATTAACGGATGATTTTTGCTTATAAATTAAACTTTTAATTTTATGAAGTCAGCTGTAGGTTGGGCGCGTGTAGCGCAGTCGGAGGAGGCGCGACTGTCGCATGCACCCGATACCAGGTTTCTGGTTCGGATTTCCCGCCCAGGCCAACCAAGCCTTCCATCCCTCCGGGGTCGGTGAATTGGTACCAGACTTGTCTGGGAAGGATAGAGCGCTGACTTGTTCATCGGCTGGCCACCGCAAGTCATTGTATGGCCAAATACGCATTCATGTCGCCTCCACGACATCCGTAGAAGTAGAATGCGCTGGCGCATCCCAGAAGGGATTGAATAACGCCGTCCTTTATCCTTTATCCTTTTATCCAGCTGTAGGTTCGGTTTTTATAAGATTTATCTCAAAGAACAGCACAAAAGGTAAAGTGATGAAGTATGTTTTGATTGCAAATCTAATCATAATACAAGTAGGCTACAATCTGGCACTCGGCGACTGTGAAGAAGTAGGAATGACGAATTCTCGTCCGGCACTTCAGAAGGCACGTGAGATGGCCTATGTGTGAGATGCATATATACTATTTTACGTCAAATTGGACACTTTTAAACAAACTTGATGCTTCTAAAATCAAGGATAACGTTACCAAAATCGAAAAGGTCTTCTTACTGGTAAAACTACAGACTCTTCGAGATGGTAAGAATAATTTTTTGTTCGAGGAAAATTTGGAACAACTTTTTTTTTAATTTTTTAATTCAGCCGTTCGAATGAGTTTGATAATTTTATAAATGTTTTATTTTTTAAGAAAAAATAATGAACTAAATTTAATTTTAAACCGCAACAAGGCAGCAGTCATTTTGTTCATTAAGAGACAAGAATGCGCCATGCGCTCAAAAAACGCTCGTCGCAATTTTTTGATAAGTAGTGTAAATGCTGCTTACATGAAGCATCAAGTGAGGATAGTGTTTTATTTACAATTGTTTTTGTTTCATGATTTACAGGTGTGAAACTTCACGCAGACAGAAATTTTGTTATCAATGAAAAAAACAACGAAATCTTGGACGAGCGCATGGCGCGATCTCTTCTTTTAGCGCAGATAACTAACTGGTCGTCTTGCTGCTTTTTAAAACAAGCTTTGAACATTAGCTTTCCTCAAAAAATGAGCATTTTATAAAATTTCAAGCAATGTGTTCACTGTTCACTTGGGCAAGTGAATTACAACTTCAAAGGATTTAATAGTAAATATTCCTTGAACATTCTTACTTTAAGCGTTGAAAACCCTAATTTCTAAACTTTTTGGAGAGTCTCTGGTTGAATGTGGAAGGAGCTCGTTTCACTTGGAAGGTTGCCAGTTTTATTTCAAAAGCGTTAGGCTTGTTTAGAAGAGTGTCAAATTTGACGTGAAAATGGCATATGGTAAAAGTACGAGGTGACAGACTGCGATATATTCTGGGAGTCATTTAGCGTACGGTGATCAAGGGGAAGTCCAAGACTACAACGACATAGGTTTGGATCTCTGCAAAATTAACTTCTGATCCTTATAAATCCGTGGAATGAATTCTCGTGATTTTAGGTGTTCGATCGTCAGTTGAAAAGAAGGCAGCGAGATTGGGCGGCTCGACAGCCGGAATTTGAAGATGCCCAGTATCTCAAGGAGGAGATTGGCTGGAGGATTGCTGATAGGGTAAGCTGCCGTGTTCGTTGAAGGAAACTGGAATTTCTGTTTTAATTTCTCGCTGAAATAGTCGGCGATTAACGAATCTATCTCTAGGTGTTCGACTTAACGAAATTCAATCCTCTTGCGCTGGACATCGGCTGTGGAGTGGGCAACATCGCTCCGCACATGATCAAAGAGAACGTGGGCACGCTCATACAGTGTGATATGAGCGAAGAGATGGTGAGCAAGAGCCGAGGAGCAGATGATAGTGAAGTGAGTGTAGCTAGTTGTGCTCCTTACGATGATCCTAGAATTATCCAGAAAGGCGTTATAACTATGTTTTGTTGCGGTCAAAACTAGCGCCAGACGGGACTTGGTCCCGCACTTCCTGCTGACCACGTGGGAATGCTCTACGCCATTACGCTACCGGCTCTGTTTGAATGCAGATCACCTTCACCGGTGGTGTAATGGCGTAGAGCATTCCCACCCAGTCAGCAGGAGGTGCGGGTACGAGTTTCGCCTGGCGCTAGAGTTTTGATCGCAACAAAACATCGTTACGAGAGCTTAGAACCTCGACACCAGCCACTTGATGCTTAACGAAACTTACTTGAATCGTATTCAGAAAGAGTTTACCAGAGCTTATCCTATTCAGCAAAACAAGGCGTACACTGTTTAGCTATTTTTTTATTATTTAAAACCTGTAACACGAAATTACGCGATAGAATTGAGGAATCAAAAGAACAGCAATCAGTATCCAGGCGGCTTGCGCTCCACCACTCCGGAGAAAAACAACAACATGATCGCTTCGCGGTCGGCGTGGAAACGGAACTACTTTTCTCCCTCCTCGGGCACAAAATCCACTCTCAGATTTCGCCCCATTCACGTCCTATGTACTGCCCTCTGGTTGCTGTAAACCAAAATACTCTTACCTGCTTCCTACAGCCTCTGCATTACAGAAAGCAGAAAGTGAAGCGCTAATGATTCCCATGCGCCTTCTGTTCTTCGTGAAGTGAAAACACCTTGAATGCACATTTGTTCTATAATAGGTAGCAACAGCTCTTTCACAGTACCATGTAGAACTAAAATGCGTGAGCATTTGAACCTGTGGTAGGGCTCTGCTCTTTGTACCTATGGTGGGGTTCTGAACCTTTAGTGAGGTTCTGTTTTTGGGCTTGGTTATCGCTCTTGGTTTACACACTCTTGAAGTCCAATGAAGTCCAATAGTTTATTATCGGACAAAGTATGTGCACACAATTTCTTCGTGTTCCGGCTATTTATGCTGAGAGCCGTATCACTCCCGTATCAATCGCGCGGGCTCTTCTTCGGAACCCTGCTATTGATACGGGCACTTTTTCTGCTATCTTAGACATCAATGTACATGGGAAATACTATGGAGATCACGTGGAGCAAGACAGCATTATATAAAGGCTAACCTTATAGAATGCGCCACGCATTTTAGTTCTACGTGGTTAATTATGGTTAGAGTCCTTTTATTTCCATGCCTCTTGACAAATCGAAGTACAAAGACTCAGTCATTCAGAGGAATACATAATTTCGTACTCCAGCTCAGCTAACTGACGGATTGCATTGACACCAGACTGTTTTTCAGTGCTTTTCAGGTGAAGATCGAGCGTGTTGTGTGTGATGAGGAAAAGCTAGAGCCGTTCAAAACGGACCAATTTGATCTCTTGCTATCGTCTTTATCCGCTCACTGGATCAACGATTTGCCACAGTGGTAGGGGTTCTTTGTTGACACAACCAGGAAAACTCAGCATCCTGCGGCGATAGGTTCATTCACGGTTTTGAGGTTGCGAGAAAAGTTGGCTCTTTAAGACCTTACACAACAAAACACATCTTTCTATGTTTGGAACAGGACGCCGGAAAGAAAGTCCGTAGGAGAGGAACAGACTCAACCTTAGGCCTAGTTTATACTTGTGCCGCCGAAGGGCGCAGTAGTATGATAGGCATATATTCCATTTTGACGCCGAATTGGACACTTTTCAAATCAAATTAGACACTCTTCTAAGCTAGCCTAAGGCTTTTGAAATGAAAGCAAGCTCTTCCAAATCGCAATAAACATCTTCTACAAAAAAGCTGGAGGCTCTCCAAAAGGGTTAAATTTTTTTTTGTTCAACGAAAATTCTAGTGTGATTTTTTGAAGTTTTAATTCAGCCACCCAATAAGTGAACGCGTTGTTTGAAATTTTATAAATTTTTCATTTTTCTAGGAGTATTAATGGTTTAAAGCTTGTTTTGAAGAGCGGAGCCATTTTTGGTGCCAAAAAAAGGATTGCTCCACCATGTCTTCAACCAAGACGTCACAATTTTTTTCCGATTGATGGAAGAGTTTCTGTTTACATGGAGTTTCACACTTGTTAACGATAAAACAAAAACAACTGTAATGAACATATGCTCACTTTGATGCATCATGTAGATGGTATTTACACTATCAATCAAGTATTATAAAAGTTGCGGCGAACTTTCTCAGTGCACGGCGCGATCTGATCTACTGATGCGCGCTATGCTTGCTTCCTTGCTGTGCTTTCAAACGAATTTCATTTGGTTATTTTTTTTTTTCTAAAAATAAAAACTTTATAAAATTATTACACTTATTGGAGCAGATGAACTAATCAATTGAAAAGAAAGTTATCCAAAAGTTTCCGTGGATGAAAAATTATTCTGACTATCTTATTGAGTCCGTAGTTTAACGTTCCTGAAGATCATTCGATTTGGAAGAGTTCGCTTTGATTTCAAATCCCTTAAAGCTAGCTTAGAAGAGCGTCCAATTTGATCTGAAAATCGGTAAAGCGTTCCCCACCATACTACAGGGTGCGTAAAAAGTATTGACGCAGTAAATGGCGGCTGTGGAAATAGTAATGCGCAGTAAGTTTTAAAATATTCACTTGAGAAATATGGAAAATGATCGTGCAAACACGATAGAATAACTCGTATTTGACATTGGCTCCTTTACTGTGAATACAGGAACGAAAACGACGGAAAAATTCATGAGCACGCGCCGCAAGCACTCGCTTGGATTTCGTCCCGTGCTTTGATCAGGGTAGCCTTCTGCGACTGGTCACTTCTGTTGAAAGTAGCCCAGACCTCATTCTCCAAAATCGCCTAAAAAGAGTAATCCGGCTTATTCACGTTTGAGCTGTGCTCGTCTGAGAAGCTGTCTACACCTGCGCGCGTTATCTGTTTGCCGTTATCGGACAGAGACTGATAATTTTCGATTTGAACGTTATCGTGCTTGAACATCTTGTAATCATCATCTGTTATGACAGAGCCGTGGCTGACGTTTGGGTTGCTGGCCTCTTTCCTCACCAACTGTTTCGAACAGCGCCTAATTCTCTTGTTAAGGAAGTATTCAGCTGTCTGGGTAACAGTCAAAAAAAGGGCCACCGTAACGATGACGATCATGTTTCTTCAGTTTTTTTCGTGAGTGTTTTTTGAGCACAACACAGACAACAAAAATAACACACAAAAACCTAGAGGGGTAGAAACAGAAAGCTGGAGCTGAAACAAAAAGTAGGTGCGTCAATACTTTTTACGCACCCTGTACAGAGTGGTCCACATGAAGTGTTACGGGCTACAGAAAGTCTATTTTTGGAAATACCTCTTACATTTTGTGCTTTGCTGTGGTGTTATCCGTTTTCTCCGTATCTTTTAGTCTACCTATGGTCAGTCTTATTCTCCGATTTTAGGTAAACATGATTTCGCTTTAGGATCGTTCAGCAGTAGTCGCTTTGTTCATACGCACGTCCCCCTTTTCCACGACTTCAAAGATGCTCAAACTGCATCGGATGCAAGTACACCGCGTCATCGAACGTTTAGAAGAGACTGGAGGGATCGAAAATCGTCCGAGAGGAAGACTACGACAAACTGCAAGGAGTCCTGCCCTTCGAAAGGCCGTCAAAGACAGGCTACACCGAAATCCTGCAAAAAACATCAGGAAACTGGATAAGGAGCACAACGTAGGTCGCTCTACTATGCAGCGACTGATCAGGGGTGATCTGTGATTGTATTCCTACAAATTCACCAAAGGACAGCTTCCCAATGAGGAGATGAAGGCTTCAAAATTGGAGAAATGTAGAAAGATGAAGGTCCTTACGCGCGGTGACAAGCGCGACCGAGTTCTCTTCACAAACGAGAAGATATTTACCGCCAAACCACTCCAAAACGTGCAGAATCAACGGAAACTGCTGCCAGAAGGATCCGCAAAAGCCGTCAACGTCGGATGAGCTCATTTTCCACAGTCCTTGATGGTATAGGCTGGAGTATCGGGCCTGAGCAAGGCCAAGCTTGTTTCTATTCAAAAATAAGTCGAGCAATGCCGAAACTCACGAGAAGCAAATCCTGGAGAACGGTGTAATACCTTTGCACAAGAAAATGCTAAGGACATAGGCTGGACCTTCCAACAAGATTGGACACCTGCTCACGGTGCCAAGAAGACTGTGGAGTGGTGTGAGGCCAATCTCCCGGATTTGTAGACGAAGGAGATTTGGCTTTCAAACTCGCCCGATCTCAACCCTGTGGATTTTGCCATCTGGTCAATCCTGGAGCAAAAAGCTTGCTCTTTCAGACACAGTTCACTGGATTCGCTGAAAAGAGCTCTGGAGAAGGCATGGGACGAAATTTCACAGGAAATGATCGCGCGCATCCTCAAGAGTTTCTGAAAGAGATTGGACGCCTGCATGGAAGCCAAAGGAGCACATTTTGGATGTGATGTATGATATGTTATGTAGAATTTTCTTGTCCTTCGAATGATTGTACACTTTTCTTATTTGTGTTTGTTTGTACAAAGTTGTATATAGTATTCTGTGCAACACTTCATGTGGACCACCCTGTAGTCTACGGTAACGTTTCGCTACGGCTTCCATGAAATTGGTCACGTGACAGGGATCTGGTTTATGTAGTGATAGCATTACTTTCACAGTGAATCTGCCAGCCGTTTATAAGAACAATCACGGCTGGATATTCCACGTGCGGCTGTCCTTGAACGTTGGCATGTCTTTCAACAGTAGAGAGGATTGTCGTAGAGCTGTCGTGCCAAGATTCTCTCAGCCAGATGTTTTGAGGCTTCGACGATGTTACGAGATCTTGAAGCCGGACTGTCCGTTCATAGGGGCGCTTTTTGCCGAGGATTCGCTGTTTGAGTTGCGATGCTCACTTCAGTTGGCTGAGGTTGGTACCTCCTTGCTTTTCGTAATCACGGTGTGAATGATTGTTGAGACTGCGTTCAGATGGAGCGCACTGGTGGAGTCGGATCCCATATATCCCCATTCATCAAAGCGCAAGATATTGGCGGTCTGCTGAACAAGGCTGGCTTCGATATGGTTACGCTCGACAGCGATGAAGTCGTGGTATGAGCACTATGACCTTCTTTGTGAGAATGAACCAGACTCACGAATCTTTTCAATGCATCAGGTTGGCTATCCGCATATGCTGGCGCTGATGTATGATCTCCAACTGATGGCTGAATCTCACTGCACTTTCTCACGTAGCCGAACGATACGGAGGGATGTACTTATAGCCGCGGATGCGATTTATAGGGTGAGACTTTGGTTCTCGGGTTTCAGTCGATCTCACCCACAACCCATCACGTCTTCCCTGTTCTAGTGTGATTCGTGAAGATTTGATAACTTTGAAGGCGTCAGGGTATACTCAATTCAGCCGCACACTTGGCCAAATATGGCCAAGGTCTACGTCGCCCAGGCCAGAAAGTTGTCCATTCTCGGCAGCCGCCTGTGAAAGACCATATCGGCCCTGTCCTTCATTCCCTTTTTCCTCATCTACCACAGTATGCTACCGTTTAATGAAGGCATACTCTTTTCACGTCAAATTGGGCACTCTTCTAAGCTAACTTTGAGACCTTTGAAATCAAAGCAAAGCGAACTTATTCTAATCGAAATGAGCTTCTCAACTATATACTCTACAAAGTGGTTAGAATCATTTTTTATTCAAGGAATCATACTCTACAATAACGCGCTGAGCGATGAGTCATCAGAAATAGAAGCAGAAATAAGCGGGGGAAAATCGGTGTGGAAAATGGGGGGGGGGGGGGGGGGGAGGAAATAGGGGGAAATTACGACATAGCGAAAATAGCGAAAAAATACCCAGACGTCTTCTCCCTGCCTGGGAACTTCCGTTCTGGGGCAATCGCTCGCTGAACACGAATCTTTTGAAGTATCGATCGCCATCAATCGATATTGATCCAATTATCGATTTTTTGTGAATGTCGTTCAAGCGGTCCGAAACTTTACCTCTGGGGGTAGTCGAGGTCGCTGAACACGAGTCTGAAGTTCGTTTTCGAAGTATCGATCGCCACCAATCGATATTGATCAAATTACGGTGCAGGAAAATAGCGGAAAATACCCAGACGTCTTCTACCTGCCTGGAAACTTCAGCCCTGGAGTAATCACCGTCGCTGAACACGAATCTGAAGTTCCCTTTTGAAGTATCGATCGCCATCAATCGATATTGATCAAACTATTGATTTTTTGTGAATGTCATCCAGGCGGTCCGAAACGTTGGCCCTGGGAGTGATCGAGGTCGCTGAACACGAGTCTGAAGTTCATTTTCGAAGT
Organism: Heligmosomoides polygyrus bakeri; assembly: GCA_947359475.1. Taxonomy (NCBI): domain Eukaryota; kingdom Metazoa; phylum Nematoda; class Chromadorea; order Rhabditida; family Heligmosomidae; genus Heligmosomoides; species Heligmosomoides polygyrus. The sequence goes on from OX375866.1 coordinate 12,851,300, forward strand.
ATCGATCGCCACCAATCGATATTGATCCAATTATCGAATTTTTTGAATGTCGTTCAAGCGGTCTGAAACGTTGGCCCTGGGAGTGATCGAGATCGCTGAACACAAATCCGAAGTTCGTTTTTAAAGCTTCGATCGCCATCAGTCGATACTGATTATATTATGGGGCGCGAAAATAGTGGAGAATACCGATCTAGCGCCAGAGCAGGGCAGGAAGAAACGAGCTGCTTTCCAAGAGCGTCGAAGAAGTCGTGAGGAAGACGAAGAACGTCCGACTCCGTGCCCACCTATTCGACACTTCCGTTCATCCCGCCCTAAAATACGCCTCAGAGACCTGGGCTATACGAAAGCAGGCGGAATCAGCGTGGCGCAGCGTGGAATCGAGAGGACGATGCTCGGAGTGACACGACTTACGCAACTGAGAGAAGGCCTCCGGAGTTCCGAGCTTCGTCGGCGTTCGAAGATCAAAGACGCAGTCGCATGGGTCAAGACGACGAAGATGAGGTGGGCCGGCCACGTAATGCGCTTCGCAGACACCGGCTGGACGAGAGCCATCACAGATTGGATTCCGGGAGTTGTCAGGAAAACAGCAGGACGTCAAGAAAATGCCCACCAACGCATTGGTCGGACTTCTTCGTGAAAGCCCGAACGAATGATGTAATGCTCTTCGTGTCTCTCGAGCGAGGAGGATCCATTGGAGCACTCTGGCACGCGACAGGGACGAGTGGACACGCTGCTGGCTCTCGCTCGAGCAACACATTAATCGGCGAGGCGACAGGAGCTACAAGCGACACCAGTTTTGTTGATGATAGATGCGTTGTTGTCATTTAAGTGGTGATGAAGACATAGTCGTACAATTGCCATGTAGATGGTGTCGAAAAAATCAGTAAAGAAAGAAATCTGGCATTTTACGTATTAAAATACTGCTAAGCTGTCTGCAGTATGGGAGATATTATTTAATGAATTTACGGATTTTAACGCAAAAATGTTTCGTTAAAAATGGTCGTTGAAAATTTACCGAAAAGAAATTTAACGCACACCCCTGGTAGAAACGTATCCGTACGTGGGGAAATTAGAGGGAGGCTATAGAGTATTCTATTGGCGACGAGACTACTTCTTACCGCGCAGTTTGCACTTCCAAGGGGCTCTTTCGCCTTTTGTAATACTTGCCCGAATTCACAGTTTCATTCTGTAGCGGTATTATGTTTCAAGGCGATGTATGCGAAAGAAAACCGATATCCAGCGACGTACAGGGTGATCTCGTACATAGGATGGAAACCCGGGCCAAACATGCCGAAGCCTGCTAAGCGCGGATCGCAGAATGTTTCCTTCAAGGTGGGTGTTGAGACGTTTGATCTAGACAAGACAGTTCTAGCGTATATCTCCCTAACTGTCGCTTTTCAGGACCTGGGAAAAATCATTGAAGATCCGAAAATGCTTGAGAAACTCAGCAAAGATAAGGCTGATACCAAGGAGGATAAATAGTTACAGTGTTAGGTAGGCGCACGAGGAAGCGTTGTTAGGCGACTTCTCTCTTAGTGCTATATGTATATCAGAAGTTACTAACAATAATAATAGTATTAGTTGAGCTGTTCGTGTAAGGAAAGCAACTGCTAGTGTGATTTCTGTTCGATGTTGTTGTTTATGCGATTGTAATAATAAATAATGTATATATAACAGTGGATAATGAAGTCGCTCGACTGGAACGGAAAGGGCGTATGTGTGGGTGGAAGATTCTTTCCAGATCTTCGTTTTGCTGACGACATCGTACTCTTATAGAATTCTACCGCTGAATCAGAGGCGATCCTTGCTTAGCTAAACGAACTGGGAGAAGGATAGGACTGCGAATCAACTGGAAGAAGACACAGTTCATGAAGAACGTCTACTGCGATGGAGGAGTTCAAGGGAAGACTTTCTACTCACTGAGACGTTTCACGTGCACCTAGAGCGATGATTATTATGGGGAACGACATGAAAGACGAGCTCGATAAGAGGTGAGTAGCTGCATAGCCCGCTTTCGCATCTGTCACGCTGGCTACAGACCACCTGACGGATCCTAACTTCTGAGGAAACCTATTCGACTCAACTACTCTCCGCGCTCTGTTACGCGGCGGAGACGTCGGTCGACACTGCTGCCACATCAGGGATGCTAAGGACGATACACAAACGCTAGAGTGACATCTTCTGAAGAATAACCGGCGAACTCAACACCGATCCGGACTCACAGCCCAGCATAAGGATGGCTCATCTACACGACCCAGTGGTTTACGTATCTTCTATGTGCCGATAGGCCGGTCACATCATGAGACAAGACGACCGATGGACAGAAGAACACTGGAGTGGATCTCGATCGTCGTCCGGCGCCCTCGTGGAATACCTACAACAAGGTTTGACGGTGCAATACCGCTCCTGCCTTTGGTTTTTGGGCGAAATAGGCGCAAAGCTAACTGCTACGTTACCGGCCACTTATAAAATATGACCTATAATCAGCTGTGTTGGCGGACCAACCGATCGGATTTCCTTGTTCCTGAATTGTATTGTGAGCCAGTTGTTGACCAAAGTTCCTGCTCATTTGACCAGCACAAGCAAATTTCTTGAAATACTACACAACTCTAACTTCGGTGAGAGCTGTGTAATAGAGTCATTTGATGTGACGTCACTTTACACCAACGTCCAAAACGATGAAGCCCTACAGGCTCTATGTGAAATGCTGGATTTGCATGTGGGGAACATAAACACCTTTGGATTGTCGGAAGCGTACATCATGATTCTAGTCAAAGAATGTTTGCATTGCAATGTCTTCAAATTGTCAGGTTCGTATTATTCCCAAATAAGGAGACGATTAGCGCCGGTCCTTGCCGTATGCTTTATGAGTAGGGTAGAGCAACTGGTGCTTGACCGCTCACCGCTAATGTACTGTAGATGCATAGATGATTGTTGTATCGTTACATCGACACAATCCGAAATGGATGAGTGTTTCAGGTTAATGAACGACAATCTCAGTACATGAGATTACCAGAGAGACTCCGAATAATGGCTGGCTCGCTTATCTAAACACGCAGGTGGTGTCCGGTGAGGGAATAGTTAGCGTGGAATGGTGCCGGAAACCAAGCTCGAAAAACATCTTGATTCACGCAAGGTCAGCACACCCCACCGTTGTGGAGAGGGCTGTTGTCAGCAACATGTTCCGAACGGCAGTTGGTATGTGTACGGGCCCCAGTGAACGTCAAGAATCTTTACGATTGGCTTCAGATATAGCCACTTCAAACGGCTATAGGGCTTCAAGTGGCCTTAGAAGATATCACGCTCACTCCCATGATAGATCCTGATAGACAAGATGCCTCCGTCCTACCGTTCATCTCCGATAGAGTTACTGCTAACTTCAAAGAGCTATTGTAAGGGCACAACTGCAGGGCGACGTCGTCTTAGTGAACATTCCTAACGATAACATTAAGCCGCAGTTAGTTCGGAATAGACTCTACGATCAGCAGTTCTGAAAATTGCGTTATTTGCCCAAGTGGAAGATTAGGCGTCTGTTCAAAGATTGGGGCAATTTATCAGACCGAGTGCTGCGCATGTAACGCCAAATACATCGGAGAAACGGGAAAGGCTCTCGCAGTACGTGTGAGGGAACATCTATCAAGTAAACGACGTGGATTGCTAACCAGCCCACTTGGAAAGCTTAGGATTGATGAGCATAACGGGAATGGCTTTGAGGTGAAATGTACCATCTTGGCCGTTGTGGGAGACATTTCGGCAAGGAGAGCGTTAGAGGCATTCTGGATTTTCACAAAAAATCCGGAAATGAACAACCGGAATGAGTGCCTTTCTGTTACGAGTGACTTTCTGCCGTTTGTGTCTCATTGTGAACTATAGAAGGACCGGTCGGCGACAGCGGTGTGCAGTATGCCCCATTCGTCCCTACTGGCTAACTGACGTGGGCGAACATCAGCCCTTGCGGTGGATCCAATTGGTGAGTTTGTTTCTCCCACTCGTCCCTCCTTTGTGTTCGTGGGGAAAGTCCGCAAATGAAAACTTATGCACCACATTCAGACCTCTGAAGACGTCGAGAAGTCGAAACGTCAGGCCCTGCTGAATAAAGATCCACCTAAAACCTCGTGTTGGCACAAAAAGTTTAACTGGCTAACTGCTATTTTCGCCGTTTTCTCATAACGCTTTTCAAAGATGCCTATTCAAAGAACATGTTACCATCTGAATCTAGAGTGGGTGATCTATCCAATGATGTAGTGTATCATTCGCGGTTTTTGAAAGATATACATAGTTTTGGTGACCTATAAAGTCTGAAGGCGGTGACCTTCCTCCGTCACTCCAGATACTTGTACTGACTCAGGTTTTATAGGTCTCGATTTTTTAGAAACCACGTGTATGATAACTGCATTATTGGATAGGTCGCCCATATTGGATTCGGCTGGTAACGTTTTGTTTTCGAATAGGCTCCTTTGCAGAGAGTTATGGAAAACCGGCAGTTTTTTGTGCCTATTCCACCTAAAATCCAAAGACAGGAGTGGTATTCTACGGTCGTCGCACGGCTGATCCAACCGGCATTTCAGTTGCGATGAATCGGATCTCTCGTCAATATCACCAAGTTCGAATGGCAACAACGTCCTAGATGACGACGGCGAGACGACGAAACGATTGGAAGCGAGCTTGAGGTCTTCATGTCGAGCGAAGATAGGCCCATCTACGTATCTAAGTAAGCGCATATCATTTTCACGTCAAATTGAACACGTTTTCAAATCAAATTGGACTCAGCTAGGCATGACGCTTTCGAAATCGAATTGAACATCTTCCAAATTAAACTAGAGACTCTTCGAGATGGCTAGAATAATTTTATGTTCAAGGAAAATACAGCATGACTTTCTTTGAATGTTTAAAATCACTCTTCCCAATCAGTGAACAAGCTGCTTGAAATTTTATAGCATTTCATTTCTCAAGGAAAAATGATGACTTAAAAGTTGTTTTGAAGCACAGGGAGACAACGATTTTAATGCCCAAAAGAGATTGCGCCGTGCACTCATCCAGGACGTCGCGATTTTCATTTGATTGATAGCAGAAATTGTAACTATGTATAGTGATACACTTGTCAGCGATGTAAGGAAAGGTACGGAAACATAACTTCAGTCTGCTGTCTCCAGTAAGCAGCATTTACACTATCAATCAAATTAAAATGGCAGCGAGGTGGACAAGTTCATGGCGCGAGGTTTTGTAATTTATTTATTTATTTATTTATTTATACACTACAAAGAGTGCGCCGTAATGTGCTAAATAATTGCCACTGCGCTTTAAAATGAACTTTAAACCAATATTTTTGCTTTGAAAATGAAGGTTTTATAAAGCTTCAAACAGTGCATTCCATTTCGGCGCTGATGAAGTAAGAAATTTGAAACAAATTTATTCTTAATTTCCCTTGGATCAATTTTTTAACCATTTCGGAGAGTCTTTAGTTTAATGTGGAAAAGCTTTAGAGGCCAACGTTTCAGCGTGTTGGCCTTTTTCAGAGCCTCAGATAGTGGCAAAGGATAAAGGACGGCGTTACTCAATCCATTCTGGGATGCGCCATGCACTCTACTTCTACGGGATGTCGTGAAGCCGAGTTGAATGCGTATTTGGCCACACAGTGATTTGTGATGGCCAGCCGATGAACAAATCAGCGCTTTATTCTACCCAGACAAGATTGGTACCAATTCACCGACACCGAAGAGATGGAAGGCTTGGTTGGGCTGGACGGAAAATCCGAACCAGGAGCCTGGTATCGGGTGCACGCGACAATCGACACCTCCTCTGACTACGCTACACGAGTCCAAGACTTAGGCGGTTAAGCTAAATAAAATTGTTTCTGATTACAACAAAACTCGTGTCCAACTTGCATTGGAACTGTTTGGTTTGGTTTGAAAAGTATTGATTTTGATTTGGAAATGGTGTATGTGTGTGTGTGTGGCTTCACATCAAGACGGCGGTGTTGATCGATCAATAAATATCGATCGGTACTATCGACTTTCGTTCGCCGCAAACTGTTTGAAGAGAGAGATATTTATTATTATTTTTAGGTGGTAATCAGGCTTCACAACAAGTAAGCAGCGACAACCAGCCATCAGCCAATCAATATCGATCGATATCCTTTACGTATCCTACTAATATAAAAGCGTTAGTCCGTCTGTCCGTGTGCGCTTGCGTGTCACAAACCTGTGTATGCCTGTGAAACTTGTCGAACATGTGATGGTAATCCGCACGTACATGAAAAATGCTACCTCTCTTGTATTCGATGAAAATGGACAAAAATGGTCAGACTCAAAAAAGCAGGTGTTGGGATTTGATCGATCAACCAATATCGATCGGTGTTATCGATTTTCCGCCGCAGCTGTCGGTTTTCGCCCAGTTTTGTTCGATTAGAGTGGGAGTCACGCGATTACGATGGCCGATGGATCGACTTTATAGCAGGGGCCGGATTCACCGGCGACTTACAGCAATTTAACAGAGAAAATTACGGCCGAAAGCCTTGATAGCGCGGCTTATCAAGCGATGTGGTGAGCGACAAGCCACGTTATCCGAGTTTCCGCTGTGAATTCTCTGTTAAAGTTATGTAAGTCGTTGATGAACCCGACCCCATCTGGTAGGGTTCAATCATACGACCAATATCGATGGATGTTTCTACCGGAGTTGTCGTTCGACGCAATGATACCACGGGGGGGGGCGGCCCATGGTCTTCAACCGACCTAAGCGTAGCAGTCGGATATGATGACGTGGAATTTCCCACATTGTACGCGAACTGACGCGTGCACACGTGTAATGCAAGTTGCAGTGGGAGGGGCCTAGGTCAAACGGGTAAAAACTCGTTCAAATGTGGGCTGGCCCCCTCATAGTAACATTCCGCCTGTCGTTCTTCGCTCAGATTCAATTCGTTGAGGTGGGAGTCAGTCTCTTTTAAAGAATTACTACGGCTCGCAGGAATTTATCTATTTATACGTGTATGACAACACGCGACGAAATAAAGACCAGCAAGACAACACATTGGTAAACACAAAAATACAAGAAACGGCGAATTAGCGAGTCTTAAGATAACTACCAACGAGCTTTTTATATTGGTTAATCGAAGATGGCAAAGTATGTTTTTTGGTAAACATCAAGAATTCGGAACCGGCCCTTTGAGTGAAAAAGGAGGCACGAACACAACTTTTGGCCGTAGAATAGTGAATTTTAGATCTACAACCCCTAGTGGTAGAATGATGGACTGTGTAAAGCTCAGTAAGTGGAAGTGCAACTTTTCCAGTCATCATCTTGAAAATTATAATTAGATCGTTTCGCTTCCTACGAATAGCAAGCGATTCCAGCTCGAATATTTCATACGATCAGGCGTTGATGGAATGGAGGTGTAGTCATAGCCATTTAAGCGTAACCATAGCTTTCTAGTGTAGCTATTCTGAACGGATTCTAGCCTCTGTATGCAGCGCTTAAGGTGAGGATTGAACACAGTGGTGCCATACTCCAGTAATTACTCCAATATGATGGCGTTTAGACAAAATTCACAGCAACTCAACTGTACCGACCAAGCGGAGAAAATCGATTTATCGATTTTTCTTCAGACTAGACAATAGAGTGTGGGCAAGTCTCGTCAACCGTTTTGAGTACCTTACCTTACTCTGCGCTAGGTAATAAACGAGACCAGTTTTCCTTCCTGATCGGGGTCGAAAGGTCATAAAATCGAGTAAACCAGGTGGTCCTGTTTTCGGAGCTTGGGGGCGAAGTGTGAAGCAGACGTTTGGCGGTCGATAAGCCGGTGAACGTCTGCTTGGGGTTTCGCCCTCCAAGCTCGTATGGTACATTTGTAAATATTAAAATACAAAATGAATCAACAAAAACTAAATACCTAATATTACTAAATTCAAAAACTTTTTAAAGATTCGTTTCGCCACAAGCTTCATACAAACCTTTTCATTGTACTTACTTTACCATAAGTCGCAGTAACGGTTTATGCTCTACCGCCTTTTCGAGAAACGTTGTCACTGGACCCAGAAGGTGTCTCGAGCAAGTGCAACGGAATCTCGGTCCCGAGTGCGCGCCGCATTGTCATCGATGAGCGCGTTGTTTGACGATTCAGTGCGCGATGAGCTTCGCGTGTTTCAAGTGTGATCAGTGTTTGTCGGCAGCGGTCCGGAAACACGACGAATCCGGCAATCGGCTTCGGTTCCTGGGCGTCGTCCGTCGAGTGTGGGTGTGTGTGTGTGTGCTGAGTGAGGCGGCAGCGGCAGCAGAGCTCTGCCGCGTCGCCGTCGTTCCGTCCGGTTTTCCGCGCATGCGCCATCGCCCGCCTCGGTCCTACAGCAAGCACTCCGGCGACGACGACTACAACGACGACGACGGCTAATCGGCCTCCACATTCCTTACGACAATGGCCGCAGCTGGTTACGGATCGCGCTGGGACGGTCTGGGTATGATTGGTGAGTGCACCTTTTATGTTTGGGACAGTGGAGGCCGGCAATTCACCATTTCACGTCGAATTGGACTTTTTGAAGTTAAATAGGGCACTCCTCTGGACTAGTCTAAGACTTTTGAAATCAAAGCAAGCTCTTCCAAATTGAAATGGGCTTCTTCTATATTAAACTAGAGACTCTCCAAAAAGGTTAGAATAATTGGATCTATCCTAGTCCGGGGGGGGCACATAACTAAAAAGTAGGTAACAAAATGAATTGGGACTTACCGAGCGGCTCCTAGAGAACACGATAGGCCCTAAAAGAAGCATAAATAAACGGCCAAACAAAAAAAAAAAATCACCGCGATTTTACAACCGTCTTGGCGGACAAAGAGTGACGCAAAGCAAGGCATGCCGTGTGCTGATCACCGCCTGACATGTCATAACCAGGATTTAACATGGTGAGGAGGGCGCATGAAGCCGCATGCCGCGTGCTGACCGCCGGCTGACATGTCATAACACCAAGATCTAACATGGCGAGGAGAGCACACAACTTTGCCTGCTTACTACCGCAACAAATGTAATTCTTTCGCTTTTTTTTCTTTGTGACTTTCTTGTTTAGGTCCCATGTTGTTCCGTAGAGGCCGCTCGATAGGTCTCAAGTGGATTTGTTACATATAATACTTTTTACTTATGTGCCCCCCCCCCCCCCGGACTAGGATAGATCCGAATAATTTTTTGTTCGAGGAAAATTTTACTATAACTTTCTCTGAAGTTTTAATTCACATGCCCAATAAGAGAACACCTTGTTTGAAATTTTATAAAATTTTCGTTTTTTTGCGGAAAAATAATGATTTGATGCTTGTTTTAAAGACCAGGAATGTGGGCATTTTTTTAGTAAAAAAAAAGAGTTTGCGCCATGCCCTCTTCCAAATCGCCGCGATATTTATTCTATTTCTAGCAGAATTTCTGTTTGCATGGAGTTTGACACCTGTTAACGATACCACAAAAACAACTGTAAAGAACACACATATGCTCACTTTGATGGTTCATGTAAGTGGCATTTATTGTACACTATCAATCAAATAAGAGTTACGGCCAACTTTTTGAGTGCATGGCGCAGTCTGACCTTTTAATGCGCTGTATGTTTGGCTGTTTGCTGTGCTTTCAGACAAATTTATTATAGTGAAAACATTTAAAAAATTATTACATTTATCGGGCAGGTAAACTAAAAAATTTCAAGGAAAGGAAAAACAAATTTTCTTTGAACAAAAATTCTCCTAACCATCTTGTTGAGTCTCTAGTTCAACCTGCCCGAGGGTCGTTTCGACTTGGACGAGTTTTGCTTTGATTTCTAAAGTTTTAAAACTAGCTTAGATGAGGGTCCAATTTCATTTGAAAGGTGTCCAATTTGACAAGAAAAGGGCACATACGCCATTTTCACGTCAAAATGGATACTTTCCAAATCAATTAGAATCTCTTCCAAACAAGTCTGACACTCTTGAAACCAAACTGAACATCTTCCAAATCAAAACGATCGTCTTCCATATTAGATCAGAGACGTCACATGAAGGCTAGAATAATTTCCTGTCCAAGGAAAATTTAATATGACTTTATTTGAACTTTTCAAATTCATCTGCCTAATAAGTGAACACAATGTTTGAAATTTTATAAAATTTTTATTTTCGAGAAAAAGTAATGATTCAGAACAGGGGTGCACATTTAGCGGTTAACGATTTAACGGATTTAACGAATTAACGGCATTTTCCGTTAAAATCCGGCTTAACGACTTAACGGAAATTTTCAGAAGTTTAACGAAATTTTTAACGGACCTTTTTTCTCAGTAAGTTTATCACTTTCCCCTCAGTCTTCACTAATATTGCAGACCTCATCCTCCCAATTAGGACTATTCCTGAAAATCTATTGAAATCAGCAAGAATATTTTACAGGGTGCGCCAAAATTATGGCGACAGCACATGCGCAAACAATTTGACCTTTTATTCGGAGCGTCTGCTTTTTTTCGTGCTCTTATTGTTTTTATTAAGTCAATTAGTTTATGCTCACCTCAGTCAAGCATAACAATAAGTCGTTTTTCAAGATAGTGAAACGTTTATGCCACTGTTCCTAAATCATTGAGCTTTACCGTCAAGGCTTCTCGGCACGCTACATTCACCACCGTCTTGGAGTTCATCAAAGTGTTATGAATAGGTCCATCAGACGCTAAGAAGACCTGGAAATCAAGGATGATAGATCCGGACGGGAAAGACACGTATCTGGGACAACTACGGACAACATTAGGAAGCTACGTGAACGAATTCGCAGGAAGCCGGCGCTCTCGGTCCGCCGGTTGTCGGGAAAATGGACATCATGGAGACGTCGTTGAGAAGAATCTTCCGTAAACTGGGACTTAAGGCCTACAAGAAGACCCACGTGCATCCTCCTGGACCTTCAAACAGGAAGGAGTTCCAGCTCACAGAGCAAGAATGCTGCAAGACTGGTGCAAAGGCAACTTTCCGCAATTCATCAGCTTCCACGAGTGGCCAGCCAACTCTCCGGATTTGAATCCGATGGATTACACGGTCTGGCCAGCTCTGGAAGCCTAAGCCTGCGGGAAACCTCACCGCCCTGTGGATCCTTTGAAGAAAGGCGTGGGATGAGCTCAACGCGCCTTACTTGCGTGCCGCCGTCGATGCCTTCCCGAAGCGTCTCAAAGTCTATATCGATGCCGACGGAGATATCTTCGAATCTCAATGTTGCATATAGTTTACAAGAGACTGATAAACATTATCGCATCGTTGGTTTCTCGAAAGTACCGCATTTTCTCTCTCGGCGAATTGAAAACCATGTCGCCATAATTTTGGCGCACCCTGTAATGTTTTTATGCTATTCTCATGCCTTCTATGCGCATTAGAATTTTTGAAAATAATGCAGTGGAGCTAGAAAAGTTTTTCGTCGAGCCGCTGACCTCCTTTAAGATATGCTCATCCCCACTTGGCGCTGCTTGTCCCAGAATACTTTGCTCGCCACCTAAAGTAGCCGTAAAGGAGAAAATGTTTTCAGTCGGTGGACGTATTTTAAATGACTTGAGAAAAGTGCTAGTGAAGGGATAAAGGATATGCATGCAAAAGCCGACACTCCCTCCGACTGCGCTACTCGCGCCCTAGTAACATAAATTTGGAGAGCTACTTTCCTGAACGAAGAACACGTCAACGACCGTGTCACACCCTTTCGGCAGTGTGGGACCGTGTGACACGATGTCGTGTCAGAGTTGCGACGAGTCAAAAAATCGATTGATCTCATGCACAGGGCACGCGAAGATTCTATTAGGTTGTAACGAATTAAATGGCACTGGTGCGCGCCATTTTTTGGCGCGTCTTTACGCGTTTGATCAAGAACAAACCGTAACATGTGGCATATCATTTAGAAGCGCAAACTTTGCTCTACCGGTGATTGCCAAATTTTCTATGTAAAAGTGGGAAAACTTTAGAGTTTTATTGACTTTTTTGCAGATGGACAAAAGGGTAATCCGAGGCATTTACTTGTATGAATTCAAGCTGGGCACTACAGCTAAGGAGGCGGACGAGAAGATCAACGCCGCATTCGGTCAAGGATGTTCCACAATTCGGATGGCGTATCGTTGGTATCAGAAGTTCCGGAATGGAGATGAGAGCTTGGAAGAACATGAAGGTCGTGGGAGGCATAGTGATGTTGATGAGGACAAGCTGAGAGATGAGGTAGAGGAGGATCCACACAAAGGTACCAGGGAGATAGCGAAGGTTCTTAGCGTCAGTCACAACACAGCTGCCCGGCATCTGAAGGAAATTGGAAAGAGCAAAAAGCTGGAAAGATGGGTGCCTCACGAGCTGTCTGAGGAGCAAAGAAACCGACGATATGAGATCTCGTCCGCACTGCTTCTACGGAACGAAACGGACCCATTCCTTGATCGCATCGTAACCTGTGACGAGAAATGGATAATGTACGACAACAGGCGACGATCGGCACAGTGGGTGGACAGCGATGAGAGCCCCAAGGTTTTTGCGAAGCCGGAATTGCACCAAAAGAAAGTAATGGTGACAGTATGGTGGTGTTCGCTGGGAATTATTCACCACAGCTTCCTCCCTCCCGGTGAATCCATCACGGCAGAGAAGTGCTGCATTGAAATTGAAGAAATGATGAAAAAGTTGAGGGATATCCGGCCGGCCTTGGTAAACCGAAGGCGAGTTCTCCTTCTGCACGACAATGCTCGCCCCATGTAGCACGAATGACGTTGCAGAAATTGAATGAGCTGAGAATTGAAGCTCTACCACGTCCTCCGTTTTCTCCCGACCTCTCCACAACAAACTACCATTTCTTCAAGCACCTTGGCGACTTCTTTGTAGGGAAAATATTCAAATACCAACAGGATGCCGAAAGTGCCTTCGAAGATTTCGTCAATTCCAGAACTTCTGATTTTGCGCTACTGGGATAAAAAAGCGGGCTGGTTCCCTCATCGAGATTGTACACACTCGTATAGCAGTCACACAAAACTTTTTCGCAAAGAACCAGGAAAAGGGGAGGAGCTTCAGGGTGATCCTACATTTTAAGAAGCCTTGTCGATCGGGTGCCGGCACACTAAGTACCGTCCTCTTGATAGATAATGCCATACCTTTTCTTATTCCAGACTGTGAGAATAATTTTTTTGCTGAAATTTTGTTTATTTTACTGTCCACAGGTTGTTGATAATGACTTGTTTAAGTTACATTGTAGTTTTACACTCCATTCCTTCAACTTTAGTTGTTAATCTGTTGAAGTTGGATGGAACCCATAACGTTTTCCTTGATTTTTCATTTGAAATAACAGTTCGCAGCTATTTGTATTTTTTAACGAAATTTAACGATTTACCGGAAACTTAACGAAAAATTTCCGTTAAAAAATTTCGTTAAAATAATTTAACGCACAGAACATTGTGTGCACCCCTGATTCAGAACTTATTATTGAGTACAGATAGGCCGCATTTTTATATCTATAGTACGACAATTTTATTTTTATAGCATTTTTATAGTGTAAAAATAAGGAATCGCGTCACGCACTACCCTAGCTCGTTGCGATAGATGTTTGAAATAATTTTTTCAAAGAAGATTCAGTATGACTTTGAAATTTTTGATTCATCCAATTCGCTCCAAAAAGTGAACACACTGTTTGAAGTTTTGTAAAACTTTTAGTTTTCAAGGAAAAGTAACAGTTTAGAGTTTATTTCAGAGCGCAGTGGCCATTGTTTAGCGTATTATTGGGTTGATCAAATAGTCTTGCAACACTTTACGCTACTGCCTGTTAAATTTGTTAAAGCTCTTACAGTATTGGTCTTGTGTGGAGACGTCACAGTACATTTTCGAAGCTTCCTCAAGCATGCTAAATAAGGCCTCGTCCAGTGTGAATGCAGCAACAATGTCAACGATAAGCAGCAGCATCCTACGACCTATCGTCTACTTCGAATTTCTGCAAGGCGATTCCGCAAGGACTGCAGCCTCCAACATCTGCGCTGCATTCAAGGAAGTCGTTCACTATTCCACAGTGGCCCGTTGGTATCATCGCTTCAAGGCTGGAGATATCTCTCTCGAAGGTCGACCTCGTTCCGAACGCCTCTCTGTTGGACTCAGAAGGCATGCTTTACTGGGAGCTGCTGGATAGTGACACCACAGTCACAGCATCTGTCTGCGCTACCCAGCTCCAGAGCTTGGTCGACGCCATGCGCCAAAGACGTCCAGAACGGGAAAATGTGTCCCTGTTGCACGACAACGCTCGTCCTCATGTCGCAAAAGTGAGTCGCGAGAAAATCCAGGAACTAGGCTGGGAAGTTCTGCCCATCCACCGTACTCTCCAGACCTCGCTCCTTCTGACTGCCACCTGTTCAGAGCTCCGAAGCGGCATCTTCGACGTAGAGAGTTCGATGATCGACGTCAACTGGAAACGGAGGTTTTTGAATTCTTTTCCTCACAGCCCTCGGACTTCTGGCGGGAAGGAGTTGAAAGGCTGCCTGAAAGATGGGGCAGGATCTTAGACTTGGATGGGGAACATATCGTGGGCTGTGTTTTTGTTTTAGCAAATAGGAACATATTTGAATATTGTTGTGCTAATGTTGCAAGACTTTTCGGTCAATCTAATACAAGAGCTCGCACCACGAACTTTGAATCTCGGACTGGACTTTGGTTTTCAATTAGATTGCTAGCGTAGATGCTGCTTACTTGAAAGGGCGAAGTCAAGTTAGGCATGTTAAACCGTCCGCATGTCCATCCACAGAATATTAATGGCCGCTGCACAACCTTCACATATGTAGCACCTATATTTTGCGAAACAATCAACCAATCATTGTCAAACTTGAAAACGTAGGATGACGCTAGACTTTGTAATCGACGAGTGTTTTCTTCAGCGTGGCCAAGATCCCGAGAAAACTCAGAAGAAGATGGGATTGTGAAGCAAAGCAGCACCTTCCAGAATTGCATCGGAGTTTCCTTTATTTCGCAGGCAGCCAATTTGTAAAGCGTTAAGATTTTTTTTTGAAGGCAGATTTGAAAAGAGTTCAATCTAAAATTACACCGAAGGTCTCCAGCTTCTCCTTTCAACCTCAGCATCGTTGGTCGCTATTCATCAATCTACGGGGTGTCCCAAAAAAATGTATACACTGTTTGGAAGGCGATAACTTTGCTCACAGTAAAGATACTGAAGAAGTTAAAAACTCATATAAAAGCTTTAAAAATAGAAATTTTCTTGCAGTACATTCCACGTGCGACTCTCGATGAATCTTGGCATCATTGACGTTGAGATCGACGAGTGTTTTTTTTCAGTGTGACCAAGATTGCTATAACTCTTTATTGCGGCCTACGTTTCGGCGTCGTCGCCTTCTTCAGAGCCTGGAAAAGTCGAAGTCATCTGAGAAACTACCCTTCCAAATGCCTTTTCATTCTGCAGGAACCCATCCAAAAGGCTAAGAGACTACAAAAACGATGCCATAAGAAGTCGAAAATTCTTATGGCATCGTTTTCGTAGTCTCTTAGCATTCATTTTAGCATTTTAACTCATTCACCCATCTTCGTCCAGCCAGGGTGACGCTGGACGCCTTTTGTCCACATCCAAGGTTAGCCATGTTTTCGACTTCTTATGGCATTGCTTTCGTAGTCCCTTAGCCGTTTAGATGGGTTCCTGCAGAATGAAATGGCATTTGGGAGGGCAGTTTCTCAGATGACTTCGACTTTTCCAGGCTCTGAAGAAGGCGACGACGCCGAAACGTAAGCCGCAATAGAGAGTTGTACCAATCTTGGTCACGCTGAACAAAACACTCGTCGATTACATCGTCAAAGATGCCAAGATTCATCGAGAGTCGGACGTGGAATGGACCGCTAGACTGGTTTTTCAAGAAGGAAGCACGACGAACTGATAAATGTCGATCGACACTTCGGTCTTTTTATTTAAGGCTTCACGTGCGAATAAGCTCAATGTGACGGCTGGTGAGGAGAAATAAATTCAAGTGAACAATTTTGGTCAACCATCCGCCGTCAGTCGTATCTATCGACTCCTGGGCAATGCCCCAGCCAATAGTCAGGCCTCAGTAATGAACTGATCGTTCTCGTTCATTAATTATCGTAACAGCCGGAAAGTCTGTGCACATTTCACCTGCCCATTTCAAGCGGCTTAATAGACAAGATATCAGACATTATTGATTAGAGCGACTTAACAAGATCTGTGCCATTTTCACGTCGAATTGAACACCTTTCAAATCAAATTGGACATATTTCCAATCAATTACGCTTTTTTTCGTGCTTGCTTAAGACTTTTGAAATCAAAGCAAGCTCTTCCAAATTGAAATACGCTTCTTCTACTTTGAGCTGGAGACTCTCCTAAAGGGTTAGAATAATTTTTTGTTCAAGGAAAATTTTAGTATAACTTTATTTGAAGTTTTAATTTACTTCCCAATAAGAGAACACATAGTTTGAAATTTTACAAAATGCTCATTTTTTGTGGAAAAGAATGTTTGCAGTCTTTTTAAAGAGCAAGAAGACGCCCATTTTTCAGTGCCAAAAAAGAGATTTCGCCATGCGCTCTTCCAAGACGTCGCGATTTCTATTGGATTGGTAGCAGAATTGCTGTTTACGTGGAGTTTCACACCTGTAATCGGTACAACAAAAAATAGTGAAGAATACACGCACATTCTCACTTTCTTTCTTTACGTAAGCAACATCTACCCTATCATTCAAATAAAAATCACGGCGAGCTTTCCGAGTGCATGGCGCAATCTGGTCTTTTAATGCACTGAATGATTGCTGTCTTGTTGCGCTTAAAACAGATTAATTTGTTATTTTTTCTCGAAAAGCAAAAATTTCATAAAATTATTACACTTATTCGGGAAGCTGATCTAAAAAAAATTCAAAAAAGTTACACAAAATTTTCCTCAAACAAAAATTTGGAATCTATAAAAAGCATTTTGGAACCTATAAGAAGCTCTTTTCGATTTGGAAGACGTTCAATGCGGTTTCAAAATTGTTGGCTAGCTTAGAAGAGTGTCCCATTTGATTTGAAAGCTGTCCGATTCTTCGTGAAAATGGCATAAAGTTGAGTTCCCATTTGGACTGTTGTTGGGTGCAAATACCCATTCAAATCGCTTCCACGATATTCGCGTAGAAGTAAAACGCGTGGCGAATCCTGCGGATGCTGATCAGCGTCAACGTCCTTCATTCACCTCAACACACTCACTTGAGACAATGAATCGAAGAAAGACATGGTCGATTTTTATAGTATTTTTGAAACGGGATTTTTTAAGCAAATTCTCTCATTCGCCGCTTTTCAGCCACTACCGTGAACCCGTACCAGCGACAATTCGACGCACCCGCTCAAGCGTCACCCGTACTTGGGAACGGACAAAGCCTGATTCGAACGGCGCTCGTCGATCAAAAAATCAATAGTGAGTGGCTTATATTGATTTATTAGCTTTTCAGCGAGGGAATAGCATGATTAATCATCGCTTGGTGCGCTATCCTTCCCCCGGCCTGCGCAAATATTTATTTTATTGAGTCAAGTGTTAGCAAGCGAGTGAGCGAGCGAGCGAGAACGCGCATGCGCGCTGGTAACCAGTTTTGGTGGGGATTTTGAAAGGTTTTCTCGTTCTGGAAGTGTTTAGGCAACTGGTAGCCATCTTTACCGGACGCTGATGGATTTCTTGAGTCACGAAATTTTTTGAATTATCGAGCCCAAAAAATGTAAAGCACTGCTGCTGGAAAGGTGATCACTTTGCTGCTAATAAAGCTACAGGAAAGTTTAGAGCTCGTATGAACTTACTTACTTTGATACTTTGATGGTCTTTTTGTTGGCTGGAGGTCTTCTCAGCGGGGACCACAACTCTTCCAGACCGCTCGATCTCTGGCTGCTTGCATCCAGTGAGGCAGACTCCGTTCTCTGAAAGATCTTGAGAATGAGTCTACCCATCGCGTTGGCGGTCGTCCCACTGGACCCTCGGGAGCTTATGGTCCCTCGGGAGCCATTCTGTGACACGGAGACTCCGTCTATCGTCCTTCCGTCGAAGAAGGTGTCCGGCCCAACAATATTTGGACTTCTTTATGTACTGCAGCGGGTCTGCTAATTGCGACTTCTCCCGTAGCTCCGAGCTTCGTAGGCCTTCTTGCCATTGCTTACGAAGGCTTGTCCTCAGAAGACATCTCTCCAGTGCACGATGCGTAGTTTGCATCGCTCTGGCGAGGCCAGGTTTCCGTCGCGTAACACATCGCAGGCAGTACAGAAGCCTTGAATATCGAGGCCCTGAGGCCGGGATCCTTGACCTGATCGGTGACTTCGCGAATCGAACTGAATGCCCATGCTGCGCGTCTCCTGCGGGCGATTTCAGGAGCGAGGTCGTTATCCATGTTCAGCTCTCTTCCCAGATAGACGTAGGAGTCGACATGTTGTAGAGCGACTCCATTTAACCTTACGAGGCCCGTGTCACACCACTGGTTGACCATAAATTGTGTTTTGGACATATTCATGTCCAATCCAATCTTCATACCTGCCACATTGAGCTCGCTCAGCATTTCCTCGACTTCTGTCGTGCTGGTGGAGATGAGAACAATATCGTCGGCGAAGCGAAGGTTGCTGATCCGTTTACCGTCGACAAGGTAGCCTTTATCGTCCCAGTTCAAGCTTTCATGGCATCCAGGAGTGCCGCTGTGAATAGCTTGGGAGAAATCGTGTCTCCCTGCCGTACTCCTTTCCCGATAGGAATTTTAAGCTTTCGATCGAACAGCTGGATGGTAGTCGATGTGTTCGAGAAGCATTCGTCGAGAAGTCGGATGTAGGGCGATGGTATACCGTCATGCACAAGAGCGCTCAGAATGGCGTTGATTTCCACAGAGTCGGACGCTTTCCGGTAATCCACGAAGACAAGGACAAGTGGGAGGTGGTATTCGCGGCTCCTCTCGATGAGCTGTGAGACAGTCTGAATATGGTCCATGCAGGAGAAATCCTTGCGAAACCCTGCTTGCTCCACTGGCTGATATTCATCCAAGCAACGCTCCATGCGGTTAAGCAGTATCTTGGTGAAGATCTTGTACACAACCGAGAGAAGACTGATGGGTCGATAGTTGTTGATATCCTCCTGCTGACCTTTTTTGAAGATTAAAACCGTTTTCGACTCCTTCCATGAGTCCGGAATCCTACCAAGTCGAAGGTAGTGGTTGAAGTGCTTGGCAAGAAGTGAGCAGAGGGCACTGCCACCCGCACGAAGGAGGTCAGCAGAAATGCCGTCCGGTCCGGGAGCAGTGCCCGGCTTCATCCTTCTGATGGCATGAGCAACTTCTGATTCCAGAATGGGAGGTACTTCCTCAGCTGGTGGCATCAAGCATTTCGGGACAGTGCTGGAAGAACGAAACAGATCTGTGTAGAATTCTTGAACGATGGCCTCCATCGCTCTTCGAGACGTTTGCGTTGATCCATCCTTATCCACGAGGGCTGACATTATTGCCTTCTGATCGCAGAGATCTCGTTTGCAGCGCTTTATGCTTGAACCTTTCCCAGCGGCTTCTAACAGCTTCAATCTTCCGTAGGCTTGAATGGACTCCTTCACTGCAATTCGACAGGCCTTCGAGATGGTGACTTTTTCCAGATGGGAAGCATTAGGATCCAGTTTAACAGCTCTTCTTTGCTCCAAGAGCTTAATCGCATGTGCGTCGAGTCTTGAAGCAGACGGTGATGTGGCTCCGCAAGAGCTGCTAGCACATTTCAACAGTCCTTTGGAGAGAAGGTCGTAGTCTTCCGATGGATCTTCAAGAAGATTCCAATCATACGACTTTATTGCATATTCCAACTCCTCAGACTTGAATGTGGGGATCCTCACCGGTGCCGGTTTATGAGTGTCACGCTTGAACATCCTCTTTTTGAGAGTCAGCTTCGCACGGACAGGACGGTGATCCGAGCCGGTGTCAAATGAAGGCAGCACGGAGACGTCGAACAGACTCCAGCGTCTGTTTGTAAGAACATGGTCGATCTCCGAACGTGTTTCTCCATTTGGGCTTTCCCAGGTCCATCATCGGCTTGAAGGCTTCTTAAACATAGAATTTCCATGGTAGAGACGGCACGCGGATAGGAAGTCTATCAGGCGCTCTCCGTTTTCGTTCCTTGAGGAAGTTCCATGTGGTCCTAGCCTTCATTCATCGTGATCATTCGTACCGACGATGGCGTTAAAGTCACCAACGACAATTTTGTAGTAGCTCTTCTCGTCGTTGACAGTCCTTTCGAACAGCTTGTAGAATTCCTCCTTTTCTTCATCTGTGGCCGCAGATGTTGGAGCATATCCATTTATGATGGAGATGGTTCCTTGATCTTTGGTTTGCAGACGAAGAACAGCTACTCGCGGACTGATGATCTTGTAAGAGTCTACTAGGTGGTGCACTGTCGAATTGACGAGCAATCCAACTCCGCCAATATTCTTTCTGTCCACCTTTGCTCCGTTAACGAGAAGCTCGTTGGGGTCGGTCCTTCCTATGGTTTCCGTTCTGCCTTTCGTTTCCTGCAGGGCGATAACGTCGTATTTGATGTTGCGGCTTCTGTAAAGCAGTGTCCGAAGATCCTGCTCAGATGCGATCGAACGACAGTTATAAGTGCAGACGAATAGGCAGTTTCTGTGTCGTGGTGGAACGGGGATTTCGGTAGTCGGATTCCAATGACGTCCTGATAGTTTAACTCCGAGATTAGATGGCCCCTCGCCGGAGGTGGATGCAACCGACGTCGTAGAAGTCCACCTCCGGCGCGCGGAGGACTGGGGCGCGGGTTTAGTTGTTTGAGCCATAGCGGTGGTCTGGTTACTCATGTTCCTGGCCAGGGATACAGGAGAGCCGCCCATACACGACAAAGCGTCGCGTACTGCGTGACCGTTTGTGCCGTTAGCCATCACAAAGTGATGTTCACCCCTTCACCGCGATGAGGTGGCACATGAAGGGGAGTACAGGGTATTGTGGTTAATTAGTAACAAGATTGTAACAAGCATTCAGCCCATGCACAGCCAATCGAGTCCGAAATGTAAGGTTTCAGACGGGTGCATGGCGCAATCTTGACCTCTGGCACGTTGCAAAGTCTTCGTTATTCTTTGATTTTATATGAGTCTCGAGCATCTTCTAAAGTCTCTTTAGCAGCAATGTTAGAGCGTTTCAAGAAGTGCCTACATTTTTGATATTTCCTGCATTTTATCGCAATCTGTCGTGTGTTTTTAAGTTCTGAACTTCAGAAGAAACCCAAACAAATCGATAGGGCGACGTAATGGAGAAATTTTGAGACGTTTAGAATAGAAATAGAATCAATCAATCGAGTGTAAAATGTACGATTTCAAACGAGTGCACGGCGTAATGTCTTTCACACATATGTCGGAATATTTCTAGTTTCTTGCGCTTTCATATGAGCTCTAAACTTCAGCAGCTTTACTGGCAGCAAAGTTATCACCTTACAAACCGAGCTCACATTCTTTTGTGATACCCTGTATACTGCACTTGAATTCTGTGGGTTGCAAGGTTTGCGAAGCCAGGTGGTGCCCTGCTGCTGGTAGCGTGTGAGATAGGCATAGAAAATGAAGTGGTCAACGCGCTTTCTGAGCTCGCCAAATATCGACACGATATGCCACGCGGTAGAGATAGTTCGGGCGGTTAGACCACTCCAAATACCTCAAACTCAAACTTGGGTAATTAAACGTTTATTACCAACAAATAAACAACGAACAGAACGGGTTAGAACGTAACGTATCTACATAACAAAATGGGAACAGAACAAGTACACAAATAGGAGGAATGGACCCGAGACACGGAGCAATGGACACTGGGCGAGAGAAGCCACTCGAGCGAGCGGCAGCGCGATCGCACGCGGTTAGGGACATTTCCCAGATGACCAAGTCACGACCATGAGATCCACATACAAGCACCATCAAGAAAATAGAGGGGGCCGGGGGAAAGGGCTCCCACAAACCACGCGCGCTACGCGACTCTATGGAACCAAATCATGACCGCGGGAGGAAACGATGGCACGACGAAAGCGAAATGGGCCCAGCGCCACAGTCCCGGAGCCCTTCGGCCAAGTCAATCGACGACCTCCCACGCGCAATAGTGCTGGAGAAAAATGGTGACATTTCACCCGGGCTCAGTTGCTCTCTAAGGCGGGAACGGGGCAGATACTCATGACAAAAGATTACGCGCTAGACAGAGAGTGCAGAGAAACCCGGTCGATTAAGGCGCCGAAACCGTGATCACGCGAAATCAAGACGATTTGTCGTCGGAAAACTACTTGCAGCTTTCCATCGGAACTCACTGTAGCACAATGCTTCTAAATACCGTAACCTATCGTAATCCATAAGCCACCGCTCTAGTCAGTTTAGCTACCTGTGTGCGTCCATACGGCGCTGATTATGCCGGCTTCCAGTTGCCGCCGAGACCGGACACGGGGCGGTTGTTTCTGTTGGCGTTAGGGATTTCCATCCAGCTGTGCGCGTGTTGTTTAGCGGTCGACCCGGCGTTCTACGACTGCTTCTACGGGATCGCGAACACGCAGCAGCAGGTGGTGGAGCGATGCTACAAGGACATCGGATGCTGTCAGTACGGGTGCTGTAGTAACGATGCGTGGTGAGTTGCGAAGTGGCTGCTTCACGGAGAGCTTTAACGATTTAACACAAACAGTAGAGTAAAATAGCCTTCTGGTGGTAAGTGCCTTATAGCTGGCACCTCTAATCGATGCGGTCTGATTGGCTGACGCCGAGTTCCTATAATGCCTCCCAGTGCTGCCCGCATTCCCGACAAATGTCTGATTCATCCTGATCTATGTTTTTCTACTGTTCCATGATGTCTGTGACGTCTACTTAAGGCCTTTGTATTGCTTTTGAATACGAATGTCTCGTGCCTTTTTTGAGGAATAGAGAACCTCCGAAGAGTAACCGTGTTTTCAGGCACACCAAGTATGGCTGGGCAGTGGCGCTGATAGTGATCTTCTGCATACTGGTCATCATAGCGTTCGCCATCTGGCTGGCCGTGTGGCTGATCAATCGAGCCAAGGATAAGCGTCAGAAGCGAGAGTTGATGTACGAGCAGACCTCCGTTACTTCGGTAGGACATCAGAGTTCTCCCTTTAGCGGCTCAACGGCAGGAGTAGCCGCTTTAGTGTGTGTGTGTGTGTGGGGGGGGGGGTGCATCGGTCAGTTCGATTCCGCTCTCGAATATATTGGCTTCATTGTCTCATCAGAGAGACAACGAAAGGTTACTTGAATTCCTATGAACTGGAGGTGTGGTTAGTCCGTCCACTGCCTTAGAGTAGACGATACGAGGTCGAAATATTAGGTCGTTGCATATGAATTGGTCGATTTTGACCGAAAACTTTGACAGATCATAACTTTGCTTGGAAGCAATCTTGATTGAAATCTTAATAATAGATCTTAATTGAAATAAGCACCATTACAATTAGTACACTTTTCGCAATGCCACAATAGCTTAGACATTCTATTAGGTTGTAACGAATTAAATGGCACTGGCTCGCGCCATTTTTTGGCGCGTCTTTACACGTTTGATCAAAACAAACCGTAACATGTGGCATATCATTTAAAAGCGCAAACTTTGCTCTAGCGGCGAGTACCAAATTTTCTATGTAAAAGTGGGAAAACTTTAGAGTTTTATTGACTTTTTGCAGATTGACAAAAGGGTAATCCGAGGCATTTACTTGTATGAATTCAAGCTGGACACTACAGCTAAGGAGGCGGACGAGAAGATCAACGCCGCATTCGGTCAAGGAAGTTCCACAATTCGGACGGCGTATCGTTGGTATCAGAAGTTCCGGAATGGAGATGAGAGCTTGGAAGAACATGAAGGTCGTGGGAGGCATAGTGATGTTGATGAGGACAAGCTGAGAGATGTGGTAGAGGAGGATCCACACAAAGGTACCAGGGAGATAGCGAAGGTTCTTGGCGTCAGTCACAACACAGCTGCCCGGCATCTGAAGGAAATTGGAAAGACCAAAAAGCTGGAAAGATGGGTGCCTCACGAGCTGTCTGAGGAGCAAAGAAACCGACGATATGAGATCTCGTCCGCACTGCTTCAACGGAACGAAACGGGCCCATTCCTTGATCGCATCGTAACCTGTGACGAGAAATGGATAATGTACGACATCAGGCGACGATCGGCACAGTGGGTGGACAGCGATGAGAGCTCCAAGGTTTTTGCGAAGCCGGAATTGCACCAAAGATAGTAATGGTGACAGTATGGTGGTGTTCGCCGGGAATTATTCACCACAGCTTCCTCCCTCCAGGTGAATCCATCACGGCAGAGGAGTACTGCATTGAAATTGAAGAAATGATGAAAAAGTTGAAGGACATCCGGCCGGCCTTGGTAAACCGAAGGCGAGTTCTCCTTCTGCACGACAATGCTCGCCCCCATGTAGCACGAATGACGTCGCAGAAATTGAATGAGCTGAGCATTTGAACTCTACCACATCCTCCGTTTTCTCCCGACCTCTCCCCAACAGACAACCATTTCTTCAAGCATCTTGGCGACTTCTTGGTAGGGAAAATATTCGAATACCAACAGGATGCCGAAAGTGCCTTCGAAGATTTCGTCAATTCCAGAACTTCTGATTTTTATGCTACTGGGATAAAAAAGCTTGTGTCACGTTGGCAAAGATGTGTAGAATCAGAATGTTTTATTTTGATTAATAAACTTGCCTACAAGCCGAGATATTAACTGTTTAAATTTACAGTGGTTCAGTGCCATTTATTTCGTTACAACCTAATATCTTTGTGAAAATTAGAACTACGAGAATTAATAAAAACATAAGCAGTCGACGTCATCTTGGTCGCCGAATTTTTGCCCTTCCATCCCGATCTAAATGCTTGGAAAAGTGATGATCTGTAGGGGACAGATCTGGCGAATATGCTGGATGTGGCAGAGTTTCGTACAACAATTCATCCAGTTTCTGGACGACAATTTTTGGAACATGTGGACGCGGGTTGTCATGCAGTAAAATTTGGCCTCTTCGATTGACCAAAGCCGGCTGTGTTTCAATCAACTTCTGGTGCGTCAGCTGAATTTTATCACAAAACTTATCGGCTGTGATAGTCCCTCCAGTCTCCAAGAACTTGGAATGGACTACACCAGCCATTGCCTACCATACGGTCACCATGGTCTTCTTTGTATGGAGACTCGGTTTCGGCATCCCCTTGGGACTCTCATTCTTGTCCGGCCATTGTGCAGAGCGACGACGATTGTCATAAAGGATCCATTTCCGCCGCAAGTCACTATCCTGTCCAAAAAAGGCTCCCTTAGATTCCGCAGCCTTAGCACAGGTGTCATGGCGCTTCAGCATTGGTCAGTTCGTGCGGGATCTTTATCCAATTTCTTCACTTTTCCGATCGCATTTAACTGGGGAAAGGTTTCGACCTCCCATGGAACTTCAAGTTGAGACCAGGATCATTAGAAAGATCTCGGAATGCTGATTACGAGTATGGGTGTCAAAATTGCAAAATGAAACTCCTGAGCGAGTTATGGTCTGCCGAAATCGGGGGCCTTACTACAGGCTGGCTGTGCGACGCCCAGGGCGCGAGAGTGGTGAGTCATCGGAACTCTGTAAGAAGGGCCAGCCAGCCGCGGCGGTGGCGCAGGGGTAGTGTTCACGCTCGTCGGGTGTGACGTCGTAGGTTCGGTTCGCGTTGGTGCCGGTTTTTTGCAAATCGTAATTTATCTTCGAAATGACCTTTTGTTCTGAATTATGACACGTGTCTGATTAAATAGCCGGGAAACTATCATACACGTTTGTAAAAATGCTTGAAGGCAACTGCTATGGTGACATTTTTATTTACTCTGGCACCCGAAATTCAGCGAAAAGAATGGACACCACCTTTGCTTGTGAAAATAACATAGTGAGTGAAGAAAAAGCAGTAGATCAACTACACTCTGGGCTTCCACATCACACATTCTACTTACCTTTTTGCGTTTTTTTTTTTTGCTTTGTTCCATGAATGCCAAGGTTGTTAGAAGCACCTCTAGTTATTCAATATGTGACTTGGACTCTATTTCTGAAAAATAGTAAATAAAAATGTCACCATAGCAGTTGCCTTCAAGCATTTTTACAAACGTCACGTCGAGTGCCTGCTCGCGTGCGGCGGCGTTCTCTGCGACTCTTCCTATTAAGTCATCTGCCGCTATTTTTGCGACTACTACTCAGCTGTACTGTGATATTCTTCCCGTGGTCGATTCTCTGTTCAACCCATTGTGACCAGTCGGCTGGGGCGTGGAGTCTCAGGATCTGCTACTACATTCATCGGAAGGATCAATACGTATCGTTCGTCTGCCGGCACCCTTGTGGCGGGGGTTATTTGATAATTGATTAGTTGATCTCTCACGCCACCCTATCAGGTCAGGCTATTTTCCCTCGGTCGATCACTACATCACGATTTTTTTTTCGAGTGAAACATGGATACTCCCCTCTCCAGTGCCGTGGGACAACACGTGCGTGCTAAGAGGAACAGGACCGCGACTCCTGAGGATGACGCAGATCATACTCTTCAATCGGCTGTCAACCTCTTGGTCAACGACGATCAGCTACCGCACCATCTCAAAGCAGTTCTGGGGCACGTGTTGGATAAATTAACTAAACTGGATGTGCTGGTCGAGCGCAATCGTGAGTTGGAGATTCAACTTAAGGCAGAAATTGCCGAAAAGAATCGGTTGCTCGATGAAATCCGTATTTTGAAGAATAGCCGTGTCAATGATAGTCGCCCTTCCTCTCCCCACATTGTTGAAAGAAATGCTGTTCAGGAAGAATTCCATTGCTGTGAAGAAAAGGAAAGATTAAGATCGATTGTAATAGCCGGTGTTGACGAGTGCAATGATCTAGTTGTTTCAAATCGCATTGCATACGATTTTAACTGCATCAAACATATTCTTTCATTTCTATCGATTGAATGTGCTCCTGTTACCTTTTACAGAATGGGAAGACCTAAGCATGTTGGTTCTCGACGTCTTCTCAAAGTTGTCCTACCCAATACTTTTTTTAGGAATGAGGTTTTGTCAAGAGCACCTAGACTTAAGCAGTTTCCGGTGAGTGGCGTTTACATTCGCCCATCGCTTCCAAAGACTGAACTAGCTCGCCTCAGGACCCTTCGTTCTCAGAAGTTGTCTTCTTCTTCAAATGGTATGCAAGTTTCAAGTGCTACCCCTTCTAATGTTGTGACCAGCACTCATGTTCCTTCTGCCAACAATGCTAGCCCGATTGTTTCTGCAACAAATGTTAACACCAACTCGGGAAACAACTAGGGACTCTTTGGTGCTCGATAACTAGGAATAAGGTCATTTCTTGTCTTTCTACGAACATTCGGTCTCTTCAGAAAAACGTCCAATCATTGGTTTATTTTTTGTCCAGGAATGACTGTGATGTGGTTGCGATTGTTGAAACGTGGTTAAACTCTAAAACTTCTTCCGAAGTATTATTGGGTGAAGTTTGTTCGACATACGAGGTATTTAGATGCGACAGATCCAGAAAAAAAGGTGGTGGTGTCGCTATCTTAGTCAAATCAGTCTTAAATCCCTCGCTGGTTTATTGTGAAACCGTTACAGAAGGTTACGAAATCGCCTGCTGCGATATTATAGCAAAACCTTCTCCCTATCGCTTGATAGTAGTCTACAGATCGCCACGATGTAGCGCTGAGAAAAGTGATCAATTGTTCAAGTGCATAAGTGATATCACCACGTGTAGACACCCTTGTGTGTTGATGGGGGATTTTAACTTCCCCGGAATAAAGTGGTCTGGTACTCCTCTACCTTACTGTGCTCAGTCTAAGCAGTTTCTGGATATGCTTGCAAATCATTATTACCGTAATTTTGTTCACAATCACACAAGAGGAAAAAGTATTCTTGATTTAGTGCTTTGTAATGAAAATGGAGCTATAAAAAATGTAAAGGTAGGGGATCCTCTGGGAACTAGTGATCATGTTGGTATTACGTTCTGCCTAAAGACTTACATGGAGATTAGCCCCTTTGTCCTCAAAAAAGACTTCAGAAACGTTAACTACTCTCTAGTCGGAGACTACTTAGACAGTATTGATTGGCTAGGTTCCTTTCAAAGTTGTGTGAGTGTGAATGAAATGTACGAGCTGTTCATCTTTGTCTTGAGGCACAGTATTGAACTTTTTGTTCCGTGGAAGAAAGTTCCCACCATTATGAAAAACTTACCTGTTCACTTACATTCGGCATTCGTTAAAAAGTCGCAGGCATACAAAATAGCCGTGCGCTCAAATCGTGCTGATGATTGGTGCGCTTACAGGAAATTGGTGGAGAAATTCGAAAAGAGCTTAACCAAATATAACTGTTCAGTAGAGAAGAAGTTAGTTAGCGCACATAGGAAATCTCTTCTTTATAAGTACATTAATTGCAGAATCAGGGCAAGAGCTAAGATCGATGCGCTTAAGAAAGACGACGGATCGTTAGCAATAACGGATTACGAAAAGGCTGAAGTTCTTGCAAATGAATTTGGAAGGATATATGCAAAACAGGATCTCCCAATTCCTTGCGGGGAAAACGTTCGCAGTTTCGATGTCATGCAAGATTCAGTTTGGTTTCATAGAGACGAGATACTTAATCTCCTGCTCAAATGGCCGTCCAGCTTCTCGGTGACACCAGACGATGTTCCCTTTAGTTTTGTAAAGAAAATTGCTTCACATCTGGCCACTCCCCTAGAGTTTATTTTTAATAAGAGTTTTTTCCTTGCCGAAGTTCCGTTGAAATGGAAACATTCACTTGTAACTCCCTTGCCCAAAAAGGCGCCTTTTAATGTGGCTAGTAACTATAGAGCAATTAGTATTACTTCTATTTTTTGCCGACTTTTCGAAAAGATTTTAAAGAAGAGAATTGTGAGGCATCTGGATAAATTTCACATTATTCCTGAATGTCAACATGGATTTAGAAAAGGAAAATCCACCGTTAGTCAGATGCTTGAAACTTTGAATGATTGGACTTCAGCTCTAGACAATAAATACTCAGTGGATGCGGTCTACTTCGATTTCACAAAAGCCTTCGATAAGGTTTCTCATAATTTGCTTATCAAAAAACTTGACATAGTTGGAATTCACCCTAGAATTGTAGCTTGGATAAAGGCTTTTTTGAGCGATCGCACGTTCCAAGTACGAGTCAAGGATTCTCTTTCTAACATTAAACCTATATTCAGCGGTGTACCGCAAGGGGGTGTTTTATCCCCCATTCTCTTTAATATTTACACTTTCGATTTGCCCGCAAAGGTTGGTAGTGATGTCGTTTGTAAAATGTTTGCTGATGATGTAAAAGTATACAAAACAGTCGATTGTAATTTAGATGTAATGGCGATTCAACAAGCGGTTGATAATGTATATTCTTGGTCTCAACAATGGGGTTTACCAATCTCACTTGAAAAGACTAAAGTCCTTCACTTGGGTTCCAACAACTCTGAAGCGGATTACATGATAGGAAACCGTATTCTGACGAAAGCTGCTGAGTTGAAGGACCTCGGATTTCTAATAAATCATAGGCTTTCTTTTGATATGCATTGTGAAAGTATTGCCTCAAAAGCAGAGCAAAGAGTGTTCCTACTCTTTAAGGCGCTGCGCAGCAGAGATCCTTGCGTATTGTTAAATGCTTATAAAATGTACGTTAGGCCTATTGTCGAGTATGGAACTTGCATATTTTATCCACACAAAAAGAATATAATACAAAGGTTAGAACAAGTTCAAAATAACTTTACAAGGAAGCTCTTAATTAGAGCTCTAGGTTTCACATACAAGAGCATTCCACGTGGTGCCATCAGAAACAAGATTCTCAACCTTGAACCTTTACTGAGAAGGAGGGTAAAAAATGATTATATAATGGTCCACAAGATTTTGCATGGGAACATTGGGCTGAAGCGTCCGGAATTCTTTGGTCTGGCGTCATCTAATACTAGAGGTGGGTCTTACAAACTTCACGTAAAAACGTCAAAAACGTCTCAACGTCGCAACTTCTTCACAGTTCGTGCAGGCCTGGAGTACGCTAGGTTGAACAAAAGAATTCATTTTCCTGACAATCTCAATAGTTTTAAAAAAGTTCTCGATAAACACTTGAAGTGATTCCGTAGTAGTTCCTGAGTTAGTGTTGTAGCAATGCTCTCTGTTTCTTTTCTTTTTTTTTTTGTAGGTACGTTCTCTTCAATTGTGTTGTTTTGTATTCCGTTTTGTTTGCTGTTACGTATAGGATCACCGGTACTTCTCGATTCTTTTATTACCTCACATGCGCTATGTGCATGTAATAAAGTTGAAAGTTGAAAACGTGTATGGTAGATTTCCCGGCTATTTAATCAGACACGTGTCGTAATCCAGAACAAAAGGTAATCTTGAAGATAAATTCTGATTTGCAAGAAAACCACCAGCAACGGGAACCGAACCAATGGCGTCGCACCCGACGAGCGTAAGTACTACCCCTGCGCCACCGCCGCAGTTGGCCGCCCCTTCTTACGAAGGCTCTATGACTCACCACTCTCGCGCCCGGTGTGTCACACAGCCAGCCTGTGGTGAGGCCCCCGATTTCGGCAGGCCATAACTCGCTCAGGAGTTTCATTTTGCAATTGTGACACCCATATTCGTAATCAGCATTCCGAGCTCTTTCTAATGATCCTGGTCTCAACTTGAAGTTCCATGGGAGGTCGAAACCCTTCCCTAGTAAGTGGCGACCGATAGTGCTGCCTGCCATCAACGCCGAAATGCTGTGCTAGCTCCCTCACAGTTTGACGCGGATCCGCTTCCACCATGGCTTTGAATTGGTCGTCGTTGAGGAGTGAATGCGGCATAATGAGGTTTCTGAGGCTGTCTATATAGTGTAGGATTCTATGGAGGACTACCTCAGCCGTCATCTTCGAGACATTCGTCTCCAAGGCGCAGATTCATGAATGCGGCCGGCGGTAACTCCTACCCCGATTTACCTCGACGGTCTCTTACCGGCCAATTAGCGTGAACTTACCTCTGTTTCTGATTAATGACTGTCAAAGCAAGGGTTTTGCTCTTCGGGTATTGATTTGGTAGGTGATTTGGCAACGGGCCAGAGTTGTTGCGCTGGGTCAGAAATTAGCAACGGAGCAAAACCCTTGCTATGGAGTGTTCCCCGACTTGGTAGCATTTCCCTCGAAACTTACCTCTGGTTTTCCCCGCCGCGCGTTCATGAATCGCCCGTAAGTGGGGAGTGGCGGTAGGTTTTGCACTCACCTGCCGTTAAGTTGTTCATGAAATCCGAGCCCAGATCGAAACCTTTCGAACCAGTGGCGAATAGTGCGTTCCTTGGTGAAATACTCCCCAAATGCAGCGTTGATGTTACGAGCTGCGGTGGCGG
Organism: Heligmosomoides polygyrus bakeri; assembly: GCA_947359475.1. Lineage (NCBI taxonomy): Eukaryota > Metazoa > Nematoda > Chromadorea > Rhabditida > Heligmosomidae > Heligmosomoides > Heligmosomoides polygyrus. The sequence goes on from OX375866.1 coordinate 12,882,581, forward strand.
CATTGTGTCCACTTTTCCATTCATATAAGTAGAGCACCGGACCAGTAGACCAGTAAAGTATCACGTTGATTCATACTATAAAAACGACGTGACAAACTCGGCAAGAGGCAACTGTATATATAATATAAATAAATATAAAAAAGCTATAGAAAAACTTTGGGCCTGTTCATACTTCGCGACAAGAGCGACAAGAGCGACAAAAGCGACAAGAGCGACTGGGGCGACGGATGTAGTGTGGTGTACGTAAATAATTGCGTACTCCACACTCTGTCCGCTACGAATGAAGTGTGAAATGCGTAATTATTTACGTACACCACACTACGTCCGTCGCTCCAGTCACTCTTGTCGCTATTGTCGCTATTGTCGCGTTTGTCGCTCTTGTCGCTCTTCTCGCGAAGTAGGAACAGGCCCTTTCAGAAGCTGTATATAGTACATGAAACGGGAACATTCCGCGAAAAAACGGACAGAAATTGAGGTAGGAAAGTCGGCTATTTCATATGCAACGACCTAATAGATTACATGGCGCGTTCCCGTTCCTTATTCGTTTGTTTTTGCTCCAGCCTACCAGTTCTGCTAGTGGAAGGCACCCGTAACGTTTGGCAGAAAGCGATGCAGAAAGTCCGTGTTTTGGGGGCCATGAAGGCGAGGGTTTCATCTCCATCACGTGCAGGATGAGTACGTTTTTTACCGAAGGCGCGCTCAGTCCTACATGTCATTCTAGGTGTCGGTGTGAGTTTCAGTATCCCCACGATACCCTAAAAGTTGAGTGCATGGCGCACTCTTGGAAGGAGAACACCGACTGACTTTGTGCATTATGTCTGAGGCTGTCTATATTGCGTAGGATTCTATGGAGGACTGACGCGGCGTTAGCTAGTACGCGCCACGCGTTCTACTTTGCCACGATTTCTGAAGACACTTGGAATACTTACCTACCCTCTGCGTAGAATATAGGAGTCACCGTACGATCTGTGACCCTGGCATGTCTATGTAGTACTGGTATATTGGGGTAGGAGGCCAGAGGCGTGTGCCTAGCCTGGGTGCGGATTCGAACTCGAAATAGATTTGTTCGCCCCAGAGTGCACTCCCCATCTACTGCGCCGTCTACGTTCTATCCATCTCAAGTTTCATTGTGCACATTTCCCTTAATTATAGCCGACGCCTCAACCGACACGCTTCTCCGAGCCGCCACCAGTGGAGCAGTATAGCTTCGAGCCACCGTATGCAGCCGGCTATCGTTACTGACCCCCTGTGCAAGGACTTTCTGTTGTGTAACCTATCGACTATTGGCTCCACTGATTATGTGTATATAAAGAGTGCTACTAATAAAGGATCAACCGCTTAACTGTTGTGTTTGTCCCGACAATTTCCGATTGTCGGAGGCTGGTTGTCCACTTGCAGCTGCCGGGTTGTCATGGTGACTGTTGACAACCGGCAGCCAGAGCAGCGGCGAAGGTTTGCTGCTAGGGCGCCATTGGGTTACATTCCCATTAGCATCATCTCTCGTTAATTTCAATGTTATTTTAGTACAATTAATGTAATTAACGATCCTTTTCTAAATTTTAGCTTGAATACAGTCGTTGGTATGGTTGAAAAATCTGTTTCGGGTTGCATTTTTAACTACCTCTCCGCGTTCATTTAGTGTTATCTTTATCGACCTCTCCAATTGAGGGCTTATGGTTAGATTGGTTCGTTGATGAATGGTGGCTGAGAATTAGCTCCGTGGATCTGTCGTGGCCTAAGCCGCAATTCTTTCAAGGACACGCAGTGCTCGGAGCCTGCGGGTCCCGTAGCGGTAAACGCGCCGCGGGAGCTAAGCGACACACTCTGACCACCTTTCCGTTCAAACGTGGGTCGTTGCTACCCGCTTGACAGCAGTATCGCTCATGTTACTAAGGCCTATGTTATACTTCGGCGACGCGTCGGCCGACGTCGGCGACGCTGTGCTTTGCGGGCAGCTATGCACTGCGTGGCAGCCCGCCCAACACAGCGTCGCCGACGACGTCGCCGAGAGCTCCGCAGGGGGTGTTATACTTCCGCCGCCGACGTCGGCGGCGGTACCGACGACGCCGGCGTCGCCGACGTCGTCCGTGGGTCGGTCGCCGCGCTGTGCACGGCGACGGGCCGTCGCCGGCCTCATTCAAGGCTGGGAGAAAATGCGCTCAGAGGGAGTACTTTGTTTGTGGGTGGGTTCTTCGTTCCCGGCACTGTCAACATCCTCGGCGGACCTCGAATTACGAAATCGAAAGTGCAAAAACGCCAATCTTGCGGCATCCAGCCAATAGTGTGAAAAAACCAACGGTCGCGTCAGACTCCTAAGTGGTCCAGTACCATTTGGATTGGGTTAGTCTAGAAGAAATAGAGTTCGCTTCAAAATATAGTTCATGCCTACTTTGAATCGACATGAGTTTCATAACCGCACATCAAGAAGGCGCCTCGTTTGCTTACTTTCTCTCAATGTCGGCCATCATTTTGACGATGTTTAGCACCTATCGCGCCGTAATCATCTTGGCTCTTCATCAGTTGATACTTAAATAGGTTACATATTCGCGCTCACAATCCGATGCTAAAAATGCGCTCCGATGCTCTCCTGTCAACGACGTCCCCGACGCCGCCACAGAATCTGTTGACGACGTCGCCGACGTCGACCACGCGTCTGTGGCGACGTCGGCGGCGTCTGTGGCGACGTCGGCGACGTCGCTGGTGACGTCAGCGTCGGCCGACGTCAGTGACGGGCCGTCGCTGACGTGTCGCAGCGTCGGCGACGCGTCGCCGAAGTATAACATAGGCCTAAGCCCGTTTATACTTCCATCGCCGCGCGAAGCGATGCCATAGATAGAAGCCAAATTGATTGATCGCGTCGCTCAGCGTCGACGCCACCCGGCCGGAGTGAATTGCGTGAATCCGCGACCAATCGCGCAGCTCAGCATCGGATCGCTTCGCTGTGGAAATTGGTGCTACTCGATTGATCGTGGTGAGATGGGACACGCTGCTGCTGTTCCAGTTGTCCTTTGCAGTGGCCTGGAAATGTATGCATAATCATGTTTGTGCAAGTCCGCAATATTGCGTAATCGCGGGACTGCATTGTCGGCTGTTCGGAGTGCTCATCGTCGTTCGAATCGCGTCGCGCTGCGACGAAGTATAAACGGGGCCTTAGCCCCCCCCCCTCCGACGCCGAGCGATACGACGACATGTAAAGTGGCCACATTGATCGATCGCATCGCCCAATCAATATGGACACCATACGTGACGTCGCGCCGCTCGGCGTCGAAGTATAAACGGGCCTTACGGTTGATCGTCAATACCAGCACTGGCCTGGAAACTGCCATCGCGCATCGTTGAGATGTCGACCAGGGCTACACCGCTGGAGCCGCAAGAAGACGAGGCCTCCCTATTCTCTTGTGAACATAAGGTTGACTACTGTGGTGGAACTCAGCATCAACGTATACTCGTAAGGCTTTTTCTGCATTCTGGTCAGCGCTGGGCATGCAACTCGGGATAATTAAGCTCCATCCTCATTGTCATGGGAGGTAACCGTAGTTCAGTGGGGCCTGAATTACTTCCGTAGAGGCCATCACCACAGAACAGTGCACAGGTGAGGTCCCGGCTACCGAAGTGCCACAACAGGAGGTGCCGCAACTCTTTCCACCAGTGCAGCAGACACATTCTTGGCGCGAGCTATCCAATAGTAAACTCCAATTCCTCTCGTCTTGAGACATCGATATTCTCGTAATACATATTTCTGTGCGTTCTAATGCTGTGCGAGGTCTTAGTTAAAATTTTGATTATTAGCCAGACGTTTCGACCTTGTCTTCGCGTTCGGGGACTAAAGCCCTCCGCACACTTTTGCGGCAACGCGGCAGCCCTATCTTTAAGCATGGGGCAGAGACGCAGAGTCGCCGCGCGAGGCAAAACTAGCCTAACTAGCGGCAGTAATCCTTCAAGGCATTGTTGCCGCATTGCCGCGTTGGTGATTGAGCGAGCGGGAGGAGTGCTGCGTGAACTCTAGCACGCGGCAGTGGAAGCCGCGTACGCGGCTGTTCTGACCTCTGCCGCGTACGCGGCTGCCGCAAAAGTGTGCGGAGGGCTTAAGGCCGGGGGTATACTTCCATCGCTGCGATGCCAGCGGTCGGCATGCGCGATGACTTCCCGCGCCCATCGCGGGCATGGCATACTTTTTCGCGCCGCGCGCGGTGTTTAGCGTTGGTTCTGGACGGACCGCCGTCGCGCTCCATCGCAGAGCGGTGAGCGATGCGACGAGCACTGAGATGTCCAAATTCTTTCGCGTCGCTCTGCAAAACTCATCGGGAAGTATGCACGAGGCCTAAGAGAGGCTCGAGGCGTTAGTCAACATTCCTGGCGCCAAGCTCAAAAAGAATCTTGTAAGGAATCGGAATAGTAGTTTTTGTGGTTGGCGCCACGAATGTCGACTAACGCCTCGAGCAGCCTTCGGCCCAGGTTATACTTCGGCGACGTCGTCGCAGTGCGTAGCAGCCCGCGCTACACTGCGCCGACGTCGCTCACAACAGCGTCGCTGAAGTATAACATAGGCCTTTAGGTCTCTGAAGGTGACGACAAGGTCGTAACGTCAGACCAATAGTAAAAATCCCATCTAACTTCGTTGCCCACGTTGGCGGAAGAGCACACAGAAATATATACTATCTTATGGAATTTTAGTTTTCTCTTAGCATTTTTGAAGCGAGTCGCTTATCAGTAAGAAGCATTGTGCGACGATTTTGCACGCCTAATACTTTTCTAATAGGTTTGTATTAGTCTTTTGCTAACCATCCTTTCGGCCGTTATTGATTTATGAACTGACGAGTGTTCCTGCTTTTCTAGCCATCTTGCGCTATGCTTAACTTGGCCGTTCCATTGTGTTGAGATAACACGATGCTCTAGCGTTCAGAGATGTATGCAGCTTCCACGAAGCAGGCCGGAAATCTTTCGCAGTCGGCTTTGGTGAGCAGAAATGTTTTTACACATTGTGGGCGTGCTTCCTATTTGGATGCCTGGGGAATAAGAAGAGGGGAGGGGCACCAGTTAATCATAGCATTGACTGCATACATCTGCTGCTCTGGGCTGGAAAGGAAGAGAAAATTTTGAAATTTTAGAGCTACCTGCAGTCACTGGAGAGCGCCACCAAAGCTCTTCGTCAAAACCAACATGCTACGGAGAAGAGGTAAGTTCAGAGCAAAACCTCTTTGTTTGCTATATGCCATTGCAACTCGAGTCGACGCTTTTAAGGAGCGAGACTCCGCGTTAGTGCACCATTTCAAAATCTTCTTCTGGGTTCTCGACGCCACTCGAAGCGCGAGGTCTTCTAATGCACTATTTCTTTCCGTATCATTGAAATTTATTTATTAGGTTGTAACGAAATAAATGGCACTGAACCACTGTAAATTTAAACAGCTAATATCTCGGCATGTAGGCAAGTTTATTAATCGAAATAAAAACCTTCTGATTCTACACATCCTTGCCAACGTGACACAAGCTTTCTTATCCCAGTAGCATAAAAATCAGAAGTTTTGGAATTGACGAAATCTTCGAAGGCACTTTCGGCATCCTGTTGGTATTTGAATATTTTCCCTACCAAGAAGTCGCCAAGATGCTTGAAGAAATGGTAGTCTGTTGGGGAGAGGTCGGGAGAAAACGGAGGATGTGGTAGAGTTTCAATGCTCAGCTCATTCAATTTCTGCATCGTCATTCGTGCTACGTGGGGGCGAGCATTGTCGTGCAGAAGGAGACCTCGCCTTCGGTTTACCAAGGCCGGCCGGATATCCTTCAACTTTTTCATCATTTCTTCAATTTCAATGCAGTGCTTCTCTGCCGTGATGGATTCACCGGGAGGGAGGAAGCTGTGGTGAGAAATTCCCAGCGAACACCACCATACTGTCACCATTACTTTCTTTTGGTGCAACTCCGGCTTCGCAAAAACCTTGGGGCTCTCATCGCTGTCCACCCACTGTGCCGATCGTCGCCTGTTGTCGTACATTATCCATTTCTCGTCACAGGTTACGATGCGATCAAGGAATGGGTCCGTTTCGTTCCGTAGAAGCAGTGCGGACGAGATCTCATATCGTCGGTTTCTTTGCTCCTCAGACAGCTCGTGAGGCACCCATCTTTCCAGCTTTTTGGTCTTTCCAATTTCCTTCAGATGCCGGGCAGCTGTGTTGTGACTGACGCCAAGAACCTTCGCTATCTCCCTGGTACCTTTGTGTGGATCCTCCTCTACCACATCTCTCAGCTTGTCCTCATCAACATCACTATGCCTCCCACGACCTTCATGTTCTTCCAAGCTCTCATCTCCATTGCGGAACTTCTGATACCAACGACACGCCGTCCGAATTGTGGAACATCCTTGACCGAATGCGGCGTTGATCTTCTCGTCCGCCTCCTTAGCTGTAGTGCCCAGCTTGAATTCATACAAGTAAATGCCTTGGATTACCCTTTTGTCCATCTGCAAAAAAGTCAATAAAACTCTAAAGTTTTCCCACCTTTACATAGAAAATTTGGTACTCACCGGTAGAGCAAAGTTTGCGCTTCTAAATGATATGCCACATGTTACGGTTTGTTCTTGATCAAACGCGTAAAGACGCGCCAAAAAATGGCGCGAGCCAGTGCCATTTAATTTGTTACAACCTAATAGTATTCGAGTACATAGGTTCTTCACTATGTAGGCCACACCTGTTTTCTTTGTTTATTGTGTGACAAGGCGGAAAGCGACTCGGAGGGGGTCACCATATGAGACCGAAAACAGTATTCTGCTGCTGTTAAGCGGTTTTTCGGTAGTAAGTTCTATCATTACCAGCCGGTAAGTGCTTGATGAATCCGAGCCCTGGTGGGTAAGACATGTGACTATCACGACCTAGTTATAATTCTCCCTTTTCGGACCCTTATCCTGGGTTTACTCGTTGACGAATCCGGTCGCTGTGTAGGATTCTCCGTAGATCACGCTCCAGAGCTCTGACATGTGTGTTCGTTTGAAGTGAAGCATTTGACATTGAAGAAGTGGGACGTCGGGTTCGATCCACGAATCATCTCGACTGTCCAGCGAACGCGGATCGCTGTCGACAATGATCTCGGAGCTCAGACAGAAGCAGGCTCGGAGAGAGTCCATCATTGACGAGTCCGACGACGATAAAAGGTACTGTTGCATTGCATTATCTTGTTCCGAAGTGGTAGTCTACGGGTAAATTCAAATTAAATTAATTAGTAATTTAAGTAAAGTTAAGTAAAAAAAGAATATTAGTCAAATTAAATAGTAAATTAAGTAAATTCGAATCCAATTACACTAAACAGTAAACTTGGTAAAATGAAATAAAATAAAAATATCAGTAAAATTAAGTTAAATAGTAAATTAAATAAAATTAAACTAAATAAAAAATAATAGCACAACTAAATCAAGTAGTAAATTAAGTGAATTCAAATACAAATCAAATTAAATAGTAAGTTAAGTTAGATGAAATCGAATACAAGTAGTAAGTAGTCAAATTAAATAAAATTAAACAGTAAATTAAATAAATTCAAATTCAAATCTTTATCTCGTTTAATTTTAATTAATTTACTCTTTAATATTTAAAATTTCATCGACCATCGACTTGCTCGAGCGGGCGTCAGCAGTGTCTTCATTATTCCCTGTCGCGTGCCAGAGTGTTCCAATTGATCCTCCTCGCTCAAGGGACACGAAGAGTGTCATATCATTCGTTCAGGGCTTTCACGAAGGAGTCCGACCAACGCGTTGGTAGGCGTCCTAGTGTTCTCTTGATATCCCACGGAATCCACTCGGTGCCGGCTTCCCTCCAGCGGATGTTCACGAAGTGCATTACGTGGCCGGCCCACCTAATTTTCGACGACTTGGCCCTGCCACAGCGTCTCTGATCTTCGAACGTCGACGAAGGCTAAAAAATATAGGTAAAATTAAATGAAATGGTAAATCAAGTAAAATTAAACTAAATCAAATTAACCGCTAAATTAAAAAATTGAAATTTAAGTGTAATCCAATTCAAATTAAATCAAATAGTGTGTTAGGTGAAATGAAGTTGAATAAAATTCATAAAAGATAAAGTGAAAGGACGGCGTTACTCAATCCTTTTTTTTGGAATGCGCCACGCATTCTACTTTTACGGGATGTTGTGGAGGCGATTTGAATGCGTATTTGGCCATACAATGACATGCGGTGGCCACCCGATGAACAAGTCAGCGCTCTATCCTTCCAAGACAAGTCTGGTACCAATTCACCGACCCCGGAGGGATGGCAGGTTTGGTTGGCCTGGGTGGGAAATTCGAACCAGGAAGCTGGTATAGGGTGCGGGCGACAGCCGGCGCCTCCTCCGACTGCGCTCCACGCGCCCAAATAAAATTAATAGTCAAATTAACTTAAACAGTAAAGTAAATTCGAATTCAACGTTTCATTCAGTTTAATTTTACTTTACTTTTTAATATTTAAAATTACTTAAGAAACTAAGTTCAAATAAATTAAATAAAAATAAATCAAATCAAGTTAGATAGTAAAATGAATAAATTCTTCGAGAAAAGTAATTATTCGCAAAGTATTTCATTTTATTTGCTGCACTGATTCGTGCCAGTGTATTCATTAACCAACAACAGCTAACAAAAGAGTACGGTGACTGATTTTACAAAAATAGAGGTACGCATTCTCAAAATTTTATGCGGTAATGGCTTCAACGGAATCCAAGGATGAGGATTTTACCATATGTACGCAGTGAGCGGTGTTGAACAAATGAACGTGATTTGGGCACCAATCACCTTTATTTGGGCACCTTTCAAATAAAATTGGACTCTCTCATAAGCCTGTCTAATACTTTTGAGATGAAAGCGGATTGTTTCGCATTGAAACGAGCTTCTTCTACATTAAACTAGAGAACCTCCAAAAAGATTAGTATAATTTTCTGTTGAAGAAAAAATTTAGTAAAATGTTCTTTGAAGTTTTATTTCATTTACCTGACAAGTGAACTATTTGTTTGAAATTTCACAAAATTCTTGTCTCTGTGGAAAAAATAATGATTTCTAGTTTGTGTTAAAGAGCAGGAAGGCGGCCATTTTTAGTGCCAAAAAGAGAATGCGCCATACCCTCGTCCAAGGCCTCGCGATTTTTATTCGATTGATAGCGAAATTTCTGTTCGCATGGAGTTTGACATTTGTTGGGGATTTCACAAAAGGAACTGTGAAGGGCGCATATATCCCCACCTTGATGGTTCATGGTTCATAAGTGGCATTTATACTACCAATCACATAAAAGTTGTTATATCAAATTTTCCTTGAACAGAAAATTCTTTTAATCATCTTTTTGAGTTTGTAGTTTATCCTGCCTGGAGGGCAATTCGATTTGGAAGAGGTAGGTTTGACTTCAAAACTCCTAAAGCGAGCGTAGAAGAGTGCCCAGTTTGACTAGAAAAGTGTCAAATTCGACGAGAAAACGGCAGATCACCGCTTCTTCTCAGCTAGAAAACGATTTGTTTCTGATGTAGCATGCTCTCATTCTTTGTTATAGTGCCAATTATAGAGCTGTCATGTTTTTTCGCGTATTGATTTTGGTGTTTCGTTATTCGCTTAAATAAGGAGTAATGCTATAGGATACTATTACCATATGGTCACTGTTGGCACGCAACAAGGATGGATGAAAATTTTGGAATTTTTCTCAGAGACAGAAGGCAGAAAATCGAGTTTGTCAGAAATCATAAGAGCAGAAAATTTCGCAGTTACCCATTTAGCGATTTATTGTATCTACAGGTGCATTTTTACCTATAATCGTCACTTTTATTTCACGTCAAACTGAACACGTATCGACGTAAGCTGGATAGTTTTGAAACCAAAAGGAACACCTCCCAGATAGAAGTGAATGGTTTGTGATTAAAACAGATCCTCTTTTCTTGAAAACTTATAATTTTCAACAATAAAATGGGCGCAGTACTTGAAATTAAATGGAATTTTGATTTTGGCTTATTTCCAGTACGACAGGACGCCCAAGTAATCGCTCTGGCAAGCCCACATCGAGCGGATCGTCGTCCAGCGGTAGGCGATGAGAAGATTTTTATGAATAGACGATAGAACCATCGTTTCCAACGGCGAGATAAACCATTTTTGTTTTGATGGAGTACGCTAGAAGTTCAAGTCTTCAAATCATATATAGTATTTGACCTTCCAGTTCATTGACCTAAAAATTTACGAAAATCAAAGTGAAAAATCTCAACATACTCCCTGATAGGGCAAGTCATTCTCTTTTAAACGCTATATAACACTATGCAAAAGACTCACAGCAAACTTTAGAATAAAATGAAAAACGTTTTCCAATGTTTATGCAAATGGTTTCAAACCTATTACTCAAGTCAGTTTCTTTCAGCCTGAAGTGGCTGGTATCGAGATTGTAAGCTGTTGCAATGATGTTCGGTTGCAATCAAAATCAACCAGATTGTTTCCAACCTATTATTTATATTTAGTATTTTACTAATATAATAAATAAATGAAAATTGCTGGCTGTTTGAAAATAATTAATTTTTTTGCGACTTCGTACTAAAGAAATGATTGTAGCAGGAGGTGAGCGGATAATGTTCGACTTCCCTTTCGACAGTGGCAGCAAGAAGAACGATAACCTTCCGCTTGAGTTGCCAGGTGAGACACGTCGACTCATTGATGGATTTTATTACTGAATAGACACGTATCCAACTGCGTTGTATTTTTCGCACATCCTGCTATTTAGAAGCCATTTGAGGGCGCGCACTTAGTCGAGGGTGCGCTATGCATTCTATTAGGTTGTAAGAAATAAATGGCACTGAACCACTGTAAATTTCAACAGTTAATATCTCGGCTTGTAAGCAAGTTTATTAATCGAAACAAAAACCTTCTGATTTTACACATCTTTGCCAACGTGACACAAGCTTTTTTATCCCAGTAGCATAAAAATCAGAAGTTCTGGAATTGACGAAATCTTCGAAGGCACTTTCGGCATCCTGTTGGTATTTGAATATTTTCCCTACCAAGAAGTCGCCAAGATGCTTGAAGAAATGGTAGTCTGTTGGGGAGAGGTCGGGAGAAAACGGAGGATGTGGTAGAGGTTCAATGCTCAGCTCATTCAATTTCTGCAACGTCATTCGTGCTACATGGGGGCGAGCATTGTCGCGCAGAAGGAGAACTCGCCTTCGGTTTACCAAGGCCGGCCGGATATCCTTCAACTTTTTCATCATTTCTTCAATTTCAATGCAGTACTTCTCTGCCGTGATGGATTCACCGGGAGGGAGGAAGCTGTGGTGAATAATTCCCAGCGAACACCACCATGCTGTTACCATTACTTTCTTTTGGTGCAATTCCGGCTTCGCAAAAACCTTGGGGCTCTCATCGCTGTCCACCCACTGTGCCGATCGTCGCCTGTACATTATCCATTTCTCGTCACAGGTTACGATGCGATCAAGGAATGGGTCCGTTTCGTTCCGTAGAAGCAGTGCGGACGAGATCTCATATCGTCGGTTTCTTTGCTCCTCAGACAGCCCGTGAGGCACCCATCTTTCCAGCTTTTTGGTCTTTCCAATTTCCTTCAGATGCCGGGCAGCTGTGTTGTGACTGACGCCAAGAACCTTCGCTATCTCCCTGGTACCTTTGTGTGGATCCTCCTCTACCACATCTCTCAGCTTGTCCTCATCAACATCACTATGCCTCCCACGACCTTCATGTTCTTCCAAGCTCTCATCTCCATTCCGGAACTTCTAGTACCAACGATACGCCGTCCGAATTGTGGAACATCCTTGACCGAATGCGGGGTTGATCTTCTCGTCCGCCTCCTTAGCTGTAGTGCCCAGCTTGAATTCATACAAGTAAATGCCTCGGATTACTCTTTTGTCCATCTGCAAAAAAGTCAATAAAACTCTAAAGTTTTCCCACTTTTACATAGAAAATTTGGTACTCACCGGTAGAGCAAAGTTTGTGCTTCTAAATGAGATGCCACATGTTACAGTTTGTTCTTGATCAAACGCGTAAAGACGCGCCAAAAAATGGCGCGAGCCAGTGCCATTTAATTCGTTACAACCTAATACTTCATGGCCGTTCTGCCGTTTTTTGAGGACGTCTCACATTTAGAAACCCCACTAATCCTTCGAACTTGACAAAAAGAAACAGCGGGAGTCGAAAGGCCAATCACTGTTATTTGAAGTAAAGGCTTGCCATGCAGCCTCTGTGCTTATAGAACACTCTTATCCATCGCTGTTTCCAGATCTTCAAGTCGGGCGAAAAAGCCTGTCGGAGCTTCGCGAACTTCGCACTTCGATCGACCACTCGCTGATTAAACCGCCGCGACTGCAACGCCAGCAGCAACGACGTCCGAGTACGGCGTCTCAGAAGGAGAGCTTCGACGACCCGCAAGACGATTCCGAGGTCGAAGAGCTACAGGTGCAGGCTTCGTTGAGCATCATCTCCGTCAAGACTGTGCTGCTTCCTGCTTCGGCTTGCGGCGTTTAAATCCGTTCAAACTAAACTTTCTTTTTTCAAGCAAATTGATTAACACAAAATAAAAAGGAAATATAATTTTTTACACACAATTAGAGGAATATCTCAAGAGTAAAATTACTCAATATATCCCTCGTCAACCGCAGTGAACGCCTGCATCCTTAGCCTGAAGCACTCGTACGCTCTCTGTGAAGGAGAGCTGTCCATATTTGTGAATTCTGCTTCATTTCTGTTTCTGTTCTGCCTCAGCAAATGTTTGATTTACTTAAGGAATGACGAAAAGGTCGAACTCTTCTTATCTACTAAACATTGGGCCACAATAGCTAAGCACTCAGCACCTCCTTGCTAAGCATAACGTGTACCAGGAGGTGGACGAAAGCATTCTCTTATCGCATCTCCATTGACCTTATGTGGAGACATATGCTGGAAACTTCCGTCTTCATTGCAGCATGTCTGCCACAATCAGCTTCTTGCTGGCGCGACTCATACGCAGAGGGATAACTGCTCTAGTGGCTTCAGAAGCTAACTAGCTGGATTATGCGCGCCTTATGTTACATTGGGTTTGGCACTGTTTTGTTGCCGATTTGATGATAGCCATTTCTGAAAGTTTAGTACATATTTTACTCTAAGCTATCTCTCATCATAAATCCTAAATTATATTTTGCAGCTTGCGCCACCGAAGCCTAACCCTGTGAAGCAGAAGAGTCCGTTTCGTGCGGCGATTGAGAGCGGTAGCGATTTGGAGTCGCTTGATTTTGAGGTGAGGTGAAGACATGAATTTCTCGAGGAAATTTTTATTTTATAAACAGGTGCTAGAAATCAGGGGCCTTGTAAAAGCAGCGGTGTTCTGCTGTAATGGGAGAGGATGTAACCAGCGGCGCATGGACGAATAATCGGGCAGTCTATTCGGTTACCTCAAACTTGGGTAACTAAACCTGAATTTATTAGCAAAACATATTAGTAAAAATACGTTATGCGAACGTCAGCACCAGATGGGACAGGCGTCGAGCAAATAAGAATGGATGCATTAGTACAGTGGATACCATTTTCACGTTAAACTATTTTAACTATTGGAAACTATTTTGAGCAAGCTTGGTGCTTTCGAAATCAAACTGAACATCTTCTAAATCAAAAGAGGCATTCCCCGCACTAAAATAGGATCCCTTCAAGATAGTAATTAAGAAAAAAATAATAAATAATAATAATAGAATAATTTACTGCTTAATAAAAATTTTGTATAGCTTTCTTCAAAATTTTTAATTCATCTGCCCTAATAGGTGAACACACTGTTTGAAATTTAGTAGAAATTTTATTTTGCAAGGAAAAGTAATGACTTAAATTTTGTTTTAAAGCGTAGTATGGTGGCAATCGTTCAGTATATTGAAGGAACAGATCGCTCCATATGGTCGGCGAGACGTTGCAATTGATGTTGCGTTCGATCAAACGGCGCCGGTGGTGTAATGGCGTAGAGCATTCCCGCCCGGTCAGAGGGAGGTGCGGGTTCGAGTCCCGCCTGGCGCTAGAAGTTTTGATCGCAACAAAACATCGTTGTAACAGCTTACATCCTCGGTACCAGCCAAATGAGGCTTAAGGAAACTGATTTGAATCGTTGCAATTTTTATTCGATGTATAGCGAAAATTCTCATTGCGTGGAATAACATAAATAAAATCGTTAAAACGAAAACAGTTAAACAGTCACCTCAAATAAACAGACGGCGATCTATTCGACTGCATGGCGCGATCTCTGCTTTTATTGTGCCATAAATTCCAGTTTTCATACGAACTTTAAATCATTATTTTTCATCGAAAAGACTTTTACAAAATTTCATACAGTGTCTTCAGCTATTGGGGCAGGTGAACTGAAAATTTCAGTGGAAGTTAGACTAAGTTTTTCTTAACCAATGTTGTTTTAGTATCTAATTTGGTTTGAAAAGTTTCCAGCTGATTTAAAAGGTGTCCAGTTTGATTAGAAAAGTTTACTCTGTTTATTTTTAAAGTTAAAAATTTATTGTACACAACGTTTTAAGTTAAAAATTTATTTTTTAACTTAAAACGTTGTGTACAAATCTTCCGTCAAATTGAACACTCTACTAAACAAATTTGATGTGTCTGAAGTCAAAGTGAACGTCTTCCAAATCGTACCCAACTTCTTGCGGGATAAACTACGGACTCTACAAGATGGTTAGAATAATATCTTGTACAAGGACAATTTGATATAACTTCCTATATATTTTTTTAGTTCAGTTGTGGGAGTGAGTGTAATAATTTTAGTATATTTTTATTTTTCGAGAAAGAAATAATCTCTTAAAATTTCTTGTGAATCTCAACGAGGCAGCAGTCATCAAATAAGGGATGAGATCGCGCCATGTACTTAAAAGTTTGTCGTGATGTTTATTTGATTAATAGAGTAAATACTGCTTATATGAAGCATCAAAATGAGGACATGTGTGTTTTTTTACAATTGTTTTTGTTACATTGTTTAAGTAAGTAAGTAAGTAAGTAAGTAAGTAAGTAAGTAAGTACATTGTTTACAGGTGTGAAACTCCACGCAAACAGAAATTTTCCTATTAATCGATGGAAACTTCCACCCATGATGAGGGCATGTAGCGATCTCTTCTTTGGCACTAAAAAATTTTCCGCCTTCTTGCTCTTGAAAACAAGCTTTAAACCATAGGTTTTCTTCAATTTTTTTTTATTAAATTTCAGGTTTTAATATGAAACCTCTTTTCGTTTTCACTCATTTAAGAGGTGAAACCAAACCTCAAAGAAAGTTATGCTAACATTTTCCTTGAACTATCTAACTCCCAACTATCTAACCTTTGGGAGAGTCTCTAGTTAAATGTGGCAAGAGGTCGTTTTGATTTGGAAGATGTTCAGTTTGATTAACCGTTAGGCTTGTACAGAAGCTAAGGGGATTTGACCATCCAACATTTATTTGCGATCGCTTAGGGATGGCCAACTGGTCAACCGCCCGCCGCGAACTAGATTATCTGGTTAAACTGCGAATCGTTGCTCAACAAGCTTGCACAAAATTCGGCTGCGTAGTCTGTAGCAAAATTGTCGCAAAATGCACTTGATTCAGGAAGACCTACCGAAACCGAAATCGGTTCGTTTTGAAGAAAACACGAAGGAAAAATCGGCGTCGTCCAGATCCGCCTCTTCTCGGAGATCATCCACTCGTAGCTCGTCTTCTTCATCACAGTCTAGGTCGACCTCGAAGTCGACTACATCAGCCTCTTCAGCGTCTTCGTCTTCCACTCCGACGGTCTCTTCGAAGGCGTCGAGTACAACTCGCCCATCGAAGGTGAGTTTTTAAAATTTTTCATTCAGAATCGTCGTCGTGAGCCATGTACTACAAAAGGAGGTTTTTCCGCGCCATTCTACTCTCACGACTTCACAGGTCGAAAGAAAATTTTCTCATTTTTGTGGCGTAGGTTACGGCAGGCACGGGTGACTAAGGTCATGATCACCGATTTCGCACAAACTTCGTCTATGTGGGTCATTTGCGGTGCTGACCTCGATCATCGTGTTTTTCGGCCGATTACGGTAGGTTACGGGTGACTACGGTCGTGACACTGATTTCACCCATGGGGCTTATTAGGGGTGTTGATCACGAATCAGACTTTTGTTTTTGGTATTACAGTGGAGTACGGTAGTTTACGTCAAGTAGGATGACTAAGACCTTGATCAACGATTTCGCCCAAACTTCGCCTATGAGGTCTGTGTTACCGGTCACAATTCTGACATCCATTTTTGAAATTTCGGCCGACTACGATGGGTTACAGTAGATGCGCTTGGCCAAGATCATGATCACCTATTTCGCCCATACGTAGTCGTCATCTGGAGTATTGACCACGAATCTGACTGACATCTATTTTTGGTATTGCCGTTGGAGTTACAGTAGGGTGACTAAGGTCATGTTCACTGATTTTGCCCAAATTTCGTTTATGGTGGTTATTGGGGGTGCTGATCACTATTCTGACATCCAGCTCTGAAATTTCGTCCAATTACGACGGGTTACGGTAGGGACGGGTGACTAAGGCTATCGCGGCTATGACGTCGACTTTGCACAAACTTTGTCTAGGAATGTTATCTAGAGTACTGATCACGAATCTGATATCCGTTTTTTTGGTATTGTGGCGGACTCGTAGGTACTCTCTTACGGTAGGTACGGATGACTAAGGTTAGGATCACCGGTTTCGTCCAAACTTCGCCTATGAGAGGGGGGGGGGGTTATTTGTGGTGCTGATCATGAATCTGGAACCTTGCAGAAAGGGAAAGGGTGGATAGTGCGCACAGCGTGCAAACGGTCCCGCTGCAATCGTCTTATGAGGCAAATGCGTAGTTTTGAGGGGAACCAATATTGCGTACCTACCGTAACCTACCGCACCCCACCAATTCGTGATCAGCACCCCAAATAACCCCTCTAGCCGAAGTTTGGCAAAATCGGTAAGCCTTAGTCACCCGTGCCTACTGTAACTATCGTAATCGGCTGAGCCTTAAAAGCACATGTCAGATTCGTAGTGAGTGCTCCTCATGACCGGGCGAACTTTGGGCGGAAATTTCTTCTGCCTCTCCTTCACCTCTTGGAGTCGTGAAAGTTCAATTGTGCTAAGTTTCCAAAGACGATTTTTCTCATCGTCACTCTATAGAGAACGTTTTCAGGCAGCTTTTATCGCGAAAGAGTCGAAAGAAAGTGTCGGCTCAGGTTCATCCACGATAAGAGACTATGAATCGGATTTTGAATCAGGCTCAACTCAAAGAAGTCAATCAGAGTTGGAGAGCAACCCCACCAGCAGCAATACGTCAATTGTCAGTCAGAAGGAAGCAGTGCTGATCAACCCAGAGCTACATCGAGAAGACCACGATGAGAACCCTGAGCCAGAGAAAGTGCGTAGCACGGAGCGCTTTGACCAGCCGTCGCCGCCTATAAAGCTACCAGAGGCTAGGCGTAAGAAGTCAGCGGTCTATCAACCGGCGCCACTCATTTCTAGTCTGCCACTAGAACCTCGTAAGCGATCGGAGGCAGAATCCTTGAGAAAGGTGTCATCGGCTGGGAATCTCAACCGATCTACTCGCAAGCTTGGGAGTCCCTCCAGGGGAACTGAAGCGACGAAGGTGGCACGTCACGATGAACATAGCCTACTCAGGAAGGTGATTTCTGAACACGGGACGCAGACCGAAGAGCGTCAGGAGCGACTTGTTCCAGGTAATGCAGCACCGAGTCGAGTATTTATTTATTTATTTATTTATTTATTTATTTATTTATTTTCCACCTGAACAATCACGCAGGGTCAAAACAAAAAAGGAAAAGAACATAATGATGAATAGGATAACGCAAGTAGTGATAGCTAGATACTGCATGCAAAAACACGAATGATTATATCTTATAATTATAATATATAATTTCAAATTAATATACATATACTATTTTCAAATTAAACTAGACACTCTTCCAAGCTGGCCTAAGACTTTTCAAATCAAAGCAACCGCTACGAAAACCAAAATGAGCCTTTTCTACATTAAACTAGAGACCCTCCAAAATAGTTAGAATAATTTTTGTTCAAGGAAAATCTTAGTATAACTATCTTTGGAGCTTTAATTCATCTATCAATAAGTGCACCGATTTTTGGAAATTTCTTGGAATTCTCATTATTAAGGAAAAATAATGGTTTAGGCTTGTTTTGAAGAGCAGGAAGGGTTAGTGCCAAAGAGGAGATTATGCCATGCCCTCTTCCAAGACGTCGCTTTTTCTACTTGATTGATTGCAGAATTTCTCTTTGCATTGAATTTCACATCTGTAAACGATACAACAAAAAAGTTTGGAAGGAACACACACACACACATCCTCGCCTTGATGGTTCATGTAAGTGGCATTTACACTGTCAATCAAATAAAACTTCCGGCGACCTTGTTAAGTGTATGGCGCGATCTGATCTTTCAATGAGCTTCGTGCTTGCATCTTTGCTGTGGTTTAAGTCAAACTTTACTGTTCTATTTTTTCCATAAAAATAACAATTTTACAAAAATATTGCGCTTATTGGTGGGTCAAGTAAACTAAAAAAATTCAAGAAAGTTTACCAATTTTTTCATATTATTTTCGTTTCATTAAAGTCATAGATGGATGCCTAGTCTTTTCTTGGACAGAAAATTATTCTAACCTCTTAGTGTGTCTGTAGATTAACGTGCCTGAAGGTCATTTCGATTTGGAAGAGTTCTCCTTGATTTCAAAAGCCTTAGGCTAGCTTACGATTAGAAGAGTTTCCAATTTGACTTGAAAATGGTATATTATAGCTTATATATAATTTTATTTTATAATTGCAGTATTATGCTTCAAAGAATAGCAGCAGTTTTTTTTAAAGGCGTTTAAAAATGATTTCCTTTTATTATAATAAACAAATGCTGGGTTGTTCTTCTGCAAAGCAAATGTCAGTTATTGTACTTGAATTTTCTAGGATTTCTCGCAGTGGTAAGGAAATTTATGGTCACTGGCTCAATCAAAATATATTTCTGTTCCTCTTCGTTCAACTTTTTTTAGTCCTTCCTCCTTATGCCACCGTGTTGAATCTGTAGGAGAAAATCTCCAAGGTTGTAAACAAACAAGGTTATGTGTCCCTTACCATGATGGATCCGGGTTATAACATGTGTCGAGCCCCGGACTGACCGCTGCCAGCATCGGCAATGGTGGTCCAGGCACGAGGCCACGTGTGTGGCAGTATCGGTGGGGACTTAGAGCGCACTTATGCTCTTCTTACCAGCCACGCGGAAGTACCAACGGTGGGCCCTACTGCCCTAGCCGAACCATGGAATGGGACTGTGATAACACTTAGCTCCCCAAGCGCTCGACGTTTCTGCTCCACACGTCTCTGCACCTGCCCTTCTGCTTATAGCCTTGCGGCTAATAAAGTATTGGTCTCGACCATACTCTTGTAACTTCCGCAGACACAGGTAGTCATACAGATTTAATACACTAAACACATACTACTACTTGCGAGCGACACATGCCTACGAGTTACACAACCGACCCTCTTAATCCTCACTAGTGGAATTCCAGCACTGCAACCTGTTAGGGTCCGGCGAGGTCCTGCCTGGGGCGTATGCGCACGAGGCGATGCTCCTCGTCTTGTACCTGCGGTTACCTAGACCTGGCGTCTATGCCGGGGAAGTTCCTCATCCTCGCCGTTGCTGCGCTTCCTCCTCGACGTTGCTGCGGTAGACTCGGCTCGCTCTGGAATCGTCGGCGTCCTGCGGATGGTGAAGAGAGGACGGCGAAGTGGCACGACCGTCCGGGCGGCGGCAAACATAAGACACTGAAGCTGCATGCGTCGGCGTTCATACTTCGTCGCAGCGAATCGATGCTGCGTATTCAACAGATTGCGCGGCGGGACCAACAAGACGCAGAAACTCAGTGTCCTTGAAGAGTCGTGGCGAAAGTCACGACAACATATAAGGCGGCGGTGAGCGGTGTTTGAATGCGCTTTTCCCGCCGAAACGTCTTTACAACCTTGGCGATTGGTTTGCTTGTCTGTTTTCGGGTCCCATTTTGTCATCTTGAAGTCGACTCTGTGAGTCTCAAGTCACTCGGTTAATTTTAGTTATATGCCCCCCCCCCCGACTAGGATAGATCCCATCTGTCACATATCTGAGTGGCTGTTTTACTCTAACGTGCAATAAGTTAATAAATAAATTTTGCAGAATTCTGCTCAGCCAACGTGCACCATCTTACGAAGGATGTGCTTCGAACTCATCTGCAACTTCTGAAGGAATTCAATCGTCTAGAGTGGTCGTCTCTGCAGGAGTGGAACTCTATTCTTGACGACATACGCGAGAAATACGACGGCCCTTCCACTCAGAAACTGAAGGCGATCATAGATAAAAGAGCGGTTGGCAGTTATGCTCCGAATTTGTAACAGCGATAAATAATGGAATTCTTTCTCGTGTGCATACCATGCGGTCCATTCCTTTGGATTATAACTGACTACTTGTGTCGCTTAGTTTTCAACAAGATCAACATCAGGATTTTCTTTGCTCTTGTAGAGCGTAGAAGTACATATTTTTGAAGTAACGCTGAGGAGCTCGTTGAATCAAGGACAAAATGTGGATCCGACTTCAAATGTACGGCTCACCCCAACGGCAGGAGTGATGCCGGCCTTCATTCTTCATTGCTTAAGAAAAGGTTCGGGGCTTTCATGTACATTCTCTGTATACAGGGTGTCTCAAAAAAATGTATACACTGTTTGAAAGATGATAACTTTGCTCACAGTAAAGGCGCTTAAAAGGTTAAGGGCTCATATGAAAGCTTGAGAACATAGAAATTCTCTGGCTTTGAGCGAATGGAGTGCGCCATGCGCTCGTCTGAAAATTTGCATTGATTGTGTTTCGCTTGAATACATGTTGTAATTTCCTCGCAAAGTGTCCGTTTCGATTGATCTGCGGTTCTTTCATAGTTTAAAACTTAATTACACATTATAGCTTGCGAAAAATGGAGTGTTCTAAAAATAAAGGTACTATGTGAAGGGTTGTAACATTGCTGCAAGTGAATATTTTGAAGATGTTTGGGACTCATATGAAAGCACAGGGTAACGAGATTTCTATGGTCCGCAAATATTCAGGATTGCGCCATGCCCTCGCCTGAAACCTTGCATTCGAGACTCTATTAATTGTGCATGGGTCGAATGTTTGTTACAGTCTTGTTACTACTTGGCCACATTAACTTGTGCTGTGCTTCTTTTAACGTTTTCCGTCTCCTTCGGAGAATGTTAGCCTCGGTTGGTCAGACGAATGGAAGGGCAGGGATAGAGGATAGAGGGAGGGAAAGTGAGTCCTTGTATATATATATATATATATATATATATATATATATAATGAAGCCCGTCGCAAAATCGATAATATTACTCAATATTGGAATGGCTATTTTTCACCGGCTATGAAGTTCATCTATCGGCCACCATATTCCACCCCATCAGTCACATTTGGGCCAAATCCGATAACCCAGGTAGGAAAATCAATAGTGATCGATATTGGTCGTCTGACCAAACACTTCCACCCGAAGGGAAGTCCATCCATTGGCCACCATACTCATGTGACCCCATCCCGATCTGTCAAATCTCGGCGAAAACCGACAGCGCCGACCGAACGGCCGATAATATTAACCGATGTTGGCCTTACAATCAAATCCCCCATCCATTCGTCGAATCAGGCCATTCCCGTCAGTTTTCGTCAGTTTCCAGCGTTTGTACGTTAGTGTCACTTTGACAGGTTATTCACATTCATTCACGCGCCGTTCACCTTTACAGATTCGACACGTTTGACAGGCTCACACAGGTTTGAAAGACACACACACACACACGCACACACACACACACACACACACACACACACACACACACACACACACACACACACACACACACACACACACACACACACACACAAACACACACACACATACATACACACACACATACGGGCTAACTCCTTTATACATTGTAGGATTTTAAAGGTTAGACTTTGGGCCTGTTCATACTTCGTGACAAGAGCGACTGCAGCGACAAGAGCGACAAAAGCGACAAGAACGACAAGAGCGACTGGAGCGACTGGGCGACGGATGTAGTGTGGTGTACGTAAATAATTACGCGTTTCACACTACATTCGTCGCGGACGGAGTGTGGAGTACGCAATTATTTACGTACACCACACTACATCCGTCGCTCCAGTCGCTTTTGTCGCTCTTGTCGCGAAGTATGAACAGGCCCTTTAGTGCCCGTTTATACTTCGACGGCGAGCGACGCGACCCCAGCTCTATGGTGGCTGCATTGATCGAACGACGCGATCGATCAATTTGGCCACTGTACATGACGTCGCGTCGCTCGGCATCGGAAGCATAAACGGGGCCCTAGGCGGGCGGAGGATAAAAAGTGGGTAGGGCAGGCGAGCAAGCTGACGTGCTTCTTGATCTGTCATAAGTCGGGACTCTCGCTGATGTTGATCAAAAACAGGTCGACGATGGAAAGGAAGGAGACGAGGCCGTAGAGAAGGCGATAATGATCCTTCATCAGCCTCGCGGCTTTTAGCCTCCAGTGAGCGTTACTTCTGAAAACCTTTGAGTAGAACAAGAGTCCTAAGACGTTCAATTATATCATGTCAACGATTAGCATCTCATGTACATTGCTTATAGTGTTGTATTTGGCGAAGGAGTGTATGTGTATATTTGGCAGGTTATTTCTGGACCGACAGGAAAGTACGGATGTTGCGCGTTGCCAATGTAGTTGCCAATACTCCAGTAAAATTCGACGCTTTCCTCGAAGTTGCCTATTCAAGCGCATAATGTCACACGTTTACAACGAAAAATCTTTATTATTTGAAACGTTTATTATCGTCTAGATTGCAGTATCCAATCAGTTAACATCTCCTGATCGACTAGCACAAACCTGCTTGTTCTTCTTCGTCTTCCAGTCTGGAATGAAATCATATTCGGTTAATGAAATACGAGCAAAGCTTTACTAAAAATCGTTTTGAACTTCAAAAAATCAGGTTGCATGCTTATTAAAACTCTTTGTTAGACACTATCTAAATAAATAAATAAAAGTGGGTTGTACAAATCCAATTATATTAAAGTGTAGAGTACATTGGCTGTCTCAATGCACTCCTTGGATAGCCCGTGAAGAACTAACAAAGCTCAGTTGGGAACTGATGCTACATCCACCCTACAGCCCTCACTTAACACTATCGGATTACCGTTTGTTTCGCTCCAAATCTATTGAATGATAGAACTTGTGATTCGATCAAGTTGTCAGAATTGATTTGCACCGCTTTTTCGCTTTCAAAAAACCAAGGCTTCTTTGAACGTGGCAATTTTCAACGTGCCGAAAGATGGCAAAAGATCGTCCAAGAAAGTGGTCTGTATTCATATTCTGTTGAATTTATTAATTATTATTCTGTTAAAATTCTGCAGGCTTTTGGTCATAAGATGTTCAGCGCCTTGGCGCAGCGCTTTTCCCGCTACGTAACGCAATGCGAAGTGCCGTCTGCATGGAAGAAATCCAAGACGATTGTGCAGTTTTAAGAAGGCGACAGGGAGGACCTTTCCAACTATCGATCAATAACCCTCCTGCCGGTGTTATACAAGGTTTTTACCAGGTGTCTCCTATCACGCATCAGGAGGTCTCTGGAAGAAGCGCAACCGGAGGAGCAGGCAGGCTTCCGACAGAAATTCAGCACCTTCGATCACATACTCACCTGCTGTCGACTAATTGAAGCTGCTCGAGAATACCACGAACCTCTGGTGTTGACGCTTATCGATTACCACAAAGCGTTCGATTCAGTGGAACTGCAGAAAGTTTTGGAAGCATTCAACGAACAGGGGATCGAACCACGATACACGAACATTCTGAGCAAATGCTACACGGGATGCGTCACTTCATTTCGCCCATTTCATCACGACTTAGAGGTGGCTGTGGAAAGAGGCGTACGTGGTGATCCCATTTCTCCCAACCTCTTCTCAGCCTGTTTGGAATCAATCATCCGTCACCGTAATTGCAGCGAATATGGCATCGAAGTCGATGGTAGACAGCTGAACCACCTGAGATTTGCCGACGATATCGTCCTCATCACAAAGTCCATGCAGCAGGCGTCAAGAATGTTGCACGAGCTTCACATCGAAGGAGCTGAGGCTGGACTAACATTTAACATATCGAAGACGAAATTTATGAGGAACGAGTTCGTGGGCGGTGACCCAGTACTGTTTGAAGAAGCTCCTTTACAGGAAGTCGAAGATTACGTCTACCCCGGGTGAATGTTGAACATGAAGAACGACCTCAGACCGGAAATATCACGAAGGAAAAGAGCGGCATGGGCGGCGTACAATTCTGTGAGAGGCGTAGTCGAGAGCTGCAATAACTGTGAACTGAGAGCTAATATCTTCAGCTCCACAGTTCTTCCTGCGCTATGTTACACTTGCGAAACATGGGCCATAACAAAAGCAGCAGAAGATCAATTACCAGGAGTGCAAAGGGCATTAGAAAGGAAGATGGTCGGCATCTCTCTACACCAGCAGCGACTCTCCGGATTACACAATGAACAGATCCGAGCAATGTCCAGAGTCCGGGACGTCATTCTTCATATCGATGAAGCGAAACATCACTTCGCTGTACATTTGATGAGACGAAAGGACGGACGTTGGAGTACCGCCGCTGTGCATTGGGAACCACTCAGCAAGAAACGACCACTTGGTCGTCCTCCTGTACGATGGCAAGCTTCGCTCGCTCATCGGAACAACATCCGTACGTCTAACATTAACTCGATTAAGGTGCTCGTCCACTGGTCAACTTTGGCTCATCGACACAAACAATTCGTTGCTGAGGAACGAGTTGTAAGTATCGCAAGTATCGCAAGTAGGTATTCATATAAACGTAAAAATTCAATGAATTCACTTTGAAAGATATCAAAAATACGACATTAGTTATTGAACAGCCCACTATAACGAGTGCAATATGACAGGAACAGCTAATTAGTGTAGATGTTCTACAATGTAACGCTTTTGTTATTACTCAAATGGCTGAGTAGGCTACTGTTTATGTCAGATTATTTTTCGATATACAAGGCGTTTCTTCGTTTTTTAGAACTTGATTCCTTCCTCTCTGACATTTACCTCTAGTCTTCTGCAAATCAAAGAAGTAAATTTTGGCGTAATCATTCTTGCTTTTTGAAAGGCGCTCACGTTTAGCGACGATAGCAGTCGTGAACGTCCGGTAAGGCTCATTGCAGAATATTAATGTCACCGCCGAAATGCATCCATGCAGTCCAAGCGATACCAATGCAAGATTTCCAATTACTGAATATAATTAGCCAAGATGATAGATCTAGCTCTTTATTAAGAAAAATGACATGAAAAAACACCCAAATAAAACTTATTTTCCTAGGAAGAGATTCAAAGAGTTGTAGCTCACATGGCATCGTGTTTTTGGCTGTCGATACAGTGTACAGTATGAGAAGCACAGGCAATAATAGGCTTATGGCAGGGATAGATGCCTGGAAAAGAAATATAGGTTATTGCTGATATTTTCTTTTCTCCACAGCTTTATGAAATCTTTTGAAGCAAAATCTGGTTTGCTAAGCACTTAGTCTTTACTTGATTAAAACATATTGCGCAGTATGAGCGTTCATGTTCGACAAAGCATAACGAAGTCCGTTTTTTTGTTGTCATTACATTGCTATGAGTGAGAGCGCATTACGTCACTGAGCGAGCAAATAACACATAAGGTCAAAAGGAAAGGTGTTCGCATCTGGTTTCGGACCACAATCCCCTCCTTTATCTTCTATATGTTTTCGCCTTTTTCTTGGTTGTGCTTGTGTTCAGCTACAAACGCTGTGCTAGCGATTTCTAGGTGTCTTACTAAATAAATGATCATAAATATATCCAATATCCAACCACATATAGTACCCTTGTGACGCCTTGTTTAGAAATGGCACATTTCTAATCAACGTTCACTTAGCCATGTTTTCCGCCACTTGGCAGTTGCCACTTGCTCTACAGAAAACTATCATTTAAAAGTAGGCTCTTCTAAGCTGCCTTGTTCATATTCAGTATCAGGTCAGTCAATTTCTAGAGTGAATGAGATTAAGGAGCTAATGTCAGTCCGTAGAAAAGCTATAGTTAGAACCTTCCATATATTTTAGGCACTGACGACTAGGGGGCACTGACGACTTAAAGCCTACAAGGTGTATGTGAAACTGCTCATTGAGAGTTCATGTTCCATGTTCTCCGCTTAAAAACGGAAAGATGTTCTGATGGTGGAGAAGATTCAAAACAATCTCACCAGGAACGTTCTATTGCGAAGTGGTGAATTCGTGCACGGAAGAATCCCTAAAGTTACATTATGAGAGCTAATCTGGGTATTCTATCACTCAAGACAAGAGACACTACTTCGATATTGTTACGTTCTATAAACTAATCAACCACATGATCCCAGTCTCTTGCAGAAAATCGTACACCCTACGACTCCCAGTCACAAGGGGTGGGACCTACAAGTTGTTTTTTTTTAGATCACCTAAAACCTCACTAAGAGCCATCTTCTTCACGGTTGGAGTCGGTTTGAGGTATCTCAATTGGAGTAAGGGCCTCTACAGAGTCTCGCGGCAGCACCCCAAGAACTCGTCCATATCGCTCCCGCCGCAGTGGGACCCACGCTGCCACTGTGGTGGTAGCCGCGGCGCGGACGAGTTGTCGCTGAGCCGCCGCAGAGGCCCCCGAGGGCTGCCGCAGTTCACGGCGGCTCTCACCCGCAGTGCCAGGAGCTGCGGGTAAGACCCGTCGGAGGCGTAATAGATGGGTGTCGATTAGGGTTCATCTATTTGTGCACATTTTTTAAACGAATCTACATGCTAGGGATATAGTAGGTTGGTGCATAATTTCGGTCCATAAAGGAGCTTGACAACCAACAGTGTAAGCACCGTAAGTGTCGACAAATGGAGGCGTATGAAATACTGCACTCAAAACGTAACGCAAAAAAACCTAGGCACGATATTAGCTAACCTTAGGTGAACAACTGCACTGCAAATCTTCGTGGCCATCCAGCCACAAGTTAGCCGTGTGAGGTTTAGGGAAAACCCTTGCACAGAAATGCAACAACAAAAAACAAAAGCAGACCGTTCTTTTTAGAATGAGCTATAACTGCATCGAACAGACCTCCCGGACTAAACAAGAGGGAATGCTGCCATTCAAGGGCTACTACATTACGCTGCTTGTGAACCGAAGAACTTCTAGTGGACGTAGAACGATAAAAGTGAGAGCAAGCGCAAAATGGTACAGAACTGTTGAGTTATAAGGAGTGTTGTATTAGATTTCGGGGCTTACATTCAAGAACTCATAACTTGGCTCAGAAAACGCTTCACAAAACAAAAAGCGTTTTGCTTACTACATCTCTGACATTGTTAGAGGTCGCAACTGCTGGCAAATGTACGTAGTATTGCGTACAGTAACCCTGCGGGTGCCGCACCACCCGCCGTTGAAATGGCGGGTCCGCGGCACCCGCAAGACTCTGCTGGCGGCCTAAGACAAAGACTATGCCGACTTCTCTTCATTCCTTCTAACGTATGGCAAAGGCGTCTGTACTCAGTGCAGAATAAGAAACTCTATGGTGTGTTTTCCACGTTTCCAGTCATTTAACCATTTAACTATCCTATTGATCCTCCACGTTTCTAGACGCTCTAATATCCTATTGTCTTTCCTATTGATATAGTTTGAGTTCTGTATAACGTCTGTCTTGAACGGCGCAACAAATGAATGCAATGGAACTTGATTAATGCTTTGGGAACTAATCGTAAGTGATAAAATAAGAACACGTTTATAAAGGGAAAAGCAATTAATAAAAATATAAACACGTTTACACTGGTTACATGCTGGTAACTATACTCATTACTGCATTGTTAAGGAACACGATTCTATTCGTTGCTATTATGCTGTACAGTGCTAGCCATTGTACGTGGTTACCTGTAGGATATTCATAGGTATGTACGTGACTCTTTGTGGGCATAAATACGCCTTGCGAAATTTTGGTAGTTTTAGGCTGTTGTTGCGCTCGGTGGAGGACGGTCGAGAGTAAAGGTTAGTTAGCCTGCGTCTTCTCACCTTCCACCGTTAAAGACAGTAGTGACGACTTGCTGCCGGGCAAGAGAGTGGCATCGGTGCGGCTCTAAGGCCGGACCTATGGAACTCGAACCTTAGTGCAGCGTACCCTAACTGCGCTTTATGGAATAGTTCACAATTTAACGGCAATTATGAATAGAAGGGCGCGTGTAGCGCAGTCGGAGGAGGCGTGACTGTCGCGTGCACCCGATACCAGGTTCCTGGTTCGGATTTCCCGCCCAGGCCAACCAAGCCTTCCATCCCTCCGGGGTCGGTGAATTGGTACCAGCCTTGTCTGGGAAGGATAAAGCGCTGACTTGTTCATCGGCTGGCCACCGCAAGTCATTGTATGGCCAAGTACGC
This sequence comes from Heligmosomoides polygyrus bakeri, assembly GCA_947359475.1. NCBI lineage: Eukaryota > Metazoa > Nematoda > Chromadorea > Rhabditida > Heligmosomidae > Heligmosomoides > Heligmosomoides polygyrus. The sequence goes on from OX375866.1 coordinate 12,911,019, forward strand.
ATTCATGTCGCCTCCACGACATCCCGTAGAAGTAGAATGCGCTGGCGCATCCCAGAAGGGATTGAGTAACGCCGTCCTTTATCCTTATCCTTATCCTTATGAATAGAACTTGCACAGATTTCTGTTCCGATGTTGCATTCCTCAATTATGTTATAAGGGCTTGTACTTGGCTAAAGCGTCGGAAGAACAGGAATCGCGATATCGAATAGACTGTTGGTGTTGTTCAGGCTGAGGAACAGATTTCCTAGTATATGGGACGAAACCGTTCTGGAGAATGTGCATAAAACCGTAAGCAGCACAGTGTCATGCCTAACCACTCCTGTTCAAAAGGAGGAAAACATTTTGAGATCTGACCACATTTTTGCAATGGCATGATATCGGAAGCTGTCTGTCAAAACTGTTGATCCAATTTTGATTTATGCTTTACTATGATAAAAAAGAGTTCCGCAGGCTTGTGGCGCGTTCTGTAATCCTGAAGGGATGTGAATTTGGTAACCACTCAGTATGATAGTAACATGGATTCCATAGTCATTGAGAAAAATATTTCTTCTGAACACATATGTTTATTTGTTTTTTAATACATTAGAAATATTCAAGAAATGTCATCTTGACTCCCTCGAAACATCGCCTGTTTTTTTTGAAAGCCGTTTACTTTGATGTGAAAGGTGTCCTTTTTGAGATTGGAAAGTACAGATTTTCGTTCAGAAAGCATCGCGCTTGATTTGAGATGTCTTGATTCGTAAAGTCCCTAGATGAAAGTGTAATGATATGCATAATATTTTAAACATAGCATCTTTGTGGAGCGAAAATACTGAGAGAAAAATTAGGAAATTACCTGGAGCATTAAGTAGATAAGGAAGCGACGCTGCATTTCCCTCGTCTTCTGAGATAGATGCCCGTGCTTGCTTAGGAATTGAAATGACAGAAATATGCTTAGCCCAATAAGAATGCCTTCTAGAATGCCTAGACCTGAACCGATTATTGCGGCCCGAATCAGTTTGTCAGGAAGATAGACGTGGAGAAGCGGGATCGACATAGCCGGCTCTGCGCATGTGTATTGCTGAAACGACGACCATAATTGACCTGTTTCCAGTGTTTAGAGTCTTCGGCATCAGGAATCTTCTTATGTTATGGCTTTCCTGCTGTTCACTTCCTACTTGGAAGTTGGTGAAATGTGCAGCTCATACTCTGCACTACGTATCGCTGCTAAATATGCAACCAATTCGCGTTTGCATCGCAAAACGCGTTGCCTCGTGAAGGCATTTTTCGAAGCGAAAACATTGTCACGAAATGCTACGAACTCTAAGAGCACCTTCCGATCTGTCTCATGGCATATGAGTGCCATACAAAATTAGGGGAAGCCTGAAAACCATTTCCGAAATCAAGAAGTTCTTGAATTGCTTTCACCTGACCAACTTCCATCCTGAGTCTTGATTAATTATGCTCCCTGATAGAAATTGATCTGCTTAGCTGAAATTTAAAACATTTGAGCGTTGTGAGAAATGCCTAGCATGCCAATTCTATGCTTTTCCTTATCATGATGATCTTTTTGAAACCAAGTTCACCAGAAGCCCTTGTAGAATTTGTAGTGTGTACCTTACTGTCTTGCTCGAGAGCATGAGCAAAAATCAGTTCTCAAGCAAAATATAGCGACTACACAGAATTGCGTACTCACACGCACGTAAATATGTAAATTTCCGTGTCCACTTCGGCTCCCTCAGTTTTTTTTCAGCATTTTTTATCGTTGTGTTCGTTTCCTGTTTTGTTGCTGATGGCCTCTGATTTGTTGCTGTTACGTTCTTGACTATTCTTGCTCCGCTTCAGGTCGCCTGAGTCCAGATTAAAAGGCGGCTAGCCGGTTTTCTTCCGGCCGGTGAGTATCGCTTGCATTTTAAATGGTAGCCTCTGCTCGTTTTATATTTCTCGTTGTGTGTCCGATACTGGGAAGAAGATTGGGAAAACACTCAACGAGAAAGAAAAAAAGGTCACTGTTTAACATCAAAAATGCAAGCGACACTCAACTCTGGGCCCAGACCCTGCTCGTCTTGTTCCAAACCGGTTGCAAACGACCTGAATTGCAACATAAATGGTCAAAAATCAAAATGGTCATAAATGGTCAAAAAAATCAAAAACAACAAAACCGAAGCAAAGGACGTCAGCAATGTCCACACTGTCAAGAATAGCTGGAGTAGCAATACTGTCCTCACATCCAACGCGATCAGTCTCGTCGCGCCGATTTCTAGAGCGACGCGATGCGACCCTGAGCGGTGCATTTGTCATGGATACACGCGATGCACTTCGACCGGGTAGGATCGACGCTGATCGACGCGATCAATCAATTTGGCTGCAGGGGTCGTTCAGTATGCGCGCTACGCGCGACGTGATGCCATGTGTAGTGGCCGAATTGATCAGTCGCGTCGCTCAATCAATTTGCACATGCATCGCGTCGCGCGTCGCGCGCGCACTAAACGAACCCCTATACATGGCATCGCGCGCGTGTCGATGGATGTATGTATGAACAGGACCTCAGGCTCTTCATACCCCATTCGCCGCGCAGTGCGACATAATGAGGATCACCAACATTGATTATACCGCGCAGCCTCTTGCTATTTTGCAGTTGTTGTGCGCTACATCATGAAGCTTCCTGGAAGCGAGGAGAGAAGTCGTATTGTGACTGGCAACATGCCACGATCCCGTGACTGGTCGATATGTTCAGTCCGCAATCTGCTCTGACCTATATTGCTCACTTTAGAAACATCAAGCCTACCTCTGTTGCCCATCGTCTCGCCTCCATTTGGTCTGTCGATATGCCGATTACGCTTATAATAGATGCGATCAGGTAAAATAAGATTGTTGCTGCGCTGACATAGACGTGTCCTAAACATATACACTATTTTTATTCTAACGATTACTGATGCGCTAGTTGTTGCTTAAGAATTTCGTCAAAGTCGTGCCACAGATCCCGTTTCTACTGGGTTGTCTCACAAGTTCCGCGGTTTTTTCAACGATTCATTGCGGATTTCGGCGGCGGTCTCTTGCATAGCGCTGCACAGCATTCAAAAGAGAATGATTTGCTTTATCAGAGCATGTATTGCATTTCTTTTTTCATCATGAAATTTGTCAATTTTTAGGTCGTTAAAGTGAAAAGTGAAAAAGTAGCCATTTGCGCACTTGTTCTCTCCGCTTAGGTTTGAAATTTTTTGCGCAGCTTTCCATAGAATTTGGAAGACAATGTTCTGTGCTACAAGAATACGTGTTGGTCCTATTTGTTCATTCGCTCTTTATTGATTTTTCGGTCATCACATTGGGATGTCTGAAGGAGAAAATTATTTTTACCGACAGCTCCTGCTCTGTACTTGGACTTTTTTGCTTGGTATTATACGTCGTTCGGAAGAGAAGGCCTCGCTCTATAACAATTTGTGTTGCGTTTATTGGCTCATGCTGATTTCTGTCGAATATCAACAAAACGCCAAAAAGAGAAAAATCATCTTCACCAATAACTCCTTCGCCTTCTTCAGTCTGTCTTGCTCAGTTCTATATGAACTCGAAAGTGGATGTCTTGTTCTACCGGATTATATGATTTGTTCTTCGGCCATTTAAATTTTTGCTAATTTTCCGGTCATCAAAAATGGAGTGCCAGATCATCAAGGATGAGGGCGCTTCTGGCACCTTCTTCTTTCGTCTCTTTGCTTCCAACCAGGGTTCTAGTGCTGCTATGGCTGCGAGAGACGGTGCTTCATGTTGACATACAAACTCCATTTTTCATCGCCAGCTACAATTTTGTGCAAAAATCGTTGAAATCTCTGGCGGCTTCAGGAGTTGTCTTCCAACTTCTATGAAATGCTGTGCAAAAAAAAATTCCAAACCTAAGCGGAGAGAAGCACTGCGCAGACGGCCACTATTTTACTTTGCACTTTAACGACCTAAAAATTGACAAGATTTAGGATGAAAAAATGCTGTACATGTTCTGATAGAGCAAATCATTCTCTTTAGAAAGCTGTATAGCGCTATGCAAGAGACCGTCGGCGAAATCCGCAATGAATCGTTGAAAAAACGGCGGGGACTTACATATGTGACAACCTAATGTTATATGCTTTCTAAATGATGTTGTAACTCAGGCAGGCTAATTCCAGCTATTTGCTGTCCGCCCTTGAACATTTGATAAGGTTCTGAAAGAGACAGCGAAAATACTAACATCAAACGAATGTTGAATCTTATGCCAACGTTGAATTAGGTAACGTTGAGTCAGGATGCGGAACTGTAGCGTTATTACATTCTTAATCAGAATATGTATGTTTCTAAAATCCTAATTGGGCTAAGAAAATTGTGTTCAATCGATTATATTTTAACTGGAAGGCAGCCGCTACAGATGGCCACTTTCTGGGCCAATCTTAAAGGTAATAATTAAGGAACGCCTTTAATTTCCCATGGAGCTTTGAAGACAGACCTGCGCGATAGAGCTGGATATGCTATTAGGTTGTCCGGAAACTTTTTAGACTAATGTCAGACAACAATGTGTAGTTAATAACTTTATTATTAACCACTATCATTCAACCCAAAAATATTCACCGTTCTGATCTATCACATATTGCTATCTTTCCGGTAGAGAGCGAATACCATGAGCGAAAAACTCCGGAGACTTGGACAGCAAGAAGTTGTTGACACCACTTTCGACTTCCTCCCGATTTGCGAACCTTTTTCCAGCTAAGAAAGACTGTAGCGAGCTGGAAAATGTGGTAGTCACTGGGTGCCAGATCAGTTGACTACGGCGGATGGGGTACCAGTTCAATCCCGAGTTCCTCCAATTTCTTCTGCGTATTCTTTGCTGTGTGAGGTCTGGCGTTATCCATGAGAAGAAGAATTTTTCCTCTTCTGGGACTGCGATTACGTAGGATTTCCCTCAATTTTTTCAGCTAGCGCAGAACACGTTCGAGTCTACCATGGAACCGGTAGTAACTAATCCCCAGAATACTGGGCCATTGATGTCCCACCAGAAGGAAAGCAACTCCTTTTTGTCGTGATCAAGACGTTTCGGCTGTGGTTGAGGCAACTCATCGAAGTCCACCCAGTGCTTGCGACGCACCAAATTGTCGTAGACGCAATGCTTTTCATCCATCGTGACGATCGAGTCGATCCAAGCAAATGTACGGCGACGGTTGAGGAGAGAAGTGTAGGTATCAAAATGCTTCCGTTTGTCCTGAGGCGTCAAAGCATGTGGTACGATTCGAGGCAACTTCGTGACTTTGCCAGAAGACCGAAGAACATCGTACTGTGGACTTAGGAGTAAGGCCTGAAAGCTCGCGTACAGAAAGAGCAGGTTGAGCACCGCAGGTGGCGAGTACGAGCTGTCTGTTCTGCGTATGCAGTCGACCTGTGCGTCGAGAATCCTCGAGCGATTTGTCACCGTTGTCGGACATGCGGTACCAATTGAAGCACATCGCCTGAGAAGGGGCTTGCTCCTTCATTGTCTCCTGTAGAAAGCGATGGGCCTCGTTTGCGGGTCGGCCGGAGCGGTACTATAGGAGGAGAGCTGGTCAGTAGAGCATCTTCTTCTCGTCCATTGCGAAGGTGCCACGGGGAACAGGAGACGTCATGTCGCACATGCTGCCGTTAGTTACATATACAGGTCGTGAAACACGAATTTCGTAAGTCCGGCCCTCTCACAATTTCAGCCGGCAAAGATATGTTGTTTTGAATCTTACCATGCAATCAGTCTAAAAACTTTCCGGACAACCTGATAATTACAAATAATTGGATCTTTTGAGGGGATCCTATTCAATCGAAGCGTTGCTTGCCGGCTGCCTTGAGGCGCTGTGTATGAAGTGTAGCGTAAGGCCTAAGGCGATATACTACACTATATTATTCGCAGAATATTCTGGGGCACAGGGCTAAGAAGCGAAAGTGGATATCATTTGCACGTTTGATAATAAGAATCGCACAGTAAAAGCTATTCATTTATATTCATGTTATTCATTTGCTGCCTTCAAATTTAATTTAATTTAATTTAAAATTGAGGCATCTTCGCATAAAGGTAATGTTCTATCTTAAATGAATGATGTGGCAACCTGCGTATTCATGCTAAGGACGCGATTAGGCTAGAGTTTCACAGCCCCCGAAGTTAAGGATGGTCGATAAGCACTACATAAAGTGTTGGTTAATGACTTACCACGATTTTGCAGCTTAAGGAAATGATCGGAGGGCATGACCACATGACACCGATATACAAACAGGTTCACTATAGATGCGGCAAGAATCGCTAGAAGCGGAATCACTATAACGACCGACGTGTTCACCGAAATCGACAGCCACACAGCAATCCATGCCGCCGGATAACCCATCGGAATAGGGAAGAAAATCACCGGCAGCGTGAGCATCATGTAGACGAAGTCGAATAGAGCAGAAGCGACTTGAGAAGCGAGCAGATACCATTTGTATTCGCCCATTTGCCTGGTGGACTTGTAGACGATGCAATATATGGAGAATAGGTTTAAGGGAATCGCTACGATGGACAGGGAGTGCATGATAGCCAAGTAGAGCTCTGGGTAGAGGTCGAAATCGTCGCACTCAACCATATAGTGAGGACCGGGGTAGGAAGCCGGCTCAATGAGTCAGAGCTTGAAAATCGCTCTTTGAGAAGCGGGGTCTTTGGTCGGCAATCACTCACATGGACTCGGTAGCACCTGCCGCAATTCGTAGGATTGACTGAGGCAATGCTGCTTTGTAGAAATCGCTAATTAGTATACTTTGAACACTATCAACCTCAGTACAACGTAGCGAAGGAGTGCAGGAAGCACGCACTAGAATGCTTCGCACAAAAAAGAAATCGGGAAAAACGAGCTGAGAGTGGCTGTGTGTGCATCTGTTAGGTAGTTGCATAGGAAAAGGCCGATTTTGTGACTTCAAATTCTGGTCGATTTTTCGTGGCTACGATTGTTCTCGTTTCAGGCGTTGTCTACAGTTTCTGAAAGCGCAGAATCTCGGCTTTCTTATCGTTTACAGCTTTTGTGACAAAATCGCCTCTTGCCGAGTTTTTGACGTCTTTTTTACAGTTTGAATCGACGTGATGCTCGAGTGCTTTACTTATATGAATGGAAAAGTGAACACAACGCCGCGGCTGCAGCTCGTAACATTAATGCTGCATTTGGGGAGGGTTTCGCTGAGGAACGCACAATTCGCCACTGGTTCGAAAAGCTTCGATCTGGAGATGAAAGTCTCGAGATGAAGGCCGAAGTAGGCCGCCATCACTCCTTAACGTCGACCAACTCAGAGCTATGGTGGGAGCGGATACGCGTCAAACTGTGAGAGAGACAGCACAGTATTTCGGCGTTGACGACAGCACTGTCCGTCGCCACTTAAGTGCGGTCGGAAAAGTAAAGAAATTGGATGACTGGATCCTGCAGGAACTGGTCGCCGGACAGAGGCTGAAGCGCCACGACACCGGCGTTTCGTGAAGGCTGCGAAATCTAAGGGAGCCTTTTTGGATTTTTGGACAGGATCGGGACACGCGACGAAAAAAGGGTCCTTTATGACAGTCGTCGTCGCTCTGCACGATAGGTGGACAACAATGAGAGTCCAAGGGAGATGCCGAAATCCAGTCTCCATCCAGGGAAGACAATGGTGACCGTATGGTGGACAATGGCTGGTATAATCCATTACAAGTTCTTGAAGACTGGAGAGACTATCACAGTTAAGAAGTGCTGTGCCGAAATTGAAGTGATTGGTCAGAAGTTGATTGAAAAAGAGCCAGCTTTGGTCAGTCGAAGAGGCCCTACTGCATGACAACGCGCTTCCGCATGTTTCAGAAATTGTTGTCCTGAAACTGGAAACTGAAATTGGGATGTGAAACTCTGCTACATCCAGCATATTCAACAGATCTGTTCTCTAGCCCCCAAACCGCGAGAATAGAACATCTCCAATCCTCCTCCATTCTTCTTTAGGCTTTCTTACTTTTATTACAGTAAAAATGGTTTTATTATATAGATTAGTGCAGCGAGATATGGTGGGCAGAATCTTCACTGTTCTTATGAAGTCCATCCACCCTCTACCGCATGTACGCGATTTGTTCTCCGAAGTGCCCATTCTCTACGTGGCGAGAAACAAATCACGAGAGTTCCAATCCGAAGTGCTTAATCTGCAGAAAAATAATTAAAATTAATCGGTATTGGTCGACAGATCGAGAACGTTTACTGTCCGACGGCAGCAGTACTCCTCCGAATCCCATAATCACCCTCCCTACTTCTTCTCCTCCTCTCCCCGCCAATACTTCCTTAGGGCCTCTACAGAGTCTCGCGGCATCACCGTGAGAACTCGTCCAAATCGCTCCCGCCGTAGTGGGACCCGCGCTGCCACTGTGGTGGAGGCCGCGGCGCGGACGAGTTGTCGCAGAGCCGCCGCACGCAAGGGTCCTCGAGGGCTGCCGCAGTTCACGGCGGCTCTCACCCGCAGCACCAGGAGCTGCGGGTGAGACTCGCCGCAGGGCGTGACCGGATGGGAAGCTTGGAGGGAGGGGGTTTTCTTTTGTTTTCGACCGCTGGAAGCTTGGGTGGAGGGAGCTTTGTTTTGGAAGCTTTGGGGGAAGGGGTTTTCTTTTGTTTGCGGTCGTAATAAAGACAATTTAACGCGAAAAATATAAAATTACACATTTTTCTTCCAAAATGCTTCGTTTCGCCATGTATTTATCTTCAGACGAACTTTTTTGTTATAACACCTTTCCGGTGTTATAGCAAAAAAGGTTATACACTCTAAACATTCAATAGACAAAGAAGGTTATACACTCTTAAAGCAGTAAGAAAAACAGGTAAAGCTAAAGGTACTCAATAGAAAGCAGCATAATAACACTAAACTGTCAAACCATCATGATAGTTGCGCAATCCACATTTGGTAGTACAAAATCCTACGACATTTAAGAGTGTATAACCGTTTTCGTTATTACACCTTCCCGGTGATATAACAAACAAAGTTATACACTCTTTAAACAATAAGAAAAATAGTTGAAGCTAAGAGGTACTCAACAGAAAGCACCTAACTGCTGGAGCGGATGCAACACAGACCAGAAGAAGTAACTGAACCTCTCACAAGGAAATAGAAGACCAACTCAGGAATCCCACCACGATTAAGCAACCGAATCGTTCAGTCTAAAGCATTAAAAAGCACTCCACGGAAGCTCGCTTTTCAGATGAGTCAGAAGAAATTCTTACGAAAAGTTCAAACAAGTTGGAAAAAAATCCAATGCCGCCGAAATCCATTCTGTATTTCTTCGTTCCTCCCGGCAAAATACGCAGTATTGCGTCGCGGGGCCGCACCATCCGCCGTTGTCATGGCGGCCCCGCGGCACCCGCAAGACTCTGCTGCTGGCCTTACCTATATGCTGGCGTGAGTGATAGTTAGTCAAGCGCTCACATGTAACACTGATTCACGATTCACGTGTCACGACGTTGCCACGACGTCTATAACACTCCTTCTGCATCCCGACACACGCGTCACTACTTCTATGACGCGTTTTCAGAAGCCCGACGCACATTGGACGATATTGAGGGAAAATACTGGTCTCCTCTTATTCCCCCCCCCCCCTCCCTCCCTCCAGTGATCCCTCTTTGCTGATTCCCTCTTCACTGGTCCCTTTCCTATTGGTTCATCTTACTTGGAATCTCTACGCAAGTTGGACGACGTCTTCAGCACGTCTTCTGAATCCTGACGCAAGTTGAACAACATCTTCAGCACGTCATCTGAATCCCATCGCACGTTGGACGACGTCTTTTCCACGTTTTCAGAATCCCAACGCATGTTGGATGATATCTGCAGCAAGTCTTCTGAATCGTGACGCAAGTTGAACGACACCTTCATCAGGTATTCTAATCACGACGCACTTTGGACGACATCTGCGGCACCTCTTCTGATTCCCGGCGCTGAGCACTTTGGACGACATCTGTGGCACGTCTTCGGATTCCCGGCGCTGGGCACTCGATGCCCATCCGTACCCTGGCGCGATGCCCGCTCAAAATATCGTAAACTTGAGCGATCTGCCGCCAAGGATATAGTTCGCCAGCAACCGCCCATGGTTAAGCTCAAAGCAAGCCCGGCTGGCATACGCTGCAGTGTCGTGAGCATCTCTTGGCTTCAGTCCCCACTCCCCGTGACAAACACGTGACATTAGCCGATTATATATAGTAGGATAAAGCGTTTCTTATTTTTTATTAGTTCCTGTAGTTCTGATTTTTACAAAGATGGATTGTCTAGGATATTGTCGTGTTGGAAGAAGTGTACTACTTGTAATGATGCTTATTTCGTTTAGTAAAATTGCTTCCAAGCAAAGTTATGATCTGTCAACGGTTTCAGTCAAAATCGGTCATTTCATATACAACGACCTAATAACTGGGCTTCTGTAGCCATTCCCTTCGTCTCTCTATCCGTATTAATCGTCTTGTTGATGATGGCATTCGGTTTCGATGATGTCAACAGAGCGGTTTATTTTAAGTGAATATAACCGAAACTACTAGGAATGCAAAGCTATTGAACCACCCTCCCCCAAGTTTTACCAAGAGTGACCTAAGAACGCATTGCCAGGGCTCAGTAGCGTTACAATCGGGTTTCTCGCGGTAGAAAACCTCCATGCAGGAACAAAGAAACTGATTTGAATCATTTCTGTCAAGACCACCAGCTTAACTGGTTCCATGCTGATATCATCGGCCAGCTCATCCCGGATACGGGTGAGTGCTGATCGGTTCCACGAGGTGTGGATGTTGCTTTCGATCAAACGGCGCAAGTGGGCGTGTGTAAAGGCGTAGAGCAGTCCCGACCGGTCAGAGGGAGGTGCGGTTCGAGTCCCGCCTGGCGTTAGAAGTTTTGATCGCAACAAAACATCGTTGTGACAGCTTACTACCTCGATACCAGCCACTTGAGGCTTGAAGAAACTGATTTGAACAGTTATACAATCTGATAAGACTTCTATATGGAGCAATGCCTATCAATCATTCACTGTAGAAGATGTTCGAAATGAGTTCCTTTTGAAGCAATACAGGCCTTCAGTCTCTTCTCCACCGACATCACTGTGGGCCGCAGGAAGGTGACGTCGATATCGTCCCACGCCTTCTGAAGTGAAGCTTTGAGAGCGTTCAAACTTTGGTGACTTTTCGAGGAGACCTTCTCCTACAAGTAGACCCACACAGCGAAATCCATTCAGATCAGGCGAGTAAGGTGGCAAGAAGTCCTTCGTCCAGTAGCCAGGGAAGTGACTCTCGCAGAATGCCGGTGTGGATCTCGCAGAATGAGCAGGTGCCCAGTCCTGTTGGAGCACGCATTGATAAACTGACAAAATTTTCAGCAACCCAGGGGAGAAGAACATCGATCGACGAGAACCAGAGGTGATTCTTGTCCAGGGTAATGCCAGACCATACCATTACAGATTTCGGAAAAAGGGTCCTGTTGAGGTCACGACGTTGAGAAGACCTGTTTCTGGATGGAGGCAGCAACTGACGCTGATTCTGTGAGTTGTGTGCCACTTCAATGGTAAAGATCTTCTCGTCCGTCCAGACGACGTTTGACAAGCGGTCCTGCTGTATCTCCTTTAGCAACAGCTTGGATTTTTCCAATCTAATCTGCATGGCAGCTTCCGTAAGGGCTTGTCCGCGATAAAGGCGATAACTCCAAAGCCCAAGTTCCTGTTTGACGATCTTCTGTATTGTTCTGTGGGAAACCCCGAGGTCTACGGCCATTCAGTTCATGCTCACTCCATTGTTCCGGTCGATTCTCTCTTTGATGACCTTTCGAAGGCCGAGAGTGTTCACAGTACGTGGTCTGCCAGATCTCTTCCTCGGTTCGACCGTTCCTTCCTCTCTGTACTGTTTCACAATGTGTTGGACTGTTCTGGCAGAAATTTGAAGTCGTCGAGCGATCTCTGATGCTGAATGTCCTTTATCGGCGAGATGAGCGATGGTGGAACGATGTGGTGAAGCTTTCATTGTCGAGGGTATTGAGTGTATCACCTTGCCTGGTTTTCGTACATACTTCCCCCGTTCTAGAAAAGTCCTAATAATTGATCTACCGCTATTTTCAAAAATACAGTAGCAGTTCGAATTTCGCGGTAATAATTAGGAGCCACCCTGTAAACAGGTCTTCAAGCTGCCGAACACAAGATCGGGCAGAGATCCAATAAGTACCCAATCAACCTCACAATAGACACCAAGCTCCTTTCATTGAACGTATTTATTATCTTAACAAATCGCAAAACAAAGAAAATAATATATTAAACCGCTATAACACAGATCGTACAATCTTTCGAACATGTGAGAGTCATGTCGCTTAGCAGGAGTAACAACAAGTCATTACAACAACTACTAACCGGGGATCAATCGATGAACCGAACAATTTGCCAGGATCATCGCTCTCTCGGTGGGAAGCACTACCGTCTTGCAGGGTCGCCTCATCGAGCGCCTTCTGAACGCCACAAAAGGGCCGCGCGACGAGGCCGACACAGCCGATCATCGACTAACGAACTCACCATGTCTCACTGCGCATGGCACACAAGCTGCACCTAATTCACTTCTATACAACTAGGAAATCAATCAGTTGATCAATCGACACCAGACAACAATACATCGCAAAAGAGATCTCTGTTACGTATTACACATCTGAAAAGGCATAAAACTTAACATTAACACCCGAGCGGTCATCGACGAGTCGGCTAGGCGGGAAATCAATCGTTAGAAGATCGATGATGGCATCAATCGATGAACGCTCGTACTTGGAAAACACATTATGACGCGCACGTATAGATTAGGTAGAGGACCGGGTCGGACTCGAACGTTTATACACTGGGGAGACGCGGGGCGGATAAAGCTTCGTACGCGACGCGTGCGTGCGCACGCACGGACGCACAGACGTTGATTGCACTTACGCGAGCACACTTTACAAGTTATCGTTGAGCAGTAGCAATGGAAACTCTAGTGATACAGATGCATGATACCTGATACTTCGGCGCAATGCGTGCGATGAAGAACTGGAAAGAACAGAACACAAGGAGGAATGACGGCGGATGCAACAGAGAAAGGAAGGTTGACTGAAAGATGATCAACATGGAATAGATTAGAGCACAATCGAACGATGTGTCTATACACACGTATATGAAAGGACGACATTTGGCAGGGCAGCTTATCAGATACCAGCAATAGAGAGCACTCCGTACACGACGGCGGTGGCGATCGGTGAAGCAGAGCAGCAGCAGCAGCGCGCCGCGGCCCGCCGCTAGATGGCGATGTTGCGGAACGCCCGAACGCCACCTCGCGACACCATCGTCAGGCCTTCGTCGTCTTCCTCTGTCTCCGTATCGCGGCGACGAATCGGCGGCGGTAGATTCAACCGCGATTTGCCGTCATTGGAGAATATCTGTAAAGTCGGAGGCTCAGCAGTTCGGACACAGGGTAAAGATCGGTTTTCATCAATCTCATTACAAGGGACCGGCCTAAGGCCCCGTTTATACTTCGTCGCGGGGCGACGCGATGGCTACGCAATGAGGCCAAATTGATCGATCGCGTCGCACAATCAATACGGCCATTATACGTGGCGTCGTGTCGCGCCGCGACGAAGTATAAACGGGGCCTAAAGCGTGTGCCTGAACGGGGGAAGCGAGTCATATAGGGAGAATCCCACCGCAAAATTAGTATAAAAATGTGTTTATTTTTTGCCAAGTTCATATCCAAGGAGTAGGAGGTCCTTGAAGTCACAAGTCAGTCTTGGGTTTAACGACTTCGCAAAAAAGAAACACATTTTTATACGAATTGAGAGGTGGGGATTCTTCTTATATGACTCACTCCCCGGTTCAGACGTACGCTTCTGACCCTTCCCTTGTTAGAACTGATGTTAAAGGCCTCTGCACACTCTTATCGCAAAACAGCAGGTCTATCTTTAATCCTTCCTGTGATTTTCACAACATTATTATAAAAATCCGACTCCTGACTTTGACACCGTAACCCAGTGCACCATTGAATGAATTACAAAGCTCAACCAGAATTGGCTACCACCGTAATCCAGTGTGATATAGCCATTATCACCACCAAAGATGTGTACGCAACAACCACCAATGCAAAGTGCGGTCGTCCGGCATTTTCCTATCTTGTCGGCTACAATATGGTTGGTTTCAAAAAATAATGGCAAGTGCACATACTTATCTAAGCCAATTTCAGACAAAAAAGAGCAGCAAGGGCAGCAGCTCCGCAACATAGGCATAAGATTGTTCAAGGTTTTATCATCTGGGTCACCTGTTGCAATACCCTTAAGCGGCTTTCACACTGCCGTTGCTGCTGTTGCGCAACCGATGCCGTAATGATGGAGCATACCGCAAAGACGCAGATGAGCAACAGCAGCAACGAAGGGGGCTTTCACACCTCTGTTGCCGCAATCCTGCATCAGCAACACTGGCACAACGGTTGCGTGGCCTCAGCAACGTGGAATGATCGCCATCATTCCTTGCTGCTGATGCTCGTCAACGGACGATATCACAAGTCTTATCCCATTATCTTATCTCACCGCGTTGCGGCCGCAACAGACATCGAACTCCGCCCCCCTTTCATTGCTCATTGCTGCAACAGCAGCAACGGCAGTGTGAAAGCCGCTTAAGGATGCGGTGTTACAGGGAAATCGGAGGCTTAGCCTAAGTTGCACTGAATTATAGAGATCAATCAGAATTTGCTGGTGCCTGCCTGCCAATCCTGCCGACTAGGATGTTGGTTTGGATAGATATGTGCAATGGCCTTCATTTTTTTTTAAACCAACCATATTGCAGCCGACAAGATACGAAAATGGCGGACAATCGCACTTAAGGCTTGAGCACACTTCGCTGCCTTTGCTGCGGCAGCAATGATGAAAGATATCATCGAGCTGCTGCCTGATTTGCTGAAGCGGCTTTCACACTGCCATTGCTGCTGTTGCGCAACTGCTGCCGTAATAATGAAGCATACCGCAGAGACGCAGAGGAGCAACAACAGCAACGAGGGGGCTTTCACACTGCTGTTGCCGCAACTCCGCATTAGCAACACCGGCATCGGATGCGCAACGGTTGCGCGGGCTCAGCAACAAGGAATGATCGCCATCATTTCTTGTTGCTGATGCTTGTCAACAGGGGCATATCACAGGGCTTATCTCATTATCTTATCTCGCGCGTTGCGGCTGCAGCATGCATCAAACTCCACCCCTTTTTCGTTGCTCGTTGCTGGAACAGCAGCAACGGCAGTGTGAAAGCCGCTTGAGCGGCAAGGGCAGCGCCGCAGCCGTGAGCACACTTCGCTGCGACAGCGGGGTCGGTTTTGCTGCCTCAGCAAGAAATGTCGACCGACATTTCTAGGCGCGCGCTGCTGTTTGCTATCCTTATCTTTATCCTTATCATTTGCAAAAGCAGCGTGCACCCTCATTTGCTGCTCGAGCCGGGTTTGCAGCGGCTGCGAAGTGTGCTCGAGGCTTTAGTATTGGCGTTTTTTGCAATCTTTGGAGGTGATAATGACAATATCACACTGGATTACGGTGGCAGCACATTCTGGTTGAGTTTTGCAATTCATTCAATGGAACACTGGGTTACGGTGTCAAAGTCAGGGGTCGGATTTTTATAATACTGTATTTTCACATGACTGCCGCTTGGGACGGCGCGTATTTTTACCGCACGCCGAGCGCTATTATCATTTATCATTATCAATATCTGTTAGATATGAATAAACCAGTAACCAATGAAGTTTCCCATGGACCATCTAGACCCTAAATATTAGTGGACTCAATGAACAATACGGTACTATTAAATGTTTTACAACTTTCCATGAACTGTTAGGAGGATGTTTAGTTGCGATCAAAACTTCTAGCGCCAGGCGGGACTCGAACCCGCACCTCTCTCTAACCCGGGGGGGAATGCTCTACGCCATTACACCACCGGAGCCGTTTGATCGAACGCAACATCCACACCTCGTGGGACCGATCAACACCCACCCGTATCCGGGATGTAATGGCGTAGAGCATTCCCGCCCGGTTAGAGGGAGGTGCGGGTTCGAGTCCCGCCTGGCGCTAGAAGTTTTGATCGCAACAAAACATCGTTATGATGTTTTCATTTTTGCTTAAGTCTAGAGCCTCTGCTATAGAAGATAGAAGCTGTTAAGAGGATGTTTAGTTGCGATCATAACTCGGTCAAACAGCGCTGGTGGTGTAAGGCGAGCATCGCTGCCCGGAAAGCGGAAGGTGCGGGTTCGAGTCCCGCCTGGCGCAAAAATTTTGATCGCAACTAAACATACTCCTAACACTTCTATCTTCTATAACAGCCGCTCCAGGCTTATGCAAAAATGAAAACATCGTCGGCCAATGACGTGAAAGGGTTAAGCTTAGGGTGGGCAGGCAGAGGTTGTCGCCGAGCGGTGCTGTGCAGCGCCAACACATTTCTGCATCACGACCCAGCCCCAAGTGCGGAAAGTACGGGTGACTGAAGTTATGGTCACCGATTTCGCTTAAACTCCCGCGTAATACGAAAAATGAATGTTAGATTCGTGATGAGCACCCCATAAACCCTTTTTCTGCTACACCCTTTCGGTTGTGTTGGTTGGAGAACCAAAACAAAAGCGACTTAGCACAATTATTCATCTCGGTGGTGAAATCTCCCACTCCACACCGAGTCTGCCGCAGCTGATCGCGCCGCGCCCTTCCCTCCCGCGGAGCAATTCGCCGAATATCGTAACCAGGAATTCCAAATGTGGTGCCCGGGGGCGGCGAAGTATGAAAGTGATGCGGCGCCGCCGGGCGGCGCGAAAAATCGATGGCTATAGGCCCATGCACACTTCTGCGACAGCGCGGCGCGGCCATGATGAAGCATAGGGCCGCGACGGCCGCGGCGCGACACTGCGACACGTGCCGCAGGATGGGGGCATGCACACTCTTGCGGCTGTCGCGGCGGCTATCGCAGGTGACGCCGCGCTGAGTGCCGCAGGATGGGATGGTTCAAATCATCCCCGTGCATGCGCGGCATGCACGGGACGACGGCCCCGTTGACTGTAACGATGCTCTAACGCGACCGCGCCGCGACCGCCTGATTTCGCGGAGGTAGCCGTCGCTCCACTTGCCGCGCCGCGGTGTCGCAGAAGTGTGCATGGGCCTTATGTCAACCGTCACGTCGCGACGCGCGGCGGCGCGAGTATAAAAGGCCCCACACACTTCTGCGGTTACGCTGCTCGCCGCTATGGTTAAGAATAGAGCAGGGAGCCGCCGGCGGGGAGCTCTGCGTCCCTGCCCTATGGTTAAGGATAGGGCCGCGGCGTTGCCGCAGACGCAGAAGTGTGTGGGTGCCTTAAGAGGCGCCTTAAGGCCCTCGCACACTTATGCGGCAGCGCCGCTCACCGCTATGGTTAAGGATACAGCAGGGAGTCGCCGGCGGTGAGCTCTGCGTCTCTGCCCTATGGTTAAGGATAGGACCGCGGCGTTGCCGCAGACGTGTGTGGGGCCTTCAAGGCCCGTTTATACTTCGACACCGAGCGACGCGACGTCACGTACTGTGGCCATATTGATCAAGCGACGTGATTGATCAATTTGGCCACTATACATGCCATCGCGTCGCTCGGCGTATTAAGTATAAACGGCTCCTTGGCGCGCTCATCTATAAAAGCCAGTCCGGCATAGTTCGGCAGTTAAATCCTGTCGGGCACACCTTGAACTGGCAGAGTTCCCATTTTTGTCTAAAGCCTACGCACCGAAAAAGAATCTGGGAACCTGAAAGACAATCTCCGCTAGAGCCGGTGTTCTAGCTGACATGTCGGCCAACGAAACTGTAGCCTAAGGAGACGCCCCTCACCCGCCGAAGCAGCAGTGTCCTGACTTCCACTTACAGAAGCTGCTTAGAGCTAGTGGTGTGCCCTACACCTATTAGTTATTTAGTTGACTTATAAATCTTGAAACTCCAGGCGGTGTGTCTTGCGAGAGATCTGGGGCCGTATGCTATTCTCGCCCGACTCGGGGACAGGGACGGCGCGAAAAATCGATAGCGCATGATGTGCATACCGGGGATGTGGGCGGAGACCGCCTCATACCCGGCCGGGGACGGTTGGGGAGAGAATAGCATACGGCCCCTGGGGCCAGATTCATCAACGACTTACGGGAATTTAACAGAGAAATTACAGCCGAAGTTCTTGAAAAAACGCGAATTAACGCGGCTTATCAACAGGCGATATGGTGAAATGTTGGCGTTATCAGGAATTTCGGCTGTGATTTCTCCGTTTAATCTCTGTAAGTCGTTGATGAACCTGGCCCCTGGTTATAACCGGCGTATCGTTGTTGCTACACAGAACAAGCGAGGTACAAAGTCAGTGCCACTTTGTTGTCAGACCGGTACAATATTCCCTCAGAAGTGCAAATCATTATCAGCCAGTAGCAACACAGCGCCAGTAGGCTCATAATCCACACCGGTTGATGTTTGGGAAACGATGTGCGCTGAACAACCCGTCGTCGGTCAAGCCGGCATGGGGCCAAGAGCTCGTCACAAAATCCACTAAATAATAGGCAAGGAAGACCGAAAGGGGGCCGAATCGATAAGAATGGAGGTCTACGATTACACCGCGGGGAGGGTCCGATGGAACTCTATACAACCCACTACTGCTACAAACTGAAACGCTCACCTCCTGAGGAGCTCCCATTAACGACAGCAGCACTGGCAACAGTATCAAGCCGTTGATCACTCCTATCACTATCAGCGCCGACATCACCACGAAAAAGTACTTGACGACGAATCTGAAAGTAGACACTCGCTCATGAAGGCTCTCCCTTGAAAAGTTTGTACACTTCAGAAGGCCCTTTTGCATCTCTCGAAAACAGATGATTCACAATGGCATTCTGATCGCAGCGCGGATGAATCATGTTGCAGGAATTGCAACGTTGATCACCAAGCGTCTCTCGGAACTCTCTACACGTATACGAATGAGCAACTCACTCAAACTCAGAGAATCCAAGCATCAGAATACCCAGCAACGTCGACAGCGCTCCGTGGATCACCGGCACAAACACTCGGTCAATGGCACTTGACGTTCTTTCGGATCTGAAGCACATAACGGTGCATACAGAAGCCAAATATAGAGGAGTCAAAGTCTATGGGATCCGCCTTGCCGCAGTGAGGCAGTCAAAAATAGAAGATCGAACACTCACCTCGTTCCTAGTGAGGTCAAGTACGCCAGGACGACGTGAGCCGTGAACTCGACACCTATGCCGACGGCCGTAATCAACGTCACCGCGGACACTGGATTCATCTTCACGCCGGCCCAGCCCATAAATCCCGCCAGCTCGACCGTCATAACTGAAAAGGCAACAAGTAGGGGAGAAAGCGTTTAAGCTGCTGGAAAGGAACTCTTGGTGGGCTTGGACGGGACCCGTACATATGTAGAATCGTTCTGCGTATTCTAAATAAATGTGGACCTAAAATGAAGAGACCAGCGACGGAAATTGAGGAAGAGCAGAGCACTAAAGCACCATGGATTGGCAAAAAGGCATCATCGAGAAGATGAAACAATCCCTGTACTCAGGAGTTTATCGAACCCTACAGGACGCCGGATTCATCAACGACTTACAGCAATTTATCAGAGAAAATTTATCTGGATCCATACCCCTCTACTTGTGTGTCTGGAAACAAACAGCAGCAGATACACTAGCATGCTCGTTGGATGACGTCTTCTGAACTCCAACGCATGTTCCACAATGCCAGTGAAACGCCTTCTGCATTTCGACGCCGGGAGACGTCTACTGCATCGGGACGCATGCTCCTCGACGTCTATCTCCTGGTCCCGGACACGTGTTGCACGACGTCGGCGACACGTCTTCCGAATCCCGATGTGTTTTGCACGACGTCACAACATCTCATGGCTGACACCAGACATTGTCAGCGAATTTATAGGCAATCATCCAAGTTCATGATAGATCAAGAGAGCAACATTAATGAGGACCATGCGTCGAGAACCGGAATTCAGAAGGCGTAGTTGTCCTCCAACGTGGGCTGGGATTCAGAAGACGTGTCACAGACATCGTAGAGCTTGAGCAAGCGGAAGGCGTGAAGGAAGCGTCGTCGAATATCCGTCGATATTCAGAAGGCATGCTTGCTACGAGCTTCGTATAACGTGCGTTGGGATTTAGAAAAGAAACGCGTCATAGGAGTCGTATGAACATGCGTTCGGATTCAGAAAATCGTCACAGACGTCGTGGAGCATGGATCCAGATTCAGAAGCCCATAGTTAAGCACTATTCTAGGGAGTAAATGGAACAGCCAATCAAAGGCTAGTACTCAGCCCAAATAGAGTGGAATAACCCAGGTGAATTCAGTGTGAACACAAAGCTCGTCCAACATCACGTAAATTTCACGCCGTACGTGTATACTGTATGTGGCCTGTCACCTACAGTACGCCTCTACAGCGCACCGTACGGTAGACACTAGTCCAGCACTATTAGCTCCAGAGAATCTCGAACTACTTACCGACAAGGATCACCAGAATGTTGAGCGCAGCCCACGGATTGAACAGAAGAATCGAAATGACGACAAACACAGCGAACGCGATGATTCCAATGGCCTGAAAGCTACGTCCAATCAACAATCACTCTGGGCATGCGTTGAAACTACATAATTAAGCGTATTTATCCTACACGGAGGGGCACCTCTCGAAAAACGAAGCAACCGCAAACAGTGTGGCTTTCCCCAGCTAGGGAATTGCAAAGAAAGATCGGACCCATCCTAATCCGGGGGGGGGGGGGGGCACAGAATTAAAAATTATGCGACAAACTGGCTTGACACTCAGAGAGCGGATTGAAGAAAACAGAATAGGGGCTAAGCTGACAAATTTCACAAAGAAAAAGAAAAAATAACATACGGTTTCATCGCGATTGTAAACAGACGCTATGCGCCCTCCCATTATGAGGAATCCGGGTTATAACATGTCAGGCGGAGGTCAGCACGCGGCATGCGCCTTCATTTGTCCCCTCACCACGCTAGATCCGTGTTATAACATGTCAGGCGGTGGTCAGCTGTGTTTGAAGGTGCTTTGCCCGCCGAAACGTTTTCAGAACCGCGGTTATTTCGTCCTTTTTGCTTGTTTGTTCGTTTCGTTCTTTGTTTTTATGTCCTATTCTGTTCTCTCCAATCCGCTCTGTGAGTGTCAAGTCAATTTGTTACATAATTTTTAATTCTGTGGCTTGTCCGGACTAGGATAGATACGAAACATCCCTTCTTTGGCCATTTCCAGGTGTCGTCATTGTGAAATACTTTTCAATTTTTCCGCCGTTGTCATACATAGTTAGGTACCCCTTCCCTAGATCCAACTAAGCTGTAGGAATGGAGCTGTTTTATGAAGCGGCTAATTACACATCACAAATTTTCATGGGTAAATTGGTGGGGCAATGCAAATTTTGAATAAAACCTAGACTCGGTTAATTAAGCTCTCATAAAGTCGTTCGGTAAATGTTGCGAAGACGGGCAGCATTGGGAGAGTGAACGCTCCATCCAATCAGACCGCATTGAATAGGCACGTCATTCAGAGAGGTCGTGTACAGTCGGTATCCTGATCGGTTGGCATGAGTTCGGTCTGAGCTCTGTTTGGTTATTATTGGCTGGCGCTCTCCCACCAAGCAATGCTGCTCACTTTCGCGACATGTACCCGTCGTTCTATTGCAAATCCAGTTTGGTTCCAGGTTGCCGAGACCCTAACCTATAACTGGATGAAACGGCTTCCCGACGGACCAGGAGACTATCTCAGCGGTAGGTCGGAACGGAACAAGTGTTGTATATCGGCAGAATCGCCCCTCTCTGGGAAGCAACAAAATGCAAATATTTCGACCCTAATACAACTCTGCGCAGAGTTAGGGGCAACAGAAGTTGGGCTGTTGGCAGCGTTAACCCTATGCCTGTACGCGAAGGGCGTGCTCAAGTTGGCGGGAAACAGCGATTATGGGTATTACGCCGCCCCTCTACCAGCTGCGCCACCATCGCTCGCTCGTCATCGCTTTTTCCAGGCAACTTTAGCCCGCCATCCGATTGCAGGCATAGGGCTAACGCCGCCAGCGGCCCAACTTCTGTCGTCCCTAACTCTGCCCAGAGTTGTATTCGGGTCGAGATATTTGCATTTTGTTGCTTCCCAGAGAGAGAGGAGATTCTTCCCATGTACAACACAAGGCCGTTCCGACCTACCTTTGAGATAGTTTCCTGGTTAGACACAAATTATAACCCAAGTCTTGTTTGATTCCTGGAGGGCTCAAACAGTCCGGGTACAATTCAAAACAAAGGAATGTAGAAGCTGTTTTTATCCAGCGTAAGTGCGGCCTAGCTCATTATCTATGTCATCCGGCATCAGTTCGTTCCACCAACAACCACTCACCGTTAACAGATTGCCGTTCAGATGCAGATACTGCTCCCAAAACGTGAACGCGATGCCTTGTGGGAAATTCGGAAGACCTTGCTCAACGAACTGATCACAGGTGGCTCTGATCTCCTAAACAACACAAGATCGTAGTTAGATTCGTTCAGAGAATACACTGCTAATGGTAGGATCTTCCAACCCACCTTGATCATCTCGATGATCACTGGAGTATCCGTGAGACCAGTCAGATAGAAGGGGATTTGCGAATAGGCCAATGGCTCGGCTGGCGGCACCAACAGCGGCGCTTTCTTGTCGGTGATCGACCACTTCGGAGGCGTTGGATAGAACGATCCTTGGGAAACGTAGTACCTGAAGCATAGAAGTGTTGGATTGAGGAATCAGACAGCGCCAGAGCAAAAAGTTCAGGAAACCAACATCATGTTGTCCTGATTATACCACGCCGTCAAGTAGTTGTAAAAGCCATCGTTGTTGATCGTCTGCGTTCCGTCCACAAGACGAACCTTACCGACCTTAAGCAGGAATCCTAACTTTACTTAACGGACACTTTGAAAAACAGCTATTTCTACACATTTTAGCAGAATGCGTAGAAATTGGTAGATGAAAAACGGTCTCGAAGCCCAGAGATCCCGTCTCCTCTGACATGAATTCCCGCCTAGAGGCCAACCTCCGACGTCGAAGAACAAGTGTCACACTTGATAGGAACCCGTCCTTAATTCTTTCTTCCAGTTGGCTTACCGATCTCGAATACTTACCGAAAGCGACCCAATGCTTTCGCGTGAAAAAAGGAACGCGTGGAGCATAAAAATTGAGCATTTATACTTCAGCAGTAGGGCGATGCAGCTTTATGAAAGCTAATAATATCGATTAGGCGGCAAAGGCGATCAATAGCTTCCATAGCGCTATGCAGATCGGCAACTATAGTGTAAACCTTGCCCCAAAAGATTTAACTAGTGCCGCTTTCCGACTATTACTAATTCAGTGCGACCGGAGATCCCTACTTGCACTAAGGTCCTAATTTCTATGAACATTAAGACGGCTAATTGGAGCGGTTGGATCTATCCCAGTCCGGAGGGGTCAGCACCAAGGTTATAGTTAAGTCGAGCATCCCACGTCACGACACCAGGGGCCGTGAGTCCGCAGAATCTCTATCATATCAACTGAGAGTACTTAAAGATCTGGGACAAATTCAAAGGAAGGGACAGAGGGGTCAGACATGCATTCATCAGTCGATTGATATCGACCAATATTGATCGACATTGATTGATCGACGACAATTCGGCAACAGTACGCGAATACTGATGTTGAAGATAGACTAGTAACATAGGGTGTTATAGGGTGTTATGGCACCGCTTCCCAATGGAGAGCAGACACTGCCAAGCTAATAAGCGGCTAAGAAGTCAAGACGCTGCGCACGTCACGCGCGCTGCGCTCTCAGCCCTCTCGTCGCCTGTGCAAAACATGCAAATCGATTAAGAACGAGCGCGCGCCGCCGAGAAATGTTCATAAGGCCCATGCACACTTCTGCGACACCGCGGCGCGGCAAGGGGGCGACGGCTACTTCCGCGAAATCGGCGGTCGCGGCGAGGTCGCGTTAGAGCACCGTTTTAGGCAACGGGACCGACGTCCCCGTGGATGTCGCGCCGCCAGGAATGGTTTGAACCATTCCAGCCTGCGGCACTCAGCGCGGCGTCGCCTGCGATAGCCGCCGCGACAGTCGCAAGAGTGTGCATGCCCCTCCCTGCGGCACGTATCGCAGTGTCGCGCCGCGCTGTCGCAGAAGTGTGCATGGGCCTATACTCGAGCACCGGCGCTGTCGCTCGAGTATCTGCTCTGGTCGGTTCATACTTCCTCGCGCTGCGCTCTCGTCGCTCTTGTAGCTGCCGTCGCGAAGTATGAACAGGCCCTTAGCTGTTTATTTTGTCTACGATGACAGTGACGAGAACGATTAGTCCCCTGAACAAGGTATGTATATCGGTTTTTGCCTAGTGATTTTTGCCTTTCGCTCAGCAAGTATCGACTCAAATGCCTTGCACGAGCGACCCGACCGCTCTTGCAGCTGATGTCGTGAATTTTGGAGACCCGAACGGTCGGATGAGTGGCCAAGCAACCTCAACTGACACTTTTGTATCAAAACAAGGAGTCTAAACCGATTTCATTTGCACTGGAAACTCAATTGAAGACATTTACAATACTCACCCTTCCTTCACACTGGTACTTGTTCCCAACACTGCAAATCAGACGATGGGCAATCATCGCATCCTCGCTCACGTTACCCTTCAGCTCTCCATCTGTCAGGTTGAACCTGGAAGGATTATAGGCATCAGCTGGAGGATCAAATTCGATAGTGCCTGATCATTTCATTTCCCTCCCATTTGACACTTTAAAAATTTTTCTATTCAAGCTATGTTTTGCAAATAATTCGCGAACACGTCGACTAGAGTGAAGTCTCCACAACACGGATCGATTAGTAGGCCATTAATCGATACGCGCCGATTTTGCGACGACTGTTCAGTAGCTTGAGAGGACCGATTCCACTGCATAGTTTACACATGGGAGACCGCGTAGCGCGATGCCGTACGAGAGAAATCGGTATCGATTAACCAGCGCGTAGGGTCGATATTCTTTGCTTTCGTACTGTCATGATGCACCTCCCTCCACCGCAGCTGAAGCAAAGGCGCATTTGGAAACGCGTAGATGCAAGAAGCCTTACTTATACCCTTAAAACGATTCCTGGCGAAACAATTAGGGAATGAGCCACACCCAAGGGTTCCCTCCCTTCCTGGCTGAGAATTCTCACCGCGGTCTTCTGAATTAGCAAACAAAGATAATGGTAATGGAGACGGGCCTCGTGCTTGGGCCACCGTTCACCTATGCCGATGAACTTGAGCCCGGGGCACGAAAATCTCCGATGGGACAACCGACTGTCGCTTGAAAAGAACCTGATAATATGTGCAAGCATAGCCACTCACTTTCCCTGCGCCATCTCATCATCGTAAGCCTTCTGAATGCTCGCCAACCAGTCTCTCATCATTCCCAGCCAGTACTTCTCAGACGGCTCGCCCGACTTCGTCTTGATCACGAACTTGGACTCAGCTGAAACAAAAGGCCATAAGACGCGTAAGGAACCTTCAAATGCTTAGAGTTATGTGAGGGAAGGCTCCCAAACCTACCTATAGCGCTACGATACTTGTCAATCTGCTGCTGTTGAACGGCGTAGTCAATGTTGGGACCTTTGATCACCGCGAACATTGGATAGAAGCTGAAAAATTAGACACATATTTCTACCTTAAGGGCTTCAAACACCTATGATACTCACCTGAAGTACTTATCCCTAGCTTGCAGGAACTTAGCCGGTGCCGTGTGCTCGGGCAGCACATCGCTGAGCTCTAGGCCAATAGCCGCCCGTTGCATCCCACCGACGGCCAACACCAACAGGGCGAACGAACCGGCTAAGACAGCCATCTGAAGCAGTACTTTCTAGAATGGGACTTATGGTAGAAATTCCCTTTATTGAGGTAAAAATCGGTCGCCACAGGGTTAACCGTGGTGTGGGACTAATAGTACGATAATGGCCCTTTTAAATAGAGTGAGCCAAGGTCAATGGTGAGAAATTTTGGCAAAATTTCAGCTTATGGGGACTGAAAAGGCCGTAGTTAAGAGCAGTCTCTTACTAGTCCTAGATCCAAAAGCATTAGGTCCCAAAACGAAAACTACGGAACATCACAAACGGTTTCCCGAAGGCTTCATAGAAAAAGGGAAAATGGGACGGGAAACTACGCGTATCGACGGAACGAGAAGGCTTCCAACCCACGCTGCTCACCAGCTAGCTGAAACAGGATTCAAACTAGAACCCACCTTCACACATTTTCTACTAATAAACGGAATGTAGTAGTTTCGAATAAGTGACTGCAGTGAGAAAGGCTCCGGTTCCGGCTCTTCTTCCATGTCCTTGTACGAGATGATTCGCGGTATCGGCTCGCCCACTGTGCGTTTCTCCTTTAAAGTAGACAACCCTTGACACTCAGAATCTTTTAGTGTTCGCGATGGCGGATCTCACCTGGAAATGAGGCTTCGAGATCATCGAGTAAGCCTCCTGCCGGGTTTCGCCGCGAAGACAGCACAAGACGTCACGCATACCAGCCTTCCTACGACGGAGATCAATCGAAATTATTGCCTAAATAGGAACACCAATTAATGTGGATAGTCCTGCACATTTTGCGGAATCCAAAGGCTTGTAAGACTTACTGGATATAATGAAAGAATCGCGATAAAGTTGAAAGTGAGCAATATCGAGCTCTGAGCACAGAACGACCTCAACGCAGGTATCGGAAGCATCGTTCCTGAAAATGGATAGTTCACATTGACGTCGGAAGAGCTTACAGGACGAGCGAACCGGGAAAGGATGGGAAAGCGAGCTGGTTCGACGGACAAGAGTTGGAATTAAGCTCTCTTCTGGGAGAGCAAATTCAATGGAAAGCAGGCATTGAGCAAATACATGGAGATTCCGCTTTCTTCCTCATTTGACAACCAACAGCCTACTGTCCACTCTCTTGCCGTTTCAAGTATAGGCACTGCCATACACTCAGCAACAACCGCTCCCACACTTACGGGGATCATACAATCGTTTATGCTTCAACATTTACCGGCAGAAGGAATATAACCATCATCAATATCGATTAAGCAGTTCGGAAAGTCGATAACGGCGGGTGTTGTACAGCCGTTTCTCGCGACGGCTCAAGTGTAAGGCCTTTGTTATACCACCGCTACCCCGAGCGACGTCTAAGCCCTAGTTCATACTTGCGCCACTGCGCGGCGCCGTACGATGGTCCTGACAGATATCGACCGAGCGAAAAATCGATATCTGTGGCGATCGTGGTGCCGCGCCGCGTCGCGGCGCAACTATAAACTAGGGCTAAGGGCCTGTTTATACTTCAACGAGCGACGCGACGTTACGTATGGGCCTGTTCATACTTCAGCGACAATAGCGACAAGAGCGAGTGGGGCGACGGACGGGGTGGGTAGTGCATAATTAATTGCGTACACCACACTACGAACAAGAGCGCTCCTGTCGCTCTTGTCGCTCCTGTCGCTCGAAGTATGAACAGGCCGTATGGTGACCACATTGGTCGAGCGACGCGATTTGGTCAATTTGGCCTAATGATATGCTTCCACAACGATCGGGCGGCGCGATGAGAGCGATATGGGAGCATATCATTAGGCATCGCTCGGGGTGAGCGGTGGTGTAACAAAGGCCTAAACCCTACCTTAAAACACATGACTGCCAGAACATGATTCAAACAGTTCTTTATACTCGTTGCATTACGAGCAGTAAAAAAAAACTCGATACCGGCTGGACAGCACGGATGATCGATATCCATATCGGCTTTTGGGCTCGTTTAGTGTGCGCGCGACGCGCGACGCGATGCATGTGTAGTGGCCAAATTGATCGAGCGACGCGAGTGATCGATTATGCCACTACACATGACATCGCGTCGTGCGCCGCGCGCACACTAAACGACCCCTTAAACCGCAGCACCTCCAGGTGGTTTAGTATTAGGTTATTCAGAAAGTCTTGAGCCGTCTGACATTTTCCCTCCCTTTTTTATTAGCACACAGTAGAATTTGCGTAACGATTTAATCACCGCTGTTAGACAAAGTCTCCCACCGAATGGTCAGCGATCCCCTTCTCCCAGAACTGGGGGCTAGGAGGAAAAAAAAAAGAAATCGCTGACTGCCTCTTCAGCGTCGTCAATTTTGGTAAAATTTCCTCGTAATGTATACTTTAGGGGAGAGAAACAGTGATAGTCAGAGCTGTGTCAGGGGAATACGGTGGGTGGGAAAACGCGTCCCTGCCCTCACTGAATTTTTCGCGGGTCTTCACTCTTTTTCTCAAATCTGAAGATTCTCTATTTAGTTAGAAGCCACCCTGAGGCCGGATTCATCAACGACTTACAGAAATTTAACGGGAAATTACAGCCGAAATTCCTGAAAAAAAAAACGCGAATTAACGCGGCTTATCAACAGGTGATATGGTGAAATGTTGGCGTTATAAGGAATTTCGGCTATAATTTCTCCATCTCTGTAAGTCGTTGATGAATCTCGCCCCTGGACTCCTTCTTTTATTCACTTTCGTGATCCCCAACCATGTCTACGTCATTCCTACCCTAAATGCACGAGTTTATGGGACAAACCAGCAGTATACGACCTGCCAACCATTTACTGCACTACTACCCTCTTTTAGTTCCATCACTGTACGGGCTGTCTGGACAATGCCTGAATGTCACTCAATGAGCTTTAAGTTTACCGGCAAGGAAAGACAGTATATTGTTGATCGACGTGCACAGTATCGACATTCCGGTCTCCCGCATTAGAATGCCGATCTCGTGCTGATTCGTCAACGACATCACATCGTGGTAGTTGTGCAGCAACATGAACATATTGTCGACACCGATACCGAGTGTGAGGAACGGCACGATCTGAAATCACAAACGTTCGCGCGCAGATGAAAATTTCAACAGAAAACGTCGAAGATGGGATCAAACTGCGTCTCACCTGTGTCGTTGCGGCGTTGAACTCGATACCGAACCACGTGGCCAGACCTAGTCCGGATACAGAGGCGAACGTCACGGTCAGCACTCCTGCCAGAGCCAGTCCCATACACGACTGCGACGACGGAAGACAGCCGTCGCGCTTCATTTGCGTGAAAATTGCGTAGATCAGCTGAAAGGATATTGAACTTAACACAAAATAGCACAAAACTAGAACATAAACAGGTGCTTTCGCGAAATTAAAATCCTTTCCGTTTAACGAACTCCTTTAAGTAAAATACAATTCATCTCCAGCGCGTTACCCACAACCAAGAGTTTGCCGCGAAAAACGAAACGAAGACACAATTTTCAGTGAAGTATTCATGGACACCTGTAGCCCATCACTACGTCAAATTCTGCACTCGTCAAAGCAAGCTGAATATCTCTCAAATAGCACGCCCTCCATACGTACCATTCGGTGACCTTTCAAATCAAATTGGACTCTCTTCTAAGCAGACTTTGAAGCCATTCATCTGAACATTTTCTGAATCAAAACAGGTTTTTCTACATGAAAATAGAAAATTCTCAGAGACCGTTAGAATATTTTTTGTCCAAGGAAAATCTAGCATGACCCTTTTGTAATTTTTTAATTCACCTGTCCCAGCCCAGAGAAAACAATGTTGAAAATTTTATAACAATTGTATTACGTAAGGAAAAGTAGATTAAGACTTTGTTTCAACAATCATTTATTGCATTAGAGGAAATCGTTCCATGCACTCGACAGGATCGTCCATTCCTCGACTGTTGCCTCCCTGCGCTTTAAAACAGAATATAATTCATTATGTTTCCCCTTCCAGAATAAAAATTTCTTGAAATTTCAGGCAGTGCGTTCACTTTTTGGTTCAGGTGAGTAATAAACTGAAAGAAACTCTCTGAGGAATTTGGAACAACTTTTCGCCCAATTTTCCTTGGACAAAAAATTCTTCCAAATTCCTCAGAGAGTCTCTATTTTAATTTAGAGGAAGCTCGTTTTGATCTGAAAGATTGGAGAAGCGAACTTCGAAATCTTTGTTTGACACACTAGAAAACCTGCTCTTCTTCTCCCTAACGAGCCTAAAATAGACCAGTGTCCAGAGGGATAAGAATTTTATCAACATTTCAGACAGAGCATTCAAATTTCTGACATACTTTGCACATGCGGTTAATATGCCAATTTCACGTCGAATTAGACACGTTTCAAATCAAACTGGGCGCTTTTCAATCCAAATTGGACACTTTTCAAATCAAATTGTACACACTTCTAAGCTAGCCTAAGACCTTTGAAGTCAAAGCGAACTCTTCCAAGTCAAAATGACCTTTAGGCAGGTTAAACTAGAGACTCACAAAGATGGCTTGAATAATTTTTTGCTGAAGGGAAATTTGGTATAACCTTCTTTGAATTTTTTAGTTCTCCTGCCCGAAAATAAGTAATGGTTTTGTAAAAATTTTATTTTCTAAGGAAAACTAATAAATAAAATTTTGTCTTAAAGCGCACCAAGGCAGCAATCATGCAGTGCATTAAAAGACTGGATCGCGACATGCACTTGAAAAGCAAGTCGCAATTTTCACTTGATTGATAGTGTAAATACTGCTCACATGCGGCAAGAACGTTAGGATATGTGTGTTTTTACAATTGTTTATGTTGCACCGTTTGCAGGTGTGAAACTGCATGTAAACAGAAATTTTACTATCAATCGAATAAAAATCGCCAAGTTTCGGACGAAGGCGTAGCGCAACCTCTCTTCTATCATCAGAAAATAACCGCCTTCCTACTCTTCAAAACACGCTTTGAATCAGTTTTTTTCTCAAAAAGTAAATTTTTTTATAAAATTTCTAACAACGTGTTCACTTATTGGGTAGATGAATTAAAACTTCAAAGAAAGTTATACTAAAATTTTCCTTGGACAAAAAATTATTTTAACATTTTTAGAGAGCCTCTAGTTTAATGTAGAAGAAGCCCATTCCAATTTGGAAGAGTTCGGTTTGATTTCAAGTTTTAGGTAAGCTCATAAGGGTGTTCAATTTGATTTGGAAAGTGTCCAATTCGACGTGAAAATGGTATAAATTAAGGTCTTCAAATTGGAAATTTGTTTCCACTTTCTTAAAACGTTTGCAGTCTAGTTTGAAAGACTAACGTGAAAGATTGAATCTATCTCAATCGCAGGTGGTTATAAAGCGATTTGCGTCTTCATGCCTTCCCTTGAATTACTACGACGTCTTCAGCTGCCATCGCTTGATATGGGGATTTTCAAAATTAAAAAATTTTAACCCTGAATTCAGAAAACCCGGGATACGGGGTTTGCTTTAAATTCAGGGGATGTGGTGGTGCGACACGAGAAAATGGACAATTAAGACTAGTATTGCCCCTTCCGACTCGGATGGCCCCCAAAAATGCTCAGTACGAATTGAAATGCGTCACGTTTGACAAGAAGGTGGTGTGCCCGTAGGGAAACATTCCACGAGGGTCGAAATATCCCGCCATCTACTTCCCCACTTTCTAATCTTCACCACATAGGCTGCCCCCACTTCAACTGTTCTCTCTGCTTTAACAAGTCCCTTTCGTGAAACAGCCCAGGTTCGAAGCCAGTCTGACTCACTGTGTCAGCACAGTTTCCCGACTGAATCCACAAACAAGCCCTATCTGGGGTACTCTTCCACTGAATAAACGAACGCATCTCTGCGGCAACTGACACGCATGACGAATGCACGAGACAAATGACATTGTCGTTCTTGACGTCTGATTAATGACCTACACGTCATCCGAAACACCGGAACAGAACACTGAACATCTGCTGCAGCAGACTACAGCACTTATTCCGAAGTTCTCGTCCATTCCATCCCATTACGTTTCGAACAACGTTTTTAAATCAACTTATGGATAGGCACGAGACGAAGTCGTTGCACTTGAAATACCGTTATACCAAACGCTTTTAGAAGACGTTCAGGGGCCGGATTCATCAACGACTTGTAGCAGAGAAAATAGAGCCGAAATCCCTGATAGCGCGTCGAAATGTTTCACCTTATCGCTTGATACGCTGCGCTATCAGGGATTTCGGATGTATCTTCTCTGTTAATCTACGGTACGTCGTTGTTGAATCCGGTCCTAGAGCTCCATTGCGGCGCGACGCGATGTAACGATAAGCTCTCGTGTCAATCGCGCGACGCGATAAATTGATATGGGAGCTTATCACTACGTCATGGCGTCGCGCAGCCATACAGCTTTGAACGTTCCCTAAGGGCCCGTTCATACTTCGAACGACAAGAGCGACTGGAGCTTGACGTAGTGTGGTGTACGCAAATAATTACATATTCCACACTACATTCGTCGCCGACGGAGTGTGGAGTACGTAATAATTTATGTACACACTATGTTCGTCGCCCAGTGGCTCCATTCGCTCTTGTCACTCTTGTCGCTCAAAGTATGAACTGGCGCTAAAGGCCCCACAGAGTTTTGCGGCAGCGCCGCGGCCCTATGCTTAACCATAAGGCAGAGACGCAGAGCTCGCCGCCGGCGGCGTCCCTGCCCTATCTTTAACCATCGCGGCGAGCGGCGTTGCCGCAAAACTCTGTGGGGGCCTTAAGCCCTAGTTTACACACGCCGCGCCGCGCAGTGGCGCGGCGCGGCGCGGCACGACGCTCGGGATAGATATCGACCGGGCAGCGCAAAAAATCGATATCTATGGCGATCGTGGCGGGGCAAGTATAAACTAGGGCTAAGAGACCAAATTTCAACAAAAATCTCGAATCAAATTTATATGAATGAGATAAAGTCGCCTTCTAGCAACTTCACAGCCCACAGAAGCTGAGTAAACAAGAGAGCCGAAAGGAAACAAGAACGTCAGACCGCTCTGTCCCATATTAGACACTCACTTCGCTCATTCTACACTAACCATAAGACGCTAGGGAGGAACCTGAAGACCAGCACATAAGCCACTTACAGCTAAATTTCCCACCACAGCTTGAGCTACATACAGCGCGAAATTGAGGGTTTCAATAGAAAAGTCCTCCAGCATTAAATCTACCAGTTTCTTCATTTTTTCTTCAACCGATAAACTTCAAGCACCCCTGTCCCAATTATGAGACAAAACACATCGTTTTTAGGAACTCACCATCAGGCCATATCCCACAAAGATGATTTTGTAGTTGAATTGGCAGAACTCCTCCAACATGTCTGCTATCGATGTGGACGCCAACGGGTGGATCGTACGCCTTTCAAAGCCCTAAAGTAAGTACATTAACTTCTATAGGAACTCCTTAGGAAGAGCACTCAGAAATTCAATACCTAAATGGGGTCATTCAGAACTACTAAATCAGTGGAGTCTCCATGACCTCTCATCTTGAAACCTTGGCATCAAGGTGCACTGCGATGTTTGCCGATAGGTGGAGGATTTTATTCAAGCCAGAGATTGGGAAGGGTTAGGGTTGGAAATCGAATATGACACCTAGACGTGACACAAAAGCACTTTATGGTAGCAGAAACGCGAGACGTGCGCCCAGCAGTATCCAAACCACATCGTCGGAATCGAACCCTCGACCTCTTTCCCGCAAGCCCGCAATGCTATCCCCTCGGCCATCCAGGTGCGCTAGTGGTGGATGCCTCCCGAGAATGTGCCTTCTCGTTTCAATTAGGAATCTATCAAATCCTACGCTCTAGCAATGACTGAAGCACCCAATTTTCGCCGTTTTTTCAACGATTCATTGCGGAATGCGCCGGCGATCTCTTGCATAGCGCTACAGAGCAACGAGAAAGAATGATTTGCTCTATCAGACCGTTTATTGCATTCCTTTTTTCATCCTGAACTTTGTCAATTTTTAGGTCGCTAAACTGAAATGTGAAAAAACGAAAAAGGGGCCATCAGCGCGCTTGTTCTCTCCGCTTAGGTTTGGATTTTTTTCCGCAGCTTTTCAAAGCATTTGGAAGACAATGTACTATACTACGAGAATATGTGTTGGTCCTAATTGCTCATTTGTCCTTTATTGATTTTTAGGTAATCAAATTGGGACTTTCGACTTTTCCGTCCGAATTTTTACCGACAGTTTCTGCCCTGTGGTAGGACTTTATTGCATGGTGTTACATGTCGTTCGAAAGAGGATGTCTTGCTCAGTAAGAATTTCTGTCGCGTTTATTGGCTCATGCTGATTTTTGTCGAATATCAACAACTGAACAAGGAGAAGGACTTGTTGGTGAAAATGATTTTTCTCTTTTTGGAATTTTGTTGACATTCGACAGAAATCTAAACGAGACACAAATTCTTATAGAGCAAGACATTCTCTTCCGAACGACATATAATACCAAGCAAAAAAGTCCAACCACAGGACCCGAGTTTTGGTAAAAATTCGGACGGAAAAGTCGGACGTCCCAATTTGATGACCTAAAAATCAATAAAGGACAAGTGAGCAAAGAGGACCAACACGTATTCTTGAAGTACAGAACATTGTCTTCCAAAAGCTATGAAAAACTGCGCAAAAAATTAAAACCTAAGCGGAGAGAAGCTACTGCGCAGATGACCACTTTTTCACTTTTCACTTCAACGACCTAAAAATTGACAAAATTCAGGATGAAAAATGAAGTGCAATACAAGCTCTGATAGAGCAAATCATTCTCTTTCGAAAGTTGCAAGAAACCGCCGGGGACCTATGGGACAAGCTAATAAATAAAACAGCGTCATTGCAATCCCCAATGGGGAGGTGCGTTCTACCCCTGTCCTCTTCGCGTGTCCACCCCCCCCCCCCCCGCCCCCACAAATTGTACATTCTGTTACATGTGTTTCTATTTTTACTAGTATTTAAGTGTGTGTATAGGATGGATCCCCTCCTATTAGAGTTGCACCCAGCGTCGTAGATTACGAAAAGGTTTTAGCTCCGGCTGCGACTCAACTCTAGAAATGCGATGTTCGCTCAAACCTATTGAGAAAAGCCTCCTCGAACGCTTTTGAAACAACTCGCCCTCGACTAACCTCTTCGTCAAAGTTCGCGGGGTGTCTGTACAGCATTCTGGTGAAATTCCGCTGCCATTGCTGAATCACTTGCTTGGCCAGCTCCTCACTCCACACCGCCTGGTCCAGGTCAGGTTTCGACTGTGGTCGATTCGCCTAAACATCGTTGACCTCAGTTTGCAGGGTCAAGTGGGCCTCCAACGCATCATCGCTCCCCAACTCACCTTGTGCTTGAACCTCAGAAACACGTCATTCGGACTGGCGACGAGGAAAACGCTCTGCAGCGCGTCGGCCGACTCCATGGTCGCTCCCTTGGCCGATCTCTTCACACCACCGAGGATCATGTCTTCGGGCCAGTGCAGAACACCTGCTGCGAATCCAGGACACCCGCCCGACATCACTTGCGCGTAGTCGGGGAAACGAGGATACTCGGCCTGCAATCGTACGCGGATAAAGACGAACAAAACAAGCACCCGGTTCGAAAGGTGGGCGCAATAGGAGGCTGAATAGGCCGGTTACTTCTCA
Source organism: Heligmosomoides polygyrus bakeri (assembly GCA_947359475.1). Taxonomy (NCBI): domain Eukaryota; kingdom Metazoa; phylum Nematoda; class Chromadorea; order Rhabditida; family Heligmosomidae; genus Heligmosomoides; species Heligmosomoides polygyrus. Next base: position 12,946,404 of record OX375866.1, read on the forward strand.
GAGAACAACAAGGATAAGGACAAAGGATGGCGTTACTCAATCCCTTTTCGGATGCGCCACGCATTCTACTTCTACTGGATGTCGCGGGGCGTTTTTAAGGCTTAATTCGCCATACGGTGATGACATGCGGTGGCCAGCCGATGAACAAATCAACTCTTTATCTTTCCCAACCAAGTCTGGTTCATCGACCAAGGGATGGAAGGCTCAGTTGGCCTGGGCGGGAAATCCGAACCAGGAAGCTGGTATCGGGTGCACGCGACAGTCGACACCTCTTCTGGGCTACACGCACCCCTCAGAAAACAATAGAGCATAGTATCACAATAGAACACAATAGAACTACACCTTCTGTCAAACAATGCATTTTACCATAGAGATGGAAGGAGATCAATCTGTGGAAGCTTTCCCTATGACTGCAAGGAGAATTCAACCAAGAGGAAATAACGGAGGGTTAAACGGATCGACGATGCCGCAAAACCGAAGAAGCAAAGCCTGAAGTAAGGTCAATAAAGCTTCCAGGAAGTTGATAACTCCCGGGATAGAATAGAGAACAACCTATCAATAATACTCTGAACGCTTAGCATGAAAACACGCCGCATCCCAAGAAACGGGTTGAGCAGTCCTTCACACTTAAATGGGCACATGGGATCTATCCTAGTCCGGGGGGGGGCACATAACTAAAAACTGGGCAACAAAACGAATTAATACTTACCGAGCGGCTTCTAGAGAATGAAACCTAACTTAAAAGAAACCAAAAACGGACGAACAAACAAAAATAAAATAAAATAAAAAATCGCAGCGGTTTTCAACCGTCTCGGCGGGCAAAGAGCGACGGAATCGAGGCATGCCGCGTGCTGACCCCCGCTTGACATGTTATAACCAGGATCTAACATGGCGGGAAGGGCACATGAAGCCGCAGGCCGCGTGCTGACCGTCGCTTGACATGTTATAACCAGGATCTAACATGGTGAGGACACAACTTTGCCTTCTTACAACCGTAACAAATGCATTGCTTTCGTTTTCTTTGTGACTTATTCTTGTTTAGGTCCTGTGTTGTTCTGTAGGAGCCGCTCTGTAAGTCTTGAGTGAATTTGTCACATATAACTTTTTAGTTGTGTGCCCCCCCCCCCTCGGACTAGGATAGATCCGGGCACATGTTCAGTACAGAATTTACCTATGGACAAACGGACACCAACGAAACTGACCTCGGAGAGGAACTCGGACCACTTATCCGGATGGTCGAACATCCATCGCATCATGGGACCACGATAGGCTTTGCACTCTGAAACAACAGTCCATTTAGCCATGCCAGCCCGTACTCCATAAACGAGTACAACTCACCCTCGGCGGCAGCCTTCTGCGCCTTCTCCCTCCTGTCAGCCTCCTCCCGTGCGATCTCTTCAGCTACTGGATCAGAGGCGCCAGTGGCACTGGTCGCTAGAGGTACAGCCTCAGATTGGGTGTCGTTGACTCGAACCACATCGGTATCTCTTCTTCTTCGCCGCCTATGTCCTGAAGCAACACAGCACTACTAGCACTGGGTCGGTCACCTTGACTTGTTACCACTTCTCTTCCTTACCAAAGATGGAGAGCAGATCAAACTCGTAGACATCGTGTGAGAAGTCGTCTGCCTCCAGGGTGATGTTGTTATGTGCGGCGTAGTCACGGAAGCGGCCAAGCATCGGACACACGTCGTAGTAGTTCGGCGACATCTTCGGACATTCCGGATCCAGCGGATTCATACACGGCCGGTCGAGGTAGCCGTGACCAACACCGGCCTAAACGTAAGCTTCATTGAGTACCTTCAGGGAATAGACGTGTATGACGAAGGAAACGACCCATGGTTCTGTACTTTGAGGCATTGCAGTGCACTCCGAAACAAAAATTGAAAAACAAAAGCTGATAATAACGAATGAAGGATAAAGAACGGTGTTACTTAATCCCTTTTGGGATGTGGATGCGATTTGAATGCGTATTTGGTGATATACTGACTTGCGGTGGCCAGCTGACGAGCAAGTTAGTTCCTTATCCTTCCCCGAAAAGTCTGGTACCAATTCACCGACTCAGGAGGGATGGAAGACTTGGTCGGCATGGGCAGGAAATCCGAACCAGGAACCTGGTATCGGGTGCACGCGACATCAACACCTCCTCCGACTACGCTACACGCGATAGTACAACACCAAAAGGATACTGAAGCTAAAAAAAACCCTGTTAGAAGCCAAACTGAAGTTCATAAACAATCTAGGAAAGTCCTAGGATCCATCCTAATAGGCGGAAAGCATAAAGAGAAGCTCCCTGGAGTTTCAACGAGAGATTCAGCTGCTGTTCCATGATACGAGAATTTTCATTTGAATTTTGGGAATTGGTTGTGCGGCATGAGACCCGCGCATTTGGCGTTTTACCTATGCCCCCTTCCGACTAGGATAAATTCAAACCCCATCTATGCACGGATATAGGCATTCCATTTTCTTTAAGAACTCGTTCAGACTCCACGGAAGGCTTAAAAATTCAATGAAAGCTCTTATCACGAAGGAAAAACAGGGTGAACTTACACGTTCGAAGAATGTATGATGGGAGCCGATGTTCATCATGTGATGAATCTCATTGATGACGGCTATCGGATCGAAATCGGTCCACTGGATGTACTTTCGGTTCGGAATCGACTTCAACCAGGCCAGCAGAGCCAGCTCCCTGAACAGATCGGTGTTAGTGAGCTGTGCGGCTGGTAGTAATTTCTTAATCCCGACGCAAAATTAATGGCCGTTCCACTTGCGATCATTTTGGATCCAGTGCCAACGAGCCATTTCAATTCAGATAAAAGCATTGAGATTAAGGAAAACATTCATCGTCCGCTTACCGCCCTCTAACAGTGGAAATACCACCAAACCTGACGCTGATGAATGTCATATCAGGGGGTTTGGCAGTATTTTCACCGTTAGAGGGCGGTAAGCGGTTGATGAATCTGACCCCAGGTTTCTAATCAACACTACTACAAACGACAATTCCAGAACCACATAATCAAACTATACGAAAGTTGGGAAATCCTCACTCACGCATATACAGGGTGTCTCAAAAAATGCATACACTGTTTGAAAGGTGATAACGTTGCTCACAGCAAAGGTACTGAAGAAGTTAGGAGCTCATATGAAGGGTTAAGAAAATAGAAATTTTCTGACATATGACGGCATGGAATGCGCCATGCACCCGTCTGAAATTTCGCATTTCACATTCGATTGATTGTGTTTCGCTTGAATACATGCTATAATTTCTTCACAAAGTAGCCGTTTCGATTGATTTGTGCTTCTTTTAAGGTTTTAAACTTAAAAACACACTACGGCATGCGGAAAATGCAGGGTATTCTAAAAAAGCAGGTAGCATTTGAAACGTTCTAAGATTGCTGCTAGTGAAGTTTTTGCAGATGTTTGAAGCTCATATGAAAACGTAGGGTAACGAAATTACTGTGGCGTGCAAACAGTCAAGATTGCGCCATGCTCCCGCCTGAAACCTTGCATATCGGACTCAATTGATTGTGCATGGGCTGGATGCTTGTTAAAATCTTGTTGCTATTTGATCACATTAACCTGTGCTGTGCTTCTTTTAGCGTTTTGAACTTGACAACCTCGTGAAAGACACGCTACATACGAGTTTTTTGATTGCACGATTTAAATGTGAGCAGGAGCCGTATTTTACAAGACGCATTCTGTGGACGAATGAAGCAACATTTAAGCTGAATGGAGAGATTAGTTGGCATAACTGCAGATATTGGGCGACGAAAAAAGTCAAGAGAAACACAGCACAGGTTAGATTGCCCAGGTAGTAACAAGATTATAACAAGCATTCAGCCCATACACAATCAGTCGAGTCCAATCAATCGAGTCTGAAATGCAAGGTTTCAGGCGTGCGCATGGCGCAGTCTCGACAGTTTGCATGCCACAGAAGTCTCGTTACCCCTCGCTTGCATATGAGTCTCAAACGTCCTCAAAACCTGACCAGCAGCAATGTTAGAACCTTTCAAACAGAACCTGCAATTTTTTAGAATACCCTCCATTTTTCGCAAGCTTTAAGGTGTAATTAAGTTTTAAACTCTAAAATAAGCACAAACCAATCGAAACGGTCACTTGTTGAAGAAATTACAACAAGTACTCAAGCGAAACACAATCAATCGAGTGTGAAGTGGAAAATTTCAGACCAATTCATGGCGCATTCCATGCCGCTCATATGTCAGAAAGTTGCCATTTTCTTAAGTTTTCTTATGAGCCGTTAACTTCTTCAGTACCTTTACCATGAACAACGTTATCACCTTTCAAACATTGTATAATTTTTGAGACACCCTGTATGTATACTCCTCAATAAGTGCGAAAATGACCAACACCACGCGCTTGAGGTCCCAGCCCCCACTCACCTTGTCTCTATGGCCGGATGAGGACCAAGCGCTTTGGCTCCCTCCCAGAAGCAGTCTATCGGCGTGATCCATATGCAGGGCACGATTCGTTCGATAACGTCTGACATCTCGGCCGCAAGACCGTCCAGCTCGGGTGGCGCCGGCTTGAAGCAGATGTCAGACAGCGACCATGAGCTGAAACATAGGGAACACTGTTGACTACACTTAATTATAGTTCATGAACCCTAATTATAAAGCATTCACGATAAATTGAACACTTTTCAAGCCAGATTTGAAACTCTTCTAAGCAAGCTTTACGCTACTGAAGTCAAATTGAACATCTTCCAAATTGTAGCAAGTTTCTTCCTTCTTCCGTAGCACTAGAAACGTTTTGTGTAGGTTTCCTGCTCAAGGAAACTTTATATGGCTATCTGTGAAATTTTTCAATTCACCTGCCCCAATAAGTGGACACATTCTTCGAAATTCTATAAAAACTTATTTAAAAAATAAAAACTAATGGTTTGGTTCAATTACCCAAGTTTGAGGTACTTTTAAGATCCGACCCAATTCACATTTGGTTTAGAGCTTGCTCAAAAAGGCAGGAAGGCAGCAAATTTTCAGTGCTAAATGAAGAGACTGCGCTATGTACTCTTCCACTATTCCGCGATTTCCATTTGATTGGTAGCAAAATTCGGATCTATCCTAGTAGGAAGGAGGCAGCGCTAGGAGACAGCTGCGTTCAGCATCCCATACAACATCACATTCTCTGTGTCCGCATGAGTGTCACCAAATCATTTCGCAGTAGTTGACGCTCAGGGTCGGATTCAAGCGAGCTGATGGAGAGGTAAAACACCGCAATCCCTCTCTGACCAACACCCCCTTGTAAGTGGGATAGATCTCCAAATTCTAACAACGAAAGTGCAGAAGTCTAGATGGCGCGGTCTACGCAGGCGGTTCAAGGTACTCTCGCACCCCCGCACTTTCTTCGATGCTATCGTACGTCTTTGGAATTGCAAAACAAAGGCATAGACAGCCCAAGCCATTCAAAACTATACAGAAGTGTCTGAAGGAGAAAGTGCTTGCAGCGCAACTGACACAGAGCGAGCAGTGGACAAGACCTGCCTGAGAACGAAAACACTCTAAGCAGGAGCTTCTCCATCAGCTTCCGTACAGGCCGATAAGCAATCAGTCAGGGTGGCGCTAATTCGTGGGATGCGCCACGCATTCTACTTTTAAATCTGAACGCATTCTTGGCCTACAAAATGACTCGTGTTGGCAAACCGATGAACAAGCCAGCGTTTTATCCTTCCCAGTCTCACTTACCCGGGAAGAAGGTAAGGCTTAGTTGGCCTAAATCGGGAAATCCAAACCGGAAACTTGGAATCGGGCACAAGTGACAGGTGGAGCCTCCTCCGACTGCTCCACATGCGCCCAGTCTCCAAAATAACGCGAACAGAACAAAGCTATGGCGCTTCCTGAAGTTATTGGCTGGCGCTTTCACTTATCCTCTGTAAAACCCTGCGGAGGAAACTCTCGTAAGCTAGCCGCACGCGTTCTTAAGCGTTCGCTTCCCTAGGATATCCTATTTCAGTGCTACATAAACAATAACAACGGACGTCACGCTTAGAATCACCTGATTAAACAACACGCGAGTCCATGAGTTTTCGACGCATTTTCGGTCAATCCTTCATCTACCGCTACCTTCGACCAGTAACTTACGCTCTTTTAATGGTTTATCGGGAGAGATCATATACTGTAAAGGATCGTTTAGTGTGCACGCGACGCTCGACGTGATGTTACGGTAAGCTCCCGTACCGTTTAATCGCGTCGCGGGATCGATATGGAGACTTATCATTACATCGCGACGCCCGTCGTGTGCACACTAAGGCCCCGTTTATACTTCGTAGCGGCGCGATGCGATGGCCACGCAATGAGGCCAAATCAATCGATCGCGTCGCACAATCAATACGGCCACTATACGTGGCGTCGCGTCGCGCCGGGACGAAGTATAAACGGGGCCTAAACGATCCCTAAAGGCCCATTTATACCTCGCCGCCGAGCCATGCGACGCTACGTATAGTGGCCATATTGATTGACCGACACGCGATCGATCAATTCGGCCACTTTACATGCCGTCGCGTTGCTCGGCGTCAGAAGTATAAACGGGGCCTAAAGCAACGGTTTCTGCGGAATTCGAGTCGGCCTAGACCAAGAAGCGCTTCGTGTTTTGCACTTTTGTGACAGATATTTGCTACAACGCAGCTTCCCCAACACCACTCAATCCCTCCGAATGCGCAGTGCGTTCCACAACGGCGAGTCTAACCGGCATGACAGAATTGCAAAACCCCTAGCCAATTTATCACTACTCCCTTCGAATAACGCTCTTGTGCATCTGAAATGTAAAAACCGGTCCGATCAGGCTACGCCCGACCGATTGCCAATGGACAACTTGCACCTGAATTCTGCGAAAACCTCGGAATGCCCCGATGCATGAACATATGCAAACATCGATGACTCGGCCTTGCACTCACCTTCAGCGTCACTGGGACAAAGCCTGAGAAGAACACCTATGAACGTCTCGAAGAGGGGAGAAGAAGAAGGAAGGCCCCACAAGGGAAAATCAGAAGCCAGCATGTCGGAATACTACCAAGGTAGGTGTGTGGAAACCGTGAAAAGGGTTTCTTCTTAGGCAATTAAGAGGCGATGACGTGGTAAACTTCCCACATATCGATTAACTGCGACCCTTTGAAACTTAGTGAGGACGTATTTCCCAAAACTGATTCTTGGCTCGGATCTCAAGCCCAGGCCAACCAAGCCTTCCATCCCCCGGGGTCGGTGAGTTGGCATCGGACTTGTCTAGGAAGGAAAGAGCGCTGACTTGTTCATCGGCTGGTCACCGAAAGTCATTGTATGGCCAAATACGCATTCGAATTGCCTCCACCACATCTAAGAAGTAGAATTCGTGGCGCATACCAAAAAGGATGGAGTAAGGACGTCCTTTACCTATTATACTTCAAGTATAGTAAGACTTTGTGTTCCAATGAAAGGACTCCTTTGCTAAATTGATAAGTTCGGTACCAGTCGTTAATGTGCCCTTAATGGGAAGAGTGGGGCACGATACTAGTTGTTAATGTGGCCTAAATGGGAAGAGGAGACGCACCAGACCGAAAAGGCCGTACCGAAAGGTCATACCACCCTGAGGTGAGTCCTGCTGGGACCGGATTCACCAACAACTTACAGAGGTTTAACGGAGAAATTACAGCCGACATTCCAGAAAAAAACGCGAATTAACGCGGTTTGTCAACAGGCGATATGGTGAAATGTTGGCGTTATCAGGAGTATCGACCGTATTTTCTCCGTTAAATTCATGTAAGTCCTTAATGAATCCGGCACCAGATTACCTAGTCAGTGTTGGATCAGTGTTCTAACTGGTTATCATTTGCCGGCGCGTCCTCGCTCCTCCCCCCCCCCCCCCCCCCCCCACGTAGGCCACATTAACGACTAGTACCAAAACCTCGTCCATACCTTCCTATTTCCTGTTTCAAGAAAATTTCAGTGGCAAGTTATAGGTGCCTGGTGCTTGTCAGCATTACCAGATAAGGAAAATCAGCTACATTCCCACTTGGGTGGGACACTCTAGACACCATCGCACCCCTCATACCATGGCCTCTATCACTCCTTGGGGGTATTCTACTCCACCACTCGCCTCTAAATTTACCCAGTAGCTCAAGTGCCTGCCTGGGACCGGATTCATCAACGACTTACAGCAATTTAACAGAGAAAATACAGCCGAAATCCCTAATATCGCTTGATAAGTCCCGCTATCAGGGATTTCGGCTGTATTTTCTTTGTTAAATTGCTGTAAGTCGTTGATGAATCCCCAGATTACCTAGTCAGTGTTGGATCAGTGTTCTAACTGATTATCATTTGCCGGCGCGTCCTCGACCCCCCCCCCCCCCCCCCAAGTAGGCCACATTAACGACTAGTACTAAACCTCGTCCACACCTACCTATTTCTTGTTTCAAGAAAATTTCAGTGGCAAGTTATAGGTGCCTGGTGCTTGTCAGCATTACCAGATAAGGAAAATCAGCTACATTCCCACTTGGGTGGGACACTCTAGACACCACCGCACCCCTCATACCATGGCCTCTATCACTCCTTAAGGCCGCCACAGACTTCTGCGGCACCGCTGCCCTATGCTTAACCATAGGGCAGAGACGCAGAGCTCGCCTCCAGCGGCGCCGCCAGCGGCGCCGCAGAAGTCTGTGGCGGCCTTTAGGGGGTATTCTACCCCACCACCCACCTCTAAATTTGCCCAGTAGCTCAAGTGCCTGCCTGGGACCGGATTCATCAACGACTTACAGCAATTTAACAGAGAAAATACAGCCGAAATCCCTAATATCGCTTGATAAGTCCCGCTATCAGGGATTTCGGCTGTATTTCCTTTGTTAAATTGTTGTAAGTCGTTGATGAATCCGGCCCCTTAACCACAAACTTCGATAATGATATCCTAGTTGGTGAGTGGGTAGTGGAGGGGGGCGGGGGCGGCAGAGGATATGGATAAACAAGTTAAATTGTAATAGTACAATTTTAGGTACTTGTGAAGCAGAGGGCCCGTGGTGCCGTGGGGTTGCCGTGAAACATGTTAACGCGGCTAACCCACGGCAGCACGGGGCCGGTACTTATGAAGCACCCGTCCTAGGGTGCCGTGGGTTGCCGCGTTTCCGTTGCTGTTGCCGCATTAACATGTTTCCCGGCTGCCCCACGGCACCACGGGCCTTCTGCTTCATAAGTACCCAATTTTATATTACAAACACATGCACTGTTCCCACTCGACTAGGCACGCATAAAAATTCAGGAGTGGTTACATACATGCAAGAAGCTACCAGGGGTTGGATTTATCAACGGCTTACATAACTTTAACAGAGAATTCACAGCAGAAAACTCAGATAATGCGGCTTTTCGCTCAGTATATCGCTTGATAAGCCGCGTTATCTTAGTTTTCCGTTAAAGTTATTCTCCGTTAAAGTTATGTAAGTCGCTGAGGAATCCGACCCCTGGACGGTCTCAGAGGTGAGAACCAGCTAACATTCTGGCTGAACACTCACACATTGTGCATCTCGATGGTGAAGTTGGCGATCTCTCGCATTGTGTCCACGTGCTTCAGCAACGGATCTCGATCCAGGATGTTCTGACCAGGATACTCGGGGGTTTGAATGACCACCTGGTAGCCGCCGCCGAGGCCATTCTCGCGGACGATTTCCGAGCCACCTTTGGAGTCGTTATGGTTCATGGTCGCCTGTATTCTCGATAGAAAATTCAGCTCCTCATCTAGTCGGCCACCTTCTGAAAGCGCAAAAGCCATTTCAAACGAGACACATCGCACATCAAGGTCCGTAGTAGGGGGTTTATGCTTCAGGCGCTCGACCACGCGACAGTGCAAAAGCCATCGATATCGACTATGCGCGCTGCCTGATCAATATCAAAGGCTCCAATACTGCCACAAGAGAGCAAGGAGGAAGTATGAACCCCGTGTAAGACAGTTGAAACTCACTGGCCACCCATAACTTGACGATATCCGTTTCGATACGCACGAACTGTAACCCGTAGCAACAGACTGAGAACAGCATTAGCACCGTCACGATCACTGTGGCAGCATTCGCATGAACAAAGTTCCCGAGAGCGAACAACGTCTTCTGGATGAAACTTCGCATATACAGCGCCCATTGGTTTCCGCTGGCTTTGCCCTGAAAGACCGCAGAGATTAGTTGAAATCGTCTTGAAAGTATAAAGTGACAAACTGCTGTCAGATATTCAACTTTTTCTAACAACCTAAAAAGGTACAAATGAAACGAAACGTTCAAATATGGAATGTCTGAAGAAAATTTTAAAGGTTCGTTTCACTGACACTGAAAGAACGAAGGGGTTGGTAGTCCTGGGCGGGGCCTGAAACATTCCTCCAATACAAACACTACGTAGCGTTTGTCAGCTGACGAGAAATCAGTGCTTTACCCCCTAGTTCTTCTACAAACTCTCTACCGCACGTCATTTACTAGGAAAGGGTTTCGCCTTCCATGGAACTTCAAGTGGAGACCAGCGTCATTAGAAAGAGCCCGGAATGCTGATTACGAATATGGGTGTCAAACTCGCGAAATGGAAATCCTGAGCGAGTTGTGACCTATTCGAGATGTGCGGAACAGGCTGGAGGCTGACTTGGCGCGAAAGCGGTGAGGGAAGGGGCTCCGTAAGAATGGTTCGTCAACGGTGGCGGAGGCGCAGGGGCAGTGCTCCGATGTGTCGGGTATGAGGTCATTGGTTCGGTTCCCTTCGCTACCGCCATTTTTGCGCATGATTGCGCACGAAATGAACTTTTATTCTGAATTATGACGATGCGTTTGTGGTGTTCCAAAAAAAGCAAGTACCTTTTCCGCACAGGTTCATTTTGAAGCTCCAAACCTTGTGGTTAGAGAATGAGCCAAAGAGACAGCAGGCACTATATTATATTATATTTTCACAAGTCCGGCAGAGATCAAGGAGAAATCCAATAACGTTTTTCACCCAAATTTTGCCCAAGGTGCTATTTGGAGTGTCGATCACGAATCTGACATCCGTTTTTGAAATTTCGACCGACTGCGATAGGTTACGCTAGGTACGGATGGCTAATGCTGTTGAGGTCATGATCAAGGATATTTGGGGTATTGGTCACGAATATGACACCCGGTTTTGGTAATGCGGTGGAATGGGTAGGATGTGGTGCGGGTGACTAGGGCTGCTGCTACCGTAAACCGTAATCGGCCGAAATTTTAAAAGCGGACTTCAGATTCGTCGTCGATAGCAAGCCATTCTGACGGAGCCACCATCCTCACCGCTCCCGTGCCAGCCTGCAGTCCGGCCCATCCAACTTCATCAGATTACAACTCGCTCAGGAGTTTCGTTTTGCAATTTTTACACCCATAGTCGCAATCAGCATTACGAGCTCTCTCTAATGACCCTGGTCTCTACTTGAAGTTCCATGGGAGGTCGAAACCCTTCCTAGAAAGTGCTGTCGTTCTCTTGTCTCTTTATATATTTTTTTTTTGACTAAGAGAAACCTCTGGCGAACCCACGATTTCGCTTCGAAACCAGTTTCAGAAACTTTTCGTTAATGAATAGTTCTTGCTTGTAAGATGTTAAAAAACCTTTAAAGGAACACTTTCTTGCTGGTTCAAAAAAAAATCAAGTCGAAATCTTCGGTTCTTTTTGCTTCATTTTTTGAAGTTCATCCCTGAGTATTCAGCTTGATCTGCTTGGTCTGTTTGAGCTGCTTCTGGGAACCACCCCTTCCTCAAAGAGTTCTTCTCTCGTCAGATTTCTGAGGAAAATCTCCCATCTGACTCACTGACGACCACAATAGCAAGATCAAGGCGCCCATTCTGACTCCCTTTCGGGATTACACCACGCATTCTGCCTCTGCGGAATGTCATGGAGCAACTTGAATGCATTTTTGTCCATTCAATGACCTCCTTGGCCAGCCGATGAATAAATCAGTGTTTTTCCATGCCAGTGTGGTACCAATTTTTTTCGACCCTACAAGGATGGAAGGCTCGGCTGAACTGGGCGGGAAATCCGAGCCAAATGCCAAGAATCGGCTACAAGCGAGCGCCGGCACCACCTCTACCTGCGCTATTACGCGGTCTTGACACATTTACTCGCCCTGAGCTACCTAGCCCATTCAAAACACCCCTCTTCACCCGAAAAAAACCTCTCCAGCCACACCACTCATCAGTTACCCCATTGTTCCGTCAACAATCGGCGCCAGTGGACACCGGTCGGCAGCAAACAACAGCATTGGCCACAAAACTCGACGAGTCAAGTGTTCCCCGGCGCTAACCCGCTAATATGCATGGTATATTTCGGAAGCCTCCCGTGTCCGGTATGCTGCCACATACGCCATCCATCTCATGCCGGGTCCCTTTCAGGTCGGCGTTACGCTTTCGCCACGGGTGCCAGCTGGCTTTGCTATTTGAATACTCGTCCGCGGCCACTGTACCAACCGTCAGCGCCGTTTACAAATGACCCCGGCGCTGAAGCGGCCAGACGGTTCCAACGGCAGCAGAGGTGCGTCACTATGGCTCCAGCCTTCCTCTTACGACAAAGAAAACTCAGCGCTTATGGTCAGATAATGGAGCGCAACTGTGGCAGTGGTAATTCTGAAAGTCCCAGCGGTCAACTGCGTAACACAACTGCATCGAGGACGATACTTGAACACCTAGCGGTCAACCGCGGTTAAACATTGACGGAGTGAAGCGGTAACTATCCATCATGTGAAATTCACCGATAGAAGACAGGATTTTCGTCCACTGGCGACCACGTGTCTCCAGTAGGTGAACAGGTCCTCTGTAACAGTTTTCCCCAATTTGTTTCGCGCTAGCGGTTGGAGTGCGACGAAATTATGCACACTAGGGTAAACTGTGGTTCACCGGTAGATGAACGGGACTGCACCAGCGGTGGAACTGACCATTTTGAGCGAGCTTTAGAAACGGACTAGACATTGGCGAAAAATGCGTTCCAAACTCCCGTAATAGAAGTTTCATTGACTTTCAGGAGCAATACTGTTCATCTGCAGGACAATTTTTTTCGGTGAATCACAGTTACCCTTCTAGTTGACCGTCGCGAGTATCTGAGACCATCCGAATTCACCCGCAGTTGACCGCTGGGCCTTTCAGGACCTTCCTCGCTACAGCTTTGTTCGACCGCGCTACGTAGACCCCGAAAACTTTTCGTTCGACAAAAACACCTACATCCATGGGGCTACTAGTGTCACATACAATCACACTCGAACGATTGACTCCACTCAGATCCTCCAGTCGGAAAGAGGCCGGCAATTTTGAAGCGATGCCATTGATACGTTCCCTACGTCCGTCTACACGCGCTCAATTTGACGCCGAACGTCCGCCAAGGTCACACCGCGATTAGCTCACGACAGCGACAGCAGCAGCGGACCCTGACGAAACCACGAAACCACCTCGAAGTCCATAAACGGATTTAACGATCCCCATCTCCGCGTCCGAATCGCATTATGCCTAGTCAAATGGTCCGAAGCGATTTTCCGATTTCCACTCCTCACATCTGGAATTCCTCCAACGACCCCGACAGCAAGCAGCTACTCTGCCAGTGGTAGCCACTTATCGCAGTTGTAAAGGCCTCCACAATCTCGTAAAAACCTTCCTGAATGACGGAAGTAGTGCCCATGCAGACGTCTGCAGTCACTCTACGGCGTAAAACAACGGCGAGTTGCAGCTGTTTGCACACCTGTCCCACGCACACCAGACTCCAGTAAGCCAGCGAATTCGAATGGAAACTGCAGCGATCTCTCGCTGAGCACGAGAACGCTGCGGTTACACTTCCGTATAGTCAGCGAGGGAGGTGGGGGGGGGGGGGGGGGCAAAAAATTGGATGGCAACCTTTGAAAGTTCAAAGGGATGCGGTTTCCTAAACCTCTGGTGGTAAAGCTTGCCGCGACCTGGCAGCTAGTCGCTGAACAACTTGCTGTTCTTTGGTACCGCTACAGCTTGGTCTACCAGGTTTCGATGGCTGATCTCTGAACCAACCTCTATGCAACGATCCGCTGACCACAAAAAAGGGTTGCCGAGCTACTTATGCCGTTATCTATGGGCACTTAATGATGCAGGGTCCTTTGACGGTCCTAGGCAAATTCATGGACTCCGTGAAAATAAAGGTTTGGCTAACCTAGGCAAGAACCGAACCCAAAATCGATTCATGTTCTAGTTTCTAGTTGTGCTAGGTGCAAGGGTCGGATTCATCAACGACTTACTTAACTTTAACAGAGAATTCACAGCGGAAAACTCAGATAACGCGGCCTATCGCTCATCATATCGCTTGATAAGCCGCGCTACCAGGGATTTCGGCTGTAATTTTCTCTGATAAATTGCTGTAAGTCGTCGATGAATCCGGCCCCAGCACGCATGCAAACTGCCTAGAAGTAGAATCTCTTTTGTCGTGGACCACACAATGACTTGCTGTGGTCAACCGATGAACAAGTCAGCGCTTTGTCCTTCCCAGACAAGTCTGACACCAATTCACCGACCCCGTAGGGACGGCAGGCATGGTTGGCCTGGGCGGGAAATCCGACCGAGCCAAGAACCAGTTTTGGAAAATACCTCCTCACTAAGTCTCAATAGGTTCCAGTTAAGCGATATGTGGGAGGTTTATCACGTCATCGCCTCTTAAATGCTTAAGAAGAGACGCTTTTCACTGTTTCCACACATCTACCTTGGTAGTATTCCGACATGCTGGTTTCTGATTTTCCTTTGTGGGGCCTTCCTTCTTCTTCTCCCCTTTTCGAGATGTCCATAGGGTTTCTTCCCGGGCGTTGTTCCGGTGACGCCAGGGGTGAATGGAGTCATCAATGTTTGCATATTCATGCATCGGGGCATTCTGAGGTTTTCGCAGAATTCAGGTGCAAGTTGTCCATTGGCAATCGGTCGGGCGTAGCCTGATCGGACCGGTTTTTACATTTCAGATGCACAAGAGCGCTGCTCGAAGGGAGTAGTGATAAATTGGCTAGGGGTTCTGTCATTCTGGCATGCCGGTTAAAACTCTCCCGTTGTGGAACGCATCCGGGGGGATTGAGTGGCGTTGGGGAGGCTGAGTTGTAGCAAATATCTGTCACAAAAGTGCAAAACCAAGTGTTTGGTCGAGGCGGACTCGCATTGCGCAGAAACCGTTGCCTTAGGTCCCGTTTATACTTCCGACGCCGAGCAACGCGTCGGCATGGGATGCTGAGAATAGACTGGGGGCCATAGTCGCGTACTGCGTAGAATAGAGGCCATAATCGGTGCAATGTCGATCACTGCGGCCACATGGCACAAGTATGTCGCTTGCATCTCCAGGAAAAGTTCTCAGCTCGGCCCCCAACTGACACGGTCAGCGGACACACTCGAAGGTTGACTATCCGGATGTCTTGGAAAATACAATAAGCTCAGCTCCAGATTTTAGGCTGATACCTAAAGTTCCAGCTAGTTTTCCAGTTTTCTAGATTTCTAGCTTTCGAGTATTAGTATTGGTATTCAGCTTCTTTTTAGTCTCTAACTTTCCAATTTCTGGGCGCGTTAGCGCAGTCGGAGGAGGCGCCGACTGTCGCCTGCACCCGATACCAGGTTCCCGGTTCGAATTTCCCGCCCAGGCCAACCAAGCCTTCCATCCTTCCGGGGTCGGTGAATTGGTACCAGACGTGTCTGGGAAGGATAAAGCGCTGACTTGTTCATCGGCTGGCCACCGCAAGTCATTGTATGGTCGAATACGCATTCATATCGCCGCCACGACATCCCGTAGAAGTAGAATGCGCTGACGCATCCCAAAAAGGACTGAGTAACGCACCGTCCTTTATCCTTTAACTTCCTAATTTCTAGGTCTCTTGCTTCTTGTTTTGCCTGAAGTTCTCAACATAGTTGCTAAGTGGCACACACGGTGCTGCTCTGTTCACATTCTAGAGTTGACGCCTTATGTTCATGTTCTATTCACTCCTTCATCTGCTTACATGAACGCCCATGTAATAAACATTGCATCACATTGTAATAATGTCAAATAGGAAGGAGAGAACACGGCATGATGGAAGAATGATGTTGGAAAAACGAAGAATGCGTCCTTTTCTGAACATTTCACGTTAACATAAAGATAAAAGGATAAAGGAAGGCGTTACTCAACCCCTTTTGGGATGCGCCACGCATTCCACTTCTACGGGATATCGATGAGGCCGTTTGAATGCGTATTTGGCCATACAATGACTTACAGTGGCTAGCCCATGAAAAAGTCAGCGCTTTTTCCTTCCCAGACAAGTCTGGTACCAATTCACCGATCCCGGAGGATGGAAGGCTTGGTTGGCCTGGGCGGGAAATCCGAAGCAGGAACCTGGTATCG
Source organism: Heligmosomoides polygyrus bakeri (assembly GCA_947359475.1). Lineage (NCBI taxonomy): Eukaryota > Metazoa > Nematoda > Chromadorea > Rhabditida > Heligmosomidae > Heligmosomoides > Heligmosomoides polygyrus. The sequence goes on from OX375866.1 coordinate 12,962,701, forward strand.
GGTGCAGGCGACAGCTGACACCTCCTCTGTGCCACACTCGCCATTGCTAACATCAAGTCTGAAAATCTTGGACTTTCCACTCCTCTACTCACTCGCCTGAATTACGCTGAAACCCATGAAAGATCACCCCTCCCAGTACACCACGCGCAGCGTGACTTCCAGCAGTGTGCCCCCCCCCCCACCTTAACAATGAAACACCCCAAACCTCCACACCAGCTCAACCATGACATTCCTACCCTTTACGCCCCATTGGCACTCGCACCAGACGGGAACAAAGACGCCCGACGGATTTTTTGTTCAGTCGCACTCTGACTGCCACTCATCCGCCACGTCGACGGCTGCAGGGACAGCGAAAAACTCCGACTAGTAACTCCCTGCAAGCTCTGCAAACACCACACTTGGGACCGAACTGCGCTTTCATGCAGCGGCGCTGTAGCAGAAGACTGGGAATGACACTCGACGTATCCGAGTATACCTGCTCCCTCTCCGGAGGGTGGTCTAAATTGTTGCTCGTAAACGGCGCCTTTTCAGGTAAAAACCCCGAAACCATCAAACATTTGACGCCGGCGAAGACTCGTAAAGCGCACGCGGCCACCGTCATCAAAAACGCCGGCGATTTCTCTACGCTATGCCTCATCGTCCTCGCCTACTGATCAAGGTGGAAAACTGCGTTGCAAGGCACGAGACTCTTTCGGGCAAATGGATCCGTCGCTAAGCACCTTTTCAGAGATGCTGCCGCTCACGTGAATGTGTGCGTGTGCTTAAACGGAGCAACCTTGGAATTAGAACGGGCAAAGTCCACCGTGACGTGCTGGACGCATACTGACGCGGCAGCAGTGGCCGCGGTGATTATCCACCCCCGAAAAGCACTGCCTACAACTCGCAGGCGCCTCATCCTATTGGGAAACGTCCTCGTTCTCATGAACAATCCAACGCAATGCAATTAGGTTCACATTTCAAGAGTGTCGCGCCCCGCGCAACTATACACATCGGCCACACTCTCAGTGCACATCTATGCTCATCCATGGAAAGCACTGACGATCCTGATAGACTGCCACCTCGGTGTGATCCAGGATAAAGCTTTACGCCTTTTAGGTGCTCCAGCTCTGTCGTCAGAAGAGAGAGCAATACGTCCAGTTGCCTTCATCAAAAGCGCTCAACTGCTATTATGCTCGCTTCCGGAGCATTGTCCAGAAACACACTTCCATCCACTGCAAGGTGAAGGAGAAGGAGAAGGTGAAAGTGAAGGTGAAGGTGAAGAAGAACCGCCTCGCTGAAGTTCTAGGACCCTCATGAGCCACAGGGCTGAGAAGAGCCTAACTCCTGGTCCCGCTCCAGAAATGCATGCAGGCAAAACCTTCTGCTGCTTGACAAAGTCAACAGAATCGTTTGAAGCGATTCGCCGATGCGAGAATCCGGACATTGCGAATCGAACGCACTTCTAAACCTGTTTCAATCAAACAATACAAAAGCACAGCTGATTCTGACGAGCAAATATCGCTCTTTTGGGACAATTTAGTAGCCTTGACTCCTTCATTGAACTGTAGCTGTTATACCCGAATGAATGATTTTCGGACATCCGGTTCGAGTATCCCTATCCGAATCATCCAAAAATCCGAGGCCCGCAAAATCGCCCTTATCCGAATCATCCAAAAATCCGGGGCCCGCGAAATTAGCGTTATCAGAACGATTCAATTATCCGAACATTTTCGATTTGGGGTCGGATTCATCAACGACTTACATAACTTTAACAGAGAATCCACAGCGGAAAACTCAGATAGTGCGGCTTATCGCTCACCATATCGCTTGATAAGCCGCGCTATCAGGGATATCTGCTGTAACTTTCCTTGTCAAATTGCTGTAAGTCGTTGATGAATCCGGTCCCAGATCAAATGTATAGCAGCTGTCCAACGCCTATATTCTTATAGGTTGTTGAATCGAACCCTTTCCCTCTTCCCTTACAACAGAAAGAAGCGGCTGGACCACAGCAACCATTTCCCACATCTCATAGAGGCTATTTTGTTCAGTAGCCTTTTTTGTTCGAAGATGTGTGTAAGCGAGAAAGCATAATATTACACATCAAAAAGTGGCTGCTCTTTCTATCTGGGGCCGGATTCATCAACGACTTACAGCAATCTAACGGAGAAAATACAGCCGGAATCCCTGATAGCGGGACTTATCAAGCTTACCAAGTCACGCTATCAGGGACTTTGGTTGTATTTTCTCTGTTAAATTGCTGTGATTCGTTGATGAATCCGGCGCATGATCAGCAGTTATGTGTATAACTCCCATTTCTGCGAGCCGTGTGATGGTTTTGTTGATTTAAGGCAAATTTTTCCACGTAGATAATCATAGGCTGCACTTGCAGCAGTATGGTGGCCTTCATGAGTAAATGGCTACTCCATAATTATTTCTGGGTCCCTTGTTCCAGTTTCGAGCTGCTTTTCTGTGCTTTAGGGAGGGAAATTCTACTCGCTCCTGCCTGCCATCATCGATTTACTTCAATATCCACGTCTTTGTCAGATCCTTCAGGAGATTATCCTGCAGCTGGCTATTCCCTTCAGCGCAGGAGCGCATGAATATTGAGTGAACGGATCGTGCTACGATCATCCTCTACGTCCGGGATTATTGCGCCCATTAGCGTTGTAGCTTCATTCTGCACTCATCGTAGGGAATTCTTTATCAGCTATCACCGTAACGAGGTTTCAGGTGAGTCATCACCAGCCGTCATCGACTTTGAGACCAGGGGTCGGATTCATCAACGATATACATAACTTTGACAGAGAATTCACAGCGGAAAACTCAGATAAAGCGGCTTAACGCTCACCATATCGCTTGATAAGCCGCGCTATCAGGGATTTCGGCTGTAATTTTCTCTGTTAAATCGCTGTAAGTCGTTGATGAATCCCATCTCAGTTTTGAGATTACTGACTTCAGTGGAAGCACCTGTATAAGCTTCAACAGTACTCTGATGTTTGCCTCCCATCTTCACAGATTGCCCTCGCCGCCATTGACTTACTCCATCCATGAAAGGACTCCACCGTGAGATCCTTCAGGAGATTATCCCAGCGCTGACCACAGGCCGCGCTCAACCGCTGTGAAGACAAACCCAGGTAGGGAAGAGTCTCTCCATTCCTTGGAATACTTCAACAGTTAGAAATCTCCAATCTCTTCATCATGGTTGCAGCAAAGCGTCACTTAGTTTTCAACGCAAAACATTCACAGTTGATTTATCTCTACACAATCCGACGATAACCGTGTAAGCTTATAATCCAGTGCATAACCTCTTCCTAGATATTTCCAAACTTTCAGGGTCCGTCGGTGAAATTTGAACTGCTTGAGGAGCCATTTTTTTGTGCTCTCTTAAAAAGAGGCGCGTGTAGCGCAGTCGGAGGAGGTATCGGCTGCCGCATGCACCGGATACCAGGTTCCTGGTTCGGATTTCCCGCCAAGGCCAACCAAGCCTTCGATCCCAAAGGGGTCGGTGAATTGGTACCACAGTTGTCTGGGAAGGATAAATCGCTGACTTGTTCATCGGCTGAACACCGCAAGCCATTGTGTGGACAAATACGCATTCATATCGCCTTCACGACACTCTGTGGAAGTAGAATGCGTGGCGCATCCCAAAAAAGATTGAGTAACGTCGTCCTTTATTCTTTACCTTTTATACTCTCTTAAAAACAGCGAACCTGTCCATGGCTTCTGCCTCTAGAAGAATTTCATAAGAAGCTCTCGGCTTTATCATCTGGCAGCCCTATCCATTAAAGAAGCCACTCATGCCGATGCCCTCCTTTCGCCGCTCTGCACGTCTTTTAGCCGCAGCAGCCGTGCTTCAACGAGAGCTATTTTCAATCTTGTAATGGTTTGCAGAGCAATTCCTTGCGTTCCTCAAATCAAATGACCGGTCCTTGAGTGCTCATCAATATTTCTCAGCTGCACGCTTGTTCCATCGTCATTTCCTGACAACTGCCCTGCAGTTGGCGTCTTTCTCATTTCCGGCACAGAAGAAATCCTCGAATACCACCTACCCCCTCATGATGCCGCCTTGACGGCCCGCATTCATAATTAGGACGCGAGGGACAGCACGATAGAATCCGTGCATTCGCAAATCCCCACGACTCAGGCTGAGATGTTGGTGTTGCTGCCTTCCACATGGTATGGCCAAATGTCACTTGGCCTATTTCATAGGCATTTTAATGTCATGGCGCCACACAATTGGCAAATTAATCCAAAAAAGACGACACTATGCAGATATTACGCATTCCATTTCGCAGAATTTTTCAACCATATGGACAAACCGGCATAAAAGAAAAAGAACAATGCTCGGCGTCAATCAATCCCTCTTCGAGACGCGGTGCGCACTCTTCTTCTACAGGATATCGTGAAGGCATTTTGAATGCGTGCTTGGTCTGCACAGCGACTTGCCGATGAACAAACGAGAAACCTATCCTTCACAGATAAGCATGGCACCTTCAGACTGGCCCAAGAGGGGACACAGGCTTGGTAGTCCTAGTGTGGTCATGCAGTACTTCTGCTGATGTCTCACCATATATCCCACACATAATCGACAATTCGACTCCAAACCTTCACATCTCGCTTGTACGAACAATGGGTGCGAGCGATCTGTGAGAAGATGGAGCCCTTTCTTTCTCTAGTTTTTTCTAGTCGTAGTCATTCTAAGAGAATATCTATAACTATCCTAGCTGTGCACAACTGTCCAGAGGTCATTGCTTTTGCTAGTCCTTCCGACTAGACTCTTCAATAGGCCTCTTTCGAAATTCTCGATAACAGAGCCTGACTAAACTACGGCGAATAGCACACTGCTAAGCCATGGAATGAGCTCCCATATTCACAGTCCGGCAAATAAGGATAACAGTCGGTATTGGTCGGATACGCCACGCATTCCACTTCTAGGTGATGCCATGGAGGCGATTTGAATGCATATTTAACCTATACAATGACTTACGGTGGCCAGCCGATGAGCAAGTCAGAGTTTTATCCTTCTCAAACAATTATGGTATCAATTCACCTACCCCTGAAGGATGGAAGGTTTCGTTTGCCCGAGCAGGAATTCCGAACCAAGAATCTGGCATTGGATCAAGCGACAGCCAGTGGCTCCTTCCAATGTACTACCATGCGCCTTGTCCGTCAAAGTCTTGCAAAATGTTAGCGATCCTCATGTCAAACCTCTTGTCAACCACCAAGGGCTGGTTTCATCAACGAATTACAGCAACTTGACACAGAAAATTACAGCGGATATCCCTGATAGCGCGGATATCCCTGATTATCAAGCGATATGGTAAGCAATAAGCCGCGTTATCTGAATTTTCCGCTGTGAATTCTCTGTTCAAGTTATGTAAGTCGTTGATGAATCTGGCCCCAGAACTCTCCTGGTTGAAATTCTCTCGGCAGAGCTGACTGCCAGAGCCACTAGGCCAGAAGACTTCTGATGATCATCGAAGCACTAGGCACTAGAGATCATCTTCATTAGGCGTGTGTTGCGCAGTCAGAGGAGGTACCGGCTGCCGCCACCAGGTTACTGGCTCGGATTTCCCGCCCAGGCCAACCAAGCCTTCCATCCCTCCGGGGTCGGTTAATTGTACCACACTGGTCGGTGAAGGAGAAAGGGCCTACTTGCTCATCGGCTGGCCACCACAAACCATTGTGTGGCCAAATACGCATTCATAGCGCCTCCACGACATCCCGTAGAAGTAGAATGCGTGGCGCATCCCAAAATGGATTGAATAACTTCGTCTTTTATCTTTTCTCTTCATCATTAGGAGCAGCAGGAAAAAAAAATCCCAGCAAGAGCACCAGTTGATCTCGTCAGGAATACATGAAGACACATAACATCAGAAAGCCAAGGCTCGAACCAGGAACTTTGAGTACTTATGAGGAGTTCTGCATGAGTGAAAAAGATTCGCTGAACCGGACACATAACGCCATTTGGCGTCTGCAGCTGAGCAAGAGCCAAGGTAGCTACTTGCAGAATTCAGTGTCTGCGTTCCGATCTCCCTGCACTCTCGACTCCGTATGCTTTATATCTTGTCTTTTCTTTACAAAACAGCAAGCAACAACAACAACGAACACATAATTGGTTCCCACGGCTTGAGCTCCATCAATTCACAACAACTCGAACTCGACTTCTCATTTGAGCCGCTGCATGCAAAATGAGAACATATGCAGGGGTATTCCAGTTGTGATCGAGGCTTTTGTCAGGTAGAACTATTATACAACCCACATCCACCACTATCGGGAAAGGACTCCGTTATGAGTGAACACTTCTCCATTTGGAGCACGTCTAACCAGGAAACTATCTCAACGGTAGGTCGGAACGGCCCAAGTGTTGTATATCGGCAGAATCGCATTTCTCTGGGAAACAACAAAATGCAAATATCTCGACCCCAATACAACCCTGCGCAGAGCTAGGGACCACAGAAGTTGGGCCGTTGGCGGTGTTAACCCTAAGCCTACACGCAGAGGGCGAGCACAACTTGGCTGGAAACAGCGAGTATGGGGATTACGCCGCCCTCTACGCACTGCTCCACCTTTACTCGCTTGTCATCGCTGTTTCCAGCCAACTTGAGCCCGCCCTCCGGCTCTAGGCATAGGGCTAACTCCGCCAACGGCCCAACTTCCGTCGTCCCTAACTCTGCGCAGAGTTGTACTGGGGTCGAGATATTTGCACTTTGTAGTTTCCCAGAGAGAGGCGATTCTGCCCACATACAACACTTGGGACGTTCCGACCTACCGTTGAGATAGTTTCCTGGTAAGCCAGCAGTTGATTCCCTTTGGAGCGCTACAGCACATGTACTGGAACATTGCGCTTGCCAGGATCGTCTGAACTGCTACGTGACAAGCATGCTGGACCCTTCACACCGGAAGTCAGTGGAACACCTTTGTACGCTGGCACGCCATAGCAGTTGTTCAAAGGTTCTGGCACTCGCTTGGGGAAAACATCGCGCTACAAGAGCCGGAAAATTGGATCTATCCTAGTCGGAGGGGGCACCGTCAGAAAAGCGAAATAAACACCACCACATTGTTCAGTTTAGGATAAAGGATAAAGGACGGCGTTACTCAATCCCTTCTGGGATGCGCCAGCGCATTCTACTTCTACGGGATGTCGTGGAGGCGACATGAATGCGTATTTGGCCATACAATGACTTGACGTGGCCAGCCGATGAACAAATCAGCGCTTTATCCTTCCCAGACACGTCTGGTACCAATTCACCGACCCCGGAGGGATGGAAGGCTTGGTTGGCCTGGGCGGGAAATCCGAACCAGGAACCTGGTATCGGGTGCAGGCGACAGTCGCGCCTCCTCCGACTGCGCTACACGCGCCCAGTTTAGAATAGAAATATGTTCAGTTTAGGATAGAAAATTGTAAAGAAATGTCCCCTCGTAGGCTACTCCAGTATGTTATCTTTGAAAACAGTTCATTTTCAATTTACGCGATTTGGCCAAGAAGCCTAAGCAAACTGCCCCTCCCATTAGACATTGGATCCGACGCTGTCGCGGATCTGTCATTTTTCTCAAAACCTGCTTGAAAGGATTGTGCGAACAACGGGACTTTCGAAAAGCCCGGATCTTAGAAAAACTGAAATATGAATGATTTTTACCAGATCGGATTTTCGGATAATTCATACAACCGACTTTGATCAGAAATCCCACTTCCTATCAGTTTCGGATATCCAATGTGAGATCCAAAGACAAATCAATTATTCAGATGATCCGAAATCCGTTTTGTTAAAGCTACCCATATCCGAACCATTCCTTTCAAAAATATAATTCTGTTAATCCTTTCAACCGAGCTTGAAGAAAATGACAGGTTCGGATTATCCAAATCGGCATCGGATCCAATGTCTACCCACCACCAGGATAAATTCAAAAAATCTTCCAGTTTTCATCGAGGCTCCAAATTTGTACAAAACGTCACATTGCTAAAAACTAGGAGAACCTGAACTTAGGCCAAGTCTACCTTGCAATTCAGGAATGCCTATTATCCGCTCCACTGAACCAAAATCACAATGAAGGTGACGAGTATAGAGGCCGATATCACAGCAGTAGCTCCCTACGTTCGACTACGAGCTCCCAGCTCAGGGCCGAATTCATCAACGGCCTACAGCGATTTAACAGCCAAATTACAGCCAAAATCCCTGATAGCGCGGCCTAACAAGCCATATGGTGAGCGATAAGCCGCGTTATCTGAGTTTTCCGCTGTGAATTCTCTGTCAAAGTTATGTAAGTCGTTGATGAATCCGACCCTTGCTTCCCTTCTGATGTCACTGGCTGTCACCTCCTGCTCAGTGCAATGACATCGGCGCCAAATGACTCGGCTAGCCGTGGCCTCGAATGAGCTGCATCTTCACGCAGTCCCCTTCGGCAGCTGTATACCGCGGTCATGCTCAAGGTGCCTTTTCTTATCACTCAGCAGGAGAGGCTCACATTTCAGGCGAGCACCTGTTGCTGAAGACCGACGTCTGGATCAGAAACAACACAAAACAACCCGTCCCAAACCAGTGTTCTAGGTCTTCACTGTTCGAGCTGTGTGAGCGCGCCGACCTGCCTAATAGCCACGCAGCATTCCTTTCGCGTCTCAATCACTTCGCTCCGCGTCCGTTTCCGTGCGCCGTCTTCTCAAAGTGCGAGAACTGTCGATCTCTCTCAAGATCAAGCGACGATAAAACACATTTTCTCACACTCTGAACACACGACACAGCACTCGGCAAAATTTGCAGGCTGTGGGCGATAGAGACTCGACCGTCATCTACTCCTCTTGCAAGAAAAACTGGCAATAAATTAGATATCTCTGGCACGAACCTTCACATAAGCACAGCTTATATACCATTTTCAAGTCGAACTGGACACTTTTCAAATCAAATCGGACACTTGTCACGTCAAGTTGGACACTCTTCTACGCTAACCTAACACTTTTCAAATCAAAGAGAACTCTCCAAATCGAAATGAGCTTCTTCTACATTAAACTAGAGACTCTCCAAAAATGTTACAATAATTTTTTGTTCAAGGAAAATTTCAGTGTAACTTTCTTTGAAGTTTTAGTTCACTTCCCAATAAGAGAACACATGGTTTGAAATTTTATAAAGGATAAAGAATAAAGAACGGCGTTACTCAATCCTTCTTGAGACGCGCCACGCATTCTACTTCTACGGGATGTCGTGGAGGCGATTTGAATGCGTATTTGGCCATACAATGACTTGCGGTTGCCAGCCGATGAACAAGTCAGCGCTCTATCCTTCCCAGACAAGTCTGGTACCAATTCACCGACCCCGGAGGGATCGAAGGCTTGGTTGGACTGGGCGGGAAATCCGAACCAGGAACCTGGTATCGGGTGCACGCGGCAGTCGCGCCTCCTCCGACTGCGCTACACGCGCCCTTGCAATATTATAGAAATTTTATTTAAAAAAAAACAATGAATTGACGCTTGTTTTAAATAGCAGAAAGGCGTTCATTTTATTTTGCCAAAACAGAGATTGCGCCATGCCCTCGTCCGAAACTTCGCGATTTTCATTCGATTGATAGCAAAATTTCTGTAAAATTATTTCACTCATTCGGCAGATAATGTTTTAAAAAACCCAAAAAAGTTTCTAAGTTTTCCTTGAACAAAAAATCCTTCTAGCCATCTTTAGTTTAACCTAAGAAGCTCGTCTCGATTTGGAAGACGTTCAATTTGATTTCAAATTCATAGGCCAGCTTAGAAGAGTGTCCAATTTTACGTAAAAATGGTATATATGACTTAAACTGCCGAGATCGGAACGTTCTATTCAGGACCTTCACGAACTGCTTCGTGAAGGTCCTGAATAGAACAACAAACCTGGAATGGAGGACAACCGTTGAACAAAGGCCACGGCTTGCAAAAACAACTTAAAAGGCTCAAAACTGCTATGATATTCCCTTTCAAAGAAGCCAAAGTTACACCAATTGGTCTACATAACAAGGATGAGAAACGTACAGTCTAATGACTGCGGTCTTGAAACCATGACAACTTGAATCCTTTACAACCAGCGCCACTAAAACTTCTACTCCCTTTTGACAATCACTGTAGAAATCTTTAGTATGCCATGGAAATAGAGAATTCTACGCGTTCAAAGGACGCCTGACCATCCACACTTCAACACTTCAAGGCCCAGTTAATATCAATACACTTTAGGGTTTGTGACAACACCGTCGCACCGAGTCGCGTGCACCGCGTATTCAAGCATATAAGTTCTGGCCCCAAAATCGCAACAGCCCTTACGAGATCTCTGAAGTGGCACAAGAAATAGGATAAAGCACCGACTTGTCCATTGGCCATCGGCCACTGCAAGTCGCTGTATACGACAAATGCACCTTCACATTGCTTAGACGACAATCCGTAGAGGTCGAGTGCGTGGCGCATCTCAGAAAGATACTGACTATGGCCCCGTTTATACTTCGACGCCGAGCGACGTGATCGATCAATTTGGCCACTTTACATGCCGTGGCGTCGCGCGGCGTCGGAAGTATAAACGGGGCCTAACACCGCCATTATCCTTATCCTTGTAGCTCCTTCTCTCTGAACCCTGGCTAAATTCCAGACTTACAACCAATTCGAGGTTTGCTACAATTTACTGAGAGTAATATCTCTCGCTGGACACAGATGGCACCAGTAGGCCGAAGATCTCGAGAGATCACGAAAGTAACAGAAACGTAGGTGTGGTGGTCCAGTCAGAGTAATTCAAGCACAACGTGTGCACCGGATTGAAGGTTCCTGAATCGGATTTTCCGCCTTGGACAACCAAACCCTACAACTATCCACGGTCGACGAATTGTCACCACCCTTGCCTGAGAAAGAAAAAACACTGACAGCCTCCAAGCCTGTTGTGAGGTTTTGCTATGCAATTTTCACAGGATGTAGGGTCCCGTGTAGGGAGTCCAAAACCGTAGTTAATTTTTTTTTCGGAATGCTCTTCTGTGGTAAAAAAAAAGGGTGCGAAAACGTGAGGGCGAAGTTCATCACGCCCTGATGCCAACCAACCGAGTGTGGTCGGTTGGCGCAGTGGATCGCTACCCACTGCGCCAAATGTTCACATTTGGTCGGGTGGCAGTAGGGCGCGATGAACTTCGCGCTCACGTTTTCACAGGTCTTTTTTCGACCACAGAAGAGCATTCCGAAAAATAACTACGGTTTTGAACTCCTCACGCTGGCCCCTACATCCTGTAAGAATTGCATCGCAAAAGCTCACCGTAATTTTGGAGGTTCTCCTTGTGAGTTGTTCATCGGCAGGCCGCCGCAAGTCATTATTTTGGCCAAACACGCATTCAGATTGCCTCCACAATACTCCACAGAAATGGAATGCGTGGCGCACTCCAAAAGGGATTGATTAACTTCGTCCCTTATCATTTTATTCAGACAGGGGAGCTCAGAAAATGAAGCATAGCTTATAATACACGACTACCTTGGACCATAAGTGCAATCCAAGAATCTGCACAATGAAGTGCATAGCAGAGTTAGCGGCCGAGAGGCTGCCGAAAAGGTCACCCTTTCAAGAACAATGATACAGCAGACCCATCCTGATGAACCCCACCACCCTCCTAAAACTGCTCAACTTCCCACTTTCATCCCACACAAGAAACCCTTGGTAGCCCTATCGACTCACTGCTTGGGCTGCTTGGCACCGGCAACTTTTTCTGGTCGCTCGCTATTCAAACAAAAGAACCATAAGCTGTCATCAAATGCCCAAATGCCTCATCGTTTTAACCTTTGCTCAATCACTAGCCCTGACCTTATCATTGAGCATTGTTTGCGCAGCAAACAACGCAGTCGCACAAAAAAGGAACCACGTCAAAAACGCGAGAGCTCTTCTCGTTGGCAACGCGTTGCCTAGACACTTCTCACGCGCTATCAAAGCGCTGGCTTAAACGGTCATATCCGGGATTTGGCGACGATTTCTTCCTGCGATTAAAGCGGTTACGCGAAACGGACTCGATTATTTCCAGCCATAACTAGAACGCTGACAATGGATCAAGCACCGAGCGAGTTGTTGTCCATGCGCTGCTGCCGGCGCATACCGCGCTCTGCAAAGCACAACCGCCTCCGTTAGGCCCCGTTTATACTGCGACGCCAAGCGACGCGATGGCATGCATAGTGGCCAAATTGATCGACCGCGTCGCTCGATCAATGTGACCATTAGCCCTAGTTTATACTTGCGCCGCTGCGCGGTGCGGCACGATGCTGGAGATAGATATCAACCGGGCGGCGCGAAAAAACATCTATGGCGATCGTGGTGCCGCGCCGCGTGGCGGCGCAACTATAAACTAGGGCTAATACGTGGCGTTGCGTCGCTCAGCGTCGAAGTATAAACGGGCCCTTGGGCTAGATGGTCCCAGCTTTTCCCTGACCTGTCCAAATTCATCAACCGCTCCTGGCCAGCCAACGGTGAAAACTGCCGCCAAACTGATGCCGATGAATGTCTTATCAGTAGGTATGGCGGTACTTTTCACCGCTACCGGCCGGTATGCGCTTGATGAATCTGGCCCCAGGAAACCATGCTCAATAGGCTCCTGAAGAAATTTCACGTCTTCCAAATAATATATACCATTTTCGGGGAAAACTGGACACTTCATGTCAGATTGGACACTCTTCTGAACAAGCCTAACGCTTTTGAAATCAAATTGAACATCCCCAAGTCTAAACAAGCTCGTTCCACATTCAACTAGACTCTTCAAAAAGAAAGAATAATTTTTTTGTTCAAAAAAAATTTGGTACAGCTTTCTTGGAAGTTTTAGCTCAGCTACCCAAGAAGTGAACACATTGTCTGAAATTTTATAAAATTCTCACTGTTTGAGGAGAAATAATTGCTGAAAGCTTCTTTCAAAGAGCAGGAACGCCCCTATTTTCACTGCTAAAGGAAGAGATTGTGCCGTACCCTTGTCAAAGATGTAGCGATTTTTATATAAGAATTTACATGGAGGGAGTTTCACACCTGTAAACGATACAACAAAAACAATTATAAAGAACGCACATATCCTCGCTTTGATGGTCCATGAAAGCAGTACTATCAATCAAATAAGCATCGCGACGAGCTTTCCGAATGCACGGCGCAATTTCGTCTTTTGATGCACCAAATTACTGCAGCTTTTTTGTACTTTGAAGCAACATTTAACTTACAATTTTTCTCAATGAATAAAAATTTTATAAAATTATTACGGCCATTCGGGCGGCTGAACCAAAAAAAAATCGAAAAAAGTTACACCAACTATTTCCTTAAACACGAAGAAATTATTCTAGCCATCTTGAAGAGTGATTATTTTTATGTGGAAGGAGCTCACTTTGATTTGAAAGACGTTCACTTTGATTCCAGAGGCATCAAATTTCTTTAGAAGAGTGTCCAATTGAACGCGAAACGTATCCAATTTGATTTCAAAAGTGTCCAGTTCGACGTGAGAGTGGTACATGTCTACTGTGTTGTAGTTCAACCGCAGCCAGTTTTGCTAACCCAAAGGTCCAAGTCTCATTTTCGTCTTCCGTTACCATTTCATGTCACGGCTTCCCTTTAATGAAGAAACCAAAGAGTTCACTTGCACGAATGCCTGCTTCACACCATTCAACCCCTAGGAGACGAAAGATTTGTCTAGCCTGGCCAAGCGGATCGTGATCTGCGCTATTTTCTTATAAAAACCTACACGAGCTTCTCACGGCACAAATTCGGTCGTTTCTCTCTTTCACCTATCTCAATTGCTTTAACGCTCTTCTAGCTTGAATTCTGAACAAAGAAGCACTTCTTTTGGACATTCATATGCTCATCCTGCGATTATCCTCTAGGCCGAAGAAGAGAAGCTATACGAAACAACAAACGATTACCACAAACGATACCCGTGCCACGGCTTCCAGGTTCTCCAGCTCGAAAACAGAAGAGTTTCGATTAATAGTAAATGAGCGCGCAATGCTTCTATTAAGAAGAACAGTCTGATAAACAAACGCCGTCCACCTCATCACCAGTGAAATGAACCTACTCTCTAATCCACCCCTTACATTAATAAAATAGTGAAGCTTTTAGAACTCACTACGGCACTGCGTGGACCTAACGCCACATCCCTCGTCCGATTACCGGCCTTTGGCGCTCCTTTTACACTTCTATCTTCACACCATTCTAGCTTCAGTTTTTAAGAAGAGCCGGCTGATCTCAGCCCTATATATCCTTTGGAAAACTCCAATACTGGTTGCAGAATTTTTCTACTGCTTCAGAATCTACTTTCATATGCAGAACAGCTCGGCTGAACAATGCCTACCGTAGAGGGCAAAGGGTAAAGGATAAAGGTCGACGTTAATCAATCCATGTTTGCAACGCAGCACGGCTTCTTCTTCTACAGGGCGTCGTGGAGGCGATTTGACTTCGTCTTTGTTCTATACAGTAGCCTGAGGGTGGATAGCCAAGGGACATATTCCTCCAAAAGACATTTACTACCAATCCAATCACCCCAGAGGGACGTAAGGCTTTATTGCCCTGGGCGGGATTCAAACCAGGAACCTGGACTAGGACAGCACACGACAGCCGGGTTCCCTTTCTACTGCACCACAACGCGTTCGGACAATACGGCAAGAAGCTACGAGTGACATTAATTCATAGATAAAACCGTTGAAGGACAAGTCTTCGCACATAGTTCAGAGTAATGCCACCTCTTAGGCCACCCCCCCCCCCCCCCGTTTATACTTCCGACACCGAGCGACTCGACGGCATGCATAATGGCCAAATTGATCGATCGCGTCGCACGATCAATGTGGCCACAATACGGCGTCGCGTCGCTCAGCGTCAAAGTATAAACCTAATAGCTCTAACATCGCAGCCAGGGTGCACAGTTCCACAGGTTAACTGGGAACTTAATCTATATACGTCTTCAAACCAACACGGTTGCAGTATAACACGAGGAGAAGCGGGTCGTAAGTCTCACGCATGCGATGGATCGCCGTCCAGTCTCTACGAACAGATATGTCTAGCGTTGATCGATTTGAAAGCGCTGCGCGATGACATGCGGATTGTTTGTAAGTATAAACGAGCGTTAAGATGAAGATTGCAGAGAACAATAGATGGCGCCAACCGATCTATCCAGGTGTCCTAGTGGGGAGGGGGTGACCGTAGGGTCAGATGCGTGCGTCATCCTGCAGCAAATAACCACATCCCCTCAGTTTAAGTCAAAGCCTCGCATGATGGGAGGGCAGATGGAGGTTACGTAGAAGCCCAAGCAAGGTATCAAAGGTACAAACCATTACATGCTCCCCCCCCCCACTAGGATAGATCCCAAGTCTGCTCCGCAGTATGTGGAGCATATCCTCCTTATCTAGCATAAAGCGCTAACAGGGATAATAATCAAATCTGAGCGTTCTTCAAACTGTATCAGGGTGCGCCAAGATTTTCTACTTCTCTACGCATACGGTGGAGGCCATTGGAGTGTGTACGTCCTATAAGATGACATGCGATGGCACCCGATAGCAAGTTCTTTTTCTCCTCCCAACCACACGACACCAATTCCTCGACCACGGAGAATGGAGAGTTTGCTCGTCAGGACTGGACACTGACGAAGGATCTCCATTTGAAGACAAAGCACAGCATAAATTCAGAGCAAAGAACCGCACCCCTAAAAGTTCTATTCGGCGCCCTTCTCTAGACACCTTCACCATCTCACAGTCAACATCCCTCTGTCTGTGGCACCTATTATAACCAGTGTGTGTGTGTGTGTGTGTGTGTGTGTGTGTGTGTGTGTGTGTGTGTGTGTGTGTGTGTGTGTGTGTGTGTGTGTGTGTGTGTGTGTGTGTGTGTGTGTGTGTGTGTGTGTGTGTGTGTGTGTGTGTGTGTGTGTGTGTGTGTGTGTGTGTGTGTGTGTGTGTGTGTGTGTGTGTGTGTGTGTGTGTGTGTGTGTGTGTGTGTGTGTGTGTGTGTGTGTGTGTGTGTGTGTGTGTGTGTGTGTGTGTGTGTGTGTGTGTGTGTGTGTGTGTGTGTGTGTGTGTGTGTGTGTGTGTGTGTGTGTGTGTAGACGTGGTCTATAGCAACGCGACGGCGCTCAGCACTCCACCACTTCACTGCGAAATCGCCGTCAAAACAAAGCCCGAATAACGAGACATAACATGCGGCCTACTCATACATTTGGATCGACGCCAAACAAATACTCCGCTCTGGAGGGAGACATTTAGCAACTGAAGGACTCCGCTGGAAGGTGTCTCTCACACTCGAGGACAGTACACCTTTTGCAAAAGGGAAGCAAAGGCGCCGCCTAAAAGCAGACGTCCTTCTCTCGTTCAGCGGGTCTGAGCACAGTTCAGATAGCATCTACACCTCCCAACACGAACTGGAACCAACTGCAAGGTCATTTAAGTCTATGTACAGCTGCAGTTCAAGGAACAGAAAAAAGCGATGGATAGAATCAATTTCGAGTGGTCCCCGTAGGCTTGCCATCTCGCCCTGTCGTTTACTATTCACTCAGCATCAACGCTCTTAATCGCATCACATTAGTGGCCGGTATTATTCGCGTGTTGCATATTCAAATACCTTGCCATATGCGTGAATCGCAGCCATCACCAGCACGTGCCTGCGTCGTGTTTTGACGCTCTGACAACCATTAGCGACACCTATCATTAGCCGTAATCACGCGAAGTAACAAGAATAACAAGCGGCAAGGATAAACAGAAGGCGACAAGCCTAAAACTCTCAAAGCCAGCACGCATTCTGAATCATCAGCTCCCTCTTCGTCGTTGAAAAAGCAGAAAATTTGGCAGCGAACCAGGACCACAGCCAACGCTTCCACTTAAATCTACTACCAATCCTGCATAACAACCACTGCAAAAACGCAATCCAATCGCCTCAGACTAGACGGGCCACTAATCTAATGACCACTTCTGGTTTTCGTACATAAACAACGTCCCTGCCGCATTCAGTTAGAGAAAACGAACAGCTGATACATCAGCTGTTCGTTGAAAACAATTGAAAAAACACATAGTAAATAGACGAGGAAAAAATAAAAACAAAAACAAAACAGAAAGAGCAAAAGCGACAGGGAAATAGTGAAAGACTCACTCGTTTGATTTGCTGTAGACAGAGATCAGCATCGCACCACGACGGCTGCTTCAGAAACTCACGCTTCCAGCGGTCATTGTAGTCGTCTGAACTCGACCTCCATACCAGATACTTGTCCAGAAACTGAAAAAAGTGAAGTGAGTGGTGACAATGTAAGCCCTGGTTTATAGTTGCGTCGCTGCGCGGCGCGGCACCATAGTCGGAATAGATATCGACCGGGTGGCGCGAAAAATCGATAGCTATGTCAACCATCACGCCGCGCCGCGCGGCGGCGCGAGTATAAAAGGCGCCTAACACACCCACTTCACAATCATCTTCAAACAGTGCGGCCCGTCCGAATGTTGACCGCTTCCAACACATCAAAAATTAACCAGATCTTCATCATTCTCACTTCAACAGACTTTACTCACTCCTGACTATACCCGTACATTTCCACCTTACTTCCTGGGGTCGGATTCATCAGCAACTTACATAACTTTAACAGAGAATTCACTGCGGAAAACTCAGATAACGCGGCTTATCGCTCACCGTGTCGCTTTATAAGTCGCACTATACCAGAGACACGGCTTCAGAACAAATAATAACCCTTCGAATATGGTGGAGCGGAATACGTTCAAATCGATTTCAAATACTTAACGCTCACCAGGGAAGGATCTCTATGTCTGAACCCCGAAAATGAATAGCACTGCAAGAATCTCCACCTTTCAAATAGTAGAAAAGTATGCTTCATTTTTGAACTTTTCAACCCTTCGAGCCAGGGGCCTTCAAAGTTTACTATGGAACCATACCGTTGCACAAAGCACACCCTCTAAGCATTGCTTATGCAGCAACCATGCGCAGTAATACTGCAAGGGTAAGGAATCGAACAGCTGACCCAGCAATCTTAAAGCGGTGTTTCTGCTTTTTCTTCTGCATAATTCAAGTCTGGAAGTTATTACTCTGTGCAACAGTATGACAACGACTCCATAGCCAACTTTCAAGACCCCTAACTAGGAAGATCTAAGGATTTTGCAAAAAATAATATTCGAATCCCCTTGCTACTAACTAAAAGGTGGAGATTCTCGCAGTGCTATTCATTTTCGCCGCTCAGACACATATCTCAGACCCTATCATGCTTTAGTTTGCTGCGCCAAGCAGCAGAGGTGGCACTTAGTGGTCGAATCGGGTAGCGCCTGAAGTGCGAACTTGATCTAGAACACGCTGCTTCAGCTGTACCTCCTAACTCCTCAAAGACAATAAGCGGATATCACCTGTTGTAGTGGCACCCTACCCAATACGGCCACTTTGAGAAATGGAAAAGTCGAAACCAGAGTAAATCAAATAAACACGCTAAAATGTGTCAAATCAGCCCTCAGAGCTATTCCCAGAACGTCGAGGTTTCTAAATAGCATTCACCGCAATTTGTATTTTATGCTTATGCTGCGGCGCGGGTGACAAACGAATCGATGAGACATCGCAAACGATCGATACTGCTGAAATAGCGCCATGGGGTAACTGAAGTATAGACCATTCTAGCCCTTGTATTTCCAGCACTCACTCGGCAAAATCGATACGTAAATCTGTTATTGCAAGGATGATTTGTTCCTATCAAAACACCTACGCCAGACGGGGGTCGAACCGGCAACATTTGCTTTCCGGGCAGAATGCCTACACCGATTCTCTACTAGCGCAGCTTGCTCCAATGCAATGTCTATATCCTCATGGAGTTTATCAGCACTCGGCATAAACCTGCCGCTGATATGCACATTTTGTCCGGAAGACATAACGCTGCCGTTGCGAACTATGAACAAAGACTTGGGAATTGGTTAGCGGGAGGGAACTCCATAAGACAAACCACATTCCCTTACAAATCGCTATCCTGTGGCCGAAATCGTCAACTAACCCGCGGGTATAAGAGATAGAGATATCCACAATGAAGCACTCATCTCTATCCCTTACCTTATCCCTACCCCTTATACCCGCGGGTTTCGTTGATGACAAATCCGGCCCCAACTGAGTTACCCTACTCCCGGTCACTTCTGAACCCTCTGTCGCACTCTCATAGTCAAGAGCACACAGCAGCCGATTAGGCAGAAGGTGCCAATTGAAATGTAGAAATCGATCGTTTTTGCTTCATGCCGACATTCAGAGCCATTAAATCCACTGTTAGCGGATCGATCAATAGTCGAAGAATACACTGAATCATCAATCGAGACAATCTGGTGCAGTTTCCGAAAGATCGTTACTGTTTGAACTCTAAATGCCCAGTGCAAACCACCCTAGCTACCACAGAATAGAATCTAGCATACATTGTTGAATCCTGGGGCCGGATTCATCAACGACTAACCCGCGGGTATAGGGGGTAGAGATACCCACGATGAAGCCTGCGTCTCTGACTCTTGCCTTCTCTCTACCTGACTCTTATCTTATCGCTACCCCTTATACCCCGCATACCCACGGGTTTAATTGCTTATGAATCCGACCCCTGTTCTTTCAAACTCTCCAAGACCAAGAAATTTTGAAGCCCGAAGCTTCATCAAACTGTAACTGAAACCGAACATTTAACCGCCTACAAAAGAGAGAGACCTAACTAGAGAACTAGAGGCCTGAGGGACTTTCGACATCGAATATTGCTGTTCTTTTGCTTTATCTGACTCATCCTGATGTTACTCCCAATAGATAAAGCTGATAACCTTTGCAAATGCGATTTCTACGCCTCCTCTATCTCAGGAAATCACGTTCCAGCCACTGAGCAGCATCCAAAAACTACTAGAAAACACCACGTGCTAACGAAGATAACACCAGGCTTATCAGTCACCGGGTCTGGCACTCAACGGCGATTGCGCTTCCAGGTAGCTGCTCTCAGCTGTGATCATTACTATCTCGTAACGACGTCATTACTAGGGCAGCTCTCGCAGCCTATAATTAAGCCGTCCAGTACGGCGTTAACCTAATTGCAACCATAAAGATGGCTACACAACGCTGAAAACATTCTCACTCCCTACCACCACTTTTGCATCAGCCAACGATTACGTTTGCACTGCTGAGTAATCCTCCATGTAAATTAGACGGGGCAGGGGAAAAAACGCTCACGTGTGATCAACACATGTGTTCGCTCAATACTTAGGCTAAGCTGCTCGGGTTGAACGTTCGTTGACGCGATAGCATCATCGAGGCCTCATGGACCACAACGAAGCTTTGGGGCACAAAATGACACAGAAAGATAACTCGCTGCCTCACTGCCCTAAATACCACAGCCCATACCTCGAATTCCATTTCCAGAAAGGCCCAGGAACGATTTTGAAATTAGAGTCGCCTAATGAGACAATCGCGACGTAATGAATGAAAGCCATAAAAAGACTCACGCGAGTGAAGGCATTGCTGCTGGACGCCGCAATTTCATTAGGAGATTCGTAGTCGGTGGCATCAAAGTATTCCTCGTCTTCTGGATCTGAAACAGACGAAAATAATGGAATAAAATGAAGAGGTGAAAAATGTCGAAAAATCTGAAAAGGTCTCTAAATACTGCTTTCATTTAATGTCTCCAGAGCGGTGCCTATGGATGGAAGCGGAGATTAACGCTGAACCTTGTCTTCCATGCTAACGTTCAAACCGTCTCAAGATCTTAACATACGCACAACAGCTTTTCACTATAATGTGTTTTTGTGATGAATATTCTCTCAGACAGTTCCTTCAGCCCACAGATTTTACAGCTCCCACACTATGAAAAAAAGCGCAGAACTTTTGCTATTAATAACACATCAAAGATATTCCCTTCTTTTTATTGAACCACGCTAGGTGAAATCTCAATAAACAATCCTACAAATTCCTGAGGATTTTAACAACTCCATTAGCAATTCCACAAAAAAAAAACACAAACGGATTTATCCTAGTCAGAGGGAGTCATCCCTAAAGTGCCAATTGCCCAGCCGAGCCCTGATTCATGAACGACTTACCGGCAGGTGAGTGCAAAACCTATCGTCACTCCCCACTTACGCGCGATTCATGAACGCGCAGCGGAGAAAACCAGAGGTAAGTTTCGAGGTAAATGCTACCTCGCCAACGCGTCGGGGAACATTTACCTCCAAAGCAAGGGTGTCGCTCCGCTGCTAATTTCTGACCCAATGCATTCTTTCCTTGGCAGTGAAGCAAAACCCTTTCTTTGGTTGTCATGAATCAGAAACAGAGGAATGTTCCCGGAAAGTGGGGGTAAGTGGCCGTCGAAGTAAATTGGGGTAGGATTTACCTCCGGCCGCGTTCATGAACCCGGGCCCAGGTCATCCCATGCCCCACAACCACATCCACTGAATTTAAACGAAAGCCCTCTTATTAAGGGACAGCAACTGAAGCTCGTAGAACCATAACGTAGGGAGTGGAGACACAAAAACAGTATGCCCCCTCCGTTTAGGATAGATCCAACAAAACTGCCCCATTTCTTAAGGCCAGATATGCATCTAACCTATATGCTACTCCATTTACGGATCGCGACAATAATCGGTGACAGCCATCTCAAGCGCACGCGCGAGTAAGATGGATTGAGATTGAGCGCAGTGAATCACCTATTGGTCAGCCGGTCTCAGTAATGCAGCTTTTTTCTCCTACGGGGTAAAAAAACGAGGTTGATCGTAGTCGTTATGGCGAGCCTTTGCATCCTATCTACGTGGTATCTGATGCAGAGACCTACAGTAATTGGTAGACGCTGGTTTCTACTGTGGAGATTAGGGCGCAAAAAGCAGACCAGGCGTCGACTTCATCAACTTACATAACTTTAGCAGAGAATTCGCAGCGGAAAACTCAGATAACGCGGCTTATCGCTCACCATATCGCTTGATAAGCCGCGCTATCAGGAATTTCGGCTGTAACTTTCTCTGTTAAACTGCAGTAAGTCGTTGATGAATCCGACCCCCGAGGTCCACTCTCTTTCTCCCTCCTAATATTCAGAAAAGTTTTATAAAAACTTACAACAAAAATTCCCACGCGAAGGCAAGTCTAGAAAAGGCGGTTCACCCTGATTTTGCTCCACAAAGTCCAAGGAATTTATCCAAAAACCTGCGAAATAAAAATTGTTAGCTAAATACACATTATAACTGCTGTCGATGCCCTAGTTGGTGGTGGCCACTCTTAAACGATTTCTCGACATCGGGAGAAAAAGTAAAAAATAGGCGACAGCGTGTAGAATTAAGTAACCTACACCAACCTGGGACCGAATTCATCAACGACTTACAGCAATTTAACAGAGAAAATACAGCCGAAATCCCTGACAGCGCGGCGAAATGTTTCACCATATCGCTTGATAAGCCGCGCTATCAGGGATTTCGGCTGTACCTTCTCTGTTAAATTGCTGTAAGTCGTTGATGAATCCGGCCCCTGTTTGCCCAGATAATCTCAGTTTTCATTTCCTAGTCGGGAGGATGAGCCCAAAAAGGAGTTATCGACGCAAATCTAGTAAGGGAGGGGCCTTACTAAATTTGCACCTTCTACAGATAAAATAGATAATAGCAGTGAAAAAATAGACTATTTAAAATGACTGCTATCGTTGTAAATTTAGTAAAGGAGGACCTCTTACTAAATTTACACCTTCTACGAGATAAAACAGATGATAGAAGTGAAAAATTAGGCTAAAACGCCATCAAGCAATTAACGTTCTGATCGACATCATACGACATCAGAACCGTGAACATAGACAAGACGTCCTTCACGTCCTAATCATTTACAAACGTGCCGATCTAGCTCGCAAATGTTATACAATCCTATGTTTTCTGCGTCATTTACTTTGACTGCGTTAATGCAGTTCTATGGAGTGAGTTCAATATGGCAATACTGAACACATTCAGTAATCATGAAATCGTTTAGGAGCGGTCACCAGCAAGTGGAATTGCACCCTCCAGTCTTGGGTGGGGTCAAGCTGCCTCGTTTGGAAGAAATACAGGCTGCATCCTCCCACGTATTCATTACAGCTGTAGGATACCTACCGCTGCAGCCGGGGTAAAGCAACCACTTGTGGCAAGGACTCATCAGGGGCCGGATTCAATAAAAACTTACAGCAATTTAACAGAGAACATACAGCCGAAATCCCTGATAGCGCAGCTTATCAAGGGATTGGCGAAACATTTCACGCGCTATCAGGGATTTCGGCTGTATTTTTTCTGTTAAACTGCTGTAAGTCGCTGATGAATCCGGCCCAGGGTGGATTACCCTAGATTTCATCGAGGTGATCGTGACATACCTACTTACAGTTATCCTTCCTTCCAATGCAACATAAGAATGACACCTACTGCTTAGCAACCTCTGCCCCTGGTTTTAGAGTAGCTATAGTCGCACCAATTGTAGCACGCAAATTCCCAACGACGTAGAGTGCAGTAGAAACTCGCCCATTTACTGAGGCGAGACCTCTAGCTCCTATTCACTTGCTTCTTGATAACCGAGTCTAGCATGCACACTCAAAAACCAGTACTAATAGGGGTACGCGTTTGGAATGGAGCTCTAAAAAGCGAACACGGTGCAATCCTAGTTGGTGGTGGCCACTCCTAAACGATTTCATAAGAGTTGAAGGTTTCAGTACTCAAATATATGGAACTTACTCATTCCTTAGAAAACACTGTACCAACGAAATCAAGCTAAACAGCACAGAAAACATGAGAATATATAACACTTGTGAGCTAGGTCAGGACGTCGTAAAGTACACTGTCTTCCCCGCGTCCGGAACGTTGATTGGTGATATCTTGGTCTATTTTTAGGATCTATCCTAGTCCGGGGAGGGCCACATAAGTAAAAAGCATTATATGTAACAAATCCACTTGAGATTTACCGAGCGGCCTCTAAGGAACAACATGGGACCATGGGAAAAGTCACAAAGAAAAAAAAACGAAAAAGGCAAAGTTGTGTGCCCTCCTCACCATGCTAGATCCTGGTTATAACATGTCAGGCGGCGGTCAGCGCGCAGCATGCGGCTTCATGCGCCCTCCTCACCGTGTTAGATCCTTGTTATAACATGTCAGCCGGCGGTCAGCACGCGGCTTGCCTCTATTCCGTCGCTCTTTGCCCGCCGAGACGGTTGTAAACCGCAGCGATTTTTTTGTTTGTTCGTTCATTTTTGGTTACTTTTAGGTTCCAACTCGTTCTCTAGGAGCCGCTCGGTAAGTCTCAATTCATTTGTTACCTACTTTTTAGTTATGTGCCCCCGGACTAGGATAGATCCCTATTTTTATTCTATTTTACTAATGTTGTGTTTTTTTTCTGCTAGAAGATGATCCATCCTCGTTGCAAATCCTGTAAGGGGTCCTCCCTTGCTAGATTGCACCGAGAACGGTCCTTTTTAGGTTCCCCTTTCGCGACTAGAAACTCGGAAACTGACCATGAGTCTATCTCGGCAATCAGTTGGTGTAGTTTACTTATTTCTATGTTGTTGCCCATTTATTGTATTTCGTTATGTCAGGAAATCGTTTAAGAGCGGCCACCAACTAGGATTGCACCGCGAAGGTGCCGGCATTGCTACAGTATATGCAGTCGTAGCCTTGGGAGATTGGCGTTTTGACACACAGCCTTTTACCCAAAACTTGCTCATGTTCTCAGTTGCTGCAGGTGTACATCCCCACCCCCCCCCCCCCCTCCCGAAAACTAGGATTGGACCCCAGAGTCAGCCAATGTTCATGCATTCTCAATCAAAAACCCAAAATAATAAGAACAACAACAACATAACAATAACTCACTGAGCCTCAGTAGATGCTGGGCGGAACGATTGGCGAGCGCCTGGACGCGTTTCGCGCCCGGCGGCTCCAAGAGCGTCAGCATTGCCGTGTCGGTGTCGTCGAGTGCTGGCGGACAATAGTCGTCGTAGCCTCGAAGCACTCACACACGTACACTGACCGAACGACCGACGAGCGACACACAGCGACAACGAGAAGAGACAGCACACGCTTCTGCTGCTTCGGCTTCCTCTCACCTAGCACACTCGGCCCGCAGCTCTTGCTCGCTCTCGCCTTCTGAAAGCAGCCGATCAGCACGTGTTCACCGGACGCAAGACGACGACCGAAAGTGACGTTTCCAGCTGGCAGAATGAGAAGCGCTCGCCTCGACGCGGCCGAGATTAATCCACGTCTCGACAAAAACAACGCGCGGCAATCACCGAGGAACGCACTGCAGCGCCATATCACACCGTGATTTGAACGACACAGAAACGGAAGTAGGAAAATTAGGGATGGAGGACGAATGCAGGAATGGTCAACTTCTGGGGCCATATTCATCACCGACTTGCAGAGATTTAACGGAGAAATAACAGCCGAAATTCCTGGTAACGCCAACATTTCACCATGTCGCCTGTTCAGAAGCCGCTTTATTCGCTTTTTTTTCAGGAATTTCGGCTGTAATTTCTCCGTTAAACCTCTGTAAGTCGTTGATGAATCCGGCCCTTGAATGCGCCACGTATTCTACGGCGATTCTATTGTACTGAAGGAATACAGAATTGACGGTTTTCGGCTTTTCTTCTTTTAAAGAACGAAGAAATAGAAAAAAGGCGGTGATTAGAGCTCGTCGGATGCGCCACGCACAGCCCTTCAAGATGATGACATAAAGCAAGGTACCTTAAGGTGAAACCAGGGAATACCTGCAGCTTCCTATGGAATTTCGGACAAAGACCTATTCCATGTGAAAGTGCTTGAAACGCTGATTAAAGATGCAGACCAAATTTGCTAAATAGATTTCCTTAGTGAGTGTTGGCCGGTGAAAGTTAGGGCCTGTTCATCCTTCGCGACAGCAGCGACAAGAGCAACGAGAGCGCAACGCGCGGAGGTATGAACAGGCGACAGCAGCGACAAGAGCGACTGGAGCGACAGCGCCAGCATTCTAGTATGAACACTTTTAGGCGGCGCGCGCTCGGTTTAGTCGATATGCATGTTTTGCACGGGCGACGAGTTGCCCTTGTCGCGAAGTATGAACAGGTCCTTAACGTTGTCGAGCCGGGTGATGATTTGAACATCTATCCAAGGACACATCTTGTACCTTTTTCTCTAAAATTTTCACATCAACTTCTCGTCTGGGGCTGATGAGAAGACTACGAAGAATGAGGACGATATTAAGCTGAGGCCAGTGTATTTTAGACCAGTCATCATCGTGAAGGCTAAAAGCCCTTTCAAAACTACTCATTATTACCTTACTGCTTCTTACAATTTTGTGGTTTTTCGGGAGCATAGAGCGTATTTTCCTAAGGCTCTGAAGAAGTTGGTTATATCGAAATGTGGGCCGAATGAAAGTCTGGATAGCATATTGTCGGAAATAAAGTGTTGGAGCAAAGTGGATGAAAAATTCAGATTCCACGTGACGACTTGCTGGTTTGTTTTAGTTTAATCTGTAACTGGAAGCCACCTGACATCGTCAGTTTTTACTTTTACACGTTTAGTTTTCGCTTTTTGCATGGAGCAAGGAACTCGCTTTACATAAAAGTAAGTTAGGGCAGGACGGAATATCGAAGACATTAAGGCTGCACTTCTTCCGGCCAGAAAAGTTTTACACTTTACAGCACGTGGAGACTGTATAAAGCTATTCGTGGGTCGGACTCACAAAAACGGCCGCACTTCTGATGAGTAGTATTGTCGTTGTAGAGTTACAGCTCTCAGTTTATAGCGCAGTTCGCTCGTAAAGGCGTGGTCTCATGCCGCCTATGTGAAAAAGTAGTAAAAGTGAACGTCAAGCAGCTATTTGCGAGCAGTTATACTCACTCGCCTGATGGTCGCCATCGTCGCCAGAGGCAGCTGTCAGTAGTGTATAATGCAGTTAATAGACATTCTGTATGCTTAGACTGAGCTAATGAAGCATGTGGAAGAAACTGAACGAAAATTCTTCCCATTATCGCCAAAAGGATAGTTTGCTTAGTCTTAGTTTACCAACGCTTTATAGGCCTCACTAGGTGGTCTGATGAACCAATGAAAGGTATGCGGTATTGCGGACAAAAGCAATGGTCCCGTTCAACTAGGAACGCGGTTAAATTTGATCTTAAATCTGCATAACCTTATTTACCAGTCGCTTGAGTCACACCTGTGCGCATAACTTCTCAAGCGCGCTCAGTGCTCAATTTTAGAGCATTTAGGGCCTGTTCATACTTCGCGACAGCAGCGACAAGAGCGACAATAGTGACTGGAGCGACAGCGCAGACGCTCAAGTACGAATACTTTTCAACGGCGCACGATCGATTTGCATGTTTTGCACGGGCGATGGAAGCGACGAGAGCGCAGCGCACGTGGCGTACGCAGCGCGCGGAAGTGTGAACAGGTGACAACAGCGGCTGGAGCGACTGGAGCGACAGCGCCGGCGCTCGAGTGTGAACACTTTTCGGCGGTGCGCGCTCGGTTTTGATCGATATGCATGTTTTGCACGGGCGACGAGTCGCTCTTGTCACGAAGTATGGACAGGCCCTTAGTGTAGGTGTTGGCAAATGATCTTGATGATCGAAGCAGAACCCGGTCAGTCCATGATAGCTGTGAAACGTTTTGCTGCCGAACTCGTCCGTATTTCGCAGACGAGCCTATGAAAAATGAGGTTGACAAGAATTGCAAGGTTTTTTGATCGTCTAGAGACAGGCATTTCATCAATCACAACCGAAAAGTCTACCGAACTACCACATTGAAACCGAAGAGCAAACAAATCAGAAAATATTAGAGGGCTCCTCCTATACAGGAGTTTTGGTCTTATTTTTCAGCTACGAATGTTATCGCGAACAGAACGCGCACAGAAGTACAGTCGCTAAATTCCATAGATGATAGCTGGAAACCAAAGACACCAAATCGTGTCTCCAATAGCGCAGCCGCTTCATTCGTTACCGTGTCCAGGTGAACACGACCTATGAACCTGTTCTGTCACCTTACATGCTCCCAGCTGTCTGAAGAACTGAAAACCAACCACTGGAAGAGTCCTTTGCCGCCACTTCACCTTATTTCGTCACTGGGAAAACATTCGCAGAAAGCTTCTGGCGGCGGAAATTTGAATTCGCAACGACGACGGCGCAAAATTCTCGACGCAGCACATAAAACGACTGACTGCATAATGTGACGACAGCACGACTACGGCATTCAGAGAAAACTCCCCAGTCAGCAGCTTAACGAGAACCGAATGTCCATTAACTGCACTATACACTACCGACAGCTGCCTCTCCTCTGACAACGATGGCGACCATCGCGCGAGTGAGTATGCTTACGGGCCTCAGTATAACTGCTCGCAAATGGCTGCTTGACGTTGACTTTTACTACTTTTTCACATAGGTGGCATGAGACGGCGCTTTTACGAGCAAACTACGCTATTAACTTCGAGCTTCTACTCCACAACGACGATACTACACATCAGAAGTGCGAAAATGACGGCCGTTTTTGTACAGTACACAAATAGCTTCATATGCCCACGTGCTGTAAAGTATAGAGCTTTTCTGGTAGGGAAAAGCGCAGCCTTTGTGTCTTCGATATTCCCTAACTTGCTTTTCATGCAACGCGACTTCCTCGCAAAATGCAAAAATGCGAAAAATCAAGCGAAAATTATACGTTAAAAGTAAGAACTTACGATGCGAGGTGGCTTCCTTACAGGATAAAATAATGCAAATCAGGCAGTCGTCACGTGGAATCTGCATTTCTCGTTCACATTGCTTCAGCACTTTATTTCCAACAATATTTCCAGCTATTGGCATACATTTTCTATGAATCATACTTTCATAAGCCGTTGACTGTCTAAGGGCCTGCCCATACTTCGCGACAGCAGCGACGCGACAAGGGGGATGACAGCGCAGCGCGCAGAAGTATGAACAGGCGACAGCAGCGACTCGAGCGACTCGAGCGACAGCGCCGGCGCTAGAGTATGAACACTTTTCGGCGGCGCGCGCTCGGTTTTAATCGAGGGAGAAGTCGCTCTTGTCGCGAATTATGAACAGGCCCTAAATTCTACAGCATCCTTGAAGCATTAGTTATTTAAAAAGAAGGATAAACCATAAAAAATTATAAGTTTTTTTTCAAAATTAAAGTGAAGGATGTCGAGAATCTGCCGTGCCAATAATGTTATCGAGACTTTTATTCGACGTACATTTTGTACTCTTCAATTCCTAAAAAATGTGAGAAGACTAAAGTAACAACGAGAAACGAATAGTTCTGAAAGAGGTTATCCTTCACGGTGATGACCGGCTTAAAACACTGACCTCAGCTTAATATCGTTCTCGTTCTTCACAGTCCTCTCATTAGCCCCAGACAAGAAATTGATGACAACACAGGTGCAAGACGTATCCTTTGAACAGATGCTTGGGTTATCAACCCGCGGCGCAAATAGGGTCTGGGGGGGGGTCACCTTATAAAAAGTGTCACCAACACCAAGAAAACTAGACAAGGCACACTGATAGTAAAGAAAATAAACAAATAATGCTGTAGCTGTGTTCTGTGCTCTCCTCCGCTGACGCGGAGGAGAGCACAGATTTAGGCAGGGGAAGGGACTCTAGGGTGTGGCTCAAGTAACGCATCCGTGTTAAAATTGCCTACATCCTGGAGTTCCCTTCCTTGTCCAATTAGGAAGCACATAAGACGCGGATCTATAATCGAAACGAAGAGATAAGACTGCATTCACTGTATGTAGCTACTCGCCACGCCGGCCCGCCGCGCCATGCTGTGGTGACCCCCCCCCCCCCCGGACCCTATTTGCGCCCAACCCGCTAATAAACAAAAGCAATTAAATGGAAAACAAGGTGCACGAAAACTTTAAAACGATATAAGGCGTCTCGTAAAGGAGGAGCCGTCGGTAGAGCAAAGCACAAAGAGCTGCGAAACGGAAGTTTAGATAGAGCGTCTACATGGGTCAGTAAAAATTCAGTAGAAGCGCAATAAACATATGAAACTTTGGCTTACGCCAAGATGTGGATGACGGCGACGAGAAGGGTCGATGCCCTCGGACCTATATACATTTATTCCACGAATACCTCATGAAGAAATAAAACCAACCAATGTTTAAAAACGTTATTACAGCTCTAAAAGGGCCTGTTCATACTTCGCG
Source organism: Heligmosomoides polygyrus bakeri (assembly GCA_947359475.1). NCBI lineage: Eukaryota > Metazoa > Nematoda > Chromadorea > Rhabditida > Heligmosomidae > Heligmosomoides > Heligmosomoides polygyrus. Next base: position 12,992,733 of record OX375866.1, read on the forward strand.
ACAGAAGCGACAACAGCGACGTGAGCGCAGCACGTGGAGGTATGAACAGGCTACAAAAGCGACTGGAGCGACAGCGCCGGCGCTAGAGCATGAACACTTTTCGGCAGCGCGCGATCGGTTTTAATCGATATGCATGTTTTACACGGACGACGAGTCGCTCTTGTCGCAAGGTATGAACAGACCCTAACGTAAAACTTCGAAGCAGTACAACATCGAAGAGTGTAGAACGTTAAAGAATGAAATAAAGGGCAGGGAACAGAACCCGAACTCTCAGGGCAATTACGGGTCCCTCTACGAAGGTGGACTTCTGACGGTTCTGTCAGCGCATTGCTAAGCGGCAGAAACATGAACAGACACTGCTGCCATGAATGAATGCTAAGGGTCGCCACACAAAGAGCGTTACAGTGACGGCTTCAGGAGCACAACGAGGCTTTCTGGTTCAGCGTGGTATGAAGAAAATGTGCCACTTTAATGGCCCCATAGGATCCGTGCAAGAGCCAAGACACCGATGGACAAGTTAGAATGCAAGCAAAGAGAACAATGGAGTTGACTTCGAGAGACTTAGAGCGCTCACAATCGGGGCCTCTAGCGAGACGGGCTGACGTGTTCGCCACACTGGTGAACAAACTGACCTTTCAGTTCGAAGTTGTTCAAGGACAGCGTCAATGCCATCGCACTGGAATGTCAGCAACGAACTCTGTGACTGCAGCGAGCGAGCATGGCGAATGGAATGAGTTGTGGAACACTCACTGAGAGTTCGCAGGTGAACAGATGTGAAGCTGACTCATTGAGCACTTAAGGGGCCGGATTAATCAACGACTTACATAACTTTAACAGAGAATTCACAGCGGAAGACTCAGATATCGCGGCTTGTCGCTCACCATATCGCTTGATAAGCCGCGCTATCAGGGATTTCGGCTGTAATTTTCTCTTAAATTGCTGTCAGTCGTTGTTGAATCCGACCCCAGATTTCGTAGAAGTATAGTAATGTGAACCAGAACATGGTGAATATATTAACTGCAAGTCACCATCCGTTTGGCTACATTACTGTTCTTCAACGACTAGAGACCATTTCCGGATAGACTTTCAATTCTCAAACATTCTATTTAACGTAATCTGATTGATTTACTGATCTGATTCTTTCCTCGCGTAGTATAAAAGAAAAAAGGATAGAATTATGGCAGCAAGAACCACGGGTAGCAGTTTTGCGTTATCAAGGTCTCCTCACGGAATGTTGTGGAGATCAAGAAGAGATGAAAAAGATGCGATTTATCTTGGCGATTGAGGTATAATGAAGCAAACAGGAAGAAAAAGAGGGAGTCCACCATTGATCCGGAGAGGAGAAATAGATGTCTAAAAGGTGAGAAACAGTTCAGAAACCGGATCTATCCTAGTGGGAGGAGTAGCCCATGTTTCCAGTAGTGTCTGCACTGTCATGCCACACGATTAACTCACTTGAATTTGCCCAAGAGCCGTCAATATCATGAAGCAGCAAGCGGAGCACTTGAGCAAGTTCAAGGGAGGGAATGGTGAGCAAAAATAGCACACGCCCCCTCCGACTAGGACAGATCCCAGAAACCTTAAGGAAGAAACGACTGAAGCCTCGACGACAACTGCATATCAATTTGGAAGGAACGTTTACGTAGTGCAAAAACAATCTCTCGTGAAGGTGCAGAAACCCGTCTAATTTGACGGAAAACTCGTCGCTAGAGCTGGAATTCTAGTTGCGAGTAACAAGGACACGCCACACATCGAGAAATCTAACCAGCGAAGTGTTCCAGAGGTACGTCTGAACGGCAAGAATAAGCACACCAAATAACATCGCGAGAATCTCTACCCTTCAAATAGAAGAAAAGTACGATGGGGTTTTTTTTGGCGCATTGTTTCAGCCATATGCGCTTCGCCGCTCTGTCGCGGTATAGTAGCCACCGCCTCTGCAAGCCACGCCCCTACATGGGTTGTAAGGTTGGCAGTCTCCCTAACTGCATTCTTGCTACATAGCTAAAGAGTTATACCAATCTTGGTCACGCTGAAGCAAACACTCGTCGACTACAACGCCAAAGATGCCAAGATTCATCGAGAGTCACACGTGGAATGTCTTGCTACATAGTCGTTGTATATAATATAGACTAATAATAAAGCTTTGTAAACCCTCACTACCAGGCACGAGCATGACAACTCGAAGAGCGCAGAACCCAGCCGCGGACTACCCCTGAGCTACGAAAACAGTTTCCATACGACCAGCATGGATGGCAAACACCCTGGCGTCCCTTCCCTAGCATGGTTCTGCGATTGCACAAAAGACGCCTCACCCGACGCCTAAGGTTACGGTGAGCCGGTCCTGATATCCGCCATTTATAATCGTGCATAGTCAGAGGACTAAACATCTAAGGGCCTGTTCATACTTCGCGACAAGAGCGACAAGAGCGACTGGAGCGACTGGAGCGACGGATGTAGTGTGGTGTACGTACGTAAATAATTACGCATTTCACACTACATTCGTCGCGGACGGAGTGTCGAGTACGTACACCACACTACATCCTCCAGTCGCTCTTGTCGCTCTTTTCGCTCTTGTCGCGAAGTATGAACAGGACCTCACTGTACGTCTATGAAGCGGTATTTTTGCATTTTACCCTGCATATTCGATGTTTGAAGGATGTTGCCTCGTGAGACTGCGATTCCATAGTAAATTTTTAGAGGTCCTAACTTGGTAGGTAAAATAACTTTGCAAAGATAGAAAATACTTTTCTTCTATTTGAAGGGCGAAGATTTATTTAATTACTTATACAGAAGAATTCACTTTTAAAAAACATGATTTTAAAGATAAGCTTACAGATTAGCAGAACCAAAACAAAGCAGTGATTAACAGAGGCGCAACGAATATCAGCCACTTATGTATTTCATGTTAAGAGGACGATTTTTCAGGTCTTAATTGGAGGAAAAGGAGCATAAGAAAAATCTAGCAAAACTCTTTGGATTGAAAATAGTGAAAAAGAAGACGAAGGGAATAAAGAGCTAAGGATGGATGACGCTAGGGAAACCGTCACTACCTGTGAACATAGACGGCACGCACAGGTAAGGGCTGTTCATACTTCGAGCGACAAGAGCGACTGGAGCGACTGAGCCGACGGACGTAGTGTCGCGAACGTAAATAATTACGTATTACACACTACATTCGTCGCGGACGGAGAGTGGAGTACGTAATTATTTACATACTCCACACTCCGTACGTCGCCCCAGTCGCTCTTGTCGCTCTTGTCGTTCTAAGTATGAACAGGCCCTAATCAAGGAGTTGGATGTTGGATCCTTACCCCTAACAAACCAGCATCCGACCCGTACATCTGTAAAATAGCTTCAATATGACCTTTAGTATACAAGTAGTGCTTAAGATTCTGGCAGAATATTCACCTTCGCCGTCCAAAGATGCGCCTGAGACCCTTTCCCGGAAAGCACAGGAGCCAAAGTATTTTCACTTATTTATTTATTTATTCAAGATATATACAACTGTCTAGCATGAAAAGTGTAAAAAAAAAGCATCAAAGAGAAAGACACACATTGAAGAGCATTCGAACACTAGCCTAGTAAGCAACAAATGACAAAGCACCACTCCTTGCCTTTGACAAACTTTCTGTAGGCTTGAGCAAAGAGCTTCTATAAATCTTCATACTTGCCCAGCAGCAGGTTGACTTCCTTAAGAATACGGCAGGTTAAGAAATCTGACCTGATTCGCGATTTAGCAACTGATGCTCGAAGTTTCAACTTTCCTCCCATGGATTCGTTGTTACTGTTGTTCTTTGAACTCTAGGCGAGGTTGGTAGCATCGTTTTATTAGGCTTACGTTTCGGCGGGATCGCCTTCTTCAGAGCCTAACAGGAAGCAAACCTAAGTGTGACCACTCGACCAAACGTCTCCACAATTCTACTGGATTTCGAGACCAATTGGAAGTATACAAGATGAGAGGGCAGTAATCGACCTCACCTAACCACGGATCGACAGGCGATCAGGGCAGTAGCGCTCGTGAGGGTACCAAGGAAGACCCGGGAGCTCAACCCGTACCCCGACATTCTAATCAGGATACGGTCTTCTTTGGCACCCTCACGAGCGCTACTGCCCTGATCACTGTCAATACGTGGTTAGGAGAGGTTGATTACTGTCTTCCTCTCATCTTGTATACGTCCAATTGGTCTCAAAATCCAGTTGGATTGAGAATACGCTTTTTCGAGTGGTCACACTTGGGTTTGCTTCCTTTCAGGCTCTGAAGAAGGCGATCCACCCGAAACGTAGGCCTAATAAACGCCGTTACCAACCTCGCCTAGAGTTCAAGGAACAACAACAACAACAACAACAACAACAACAAATTCATCGTCATGCCGAGGTTCATAGAAAGTCGGACATGGCAACTTCCCTCCCATGGACCTTATCAGCCATCCCGTCAAAGAATTTAGTCGGGTCGACGGAAACTTCATTTGCAACAATTTTGTAGATCATGGCGAAATCAGCGACAAGTACATGAATAGAAATAAAGCAATAGCTAGTGCCCAAATGATCTGCTGGATAACATCTGCTGAGAACTCTCCGTTTCCTACCCACTGAATCAGAGCAAATCTCTGGAAAGTCTCGTCAGATGCCATCCGGACCAGACGCACATCCGTCCGCAGCCGGCGGTAGGCTGGTCGGACTCGCCGAGAAGGAGTTCGCCGCCGCGAGGACGGCGATTCCAGATGTTTATCCGCAGGCGCGCTAGCGTCGCGGCACGATCGATGGGTCGCGGTGCGACGCCGTCCACGACGACGTCGGTCGGCGATTAGACGGAGGATAATTGAATTCGAAGCGACGATGAGTGAGACTACGGGTCTGGGAAGCGCCTGCGCTGGTTCAAGAGCAGGGCGAGCAGCAGAACTGCCGGGCCGAACTCGTCCGGGAAACGAGAAAAGCGAACGCGAAAAGAAGCCGCGGACGAAGTCGCCCGTTGACGAGGAGCGGCCAGACCAATCAAGGATCCTAGCGTGCCGCAAAAAACCCGAAACGATAATTATCGAGGCGCGGACGAGCCCCGCCCGGGAGCAAACACGGACACGGTGCGTGGCGGCGGTAGCCGGGTGACGGCGGTGCGAAAAATCGCCACGGCCACACGTGTTTCGGATGTAGCACACGCGACACATGGAGGTCGACGCAGAATCGCACACTACTTGGAGCGTCGACAAAAGATCGCAGACCGCTTTGTATTCATCGACACTTATGTAGGACGGTGGAACACAGCTGCGGCGAGGATGACTATAAGGGTCTGTTCATACTTCGCGTCAAGAGCGACAAGAGCGACAAAAGCGACAAGAGCGACAAAAGCGACAAGAGCGACAAAAGCGACGGGGCGTCGGATGTAGTGCGGTGTACGTAAATAAATGCGTATTCCACACTCCGTCCGCGACGAATGTAGCGTGAAATGCGTAATTATTTGCGTACACCACACTACATCGCCCCAGTCCCTCTTGTCGCTTTTGTCGCTCTTGTCGCGAAGTATGAACAGGCCCTAAAGCCATAGTGGTCAACAGCGGGTAGATGTGAGTGTTTGATAAACTTACAACCGGAAAAAACCCGTCTGAGTTGTACACCGTAGTTTCGGAGTGAATTTAGGGAAATCGTTACGGGACCACGCAGTTGCCTATCCCTCTGCTAATCAGCCCTACAGCTAGTGATATTTGCGTGCTCGCAAATAGGGTCGGAGGGGGGTGGGGCTTTTGATGGGCAGAAAATCCCATAAAGCTTCATTAATGTCCCTTATCCCTGGCTCCAACGTTTTAGAGCCCGTAGTAAGGGCGCTCCATGGCTAATAAAAAACCCGGTTTGAAACGCGCGGCTGTGGTGGCCGTTGCGTACCGGACAACTCGGACGGTTTTTTCCGATTGTAAGTGTATCGGTGAGCCTCAGGTTGGCGAGGTTTTGGAGCACGGCGACCGCGTTGCAAGCGGGGATACCGTATAGTGCCCTTCTGGCAAGCGTTCGCCTATTTTTAGGGGGTTAATTGTCTTTCTCGCTCTTTTTCGTCTTCTAGTAGTTCTCGAAACTGGGAAAGGAAAAACAAAACATGAGAGAGGAAACGAAATACGGAAAACAAAACGGCAGATATCAACGACTGGAAGACAAAAAGCTAAACAAAAGGCTCGCCGGAAAGTCTGTGGTGAAAAAAGGAAGAAAGTGGATGCGAATTGTGAGAAATAAAAGATAAGGATAAAAGACGGCGTTATTCAATCCCCTTTGGGATGCGCCACGCATTCTACTTCTACGGGATGTCGTGAAGGCGAGCTGAATGCGTATTTGGCCATACAATGACTTGCGGTGGCCAGCCGATGTACAAGTCAGTGTTTTATCCTTCCCACAAGTCTGGTACCAATTCACCGACCCCGGAGGGATGAAAGGCTTGGTTGGCCTGGGCGGGAAATCCGAACCAGAGACCTGGTATCGGGTGTAGGCGACAGCCGGCGCCTCCTCTGACTGCGCTCCACGCGCCCATTGTGAGAAATACGGTGAACAAATGGTAAAACGAATGTACAGGAGCGTAAAGAGAGAAGCAAACAAGGGACAGACATAGAAACAAGCAACGAAGACGATAGAACTGTAAAGAAAATCGAAGCGAAACGAAGGTTCGCTAGCATTCGTCCGAATCTCGGTGGTGATTGGAGCACTAGCGGGGTCCCGCGACGACCGCCTGCATACGGTGTGAGAAATCGTCCAACCCCGCCCCGGAAAATCCGTCACTACTTGTGTCGCTTTAGACGCGAGTCATCCTCTCTGCTCTGTTTTCAAGCTAGAGTCTCCCCAAGAATTTTAATTGGAATCATTTGTGGTGGAACAGGGGAAGGTGGCCAGTGAAGAGTGGTTGTTAATATGGAAAGTCTGTATGGAAAACCGAAAAACACCAAACCCTTGCCATTACTCCCTCATTATTGTCTGTTAGGCACCGTCTATGCTTCCGCCGCTGGATGGCGCAACAGCATGAAAGCCTATCGATCTATCAATATATCGATCACATGTGCATTGCCTATTCGATATCGGCAAATCTGCACCCGACATCCTAAGGGCCTTTTCATACTTCGCGAAAAGAGCGACTCGTCGCCCGTGCAAAACATGCAAATCGATTTAAACCGAGCGCGCGTCGCCAAGAGTTTTCATACTCGAGCGCGGCGCTGTCGCTCCAGTCGCTGCTGTCGCTCGGGTATAAACACTTTTTGACAGCGCGCGCTCTGTTTTAATCAATATGCATGTTTTGTACGGGCGACGAGTCGCTCTTGTCGCGAAGTATGAACAGGCCCTAAATGACGGTAGCCCGACGGCAGCCGGGCTACCGTCATTTAGTGGAACCCTCTCGGAAGTTCGGCTGCCATTTTCACGACGCGAGTGTGTATAAGTGTGAGTTCGCAGGCGGTTCTAATATGCATTGGCGCACGCGATGGACGCAAACATTCCCGAGCGCCTTAGTGGAATCGAGTACCATTGAAAACATCCCTCACGCAACCATAGAAACAGGCGTCTGGCCGGCAACTCTACAAACTCACCTTCTCTAGGTGACTCTTACACGACCAGCCTAGCGCACCGAGCCGACATCTACTCGGTCGAATCAGCTTAACGTTAGCCCTTGGCAACGAGGCCTAGGTGCGGCTTATAAGATCTTCATTAGGATGTATGGTACCTGGTGGAATGTTGCCCCGTGCTAGAAGGAACCCAGGATCTATATCCATTTTATTTCTGAAAGTGTTCGGTATCAGATCAGAGAGTGTTCAGTTCAAAGTGAAAGCGGAATATCTCGGTTAACAATTAGGACCACAGCTGTGTCAATCCGTTTGCAGACATTTTCTCCTTTTTCTAATAATCGCACGAATCTGCCAATCTGAATAAAATAGAGTATAAAGGATAAAGGAGGGCGTTAATCAATCCGTTTTGGGATGCGCCACGCATTACACTTCTAATGGATATCGTAAGTCGATTTAGATACGTATTTGGCTATACAGTGACTTGCGGTGGCCAGCCGATGAACAACTCAGCGCTTTATCCTTTCCAGACAAGTCTGGCACCAATTCGCAGATATCAGATGGATGGAAGGCCTGGGTAGCGTGGACGAGAAACTCAAACCAATAGTATCGGGTGCACGCGACAGCCGGCACCTCCTCCGACTGCGCTACACGCGCCCCACCAATAAAATACTTCCAATAGCCTACTTCCACCACTAGGTCTAAAGATCTAACTAGGGAAGGGTTTTTGCCTCCCATGGAACTTCAATTTGAGACCAGGACCATTAGAAAGAGCTTGGAAATCTGATTAAGAATATGGTTGTCAGAATTGCAAAACGAAACTCCTGAACGAGTTATGACCGGCCGAAATTGGGTGGCCTGACCGCAGGCTGGCCGTACGAAAGAGCTGGCATGAGAACGATGAGTCATAGCGGCTTCGTAAGAGTGAGCTTCCAGCTGCGGTGGTGGCGCAGGGGTAGTGCTTCCGCCCGCCACGTGTGACGTCCTTGGTTGGGTCCCCATGGTTGCCAGCTTTTTCTTGCACATCATGATTTTTCTTCGAAATAGCTTTTTATTCTGAACACGTGTTCGATTAAATAGCGGGTAAAACTGTCATACACGTTTGTAAAAATGTTTGAAGGTAAAAACTGCTATAGTGACAATTTTATTTACTATTTTGTACAAATAGAGTCCAAATCTCATATTGAACAACTGGAGCTATTTCTAGCAACCTTGGCGTTCATGGAACAAAGTAAAGAAATGTGTGAAGCAGACATGGTGTTCACACACTGCAGTTTTTTGACTTCAACATTTTTACAAACGTGCAAAATTTTCCGGCTATCTAATACAACACGTGTCGTAATTTAGAATAAAAGGTCATTTCGAAGATAAACCATGATGTGCAAAAAAAGCCGGCAGCCATGGGGACCCAACCAAGGACGTCATACGTGGCGGGCGGGAGCACTACCCCTGCGCCACCACCGCAGCTGGGAGCCCATTCATACGAAGCCCCTATGACTCATCGCTCTTGCGCCAGTTCTCTCGCACAGTCAGCCTGTGCTCAGACCACCCAATTTCGGCAGGTCATAGCTCGCTCAGGACTTTCATTTGGCAATTTTGACACCCATCTTCGTAATCAGCATTTCAAGCCCTTTCTAATTATCCTAGTCTCAACTTGAAGTTCCATGGGAGGTCGAAACCCTTCCCTAGTAAATACGCCTCAACATCTGTATCTGCACATCACACATTATATTTGACGGCATGCTGCTGCATTACCACTGTGAAAGGTTTTATCAATCGTACTACATGGGCGTCGACATTTGTTGGCCCAAACACTTTATTAATAGTTGATAAAAATGTTAAGTAAACCAAACTTCTTTTCGCAATAGTTGGCGAAGAATCCTTCAGATCGATTGGAGAAGAATAGCGGGTTCCTTGACTCTGACCGTGGCATGGATTATGAGCAACGAACACGATAGAAGAGGAAGATTTTGGTGAAAACGACTGCAAGGAGAATGAGGGGCAAGCTTACGTAAAAGCCTGGAGTTATGGAGAGAAGATACACTCCCTCCTACCAAAGATAAGTAGGAGAGCTCAAGAGGAGAACAAAACGACGTACGAGAACCACCGTCCCTTAAATCCTGCAAGGAATTCGCTACCAGAAAACGCAACCAAGAGACGCTGATTCTGATGAGTGACGGCGCCAGAGAGTCAGCAAAATGAGCCAGAGGCGGTGGTGGTGTCTGGCCACCATCACCACAACGCCTCCTTCGTCCACCGATGACTAATGAATAGCAGCAGCGACCGACGTCGTATAAGCAGCGCGAGCCGGGGGCTCGAAAAACAACTAGAACACGTGGAGATCAATAGGAAATTGAGGCCGGCGATAGCTCATCAGCCCCAGTGGGATGGGCCACGCGTCCCACTCCTACGTAGTACTGCAGTGACATAAGACGGGTGGGCGGTATACAATGGATCCGAATGAGTCATTTTCGGATATCCGATTCGGACAACCCGATCCGAATCATCCAAAAATCCGGACTCCACCAAAATAGCGTTATCCGAATCATTCAATTATCCGAAGAATTTCGATCGGATCCAATGTATAGTAGGCGTTGGGTGCGGCAGAATCTCACACTGTCCCAAAAGATCTCGTTGGGAAAATCCAGGACAAATATTTGGCAGAATTGCTGCCAAAAGTTCCTCATTGGAGCTGAAGAATCTAGGCCAAAAACTTTGACATCTTCTAAACTACAGAATTAAATCAGAAATTTTGAAAATCAACATGAACTGTGAAAATGAACATGGAAAAATAATGCAGCCATAGATATAATTTAAAAATGTAATTTTCAAGTAGAATTCATTATAAGATTAACAACCCAAATCAAGTTAGCCAAAAAACTTCCTGTCGGAACTCAAACAAATAGCGTAAAAATAGCAAATATTGCAAAAGTTCTAAAATATCCTTTGCCACGGCTTCAAGTCATAGAAGATTTGAAAGCCAATATGAACAAGAAACATGGAAGCAAAAAAATAAAAATAAACCCGGACAGCCAAAAGTAATGAGCGGCAACAAAATTCACAAATTCCACGGCCGGATTTCGGAAACCTATGCTCAAAGTCCCTATAAACTTTTACGATACAATACTACGCAGATGAGAGAAAAATTTTGAAAATAGATATGGGCAGTCAAAATGAAAAATCAAAAAGTACCCAAACATTTATTCCAAAAAGGTGAGCTTCAAACAAAACTCAGTGCAGCAGCGTCGTAGTGGAACTTATAGTGGTCTAGCAGTCCCACATACTGGTGTGAAATAAAGCATCTCAACTTGAAAAGCGGCCTATGACGGGTTCGAGTCCAACCTGGGGCCGAATTCATCGACGACTTACAGCAATTTAACAGAGAAAATTACAGCCGAAATCCCTGATAGCGCAGCTTATCAAGCGACATGGTGAGCGATAAGCCGCGTTATCTGAATTTTCCGCGGTGAATTCTCTGTTAAAGTAATGTAAGTCGTTGATGAATCCGACCCCAGGGGACAATGGTTCGGTCTATTCATCAGCTGTCACCGCTCGAGAACTTGTAAATCGCACTCTGAAATTCAGTGCTGGTTACGGAGAGAAAAGGTATGCCGTGATATATCTCTTTTGGGATGCGCCATGCACTTTACTTACAGGTGATCTTCTGAAGTCATTTTGAACGCATAACATTTTAAGCACATGTTAAAACGCAAAATAATGAATATGTAAATATGTCACATTTACAAGAGGTTAGGTTATGGCCAAGAAAGTGTACAATCTTTCCCATAGAGGTTTGCCACAGCTACGAGGTTGCCGTCTCCGGTGGGATGAAAGTGTAGGTGACTTGGGCCCAAACGACCCTTCAAAATGATTCGCGGCGAGTATCGGATAGACAACGAGATGCACCATATATAGGCACGGAGAGAAGTGAAAACATAAAGAATATTACAAAGTAAAAATTAAATGGAAATAAATAAATATGGAAATAAAAATAGGGATAGAAAGGAGCGAATGGTGGGAAACTACAGCACACCTATTGCCACCAGACTCTCGCACCCCAAATGTCACCTGAAGCGCTCGTTCAGCTCGTAAGCCGATCTGTGAGCCGTACGGCAAACCCGACACCCTGAGCGAGAGCGAGCGAAATGGACAGCGACCGGCGAGGGGCGGCGCCTAGGCTCCGCCCCGTTTGCGGTCGAAGGATCGATAATGGATTACGTGCCCTTCCACATCGATATACGGTGTGGTGTCATGTTTTTTGATGAATCTCGTGTCGGAGCTTCTCACGCGGCCATCATCGAACGATCGAATTCCCTACATAACACCGGGAAAACAAATAAAAAACGCTAAGTGATAAGAACCTGCCTCGACCGTTCGAATTTTTGGAGAGGTGGGGAATATCGGTTGAATCTGCGCTTACTGCATTTCAGCTAGCGTATATAACCGTGCGTAAGGAGCATTTGACTGGAAGCATCTGTCTCAAACGTGCCAAGTTCGACTCATTTCCGGACCAACCAAATTTTCCATCCTTACAGGGTCTATTAATTGGCCCCCTCCGTGTTTTGAAGGAAGCGAACTCCACTCGCTGTTCCGTTTTATTGCGAGGTCAAATACTCACTTACACATCTCGATGGCACCACCTAGAAGTAGAATGCACTGCCCATCCTGCAGAGTTCAGCACAGGCTGATGAAGTCCAAATCATTCAGAAGCGGAAGTCTCCAGGGTGCGTGAAATGTCTGACAATGAGTCTCCAAAATTTCGTAAAGCAGCCACTGGACTCTCGCACAAGATTTTGGGGTGGCCGTGCATGGGTGAGGGGAAGGACGTGCTCCATAGATGTACACTAAAGCCGCACAATTCCCATAAGAACCAACGCTTCCTTCAGTATTACCTGACCCTGACTCAGCGAGGCGTTTACGTGACCCAGTAAGGCAAACCCAATCACCTTCTGATTAGGCTGGATATGATTGGCTTCGATACAAAAATTAAGCATAGATTCAATTACGGCTAGAAACATTCCAATTTGCGTCATAAATAAGTAGTTTAAAGATGAATGAAAGCGATAAGTGCTTCAAAAAATCCTAATAAATAGGGAACAAAAGGAAGACGCTATCAGCCCAACTCAAGGCTACACCGCGTATTCTATTTATTTTTACGGATTATCGTGAATAAGGAGCCTCGTAGCGCAGTAGGATGAGCCGCCGGCTGTTGTGTGAACCTGATTACAGATCCTTGGTTCGAATTTTGTGTCCGGCCAAATCAAGCCCTCCATCCCTCCGTGGTGAGAAACTGGTGACAGACCTGTTTTGGAATGGTAAGACACTACCTTGTCGGCTCGGCTGGCCACCACAACTCATGGTGTAGGCTAAAGACACGTTCAAACGGTCTCCACGATCCTGCAGAAGTAGAATGCGTGGCGCATTCCGCAAGGGATTGGTTAGGAGCGATCTTTACCCTTTTCTCCTTTAACCTGAATGCACTTTGGGTGTGCATTTGGCTTAGGAGAAGAATCGTTGGCGTCAGCTTAGAAGCGTCTCAACCTTCCCAGAGTTGATTACCATCAAATCCTCGATGACAGGAAGCTCCAGCTTCTTTGTCGAGAATCTAACCGAAAATTGAATCAAAAAGCGCGACATTACCGCTTCCCTTCCACTGCGCCACACGTATGTATGTATACACAGACATGGACCTAAAAGGGTAAAAGCCTTTGGGATAAGCCACGCAATTCGATGCAACGCCTGGACCCGCTCGTTCGCATACTGTTGACATGTGGTGGCCTTCGAATGGGCACGTCAACGTTTTAAGCCTATTAGGCAATCATGTTATCAGTTCACATATCGACTGCGAACGAAAGGAAAATTTCTGTGGTCTGATTGCAGAAATCGAATCGAATAGATTCGCTTGCTAAAGGGTGAGCTTTCTCTTACCAGCTAAGAAAGATTAAAACGGACAAAATATAATAACGGCCAAGCAAGTGAGATTAATACAAAAAGGTCAGAATACGGTTCAATTTCATTAGTTTCCTACGAATTCCACAACACTGTTCACTCTCATCTTGAGCGGCATATCACAAAGCTTTAGTGGAGCTGGGAAGGACTAGTTGCATACACCTAGTCCTTCATAGCTTGGGTGTGAGGTAGTGCAGTCAAAGGAGACGCACACTGTCGTTTGCATCCCGGTCGAGGTTTTTGGTTTGGGTACCGCCCAGGCCAACCAGGCCTTCCACCTCGGGTAGTATGGGGCTGACCCCTTCATCGGCAGAACACCGCACGTCACCGTAGAGGCCCAATTCGCATTTAAATCGCGTCCATGATATCCCGTTGATTAAGATTAAGACTAAAATAAGATAAAGATTGGAATAAAAAGCGTGGCGCATTCCACAAGTGATTGAGTAACGCCGTCCTTAATCTTTCATCCTTTACTGTTCAAGCACACATTCACATCAAGTCGAACAAAAATACGTTCCACACTTCTAAGCGATTGACTAACGCAGTCTTGTTCTCTTCTCTTATTCGTGAGAACATGTATGTGGTTCACCGGCGAAGGACACAGAAAAACACATACATTGCAGATGATCTTGAGTCCATTCTCCAATTCTTGTAGGCCACCTCCCTTGGTGGATTTCGTTAGATCTTGCTAGGGTTTGCAGGTTCTAACTAAGTTCTATGGGGAAACGTAAAGATGGCATCTGACTTGTTCAGCTAAGAGGTTGGGTAGGCTTCAAATAAAATCAAAATTCCACGACGTTTTCCACGAATTCCAAGTTCCGCAATTCCATGAATTCCACATTTTACAAATGAAGTAGGAAAAACGACTAGCAGAAGTGCACGCCGTTTTCCTTATTTTCCTTAAAGTTCGTGGAATTTCGAGTAGAAGTAAAGTGCGTGGAGCATCCTCACGAACAGTTCATGTAGACTGTTTTCAAAACTTTTACTTCCTATATCCAACATTACACGGATCTAATAAAGAAGAACGGATACAAATTCTGCAGGTAAGTCCCTAGAGAATGAGCCACGCATTTCAATCGTTGCTGTACGTTGGAGAACTCGAATGCGTACGTGGCCTTGTCAAGGAAATCTACTGCGGCAATGTGCCAATCAACCAGAGTTTCTGGAAGGTAACCACGGAGGAAAGTAACCTAAACGTCGTTTCCATTGTGATGACGTTCGAACGGCGAGTGTGGTACATTGTCTACCTTTTCAGACACGTAATTGGTCTAAAGTTATTAATAAACCTTCGCTGAGTAAAACAGAGGCAGTACGCTCAAAAACATCACACTTACAAGCCTCCTTTTAAATTACACGTTCACTACTCCGACGGAAATATGTATGTATTAGAGATGTAGCTTTTACAAATAATGCCTACAAGGAACGTCTGTGAAATTACCCCAGCCATTCTCAGCAGAACCTCCGTGGTCTTGTAGGCCATCTAACAAAGAGGGAAAGCAAGCCCAGGTCACGAAACAAAGCCAAACAATGAAGTCGAAGTGCGAAGTAGCAGAAGGGATTTTATTAACAATCTTTACGCCTTCCACATAACCGACTCCTCAAGGCAGGAATTGGTTGCAGAGGCAACTCCTCCCACGGTTCGCACTTGACACATTTAGCAGTGGACCATAAAGGCTTTATTGATTGAAATCTATCTGAAGCTACCTTGTCCTGTAGCAGCTTCATTATGGTATATCACATCCATATCAAATTGAACATTTTTCAATACAAATTGGACACTCTTCTAAGTAGGCCTGACACTCTTGAAATAAAAGTGAGCATTTTCCATAATAATACTAGAGCCTATCAGAGAACAGAATAGTTGTTCGTACAAGGAAAATTTAATAAAATAATAAAAAGTGAAAGCGAAAAACATAATACCATAAATTTTATCCTGTCCAAAGTGGTTCGTTTCGCCACCTATCTCCAGACGAACCTTCTTTGTTATAAAATTCATTTCATTTCACAAGTCCCATTGAAATTTTTAACCTCACCTGCCCCAATAAGTTCATTCGATTGAATAAGTGATGCTTATGCGTACAGACCTAGACATGGGAGAAAACTTAAAATTATATGAAATTCTTAATTCTCAAAAAAAAAGAAGAAGTCGCGCCATGCATTTGTCTAGCCTGCTGCAAATTTC
Organism: Heligmosomoides polygyrus bakeri; assembly: GCA_947359475.1. Lineage (NCBI taxonomy): Eukaryota > Metazoa > Nematoda > Chromadorea > Rhabditida > Heligmosomidae > Heligmosomoides > Heligmosomoides polygyrus. The sequence goes on from OX375866.1 coordinate 13,008,387, forward strand.
ACTTGATAGTGTGGGTGCCTCTTCCGTCAAACAGCAAGGCGAAGACATCTACAAGGCATTCTATTCGTTTTCGTTGCACCGTTCCAAACTGTGTGCAAACAAACGGAATTTTTGCTGTCGACCAAATAAAAATCGCGACCACCTGGACGAGTTCGTGGTGCAGTATCTTTCAGAACTAAAAAGTGTCTGTCTTTCCGCGTTTCAAAAAAGTTTCAGACCACTATTTTTTCATGAAAATAGAAAATTCATAGAATCTCAAACAGTGCGACGCTTATTAGGGCAGGTGAACAAAAAATCGTAAAAAGTCATACAAAATTTTCCTTGAGCAAAAATTTCTAAGCGTCTCGAAAAGTCTCTAGTTTATTCTTACGGACGCCGAGCTTGATTTAGTTGAAGCTCAGTTGGATTTTAAAAGTGTCATGCTTGCTTAGAAGAGTATCCACTTTGGTTTGAAAAGGGTCCCGTTCGACTTTAAAAGCGTCCATCTTGGTCTGAAGGGTGTCCATTTTGATTTGACAAATGTCAGATTTGACGTTAGCCTCTATATAACAATACCTATATAAGAAGACAACAAGGAGCGATTCTGGGATCAAAGGTAAGCGACGCAGCAAAAGCGGGTGAACAGCTGTAATCCGCTGCCTACAGTACATAGTTAAAGTCAAAGTAATGTACAGTAAGGCTGTGCGGACACAGTGAAACGGATCGCATCGTTTATAAACTGGCCAAAGTGAGTCATTCAGGAGAGCACGGTCGCTCACAGAGACAACTACGTCACAGTGAATTTTGAAAAAAGAGACGAATCTTCGATGACAGACTCATCCATGCAGCGTTGCGAAACGGTAGAGTTCCTAGCACGCCGAGTCGATCGCGGTCTGAATAAGAAAGCAGAGCGCGTACAGCCGACAAAGAGCCCGGCCACGCTCCGGACATCTGTTGCTAGGAGAACTCGGTGAACCAGTTTCGAAGCCGCTCGCCACGAGGCGTCAGGCGCCGCGCCGAACCAGCCGAGCAGAAACCAATGCCTAGCAATAGATGACGCTTTAGCACCGGAGTACAGTGAAGAAGTAGGGAACAGGCTAGGAATGCAGCAACGGAGGAGCGCCACGAGTCGCTAGGGCTTTGAGATGCAATCGAGACGGCGACTGCAAGCCGCCCAGAACAATCCGAACGTGCGCCGCTTCTCCAGAAGGGAAGGATGCTCGCCATTATCACCTGTATCACCTGTCGTCCCGTTGATCATCGATTTGCTCGAGCGGGCGCCAGCAGAGCCTCCATTCGTCCCTGTCGCGTGCCAGAGTGGTCCAATGGTCATATCGGTCGTTCAGGGCTTTCACGAAGAAGTCCAACCAATGCGCTGGTGGGCGACCTGGTTCTCTTGACATCCCGCGGAATCCAGTCGGTGACGGCTCTCGTCCAGCGTGTGTCTGCAAAGCGCATTACGTGGCCGGCCCACATTATTTTCGACAACTTGGCCCACGCGACAACGTCTCTGATCTTCGAACGTCGGCAAAACTCGGAACTCCGGAAGCCTTCTCTCGCTTGCGTGAGTCGTGTCACTCCAAGCATCGTCCTCTCGATTCCACGCCGCGCGACGCTGATGCGTGTTCATCCTGCTTTCGTATAGCCCAGGTCTCTGAGGCGTATGTTAGGGAAGGAAGAACAGTGGAGTCGAATAGGCCGGCACGGAGTCGGACGTTCTTCGTCTTCTTCACTAATTCTTCGACGCTCACCATTATACGGCTACTACATGCAAGTGGACCCACGCGGACAAAACTTCCGCATTAAAAATTCGAGGGTGGAGGCAGACTAACCCATAAAGATGGGTTAGTCTGCCTCCACCCTCGAATTTTTAAAGAATTTTAATTTTTAAATCACATAAAGATGGGTGACAAAGGACGTCTTGAATCAATCTCCTTCGGAATGCGCCACGCATTCTAGTTTTACGGGGCCTGTACAATGAACTGCGGTGGCCAACCGATGGACAAATCAGCGTTTATATCTTTCCCAGACATGCTTGGTACAAGTTAACCGACAGCGGAGGGGTGGAAGGTATGTTGGCCTGAGGGGAAACCCGAACCAAGAACCTGGAATCGGGTCCACTCAACATTCGGCACCTCCTCCGACTCTACTACCAGGCGTCAGATAATCCTTAGCAGGAATTATGGAACAACTCACAGCTCTGGCGCGAAGCACCAAACATGAAGCGGTCTACAAAAGGGTAAAAGCTTGCGTTAGTTAACATTCTCCGGTAGATCCGGGTCTCGTGGAATATCAGCTCTGCAGCACCCTTCACAAGAATACTGTCAGCGCGCAAACCATATATGGATTAAGCCGAGATTCCATCACAGGATTCCATCCACTCACGAACTGGGTCAGGTGCGCTATTAAGTTCCTACATAGAAACAAATTAAGAGCAATACACACTAAGAGCAGTTGATAGCAGAGCTTCAATGACAGTGATAACCCCCATGTGACAAAAGACTCCAGGAACACAAGAGATCTTTCAGAGCATACTGCTGTCATCTGCTATCTGGTTTTGCATGTCCGTAGGCATCCGAGATCGCTTGTCGCCATCGAAACAGAATGCGAGTGATGTCATTTCAGATGAAATGAGTCAGAGTTCGAGTGTATCTTAACGGCTACCTTGACTCCAGCTGACTCACTGTGCTGATGCTTCTATGAAAAAGTCCGAATTACAACGTTGAACGATCGCCCGTCACATTATTTGAATAGCTAATGCCTCTTAGTACGAGGCGCAAGCATATTGTTATTGTTATTGTGGGGCGGAAGGATATCTACCGAGACCGGGAGAGCAGCCTCTTTGATGGTCTAATCTGCGCTCGTTTAGCGTGAAATTACCTCAGAAACCTGACGGGAATGGAAGTATATACCTCATCAGGGAAGGTTCTCAGACGCATGTATGTCTAAACGGAATGAATACTGAGAATTTCCACCCTTTAAATATTGCAAAAGTATGCCGCATTTTTGCAAAGACCTTGAGCCTATTGAGTTACTGCTCTGAATGTTCACTGTGAAATCTCATACATAGTCAACGAAGTCAATGAAATACCTTTTAAAGTTCGGATATGCAGAAGAAATGCAAAAATTCCGTGTCGTAGGTGCGTCGCCAGGTGTTCGATTCCTTCAGCTTGGAGTGCTTTTGCATTTTTTCCACATATTCGATGCTTGGAGGGTGCGTGTAGCGCAGTCGAAGTGGGTGCCGCCTGTCGCGTGCACCCGACATCAGGTTCCTGGTTCGGATTTCCTGCCCAGGCCAACCAAGCTTTCCATCCCTCCGGGGTCGGTGAATTGGTACAAGACCTGTTTGGGAAGGAGAAAGAGCTGAATTGTCCATCGGCTAGCCACCGCAAGTCAGTTGTATGACCAAATACGCATTCCAATCGCCTCCACGATATCCCTAGAAATAGAATGCGTGGCGCATCCCAAACGGGAGTGAATAACGACGTCCTTTATCCTTTGTCGTTTTATTCCACGATTTTAAGGCAGTGCCTTGTGCGACTGTGCGACTCCACAGAAAGCTATCGGGGCCTCTAACTCGATAGATTCACGGGCTTTTCGAAAATCGAATATACTTTTCTACCATCTGAAGAGTGGAGATTCTCGCAGTGGTATTCATTTTCGCCGCTTAGACATACGCCAAAGACCGTTCCCTCAGAATTAAGGTCCAAAGCTCAAAGAGCTCAATGAAGAAGTCGAAAAACCAGTCTGAAGCATTTGAATTGATACTGACGACGAAGCGAGTTGTCAGGTGGCAACGACATCTGTCAAGTCGTTCGAAACAAAGCATAATTCAGCAGCAAACCTTCCTCAGAGTGTGAAAGAAGAACAGATGCAGAATTATCATAAAAGCGCTACTTCGTGAGCTGGTGACCGCATAGTACCGGCAAGATTTCTTAAAATGTAAGTTAGATCAGGCCGACCCCAGAATTCCTCCTTCCTGGTTCTCTGCGAAGCCGTTTTGTGTGGCTGTTCCACAAGCGTGTATAATCTTGATGTGGGCACCATCCCGCCAAGCACAGAAAGAACTGAAATAACAAAAATACCATTAAAAGCCCATCAGTAGGGTATTAACATTCAGGAAAGGTAGCCAGGACGAGCTTCTAGGTCAAGCTCAGATTGACATTGGAGCTCGATATCTGCTAGAACGGATTGTTTCTGCTTAATTTTTGCTGATTTCAATAGTTTTTCAGGAGCAGTTGTAATCGCAGTTATAGGTAGGGAAAGGGAAAAGGGTGATTCCTGCAATATTAGTGAATTGAGACAGAAAGCTTATTGAGACAAAAGTGCGTTAAAAATTTCGTTAAATTTCTGGAATTTCCAGTCAAGTCGTTAAACCACATCTTAACGAAAAATGTCATTGATTCGTTCAATTAGTTCGTTAACCATTAAATCCTCACATCTGGTTGGCAACATACATAGATTTTAGGTTCAGGTTTTCGCAATGGTTCCAGCCTAAGCTTACAAGCCTTCTATCTTTTAGTCTTTGAATTGGTATTAGACTGGCTTCAGAAGGATAAATCAATGGGTTTTCCATCCGTTGGCCACATACAGGTCAAATACATACTCAAGTGCGTCCGTGACATTAGGAATAGGTACAATGCGTGGCGCATCCCAAGAATGGGGTTCGCCGTCCATGTTTATCCGTCGAATGACATTTCTCATAGTCTCAAAGAATACGATGCATAGAGCTTAATATACAATGCTCCTGGTTCCTCTCTGACGCTTAGGAACTGTAACCTGTATCTGTATAGGGAACCTTCCCCTCTGCCAGTCCAGAGTTGAGCTTAAAAAGCAGCGTTCAGAAGCTCATAGTAGCAATTCAGGCCAGAAGCCAAGTGTGTGTGACACATTCCACAACGGCAAGAGACGCCTCAGCTAGACAAAATCTTCCCAGGAAAGGCCCACAACCGCAGTATCAGCGCCTCCAGACCGTCCTTCGATCCCGAGGCAGCTGAGCCCCCGTCCTAATGCCTTCGTGCTCGTGTGTTTTTTCGTGCTTCTTGAGAGAAAGCGCATCGCATTGCAGACGTCAGCTGCTCTCCTACGCCCAGTTCAACGCGCTCATGATGAGGGGAGGGTGGTGGCCGTCGTCGCGCCTAAACGAGCCTTTGTCAGCTGAGGACCGAGTGGATGGCGCAGCCCCGGGTAGCCATGACTCAGCTGGGAAAAACGTGCCACAAGGTCAAAACAAGCGACGCCGGGACATGGTTGCTGAGTCATCGGAGCTAGTCGGCCGATGGGTACACAAACCCTTCTCGCTACTCGTACTATGGAGAAGGCCACTAGTTGGAACTAGTGATGTTTGTCCTGGCAGACTAGCTATTGGTTGGTGCATAAGTTCTCGGACATTTGGAGCATGAAATATTTATTACCACAACATACGAACAACAATATCAAATCATTTGAAGTGACCACCCTTTACATCAATTGTCTTTCGCCAACGTGCTGGTAAGTCATGGATGCCTTTTCTCCAAAACGTGGCCGGTTGTGATTCGAAAAATGTGAGCAGCGCCTCCTTGACATCCTCTCGGTTCCTAAATTGCTGGCCGTCCAAATAGCGTTGAAGGCTTGAAAGCAAATGATAATCAGAAGGAGCGAGATCTGGTGAGTAAGGTGGATGTGGAAGAACGGTCCATCCGTAGTCCGCCAACTCAGCCGCCGTCGCTCTAGCAATATGCGGTCTAGCGTTGTCGTGTTGAAAATACAGCTTCACTTGCTCTCCTCGTGTGGTTTGAAGGTGGGCCCTCAACTTCCTCAGTTGCTTGACGTAAACCTCTGCCGTCACTGTTATCCCTTCGTCCAGCAGCCCCAGTACTCTACGCCAAGAACGCTCCACCAAATGCATAGCATCACCTTTTTCACGTGAAGGTCGGGTTTCGGAACGTCCTCTGCCTCTCCAGTTGCGTCAACCCACTGTGCACGCCGGTGATAATTAGAGTAGGGTATCCACTTCTCATCCCCGGTGACAAGGTTGTCCAGCCATCCGTGGGTACGTCTGAGGGTAAGGAGAGCAGAGCGACATCGGCTCTGCGATCCATGTCATGTTGTGTCAAGTCGCGAGGTACCCAGCGACCCAATTTTTGCACCTTGCCAATCGACTTCAATCCTCATACGACTGTTGAGTGACTAACACCAAGAGTGCTTGATAGTTCGCGAGTGGTTTGGTATGGGTCCGCTTCCACTCTACTTCGAAGGCCATCCAAATCCAGTGTCATCGGGCGCCCTTCTCGTTCATTATCTTCAACGGAGAATTCACCAACTGCAAACTTCGAGAACCACTGGTACACAGTACTTCAAGCAGGAAGCACTCTCGTTGTAAACATCCTTCAGGCGACGATACGATTCGTTGGCATTGTGGCCAGATTGATGCAGGAATAACATGACGTGCCGAATATGCGTCTCAGTTGGGATGAATTGCTTAGCCATAATAGCTGACGTTAACAACGCAGAAGTAAATGTTAGGAACAGTTTTGAAGCCCTTTCCTTTCTCTATCGATCGATCATTTAAGCGTTGATACATGTGAGAAATTTGGCGGGAAAATGAGCTTTCAATTCAGAAGGGATCAAATGTCCGAGAACTTATGCACCAACCTAATACAAGGGTGGCGCTGGGGGTAATCATGTAAACAATCCGGCTCCGAAATTGCACTGTGTTCGGTTACTTTTAGAGGTAAATGGACGAAACTGAAGGATGAGGATAAAGTTGGTGGCTATTAATCCCTTGTTAGATGCGCCACGCATTCTACATCTACGACATTTTATAGAGAGAATACGAATACGTCTTCGGCCTGTACAAAGACTTACGGTGGCCAGCCGATTGACACGTCAGTATCTTACTTCTCGAAACAAATTTTGCTGTGCTGCCACTCTGATTTAGTGTGAATTTTTTGTCTGAAATGAAAGGACATAGAGCCGCTCTTCGCGAACACCTTCATGAGTACCAGTTCGGCCACTCTGCAACTGTAGTCCGTCAAGACATATGTGCAGCTGTACAAGATGGAGTTCTCCAACGACCGACAGTGTTTAAATGTTCAAGAGGTTCCGTGAAAGCAACGTTGAAACTCAAGACAAGTGACACATCGGACAGCCGACTGACCGTGATCGTAGAGCTGTAGCTTAGCGCCATCGGAGGAAATCCGAGCTTGACAACGCGTATGCTGGCACTCGACTTTAGGTGCTCACATACTTCCATTGCGAAGATTCATCACAGTAAATGGGTGCCTCACTACTTGACTCTACCGCAGAGGAGGAAGGGTGTGGACGCCGCGAAGGAACTGCTGGATCGTCACAAGCAGGAACCATTTCTCCATTGAGTGGTAACATATGGCGAAAAGTGGATTCCACTGGATAATCGTCAGCGTTCTAACCACTGGCTTAGAGCAAAACAGGAGCCGCTGCCAACGCCTAAGCCAGACCCCCACCAGAAAAAGATGATGCTCTCCTTTGGTGGTGTCGGGAAGGTGTTATCTTCTGGGAACTCATCGAGACCGGTTCCAGAATTGATGCCGAAGTCTAGTCTCCTCAACTTCACCGCTGCAGGCTGAACTCCGCTAGAATCGGTTCTGACAGCTCCTTAGGAGTGGCATTATCCTTCCTTCAGCAGAATAACGCCAGACCACATGTCGCGAACCGGACTCTTCAAAAAATCGAAGACCTTGGCTGCGAGCGTCTAACTCATCCACCTTACAGCCCAGACTGTGCGCTGGGTGACTACCGCCTTTTTCGTTCGCTATTGCACTTCTTGGCCGGAAGACGATTTACCAATGTGGACCAGGTCAAAGTGCACCTCTAATGAATTTTCGCCTCAAAACCACAGGAATTCCACGCTCGTGAGATAGACCGGCTACCTGATAAATGGGAAGCAGTTCTGCATTCCAACGGATTTTACATCGATTGAGGGTTGCTATTAGTTATTTGGGCTTATGCCGCGTAGGTGAGCAGCATTGGTAGGTGGGGAGCCGGCATCTTGATGGGCTGGCATGTATTCGGGGTGCTCTCTAATTGGTTATTATTCTCTGACGCGTTCCCACCTACCAATGCTACTCACCTACGCGACATCTACCGTTATTTGATAACAAACACTTTTGTTAAAGGTGCTTGAGAGTCCACGAATTTAGCTGCCAACATAATAATATGTCGTGAGCGCTTTACTGCGGTTTTTTCGCTTGCGTATTACAAAGGAGGTGTGGTTAGAACCCATTTGTTCTTTAAGTGATGCTTTTGTTCATATTTTCAGTTTAGACATCCGTCTAGGCCTCAAACAAGTAAATAAATAAATAAATGCAATAGTGCATCCTTATGAAAGCAAAAGGATAGGGATAAAGGATAAAGGACGGCGTTATTCAATCCCTTTGGGATGCGCCACGCATTCTACTTCTACGGGATGTCGTGGAGGCGAGTTGAATGCGTATTTGGCCATACAATGACTTGCGGTGGCCAGCCGATGAACAAGTCAGGGCGTTATCCTTCCCAGACACGTCTGGTACCAATTCACCGACCCCGGAGGGATGGAAGGCTTGGTTGGCCTGGGCCGGAAATCCGAACCAGGAACCTGGTATCGGGTGCACGCGACAGCCGGCGCCTCCTCCGACTGCGCTCCAGGCGCCCGATGAAAGCAAAAGGAACAGAAAATAGAGAATTTCCCAGATATTGCCTTCGTGCAAAAGCGTCTAAAGAAGGAATCACTACATGTACTGCACAGACGATGAAAAAGTTGAACAGCTGACAACGCTTTGCGAAAGCAGGCAGGGCTCGATCTGAAGTAGCTGACGTCCTCTGGTTTCTGGTCAAAACGCTCACGAAATGCAGAAGCTGCGTGAAAACATCTACGAAGCACTTGGTGTTACGTCAACCGCCCGAGCCCGAGTCAATCCGCTCGCGTAAACAACGGCCTCGCCTTGCCGGCTCGTGGCGCGAATTAAACAAGGCTAGACAGCCATGAGCACTGAGAGAAGACCGAACACCATCGGCCAGAGTGAGACGGGTCAGTCCAGATTTCACCACTAAGAACTAAAAACTAAAGTTACACTAGACAGAGGCGGAAGAAATGTCAAATTTTACCGTATCAGATGAGATGACGTTAGTCAATCCCTTTTGGTATGCGCCACGCACCCTATTTCTACGGGAAATCGTGGAGGGGTAATTTGGAAGCGTATTTTCCCCCACAATGAGTTTTAATGAGCAGCCGATGGACAAGCCAGTGCTTTATTGCTGCGGAAAAATGTTGTACCAATCCATCAATTTCCGAGCGATGAAAAGTTTGGCTGCAATGGGCGGAACCCGAACCATAAACGTTATTTCGATGTGCACTGGACCACCAGCGCTCTTACGACTGCGCTTCCATGTGTCCAGGAGTAGATTTGCTTGGGGATAAGTAGACAGGGAGGAGTCCTGATCTCACATGGCACCTCGAATTGATGAAGGGTTCATTTCACGAGCAGGTAAACCAAGCCTTTCCTCCCCTCTGGGGTCGATCAATAGGTGCCAAACTAGTTTGGAAATTATAAAAGAGCATTTTCCACGAAATGTCGACCATAATTTTTTTTCGAAAATTAAATGTGCAGTCGAAGCTTTCACAATATCCCGTAGTGGTAGGGTGCCTGGCGCATTCCAAACTACCGCTGACGTTCTTCATGTACGAAAAACTTGCCAAAAACGAGTACCCATCTTTGTCCTGGACTGTTCTCACTAACAGAATTTGATTCTGCTTCAATTCTCCAACATTCTAGGTTTCATTCTAGTTTTAATTGTTTTAACTGTTATTGTTTTTACTAACTTTATTTTTTATTTTTTATTTTCCTCCACTGCACATGTGTGATTCCTCCTTTTTTTGTTCTCTAGCTCTGAGCACGTCTTATTGACGTATTAAATAAATAAATAAATAAATAAATAAACATTTACTCAGTTCACGAAGTGTTCGCTATGAATTAGAAACTTTGAGAATTCTAAGGAACTGTTTTAGCGGTACATGTCGCGAAGATGGGCAGTACTGGGAGGTGGGAGCGCGTCAGCGAATCAGATCGCATCAAACTGGCATTCAATTCAGAAAGGGCTTGTACGATCAGTGTTATGATTGGCTGGCGCGCCACCATCTCCCAGTGCTGCCCATCTTCGCGACATGAACCGCTCTAGTTCTTTGTTTCCGTGTCCACTGATTCTTTCGCCATTTTCTTTACCAATTTCAATTAGTATTATTTTAGCTGCTACTACATACTTACTCCCTATGGTCTTAACATTATCCTACGTTGTTAGTCAAGACTTTTGCGCACCTCGAGTGCAGTAAATGAATAAATAACACTTAAAATAAATGAAATGCAGTACCAATTAAAAGGGATAAAGGAAGGAGTTACGCAGTCCCTTTTAGGACGCGCCACGCATTCTACTTCTACGGGATGTCGTGGAGGCGATTTGAATGCGTATGCATTTGTCCATACGAGGACTTGCGGTGGCCAGTCGAACAACTCGGTGTTTTATCCTTCCCAGGCAAGTCTTATAAGAGTTCACCCACCCCGAAGGAATGCAGGGTTTCATTGGCCTGGGCCGGAACCCCTAACCGAGAACTCGGAATCATGTGCACGTGATAGCCGGTGCCCCTTCCGACTTCGCTACAGCGCGCCCACTAAATATAAATGTCGGGTAACGTCGATATTGCAACCGTTACGGATTTAAACATAATGTGCATTCACGGCTTAAGCTCACAGGAGAAATAGTAAGAGCTGCGCGCAGTTCGAACAAAAAATCTCCGCACAGCGAATTTTTTGGAGGCAAGAACAAGAACACCTCCACTGGAAGTATGAGGTCTTCTGATGGCAAGTGAGTTCCTATTAAGCAACGCTCAAAGAAGAATACACTAAGGATTCCCACACAGCCGTGGCGGTCTATGGAATGAGACCGAAGCTTCTGAAGGGAACAACCAAGCACTCGGCGCCGGTCGAGACAGAGACGAGTTGACGACTCATGAGAAAATGGGCGCCGCCGCCAAGGTCCCACGAGACGACGACAAGACGCATACCGAAAGACAACGTTTCGCTCAACAAAACAGCTGCTCGACAAGCATCCGACGAGGTAACTTCGTTTCGCCCCATACATGGCGGCGAACACTTCCAGAAGACGAACGAAATGACTAGCAGTGGAGTGGTTGAAGAGACACAACCTTCAAGCGTAGTATAGCGGAAGTAAGGCGGCCCGCCGGAAACTAGGTAGGGACCTCCAGCAAAACATTGGGGGGGGGGGGAAACGCCATTTCTTCTAAGCCCTTCGGTTGCGCCAGGCATTATGCATTATGCTCGAATTGCAAATCATCTTGGATTTCCTTAGCGTTACTCACATCGATAGCTATTCTTTGGCTGAAGCTTGAGAAAGGCCAGTGATTACCTCCAGAAGCAGACCTCACCTTTTAGGCTGATGGCAACCTATCCATCAATGCCCAGAGGTGTGTCTAATGACTGCTCGTTCCCTTCCATATACGACTGACTTAATTAACGAGCGCCGAATTTCTTATGCACTCCTGTGATGGATCCATGGCTCAGGTTCCTCCAAGGCCAACCAAACCGCCCATCCCTTCTTGCTTGATGAATTGCTACTCAAGTTTCCAGAGAGAGGCAAAACTCTGAACATTAGCTAACGATCGCAAGTCATTGTATAGGCAAACCACGCATTCAGACTGCGGCTGTGATAGCCCGTGAGAGTAGAATGCGTGGCGCATCCCGTGAAGGTGTTGATCCACGCTGATGGTTACCCTTTTTACTATAGACAAGTGCTCCGACACGCCTAACGGCGTGTTTCGCACTTGCGCGCTTCGCGCGAATTTGTAGCATCACTGACCTATGGAAAGCAGTTTTTGCAAAGCATAAAATTCGCTAGCGTGTAGGACTTGGTGGGTGCGTACTTTATCGGCATCAAGCCCTTCACCACTTCGGTACCCTCATCATAGACGGTCTTTCCTGAGCCTGGTCCACCATAGAGGTCCCCCTTACCGCCCTTCTCCACTACTCCCTTAGTGGTTCTCCCATGCTCACGGCACGGTCGGTGACACGTATTCAGAATCAGGATGCTTGATGCGCGACGTAGGGGGCCCGCTTTCTGGATCAAGAAGCTCAGAAGCGCGCGCAGTCGCCGCTGTGTCGAGCATGGAGAGGCTATGCTTTTGGCAGATCCCTTGTTCTCCGAATGAATTCCCTTACTGCTCCCTTCTTGTTGGTTCCCCGTTCTGGTCACGCCTCCAGGTCCCTTCTTCAAGGTGTATTCCTCCTTAGCCCTCGGGATCCTCCCCGCGACTCTACCCCAATTAAGTAGGCCCCCCACGCTCACGACAGACGACGGCGAACGAACGCCCATTGTGTGACATCGGTGTCACATCCTCTAAATCTCTCTTAATGGTAATAGATCCCCTTGCTGATCCTCCTTACTGTCCCCCCCCCCCTCCCCTGATTGGTAACTCCCTAATGATCCCTACATATTGCCTAAACTCTTCTTGGTGCCACCTCCTGGCCTGCTTCCTTGTTCCCCCATCGACCATCACGATGCTCCTCCTGGTCGCTGCCTCCTGATCGCCGTCGGTTCTCCACCTTCAAAGTCCCCCTTCCACCCTTACCCCTTCAGTAGTCTTCTCATGCTAATGGCACGAAGTCGGCTTCTGAATCTGGACGCTCAGAAACGCGCATAGGTGCTGTTGTGTTAAGCAGTAAAGGGCTGCGTTTCCCCTGCTGCAGCAACATCCCACGTTCAATAGCAATTTTTGCCCGCGCTGTAGATGATGAGGCGTACCTCATTCAGGTTAGATCACTCGACCGCTCTCGTTGTGGATGATGCGGCGTACCTCACCTAGGTTAAATCACTCCAGGACAAACTCTTTTATATATAGGTGGTGATGGTGATAGGTGGTGATAGTGCAACCACATAGCAGAGGCATCTTAGCGAAGGGACATAAACGACAACATAAATGGTGAAGGATAAAGGATGGCGTTACTCAATCCCTTTTGGGATGCGCCACGCATTATACTCCTACGGTGTGTCGTGTCTAGCCGTAGTTGGCAATGCAATGACTTGCGGTGGCCATGCGGCGAACAAGCTAGCGCTTTATCTTTCCCAGACATGTATGGTACCAATTCAACCCAATTCGATCCCGGAGGAATGGAATGCTTGGTTGGCCCGGGCGGGAAATCCGAACCAAGGGCCTGGTATCGGGAGCACGTGACAGCCGGCACCTCCTCCGACTGTGCTACTTGCGCCCGTAAAGGGACATGAATAAAGGATATAAAGGATATTGACCCGAGCATTTGAATCCTTCGGGATGCGCCATGCATTCTACGCACACTCATGACATCGTAGAGGCCTTTTCAAGCTGTGTCTTGATTCAAGGAAGGTGGCCAGATTTCGAGATGAGCCCACCGCTATTTACTCGAACCGGACCTTGTAACCCCTTGTAGCCTTGTAGCCTCAACTAGCCTGGTCAGAGTCACAGTCAATTAAGTTTACAAACAGTTCGAAGAAAAAAGCAAAAAGAAAGAGCGTACGTGTTGTTCAGACTGTGGGCTATCAGGCCCCAACTCTTTAGTCTCTATAGACCATGTCTCACATTTTCCCAGCTACTTCTAGCTAATCACTGTTTTCCATGTTCGCGGCTAGTTTCTCGAAAACATCAAAATACGAATCTACGACCTTTACGGGAGAAAATAGAATACATGTCGCGAAGTGGGCAGCAATGGCAGGTGTGAAAGCGCCAGCCAATCAGGCTGCATTGAATGGGCGTATCATTTAGTCAGGGCACGCATGGTCAGAACGCTGATTGGTTGATGAACATATGTTCGATAAATGTTCCGCTTCGCTATAATTGGCTGGCTGTTCCCGCCTCCTAGTGCTGCTCACCTTCGCGACATGGACCGAAATTGAAATTTATCACCTAATGGGGTGAGAAATACTACTTGGATCCAAAGCGAGTATATCCTACACTTGTGAAGGATACGGATAAGGCACATTTCACTGTTACAACATGTTGTCTTTTGAAGCGTACAACCTAGCATTACGACCACGTACACTGTCAGCTAACCAAGCATTACCAAACACAGAAGCCTAATTAAACAGGACAACAATGAGAAAGGTCGAGAAGCAAGAAATCAACGAGAGACGTTCCTGACGAGCCAGTATCGCACCACGCAGACAAGGAAAAACTGGTCACGGAAATTCTTCAGAAAATTTAGTCTTTCGAACACAACAAGGCATCGACAAATACAAAAGGAGAACCAAAAAACTCTATGAGAGTTGTTTTTCTGCACAAATCAACGAGTAAACGAGTAAATAAAGAAAAATAAAAAGTAAGTAAGTGGGGCGGGTGATAGCGCAGTCGAAGGACGCGCCGGCTGCTGCGTACATTCCGATTTAAGATTCTTGGTTCAGTCCCCCTCGCAAATCAACCGAGCTTTCCATCCTTTAGGGATCAGTGAACTGGTACCAAACGTGACCTATTCACCGACTGGCCATCTGAAGTCATTGCAGAGGCCAAACATGCATTCAAGTGACCTTAACGATGTACCGTAGAAGTAGATTGCGCGGCTCATTCCAGAATTGGATTAACAAACACTCATCTTTACTTCCATACTATACAGAAACGTTTTGTCAATTCATGGAGGATATTCTAACCTCGTTCCCGGGAAACCACAAAAAAATCGTAGCTAAAGGTGATCGCATTAGGACACTTAAACCGATTCGGCCCACTTGGCTAGTGATCTCCTTCATCTGCCAAATAGTACTTGTTTTAAGCGCATGAATGACATTATCTTAACATTTCACGATTGTAACTGTTTATTTCGTTTGGTCGCTTCGATTGTTCTAACTAGTTTAATCGTTTCCCTTCGTTTCGTCCCATTGCGTTCTTTCTCTTGTTGTTGAGCCATGGATCACTTAAATTTAGCGTGCCCTCCATGGGCGCATAAATAAAATAAATAAATGTTACAACGATGTTTCGTTGCGATCAAAACTTCTAGCGCCAGGCGGGACTCGAACCCGCACCTCCCTCTGACCGGGCGGGAATGCTCTACGCCATTACACCACCGGCGCCGTTTGATCGAACGCAACATCCACACCTCGTGGGACCGATCAGCACCCACCCGTATCCGGGATGAGCTGGCCGCTGATATCAGCATGGGACCAGTTAAGCTGATGGTCTTGTTAGAAACAATTCAAATCAGTTTTTTAAGCCTCAGTTGGCTGGTATCGAGGTTGTAAGCTGTTACAACGATGTTTCGTTGCGATCAAAACTTCTAGCGCCAGGCGGGACTCGAACCCGCACCTCCCTCTGAGTGGGGGGGGGAATGCTCTACGCCATTACACCACCGGCGCCGTTTGATCGAACGCAACATCCACACCTCGTGGGACCGATCAGCACCCACCCGTATCCGGGATGAGCTGGCCGCTGATATCAGCATGGGACCAGTTAAGCTGATGGTCTTGTTAGAAACAATTCAAATCAGTTTTTTAAGCCTCAGTTGGCTGGTATCGAGGTTGTAAGTTGTTACAACGATGTTTCGTTGCGATCAAAACTTCTAGCGCCAGGCGGGACTCGAACCCGCACCTCCCTCTGACCGGGCGGGAATGCTCTACGCCATTACACCACCGGCGCCGTTTGATCGAACGCAACATCCACACCTCGTGGGACCGATCATAAAATAAATAAATAAATAAATACTTTTAAATAAATCAACAGGAAAATTACGAAAACCGGCTAGAAGACTGATGGTGAAGCAGAAATTAGGATAAAGAATAAAGGGCGGCGTTATTCAATCCCTTTGGGATGCGCCATGCATTCTACTTCTACGGGATATCGTGGAGGCGATTTGAATGCGTATATGGCCATACAATGACTTGCGGTGGCCAGCCGATGAACAAGTCAGCGCTCTGTCCTTTCCAGACAATTCTGGCACCAATTCACCGACCCCAGAGGGATGGAAGGCATGGTTGGCCTGGACGGGAAATCTGAACCAAAAACCTGGTATCGGGTGCACGCGACAGCTCGCGCCTCCTCCGACTGCGTCACACGCGTCCAATTAGAAATTACCACAAGTAACACCGTGGGCTTGTTGAGCTTCCACATTCCCTGCTTGATGTTCAATTCTTGGATACAACCAAGACCAGCGCAACGACGTACAACCGGGAGCCAATCCAAATTTTTAAGTATTTTTAATCACAAAAATAAAGCAACGATTATTCCCTAAGTTTCCGTCACCGGAGATTGATAGGTCAACTCAACGGTAAAGCCTCGCAAGAGAGAAATGCCGAAATGTAATCGACTAGAAGGTGAACAGGAGAGCAGATTTACGCATAAAGTGGAATATGACCAATATTCGAGAGTAACGAGCACACAACATAACGTTGCCGGTTCCACATAAGGTGATCACTTTCACCGCCAAAGCGGAGAGATGCGAGTTCGAAATCCGCCTGAGCGAAAAGTTTTGATCATGGCTTAGCAGCTTATCGACGTATAACAGCTCACAATATATCTCCTTACCATTATTTTTCCTTAAAAAAGTATGGTGCCAAGCCAGCGACCTCGGAGGGACGAAAGGTTTGGTTGGCTTGAACGAGACTCAAACCGAGGACTCAAACCGAGAACCTTGAATCTGGGTGCAGACGACAGCCGACCCCTATCCCAACTGCGCTGCCAGACCCCTGTTAAATTCCGCTAGTATCTTCAACATTTTCAGTCAGTCAATTGTATTCAATTTTTATTGTTGTTTATTTATCAGTTACATTTACTATATTTACCTATAAATGCGCTACCACGTGCCGTGTTATTTTTCCTTACCATTAGTATATTCAATCTTTTTCAGTCAATTAATTTTATCCAATTTTTATTAATATTTCCTTATTATTCACCACACTTTTACATTTCTATTCGTTTACATTTTACTGTTCTTTGTTTATTATTTATTACATTTTATTACACTTTTTTCTAATGGTCAAATGAGCTTCTACGGCTTTAACTGAGCCATTTTGTTTGTGAAGGAATGGTTAAAAAAACAGCGGCTGCTGATACCATAGATCAGAAGCCAACCGACGTCTAGATCTTGATCCTTTAAAGAAAAGCAAAAAATAAATTGAAACGGGAAAATGAATGAAACTAACGGCTCAAAAAAGGAAAAATGACGAAATCTTATTCGAGAAAACAACGCATTTAGGCGGGGCTAAGGCCCGAAATACAGCTCAGGCACGTCGGCGAACGGTAGTGAACCGGACGACGTGGAGCCGAACGTGGTGGAAGGGCGCCGTCGAGTTTTTTGACGCCATGGCGCCGCTGACAGCGGCGCGCGCCAGCCGGCTGGAGCTGGCCGGCGTGTGTGGGCCTGACGGCGGCCACGGATCGATCGAGGGAGCGCCTGGGCGTCCACGAACGCCAGGGAGGTCGTCGGGCAGGCCAGGCCTGCGAGGAGGCCTGACGGGCCTGCCGCCAAGCCGCCATCGATTCTGCGCGGTATGGTGGTCCACGGGCAGGAACGGCGGAGGAGACCTGGCCGTTCTCACACACGCGTGAAGCCGTGCTGGCAAGCGACACCGGCCGCAGGTCGGGTAGATTGCTCCTGCGAGGCTTCGTCTTAATCCCTTGGTGAAGACGTCATTTGTGGAGCGGTCTCGCGCTCTATCGAGGCCTGGAAATGGGCTGTTAAAAATGGCCCAGACACCGCACACGCTCGATCGGACGTTCATTTCCCACGACGCGGTCTCGTTGACACAGATTTGACGCAAACGTGAACCCACAAAAAGGGAGAATCATCTCCAATATCTCGTCTATCGCGTGCGTAGCTAGCTCGTCTGTACACTCCCCTCTCTTGGATCGACGATTCAGTACAAGACTCGTCTGCGATGGATAAAACGCTAACTTGTTCATCGACTGATCAAGTCATTGCAGAGGCAAAATGGGCATTCAACCACTTTGTTCTTGATGACAAGAAGAAGTCAAAAGCATGGCCTAACTCACAAATGGATAGATCAGGACTAGAATCAATTTTTACTCAGTACCGTATCTAATGCAAAAATGTTGCACATGGATAAACAACTGTGCATCTGCCTAAAGCGTGTACCAAATACAGCTTCCACTGAAATCTATGGCGAAACGAGCCCTTTTTTGAAGAAGAAGACTTTTCCAGGCTCTGAAGAAGGCGAAGACGCCAAAACATTGGCCTCAATAAAGCCGATATCAATATTGGTCAACAGCTTCAGAAGACATCATAGTAGTCTAAATCATGCCAAGATTCACTGAAAGCCGAACATGGACAGAACCTTTTTTAAACTTCTTTTCTATTAAAGTCTAATCTCTTTTGGGCGGTCCATAAATTATCTGGTTGGTGGACAGTCTTGCACCGGAAATTTTGAAATTTTTTCAAGATTTAACAGGAACTTCCGAGGACTGTTTGGTGAAACGTACTTGCAGCACAAACATCTTACCATATGTATTCTAAAATATTTCGCATACATGGCAAGTTACTTCTGAGGGTATATAAATACTATGATTGCAATGCAGAGAAAGCTATGGCTTCCATCAGTCAGCGTGATCTACGCCCAGCGATTCACTGCGAGTTCATAACAAGGACTTTCTCGAGAATGTCGTCACGAGAGATGAATCCTGGGTCTTCTTCGTTAACCATACTCGGAACATTAAATGGAGTCGCTCTACATACATCAGGCCGACTCCTACGTCTATCTGGGAAGAGAGCTGAACATGGGTAATGCTCCTGAAATCGCCTGCAGGAGACGTGCAGCATGAGCAGCCTTCAGTTCGCTTCGCGAAGTCACCGATCACGTCAAGGATGCCGGCCTTAGGGCCTCGATATTCAATGCCTCTGTACTGCCTGCGATGTGTTACGCGACGGAAACCTGCCCCGACAACAAGACAATCGCCAGAGCATTGCAAACTACGCATCGTGCACTGGAGAGATGTCTCCTGAGGACAAGCCTTCGTCAGCAAAGGCAAGAAGGCCTACGAAGCTCGGAGCTACGGGAGAAGTCGCAATTAGCAGACCCGCTGCAGTACATGAAGAAGTCCAAATATCGTGGGCCGGACACCTGCTTCGACGAGAGGACGATAGATGGAGTCTCCGTGTCACAGAATGGCTCCCGAGAGACCATAAGAGACCACTGGGACGACCGCCAACACGATGGGCAGACTCATTCTCAAGATCTTTCAGAGAACGGAGTCTGCCTCACTGGATGCAAGCAGCTAGAGATCTAGCAGTCTGGAAGAGTTGTGGTCCCCACTGAGAAGGCCTCGAGCCGACAAAAGGACCATCAAAGCATCAAATTATCAAAGTAGTTTTGCTGCAATAGTTATGGGCCCTCTATGCTTTCGCGTCTAAATTGTAACCCTTATTACATTGTATCAAGCCTTGTGGAGGATAAGCCATGTAGCCCACTTTCGTTCATCTTTGATGTCTTGCGTGCACAGGACATTTACGTTGTAGACAGCACGTGTTCCAAGCGCTGTCATGCAGTTCCCCACTATCAGCTGTAGGCTTCCCGATGAGATAAGACCCGGAAGACATCAGCACGAGGTTCGAATTTTGTGTACATTGGAGCCACCTATGCTGCACATTTTTGTGCCGTCTTCCAACATCCCAAGGTATACTGTAGAGAACTACGACCATGGATTATGGTTGTCTCTCTGTGACATAACGTCTCTCTGTGAGACCCCCTTTCAAATTAGACGAGTGCGGCTAAGTTACATAGAATAGAGAACAGAAGGGATTTGAACGTGGGTGCAGACAAGTTTGGAAATCCGCTGCTATTTGAATTGACTGCACCATTTTCTTCAGGAATGGTCAGAATCAGAGGCAGGGTTTCAGCAGTTTTGATAGCAAATGGAAAGGTGGGATGGCTTTTTCCATTATCGCCAAATATATTGACCTCATTGTATCATTTCAGGAAGGAATTTCGGACGACATAATTAATAATGTACAAAGATAATAAACAAATGTAATGGTTAAATGTTATTTATTTATTTATTTATTTATTTATTTATTTTGTGGCGCGAATTATCGCGCAGTGCCATACAACACACCCACATGCAATACACATTAGAAATGGCATGACAACACAAACATATGCAAAGAGAGATTACAAAAACAGACAATTAGATAAAAATAAAAGGACTAAATTCAGAATTATTTCAATCGCTGGTCAATGATATTCTTAAATCGGCCGAGGAACATCTGAAGCACATTATCTTTGAGCAATGGTTGAAGAAATCGAATGGTTCTGTTCGAAAAAAGTTTGACCGGATGTGGCTTTGGCTCTTCATAACTGGATCGGTGGCTGTTAGGTAACCATATCTTGTTCTGGCCTCAGGTAACACCGAAAAGAAATCTGAGGCTTCTATTCGTACTCTGTCTGTCAGTATTTTGAACATCATCACAACATCAAATTTTGTTCTCCTACTCCTTAGGGACGACAAACCCAATTGAAGAGCTCTGGTTTCACCATCGGGAATGGACGAATAGTTCAACGCAGAACACCTCAGCATCAGTTTGCGGGTGAAGTTGTTCTGGACCCTCTCCAGCAGACGTATTTCCTTGCGTTTGTAAGGGTTGAAGACGGTAGTCCCACTTTCAACGATTGGCCTGATGTACATTTTATAAGCCCTTAATAGAGCCTTGGGATTTTTTTGTTCTGAATGTCCGAAAAAGGTTGTAGATACAAGCCATACCTTTCTTTTTGAGCCGGAAGTCCAGATTGCTGTTTATGAGATAACCAAGATCTCTAACTTCGCCTATCCTTCTTAGCGGAGTGGGTCCGACAGAATAGGTTGTAGAGGCGGTTTTATTCCCAATGACGAAAACCTGAGTTTTTTCCACAGCAAGGAGTAGTTTCCAATATTCGGACCACTCGCTAACAAGATTTATAGCAGTTTGCAAGCGGTCCGTGTCCATTGGCGATTCTATGACCTTATAAATTTTCATATCGTCGGCGTACATTTTACATGTGACTCCAAGGTTTTTAACAATATTGGGGATCTCAAACGTGTAAATCAGAAATAGAATGGGATAAAGAACCCCACCTTGCGGGACACCGCTGCATGCTTCATACACAGGTGAGAACTCTTTACCTATACGTTCTTGGAAAGTCCTACTATCAAGGAAATCACGTATCCACGATATAATCCTATGGTGAATTCCAACAGCTGATAATTTATGCATTAATTTGGAGTGGGAAACCTTGTCGAATGCTTTCCGGAAATCAAAGAAAATAACATCCACCCTTTTCTTGTCTTCCTTTGCTCTACATAGTCCAATCGTTCACCGCTGTAAGAACTGCGGATTCTACTGACGTACCCTCCATAAATACAAACTGGGCGCTTGAAATAACGCTGTGCCTGATTGAGTGAGCTACAATATGTTTCTTCATAATTTTCTCAAACGTTCTAGTAAAAATCGAGGTAATGCTAACAGGTCGATAGTTTCTCGGGTCATTAAGCGGCGCTTTCTTAGCTGTAGGTGTAATTAGAGCATGCTTCCAGCGTTGAGGTACTTCTGATCTCATATAACTCAATTTGAAAATGTACTCGAGAGGGGGACCAATGAAAGGTAGAATTCTTTTAATAAAACATAGTGGAACAAAGTCCGGGGTCGTAGACGACGATGCAGGCCAGCTCTCGAGCAATTTAAGGATTTCATCTCTCTGGAACCACAGCGTGGGTTCCATTCCAGGATAAGACGGGAACCTTGAGATCTCAGGATCAAAAGGCGCGGTGCCACCGCCCGGTTTATTGAAGGAGTCATGGAAGATTCAGCCAAGAGATCTGCTTTCAACTCCTCCCGAACAACTGGAGACCCATCATACGGTACTAAGCAGGGTATCGAGCGTGACTCTTTCATCGAGTTGACATATCGGAAGATCCTAGCCAAATCCCCGGATTCAGTGATTTTCTTTCCCACAAACTCTGGCACTCGCTGAACCCAGGCCGAACAACCACTTGCTATTGGGGTGGAAACCTGTTGCAGTGGGAGTGGCGGGCTGCGCCGATTGGCCAGGTGAGGGGGCCCGGTGCGATTACCTGCACTCCGTTGACACTCCTGTGGGTGGGTTTAAGGGTCGGCTCCTGTTGCTAGAGTGTTGCAGGATAGTGCCTTCGCACCCCCGATTCTTGTGAAGCCATATATCCACGTATATCCAGCTCGTACCTACATATATATATGTGCATACGTACATAAGTAGGTATATACTACGTATTTACATAGAAATACATATCCTTCTATATAATAAGCCGCTAACGTCTGTACGGGGCGGAGCGTCTGTACGGGGCGGAGCGTCTGTACGGGGGAGAGCGTCTGTACGGGGGAGAGCGTCTGTACGGGGGAGAGCGTCTGTACGGGGCGGAGTGTCTGTCCAGGGGGGGATCAGTGACGGTCTGCCTGGCCATCTGGGTGCTGAACTGTGAGGGGGAATCGTGGGGGGAGGGGGGTTGCAGTTGTGCAACGTGCCTGGCGACTCAGTAGACGTGCCGAACACGTTGCCCAACGTGCCTGGCGAGTCAGTAGACGTGCCGAACACGCTGCCAAACGTGCCTGGAGATGCGGTGCTGGAGTCCTGTAAGGGGGAATCGTCGGAGGAGGGGGGTTGCAGTTGTGCAACGTGCCTGGCGACTCAGTAGACGTGCCGAACACGTTGCCCAACGTGCCTGGCGAGTCAGTAGACGTGCCGAACACGCTGCCAAACGTGCCTGGAGATGCGGTGCTGGAGTCCTGTAAGGGGGAATCGTCGGAGGAGGGGGGTTGCAGTTGTGCAACGTGCCTGGCGACTCAGTAGACGTGCCGAACACGTTGCCCAACGTGCCTGGCGAGTCAGTAGACGTGCCGAACACGCTGCCCAACGTGCCTGGCGAGTCAGTAGACGTGCCGAACACGCTGCCAAACGTGCCTGGAGATGCGGTGTTGGAGTAGAGAGAGGGGGGGTGTAGGGGGGGGGGGTGTATTTCGTTCAAGCGGTCCGAAACTTTAGCCTTGGGGGTAATCGAGGTCGCTGAACACGAATCTGAAGTTGATCAATCGATATCGATCGATAATATCGATTTTTCGTGTATTTCGTCTAAGCGGTCCGAAACTTTAGCCTTGGGGGTAATCGAGGTCGCTGAACACGAATCTGAAGTTGATCAATCGATATCGATCGATAATATCGATTTTTCGTGTATTTCGTTCAAGCGGTCCGAAACTTTAGCCTTGGGGGTAATCGAGGTCGCTGAACACGAATCTGAAGTTGATCAATCGATATCGATCGATAATATCGATTTTTCGTGTATTTCGTTAAAGCGGTCCGAAACTTTAGCCTTGGGGGTAATCGAGGTCGCTGAACACGAATCTGAAGTTGATCAATCGATATCGATCGATAATATCGATTTTTCGTGTATTTCGTTCAAGCGGTCCGAAACTTTAGCCTTGGGGGTAATCGAGGTCGCTGAACACGAATCTGATGTTGATCAATCAATATCGATCGATATTATCGATTTTTCGTGTATTTCGTTCAAGCGGTCCGAAACTTTAGCCTTGGGGGTAATCGAGGTCGCTGAACACGAATCTGAAGTTGATCAATCGATATCGATCGATAATATCGATTTTTCGTGTATTTCGTTCAAGCGGTCCGAAACTTTAGCCTTGGGGGTAATCGAGGTCGCTGAACACGAATCTGAAGTTGATCAATCGATATCGATCGATAATATCGATTTTTCGTGTATTTCGTCCAAGCGGTCCGAAACTTTAGCCTTGGGGGGTAATCGAGGTCGCTGAACACGAATCTGAAGTTGATCAATCGATATCGATCGATAATATCGATTTTTCGTGTATTTCGTTCAAGCGGTCCGAAACTTTAGCCTTGGGGGTAATCGAGGTCGCTGAACACGAATCTGAAGTTGATCAATCGATATCGATCGATAATATCGATTTTTCGTGTATTTCGTCCAAGCGGTCCGAAACTTTAGCCTTGGGGGTAATCGAGGCCGCTGAACACGAATCTGAAGTTGATCAATCGATATCGATCGATAATATCGATTTTTCGTGTATTTCGTTCAAGCGGTCTGAAACTTTAGCCTTGGGGGTAATCGAGGTCGCTGAACACGAATCTGAAGTTGATCAATCGATATCGATCGATAATATCGATTTTTCGTGTATTTCGTCCAAGCGGTCCGAAACTTTAGCCTTGGGGGTAATCGAGGTCGCTGAACACGAATCTGAAGTTGATCAATCGATATCGATCGATATTATCGATTTTTGTGGATGCCATTCAAGCGGTCCGAAACTTTAGCCTTGGGGGTAATCGAGGCCGCTGAACACGAATCTGAAGTTGATCAATCGATATCGATCGATAATATCGATTTTTCGTGTATTTCGTTCAAGCGGTCCGAAACTTTAGCCTTGGGGGTAATCGAGGTCGCTGAACACGAATCTGAAGTTGATCAATCGATATCGATCGATAATATCGATTTTTCGTGTATTTCGTCCAAGCGGTCCGAAACTTTAGCCTTGGGGGTAATCGAGGTCGCTGAACACGAATCTGAAGTTGATCAATCGATATCGATCGATATTATCGATTTTTGTGGATGCCATTCAAGCGGTATGAAATTTAAGGCGTGTAGGTGGTGGAGGTCATCATCATTCTTCTTCTTTCTATACAATAAGCTGCTAAGGAGAGTGTAACTTCTGTCAGTCTTTACGGGATGCGGCGTCAGTCCAGGGCGACGTGTTTGTCCTGTCTGTCCAGAAGGGGTCCAGTAACGATATGCCTCTATCCGGTGTTGGAGGAGTGCGAGGGAAGTGTGAGGGGAAAATCGGTGACGATGACATCGACAGCCTTAGTCACCGTTACCTACCGTACCCTACCATAATCGGCTGAAATTTTAAAGAAGGATGTTAGATTCGTGATCAGCACGCTAATTAACCACCCCCCCCCCCCTAGGCGAAGTGTGGGCGAAGTTTTTTTCGTAGCTCTACTCTACCTCTGGAGTGAGCGATCTCTAAGCAGGAGGGTGCAGACACTGCACTCTACTTCCCTTCAGTGCTTTTTCTCAAGAATTATTGACTTGACGTTTTGAATTTAAGATTACGCGGGTGTTTTGAATCTAGGCGGGACCTAATCGAAGCGCAGTGGCGCTCTCTGACTTTGTCGACGGATTCATTTTCTCCTAATCAAAGCGCGGTGGCGCTCTCTGACGTCTTCGACGGATTCATTTTCTATTTTGAGGAGTTCGACTTGCTTTTTGGGTGTCTTGCTTTTCATTAGCTTCGTCGATAGTTACGCTGCGATCCGGTGAACAGCGGAGGAGATGTCGTGATATCGCTGATGGGGGGGGGGGGGGGGGTGAGACAATGTCTCGATGATTCGTTCAGCTCGAACTTTTTCGACAGTCTGACCTGCTGTATTATCCTCCTAATATAATAAGCCGCTAACGTCTGTACGGGGCGGAGCGTCTGTACGGGGTGGAGAGTCTGTACAGGGGGAGCGTCTGTCCAGGGGGATCAGTGATGGCCTGCCTGGCGATCCGGTTCTGAAGTGTGGGGGGGGGGTTGTAGTTGTGCAACGTGCCTGGCGACTCAGTAGACGAGCCGAACACGTTGCCCAACGTGCCTGGCGAGTCAGTAAACATGCCGAACACGCCGGCAACCGTGCATGGCGAGCCGTAGACGTACCGAACACCTCAGCAACCGTGCATGGAAAGTCAGTAGACATGCCGAACACGCCGGCAACCGTGCATGGCGAGCCGTAGACGTACCGAACACGTCGGCAACCGTGCATGCGAGCCGTAGACGTACCGAAGACGTCGGCGACCGTGCATGGAAAGTCAGTAGACATGCCGAACACGCCGGCAACCGTGCATGGTGAGTCGTAGACGTACCGAACACGTCGGCAACCGTGCATGGCGAGCCGTAGACGTGAAATCGAATCTGAAGTTGATCAATCGATATCGATAGCGATCGATATTATCGATTTTTCGTGTATTTTGTTCAAGCGGTCTAAAATATGAGCCTTGGCGTAATCAAGGTCGCCGAACCCGAATCTGAAGTTGATCAATCGATGTCAATCGACATTGTCGATCTTTTGTGGATGCCATTCAAGCGGTATGAAATTTCAGCCGTGTAGGTGGTGAAGGTCATCATCATCCTTCTTCTTTCTATATAATAAGC
Source organism: Heligmosomoides polygyrus bakeri (assembly GCA_947359475.1). Taxonomy (NCBI): domain Eukaryota; kingdom Metazoa; phylum Nematoda; class Chromadorea; order Rhabditida; family Heligmosomidae; genus Heligmosomoides; species Heligmosomoides polygyrus. The sequence goes on from OX375866.1 coordinate 13,034,561, forward strand.
TGCTAAGGGGAGTGCAACTTCTGTCAGTCTCTACGGGATGGGGACTCTGTCCAGGGCGACGTGTTTGTCCTGTCTGTCCAGAAGGGGTCCGGTAACGGTTTGCTTCTATCCGGTGTTGGAGGAGTGTGAGGGAAGTGTGAGGGAAAATCGGTGATGATGACATCGATAGCCATTGTCACCGTGCCAGAGCTGAGTGAGAGGAAGCGAGCAGCTCAGGGAGGTTTCGAACGTCGAAGAAGTCGTGAAGAAGACGAAAAACTTCCGGCTCCGTGCTCACCTATTCAACTCCACTGTCCTTCCTGTGGTATGTAGCATACGCCTCAGAGACCGGCGCCATACGAAAGCAGGACGAACACGCCATCCGCCTTGCGCTGCGTGAGACGACATGCTCGCAGTGACACGACTGACGCAAATGAGAGAAGGAATCCAGAGTTCCGAGCTTCATCGACGTCCAAGGATCAGACGCTGTGGCATCGTCGAAAATAAGGTGGGCTAGCCACGTCATGCGCTTCGCAGACACGTTGAATGAGAGCCGTCACCGACTGGATTCCGCGGGACGTCAACAGAACACCAGGAAGCCCATCAACGCGTTGGTCGGACTTATTCATGAAAGCCTTGAACGACCTTTATGAAGCTCTTCGTGTCCTTCGAGCGAGGAGGATTGGAGCACTCTAGCGCACGCCAGGCACGAATGGAGACGCTGCTTACGCCCGCTCGAGCAACTCGATGATCAACGGGACGCAGGTAATATAGGCGACAGCAGTTTTGATGATGATAGATGGACTGTCGTTATTTGTTGTGAAGATGAAGACAGTCTTATAATTGCCATGTAGGAGGGCTCAGAAAAATCAATAATGAAAGAAATCTGGCTTTTCACATACTAAAATACTGCTAAATTGACTGCAGCAAGATAATTTTATTTGACGAATTTACCGAACTTACCGATTTTAACGCAAATATTTTTCGTTAAAAAATGGTCGTTAAAAATTTACCGTAAAAAAATTAACGCACACCCCTGGCCCGAGCCTCAAAAGACTGCCAAAGACGTCTCTCAACGTGTTTGGGGATTCAGGTAGACGTACCGAAGACGTCATCCGCTAAGCGGGATCATTGAGGGGAACCACTACCAGTAATGGAAGACCGTTTCACTAAGGGTAGAACAGTAATGAGGGACCAATAGATCGCCCTATCATACTATATACTGTACGTGCTGCGAGCCTTTTGTACTCCTAAGTAGGGAAGAAAGCTATACAAGTATAGCAGCAAGCTTGATGTGATTGTCCTTAGCTTAGTGATACTGCAACATCGCGCGAAGCGCGCAAGTGCGAGGCACGCCGATAGGCGTGACGGAGCACTTGTGTATATATATGTATATATGTATATCCGTAGGAACAGGTTTTCACCCCAATAGCAACTGGTTGTGCGGCCCCTCGAGAACGAATGTCCGAGAATATCAAATACCTCTCTAAAGCTCTTTCCGTTATGCGATTTATTGCCCTATAGCTCTGCCAATTCTTGACAAGGTTGTTCCGTACCGCTCTGTGCCAGATGTTTGATCGTTGTTTCATCATTCTGATCAAAAGGGTTCTAAGGTAAATTCATTTGTCCTATATCTACCTTACGTCTCGGGATGAATTTTTCAATACAACGATGAAAACTGCAAGAAATATCTCGTACATCTTATTTGCAGTGTCAACCGAGGCAAAACTGCCTATCCAATCGCTGCTTGCTAAATGGGCTTCGATTGCATTATAATTTGCACGACTAAAATAGAGTTTCCACCGCTTTACACTTGGATGTGTGGCGGCATCTAATTTAAAACATATTGTAGCGTGCTCGCTGTCTCCTATTAGAGGAGCGGTATAGATAGAATTTATTGAATGAGGATCATTGAAAAATATCAAGTCTAGGAAAGAGCTACTTCTTTCTCGTAGGACAATGAATCACTTGATGGAAATTGTGAGTTGCCACTAGGTCAACAAAGTCTTGCGAAATACCTACTATTTGCGTTGAAGAATTTAGGATGCCAAAATGGCGATAGTTGAATGTTGCTGTATTCAGTCCCATTGTAGGATGCGAAACGCATTATCATTCTTATAGTAATAGTAATAGGTTACTACGACCATTTAAGATGGACGTGAAATACAACAACAAACACGGTTGCCACCCAATCCAACAGGTAGATAGCGACAGAAATCAAAGCGGTGTAAAACTGGTACAATTGTTCACTTATAACAGAACAAAAGAAGAAAAAAGAAAGGTACCGTAACAAGCAAGCGGAACAAAACAAAACACTTTTTCGGTGATTATTTTTCTAGTACAGCTGTTTTGTACTTTCTCGATGTACTGGATATCCTTCTTCTTATGCGGTGAGAACACTATGCTTCCACTTTCTACGATGGGTCTTACAAACGTTTTGTAGGCCTTAAGTAGTACCTCTTTATTCGTGGTGGATAGCCCGCATTATCATTCTTCGAGGTATCGGGGACGCAACAATGATAAAGGACGGCGTTGCGCCATGCACTCTTTTTCTGCGGGATGTCGTAGAGGCGATTTGACTGCGTATTTGGCCATACAATCACTTGCGGTATCCAGCCGGTAAACAAGTCAGCGCTTCATCCTCCCCAGACAAGTCTGGTACCAGTTCACCGACCACTGAGGGATGGAAGGCTTGGTTGGCCTGGGTGGGAAATCAGAACCAGACGGTGCACTCGACACACAGTGCTAGCACGCGCCCAATTCGCTAGGAAAACAGTTGGAGGAAAACCCGCAGCACAACAAAAGCCGTTTGCTTTGCATTCATCTAAACTTCATGGCTATAGCCTAGCCATTTGGCAGATCATAATGAAAAGGTCCGACTGAACAGAGTTAGCCGAGACAGCTTGTGATTTTCCTTTCGATTCCTTAAAAATACTAATTTTTGAACAGTGTAATATTAAGCAAATGAAATTGTAAAATGATCCGTATAAGCAGTGTAAATAAAAATAAAGGACGGCTCTAATAAAAACCTTGGCCGGTACGCTCGGCATTCTACCACTAAGTGAAATCGTGTAGCTAATTTCAATGCTTATTCTTATTGTTCATTGACTTAAACGCGGGTTAGCCGCATAAAAACTCAGTGTTTTTGAACGCCCTTTACACATAAGTACATATGGGACATATTGAGCGATTCGGAAAGAGGTGGATGTTCGATTGGTGCAGGCAGAACCCGAACCATGAATCTATCGGCCGTGCGCACTACAGTAGGCGCCTCCTACGACAATGCAATACGCCTCTTTAATAAGCTAGTATGATACGAATATGATACGAAGCATAGATAGAAAGAATAACGACAGTTTCTGAGAGCAGTCTCGATGATCGACGTTCTCGAAATCTGCGCATTTTGCGAGTAGATTTTTTAAAGTTGTCTTCGACTTCCAGGTTTGATATAAATCTTTTATTGAGAAGACACGAGAAAATTCTCATCAACCTTCACAATAGTGTCGTTGGCAAGTGAAACCAAACTACTCATTCAGATTTATTCAGCCTTTCAAATAGTTTTTCTCTTCGGTCTACTGTGCAAAAAATCATCATGAACACGGTGACAGAACTGGACTACGATTGTCATTTAATCCTAACTGCTACTGCTGCATCAACTCGTCAATAAGGCTCCGCTACTCTCTGGGATGCCTTCGCTTTCTGAACACTGTGCACCCTTCGCGGACAACCCTCTTTCCCTCCCCTTATTGCTGTTTTTGTAGTTTCTTTCGTTAGAAGCGCCTGCATTGCTCCCACACGCATGACGTCATGGAATAGAGGGGCGTCAGCGGCAGAAGGCAGAAGCACCGGCGCCGGATGGGGTTCCATTTCTTCGCTTGATAAATAACGGCTTAAGGCTGGCAAGTGGCGAGGAGGCATCTCTGAGGAGAGTTCATCGAGGAATCAGCGAGAGTGCAAGACATCTGGAAGGTGCAGCAAATCGAAGGAGTTGGGGACAATGAAGCAACGATCCTTCGCGAACGGAGCAAGTACTGACTTCTCCATTTGGCGGTTATCGCACTGATGAAGTGTTTAGTGTTTTCACGTCAAATTGAACGCAATCAAAACATGGTTTGTGTTCCGAACATGTTCCAAATTAAACCGAGCTTCCTTCATGTTACATCTAAGATATTTCAGTAAAATTAAAATAAGTTTTTCCAAATGCGTGGCTTTTTGAATTTTTTATTCATCGGCCCTAATAGGTGAACGCAAGGTTTGAAACTTTACCTTTTTTAAGGAAAAATTGTAGTTTAAAGCTTGTTCTAGAATCAAGCGACAACGTTTTAGCTTGTTCAACAAAAAAAAAACGAGCGCCATGCATCCGTCTGCCTCGTTGCGATTTCGGCTTCATTGATAGTGTGAATACTTCCTACCTAAATCAGCAAAAATACAATTGTGTGTCTAATATGACTGTTTTACTGCAGCGATGACAAGTGGGTAATTCAACGCATACGTAATTTTCGCTGTCAATCAAATTAAAACCACAATATCCTGTGCGAGTGCATGGCTTAAATTTTTCATTTAACACTAAAAAATTGCTGTCTTCACTCAGTTAATTACATGACTTAAACCATTGTTTTACCTGAAAATAAAGATTTTATGAAATTTCAAACATTGTGGTCATCTACATTATGTATTGGCGCAATTGAATTAAACATTTCAAAAAAGCCATATCAATTCTACTTGAACAAACATTTATTCTAACTTTTTTGGACAGTCTTTAGGGTCATATGTAAGAAGCTCGTTTTGAAACGAAAGATGCTCAATTTGATTATAAAAGTCTCAAGCGTGCTTGGGAGACTGTCCAATTTAGCGTTAAAATGGTAAACATTCGAAATTCGAAATGTAAATATTATAGTAGCGAATTATATTTTTTGAAATTTTTAATTCATTTGGCGCAACAGATGACCACAGCATTTGAAATTTCATAAAATCTTTATTTTTAGGTAAAACAATGGTTCAAACCATGTAATTAAGTGAATGAAGACAGCAATTTTTTAGTGTTAAATGAACAGCCTCCACGACGTCATGTATGTAAATATAGGGTGTCTCAAAAAATGTATACACTCTTTGAAAAGTTATAACTTTGCGCACATTAAAGATGCCAACAAAATTTAAAACACATAAAAAGCTTTAGAAAATATTTTAGAAAATATAAATTTTATGACATATGAGCGGCATTGACTGCGCCATGCACTCATTCGAATTCTTGCATTTTACACTCGATTGATTGTGTTCCACTTGAATACTTGTTGTAATTTCTAACTAAAGGAACCGTACTGATTGCTAATACTTACTTTAGTTTGATACTTTCATGATCCTTTTGTCGGCTGGAGGTCTTCTCAGCGGGGGCCACAACTCTTCCAGACCGCTCGATCTCTGGCTGCTTGCATCCAGTGAGGCAGACTCCGCTCTCTGAAAGATCTTGAGAATGAGTCTGCCCATCGCGTTGGCGGTCATCCCAGTGGTCTCTTATGGTCTCTCGGGAGCCATTCTTCTTGCCATTGCTGACGAAGGCTTGTCCTCAGAAGACATCTCTCCAGTGCACGATGCGTAGTTTGCATCGCTCTGGCGATTGTCTTGTTGTCGGGCCAGGTTTCCGTCGCATAACACATCGCAGGCAGTACAGAGGCAGTACAGAGGCGTTGAATATCGAGGCCCTGAGGCCGGAATTCTTGACCTGATCAGTGACTTCGTAAATCGAACTGAAGGCTGCCCATGCTGCGCGTCTTCTGCGGGCGATTTCAGGAGCGAGGTCGTTATCCATGTTCAGCTCTCTTCCAAGATAGAAGCAGGAGCCGACCTGTTGTAGAGCGACTCCATTTAACCTTACGAGTCCCGTGTCACACCACTGGTTGACCATAAACTGCGTTTTGGACATATTCATGTCCAATCCAATCTTCATACCTGCCACATTGAGCTCGTTCAGCATTTTCTCGACTTCTGCCGCGCTGGTAGAGATGAGAACAATATCGTCGGCGAAGCGAAGGTTGCTGATCCGTTTACCGTCGACAAGGTAGCCTTTATCGTCCCAGTTCAAGTCTTTCATGGCATCCTGGAGTGCCGCTGTGAATAGCTTGGGAGAAATCGTGTCTCCCTGCCGTACTCCTTTCCCGATAGGAATTTTAAGCTGTTGATCGAACAGCTGGATGGTAGTCGATGTGTTCGAGAAGCATTCGTCAAGAAGTCGGATGTAGGACGATGGTATACCAGCGTGCACAAGTGCGTTCAAAGCGGCGTTGATTTCCACAGAGTCGAACGCTTTCCGGTAATCCACGAAGACAAGGACAAGTGGGAGGTGGTATTCGCGGCTCCTCTCGATGAGCTGTGAGACAGTCTGAATATGGTCCATGCAGGAGAAATCCTTGCGAAACCCTGCTTGCTCCACTGGCTGATATTCATCCAAGCAACGCTCCATGCGGTTAAGCAGTATCTTGGTGAAGATCTTGTACACAACCGAGAGAAGACTGATGGGTCGATAGTTGTTGATATCCTCCTGCTGACCTTTTTTGAAGATAAAACTGTTTTCGACTCCTTCCATGAGTCCGGAATCCTACCAAGTCGAAGGTAGTGGTTGAAGTGCTTGGCAAGAAGTGAGCAGAGGGCACTGCCACCCGCACGAAGGAGATCAGCAGAAATGCCGTCCGGTCCGGGAGCAGTGCCCGGCTTCATCCTTCTGATGGCATGAGCAACTTCTGATTCCAGAATGGGAGGTACTTCCTCAGCTGGTAGCATCAAACATTTGCTAATGCTTTCTTTAAAATTCAATGTTTTAGAAACACACTACAGCTTGCGAAAAATGCAAGTGCTGTTTGAAGGTTTTAACATTGCTGCTTGTGAAAATTGCGGAGAATCCCAAAAAATCTAGGTACTATTTGAACGGTTCTAGCATTGCTACTAATGAAGCATTTTGAGCTGTTTAAAGCTCATATAAAAGAACACGATGACGAAAATCCTATAATATGGAAATAGTCACGATCGCGCCACGCACTCCTCTGAAACCTTGCATTTCAGACTCGATTGATTGTGCATGGACTGAATGCTAGTTACAATCTTGTTACTACTTGCCCATATTAACCTATGCTGTTTTTATTTCAATGTTTGGAACATGACAATCACGTAAAAGGCAAGTGACATGTGAATTTATTAATTGCACAATTTACCGATCTCGCTATCGCTCTAATAACGCTATATACGTATCTTAGCCCATAACAAGACTCATGTCCGGCTCTAGGTTTTCCTTCGAGGAGAAGAAGCTTATCCTAAGGTGCTACTGGAAGATCGAAAACATCGTCGAAGTGCAGAGGCGATTCATCGACTACTTCTCCAAATCACCACCCACTCACCTCATCCATACACAATCAATCCAGTCTGAAATGCAAGGTTTCGGGCGGAGGCATAGCGCAATTTTGAAAATTTGCACGCCACAGAAATCTTGTTTCCCTGTGCTTTCATATAGGTCTCAAACATCTTCAAAAGCTCCACTACCAGCAATGTTACAACCTTTCGAACAGTACCTGCTTTCCTAGGATACCCTGAATTTCGCGCAGTCCATAGTGCTTTTTAGTTTTAAATTTTAAAAGACGCACAAATCAATTGATACGGCATCTTTGTGAAGAAATTATAACAGGTATTCAAGGGAAACACAATCAATTGAGTGTAAAATGCAAAAATTTAGACGAGTGCATGGCGCAATACACGTCGGTCATATGCCAAAAATTTCTATTTTTTAAGCTTTCATAAAGGTCTTTAACTTCTTTTGTATCTTTACTGTGAGAAAAGTTATCACCTTTCAAACAGTGTATACATTTTTTTTGAGACACCCTGTATTATAGAAGCAGAATGCGAGGCGTCTCAAAAACAGAGCTTTACTATTGTAATACCAACCCTATTTATCCTTATCATTGTCTCTAGGGTTATGTAGATTATGATTCATTTTCCTAGCTCATCCATCCTGGCCATTCCGTAATAATAGGTTCTTGTTCCTCTCCAACCATCTCTCCAGTCCTCGTACATAGTAGCTTTGTCATCTGTCTTGTATAGCTGATCTTATAAGATAGAAAGTAATGTCGTGCAGTTTTCTCCACTTACATATTCATTTGTGTAGGCAATTCCAAACGGCCAATGAAATTCGAAATGCTTTCTGAGCGCTTCAGTTGCAACAGGGGAAAATCTTTCACATTCGTCACCTAAGCCCATCTCTCTCAGAAATCTGTCAGAAACATCCCTCTTTGACGAGCACGAATTCTGTCAGACAAGATTGATGACGTTGAAAGAATGCCATCCGGTGCACTTTCTGCAAGTGCAAACCCAAGAATTACGTGACCTTTATGCATATTTGCATGCTATATTAGTAGAACAAGCACATGGAATAAAGGCCACCACTAATTAGCTATTCTCGAGTCTATTTCTGTCCGAAAAGTGGAGTGCGTCTACAGACAGCAGTCTCTCCATGTAATTAGGGCGAAAATTGACCTGTATCATCTGTCGTCCCGCTGGTCATTGAGTTGCTCAAGCGGGCGCCAGCAGCGACTCTATTCGTCCCTGTCGCGTGCCAGAGTGCTCCAATGGATCCTCCTCGCTCGAGGGACACGAAGAGCGTCATAGCGGTCGTTCAGGGCTTTCACGAAGAAGTACGACCAACCCGTTGGTGGGCGACCCGGTGGTTATCCTGGCAGATGACGGCTCTCGTCCAGCGGGTGTCTGCCGCATTACGTGGCCAGTCCACATAATTTTCGACGACTTGGCCAATGCTACAGCATCTCTGATATGAAGCTCGGAATCCTCCGATCCAGTTAGTCTAATAAATCTTGGTCGTTTGAGCGCTACACATAGAAGCTATTTTCTAACGTAAATAAGTGAGCGGGTGACGCTCGAAGAAACGCGATTCATGGAGACGAGAAGAAGCCTTAGGATTTCCACATTCAAGGAAATGAGACACTGCCGCTTAGAGCAAGTCGTTGAAAGTTAGCTGGACCGGTCATTTAATGCGTTTCACGGTGGATGACAGCCGTAACCGAATGGGTTCCGCGGGACATCAAAAGAACACCATGGCCCTCATCGACACATTAGCAGAGTTTGCCGGATTTGTCCTAGTCAGAGGGAGACATCGCTATAAAAGCGAAACAAAGACAAACCAGACGTCTTTTCGCCACTCGGAACTTCCAAAGAAATGTTATTTGCTAGCTCAGTATACTGCATTAGTAAAATGTAATAGTTTAGTCTCAATTTTACCTCGTTAACAAAAATGCTGGATGAAGTGTCTCCCTCCCACTAGGATTGATCCGGTTTGCCGACCGACGTGAAGAAACTGCACGAGAGATATGACGTCCTCCGTCGGCTTCTTGCCAAGAGAACCCATTGGGCCATTCTGACACACAGTAGAGACGAAAATAAACGTTAGAGTCGAGTGGGTTGACGATCAGTAAAACCATAGATGGTGCACGTCAACATCGATTAAACAGTAGTGTAAGGAGAGACGGCATTGTAGAGCAGTTAGGAACACGTCCGACGCCGATTCGAAGAGCGTGGTTCGAGTCCCGCGTAGGCGAATAAAGCTCTCCATCATTCTATATATGGAATTTGGTAACACTTTTGCGAAGGATCGAATATTGACTTGGCCAACGAATGGACATGTCATTGTATAGGCCAAATACACATTCAAAACGCCTTCGCGGTGTCCCGTCCAAGTAATCATCTTCACTAACAACTCCTTCTTCTTGTTCAGTAATAGGACCAACACGTAATACTGAACATTGTCTTCCAAATGCTATGAAAAGGTGCGCTCAAAATTCCAAACCTAAACGAGAGAAGTAACTGCGCAGATGGCCACTTTTTCACTATTCACTTTGACTACCTAAAAATTGACAAAGTTCAGGACGAAAAAATAAATGCAATACATGTTCTGATAGAGCAAATCATTCTCTTTCGGAGGCTATATAGCGCTGTGCAAGAGACCGCCGGCGAAATCCGCAAGGAATCGTTAAAAAAACTTATGGGCCAACGTAATAGAACCATATAACCGTCTGGAATAAGTGAACCGATAAACGAACCTGAAATCTCTTTCTCAAAACAAATGAAGAGTATCCATAAAGATGAAAATCCGCCGCATAGAGAAATTCCGAAAGTTGGATGCTTGGCGCAGTCAGAACAAATATTGGAATTGATTCTTCACAAAGACCACAATGCGTTAAGAACAAAGCATTTCCAAAAGAGCAAGCGGGCCATATAATTTTGTTGAGAAAGTAGAACGTAGAAAAGCAGCGGAAAAATAGATATAAGATGGTTGGGGGTTTCCTCTGTTTAAAGAAGAGGATCATTTGCAAAAATAGAATGATTCAAATTGTAAGGTGGTACTGGAAAAGATGGAAGAGGTGAGGATGGAGATGATGCAGAACGGAACAGTGAATAAATCAAGGATAAGGAAAAATAAGGTTCATGACGCGAAAATGGGCAGCATTGGGAGCTGGTGGCGCGCCAGCCAATCATAACCAAGCAGAGCACCGGCCGAACACACGTCAGCCACTCAGAACACTGACCGTTCAATCCCTCTCTGAGTAGAATGCCAATTTCATGCAAATCGATAGGATGGGCGCTCTGCCACCTGCCAATGCTGTCCATTTTCGCGACATGCACCTATTTTAATTTAAAGGTAAAGAATATAGAGTAAAGCATTTTTTACTTCTAGATTATTAAAAGAAATACATTGCCTGTAATTCAGCTGTGAATTTACGAACTTTTACCAAGACGAGTGGAGTGGACATCGCCTTTGCTGTCCAAAATCCTCCTCCCCGGCCAATCAGAGTCACTACTCCTCTTTCGTCTTCGCCGCCTTTAAGCGCACATAGCAGATTATTCCTCGCGACGGCAGAAACTGAAATTTCCCATTTCGCGGCCGCTTTTCCGGCCCTGACACATCTGTGGCGACACCCCTTCGTGGCTCGGCGGCGTCGACGCCTAACCGAATCAGCCTCCTACGTCAATGAACAGACAAGTGCATGCACAGAGAGGCAAGGAAGGACGTCGAGCCTTCTCGTGCGTCTCCACATTCATTTTGTGAGGACACTTATGCTCATCATCCAGACCCGAAACGAGGAACTCGAGGGACGCCTTGGACCACATCTGTGGCTTGCGCTCTGCCCTGGTCCCGTCCGCTACAACTCGTTGTTGGCAGACCAGAAGCGAATCGCTAGCAACTGATTGTAGTGGCACTGCTACACTCAGTGGTGGAAGATCGTGCCTCTGAAGGCGACGAAACGATCGAAACGTCGGCGTAGAACTACCTTTTCCACCTATCAACCTCGGTGGAACAGAAGCAGAAGCATCATAGTTGATATCGATGCCGAGGTTTCAAAATGAGAGAACATCGAGACTGTTAGATAATCTACAGCGTGTCTCAAAAAATGTATACACTGTTTGAAAGGGATATCTGCTCGCAGTAAAAATATAGAAAAACTTAAGGGCTCATATAAAGGCTTAAAAAATAGAAATTTCTTCTGACACATGAGTGGCATATAATGCGCCATGCACTCGTCTGAAGTTTTGCATTTTACTTATTTTTTTGCGCACAAAAATAATACACGTAACAAGGACATAGCACATTAGAAAATACGTGGTGAAAAAAACAACAAATGAAAACTAGCCATCATTGTTACTTTTCATGAGACCGCAACTCTTAAACGAACAGCAGAAGTCACGTAGAAGTAAGAAAATTCTGAAAAAAAGTTGAAGCTCCGAGTGGTGGTAGCGGAACATACTGCCGCGCTACGGCCGTCGCTGGCCGTCGTGCACTATTTTTGCACCTGTTTCGACTGCTCGGAGGCATCCCTGTCTGTTCCCGAGCAAGTGTGAAAGTAATTAACCGTAGAGGTGAAAGGCCTGGCCGGTCCGTATGGATAAGAACCAAGAACATTGGACGTACGTGACAGGTGACAACTGCTCCGATTGCGCTACCACGAGTACAATTTTGGTAAAGGAACTTTGAATGAGCACTTGCCAAATAAATGGCCTTCGCAGTCCCCTCAGTCCTTCTGCGGGCGTCCAGGCTCGCGGCGCTCCGACGGGGCGCACGTCGCGCCGCCTGCCCCCGCCTCCGCCGGCATCGATCCGCGGGCGGGGCGCGCGCACCGGAGCGGGCATAACCCACTCCCCGCGCAAAGCCGGCATGTTCATCCGACGTCTGCGCGGACCGTGAGCGGCTGCGCTTATCCGCCAGCTTCGACTCAGTTCAGCCGGAGCCAGCCGCGGGGCCTGGCCACTTCGTCGTCCCAGTTTATTGTGGCATCGACTGCCGATTGGATGGAGGGCAAGCCTTCCTAGAAGGTGTGCACGACGATACGGCGAAGGACGAATTATATGCCCGAATAATGCGGTGGTTCAGTGGATATGATGGCGAGTACAAGAGATGAGACAGAGTTTATTGAGAGACCAACTGGTCTGTGTACAGGTGGAGCGAGAACTCCCGTGCGTCCGCTGTATGGTAGCGTCACGCCTCCTGACCTCTCAAGGCTTGAGCATCATTGTAGACGATAGACGAACATATTCCCGACCGATGCACCAAATGTGTACGACGATAAGGCGAAGGACTTATAACTTGGACAGTATGGTTTCGATCCAAACTGGATCACATGTAGGCCTAACCTCATATCCTGCAGATACCATCTGGTTAATCAAAACCTAAATTTTTCCGAGGACTAAGGAGTATCTATTCACCAAATTACTAGCTGGCCTTAATTTTAGCAGCTTTCGGGCAATTTGTGACCTATTTATTGAGTGGTCGCAGTAAGTATCCTTCAGCGCTTGTATCATCCATTAATAGTTATGCGGCAGTGGCTGGATGCCTTGTATGGCGGATTTTGCCCTACCTTTTAAGCTTTCCCTCAACAGGAGGATCTTTTCGATGACGTGAAGTTCAACGTTTGTATGAACCAGAGTCTCAAAAACTGCCCAATACTCTGGAAATTCCTCTGAATTACCAAAAAATTTTGGTAAGGACACCTCCGGAGCCTTTATAGAGCGGTGTACTCCATGACCTGCCTGCGTTTTCGCTACCTGCACTGTTACGGTACTATTACTACTAGTATTAGCTTCAATGTTTTCGTAATTCGATTGGCTACTTCGAAACACTGAGGGTGTTGGAACTGCGGCAGCAACTATACTGTTATTTTGAAGGCAGTGCCCAAACTGAACTCTTTTCCTTTCTTTACTGCACCGTAATTCGTCAACACGTGCCCATGAACTATATGTGAGGTCGACGGCTTCTGCAGTAACCTTGTGCAGTTGAGATTCTCGCTCAATTTCCTCTAATTCAACCATTAACTCTTTTTTCTCTGCTTTATCTTTGCAGTTCATGTACTCATTCCTTAACTCGATAAAAAGTTTTTGAAGGCATTGTTCACCTTCTTTTAATTCTGTTATGCACTCTTCTAAGCGATCTATGGTAGATTTGTATTTCTCATAGTTGAACTCAATTTGAATTGCGCAGTATAGGCTAACTGCATGCTCTTTGTAGCACGTTGCTAAATCATGAAGCACGGTTGAGCTCAATATGATTGCTGATTTCCTTGAAAGGAATGCCATTTTTTAAAAATTCTCCTTTAGTGTTGTTAGCTACGGAGAGAAGAGGCTGCTCCAGGTACTTTTAGCGTACGGGAGACTTAACTTTCTGATTTAGAAAGTGCGATCGTGAATAGAATCGACTTTGTGCTCCAGGTATTTAACGGGAGACTTATTCTCTTGGATTCAGAGAATGCGATCTTATATTCGACCGACTTTCTGCTCCAGATCCCAAAGCTGTTACACTTTGACACGGGAGACTTAGGCTTGTTAGGCCGATGCACCAAATGTATACGACGATACGGCGAAGGACGAATTATACGCCCGAATAATGCGGTGGTTCAGTGGATATGATGGCGAGTACAAGAGATGAGTCAGAGTTTATTGAGAGACCAACTGGTCTATGTACAGGTGGAGCGAGAACTGCTGTGCGTCCGCTGCATGGTAGCGTCACGCCTCTGACCTCTCAGGGCTTGAGCATCATCGCAGACGATAGGCGATGATAGAAGGGTTGCCAGGGCTGAGGGCGCGGAGTACTCAGTACAGTGAAGCGCGCGGCCCCTCTGCGTCTCTCTCCACTCCACTCTCTCGGCTATACTCTTATTCTACTATTGCGTCATCGGCTTCTATCTCTATCCTACTGTGTCGGCATATGGTGTGCGATAAATCTGCGTTGGTATTTGGTGTGCTAGCAGAGGGAATGCAATGAGTCCGTTCATACAGTGTTGTCTGGTATTGTTTGCATTGCTGTGGTTGTTGGTTTTGGGTTTTTTTGGCTCTGCATGAGGAAGCCCCACGCGGGGTCCGGGTGGAGGGGCAGGGCGCTCAGGGCGGAAGCCTGCGCGTGGCCCTCCACGTGGACATCGCGTGGGCAGTGGTGTCAGTGCCAGGCAACCAACTGGTTTATTGGGTAGTGTCTCCGCGGTATATGCTGGCTGCAGCCCAGGGCTGAAGGGATACAGTTCAGTGGGGGAGTGAAGGGACGGATCCAGGGATTCCTCAATTTAGGAGTGGCACTTATGGACATGGGACCATACACCTCCCCGAGGTACTCGGTCTTGGCAGCTTCGGGTGCCCTATGGAGCAGGTTGGTGTCCCACGTGCTCACGGCACATTCGCTGCACTGGGGCCGCCGACTTGCAACACTGTCGCTGCGGAATGTCGCGTCGCTGCGGTGGACGGGAGTATACCATAGGCCTAAGTCGCGAACGCCCTTGACGGGTTGTAGAATAGATCCCAGTAATTTGTATAATACCGTGTGATTATTGCCTCGGGGTGGAAGTATAAGATATTTGGTCTTTTCCGCAGAAAGTGGTAGCTCCCAGTCCTTGGACCATTGATCCATGTAGTTAATTGCTGCCTATAGGGAATCTTCCCTTCTTTTAATAGTCTTATAATTTTTTATATCGTCAGCATAAATCTTGCAAAAGACACCAAATCGCGAAATTACGACAGGGAGTTCATAAGTATAAGTAACAAACAACAATGAAGACAGAAAACCACCTTGTGGAACGCCTCTGTAAGTTATCGTGTTATGAAATCATTAAAAGGCGAAAAGTGTGCTGAACAAGGGCCAGGAGAATATGTTTGCCTAGCCAGACACTCCATGGGAGATAGCCGGTGCTGGGCAAAGGAAAAGGAAGCATCGGATAACGTCTCCCGTCACTCACTGCGCCACTTGTTCATAGTTTTATAAAGATGTTTGACTCAGTTAAAAATAATGATCATTCTGGCAACAATCGAGAAAGGTGGGCGACGACGGGGACAGCTAGAACTGATTAGACTGCCTGCACACCGGCATGCTGCTGACTCAAAAAAGAAAGTGCGGAGCACTGAAACAAGCTTTTCGAGAGAGGACGAGTTTCAACGGCATTAGCTAATTAGATTAGTGCTTGAAGACGAAACGGAAAACACGACTGAAAGCGGCTCAATACATTACACACTAGTGCGTGACCTCAGAACTGTTTTCAATCAAAACCTCCAGGACGAAAGCCTTCAGCACGGTTGTGAATGCATGTAGAGAGAAAGTCAGCTGGATGTCCTGCGGCTGAGTTAGTGCTATCACTTATGCAAGATTTGGGAGCACTCTCCCTCCAGGCTTGCATCCAGATGTATCTCGCCTCGACGTTCCCTTCTCTGAATTTCTTTGAGGGCTCGGTAGCTTGCCGATGAGGTGAAAGCTCTCTGGCACCTACAAAGAGGGCGGTTGGAGGAGCGTAAGGGGAGGGCGGAAGAGGAACAATTGCACCAATTGGCCTCCACAAAGCCACGATTACACCTGGTATTTAGCAAAAGTAATTCGAAGTGGGCGCTGAAAGCACTGCGGTTAGCTCTTCACCAAACTCACTCTGAGGCAGGACTGCACCTGCATCCTTTCTACCAACAGGTTGGGTTCACAGCTTCCGTCGTTTCAGCGCTCTGATTGTTCTCCCCTTTTTTTACGGTTTATATATACTCCATGAGTTTATAGAAGGTTCGTGTACTTATGTAGAGGAGGAAATTTGATTTGATTTGATTTGATTTCAAACGCCTTCAAAAAATAGTTCTGAGCTTCGTCGACGCTCGAAGATCAGAAATGCTATCGCATGGGCCAAGTCGTCGAAAATTAGGTGGGCCGGTCACTTAATATGCTTCGCAGACACCCGCTTCGGTCACAGCCGTGACCGAATGGTTTCCGTGGGATGTCAAGAAGACGCCCAACGCGTTGGTCGGACTTCTTCGTGAAAGCCCTGAACGAACGATATGACGCTCTTCGTGTCCCTCGAGCGAGGAATGCATTGGTGCACTCGGGAACGCGATAGAGATGAATGGAGAAGCTGCTGCGCCCGCTTGAGCAGCTCGATGTTCAACGGGACGACAGGTGATAGAGGTGATACAAAATGTATAATTGTAGTGCTTGACGACTTGAATCTCGGACAAGAATAAAGGATAAAGGAAGGCGTTATTCAATCCCTTTTGGGATGCACCACGCATTCTACTTCTACGCGATATCGTGGAGGCGATTTGAATGCGTATTTGGTCATACAATGACTTGCGGTGACCAGCCGATGAACAAGTCAGCGCTCTATCCTTCCCAGACAAGCCCGGTACCAATTCGCCGACCCCAGAGGGATGGAAGGCTTGGTTGGCTTAGGAGAGAAATCCGAACCAGGGACCTGGTATCGGGTGCACGCGACAGCCAGCACCTCCTCCGACTGCTCTACGCGCGCCCTTGGACAAATTAGGACAAATCAAATCGAATTTTAGATATTACGAAGCGATTTATTCGTTAAAAAACCAGCAGTGAAGTAGTTGCGTAATACTCGTATTATTGCCTAATATTCGTACAAGAGATAGAGATCCTCAAACTAAGAGATAGAGAGCAGAGAAGTAGGTGGAGGCAACTGCGCAAATAATTCTTCCAATACTTAGCCTAGTGGTTTAGGGATTAAAAAATGTTTCCCTAAAATGCCTGCTTGCAAAAGAGGCATAAAGAAGTTCATCTATGACTACCTCTGTGATTTGGCGATTCGACCAATGGAGTGCTAACAGCTATTTCAAGTGTCTCTTAAGTGGAAGAAGAACGAGAATTTTCGTAAAAGCCTGGCTAAATATTATAAAGTGAGGGGTAATGAACAGCTGCTTTAAAAAATTTGCGAAAAATTTAGAGGAGAACTAACCTCTTGGAACCATGGTGAGGCGCCCGGTTCACATTCAAACAATCACTTTTGGTACTTGATCGTCTACTGCTGGTATAGTTCACAACGAACTTCAGTAAGTAGGCGAGTAAATTAGAGCAGATTATAGTGGTAAGAATCTAAAGAAAAAGTATGGGTCAATTGAAAGTTTGCCCTGCTCTGGCAGATGAAGTGTTACTGCCCATCCGATTGGCAACTCAAAATATCACGTCATTACCTTCATCCGCTGAAAAATTGAGGAATTCAGATCTGGTATTCGTTAGTTTCAATCTAATCGAATGAGTCGAGACGACGACGCCCGGAGTGACACGACTCACGCAAGCATGAGAAGGCTTCCGGTGTTCCGGGCTTTGTCGACGTTCGAAGATCAGAGACGCTGTCGCATGGACCAAGTCGTCCACGTAATACGCTTCGCAGACACCCGCTGGAGGGGAGCCGTTACCGACTGGATTCCGCTGAATGTCAAGAGAGCACCAGGACGCCCACCAACGCGTTGGTCAGACTTCTTCGTGAAAGCCCTCAACGACCGATATGACGCTTTTCGTGTCCCTCGAGCGAGGAGGATCCATTGGACCACTCTGGCACGCGACACGGACGAATGGGGACGCTGCTGGCGCCGGCTCGAGCAACTCGATGATCAACGGGACGACAGATGATATAGGCGATGGTCTCGTTCTACTCAATCTATAAGCTCGCCGCCTTCACAAGATTATTTTCCGAATTTCTTTAGAAGCAGAACTCTCACCTCGAGCGAAAGCGCAAACGCTCCACAGAGCCAACGCTCTCATGGGCTCTAACTGCCAAAATGTTCACTGCATTCTTCGGTAGAGAAATGCCAAATGTAATGGTTTGTACTATGACTCAAACGTTATAACTGTACAAATTATGGTCATTTGAAGTTGAAAGCCAAAACGGATGAAACTTTCGGACCGGCCTAGTAATTGTGATTAACGAATGAAACTATTTGATGCGGCCACAGCGCTAGATGTTTACTGCTAGGTTCAAACGGACGCATTAAAAATTGCGTTGAAAGTCATCTGCTAGTGTTTTGACGAGTAATCTCATCCTTGGAAAAAATGATACAAATCATTCCTCGAGCCCTCGTAGGGGAGTACATCTTTATCGCACTCTCAAAAAATGTAACAATTATAAAACAACGGCCTTCAGTGGTTTAGGGTAAAAGGATAAAGGACGGCGTTATTCAATCCCTTTTGGGATGCGCCACGCATTCTACTTCTACGGGATGTCGTGGAGGCGATATGAATGCGTGTTTGGCCATACAATGACTTGCGGTGGCCAGCCGATGAAGAGGCGATATGAATGCGTGTTTGGCCATACAATGCCTTATGGTGGCCAGCCGATGAACAAGTCAGCGCTCTATCCTTCCTAGACAGGTCTGGTACCAATTCACCGACCCCGGAGGGATGGAAGCCTTGATTGGCCTGGGCGGGAAATCCGAACTAGGAACCTGGTATGGGGTGCATGCTACGGCCGGCGCCTCCTCCGAATGCGCTACACGCGCCCAATCAGTGGTTTAAAAATATAAAAATTGAGATGTATCTTTGTCGGTGGCAACCCTTGAGTGACAGTTGTGTCCGCACTGTCATGCCACAACACCAACTCACAATCAGCTGAATTTCTCAAAGAGCAGTCAATACCGCAGAACAACAGTCGATGCTCTCGAACAAGCTAGAGAGAAGAGTGGGTCCTTGAGAGTCCTTGAGAGAAGAAGAATGGTGAGTCACGACACCATGTGGTCCCTCTGACTAGGATGGATTCGAAAACTGTTGAGCAGAATTGACAAAACACACTGAATGGCAATTCGGAAGATCGGTGGAAATGGCGTGATGCGACTATAGTGGTTCGATCTTGTGCGTGGGATGTCCGACGGGATAGAGATCGCCTTGCAGGGGTTCGCGATCTACTAGAAGGGAGGCTCTTCCTCTTGTCTTTGGGTCCTAAAAAACCTTTGTTGTTGTACAACTATCAGTTAGTCATGAAAAGGAACTTAGCTAAACAGTTGCCATTCGGATACAACTTCTTAGACAAAATCGTTTTTGATATGCTACACATGGAACGCTCTAGTGTTACGACGGGTGAAAAATGGAAAAATGGTTCAAGTCACACCTTGAGCACTCGTAGTGCAGCACTTCTCTATCGCACTCCCAAGTGCTGCAAATATGGTAGAAAACAACACCCACAAGTGGCTAATAAAATAAAAATTGGGATCTGTCCTAGTCGGGAGACTACGATATCAGTGTCCTTACTGTTGGGTTGATCGAAAAGTCTTGCAACACTAGCACAACAATATCACAGTACAATACAATATAATACAATATATTAGGTTGTAACGAAATAAATGGCACTGAACCACTGTAAATTTAAACAGCTAATATCTCGGCTTGTAGGCAAGTTTATTAATCGAAATAAAAGCCTTCTGATTCTACACATCTTTGTCAACGCGACACAAGCTTTTTTATCCCAGTAGCATAAAAATCAGAAGTTCTGGAATTGACGAAATCTTCGAAGGCACTTTCGGCATCCTGTTGGTATTTGAATATTTCCCCTACCAAGAAGTCGCCAAGATGCTTGAAGAAATGGTAGTCTGTTGGGGAGAGGTCGGGAGAAAACGGAGGATGTGGTAGAGTTTCAATGCTCAGCTCATTCAATTTCTGCAACGTCATTCGTGCTACATGGGGGCGAGCATTGTCGTGCAGAAGGAGAACTCACCTTCGGTTTACCAAGGCCGGCCGGATATCCTTCAACTTTTTCATCATTTCTTCAATTTCAATGCAGTACTTCTCTGCCGTGATGGATTCACCGGGAGGGAGGAAGCTGCGGTGAATAATTCCCAGCGAACACCACCATACTGTCACCATTACTTTCTTTTGGTGCAATTCCGGCTTCGCAAAAACCTTGGGGCTCTCATCGCTGTCCACCCACTGTGCCGATCGTCGCCTGTTGTCGTACATTATCCATTTCTCGTCACAGGTTACGATGCGATCAAGGAATGGGTCCGTTTCGTTCCGTAGAAGCAGTGCGGGCGAGATCTCATATCGTCGGTTTCTTTGCTCCTCAGACAGCTCGTGAGGCACCCACCTTTCCAGCTTTTTGGTCTTTCCAATTTCCCTCAGATGCCGGGCAGCTGTGTTGTGACTGACGCCAAGAACCTTCGCTAACTCCCTGGTTCCTTTGTGTGGATCCTCCTCTACCACATCTCTCAGCTTGTCCTCATCAACATCACTATGCCTCCCACGACCTTCATGTCCTTCCAAGCTCTCATCTCCGTTGCGGAACTTCTGATACCAACGGTACGCCGTCCGAATTGTGGAACATCCTTGAGCGAATGCGGCGTTGATCTTCTCGTCCGCCTCCTTAGCTGTAGTGCCCAGCTTGAATTCATACAAGTAAATGCCTAGAATTACCCTTTTGTCCATCTGCAAAAAAGTCAATAAAACTCTAAAGTTTTCCCACTTTTACATAGAAAATTTGGTACACACCGATAGAGCAAAGTTTGCGCTTCTAAATCATATGCCACATGTTACGGTTTCTTCTTGATCAAACGCGTAAAGACGCGCCAAAAAATGGCGCGAGCCAGTGCCATTTAATTCGTTACAACCTAATACAACAACTCAGTCCACGCCCCATCCAAGTCTAAGATCCCGCCCCATCTTTCAGGCAGGCTCTCAATTTCTTTCCGCCAGAGTTCCGAGGGCTGTGAGGAAAAGAGTTCAGAAACCTCCATTTCCAGTTGATGTCGATCATCGAACTCTCCACCTTGAAGATGCTGCTTCAGAGCTCTGAACAGGTGGTAGTCAGAAGGAGCGAGGTCTGGAGAGTACGGTGGATGGGGCAAAACTTCCCAGCCTAACTCCTGGAATTTCTCGCGACCCACTTTTGCGACATAAGGACGCGCGTTGTCGAGCAGCAGGTAGACTACATATTTCCCGCTCTGGAAGTTTTTGGCGCATGGCGTCGGCCAAGTTTTGGAGCAGGGTAGCGTAGACAGATGCAGTGGCTGTGGTCTCACTATCCAGCAACTCCCAGTAAAGCATGCCTTCTGAGTCTACCAGCAACGCAGAAGAACCTTCTTTTTGCGGTGTCCACGTTTCGGTCTTGGAGCCGGTTTTCCGGGTGGGAGCCATTGGCTCTTGCGGGTGTGGTTAACATAAAGAACCCATCTTTCATCTTCAGTAACAATCTCCTTCAAAAGTCCTTTCTGTGCGGGCGAAGAAGCAGCGACTCAGCAACACTGATTTGGTACGCCTTGCCAGAGTCCCGCAGCTCATGTATCACCCAAGACGACAAAACTTTGAGGTACCCAAGGATCTCCAGCTGCCTCACGACGGTGCTTTGCGTACATCCAAGTGTCGCCGCCAATTCGCGAGTGGTTGAGTTTGGCTTCACCTTGAAGGCTTCGAGCAAGCTGTCTTCTTCCACAACAGAGGGAGCGTCCGGCACGAGGTCGATCTTCGAGAGAGATATCTCCAACTTGAAGAGCTGATCCCAACGGGCCACTGTGGAATAGTGACCGACTTCCTCCTTGAATGCAGCGAAGATGTTGGAAGCTGCCGTCCTTGCGGAATGGCCTCGCAGAAATTCGTAGTAGACGAAAGGTCGTAGAATGCTACTGCTTATCGTTGACATTGTTGCCGTTCTCGACAAAGCCTTATACAGTATGTTTGAGGAAGCTTCGAGAATATGCTTCGACGTCACCACACAAGATCAATACTGTAAGAGCTATAACAAATTCAACAGGCAGTAGTGTAAAGTGTTGACAGACTTTTCGATCAACCTAATATTTTCCCTTCAATGTCTTTTAATGTTCTACACTTTTAAACGCTGTTATGTCACGACCTAACATCTTAATTATTCAGCATTAACCAACCGTTCCTCGCGCATTAAGTGTGATCGTGAAATGTGTGCGACAGATAACACCATCTCACCGAAGCTGTACACCACAGCGGAGTAGTGGATAATGATGTTGCCCGACGAGGGCGAAATAGCCGTGAACGGAACGAAAATTTCTCTGAAATCTTCGTTCTAAGGACGAATCCTGCTCTTCTCCGATTTCGTCGCGGAAGCTCAGATGATGCTTGCAGGACTAAACGAGGCAAATGAATGGACTGCGATTAAAAAGAAGAAGGCATGGTGTTCATGAGGGACAGCCACTGCAATAGAGAAGAAATTCAATTGTAGGGCTCTCAAACCAGAAAGACGGCGTCCTACATCTACTTTGGACCTTGGATGAATGGGAGTGGTATGATGGACGAGTTGGTTAGAAGGCGAAGAGCGTCTTGGACTCCTTTTGGACCTCTCAGCGCATACTGGCCATCTGGTCGGATCTCCGAGCAAACCTGTTCGACTCAGCGGTTCCCTTACGCGATGGAGACGTAGATCGACTCTGTAGTCATGTCAAAGGCGCCAAGGACCCCGCACAGAGTGGTAGAGCGAAGCCTTCTGGAGTAAAACCGGTGAACTAAAGATCAAGCTGGACTTTGCAGTTCCGACATGAGAAAAATGTCTCGTCTTCGAGTCGAAGGCGAAAAAAGGATGGGTTGGTCACATCGTCTTGAGACAAGAAGACCGATGGACGAAAAAAGGACTAGAGTGGATCTCGAAGCGACGTCAAATGTCCTCGAGGGAGATCCTCCGGCAGAGTGGGCTGACACATTCATTGCACGGATGATCCGCTGACTTTTTAAAGCGCTGACTTGTTCATCGGCTGGTCACCGCAAGTCATTGTATGGCCAAATACGCATTCATGTCGCCTCCACGACATCCAGTAGAAGTAGAATGCGTGGCGCATCCCAAAAGAGACTGAGTAACGCCGTCCTTTATCCTTATCCTTTATGGGATCTTCCCCGATCGGAGGTGGCACTTAGTGATTTGCATCTTCATTCTCCGTCTTCAGTTTCTAGGTGTGCCTCAGCTGCTATCCTATAATGCGGGTGGTTTTATTTAAATTCAGGGAATATAGTTCTGCCGCATGGGATGACGTACGCAACTGACGCTTCACGGTTGCCCCTCTCGACTAGAACAGATCCCATTTTTCTTCCCCACCAGAACATCTCGTGTCTTCTAGGCATTTTTGATGGCATTTGGTCTCTCAAGAATTTCCCTTTATCAAAAAGGAGCTGCAGAAACGCTTGAACAAGGGCGTTCATAGAGTACGAGGACCAGCGAACATGATAAATGGATCCAAACGTCGCGGTCCATATTCTTCGGCTTCGTCCCCAATGGCGTCCTGCGGGTGATGGAAAAATTCTTATCCAAAGAAAGGAATTGGTGGTGGAAGAACAAAAACAGCAAAGCAATAAAATATAAAAAATAAAGGATAAAGGACGGCTTAGTTAGTTTCCTTCGGGATACGCTACGCATTCTACTTCGACAGGATGTCGTGAAGGCGATTTGAATGCCTATTGGGCTTAAACAATGTGTAACTCAATATTTCAGTTTTCCCAGACAAGACTGGTACCAATTCACCGACTTCAATCGGATGGAGGGCTTGGTTGGCTTAGACGGTAAATCCGAACCAAGAGCCTGGAATTGGGTACATACAACACTCGCCACCTCAGTCTGCGCTACCTTGTGCTCAGAGAAAGAATACGTACTTCTTTCCTCACCTGCTTCCTCCTTCTGTTGAAAACGTTGTCAAAGCCTCAAATGCAAGCCAGCGAGGTCTCTTATCATTGGGGGAAAGCCTACACAAGGAAGTTTCTGCAAGTCTCAGTAATTATCTGGTGACCACAATTAGAAATGCAAGCGGCAACACGAAAACAGAAGCCGATCTCTGGCGACGGCATCATTCAAGTCTAGCCGCTGTGAGAAATGTGAAACGCGCAGACGACTTCGCGAAAACATTTCGCCGTAATTGTTTTTCCGTAAAGCTAGAAATTCCTTTTGCTAATCGACTAACAGACCTTCTATTAGACACCTGAATGAACGGTAAGCATGAGTAGGGATGGTGCTTGTCTAACAAGGGAAGGGTCTGAAGTGTATGTCCGAACGGGGGAGCGACTCATATAGGGAGAGTCTCCACCCTTCATTTAGTATAGTAAATGTGTTTAATTTTTTGCCAAGTCGTTGAACCCAAGGAGTAGGGGGTCCTTGAAGTCACAATGGAATACGGCGAATCACCAGTTTGGAGGTCTTGTACGCCCCTGATGTCTCCGCTCGCAAGCGGCTCGGTCCGCAATGGACAGGGACGTTGCTTCATGCGAGAAAGGTCGGGGTTTCGGTTCTTCTGCGCTGCTGCATTTTTGCATCTCAACGGACTGTTTGAGATTCGGGGGATTCTGCTGTCTATACCATTTTCAGACGTTTTCTGCGCTTTTTTTCAGCTGTACGCTGTGGAGAGTACCTTTCTTGCGACTTGTTCATTACTTACTGGCTTTTTAAGCACAACGACTTCGTCAACTTCAAGTTGACGTGCTTCGAAGTCCTTGAGTACGCTGGCCATCCGTTCGGCCAGCTTGATTTCTTCCCTCAAAGGTTCCTTGTCTAAAGCTGGGCCACACTTCAGCATGAGCAGGTGGAGCACCAGTCTAGCATCGGTGGACATTGTTGGTGTTAGGTTTTAGAAAATCTTTAGCAGACCTCCGATTTCCGGGTGACAGGCAAAGATGAGGGAAAGAGTGTATCGATGCCGTTTAGCTTAATTTGCGGGATCCGCACACCTCATTTCTCACCTGAACCACCTCCGACGTCACATCCTGGTTCCTCTCGAAAATAAGAGCTGGGAAGGTTTTTCCCGTGGTTATTGGTCCGTCTAGACTGTGAGGAACCTGTAGCCCGTATACGCTGCCCGTATTGTGCCCAGTGCTGCACTTTGTACCTGTGTATCGCTGACGTTGAACATTTATACATAATCATTTGAATACTACAGCTTGCAGCTGGAAAAATAGGCAAAAAACATCTGTAAATGGTATAGATGTCAGAATCTCCCAAATCTCAACCAACTAGTTGAAATGCAAAAATGCAGTAGCACACAAGAACCGAACCTGGTGGCGATGTCCGTTCCTCCACGTGGTGCCACTGGAAACTACTCGCTCTGCGAGTTAAGCCGAACACGGATACTCGATTGCAGGCGACAGGCCCTTGTGACAGGCCGGCCTACGAAGACCCGTGTCACATCACATGGTTTATGACAGCTCAAGTGTTTCGAGATAGTGCTACGGCGTCCGCGGGAGCCGACGCGCACTCGCAGAGCCCGGCGAGTGTGAGAAGTATGCGAGGGTCCCTGATGCGAGGACGGCATCGGGGGGCAACTGAGCTAGTCCGAAAGTCCCGTAACGTAAGCAGGACCCGCGTGGCAACGCTGAATGTGGGTACGTTGACGGGCCGCTCGTGCGAGTTGGTTGAAGCACTGGAGCGTAGAAGAGTTGATTTCTGTGCGGTGCAGGAGACGAGGTGGTCCTGCCGCAGGTCAAGGGACATAGGACGAGGCTTCAAGGCCGTTCTATGTGGAAGTCCCAGGACCACCAGTGGTGTTGGAATAATCGTCTCCGAACGATTTCGTGACTCGATTGTAAGCGTCGAGCGCTTTGACGATCGATTGATGAAGATCGTTGTCGCCGCTAAGGAGCGACTCTATCACTTCTTCTCAGCGTATGCTCCGCAGACTGGCTGCTCGGATCAAGCAAAGGAAGAGTTTTGGAGCCTGCTTGATGAGAAGGCAGCAGTGGTACCGTCGAAAGATGTCATCATAGTAGCTGGTGACCTTAATGGGCACGTAGGTGCTACGAAAGACGGGTACAGCTGTCATGGTGGCTTCGGATACGGATCACGTAACGCCGATGGTGAGCGCATTCTTGATTACGCGGAATCGCATAACCTCACCATAGTGAACACCGTTTTCCGAAAACGCGACTCGCACCTTATCTCATACTACAGTGGGAGCACCAAGACTCAGATAGACTTTGTCCTTGTGCGAGATCGCGACCGGAGTCTTGTCACAGATGCGAAGATCGTGCCGTATGAGACGGTCGCCCCACAGCATCGACCGCTGATCTGCACTTTGAAGATCGCCCCTCCGAGGCTGAAGCAGGTTGAGCGATGCGGTGCAGCAAGAATCAAGTGGTGGCGAATGAGAGAGAAGGAAGCAGCTGTGATTTCTCGCGTGCGGTTACCGACAGTCACGACTGTCGACGAAACTTGGAAGAAGGCGACCGACGCGATTCGTCAAGCTGCACAGTCAGAACTCGGCATTACGAAGCCTGGGCGAAGGAAGGTCGACAAGCAGACATGGCTGTGGACAAACGACGTGAAAGCGAAGGTTCGAGAGAAGAAGTCGCTCTATCACGTGTTTCTCGGCGAAAAGACAGCCGATAACTGGCGGAAGTACCAAGAAGCGAAGAAAGCTGCAAAGAAGGCCGTGGCTGTTGCGAAAGCCACTCATTATGGAGACGTCAACGAGAAGCTCGAGTCTCGCGATGGTGAGCGGTATCTGTACCGACTTGCAAAGAATCGCCATCGCCAGACCGAGGACATCGAGAAGTTCTTCGGCATCAATGATGAGAACGGCCATCTCCTTACGGACCGCAAGAAGGCATTGAAGCGATGGCGCGATTACTTTGAGGAAATCTTTACGGTAGGGTTCCCTCATCCAGCCATCCCTTCAACGGCTCCAACCCACGGCCCCGTTCAGAAGATCACCGTGGAGGAGATTGAAGCGGCTTTGAAGAAGATGAGGCCAGGCAAAGCGACTGGGCCCGATGACGTGGCAGCTGATTTGTGGAAGTCCAAGTACTGGTACCCTGCTGAGTGGTTGGCGAAGTTCTTTAATCAGGTTGTGGCGGAGAAGAAAGTGCCTGAGTGTTGGCGCCAAAGTACGACGATCCCGATTTGGAAGAAGAAGGGCAGTCCTGCAGACTGCTCCAATTACCGTCCGATTCGCTTGCTTTCGCACAGCATGAAGATCTCTGAGCGAGTTCTCGATGGACGAATTCGGGACATCGTCCAGCTTTCCAGCAATCAGTGCGGCTTCGTGGCTGGCTGTGGCACCGTTGATGCCATACACGCCGCCCGCCTCCTGATAGAGAAGCATCGCGAGAAACAGAAGCCAGTGCATATCGCCTTCCTCGACTTGGAGAAGGCCTTTGACCGCGTACCGCGTGAAGTGATATGGTACGCCTTGCGACATCATGGAGTTCCCGAAGAGCTCATAGAGTGGGTGCGATTTCTCTACTCTTGTCCAAAGAGTCGAGTTCAAGCTGCAGCTGGAACCTCGATGGAGTTCCCCATCTCTGTCGGGGTACACCAGGGTTCTGCGCTTTCCCCACTCCTCTTTGTTGTCGTCATGGATGCCATCACACGAGATCTTCAGAAGCCCGTCCCTTGGATGTTGCTTTATGCCGATGACGTGATGCTCGCTAGCGAAGACAAAGGAGAACTCGAGCGAGAGTTGCAAACTTTGTGTGATCGCTTGGAGCGGTTTGGACTCAGATTGAACGTGAAGAAGACCGAGTATTTAACGACGGACGTTACCGAGTCCAGCTCCATCAAGGTTAACGGCATCGAGCTTCCACGCACTGTGGTCTTTAAGTGCCTGGGATCAGCAGTCGCGTCTGACGGCAAACTGATGGTCGAAGTGAATTCACGCGTGAGTGCAGCTTGGTCCAAGTGGCGCTCGTTGACTGGCGTGCTCTGCGACAAGAAGATACCAGAGCGCTTTAAGTCAAAGATCTACAGGGCAGTCATCCGGCCAGTAGCGATGTACGGCGCTGAGTGTTGGCCTGCGACCAAGGAAGTTGAAACGCGCTTCAGCGTCATGGAGACGAAGATGCTGCGCTGGACGGCTGGAGTCACGCGCATGGACCGCATCCGAAACGAAGCTATTCGGCAGAAGTTCGGTGTCGCGCCGATAGCGGACAAGATGCGCGAAGCTAGCTTACCATGGTACGGCCACGTTCTGCGTGGAAAGGAAGGTAGCGTCCGCAAGACAGGCCTCAACTTCGAGGTAATAGGAAAGCGGCCTAGAGGGCGCCCGAAGCAGCGCTGGGTTGATACGTTACATACGGTCTTGAAAGCGGCTGGTGTCCACCCTGATCTAGCGCTGGATCGGGAAAGGTGGCGTCATGACACCAGAATAGCGGACCCCGCCACGAAGCGGGACAGACGCTGAAGAAGAAGAAGAAGAAGAAGACACAAGAACCGAACCTCCGACCTTCCTCGCATGAAGCAACGTCACTATCCACTGCGCTTCGAGCCGCTTGCCGGCAGAGGCATCGTGGTGTACAAGACGCCCAAACTCGTTATGCGCCGTATTCCATTGTAAATTCAACGTCTCCCTACTCCTTGGGTTTAACGACTTCGTAAAAAATAAACACGATTTTATATTAACTGAGGGGTGGTGATTCTCCTTATATGACTCGCTCTCCCCGTTCAGACCCTCGCCTTGTGAAGTACCTCACAGCTGGCCGCAAAAGTGTGTACGTCAGTATAATATTTGTTTCTCCCCCTACATAGAGAAACAGCTTTTGCATAAATATATAGGACTTGGCAAAAACCATAATTAAGATGAAAATTTGAAAATTTTCGCCGCCGACTGGCAGCAGTTGCGATTGTAATCCAACAAATATAGCGTAGCAAATACACGGCGTAACTTTGTTGTATGAAGTACTGAAAGTTCTCCGTTTTTAACAATTTAAAGCACATCCAACAACATTGATTATCGTTAATAGTATAGGAAAGATGTGACCATTGAAACAACTGATCAGTCACCTTCAACACCCTTTATAGTCGCGTTTGAACAGGGAGTTTAACGTGAGCAACTGATCGCTGACGGCTAGAGTCCATCCTTCTCCACTACAGAAATTGACTGACATAGTAAGGTTGACGCGTAGGAAAATTGAACACGTTGCCCTACTTGACAACTCCCGATCAGGGGTGTGCGTTTAACGGTTAACGATTTACCGGCATTTTCGTGATAAATTCTTTTAACGAAATTTTTTGATAAATTCTCAAATTTACCGGAAAATTGAACTTTTTTCATTCAATATCGTGTTTCTATCTATCGGAAACAAGGAAACATACTGCTGATCTCCGTTTAGAAGTGATTGCTTCTATGTTCTCCGATAAGTTGCTAATAGCGTTAGTGGTCCTCAACCTCATTAAAACATCCATGTCTACATCACGAGGCGGAGATGGTGCGCGCCAGTGTTAAAAACGCGCTCCACTGGGACAGTACCCCACGCTGAGATTCCTCACGCGACATGATACAATTTGAACTAGAGGTACAGAAGCTCTCAGAATAGACGATATGTTGCTAGTCTACCTGATCTCCTGCACTCTTAAGCTGTTTTCCCTTTTTTAAGAAAAGAAAGAAGGGTATATGTCGCGAGGGTGAGCAGCATTGGTAGGTGTGAGCGCGTCAGCCAATAATAACCAAGCAGAGCACAAACCGAACACAGGCCAGCCGATCAGGGTACCGACTATACACGCCCTTTTCTGAGTGACACGCCCATTCAATGCGGTCTGAATGGATGAGACGTTTCCATCTCCCAATGCTGCCCGTCTTCGCAACATATACCGAAAGAAGTTCGTTATCATGTCACAATTCTTTGTTTTTCTGAAGTGCCTGGCTTTGCCCCAAAGAGGAGCCTAGTAGTTCAAAAAAATAGTACATAGTATGAGGTATAAATCATTCTTTCATCGAATGAAATGATGATAAATGATATTGTGATAAAAGCAGTTAGACTGTTAATCCAAAAGAAATATAGCAATACTCGATTGAACGGCGGATGTTCCAGAAATGTTTTTGTAGAGTTTCAATTAAGCTTTCATCTTTCTTTTTTAAAGCACCCACAATATAGATCGTTATACTCGTGTGTTGTTAGGCTTCCGTTTGCTTTGTTTGTTGTACGATTCTCGTTGCTTTAGGGCGTCGTTAGCTTCAGGATGACGTATGCATGATAAAATGAAGTTGATGTGGTTTTTCCGCTTTACGCTTTTTTTTACACCACCACCGCTTAAAACTAGTTGTTTGTGAGGGAATATTAAAATTAAAATATTAACTGATTAACCGAATTCATCCGGAATTTACCGGCGAAATTCTGCGTTAAAAATATGCGGTAAAAATTTTACCGACGGCATGTCAACGCACACCCCGGCTACCGCTCTCACGTAGCGAAGCTTGCTCGCCAGCGACCAGATTCACCAACCGCTTACCGGCCTCTAAAGGTGAAAATACCGCCAAAACTGATGCAGATGAGAGTCACATCAGGGGGTTTGGCGTATTTTCACCGTTAGAGGGCGGTGAGCGGTTGATGAATCTGGTAGCAGAAAATGTCGTACACAGTCTGCTTATTCTCTCGACTGAATCCCGTATAACTGCCACTTTTTTAAAGCACTGACACTGCATCTACGAGAAGTAAGAATGATAAAGAGGATCACATCGAAGTGGAAAGTGAGGATCCAGAATTTTTCGACTTGCAGTCACCAAAGTTCTGGACTTCTAGAAATGATGGCTTAGTGAAACGTTGAGAATACATCGCGTATCATGGGACTATTTTGTTGACTGACATTTGCTCACTGCAAAGTAAAGGCGGTGTGAAAAACTTTGAAAATTGGTGGAGACTTCTGGATCATCATAATGTAGGATTCAGAGTAGCTTCGCTTTTCAAAGAAGTTTCCAGGAGATTCACCAAGCTAGGCCAATGAAGAGATCAAATGAGTATTTTATACTTTCCAGAGAGCTCTCAGAATTGGCTAGAGTGTGTAGAAAGCCGAGTTTTCAAAGGAAAAACGAGCTTAAAAAATACGCATCTCGGGAGCAACGTCACAGAACACGGGAGCACATGCGTTGTTTGCTGAAAGTTCAACGGAAATGAGGGGATCATTTTTATGCAAACACGCTGCTCTGTGCTCACAGCAGATGACGTTAAGTACACAAGATACAGCGGTCGGTGTGCCGATAGCACCAGCAGCTCATGACTAATCGAAGCCGGTCACGAGCGCCTGGAACGTGGCAGGAAGGTGGTTCAGACGGTTCGGAAATGTCGACACGAAGGCTTATCGAGGGAACAGCAAGCTCAGGAATTTCTGGATCTATCCTAGTCCGGGGGGGGCCACATAACTAAAAAGTATGTAAAAAATCGACTTGGGACTTACCGAGCGACTCCTGCAGAGCACGATAGAATCTAAAACAAAGAAAAAAAAACGAACTGATAAATAAAAAATAAAATCGCCGCGGTTTGACAACCGTATCGGCGGGCAAAGAGCGACGCAATGGAGTCGTGCCGCGTGCTGACCACCGCTTGACATGTTATTAGGTTGTAACGAAATAAATGGCACTGAACCACTGTCAATTAAACAGTTAATATCTCGACTTGTAGGCAAGTTTATTAATCGAACTAAAAACCTTCTGATTCTACACATCTTTGCCAACGTGACACAAGCTTTTTTATCCCAGTAGCATAAAAATCAGAAGTTCTGGAATCGACGAAATCTTCGAAGGCACTTTCGGCATCCTGTTGGTATTTGAATATTTTCCCTACCAAGAAGTCGCCAAGATGCTTGAAGAAATGGTAGTCTGTTGGGGAGAGGTCGGGAGAAAACGGAGGATGTGGTAGAGTTTCAATGCTCAGCTCATTCAATTTCTGCAACGTCATTCGTGCTACATGGGGGCGAGCATTGTCGTGCCCAGCTTGAATTCATACAAGTAAATGCCTCGGATTACCCTTTTGTCCATCTGCAAAAAAGTCAATAAAACTCTAAAGTATTCCCATTTTTACATAGAAAATTTGGTACACACCGATAGAGCAAAGTTTGCGCTTCTAAATGATATGCCACATGTTACGGTTTGTTCTTGATCAAACGCGTAAAGACGCGCCAAAAAATGGCGCGAGCCAGTGCCATTTAATTCGTTACAACCTAGTAGAACCAGGATATAACATGGTGAGGAGGGCGCACAAAGCCACCTAGCGCGTGCTGATCGCCGCCTGACATGTTATAACCAGGATCTAACATGGTGAGGAGGGCACATAACTTCACGCGCTTGCAACCGCGGCGAAAGCATTTATTCTTTTCGTTTTCTTTTTTGCTCGTGAATTTTTCTGGTTTAGATTTTATCGTGTTCTGTAGGAGTCGCTCGGTAAGTCCCAAGTTAACTTTTTACATACACTTTAGTTATGTGCCCCCCGGACTAGGATAGATCCGAATTTCTTTATTAAGCTTCTTTTATTGAGGCAAAGGCGAAAGTTTAGAGAAAACGGTGTTAAAAACAAATGCAAAATGCGTGAAAAGAAATTACAATTTTCCCATAAATCAAACAATGCAACAACATCTGGTCATCGAGAGATTCCTATATAAAGGATCCTACTACATATAATCGGCTAATGTCACGTGTCCGTCACGGAGAGGGGGGACTGAAGCAATGAGATGCCTACGACAGTGCGGCGTATGCCAGCCGGGCTTTCTTTGAGCTTAACCATGGGCGATTGCTGGCGAGCTATATCCTTGGCTCGTCCAAGTCTACGATGTATTAAACGAGCAAAGTGTGACGATATGAATGGGGACCAAGGGCGGAGCGCAGGCATTCAGAAGGAAGACGTGTCCTAGACGTCGTTCAACGTGAGACAGGGTCCAGAAAACGTGCTGAAGTCGTTCAACTTGCGTAGTGATTCCGAGTAAGGGGGACCAGTGAAGAGGGGATCAGCAAAGGACGACCAAATAGGGGAATAGTTCCTTCAATATCGTCCAATGTGCGTAGGGATTCAGAATACGTGCCGAAGACGTCGTCCAACGTGCGCAGTAATTCAGAAGACGTGCCGCAGACGTCCAACTTGCGTAGGGATTCCGAGTAAGGGGGACCAGTAGGCGGGGACCATTGAAGAGGGGACCAGCAAAGAAGGACTATTGGGGGATAAGGATAAGTATAGAGACACATCTCTAGTAGCTTTAGATCAGGTTGTTGAGCTATCTTAGATCCATTTTATAACATTTTTTGTTTTTGAAAGTTATTCATAAGGGGGGACCAGTATCTCCTCTCAATATCGTCCAATGTGCGTCGGGTTTCTGAAGACGGGTCACAGAAGTCGTGCCACGTGTGTCGAGGCGCAGAATTGTTATAGACGTCGCGGCAACGTGGTGATACGTGAGTCTCGGGACTCGTCCTCGCATGTGCGTGCTTGACTCTCACTCCTTTTCTTTGCCAGCACTTAGATAGGGAAGTATTATGTTTCTGCAGATTAACCACTTCGGGTTGGGACTCTCATGAGCTGTTTCTCGCCACGTAGAGGACGGACACTTCGGAGAACAAATCGTATAAATGCGATAGAGGGTGTATGGGTTTCATAGAAGCAGTGGAGGCCCTACCATATCCCGCTGCCTTAATCTATATATCAAAGCCGATTTTTACTTAATAAATGTAAGAATGTCTAAAGGGGAATGGAGGAAGATCGGGATTGTTGTATTCTCGGGGTTTGGGGGCTTCGCTTGACCAGAGGTTTGGCGGCTCCTGGGCCGCTAAATGTTTGGTGCAATATAAAGAACGGGGTTATTCAATCCTACTGGGACACGCCACGCACTCTACATCTAGTGGTGGTAATTTGAATGCGTGGCCTATACAATGAGTTTAGGTGGTCAACCAATTGTCAAAGCAGTGTTTTATCCATTCTAGAGGAGTCTGGTTCTAGTTCACCGGCCCCGAAATAAAGGAAGGTTTGGTTGGCTTAGATGGGATTTCGAACCAAGAACCTGGAATCAGGCAAAAGCGACAGATGGCGCCTCCTTCGACTGCGCTACCACGCGCCCGATTCTTGACTTACATGTAATAATGGAATTAGGAAAATATGCAAACCTATAAATAAAGAATCTTCAAGGTAAAACAGATGAAATATTTATAATGGCATAAAACAAAACGCAATGACAATAGCAACAATAATGACAAAAATAACAACAATATTGACAACAAACAACAACAGTAAACGTGTCTTGCTTTGCCTCTGTCTTCGTACAAAACATGCTTAGAATTAGATACCCCGAGCCTCTGAAAAGGCTCTCAATTTTCCTTTGTAATTGACACTTCAAGTTTTATAGAGTGCAATTTAGGACGTAGATGTCGCTCGTTCAGGCAGAAAGCTGTCGTGTCCACGATGTCCTGGAAAAAATCTGAAAAAAATGGAAACCCCTCATTCATTCCAAATGTGCCGGTAGAAAGTCTTTATTTTTAACAACTAATACAACCACCATTTAAAGCTTCTTTAATATTAATTTTCACAGCTTCGGGAGCGAAGGAGAGACTGCACGCCTTTGTAGACATTCCTGAAAAAAAAAACTCATTAAGAATGAAAAACATCGCTCAGAAATCTGAAAAATAAGAGAGAATCTTCTGCCAAAACTGGAAGAGTACGATCTCCCCTTCGATTCCCGAACCTCAAGCTTGACCCTGTCCCTAGGCTCATCGGTGAAGAAGGTAACTAATTAGCTTGTCTTTCTTTTCTACGTCAGTACAGAACAATATAATATCGCAGTTTCGATTATTTATGAACAACTAAATTTTACAGCTGAATTTTGCAGCAGGAGCGACCCTCTTCTACTCACTACATAAGCTTCCTAGTGAAACTATTTTGAATGCTTCTAGAAGGTCTATCTCTTTCTTTTTCTTGGATTGAAGACTGATGTCCCACCTTCCACCATAGGTCTTACGTAGGTTTTGAAACCACGTATGTAAACCTCAGGAAGCTCGGATTTCAAAGCGCTTAAGAGGTTATGGATGCGATAATTGGCTTTTTTTATTAAAAGAGAAATTTCTTCAAGAGAACCCTCTCATCAGATCCTCTCTCGTATAGCGATTGCTTATTGAGGATTGTGGGCAAGAAACCAAACTATTACATCATTTTGCTTCTTCAACTCTCGTTTTGTTCGATATTGCGGTGAGTATACAATTGGATTATCGGATCTATCCTAAAATAAAAAGCCGCGGTTTACAACCATCTCGGCGGGCAAAGAGCGACGGAATGGAGGCATGCCGCCTGCTGACCGCTGCCTGACATGTTATAACCAGGATCTATCAAGGTGGAGAGGGCGTATGAAGCCGCATGCCGTGTGCTGACCGCCGCCTGACATGTCATAACCAGGATCTAACTTTACATTACTTTACTTTATTAGGACGTGAACAAACAACATAAAACGTTCACGTGTGAAATAACACAAAGGAAATCAACTAATTAGGAAACAAGCACAGGTAAAAGCCCTGATTGGGCAATATTGGCATATTTTTGAAAAGAAAAAGAACCATGAATAGAAAGCAGAATAAAACAGCACTGAGTGGACGACCAGTAAAAAGAAATCGGAATGAAACGAAGAAAGGTTATAGACTGAGATTGGGAATTGAAACTCAAGAAGATTGTAATCGACGGTCAAGATGCCTCTTAAAATGGCTTATGGACATCTGTAGCGCTCGCTCCCTAATGAAGGGACGGAACAAACGCAGAGTTCTATGGGAAAAGAAGCTCGGTCTGATCCGACTTTTTGCTACAGAGTCGGAGAGTCTTAGCCCTCCTTGCCTGGTAATTGTATCGCTAGGTGCGAAACGGAAGAAGTCCGCGATGTCAACTCTTGCTATGCCCTTGAGAATTTTGAACAACATAATAATATCGTTTTTAGTTCTTCTCCTCCTGAAAGAAGACAGGCCCATCTGTCGAGCTCTGTCTGCGCCGTTAGGAATTAAGGAGTAATCGAGATTGAAGCATCTAATAACCATTTTTCGTGTGAAGTTGTTTTGGACGCTCTCCAGAAGATCGATATCCTTCTTTTTTGTGGGATTGAA
This sequence comes from Heligmosomoides polygyrus bakeri, assembly GCA_947359475.1. NCBI lineage: Eukaryota > Metazoa > Nematoda > Chromadorea > Rhabditida > Heligmosomidae > Heligmosomoides > Heligmosomoides polygyrus. The sequence continues at coordinate 13,070,582 of OX375866.1, forward strand.
AACACTGGTGCCATTTTCAACTACTGATCGAATGTATGTTTTGTAGGCACGTAACAGGACTTTTGGGTTCCTTGATTTCAGCGTTTTAAATAAGTTGTACGTTCTGCCCATTGCCTTGTTTACTATCATTTTTATATGATCAGAGAAGTCAAGTGAAGTATTAATGAGGAAACCTAGATCTCGTGCCACGGCGGCAGTAGATAGTATGTTGCCATTTATATGATAACTGGGAGTGTAGGAATTGGTGCGACGCGCAATAGGTAAAACAAATGTTTTTTCTCCGGAGAGAGGTAGCTCCCAGTGAGTTGACCATTCGCTGATATAATCAATAGCTGCCTGAAGTCTTGCGGAATCGGTAGGAGATTTAATGACTTTGTATATCTTTATGTCGTCCGCATAAATTTTGCATTTAACATCCAGTGAGGCAATGTTGGAAGGAATTTCAAAAGTATAAATGAGAAATAGTATGGGTGACAGCACTCCACCCTGAGGCAGACCGCTGCTAGTTTGATGGGCCGAAGAGAACGCCTTTCCAACACGAACCTGATACGATCTATTCGAAAGGAAACCGCTTATCCACGTAACTATTGTTGGGTGAATCCCAACCAACTTCAGCTTATCAATTAATTTCCCATGAGGAACCTTATCGAATGCCTTTCTGAAGTCAAAATAAACGACATCTACTTTTTGTTGACACTCGATAGCCCTACTCCAGTCATTCAGAGATGAGAGTACCGCAAGTTCTGCGAATCGTCCTTTTAAGAAACCAAATTGATTAGGTGAAATGATGTCGTGCTCCTCAATATGCGCTAAGATGCGCTTCCTCACAATTTTTTCAAAAACACGAGCAAAAATCGATGTAATACTGACTGGACGGTAGTTGTTTGGATCATTTGACAATGTTTTCTTTGGTATAGGTGAGAAGGGCACATAACTTTGTCTGCTTACAACCGCAAGAAATGTAATTTTTTCGTTTTTCTTTTCATGACTTTTCTTGTTTAGGTTTCATGTTGTTCTGTAGGAGCCGCTTGGTAGGTATCAAATGGATTTGTTACATATAATACTTTTTAGTTATGTGACCCCCCGGACTAGGATAGGTACGGATTATCTTCGTCAAAATACTTAAGGAAGAGCATGGGCTCTGCACTGAGCTGCGCACAGCTCATGTGCTCATGTGTTTGGAGTTTGTGTTTTTATTCAAATATAACGAGGTGCAGATTACTTGCCTAGTATTACTGGATGAGCTCATATTAGAAGACCCACTGCTGAACACTTACTGAGACAATATGAGAGACAATTTCGAGATTTGAATTTTCCCACAAGAGAACATTGTATGAACACGCTTAACTTAATTCGCTCAGAAATTCGTTTTTCGTGTGGCAGTCGGCAGAAAGTTGAGGCCAGTTTTCGTCTTTTCTTTCGCAGCGGTGGTAGTTTCTTCGGGAAAAATGTCTGTATCTCAGAATTGATGACTGAACTTCTTTACATCTACACTGGCCCTTGAAAGCAGGACAAGGACATCGTTTCCTTGTGCCGTTGTTGTTGGTGTTCTCGTTGTTTGTCGAGTAGAGAACAACAAATTGAGATGTGTTTAATTTCGACTTGTCGCTACCTCCTTGCGGTCGAGGATGCAATAATCGTCAACTTTTTTGAATCTCCTTTACAGTTAGGAGATGCACGAAAAAGACCGGATAGGGAACTCTATGTTCGGAAGGGCACCGTGGCAGTGCGTTAGGAGACGGGCGACCTTCGAAACACCTTCCATGGAGCCTTGGTCTGCTCGTCAGTCTTTTCGCCTATGAATTATCGTGGGACATGCACTCATTCACTTTTGGTTGAAGGAAGTTCGAAGGAGAGCGGCTACGGCTCTGCATAATCAAGGACGAGACCCAGGGGAGGAGCAAAGTAGTGACGTGGAAAGAGCTCGTGCAATATGTACTCTTTGTACTGTCTTTTGGTAGGGATCGGATTCAAACCACCCAGGTGAGGTATACCGACCAATATGATTCCGAATGCACAGACGCGGTCTGTCGCTCTGGGGTAAAAAAGAAGAAAACATCGGGTTCCCGTCACGATCATGGTTGTTAGCTGAGAGCATATACCATGCTCTTACGATCATATGAACACTGGAGCCGTAAAATGAGGAGAATTTGGTCAGACCTAACCATAGCATCGAGCGCAGTGGTGCACAAGGTATCGGCCATTTAGGCTAATGAACCCAATCGTACATTGTGTTCAGCCTTAGCTACAAGATTTTATATGGCAGTGGAGCTTTCTTGAAGTAGCAAAAGACGAGAAGTGTTTTCAGAATTGCAAAATCAGCGTGAAACTGGAACAGCCGATTATATTCTTTTTCTAAATTTCGATATATATGTATATATATTTCGGTAGTTATTCTTCGATTCGGAAAGCACACATATAGGAATTCTGGCATGTTAGACCATCTCGACGCCAGTAAATCTAGCCTCTTAGCAAGAGATTTTTCTTCTTCCTCAAACGCGGCTTCAACGGCTGCCATACAACATCCCAGACGTCATTCGAGGAGAGGTGAGGACGTTTGAAACAGCATAAGTCAAACGTCGAGTTGCCAAAGCTGCAAGCTATGCTGTCGGTAAAATATGAGTGGCATCTTGTTGTTTTTTTTTTCAGTGCAGTGGAAAACAAACATAACTCTGATTCACTGACACGTCACACTTCCTGGTGGTGCCAGTTAGGCAGAAGCCACCTGCAGCGGCTGATTCATTTGACGAAAAAGAAAGAACGATAACGATGACGTTACATAGCTACGTTCCCACTTATGAATTCAGGGTATTTCGAAACACTGCAAGCATCACTGTAAGCGCCAAGAAAACCCAAATTAAAAAAAAGAACGGAAGCCAAAATTCAAAATTCTCCTTTTTCCGGCTTATCCTCATACACGACCGTCAGTCCGTCTGTGGCACAAAGTGTAACGGACCGTTAGCGGACTTATCATCACAGTCTTCAGGATTGAATAATTGAAGTGAAAATCGCCTCGAACGGATGTTGTCCAGAGAACTACATTGACGGTCTGCGGCGAGAATAGCTTAGCAGAATAGGATTGGAGCACAGGCCTGCTAACAGCAGCACTACATTCACCGTTTGCCACCGAGTTTTTTGGATGATTACTAGCGAAGAAGAAATTCACCAATGTTGAGTGTGTCTAAAGGGCTGCCACCTTTTTTATCTCCCAGTAGATGTCTCCCTGTCTGTCCAGTAAGTCAGAGACTATAGTGAATAACAGTGGTGATTATATTAAGTAAATTTCAGTGTATGTTGAATAAAAAAATAAGGAAGAAAAATGGAATGGTTCAAGTCTTCCTGACCAACCTAACACAAGCAAGCATTACTGTGTCTTAAATATTAGGTTGGTGCAAAAATAATGCCCGTTTTCGTAGTTTTCGTAAATCTTGGACAAATGCAGGCACCTCATACATCTTTCGAAGGCATATTTTTCGCGCTAGCGCACGAAACGATTACTGTTTCTTTATCATCACTTCTTCGGTGATTTTGGACTGTCTGCGAAGATTCTGTCAAAATGGGGGAAATCGCGCCTTTTTGCTTCACGAGTACGTTCTCGGAGTTCAAACTCGGCGAAGTTCTGCGGAAGCAACTCGGAAACGTCATCAACGTATGGTGCCACCACATCAACATCGTCGTACCACATGTAGATGGTCGAAAAATTCCGGCTATCGGAGGTTGACAGTCATGAAATGAAAGAAATGGTAGCTGCCATCTTAAGAATAACCACAAGAGAAATTTGCTGTGGAGCTATAGGGTTGAAAATGCAGTCGAATCAAGCCTTTTGAGTAATATTGGAAAGGTAAAAACTCGATAAGTGGGTGGCCCACAAGTTGATCGACGTATATATGGCGCAAATTGGATCCTCTACGACATTCGACGACGATCATCTCAATGCTTGGACCACGACGAAGTTTGAAAGCATTTCTCAAACGGGCAATACACCAAAGAAAAGTCATGGTGACTGCTTGGTGGTGAGCAGCCGGCCTGATCCACTACGGCTTCCAGGCTGTGTGGGAAACAATTACAACGGAAAAGTATTGTATGGAAAATTCACCAAAAATCGCATCGATTTTACCTAGCATTGCTCAATAGAAAAGGTGTAATCTTCCTGCTTAAAAACTGCCGATGGCAAGTTTTATCAATGGCAACAAAAAAGCTGACTGAGTGGGGATATGAAACTCTCCAGCATCCTCTATACTCACAATACCTCTACAGTCGTTCACTATATCAAGCATCTCGACATTTTCCTGAAATGCTTCAAACAGAAATGCTTCTTTAACCAAGACGATGCAAGAAAGCAATTCTATGTACGATATTGTCTCCTCCAAAGCTCATCACTTTACGCTGCTGGAATATCCAAACTAGTTTTTCGCTGGCAGATGTGCTGATCCTTTGGTAGTTAATTCGATTGAAAAGCTTCCATTTGGAACGAGTGATAGTTTTTCAAGTACATACTTCAAAACGGCCATTATTTTTGCACAGCCCTAATGGTTCTCCAAACATCCGCACTACATAGGGCAGCGGCAGAAGCTGGTGGTTGGGACTGGAGAAAAGGGCATCACCTAGGCAGCGGTGGCGGGTTCGAGGTTAATTTAGGGCAATCGTCCTAAAGGAGCTTTTGAAAGCCAGGTTCAAATGTGGGAGTAAATGGCTGAAGCGAGAGCGTACCAACTGAGGTTACCAAAGAGGACGAAATCTCGAAAGTTACTAACTAGGTAAGGCTTTCGACCTCCCATGGTACTGATAAGGAAAGGTTCCCAACTCATGGTGAGCCTTTGCGATGCTATTTTGGCAGGATGTAGGGCCCTGTGAGTGGAGTCCAGAACCACAGTTAGTTTTTGCTGAACGCTTCTTTAAAACCTGAAAAGGAGGTCTGAAAACGTGCACGCAACTATTATCAACCCCTACGGCACCCAACGGAATGTGACTCAGTGGCGCATTCGGCAAGACTGCCGCCTCGTAGGTGCACACCGACGGACTTTTCAGTTCGAGTCTGAGTGCTGGCAACATTTTTGCACGCATATTAGTTTGTTGTTATTGCGCTCCCTCATGATCACAGGGCAATTTTACACCATCAATGCTTACAACAAACCAAGGCTGTCTATTTGCTCCTTCATATGTGATCTATGTGCTTCACACCAGCAGCACCAGAAGCGAGGAACAATCCTCTCCCAAGCAAGGAATGACCACTTCTTCTTCGATGAACGCGTAATCTGTGGATGTAGAAAAGAGTCTTGGGTGAACATCAACGTAACCAGCTGCCACATACGTGTATGACAGACACGGCCGAAACACCGAAACGCAGAACTGTCGGTAGGTCTGGCTTATAATATGCAATCAAAATAAAAGTCACGGGTGGTGCCTTTTTTGTATAATATTTTATCCCAGTTACCTACTTTCAACCTACCATCTCGGCTGCATGTAACATGTTCCCGATGGCCTTTAACCTGCTAGCTCTAACCTGTACCGCCTCTTCTTCCTGACAGTCGATATCTCCATAAATGGCTTCCAGGAGGGGTCTTTTTATGGCATCGGCAACCGCAATCTCTCTCTTGTCGGAGAAGTGAAATCCGGTGCGAAAGTGGAAAGTAGTCGGCCGACAACACGTTCAGATGAGAACGATATTTTTAGTGCACTCATGTACCAATAGTTACGGTATCCATGGTAATACGGTATGATATGGTCATGGTATGCATAGTTGAAAAACTAGCACATATGAAGGCGCAAATAGAGAGCTTGGTTTGTTGTAAGCATTGGTGGTCTAAAATTGACTCCTGTGATCATAAGAGAGTGTAATAACAACAAACTAATACATGCAGAAATGACGGCAGCACTCGGACTCGAACTGAAAAGGCTGTCGGTGTGCTCCTATGGGGCGGCAGTGTCACCACCTGCGCCACCAAGGCACATCTTCGGGGCTGTCGTAGGTGTTGATAATAGTTGCGTGTACGCTTTCAGACCTCCTTTTCAGGTCTTTAACGAAGCGTTCAGCAAAAACTGACTGTGGTTCTGGACTCCACTCACAGGACCCTACATCTGCCAAAATAGCATCGCAGAAGCTCACCAAGAGTTGGGAACCTTTCCTTGTGAGTCATCGGGGCTCCGCAAGAAATGCCTGCTAGCTGCGGTGGCGCAGCGGTAGTGCTCCTACCCGCCGTTGGTTCGGTTCCCATTTCCGCCGGCTTTTTTGCAAATCATTTTATATTCGAAATGACGTTTCATTCTGAATTATGACACGAGTCTGCCTAAATAGTCGCGAAAACTACCATACACGTTTGTAAAAATGCTTGAAGGCAAAAAACTGCTATGGTGACATTTTTATTTACTATTTTGCACAAATATAGTCCAAATCATATACTGAACAGCTAGAGGTGCTTCCAAGAACCTTGGCATTCGTGGAACAAAGCAAAAAATGTGTGGAGCAGACATGTTGCCCACATGGCGCATCTTATACATGAAGCCTCTCTACATCCAGCAACAATACAATCAGTTGTAGCAAGGTCAAACAAATATTCATCAGAAGTGACAAACACACCTGGGTGATTATCAATGTGACCTGCCTTATGCCATGAGTACAGGTGTATTTAAAAAGTTCGGAAACCTAGGGGCACAAAGTATACGGTAAATCTGCGATAGAACTTTCAGTACTTGTCTCTCTGGGTCGTGTTGAACTCCACATTATTTGCCATGGCAAACGGCCTGACCCTTTCATAACGTATTCCATCGGGTCGAAGAAAAAAACGTCTAGAGGTTGAATCAGCGATGTAGCCCAGGCTGGAATATTGCGCACAGTGATTAGGAAGCCTGCAAAGTGCCCACAACAGTAAATCAGTGAGGTTATTTCATTAATGTGTTGAGAGATGGCTTCCACATCAATCAAACGTGCACTAGATCAACGACATTTTGTTCTTCCTCATCATGCATTCTACTTAACCTTTTGCTTCACACATCTTTTGCTTTATTCCACGAATGGCAAGGTCGTTAGGAACACCTCTGGTTGCTCAATATATAATTTGGACTCTGTTTGTGCAAAATAGTAAATAAAAATGCCACCATAGCAGCTTTTTGCCTTCAAGCATTTTTACAAACGTGCATGGTGGTTTTCGCGGTTATTTAGGCAGACACATGTCATAATTTAGAATAAAAGGTCATTTCGAAAATAAATTATGATTTGCAAAAAAACCGTCCGCAATGGGAACCGAACCAACGACGTCCCACCCGACGAGCAGGAGCACTACCTCTGCACCACCGCCGCAACTGGCGGGATCTTCTTACGGAGCCCTGATGACTCACCACTCTGGCTCCAGCTGTGTCGTACGGCCCGGCTGTGGAGAGGCCACCCGATTTCGGCAGGCCATAACTCGCTCAGGAATTTCATTTTGCAATTTCGACACCCATATTCGTAATCAGCATTCCGAGCTCTTTCTAGTGATCCTGGTCTCAACTTGAAGTTACATGGGAGTTCGAAACCCTTCCCTAGTAAGTAGCGCGCTTCCCTTGTTGTGAACGTTCAGAACGTCCCTACAGAATTCAGCATTTTGCTTCTCTTCCTTGAAGGCTCTGTTTCTGTTCAGTTTTTCTCACGGTAGCTACAGCTGTTGTATTCCGAAGAGCAACTGCAATCTTTTAAGGGCTGGGCACACTCCTGCTGCTTGACGCAGCTCCAATGATGAAGAATAGAGCAGAGACACAGAGTACGTGTCTCTGTGTCAGGGGCCGCGGCGCGCTTATGGCACACTTCGCTTCAGCGTTGACGCCCAGCGTCAGCGCTGCAAGCGTCAGCTTCACGGAATGAGCTCGTTCATTCCGTGAAGCTGACGCTATCGCTCTTGAGCAAGAGATAAGATAAGTAAGATAGGAAAGCCCTTTCCTCAACCAAACCAGCCAACCGGTCAGCAGAGCGATGTTTGGCAGTGGTCCAATGCTGACACCAGAGAAAGAAGGAACGACCGCCCCTCACCGCAAACATGTCCCGAGCCTGAGAACGACGCCCCGCCCCGTTTTTGACGCATTAAAGCCGCTGCCGTGTGTGCCCAACCCTTTAGAGTTTTGGATCAACATAGAATAATCGAGACTGTGGTAAGTCAAATCGCGCAAACCGCCGCCGCCTCGAGGAGCTCATTCGCCTGTTGTATCTATCCGGTGCGGTCGTACTGCACTTGCACCATCGTCCACCGACGCTGCGCGTTCGCCTTGCACCCGAGCCCGTCGGCCATCGTTCAACGACCCTGAATGGTCGTGCAGAACAATTGTAGACTCTTCTATGTTCCTGCTATTCCTGCGTCTCATGTTGCTTTTCTTTTGTTGACCTCACTCATCTCGTCTTGGTCGTTGTTTCCATCCTACTATATATAAAAGAGTAAGCGGTTGTCCGTCCGTCTGTCCGTCCGTCTGCCTATCCGTCTGGCCTTTCCTATCCTAGATCCTAGACGTCGAGTAACAGGCGTCCGGGTTCAGACCATGTGTCACCCATGTCAGGTCGACAGGGTCAGAAGGCGTGTCACCGATGTCGCGCAAAGGGCTTTCGTACTCACCATGTCACCGACGTCGTTCTACAGGCGTCCGAATTCAGAAAAGGTGTCACCGACGTCGTGCAACAGGCGAACGGGTTCGGAAGAGCTGTCGCCGAAGTCGCGCAAAGGGGGAAAGGGGGGGGGCAGGTACAGAAGACATGTCAGCGATGTCCTTCAAAAGACGTCCGGCTTTAGAAGACGAGTCAACGATGTCGATTAAACGATGCCCGGGTTCAGGCATGTCACCGATGTCATGCCGTGAGCGTGGGAGGACAAGTTTGGGGGGGGGGGAATATCTTGAAAAGTGAAATTCTTGAAATTCGTGAAAGTGACCTGGAAGGGGGAGGGGGCTGGAGGTGACACGGAAACGGGGAACCAGTAATACGGGATCTCTAAAATGGGGTCAGTAGACGGGACCAAGGGAATGGGGAAACCAATAATGGTGTTCAGTAGACGGTTACCAATAAGGGAACAAGAAAGGAGGAGTTAATTAAGGATGGTTACCAATAAGGGCAATCAAAAAGAAGGGGTCCAGCAGCTGAAGCGGGCAAGAGGGGACCACTAAAGGATGACCTGTTCGAGAGAACCAGTAAGGTGGGGTGGGGAGGGGGGGGGGGGTGGCGTCCGGATTCAAAAGATGTGTCAGTGTTGTGGGGCAACGGGCTTCCGCGTTCAGAAGACGTGTCTCCGATGTCGGTCAAAGGCCGCTTGGGATTGCAAGACGTGTCACCGACGTACAGAGGCAGGCGCGTTCGCTTATCCGTTTAGTATCTCTTATTATTGACAGTTTTGAGGAAAACATTTTTCTAAAACATAGGAGAGAGGTTATCTTCTCAATGGATGATATCTGTGTGATTCTTTCCATCTTCTAACAGTGATGACTTTATTGGGAACTTCATTTCAAGAGAGCAGTTATATGAAACAGCTGTATTACAATCGCAGAAGGTTTCGGACATGAGCAAACCGAATCAGCATGGTATGCGTCTGTGTAAAGAAGTTTTTCAGGGTTTCAGCGTTTGGGGGCGAAGCCCCCAACCAGACGTTTGGCGGCCGCTAGGCCGTTGAACGTCTGGTTTAAAATAAATGTCGGGGTGTGGTAGAAAGGAACGATAAGGAAGGATAGTGGATAATGATATTAGTGTTTATATAAACCCTCTGCCATGAATAAACGTGTTTATACCGAGTCGTGTCTTGTAGCAACTAACGATCTCGCCGAACGGAACAGAAGAAGAAGCAGCAGCCTCCTGTACCAGTCTCCCGCAGAACAAGTATAGCATCGACACCGTCGGAGAAGAAGATCGAGCCTCCGGCTCAAGCAGCAACCACCACGGCGGAATCGCACGTCCGGACCGTATGTGCTGGGTACGCCGTGGCGTGCTGGAATCTCTTTTCGAACTTTTTAGTTCTGAGAAGTGTGACAGAAGAAAAGGACCAACGCCTGATCTTTTTACAAGAAATAGGCGAATCCAACTACGAACTGCTGGAGCCGCTGTTGTAAGGTCGGAAGCTCGAATAGGTAAGACTCCAGCGAGCTCAGAGCGGCAATGGAGAAGCACTACCAGGGGGCCTTGGCGGAGCGATTTGGACTCATGCGAAAGTCCCAGAAGCCGGGATAAGCGTTGCGTGAGTTCTACCTTCTTCCTTTTCCAGGAGCCGAGCTGCCGAAGGCAGCGAACAGCTATCGTTTGAGAAGATTAAGGACCACAGTGATGCAGTGGCCACGATGGTTTTTATAGGTGGGTTGTTTTCAGTGCAGAAGAGGAAACGGCTCCTGGAAAAGGAAGACCTGACTTTCAGTTAGGCGTTCGAGCAGGCAGAGGCTATAGAACGCGCAGGAGCAAACGCCCCGCACTTAAAGGAAGGACCACAAGACGTGGAAGTGGCACAGGTAAAGTTGAAGAGCCATGTCCGACAGAGGGCAGGGAGGGGCCTAGCCCGGAAGAGAATGAAATGTTGGGTGTGCGGGGTACCCGGCCATGTCGGATATGAATGTTTCAGGAAAAAGAAAGCATACTGCAAAGTATGCAAGAAGAAAGGCCGCATTCCAACGACGTGTAGAAGAATCAACAGGCCCAATGTCTCCCGCCAGATAGACTGGTGCGATGAGACCGCCGGTAACTCCAGTATCAGTCGTATGTTCCACAAATTAGTGCAGAAGAAGAAGCATCCAAGTATGCCTCGGCTCGGCTGATTCGGGGCCAAGTAGGCGGATCTAGCCTTCGGCACCACCGATAGCGCCGGGCGAAATGATTGTCACGGCTGCATCAGATGGAGAAGTTCGGAAGAGAGTTTATGTGACAGTCACCGGCGAGGTGAATCTCATCACACCACTATACCGGCTCATCAATGCGGGCCGAGTACTAGGCAAATTGTCAAGTTGTTGGCAGGTTAGTCAAGAATTGCCGAAGGGCACTTGGTGTGTGGGGCTCGTATTTAAATAACGATTCAACGCCACATCCGCGGTCTTGGCCTTTGAAAGGAGTCCCAGTTCCGTTCGAGGTAATTACTACGTACATGTGAATCTATCAAATAAGTGTGCTCTCGTCAAGACAAGCAGCCGCTGTGAAATTCCAGATATTTCAACTCGATACACGGTGTCCGCATGTTACGCCCGAGGGATGATCGCAGAGATTGATGTCACAGCAACATTCACCTGCAAGAGACCGACTGAGTCAATCGAAATTGAGATACCACGTAACATCTATTCATTTTATGAGGCAAAGTTAATAACACCGCAAGTGCTCAATGAGCTGTAAACCATCCCTCGCAGTCAAGATACCGCAATGGATCCTTGTCCTGAGAGTTTAACTGCACAGACTGCTATGTGGCCGACAATATGATTATAGTCAGTGTTGTATGATCGAGCATAATATTTGTATGTTTGTATGCTACTTACTGAAGCCCATCTGAGAAGTTACCACTTCCGCCCTTTACAGAAGCATGCCAAAACCCAGCCTGTCTCATGCCGAAACCCCAGTCTGACGAGTCGACCTGTGTCGCGCAAATCTCCCCCAATTCCCAACCCCGACCAGCCTGGGCTCAATATTCACGCAAGATGAGAAGTACGTCTTCTACCTTAACCCTGCCAAGCAGCGAGTCTGTGTGAGGCCTGGTGACCTGTTACCGACCTTCGTTCGGCGAGATGTTCACGGCGAGAAGCACCTTCAGAGCTTTTGGGTCTGCGTCCATGGATCGGTGTACTGGAAGCTGTTTCCCAAGAGCACTGGGATGAACTCCAAGGCCATGGTGAACGAAATAGAAGAGATGGGCCGGCGACTCGCTCTTATTCATTCGCAGCGCTTCAAGAAGGTTCTCCTCTTCGACAACGCCGCACCCCATCGGGAACAAGTAACCTCGGATAAGCTTGGCCTGCTGGGCTACGTTCATATGCCTCACCCACAGTATTCGCTGGACATCTCTCCATGCGACTACCACTACTACTTGAGCATACAGGACTTCCTAGTCGGAAGGGACACAAGAACCCAAGCAGTCCTTGACAACCATGTCAAGCAGTTGATCAACACCAGGCCCAAGCAGTTCTGGAAAGATGGGATCAGGAACTTGGCTTAGCGATGACAGCAAGGTCCTTGCCCATAATTGCAAATACATTCCTCAGCATCGTTGAGTTGTAATTGAGTTATAGAGAGATAAAGATTTTTTCATTTTGTCTCATTACTTTTGCCCCCCCCCCCCTAATAGAAAGGAAGGATAGGAAAGGATATGGATAATGATAGTGGTGCCTATATAAACTCTCCATGAATAAGCATGTTCATACCGAGTCATGTCTAGTCGCAGCTACCTGCTACGAAACAATAGGGCTTTCAATCCCTATACAGCGATTATCTTTTGATAGAGGAACAACCATGACATGAAAATTTTAAAATTACAGTGAGAAGCACAACAGATACATAGCAGACTGAGCAGGGCCACAACAGCGAATGAAAAGCTGGAGAAGTCGAAGAACAGATGTGCGGAATAATGACCATAACAGACCATAACAGATGTGTGAAATAATCATATGGGACAAGTGGGTGGTCCTCCGAAGCACGCACGCTCAACCTTATCACGCAGGAAACCGGTGCATGTTCGCCTCATCAACGCCTGCTCTCGAAGCGAAGTTCACCACGTCCTTTTCCAATGAAGTACGACCGCAAACTCCCACCTAAACCAAGTGTTTCAAATTTTTTGTTTTATTTAAAAATTTAGATGTTTCAACAGTAAAAAAGGATGAAGTGAAAAAAGATAACGGTGTTCACAATATAGCTCATCTTGTTGTGGGATGTGCACAACTTCTACCTCTTCCGCACTTCCTGGAGGCAATTTGAAAGCGCATTTGGTTGTATTAGGTTGATCGCAAAGTCTTGCAACACTTTACGCTACTGCCTGTTAAATTTATTACAGCTCTTACATTATTGATCTTGTGTGGTGACGTCACACTACATTCTCGAAGCTTCCTCAAGCATACTGTACAAGGCCTCGTCGAGTACGAGTACAGCAACAATGTCAACGATTAGCAGCAGCATCCTACGACCTATCGTCTGCTACTAATTTCTGCAAGGCCATTCGGCAAGGACTGCAGCCTTCAACGTCTGCGCTGCATTCAAGGAGGAAGTCCTTCACTATGTCACAGTGGCCCGATGGTATCAGCGCTTCAAGGCTGGAGATATCTCTCTTGAAGATCGACCTCGTTCCGGACGCCCCTCTGTTGTGGAAGAAGACAGCTTGCGCGAAGCCTTCGAGGTGAAGCCAAACTCAACCATTCGCGAATTGGCTGCGACACTTGGATGTACGCAAAGCACCGTCGTGAGGCAGCTGGAGATCCTTGGGTGCCGCAAAGTTTTGTCGTCTTGGGTACATGAGCTGCGGGACTCTGACAAGGCATGCCGAATCAGTGTTGCTGAGTCGCTGCTTATTCGCCCGCACAGAAAGGACTTTCTGAAGGACATTGTTACTGGTAGTGAAAGCTGGGTCCTTTATGTGAACCACACCCGCAGGAGCTAATGGCTCCCACGCGGAGAACCGGCTCCGAGACAACCGAGACGCGGACACCACGAAAAGAAGGTTCATCTGTGTTGCTGGTGGGACTCAGAAGGCATGCTTTACTGGGAGTTGCAGGATAGTGAAAGCACAGCTACGGCATCTGTCTACGCTACCCAGCTGCAGAACTTGGTCGACGCCATGAGCCAAAAACTTACAGAACAGGAAAATGTCTACCTGCTGCACGACAACACGCATCCTCATGTCGAAAAAGTAAGTCGTGAGAAAATCGAGGAGTTAGGCTGAGAAGTTCTGCCCCATCCACCATACTCACCAGACCTCCCTCCTTCTGATTACCACCTGTTCAGAGCTCTGAAGCAGCATCTTCGAGGTAGAGAGCTCGATGATCGACGTCAATTGGAAATGGAGGTTTCTGAATTCTTTTCCTCACATCCCTCGGAATTCTTGCGGAAAGGGATTGAAAGGCTGCCTGAAAAATGGGGCAGGATCTTAGAATTGGATGGGGAATGTATCGTGGATTGAGTTTTTATATATTGTATTATATTGTATTGTATTGTAATATTGTTGTGCTAGTGTTGCAAGACTTTTCGATCAACCCAATACAACGACCTGCGCGATGACCGCCCGGTGAATAAACCAATGAATTATCCTTCCCGGACAGGTCTGGCATCAAATTATCGATCTCGGATCGATCTAGGGTAGTTTGACAAGAAGCGAGCCTCGGCTATGGCTACACGCGACACTCGGCGCCTCCTCCTACTGCGCTACAAACGTGTCTATAAGTCAGAGATCGAGTGACGTTATCTAGCTCAGCTAGAATGAGTGTCGTAAGACTTTTGCTGACGTCGTGAACCCAGTTGTTGTGCAAAGCTGACTGGTCCAGCAAATTGGGACTACGTATTCAGTCCCGCACCAATCGGCAGGAGCCTTCATAGGGTTCCTTTCAGAGGGAGCTATATTGAGACTGGTTTAAATCCATTTCCTCGCTGTGACGTAAAGTCACATAGAACACCCGACTCCCCTTCCCTCCTCCCATCCTTCTCTATTCGAGATCGCATAACTTCGGTGCATGTAGGAAGTACCGCAGTTGAAGGATACGCTGGTGTCGCGTATACCTTTAATCGAGTCAATTAGTTCGGTTCTTACGAAGATAGGAAAAAGACTCAGCGAACGGCTTCACGAATACCATAAAAGAGGAATGCGTTGCGCATCTTGAAGGGCGAAGGGCGACAGCATAACACTGTGCCCAATCCTTTATCCATATTCTAGGAATCCATAAGGCGCCTCCTAATAATTCTCGCCGTTCTATACGTTGTTCACACTAGGAACTTTTCAGAGTACGGTTAAGTAGGCTTCAGAATGGTCTATGCTGTCTTTAAAGCCTTATTTGTTCACGAAATACTAAATTGAAGAAGGAATTTGATTAAACGACCACTAATTGCTCCATGCTCGACGTCCCACAGAGTGCACGAAGCTGCTCCAGGAAATTCTGCTCCGTGAGTCGAGCGGGGATGTGGTCGAACAAGTGGTGAATGGTAGACTTCTGCAACGAAAACAGTCAGAAGAAAGGTCAGTAGGCGAACATAGACGCGGGAAATGAGCATTTATATAGCTTCATCTATGGTTCGAATAGCTTTCAGGTAGACTATCAGCTGGCACAAAGAAAATTCGAGCTTTTTAAGCTTTGTTAAAGTAAGTGATGAAAAGGAAATTTGTAAAGCCGTTAATATTCTTGTTTGTAAAGCTGGCTAGTGTTCTGTTTATATTGAATGCTCTATGCATTTGAATTCTGTTTGATATTAAGCAGGTTATTTGAACAATCTTGCCGCATGCTCGGTTCTTCGGAACAAATCGGCTTTTTATGCTTCTAAAACATCGAGATATCTGTGTCAAAATAAGTGATGGCAGGAAGTTTATAAAGCCGTGAATATTCTTGTTTGTAAAGCTGGTACTATTCGATTTATATATTGGATGCTCTGTGCATTTAATTCTGTTTGATACTCAGCAGGTCATTTGTACGAACTTGTCGCATGCTCGGATTTTCGGGACAAATAGGCTCATTCTGCTTCTAAGAGATATATCTGAATCGAAAATATAATATCGAAATGATTTCCGAAAGTAAACGAACGACGGGCAAAAACTTACAAAAATAGGTTCGTGACCTCCAAGCGCTGCTAAATTTTCTTTGAGAAGTAACGCAGAAGTAATAGAAAGCAATAATAACCATTTTCAGTTGAAATTCAACGTTATCCAAAACGAATTCAACGTTGTCCAAACCAAATTCAACGCTGTTCAAAACGAATTCAACGTTTTTCAAAACAAATTCAACGTCCTTCTGGAATCTTCCTCCGCATCATATAAAACAAATCCATCCAGTCTTTCTTGTCATTGGGTGATATGCCAAGTTTGCAGATAACATGAGCAACGATCAACGAGACGTTCAACAAAGTCAGCGACACGGCCGATGCAGTCGAGTGTCTCGGAATCAGAAGGAGATCTTGGTCAAGTTGGTGTACGTCAACGGAAGGACCACACACGAAGCTGCTCAGGTTGCTGGTGTCATAGAGAACACTGCACGAAGCATTATCAACTCGTACAAACGAGAAGGCGAAATAGTTGAGCGCACTCGCGGAGGTAATGGTTTGATTTCACACCCAGTCACTCGTTGTTTCAGCGTTCAATTTTCAATCTATGGTTGGCAACGCAAAAAATGCTGATTGCTGAGACTTGCTTCTCGTCGAAGAGGTTGTCGAGCGACATCCATTTCTCATGCATGAAAAAACTCGACGTCTGTCTCAGTTTCTACGATTTTCAACACTCTAACGAAAGGCAGATCCACACCACACTTCAAAACGCCTGAAGGCCTAAAAAGGGACTTGCTTTTCACTCGCTCATTCTGCTATTTTGAATAGTTATTGCTGTGTTGTTATTTGTATTCTGTATTATTTATCGTATTGTTGTATCACTGTAGTTTTATCGTTCAATTTGCTTAAGTTGTTCCTGCATCGCACTACTACTGGAGTACTGCGTAACTTGCTAGCTGTTTCCAATTTTTCGTTGCATAGCCTCTTTTTGCAAGCAGAAATTTTTTTAGAAAAGAAGTAAACATTGAAGCGTACAACTTGCAAAGAAGATGCGTAGATTGATTCGGAAGTCGCTCTTCGGGAACGCGGTCGCAAGTCGTACCATGTGGCCTCACGCAGTACACGATCACGATTTGAATGCGTATTTGGTCATACAATCACTTGCGGTGGCCAGCCGATGAACAACTCAGCGCTTTATCCTTCCCAGACAAGTCTGGTACCAATTCTCCGAAACGATGGAAGGTGTGGTTGGCCTGGGTGGGAAATCCGAACCAGGAACCTGGTATCAGTAGCACGCGACAGCCGGCGCCTCCTCCGACTGTGCCCTTGTAATACATATCAGCCAAAAATAGCAATATTTCTACCCAGAAGCAGCACACAGTGATTAGTGGTATTTGGGTGTGTCCTACCTGAACGTTCGCTCCACATATCACGATTTTCACATTCCAGTAGCGCGCCCAGTGAGCTAGGAGCTCTCTGAACAGGATGTCCTCGTCAGTGCGCACACAGTACAAAAGGCGGATTCGAGTTTCGATATCCTCGTCCTTCAACAGCTCCTCCATTAGGCGAACAAACGGTGCTATACCTGTCCCACCGGCGACCAGTAGCAAATGAGAAATCTAAACGACGCATCACCGTTATCTTCATTGAGGAAAAACCTGAGTTTAAAATTTTAAAATTTGTTTGTCAAATTAAACCATAGAGTAGGCGAAAATTTGTGAAGCTGAAATAGACTATTGGAAAGAAACTAAAATTTTCAAATAAACACTTGAAGAGAGAAAAATTTCCCAAGAAACGAATAAAATTGATGTTGGTTTTCGTCAAGGAGATTGTTATCGAGTATTTATTCCAATTAAGTTTCTGGCGTAATCGACTTCTCCGGAGCATTAGAAGTGGGTGACAACCAACCACCCTCGTCTGCTAACCGTATCGTAAGCTATCTAGCATACTCAGCTGCATGCCTATTTCACTAGAATGGACACAGCTGATTATAATTCACTTACAATTAGACAAATCCTCTGTGCTCAACAATAGTAAATTTGTTCCGGTTGAGCACACTTTCTGTGTATCTCTCCTAACATATCTCTTCTCTCTCCATTGTTCCCTCACTCCTTTTTGTCCAATTTTTGTTGTGTTTCTTTACAAATTTCAATTAATGATAGTCTTTCACCTTGATATACCATTTTCACGTCAAATGAGACATTTTTCAAGACAAATTGGGCACTCTTCTAAGATAGTCTAAGGCTTCTGAAATCAAAGCGAACTCTTCCAAATTGAAATGAGCTTTTTCTACATTAAACTAGAGACTCTTCAAAAAGGTTAGAGTAATTTTTTATTCAATTTTCTTCGAAGTTTTAATTTATTTACCTAATAACTCATTGTTTAAAATTTTGTAAAGGTTTCAACTTTTGAGGTAGTGAAAATATTGAACTAAAGTTTGTTTTAAAGAGCA
Organism: Heligmosomoides polygyrus bakeri; assembly: GCA_947359475.1. Taxonomy (NCBI): domain Eukaryota; kingdom Metazoa; phylum Nematoda; class Chromadorea; order Rhabditida; family Heligmosomidae; genus Heligmosomoides; species Heligmosomoides polygyrus. The sequence continues at coordinate 13,088,671 of OX375866.1, forward strand.
GGAAAGCGGCGAGTTTACTGTGCCAAAAAGAGATTTGGCCACGATGCGGTTGATATTTGTTTGATAACGCAATTTCTGTTTGTATGGAGTTTGACACTCGTTAACAATACAAAAAAACTAATTCCAAAGAATACTAAGAATCAATTAATAGTTGCGGCGAACTTTTTGAGTGCATGGCGCGATCTGATTCTTAATGCGCTGTGTGTTTGTTTTTTTGCTGTGTTTTAAAACTGATTCTGATTTCTTCTTTTTATCTAAAAATAAAAATTTCATTAAATAATTACACTTATTGGGGCAGGTAAACTAAAGAAAATTCAAAAAATCTTTGATCTTCAAATTTTCCTTGAACAAAAAAAAAGTTATAACCTTCTTATTGAGACTGTGGTTTAGCCCGTCTAATTCAGTTCGATATGGTAGAGTTTGCTTAGATTTTAAACGTATTAAAAAAACCAGCTAAAAGTGTGCTTCATTTGATTGGAAAAGTGTCATATTCGACGTAAAAATGGTGTATATAAATAAATGTCTTGAGTAAATAATTGAATAATTTATTTATGCCTTGTAAAGAACATTGGTTTCAACTTTGCGCCGTTGTTCATTTACAAAATGAATTAAAGGCAATGGAGGATAATCTTATACTTGAAAATTGAAATAATTGAATAATTGAATAATTTATTTATTTATGCCTTTCTTTATGGATTTCCTAGCTCTGCCTTGGAAGATTAAATATACAAATAAATAATATTGTTTCTGAGCACTTACAGGAACACCCCGAAACGAATTCATTAGCCCGAACAAAAATGTCCCAAGACAGAGAAGAATCTGGCCTTTTGTGCGATCCATTGCGTGTCGGCGTGATATGGTCCACGCCACTCGATCTCGTCTCCAACCTTCCAGTGTTGTATAAACTGCGTCAGTCGACCGTTGTTCAAAATCTACATACATATAATTCGCTCAAGACCTTATCCCTAGAACCTATATGCCACAGATGCTATTGCTGAAAAGCTGAGTTCAGACCTTAATCGGTATCTCGAAGCTCGTCCTCGTAACCTTCGTCGGTGTATATGGTCTCGAAACGGCACCCGATTCCACGAGTTTCCTGAAATCAGCCAGAATTCAAAGCTCATTGCCGAGGGTTTTCTGGAAATATAGCGCAAATACGGAAATTCCAAGGCTTTTCGTCTCAGTGCTGACTAATACTTCACATTCGTTTTCAACTAACCATCAATGGGCGTCAGCGATAAGCAGGGGCCGGATTCATGAACGATTTACCGGCGGGTAAGTGCAAGATTTACCCCCACCCCCCCCCCCCCCCCCACTTAGCCATAGTTTATACTTGTGCCGCCACGCGGCGCGGCATCACGATGGCCATAGATATCGATTTATCGCGCCGCACGGTCGATGTCTATCCCGACCATGATGCCGCGCCGCGCAGCGATGGAAGTATAAGGCCTGAGTTATACTCCCGCGGGAGCATCCGCGGAAGGGCGGGAATCGCGCCGAGACTCCTCACCTGGCCAATCGCCGCGCCTCGCCACGCCCGCCTCCGCCGTGCACCATTGGTCCGCGGACGTTCCGCGGATGCTCCCGCGGGAGTATAACAGATGCCTAAACTAGGGCTACGCGCGATTCATGAACGCGCGGCGGGGAAAATCGGGGTAAGTGTCGAGGTAAATGCTACCCCGTCGGCACGTCGGGGAACATTTACCTTCAAGGCGAGGGTTTTGCTCCGCGGCCAATTTCTGACCCAGTGCAATCTTCCGCTGGTCCGTTGCCAGTTCTGAGCTGGCCGCCAGCCGCATAATCAATGCTCGATAGGGGGCGCCTAGTTGCCATCGCCTGCGCCGTCTTTCGCCGGACCTATGGTGAATTGTTTGACCTTTCGTTTTTCTCTATTAGTTTTGAATTCTATGGTTTTTTGGGCTCTGTGGACCATGGCGGCCCACAATGCCACTTATTGTTATGTGATTTGCTCCCTTTAGTGCACTGTGGGTCCGCTTGGGCCACCATGAGCCCGGACCACCACGCAAATCGTAATTTACGATTTGCGTGGGTGGACTATACCCGTCCGCCATCTTAGCCTCTCTTGGCATATGTTGTCTATGGGGGCTACTGTGGTGGATGGCGCCCATTATTAGCCATGTAGGCCCATATTTACAATAGCATCCCTACTGCCTAATATGCTACTACTTCCCACCCCTCTCCCCCCCCCCCCACCTTCCCCTTACCTCACATTTCACATTTCATTTCCCCTAACTACGATGCTGCCAGTGTCGTTGGCAGCGACTTCCCAGCAGCAAATGTGACTGCTTGGTTTCGCTGCTAGCTGATGAAATTGGCAGCGGAGCAAAACCCTCGCCTTGGCCGTCATGAATCAGAAAAGAGAGGTAAGTTCAGGGAAAGTGGCGGGTAAATGGTCATCGAGGTAAGTGGGGGTAGAATTTACCTCCGGCCGCGTTCATGAATCCGGGCCCAGAACAGTCGCGAAAACGACAGCTTACAAAGGAAGCATCTGAAGCGTAACCTGGAGGCGAGCCAAATGGTAGGGATCTCCGCCCTTCATTTAATATTTGGTATAGTCAGTTTCTCCGAATCCTGAAACCAAGCGAGGACTGGGACCTTAATGTCTAGTCACGAATTGCACAACTCTGTGCTATAAACACTGGCACCTGTAGGTTTTTTGTTGTTGAGAGGATTAGCCCTTGACCTATGCAGCGGTAAGCTGCGCCCTTATTTTCAATCAGGGTGTAAGTTACCCCCGCATAAGTCAAGCGCCCTACCTACCAAGAGCTTTCGGAGTATCAAATAAACGCAGAATGCGTGGCGTATAGCAATCGAGTTAATCGACGTCCATTTTTTTTTAAACACTTTTGAAGCATTTGAGAAGCAAGCCTTAAGAGAACCACATAATCCACTCCTTTTCGGAACGTTTATTTATTGCGATTTTTGAGAGTTGTATTTTTACAAGATTTATAACTTACAATTTTTGTTATGTCTCAAATTAAAATATTAATCGTTTTGGGTAGGAAGTTCATCTCTCTGTTGTTTTCTTGTATTGGCTTGATTTACTCACAGTTCACATAGCTTCAAGTTGAGGGTCATCATTCATAACTAGGAAAAAGGTAAACATTTTCATACACTGAAATAGCGAACACACTACTATTACGGTTTCCAGAAAGTATCTGCGGGAATACGACAATTTTTTCAAAATAACGCAATTTTTTATCAACATTTTATTAATCAACCAAATAATTCCCTTCAACATCGACTACCCTCTCCCAACGTTTCACAATACGTCGAATTTCTCTGGCGTAGAAATCCGGAGACTTGAAGGCGAAAAAAGCTCGGAGGTCATTTTCGAGGTGGTCACGATCTTCGTAATGCTTTCCTTCCAGATGATGCTGAAGTGATCGAAAAAGGTGGTAGTCACTTGGGGCCAGATCTGGGCTGTGGGTGGATGCGGCAGAACTTCCCATTCGAGTTCTAGAATTCATTGAGAAGTCGTCTTCGCAATGTGTGGGCGCGCGTTATCGCGCAGCAAGCGAACTTTGTCGAGCCTCCTGTTCCTTGCGCATCTTGTCGGACAGTCTCTGCAGTTGGGTAGCGTAGACCTCGGCAGTGACCGTCGTGTTGTCAGGCAGCAGCTCGAAATGGTTGATCCCATAAACTCCCCACCAAACGCTCAGCATGACCTTCCTCGCATGAATTCCACCTTTTACGAAAAATTTCGGCATTTCATCGCGTTGGCACCACGCACGTTTACGAGCGTGGCTGACGTAGAGGACCCACTTTTCGTCTCCAGTGACAATGGTGTCCAGCCAGTTGAAAGTACTACTTCGAGGGAGCAGCTGAGTGCATATGTCCAGTCGTCCTCGCCGGTTGTCGTCGCTCAGTTCGTGTGGGAGCCACTGACCGAGCTTTTTAACCATTCCAAGAGATCGCAGTCCATTGTCCACGGTGGATCGGGAACAGCCAAGAGCAGCAGCAAAATAACGCACACCTTCGCATGAATGCTGCTCCGCAAGTTTCTTCAGTTCGTCCAAAGATATCGTTGTTGGTCGACTCACCTTCGAGACTCCTGTTGCCGCTTCTGAAGCGTTCGAACCAGCTGCTATACACAGACCGTACAAGAAGCTTCAGAGACGAATATACGGCACAAGTTTCGATAGGCTTCTGCAGAGGAGTGCCCAGATTCAAACTCGTAAAGGAGTACGTGTCTAATATGGGTAGACAGTTCGGCCATCATACAGTGAAATAGGCGAGGAAAACGGAGCTGGGTATGTTATACAGTTACAACAGGAGAGTGTCCTTATATAGCACTTATATTGAAATCTTCAGAACTTTCTAGAAAAAAACTAGAGTATTGCGAAATTTTCTGCAGATACTTTCTGGAAACACTTATATAACTGGAGTGAATACCCATTTCCCCGGGAACAAGAGAAGAAGTTAAAAGGGTGGGAAATAAGAAGAATATGGCAGAATTTTGCGGATCAGCCCATATCTCTCGCCTTCACTGATGGATGGAGAAGGCATGGCTAGGCAGAATATCCCTTTCCGGCACAAAAAGAACATCCCGGGGTGCATCGATCAATGCAATATGCAATGTATCTCCATCTTCAGAGCCTCACAACACCGTTCTGCTATGCTATCATCATCACACATAAAGGGACAAGGAACAGCGACTACCTATACCAAACGGTGACGTCTCTGATGTCCATTCATAAACTTTACATTTTTTAACATTCATTTTCAATTTTTATCCAGACAGTTTCTTAGATGCTCTGTTTACGACGATCTATTACATGTGATTATTGATGTTGTTTCAAAGAATTTAATCGTTATTTTGAACGAGCATAACACTGCTGCCAATAAAACTATTAGAGAAATTTAAACCTTTCAAGAAAGCGCTGAAAAATCGAAATTCTCTGACAGTAATCAGATAAAGACGGGTCATACTTAAGCCCGAATCAAATCTTAACTACGATTTGCTTTCGCTGCGAGTTTCAACCACGACTTGTATGGAGAAGATGGTTGTCACGATTAGGTCGTAAATTGACCATATCGCTGCCACGCGCTTTTCTCAAAGTGGACAACCAATTTGCAACGCACTGAAATTCGTGGCTAATGGGGCCCGCTCTGATATACGAGCAGTGATCGAGGGTCGTCTTTTGTTGGAGATAAGGCTATGTGCAGCAGCTAAAACTTGGTTGAAAGTGCAAAAAAATTGGAAACGATACGGCATAGAAAGTAGTGAGATTACGCCACGCACTCGTACAAAATTTGTCTTTTTCAAATTGATTGCCATTTTTCTCCCAATTGTAAATTGTAATTAAGGATCTATCCTATCCGGGAGGGTGCAACCATAAAACCTTACTTGCAGACGTCATCCCATGCCACACAATCATATCCCCTAAATGCAGAGGAAATCCCTCGTATCATGGGACAGCAGCTGAAGCTCTCGCAGAAACTCAAGCAAGATACTGGAAGCGCTAATAACTACTTGTCACCTCCGATTAGGATAGATCTTGTAATTAAGTATGTAGCTTCGCATGCATGTTTAAATTTTAAAGCAAATTGATCGTAGTGCATTGCTCTACATCCGCTCACCTTCACTGTCTCTCCTCATCAATGCTCCTCTACGTGATCAACTATTTTCCAGCATTTTCAAGTATTTTCAAGCATTTTCCAGTGAGAACATCTCACCTTCCCCTGCGTTAACATGTAAGAATAAAGTTCGACATTTTCATATTTTATAAAACACATTTGTATTGTAATTCTGATTACATTAGGGGGGGTCATAAGTAATGAGGCTCTCCATGCCGTGTCCATATGTCTCGTGACTGCGGTCTGGTTTCGTGCTTATCGTATTTGTGTGTTTGTATGCTACCTACTGAAGGCAATCTGAGAAGTTACCAAATCCGCCCTTTCCAGAAGCATGCCAAAACCCCAGTCTGTCTCATGCCCCAGTCTGACGAGTCGACCTGTGTCGCGCAATTCTCTCCCGATTCCCAACCCCGAGCAGCCTGGACTCAATCTTAACGCAGGATGAGAAGTAGGTCTTCTACCTTAAGCCTGCCAAGCAGCCAGTCTGGGTGAGGCCGGTTGACCCGTTACCGACCTTCGTTCGGCGAGATGTTCACGGCGAGAAGCACCTTCAGAGCTTTTGGGTCTGCGCCATTGACCGGTATACTGGAAGCTGTTTACCAAAAGCATGACGATGGACACCAAGGCCATGGTGAACGAAATAGAAGAGATGGGCCGGCGACTCGCTCTTATTCATTCGCAGCGCTTCAAGAAGGTTCTCCTCTTCGACAACGCCGCACCCCATCGGGAACAAGTAACCACGGATAAGCTTGGCCAGCTGGGCTACGTTCACATGCCTCATCCATCGTATTCGCCGGACATCTCTCCATGCGACTACCACTACTTTTTGAGCCTACAGGGCTTCCTGGATCGGAAGGGACAAAAGAACCCAAGCAGTCCTTGACAACCATATCGAGCAGTTGGTCAACACCAGGCCCAAGCAGTTCTGGAAGGATGGCATCAGGAAGTTGGCTGAGCGATGGCAGCAAGTCGTTGACCTTAATGGCATACACACTATTCATCATCGTTGATGTGTAATTGAGTTATAAAGAGATAAAGAATTTTTTTCAATTTGTCTCATTACTTTTGGCCCCCCACCGCCTAATACTTTAATCTTAGTTTTGTGCTTTTTTCAAAATCAATTTCAGGTTTGTGTCATTTTTAACGTTTGCTTCTTTATTGATTTTATAAAAGCAACATTTTATAAAAGCACATTTTACTGCAATTATGATTATACTTCGATCTTACTTTTGTGCTTTTCCAAATCAACTTCAGGTCTGTGCCATTCTTTAAAAGTTTGCCACTTTATTGATCCTGCAGATGGGGTATAACAGGACCAACTTCAATCCTATCTAGCCAACTGAGTGTTTCGCCATGCTCATAGAAAAACAATTTTTTTCGTTTTGGACGTTTTTCGAATAATTCTCCCAACAAGACGGGAGACATAGAAGATGTTTTTTTAAACTCGGTATGCACCTTTTAATGGAGCTATATTATTTTGCTGTTTAATACAGGATGTTTCAATAAAATGTATACACTGTTTGAAAGGTGATAACATTGCTCTCAGTAAAGGTACTGAAAAAGTTAAAAACTTATATGGAAGCCTATGAAGACGAAAATGTTCCGACATGTGAGGGGTATAGATTGCGCCATGCACTCGTCCGAAATTTTGCATTTTACACTCGATTGATTGTGTTTCACCTGAATGCTTGCTGTAATGTCTTCCCAAAATGACCGCCTCGATTGATTTGTGTTTCTTTTAAAGTTCTAAAACCTAAAAACATACTACGACTTACGAAAAACGCACGGTACCCTAAAAAATGCAGGAACTGTTTGAGAGGTACTAACATTGCTGCTAGTGAAGCTTTTGAAGACGTATGAAACTCATATGAAAGGACAGAGAAACGAAATTTTTGTGGCGTGCAAAATGTCAAGATTGCGCCATGCCCACGCCTGAAAAGCCTTGCATTTCAGGTTCGAAAACACAAAAGACTAGAAAAACTCGAGAACTCGATTGTGCGAGGGCTGAATGCTTGTCACAGCCTTGTTGCTACTTGGCTACATTACCCTGTGTTGTGCTTCTTTTAATGTTTACAACTTGACAATCACGCGAAAGACACGTAGTATATGTGTTTATTGATTGCACAATTTAAGTGTGAGCAGGAGCCCCATTTTCCAAGACAGATTCTGTGGACTGATGAAGCAGCATCCGAACTGAACGGAGAGGTAAATCGGCATAATTACAGCTACCGGGCGACGGAAAACGTTAAAATAAGCACAACTCAGGTTATTCTGGCCAAATGGTAACAAGATTGTAGCAAGCATTCAGCCCATGCACAGTCAATCAAGTCTGAAATGCAAGGTTTTGGGAGGGAGCATGGCGCAAACTTGACCGTTTACACGCCACAGAAACCTCGTTACCCTGTGCTTTCATTTGAGTCTCAAACATCTTCAAAAGTTTTACTAGCAGCAATGTTAGAACCTTTCAAATATTACCTGCATTTTCCGCCAGCCATAGTGTGTTTTTAAGTTTTAAACCTGAAACGTAGCACAAATCAATCGATACGGCCACTTTGTAGAAAAATTATCATAAGTATTTAGGCGAAAAACAATCAATCGAGTGTAAAATGCAAGAACTCAGACGAGTGCATGGCGCAATCCATGTCGCTCATATGTCGGAAAATTTATATTTTTTAGGCTTTTATATGAGTTTATAACTTCTTTAGTACCTTTACTGTGAGCAAAGTTATCACCTTTAAAAGTGTATACATTTTTTGAGGCCCCTGTGTTGTTTATCATTCATGTACGATCAAACACTACAAAGTCGTTTTATGGTTGATTTTTTTTTTGATTTTTAACTTTTATAAGCTTTATGCACAACCTTGTTTTCTTCCCCATGACAGTACAATTTATAAAGTCGCCTTTGAGGAGAGCACAGGGTGTATTTTGCACTGACAAGTGACTGCTGGGATTTCAGCAGCCCATGAGTATCTTGCCACTGACTCCACTGAATGTAGACCTAAATTGTGTGAACAGTCGTGGAATGTACTGTGAGAAAAGCAGCAAATGACTATCTTCATCAAACAGCAACTCTCTCAACAACGAAAAAATTACCCATGCGTGGAGCTAGGCGAATGTACAAAAAACTGAATATTTCTCAGTCAACATTCTATCTCACAAATGTAATGCATAGCGCTCAAGACTTTCGTGGCGGATCCGACTCAAGGCACTTCACTCGAATGCAGCTCGAAAATTATTATCCTAATAAGGCGACAAACATCGAAATTCATTCAAAGGGACAGAGGAAGAACTAAACTGAAAGACTGAGAGGGTCATAACTACGGCGCTATGCAACTAGACAACACATATATGGCTCGGATAACTAATGTCATCACTCCGGGCATCTTACACAAAGCACATCGTGAACAAAGTAAGCAGCAGTTTGAGAGCGGTCCGCCGCAGTCCACCGCTCGGAGAGGAATCCCCTCATCAGGATTTGCAGCCGAACAGTTGAGCGCATCGCCTTCAACCCCCAGGATGAGGTGCTGGAAACCCCTTCCATGGGGACTGTGGTCGGCGACGAGGAACGAGGAGATCGACGTCTACATGGTGATCATGAGGATGTAGCCGACCAGCGCCAGGTATGGCTTCAGAATCGGACCGATGATCGGCGTCCAGAGGATGTACTCGACGATGCACCAGTACGCTTTGAACTGGAGTCGGCCCCACGACGGGAAGTTCCGCCGCACCTCAATCTGACCGGCTTCCATGCGCTCGCGAGCTTGTTGGACCTGAAAGCGGAGATTTTGGAGAAAATGGATAGCGGGGAGGTTTGATCATTTGCTTCGGGGTGCTCCATGCATTCCATTTCTAGGTAAGATCCTGATAGCTTGGGTGCGAGAAGCGCAGTCGGAGGAGGTACCGCTGTCGCGTGCACCCCATACCAGGTTCCTAGTTCGGACTTCCCGTACAGGTCAACCACACCCTCAATTCTTCTGAGATGCCAGACTTGTCTGGTGGGATCAAACGCCGACTTGTTCACATCCTGGCCATTGTAGGGGCCAAATACGCATTCAAATCGCATCCCAAAACGGATTGAGTAACGCCTCTCTTAACGTTTTCAACACTTCTGTCCCGATAACATGTTTGAAGATAGATCGTAAAAACTACGGAACAGAGCCCGTTAAGTGGCGTGTTAGAATATTTGTGCCACATGACACAAACTGTGAACCAGCCGTACTACACAGGCGAAAAGCAAAACATCTTCCCATGCCGGGAATCGAACCCGGGCCGCGTGGGTGAAAACCACGAATCCTAACCACTAGACCACATGGGACACATTGCGAGCGTCGGACGGCTCCGTTTTCTCACCGCCGCAGCCTCCCCGGCTGCTATCTCGCCTGCCCGCTCGCCACAACAACCATCGAGCTCCTCCCGTCTCTCTATCTCTCTCACCTTCTGGTGGTCGCAGGTGCCGTTATTGTCGACGAAGTGGAATCCGAACTTTCCCAGCTGCATCAGCTTCGATCCGCCGTCTGAAAAACGAGTGCGGGTAAGAATCTTTAGAGTGATATTTAGAGTAAAATTTCTAGAAGCCAGATCAACTATCCAAAAAATAAAAATAGAAAATATAACTGCAGCTCCTATAGCTTCGCTTTTTCAATTTTTGCTTTTCCTTTAATCAGTATTTATTTATTTATTTATTTATTTATTTATTTATTTAGGCCAACATGAAAAATGATATGCAACGGCGAACAACTGAAGAATTTATGTAGTCATTGGCTCTTTGCGAAAAAGCAATAGAGAAACTAAGAAATTGGAGAGAAAGCAAAGAGAAAAGGTCCGGCAGCTCTGTCACCATCCACTGTGACGCTGTAATTAAGACTAATAGCGCGGGACACTCTCCCCACTCCTTACAATAGGAATGGATGACACATACCCAACAGGTGAACTTCATGTAGATAAAAATGGTACATATGTTCGTTTTTTGTTGTATGTATTGGATGAGACAAATAAATTTGAAGAAAAAAATGCACAAGTGGCGGGATACTCTCCTTACAACATAACAGCACATAAACGTCTCCATACCTGTTTCGCAGTCCAACTGCATGATGTACGGCGGATTCTTTTGCGCTGTATACATCCACTCCCAGGAGTGAGCCAATCTGAAAAAAGCAGCAATTTACTGGAGGTCATATAAACAATATGGGCGCGTGTAGCGCAGTCGGAGGAGGCGCGACTGTCGCGTGCACCCGATACCAGGTTCCTGGTTCGGATTTCCCGCCCAGGCCAACCAAGCCTTCCATCCCTCCGGGGTCGGTGAATTGGTACCAGACTTGTCTGGGAAGGATAGAGCGCTGACTTGTTCATCGGCTGGCCACCGCAAGTCATTGTATGGCCAAATACGCATTCATGTCGCCTCCACGACATCCCGTAGAAGTAGAATGCGCTGGCGCATCCCAGAAGGGATTGAGTAACGCCGTCCTTTATCCTTTATCCTTTTATCCATACAAACAATCTAGAACGGATCACGCACAGAACAAAAAATACAGGGTTTCTCAAAAAAATGTGTACACTGTTTGAAAGGTAATAACCTTGCTCACAGCGAAGGTACTGAAGAAGTTAACAGCTTACATAGAAGCTAAGGAAAATAGAAATTTTCTGACATAAGAGCGGTATGGGTTGCACCATGCACTCGCCTGAATTCTTGCACTTTACACTTAATTGATTGTGTTTCGCTTGAATACTTGTTACAATTTCTTCACAAAGTAGTCGTTTTGATAGAATTGTGCTTTTTTAAAACTTTAAAAGTCCAAAACACACTTGGGCTTGCAAAAATGCAGTGTATCCAAAAAAGTGCTATCACTAGTAGAAACGTTCTAACTTTGTTGCTAGTGAAGCTTTTGAAGGTGTTTCATATGAAAACCAAGGTTAACCAAATTTCTGTGGCGCGCAGATTGTCACGATTACGCCATGCAGCCGTCTGAAACCTTGCTTTTCAGACTCGATTGATTGTGTATGGGCTGAGTGCTTGTTACAATCTTGTTACTACTCGGCCACATTACCCTGTGCTGTGCTTCTTCTAACGTTTGGAACTTGACAATCACATGAAAGACAAGTGACATGTGAGTTTGCTGATTTCATGATTAAAATCTGGGCAGGAGCCGCAATTTCTAAGACGCATCCTGTGGACTGATAAAGCATCACTCAAGCTGAATGGAGAGGTTAGTCGGCATCACTACAGCTACTGGGAGATGGAGAACGTTAAAAAAAGCACGCACAGCACAGGTTAGTCTGGCCAAGTAGTGACAAGATTTTAACAAGCATTCGGTCCCTGCACAATCAGTCGAGTTTGAAAAGCAAGGTTTCAGACCGCGGCATGGCACAATCTTGACAATCTGCACACAACATAAATTTTGTTACCTTTCACTTTCATATGAGTCTCAAACATCTTCAAATGCTTCACTAGCAGCAAAGTTAGAACGTTCCAACTAGTGCTTGCACTTTTTTGGATACACTGCATTTTCTATAAGCCCAAGTGTGTTTTTAACTTTTAAAGTTTAAAAAATGTACAATTCATTTAAAACGATTACTTTGTGAAGAAATTATAACAAGCATTCAAGCAAAACACAATCAATTAAGTGTAAAATGTAGGAATTCAGACGAGTGCACGGCGCAATCCATGCTGCTCAAATCTCACAAAATTTCTATTTTTTTAGCTTTCATATGAGCTCTAAATTTTTTCAGCACCTTTACAGTGAGCAAAGTTGTCAACAATCAAACAGTGTATGATTATTTTAGACACCCTGTATATAACGTAAAAACTTCAATATTAAATCTTCTGGTCATTAATAGGATACAGGAATGCTTTGCTCGTTCAAGAGGTTTACACATTTTTTCTTAAGAGACCCTGTATAAGAGTTATTCATACAAATTTTCCTAAAACATATCATTCTCTGTAATAACGCGCTAAGCGATGAGTCATACTTTCGATCGGCGCCGCCGCAGAAATTATAAAATAGGGGAGAAAATTCGGGGGAAAAATAGGGGACCGGGGAAATGAGGGGAAATTACGACACGAAAATAGCGAAAAATACCCAGACGCCTTCTCTCTGCCTGAGAACTTCCGCCCTGGGGCAATCGAGGTCGCTTAACACGAATCTGAAGTTCGTTTTTAAAGTATCGATCGCCATCAATCGGTATTGATCAAACTATCGATTTTTTGTGGATGTCGTCCAGGCAGTCCGAAACTTTACCCGGGTGGTAGCCGTGGTCGCTCAACACGAATCTGAAGTTCGTTTTTGAAGTATCGATCGCCATCAATCGATATTGGTCAAATTACGGGAAAGTAGCGGAAAATACGTAGGCGTCTTCTGCCTGCCTGGAAACTTCAGCCCTGGAGTAGTCAAGGTCGCACAACACGAATCTGAAGTTCGTTTTTGCAATATCGATCACCGTCAATGGATAGTGATCCAATTACGTGGCACGAAAATAGCGGAAAATACCCAGACGTCTTCTACGTGCTAGGGGATTCGGAAGACGTGCGGAACACGTCGCATGACGTGCCTGGGACTTAGAGGACGTGCCGAAGACGTCGTCCAATGTGCCTGGGGATTCAGGTGTGCCAAAGACGTTGTCCGCTAAGGGTGGATCATTGAGGGGAACCAGTACCAGTAATGGGGGACCGTTTCACTAAGTGAGGACTAGTAGTGAGGAACTAATAGATCGCCCTATCATACTATATACTGTAAGTAAGGCGAGTCTTTTGTACTCCTAGGTAGGGAAAATGCTGTACAAGTAGAGCAGCTAGCTCGATGTGATTGTCCTTAGCTTAATGATACTGCAACATCGCGCGAAGCGCGCAAGTGTGAGGCACGCTGGTAGTCGTGGGTGAACACCTGTTTTTACTATAGGTGAGTACATTTCTTTTAAAAATTGTTGGGTTTAAAATGAAAATCATGTGTATGTTATATTACACGCAACATTGTTTTGTTTAAAACCGATTTGTCATTTTGGCACTCAACTTGGAGCCATCAAAATCGCTCAAAAAATGATGCAATCGACTGGAACGCTTACTCATAAGGGAAGTATGCACATTTCGGCCGCGTCCAGGTATGACACTGATGAATCATCACACCCATATCCGGCGTGTACCAATGTGCCAGCTTATCGGACAGCCTCTCAAAGAACTTGATCGTGTCGTTGTTGGCGCGAATGAAGAAATTCGCCCCTGAAATTAGGATACTTATCATGGTGGAGTAAGATATGATGCTTTTTCTTATTAATATTCTGAGATTTTTTGGGAGAATATAGCCTTAATGGCAATTTTCGAAGAGACAGTGAGGCTGAAAAATTTATTTTTGCTCACTTATTGAACAAAAAGCGTTAAGTTGACTGGCGAGCCCTATAAATATCGCTGGTGAGCCATTCGCCAGTATTAATATCAGGGAGCAAAACGTAAGCCCGATGCGGGGCTCGAACCCGCGACAGCCAGATTAAGAGTCTGGTGCTCTACCGACTGAGCTAACCGGGCTGCTGACGCCCGGTTCGCGCGCGTGGTAGTGGAACGAGTCTGCGGTAATCTTTACTGAAGCCCTTGCCACATGCATTTGCGTTATGAAAATAATGGCCATCTTGTAGAGACCGGGCATCCACCCCAAGGCAGCGGCTGAAGGAGGTGACCCAGAGAAAAAATGTTGTCCAATCTCGCCATTCCAGAATGCGACCCCTGTTTCGAGGAAGAGGCCGAGTTCGGACGTTCCCCCGGACTGCTGATCCCCCGGATGACACACCCCGGTGGCGATGTATGATAGCCTTGACACGCTATCCGGACAGCGATTATCACGAAGAGACAGCGAGTCCGGCGAAGAGAGCGCGAGTGACCGACCGGCGCCCCCAGTGGCGCACGCGCTCAGCACCTCGGAACCAGGTCAAACGAGGATGCCGGCCGGGGTGATAGAGGAGATGGACGGCCACTTGTCCGATTACACAACCACTTATGATCGTAACTCTGACCGGAAAAACACTTCAGAACTGCTGAAAGCGTAGTGGCAAGGCACAGAGGCCTCCCTGAGAGGGATGGATCACTGGGAGGGATGGATCAGTTACTAGGAAAGAAGAACAGTCTCCGGCAAATCATCAGGTCTATACGTCAGCCATCATGAATGCTTTGGAGATGTTCCTGCGTCATTTCGGGTGAAAGTTAATTGAAGAACGTTCCAAAAAAGAAAACATTGACATTGTCCGGTGGTGTGCCAAGCATTCTTCTCCTACGCGGTATTCTGAAGTGCTTTGATAGCTTCCACCATTTTAACCCAACCAATTGCCTCTTCAGCACCCTAACGTTTCCAAAGACCTAGGTTGGACGCTAAGTTTTCATGGGTCTGGAATCGGACGTAGAGCATCTCTTAACTATTTTCATAACATACAGGCATAACCACTTTACCTTAACTATTCTGGCACAAGTTAAAAGGCTGCACGGTTACATGCGCGATATGACATGCGTTAGTAAAGTTTCCATATTTTTTCCCCATCTCCGTTAATTTTTCAGGAATCCTGCCTTCCATTCTATTTACCTTTCCTACATTCCTTCTTCTTCTTTTTCTCCTGTTTTCATCACTTTCTCTTCAATGAAAATTTAATCCTTCCTCATGTGAATTCCTCTCCTTACAGAGTGCGGTTTTGAAATGGCAATACATAAATAAATAAATAAATTTAAAAAAATAAAATAAAATCTTGTGCACGGAGCGCTCGTCTCACCGTCAGCTTGTCACGTTATACATGACGACTGTGAAAGAAAAATAAAAGTATAAAGGTTGCTACTAAACCCTTAAGAGTGCGCCATGATGCGCTGGTTCGCCTTCCAAACAAAACCTGCCTACTATCATTGGTTGGCCAAGAATGAAAGGCTCGACTAGCTCCGAAATGGAGGCAAACCTACGTCAACTCAACTCAAGGGGTTCTTGCCTCTTGTCTAACGAAAGAAACCCAAAAAGTAACGCAGTCGGAGAAGGTGCCGGGTGGCGCATGCACCCGATACAAGGTCCCTAGTCCAGATCTCTCACCCAGGCCAACCAAGCCTTCCCTATGGGGTCGGTGGATTAGTGACAGAGTTGTACGGTAAGTATAGAACACTGATTTGTCCTTTGGTTGGCCATCGCAACTCACTGTAAAAGCGAAATACACATTCGAATACATTTCCCGACATCCCCTAGAAACAGAATTCGCAGTGCATTCCAAAAGTCGTTGATTACGCCGCCTTATATCCTTTATGCACTACCCAATAATTCACGAATTTAAAGGTATCGACGGTCGATAAAAAATTGGAGGTTTCTATCCAATCCATTCAAGCCCGACGTCTGAGAGATAAGAAGAAAACTTACGTCTAGTACCTGCTAATCTTTACGGAGTAATTCATACTTGAAATGTTTGAACTGCTTTACTTAATGAAAAAATTATGAAATTTAAACCGAATTAGTGGAATGTCCCACTAGTCCACTTCATAGAAGTGGTCCCCAGTTGGAATAAGGAATTAAATCATATCTACCTACAATATCAAAGCCCATAGGTTTCTATTGACAGGCTTTCAAGAAATTTTCATAAAAGATTGGCAGACTAGAGTGGGTTTCGGACCAAAGAGAAATGGTTTGCGCTTCTCTGTTCTAAACATTCCTTTGTACCATGAAGCCGTAGTCTCCACCATAATGGAACTCATTCAGCTATTCCTTATATTTGAAAATTTCTTCAGTCTTGCTGACCATAAGCGTTTGCATAGGCACGGAGTAGCGCAGTTGGAGGAGGCGCCGGCTGTCACCTGCACCCGATACCAGGTTCCTGGTTCGGATTTCCCACCCAGGCTAACCAAGCCTTCATCCCTCCAGGGTCGGTGAATTGGTACCAGACTCGTCTGGGAAGCACACAACACTGACTTGTCCATCGGATGGCAACCATAAGTCATTGTAAGGGCCAGATACGCATTTAAAATGCCTTCACCTTCGTAGAAGTAGGATGAATGGCGCGCCCAAAATGCCGTCATTTGCACTGCCAACATTGTTACCGAGTCTTGGTATCACAAAGTTTTTTTGGCGTTATCGAAATTCAAGGAAATTTCAGTAAACAAATTTTCACAAACTCACCATTCACCCAATTCGTCCGCATGCTCTTCTCGTTGACTCCCAGCTGATCGAAGATCGCATCATACGACATGTCGTCTTCGAATCCGAGCTCGAAGAGGTTCTTCCGCCAGAAGGTATCTTGCTGCATCATCCAGAACGACTTGCCTCTGAAACATCGCTGACGTTGAGGCTTCTGTAGCGCGTCACACTCCTTCCAACATAAATTTGGCTTTCATTTTCATAACCGTTCCCTATAACGTATGTAGTCGGCACGAGATTTCAATTTTACTAATTTTTCATAAAATGAAGCGGTTCACATATTTTAGGTATGAATTACGCCGAGTGGGACACTCGAGACACGTTGCGTAGACAAACTCATCCCCAGTAATGAAAGTGAAATAAATGAAACAAAAAATAGGATATATCCTCAATTTAATACGACGCACTGATACAATATAAGAATAAATTAATTAAATGAAAGCAAACACTGTGTAATCTCACTTTTTCAAAAGGCTCACAGCAAGATTTGCACGCAACAGGTAGATGGTCTGATATGGTCCTTCGGCAAAACTGAACGGCTTCTGAAAATACTAACATTAAAGACATATCTTTCAACAGTGAAAAATGAATTATGGCTAAATTAAAGAATCGAAATAAAAAACAACGAATTTTTAGCTGTCTGACTGCTACCAACATTTGTTTTATGAAGAAAAGGGTGAGAATAATTTGTCAGTGATAATCAATCCTTCTTAAAAGATGCGCCACGCATTCGACTTCTATGAGATATCGCTGAGGTAATTTGGATGCGATTTTTGATCAATGAAAATTTAGTATGACTTTCGTTGAAGTTTTAGTGTACCTACCAATAAGTGCACACATTCTTTATTTTATTAAACTGTCACTTTCTGAGGAAGAATAATGGTTGAAGCCTGTTTTAAAGAGCGAGGAAGCGGCCATTTTTTAGTATCAGAAGGAGTTTGCGCCATGCCCTCATCCAAGACGTCACAATTTTCATTTAATTGATACAAGACTTTTGTTTGTACAAAGTTCAGCAACCTGTAAACAGTATGACAAAAACAACTGTTAAGAACGCACATATCCTCACTTTAACGATTCATGTAAGCGGCATTTAGACTACCAATCAAACAAGAATAGCAACGAGCTAATCAAGCGTATGGCGTGACCTCTCTTAGTTTAATGCAATAAATGATTGCTCCCTTACTGCGATTTGAAGCAAATTTTAATTTATTATTATTCTCAGATAATAAAAACTATAAAGAACAATGAAAAACTAAAATTATTACACTTATTTGGGCAGTTGAGCTAGCTCAAAAGTTTCAAAGAAAGTTCTATCAAATTTTCCGCGAACAGAAATTATTCTAACCGTCTTGGAGAGCCTCTAGTTTAGACTGTAAGAAGAAGCTCATTTCGATTTGAAAGCCTCCACTTCGATTTCAGAAGCAGCTTTTCAAATCCAAATAAAATGTCTAACCAATGGTAAAACTAATTCCAAAAGCTGAAGATTAAGGGTCATTTTTGGTGGCAGCAGAAAGGCCCGATTTCCGTGTTATGGAGCTTTTTGGCACGAATGTCGTCAACATGAAGTCGCAATTAAATTAAAATCCGGATGCTATTTGTGAGAGTAATCGTCTAAAAATTTGCAGTGAAGCCCTGATATTAGACCCTGTGAAGTAGAGAACCTCAAGTAAAAGAAAATCTCGCTCGGAATTGACGATCGTACAGAGGAGAAGATAGAAGCAAAGCCCTCAATTCCCTTCATTCGCTTGCTTTCCCTTAATTTTGCTCAAGTTTAAGATAGAAAAAAGTTAAAAATAACCTAGTCCTTGCACAGGAAAAAGAAATTAGTTCACTTCTAGCAGGATTTCACAAAAAATTTCCCAATTTGACGTAAAAGTGATATAGAGCGGTCTCGATATCTTCTAGAGCCCTTCGTGGGACGGCTATAAAGCGGATTTCATGGCTGCTTGGTTGGCTTCAAGAGCGGAGATTAACTAATCAATATATCGATCCCTATCGATATAGGAGATGCCTTACTGACGGCATTCCGACAAAATCAAAGTTATTCATGAATGAACAAAAATAAAAATAAGCATGACTAAGCGTTTAGATCAACAAAACAAAGCGAAACGAAGCGAAAAGGCGGAACTCACGTAGAGGCTGGGTGTCGGCCAGTGGAACTGCCGAATGTTCGGCCACGTCTTCCTCAGCTCGTCGCGCGACACCGTGTCCAGCGTGACGAAGATCAGCCGCTCGTGCACGCCGGGCAGGCTGGCCGTGTTGCAGAGGAAGTTGTAGGTCATGTTCAGGGCGTACTGGTTGAGCAGCAGAAACGCCGGCGGCCGCGTGAACTCCTCGTCCAGGATGTGGATGAGGTCGTCGAACTCGCGTGAGTTCTCAATGATCTCCTGCGCGACGGTGTGACTGTTCCGCTTCACGTAGCGGACGGCGGCGATCGCATTCTGTGTCTTCCGCAGCACCAGAATTCCGAAGACGAACCAGAACGCGTAGAAGAGGATCACCGGCACCCGCCACATCCACACCTCGGCCCGTGATGGGCTGCAGCAGCTGCTGTTGTTGCTGCAGTGGCTCCGCTTTCGCTTTGTCACTGTCATCGCTGTCGTCGTCGTCGTCGTCGTCGGCTTGCTGCACGGCTCGTCGTCACCGGCGACGACGTCGACGACTGGCGACGGGCTGTCGCTCGCCACATGGCGACGTCGCAACTCGCTGCTGCTCATTGGCCTGTCGATCTGCTGAGTCCGACGACGTGATCGGTGGGGCGGCGCGCGAACTGATACGACACGGCGACCTGAAAGCAGTGAACCGCGTAAGTGACGCGCAATAAAGCCGAACGTGCGGCACATTTATGGCACGGGAAACACTTGAACCAGACGGGCACGCCGGTTCGGTTGGACGGAAGTGGCGCGTCAAGAACAGCTACAGTACTTCTGTAGAATTGGCAAGAATTAGGAGCCGAAGGCGGCGCCAAAACAACTGAATTAGAAGGAAGTGCCATCGGCCGAACCTTCAAAACATCTTGACCGCTTGACCGTTTGGCCGAGTTCGTTTTACGTCCGGGGGAATAAGGATAAAGAGGAAACGCCCTTTCAGAAACAAAGCTTTAGATGTGGTGACATATCTTACCATTATATAAGGATATACATATATAAAGACAAACGAGGCGTCACTCAATCCATTTTAAGAAGCACCGCGCATTTTACTTTTACAGGATGTCGTGGAGATGATTTAATGGCGTATTTGGTTCATATAGAATGAGGTGCGATGGCCAGCTGATGAACAAGCCAGAAGATTATCCTTCCTAGACAAGTCTGTTTCCAATTCCCTGCGAAGGGATGGAAGGCTCGGGTTGACCTGGGCGGGAAATCCGAACCAGGAACCTGGTATCGGGTGTACGCCACCGCCGGCACCTCTTACGACTGCGCTACACGCTCCCACCATTATATGCCAGAATTTATCTCCTTTCTTACAAAAGAGGGCACGTAAACCATGACATATGTATAGCTTAGACGGTTTCGATAGAAAGATCATGGACTAAAATCATGAGCTAAAAGTGCCCGTCTGTCGTGAAGATGGTACGAACTGTTCTACTGATATTCTTCGATTGAAACATCGCTACACAGTTATCTATTTTTTTAAACGATAATCCACGTATTGACCAATATCGATTGACAATTATAAATTATTAAGTTATTTAAGTTAAGTTAAGTTTAAGTTATTTTCAACTGCTTTACATCCATAAAACGTCATTTCCAAATTCGACAATCGATACCAATCAATACATAATGACTTGTCTTATTTCAGTCCAAGATTTACTTCAAAAGGGCAGCCAAACATTTTGAGACAGAGAAAGGGAGAGACGAAAAAACGAAATTTGAACTGCAATACCGGCCGCATCTTTTGGCCTCTAGGCGGAAAAGAGCAAAAACGCCTTTTCCGCCGCTTTTTGATAGCGCTCTTCAAATTGCGTACTTCGAAAACATCTGATATTTGGGATCAGCATCGAATGTTCTATCCAATGAAGAGGAAAACGCCTTGTAAGTGTTAAAAATGTTGATTCGGTGGTCATATTGGCTGGTTGGCGCGGCGGACCCCCTCACTCCCGGGGATACTTCCAATGGTCACATTCTGAGTATACCTCATCGAATCAACGTTTTAAATATTTAGGGAGCGTTTTCACTTCATCAGATAGATTATTTGATGCTTATCCCAAATATCGGATAAAGAATAAAGGATGGCGTCACTCAATCCTTTTTGGGATGCGCCACGCACGGATGTCGTGGAGGCTACTTGAATGCGTATTTGGCTATACAATGACTTGCGGTGTCCAGCCGATGAATAAGTCAGCGCTCTATCCTTCCCAGACAACTCTGGTACCAATTCACCGACCCCGGAGGGATGGAAGGCTTGGTAGGCCTGGGCGGGAAATCCAAACCAAGAACCTGGTATCGGGTGCACGCGACAGCCGGCGCCTCCTCCGACTGCGCTACACGCGCCCAAATATCGGATATATTTTAAAATACATTCAATATAAAATAAACATCGGATATATTTTTTAAAGCAGAAGCGGAAAAGCCTCCTTTTCTCCTTTAACGCCTAAAGACCAAAAGATACGCCCGGTAATGTAACTCGATAAATCGAGGAGTGTTGATTAGTGAGCGCATTTTTTATATTTTTTAAACAACGTTTAACGCCTATAGTTCAGCGGAGTTGAGAAATACTGTGGGCGATAGTCGAGAGTCATGAAGGGATAGAGATTTGAGTCAGTCATTTTCGAATATATTTCACACATTACACTGCTTCTTCTTGAGAATAATTCGAACGAAACGTGCTGCATAACGAGAGCCTCCTGCCTATCGTGCCTGAAGATCCCTGGGACGCGCCACGCTTTCTACTTCTACAGGATATCGTGGAGGTGTTTTGAATGCCTATTTGGCCTATTCAACCACTTGCGGTGGCCAGCCGAGGAGGAATGGAAGGCTTGGTAGGCCTAAACGGAAACCCGAACCAAGGACCTTGACTTGAGGTGCATAGGACAGCCGGCGCCCCATCCATCTGCGCTACCGCGCGCTCCGTCTAACGTTAAAAATATTCTCCAAAAGTTGTTCAATAGTCAAAACTGGACGAGTAAAAATGAAACGCTGTGTGCAGATTCAATCGATATATCGATCAGTACCGATTACAATGCGTAGGTTGTCGCATAAAGTCAGGCGGGTAGTATCTTCGCTGAAGTCGTTAGAAGTACAGCACAAGCATTCCTTGTATGTAGAAAGAGAGAAAGAAGGAATTGATTGCTATAGTAAACGTGTTGGGTTTGTTGAGAAACAGATGCCAGGGAAATTACTTAGGAATGAGAGCAAACGGGAGAACAATCCGGGAGAAGAACAATCCAAGGCTAATAGCATCCACAACAAGAATGTCCACTTCGTTTTTTTTATGCGTAAAGAGCTCAAATCCTGAACTTATCGACGAAAAAATCTATAAGCGATAGCCACGTTTAAAGGTCGTTTTCGGTCTGATAGGCCACTGTGGCTACCCGACTGACCTTAACGAGAGAAACATGCAGGGCACCGTATCTAGAGCAAGGTTGTGCGCACTATGCGCGCTATTTGATGGCTGTTTTCGTAATTTTTTTTTTTGCAAAATCGGCACCGTGTGCGCTAATCATTGATTTAAATGACAGCAAGAAAATGGCTGAACATACCGCTAATGACTGAATAACCTAGAATGGCTTGAAGACAATTCAGTGGAATGAATGCAGTAATGAATAAATGTCAATTCACCCTTCACCGACTTCACGAAACAAGGTCTTCAATCTACACACCCTTGAATGCCGTAGGAGAAGATATGACTGAGTTACGATATATAAGATAATAGGCGCTCTTACTCGTATTCCCCTTCAGTTCTGTGCCTTTTCTTCATCGACTACATACAAGGAGTGATCAGTGGAAGATCCAGCTTCCCAGACCAAAAAATAGTACCTATAAAACACATCTTCTTAAATAAATTGTATATGAAGCAATACAAAAAAATTTCTTGAGCGGTATCTTCAGTATGCAGCATGGCAGGCTCTTCTTTACTAGGTTGATTCTCGTTGCTTCTTTTGTTGTTTCCTGCTTACAATGGCCTTAGTTTATGTTCCTCGGCTTTGTTTTGCTTTTTCATTGCTCTCCATATACAGAATAAATAAATAAATAAATAATGATGCATCCAATGCAATAGCAAGCAAGATGAAGTTCCATGTAGAGCCCTTCTGGCGACGTGGAAATGAAAAATGAGGTCCTATTTGGGTCGACGAGTTAGACTGACTGTCTTCGCGGAAAGGAGGATGTGGTGGATCTTTCTAATACAGGGTGTTTCAAAAAAATGTATACACTGTTAGAAAGGTGATAACTTTGCTTACGTTAAAGTTACTGAAGAATTTAAGAGCGCATTCGAAAGCTTAAGAAGATGGAAATTTTTGGGCATAGGAACGACACGGAACCATGCACTCGTCTGAAATTTTGCATTTTGCACTCGTTGATTGTGTTCGCTTAAATTTTTGTTATGATTTCTTCAAAAGTGGCCATTTTGATTGATTTGTGATTCTTTTAAGGGTTAAAACCTAAAGACACACTATGGCCTGCGAAAAATGCAGGTACTATTTGAAAGACTCTAACATTGCTGCTATTGAGGCTTTTAGAGATGTTTGAGACTTATATGAAAACACAGGATAACGAAATTCTCGTGGCGTGTCAATATTCAAGATTGCGCCATGCCTTCTCCCGAAACCTTGCATTTCACACTCGATTGATTGTGCATGGATTGAATGCTTGCTATGGTTTTGTTGCAACTCGGCCAGATTAACCTGTGCTGTGCTTCTTTAAACGTTTACAACTTGAAATACATGTGAAAGACACATAAGATAAGAATTTATTAAATGCACAGTTTAAATGTGTTTAAATGTTTAAATTTTCCAAGACGGATTCTGTGGACTGATGAAGCAACATTCAAGCTGAATGTAGAGGTTAATCGGCATAATGGCAGCTACTGGGCGACGGGAAACGTTGAAAGAAGCACAGCATAGGCTAATTTGACCAAGTAGTAACAAGACTGTAACAAGCATTCAGCCCACGCACAATCAATCGAGTGTGAAATGAAAGGTTTCAGGCGAGGACATGGCGCAGTCTTGAATATTCACACGACACAGAAATCTCGTTAGCCTGTGCTTTCATACAAGTCACAAAAACATCTTCAAAAGCTTCACTAGCAACAATGTTAGAACCTTTCAAATAGTATCTGCATTTTTAGGATACTTTAAATTTTTCGCAAGCCATAATGTGCCTCTAAGTTTTAAACCATAAAGGTAGCACAAATCAATCAAAACAGTCACTTTGTAAAGAAATTATAACAAGTATTCAAGCGGAAAACAATCAATCGAGTGCGAAATGCAAAATGTCATACGAGTGCATGGAGCACTCCATGCCACTTATATGTCAGAAAACTTCTTTTCCTAAGCTTTCATAAAAGCCCTTAACTTCCTCAGTACCTTTACTATGAGGAAAGTTACCACCTTTCAAATAGTGTATACATTTTTTGAGGCAAACTTTATATTCATTGAAGGAAATGTGGGTTCGTTGGAACGGACAAGACTCTAATTCTCTTTTGAAAAGGGAGCCAAGCATCGTCGATGAATGTTGAAGAGCCCAGCGAAAAGAGTGCCCACTTATTGGAGTATTAAGCCATAAAACCGTCTTAAACGGTAAGATTTCAGAAGCGATGTGCACTAATCCTGAAGTCCCGTCAAGCAGTGGTGTTTGCAAACGGGAAGCGAACACCACTCATCGCCTTAAAGTGAAGGTACACATGCGCTTTGCCGCTGTTGACTCGTCATCACAGCATTTTACAATTCGCGAAGAAGGTGCAGCTCAGTCGGAGAAGGCGCTCTGGCATACGCCATTGATTGGATCAATGTTCGAGTCCTGCCTAGGTTACCCAGAACATTTCCTCCCTCAGCGTCGACGATACCCACCACTCGTAGATCAATTCTAACTAGCAAAATTATCTACTACAAACATGACAATTCAAAGCATGCTAACAGTTTTCGAAACAATCGCTTTCAGCTTCTACACAGTCCTTCAGACATTCGACAAAGGCTTCGCATATGGCATGCAGGTACGGTTCATCAATTTCGTCCCAGGATTTGAAAAGCGCTTCTTCAAAAGAGTCCAAATTTTGGTGTTTAGTAGAGCACGCTTTTTTCTTTAAGGCGGCCTATACAGAATAATCCACCGGGTTGAGGTCCGAAGAACTGGAGGGCCATTCGTCGTGTGTGATGAAGTCAGGCAACTGCTCGGCGCACCAGTCCTGGACCACCTTCGCTTTGTGAGGTGGAGCAGAATCTTGTTGAAAGCTTCAGTAGACTTCTCCGAAGTGTGAATCGGCCCAACGCTTAAGAACGTTCTCGGGGATATCCTTGTAAAACGCTGCGTTGATTCTCAGGCCAGCTTCGACGAAAACAATTGGAGTTTTCCTGAAGATGTGACTCCTCCCCAAACCATAGCGGATTGAGGCCCATTCGCACTTTCCTGAAGTCGTTCTTTAGCGGTAGCATCAGCAAGCGAGTCCCCAATAATCCTCTCATTTCGGGAGCTGAAGACTGCATTCAGCGTGGAAATCTTTTCATCGCTAAAGACGATGTCTCGAGCGTGTGCCACCGTGAATCGTTGCAGCAACCTTTTGCATCATTTCAATCTGCTCTTCTTCATAGTGCCCGTCAGGAGTTGGCATTTCTGCAGACGATAATGGAACTTCTTAGGCTTCCCCTGACTATCCTCCTTGTTGACCTTTCGCTTATTCCTGCGTCTTTTGCCATCTGGCGCATTGATCTCGTGGCGTTTCTCCGGATTTTTTCTCTCACGAGTTTTACCTTTTTCCTGTTGGTAGCTGTCGTGGGACGCCCTCTTCCTTTTCTATCCTCTTCGGTCTTTAATTCCTTGTAGCGTTTGACTGTGTCCTGAACCGTTCTTCGGGGCACGGAAAGGATCTTCACAATATCTCTCGTTTGCTTGCCGCACTTATGAAGTTCGCTAATAGCACTCCGTAGGTCGGGACGCCTAACCTCTTCGTAGTCAAGTACGAAAGTGTCTCTAAGTGTTCATTTATATTAGGCGAGTGAAGCGGAAAAATTTCGGGGAAAAAGTGGGAAAAAATATAAATTGTTTGTTATTTTGCCGCACTTTGTAGTAAACATCGCAACTTATTGGACGGGTGAGTGAATCTCAACGTCAAATTCGTACGTATTGCCAGATTTCTCTTCCATCCCGTTCAAAGCTACAATGGCTGTTGGAAAACTAAGAGCCTTGTAGACACTCAAACACTAACAAGATTCTTTTGGGCAATCTGTATTGATGCACAGGTTTCATAGAACTAACTATCACAAAGGTTTTCTTATAGTCCAGACTGCTACTTAAGTTGGAAATCCAACAAATCCAATTTATAAAAGAGGTGCATCTAGGGGGGAAACAGCGTGATAGTAGTACTCACACCATCAATCAAATGAATCATAAGTTATAAGGGTATATGTCGCGCAGGTGAGCAGCATTGGTAGGTGGGAACGCCTAAATCAATTAGACGACATTGAATGGGCGTGCCATTCAGAGGGAGCATGCACAGTTGGTACCCTAATGGGGTGGCATGTGTTCGGTCTGTGCTCTGTTTGGTTATCATTGGCTGGTGCGCTCCCATCTACCAATGCTGCTCACCTACGCGACATGTACCGTTATAAGTTATTACATTTGCAAAAGGCAAACATAAAAGAAAAACAATATCTCAAACACAACAATACTAATTAAAGCATAACATAACATCATATTATGAACACAACAAGCAAACAGTAGTAATCGGTATTACTCTATGGTTCACCTATGTAGAATCATCATACTGAAGTAATTTTTTGCTGACTAACCTCTTAAACTGGTTTAGGGATAGCCCATTTGGCAGGCTCTTCGTAACCTTAAGGTACGCAGTTCCTGCTCTATACGTAAAGGACTTAGCGTATCGTGTCGCTTTAGGACGAGTTAACGCGATTTTGAATGCACAGCCTCTGGTGCTTGAACTCGTGACACGAAACAACTGTTTCATACTACACTTATTACCGTTGTATCCGTTAAGCAATATCTTATGAACCATGCATACATCAATTACTTTGCGCCGAGATGCAAGCGAAGGCAATTGAAGGCATCTATTCCTTACTAGAGCGTTTGGCAATCTTTCATACCTGAAATCGCCAGTGCGTACCATCAGTTTGCGCGTAAAATTATTCTATACCCTTTCAATGCAATAGATGTCTTTTTTCCTGCAAGGATTGAATACTGTAGTGCCAGATTCCACCATAGGACGGACGTAAGTTTTGTAAGCGCGTAGAAGGATAGCCTTGTTTTTGCTAGAAAGCCCTTTGAAAATACGATACGTTCACATAATTGCTTGCCAACATCGAATTCTAATATGCTCCAAAAAATCCAGGCTGTCACTGTAATGAAATCCTAGATCAATCATGATCAATTTACACAAAACCATCATTATAGAATCATGATGGCTGTGTGTAAATTTTGCATGGTTCAATTAATTAATGCTGCCTTGAAACATGAAAAGCAACTGCACTCTAACTGAAAAGTAAATAGGATAAAGGTAGGCATTATTCCGTCCCAGCGCAGGATGCGCCATGCGCTCTAATTCATGGAATATATCGTGGACGCACCACATCACTTACGAAGACTAAATGAGGAACATTACTGTTTTACAGTCCCGAAATAAACATGGCACTAATTCACCGAACCAGAAGATAGATGAGAGAATTAGTTGCTGGGCCGGAGCGAGACCCGAACTTTGAGCCTTGTCGTGGAGTGCAGATAAGAGTGGGCTACATCTCCAACTGCGCTACCCCGACCCACACAAGTATTGTGCAAATTTCGACAATTCAGAGTTAGGACAGTGATTACTGGGCTGTTTGCCAGAATCAGGACCTAGAACCCAACGGTCGGAACTGTCCTGGACATGCTATCGAATCCGATTCCATCAATTCGGGCGCGAGCAAACGGAATGGCGCCTCCAGCATCTGACTGCAGCATGTGAGCCTGGAGACTAAATCCAACTAATATTGGCTAATTTTCGCACACGTTTCATGCAAGTGAGAGAAGGCCTCCGAAGTTCCTAGCTTCGTCGACGTTCGAAGGTCAGAAACACTTCCGCATGGACCAAATCGTCGAGAATTAGGTGGGCTGGCCATGTAAGACACCAGCTGGACAACAGCTGTCACCGTCTGGATTCTGCGTGATGTCAATAGAACACCAGGACGCCCACCAACGCGTTGGTCGGACGTCCTCGTGAAAGCCCTGAACGAGCGATACAACGCCCTTCGTGACCCTCGAGCGAGGAGGATCTATTGGAGCACTCTGGCACGCGACAGGGACGAAAGGAGACGCTGCTGGCGCCCGCTCGAAGAAGGGACGACAGGCGATACTTGAATTTCATGAGGGATCACAAGAGTGGAAGAGCATGAAGAAACTTTTTCGAGGGACAGAAGTCGAACCATCGGTGATTCGTGTCAGAAGAAGAGAAGGACCAGCCCAAAACAGCGTATAACTGCTGGTCATTAGAGACCAGCGCTGAGTCTGGTGGAGCCTACGTGTCACAGTGGTGATAGATACCATCTAGGCTGGCAAAGATGAGAATGTGCGCGGGAGTTCATCAGGCATCAGAGTTCTGTTCTACTCAGATCCTCCAACCATCGCTAATGAACTAGCAAACAGTACATCTCGTTGACACGAATATGAGGACGTGCACGTAAATTCATCAGCAAACACTTCAAACGGTCTGAAAAACGGTCAGCATATTCGCGACAGCCTCACACTCCGTCGACTGTCCGCTGTCGACGTCCTTTAGAAGAGAACCGCGCTAAATAGCCAGCGCACGTCCATAAAACAAACTCCGAAGACGCCATCAACGGACTACACAATGGCGAGCGCATGGCGAAACGAAAGCGACGACCATTGCGATTGAAAAAAGGAACCGGTTAATGGCAGGCGAACGCATCAAGAAAATCGCTAAGGTAACGCGACACGAGAACTGGCTTCAGAACCTTACATCAAGGTATTTGATAGTGTTAGCTGACCACAGAATA
The DNA here is from genome assembly GCA_947359475.1 of Heligmosomoides polygyrus bakeri. Taxonomy (NCBI): domain Eukaryota; kingdom Metazoa; phylum Nematoda; class Chromadorea; order Rhabditida; family Heligmosomidae; genus Heligmosomoides; species Heligmosomoides polygyrus. The sequence goes on from OX375866.1 coordinate 13,117,561, forward strand.
GTTCGGTGAATTCTGCAGAGTGATACAATACTCGGTAGGAGAATCCCGCTTTGGAGAGATAATGGGACCCCGAAGACTGAGTTCGCCTCAAAGATCGTCTCGACGACGCAAATTTCTGAAGATCGAAATCGGATCTATCCCTAATCGGGAGGGGGGTCCACAGAATTAAAAAATTATGTAGCAAATTTACTTGAGACTTACCAAACGGCTCCTATGGAACACGACAGGGCCTAAAAGAAACAAAAAACGAACGGCCAAACAAAAACAAAATCTCTTCGGTTTTACAACCTCTCGGCTGGCAGAGAGCGACGAAATAAAGGCATGCCGCATGCTGACCACCGCCTAGCATGTTATACCCAGGATCTGACATGGTGAGGAGGGCACATAACTTTGCCTGCTTACTACCGCGGCGAAGACAAATGTAATTTTTTCGTTTCTTTTTCTTTCTGAAATTTTTTAGTTTCGGTTCTATTTTGTTCTGTAGGAGCCGGTTGGTAAATTTCAAGTCAATTTCTTACATAATTTTTAATTCTGTAGACCCCCTCCTCCCGATCAGGATAGATCCTTGAGATCCTATGCCTGTCTTCAGATTGAAAAAATCTCGGTGGATTCTGTATAGATTCATTAGGCCAGTACTCGTCATTTCACATAGTTTGCACTACTTCCGTCTAGTTTCTGGGTACGATCAGGTCCAGGTCCAGTTCCAAAGGTACATATCCGCTGCAGTGGACCTCGTCTCCATCTGCCGTACACATTTCTAACTCCACTGAATTCTACAGCTAAGGCCAAGCGGGAATAAAAAATCGTGAATGTAGACGTCGTTCATTTCCAGCCGGGGATGCGCCGTGCACTCTACTTTTGTGTCATCAAGGTGAGGAGATTTTAAAATGTACACCTATACTAACGGAATCCAGCAAAAAGGTTGAAATGTTGAAGAACAACAGAAGCCATATGGAAACAATCTACTAAGGATTTAAAACTACTATGAAAACCAGATCGATGAGGGATGTTCAGTCGGGACCCATCCTCAGAGCCTTTATTAACCCCGAAATTAGTGCTTCTCCTTGAAAACAGATCTGTGTTCATTTGGTCAACTCCAAAGGAATAGAAGATTCCGGTGAGACCCTAACCGTCAAAAGTGAATCGAAACCAATTTGAACTCTGAGATTCTCACGTAAAAAGCCAGACCATGCCAAAAAGCGTAGAAGTCCAGAAGCTTCGGCCACGCACGAGCGCAGGTTGACTAGCTGGCATGTCCGGAAGATCTTCTGCGATCGGCCGAAGATGCAAGATAGAGGCGATAAACTCAAAAAGATAAAAACCGGAAGAAGAATCCACCAGTAGGGAGCAAGGAGCAAAATTTGATCAAATGTTTTCCTCTGCATTCTGGCTTCAGGATCCAAAAACAAGGGAAATGCAGAAGAGACACAAGGTAGCAGAGAAACAGAATATCAGCAAAAGCAATCGAAGAACCCAAATGAAACGCAATAAGGGTAGGCCTATGAGAAGATAATGATGTTCGGTTACTAGCAAAAATATTGAGTCAGGCCAGACTCGAACTTACACCACTGCTTTCATGTGCTTACGCCACCATATCACAGGTGCAGCAGTGTTTCTTGACCAAAGACAGCATCTACATCCTCGTAGCACGACGACCTACCAGCACTCAACTGTGATAGTAGCACCTTGCCCAGAAAACAGATAGTGCGAGTTCGAGCACCGCCTGGAGCAAGAGTTTTGATAGCACTAGGACTGAAATCGTTGCGAAGCAGATAACCCCTGCACCAACCCGCTAGGCTCAAGGAAAAGCGGAAAACTTGGTAGCAAAATACTTTGTAGTCAGTTAGCGCAGTCAGAGCATGTGGTAGGTTTCGTGCGCACCTCGAATCGATTCACGGTTCTAGTCCCGTGCAGACCAACTAAGCTGGACAGTGACTTGGTGCCAGCCTTGTCTGGGACCGATAACGATAAAACACTGATTGTCTATCTGACCACTGCAAGAAGAAATCTACATTATGCCACCAATAAGCTTCACCTGACAAAGCCACGTATATCCCATTTTCGAACTGAACTGGGCACTTTCAAAAATAAATTGGACGCTGTTCTTCTATGCAAGCTTGACGCTTTTGAAATCAAACTGAACATTTTCCAAATCTGGAGACTCCCAAGCCGTTAAAATAATTTGTTGTTAAAACAAAATATAGCGTGACTTTCGCTGCAATTTTTAATTCAGCCGCCCCAATACGTGAACAAAACTGGTTAAATTTTTATCAATTTGTTATTTCTCGAGGAAAAAACAATGAGTTGAATTTTGTTCTAAAAAGCAAAACAACAATCACGCAGTGTAGTCAAAAAAGATCGTGCCATGCCCTCGAGAAAATCGTCGAAATTTTTATTTGATTGGTAGCAAAAATTCTGTTTGCGTGGAGTAGCACAGATATAAATGATACGGCAAGGATACCTTTAAAAACGCATCGCTGCTTTAAGTAAGCAACATTTGCGCTATCTATCAAATAAACATTGTAACGATCGAGTTGAGAGGAGGACGCAATCTCTATTTTGAAGGACTAAAATGTTCGCTGTTATTTAAGGCCTTAAAACTTTAAAATTTTTGGCTTATTATTTTTCATTCAAAAATAAGTGATGACGAAGCTCCATTGATCATTGATTTGCATTGATCTAGGCGAATTAAAAATTGATACATATCATGAAGGCGCACAGCGGGAGGTGCGGGAACGTGCAGCAGCGGTGTGAGAACGCGCCGTAATCGCGGCAGCCAATCACGGCACCGTTCGAGTGACACCGAAAGGGGCGTGTGCGGGTTGGTGCCTGATTGGTTGGAACGCTTACGGTCGGTGCCCTGCCCTGGACCTCCCGCACCCCCCCCCCCCCGTTGTGTACCTTTTCCTAGAACAAAAAAGAACTACTTTTTCGAATAGTCTCCGGTTCTATCTGAAAGGAACTCGGTTTGCTATGGAAGATGTTCGATTCGATTTGAAAAGCGAGAAGCTTGAATAGAAGTCCAAATTTGAAAAGTGTTCAATTTGGTTTAAAAAGTGTCCACTTTAAAGTGGAAACGGCATAGTACAGGAAGGCAGTGCAAAGAACCAGAACAGCATCTGCGAAGGGCACGAGAACTACGGAATGATGGAAGAATCACAAAAAGTTGAGGAACTATCGGATCATTTCACCTGAAGGGAAAACTTCGGTCAAACCAGTTCTATTAAGTGAGTGCAGCCGCTGCCACCCGCCGAGCCTTTGTTAGGAACGAAATCCGCTCAAAGTACGACGAGGATGACGATAACGACGGCGAGCTCGAGGACAGCAGACTGACTGATCGCGGTAGGGGGACATTATTTCGACGACGGCGCCACCGCCGGTTCCTCAAGGCCGTCGTCGTGTCCCGTCAGCGCTCCGCTGACCGACGGCGACGGCGACGACCGCGTCTGCTGCGACACCACCGCAATAGCGATGCGACACGATAACAGTGAAAATCTGGCCACGAAATCTGCCTTGACCTCTTCGCGCCCTGAAATGCACCGCGCGACGTCTTCCACCTACCGCGCTGCTGTTTCCCGATGTTATCCCCGCTGCAGCAGGGCTTCTGCAGCCGAAGTGCGCAGGCAGGGACGGTACGGTAGCAAGAGGTCACTTCGCCTTCACCATGAAATACTATGCTCGTGAGCTCTGTTCCAGACAGTAATCTTCTGATGGGGATCTGAGGGACAAGAGCAGAAATTGGCATCAGCTACACTACCGCTCCTGTCTTTTGGTTTTTGGGCGGAATAACGTTTTAAACCGCCGTTTTCCTATAAATGATAGAGGATAAAGGGCGACGTTATTCAATCTCTTCTGGCATGCGCCACGCACTCTATTTCTACGAGTTGTCGTGGAGACGATTTGATGGTGTACATATTTGGTCCATACAATGACTTGCGGTGGCCAGCCGATGAACAAGTCAGCGCATTATCCTTCCCAGGCAAGTCTGGTTCTAATTCACCGACTGCGAAGGGATGGAAGGCTTGATTCGCCTAGGCGGAAAGTCCGAACCAGGAACCTGGTATCGGGTGTACGCGGCAGCCGGCACCTCATCCGACTGCGCTACACGCGCGCCCACCGTTTTCCCATAACTCTCTTAAAGCGGCCTGTTCAGCAGACAAAAGTTACCATCCGAATCCAATGTGAGTGATCTATTCAATAATATAAGTATCTTCTACGGGTTAGTTTTGATAACCTATAAAGCCTGACAAAGGCAATCCTTCTCCTATCGCTGCTCTCCTATAATTGCTCCAATAAGGCCAAGGTTTTATTGGTCTCAAATCCTTTTTCTAAAACCACTTTATTATACCTAACAGCATTGTATAGATCGCCTGCATTGGAATTGGGGTGGTAGCTTTTGTTTTTTGATTAGCCCTTTGGAAAGGAGTTATGGGAACGGCCGAAAACGGCAGTTTCCTGCGCCTATTCCACCCAAAGACCAAAAGACGGGAGCGCTATTGTACAACCTAAACAGTGCGTTTCAAAAGTATACGACCACCCCTAGGTTTGTAAATTCCGCCTTTTTTACGACATTTCGCGGTAACCTGCTGCCTCCACTGAATTCGCCGTGGTCGAAAACCATACCCGTAAGTTTAAGAACAAATCATTGTCCCCTGTTTCAAAAGTATAAGGCCTCTAACGATGCTGGTTTGTTATAACTGTAATTTTTCGCCCTGTCAAACAAACACTGCTCTACATTGACTTTGCTATTATCTACTATCCTAGTACAAACATGTCGCGTGGTACCCGGCTGTCCGTCGAGGAACGAGCTCAAATTCGAGCTCTATCAGGCGGGACACTCCACTCATGAAGTCGCTGCCCAACTTCGTCGATCTAGATGCGCTGTATCCAACTATCTGAAAGATCCTGTTGGCTATGGAAGAAAGTCAGCGTCCAGAGTCAGACCTCCTGTGCTCTCTGGACAAAATGTTCGACACATTCAGCGACTCTTGTCGAACTCGACGGCTTCGATCAGCCAAGTTACGCGGACTTATTGTTGGATGCATCGCGGACGACTATCCGGAGAGCAGCCAGACGAAGCGGCAACATTATACGTGAGTCGACGAAGAGAGCTCCGAGGCTGACTGATCGCCATAAGGCCAAACTTCTTCAATTTGCACGTAGAAATATCAGGACCCATATATTGGAGCATGGTACGCCATTTTTCACTATAAAATTCCCCCCACGTGAACGACTCCGGTGCATTCAGGTAGTCTTCTCCGACGAAAAGAAGTTCAATTTGGACGGCCTCGATGGATCTCACTGCTCCTGGCGGTATTGCAGAAGAATCCACTCGTCTTCGGCAGACGTAATTTCGGTGGTGGCTCTCAGATGGTCTGGGGAGCCTTCTGTAGCTCTGGTGTTCTTCGGCTTGCATTTACCATGAGTCGAATGAACTCACAGGACTATCAGAGCATTCTTTAAGATCATCTACTTCTATTTCTTGGCAGACATCGTACGCAGAATTCACTTCTACGCAGGACAATACATGCCAGTAGATCAACCACTGTGGTTGAACTCCAAGAACTGGCCAGCTGGTTCACCGGACCTGAACCCGATTGAGAACCTCTGGGAAATCATAGTGCGACAGATATATTCCAACGGAAAGCAACTTAACAACGTCGAGGAACTAAAACTCAGAGTGATCGTGGAACCATGTGGACCCTTATAGCCTGAAGAGCTTGGCTGAAAGTATGCCAGACAAAATTTTTGAACTTATTTCTAGTCAGGACCTGTCAATTATTAACTTGTATTTTTATTTGTAGCTGTTAATTATTGATTGTAATAAAATGGAAGTGGTTCATGTGTTGGCTTTATACTTTTGAAACAATGGAAAACCAATAATTTCTTTTTAAAAAGTTTTGTATCCAAGAGATGTTTCTAATTCGTTTTCAGGTATGGTTTTCGACCACGGCGAATTCAGTGAAAAAAGCCCTTACCGCGAAATGCCGTAAAAAGGGCAAAATTTACAAAATTAGGGGTGCTCTTACACTTTTGAAACGTACTGCAATGTGGAGGTAGTGGCAAACTAAAGGGTAAATTATAGAGCTTACAAACTCAATACCTACCAATTTGGGTTTGAAGAAAATGAGTTGAATCCAAGGATAAACCAGCGTTTCATTGTTCCTAGACAAGCGTGACCGTATCACATGGTTATCATGTAATTCATAGACCCCAGAGGTTTGAAAGGCTCGGTTGGCCCGGGCGTGACCCCTGCCACACATTTTAATTTGTGGAGCAGGTAAGGACCCTTCGACTAGGCTACTTGCCTTCGTTATTACTATAAATCTAGGGGCATAAAATGAGCTCAGAAGTTCAGTGGCCAAATCAGCAACGAGGAATCTCCGCATAGCTCACATGGATCTCATCTCGATTTATATTGGTCACGAGGTGCCACTGAACGAATAGCAGCATTCCCAGTCAATTTTTAAAAAAGGTAAAATTACAGTAAAATTATATTTATACCTATTCTGTGATTTGCCAACGGTTCGGCTTCATTACTTATGTTTGAGGTAACTCTAAAGATGAGGTATCTGATGCCCACAACTTTGAGCAAGGAGAGAACATCCCGAAAGGTTGTCTAAGCACTAGCATTATGTCTGCAAAATACGGAACATGAGACGACTAAAATGTTTGAAAGAGCAGCTGAACAAGCTGGAGACATTGTGAAGAACAGCAGGAAGCGCCGCAAATCCTCAACGGAACGAGGTCCTTCAACAAACGTGAGCTATCGAGCCGTAAGTCTTGATGTAGGAACACCATGATGGTCCAGAAAAGTGATGAACAACATGGAACCGCACTGGCACTGCTGGATTAGGAACGATGTAACACTACCTGAAATGAGCATGGAGGAGGCAGTTGCATTTCCCCGTCCCAAACAGGTCTGATACCAACTCACTGTCGAGGGATGAAAGGCTTGGTAAGCCTAGGCGGGAAACTCATCGTCAGATCAGAAACCTGGGATCTGGTGCACGTTACAGCCCGCGCCTCTTCCGATTGCACCACCGACCAATTCTGGCAATGTACAGTACCGGACGCGTCTTTTGAATAGACGCCGAAAAAAACCGCACTTTTGCGGTTTTTTTCGGCGTCTATTCAAAAGACGCGTCCGGTACTGTACGTGGATAAACCCTGGAGAATAATCCTAGTCAACAGACCTGCGCTTATCAGAAGTTCTATGGAACGAATGTATAGACGAATTTCATTCGATATCGAACATTTTTGAGCAAATGAAAAAACGAGTGAAATTGATCAAATTTTTCGAATGAACGAAAATCTAATAAGCTCCAATTTTCGTTCAATCGAATATTCGAATAGTCGAATTATTTTTTCGAATCAGGTTCTGCTTGAAGATTTGAATTGTATCCGGTTTTCGAATAATGATAAAATACTCAATTTTCGAATAATATTCGAATATGGCGCCCTTTCGATGCTCGAATTCGAACAAATATTCTAAGATCTGAACTCGACCTGCTACTGGGTAGGTGTGAACATATAGAGGCTCTCTGCTCGAGCCTGCAGAACGTTTGTCAATGGTTGAATACCTAACCAGTGCAAGAAATGTTCCCTGTGGTTTGCTACTTACTTGGCTAGTGTTTGAGTGATCAATGTGAGTTGTTTTCGTTGATGTTTTCTTACACTTTGCATGCTAGACAGTTGTCTGTGTCTGCCTATGCCTTCAATAAATAAATACATAAATAAACAAATAAAATACGGAATATTCGACTGCTCGAACAAAGATTCGAATATATTCGTTCGTGTAGAAGTACACTAGACAAACTGTTCGGCATTCTAAGTGAATAGGCTCCGAAATGTACTCCACACCTTACTGCGCACTTTACAAGTACAGTGTAGTCGGAAAGACGAAAGTCATTCCTCACATGCCATTAATGCTCTTATTTCGGAATGGCGAAACCGGTCACACGGCAGGTTACGAATCGCTGTCTGCATTCGCCGGCGTGAAGCAAAATCCGCACTCCTCCAGAAGGTGGAATTACTAGGAGAGAGCGCCAATTCACGATCCACGACTGACTTTCACCACGACAACTGTATGGTTCTTGTGCCGATGCCGATGAATCTACCCCACAAAGAATGAAGACTTCACCGAACGTGTTGTGGAACAGCAGCAGGCAAAGCATACGAACAGCGCATCTAGCCATCTGCAGAAGCACTGCTTCATAAGTTCCCGTATGGTAAAGGTAGGGGGAAGTCTTACTGGTTTACTCTGCGGTTATGTAACAAAGCTGTTAATCTTAAAGAGACACTAAATGCATTCACGTCAGAAGTCACGGACGGGTGGTCACGAATTGAATACAAGAACGCCAGCTGTTCATTAGCCAGTAGCACAAGAATTTCTTAGTATCAATCAAGCAGGCTCATTTAGCTCAGTTGGAGAAAGCGTCGACTGCAACCGATTCCAGGCTCGCGGTTCGGCTTTCTCTCCAATTCAACCAATAGAAACAGGCGTAAGTCTATACTTGAAATTATTTGGAATCATCAAGTCATCTATCCCTCAGAGGTCGCTCAACTGGTACGAGACTTGCCTATGAAGGGGATGAGCACTGGCTTGCTCATCTGAACGTCACCGCAAGTCATTCTATAGACCAAAAATCTCCAAGACAACCTCGAAAAGTAGAATACGTGGGGCATCCCAAGAAAGGATTGATTAACACCGTGCTTTATCCTGTTTCTTCTAGTTAAGCGGAGGCATGTAGCGCAGCTGGAGTAGGTACAGTTCTAAGGTGCACTTCGGATCGAATTCCATTCCGTCTAGGAGCACGAGCGAAGTGGAAACCAAGGTCCCACTTTGGGTTGGTTTGTTTTCCTAGGTTTTATAAATCCTGTTCATAGCATTCCACAGCCTGTTGTTGTTTCTCTCTTTTCCCTGAGTTCGAACCCGACACGTCTGGAAGGATATGGCGCTGACTTCTCTCTCGGTTTGGCTGCTCCAGGTCGTTATGTAGGCCAAATACGCATTCAAAGGGCCTATCTCTGATATCTCGGGAAAGTATAATGCGCGGCGCATGCTGAAAATGTATTAACACCGACATTCCTCTAGCAAATGCTAAAGTAATACTGGTAATGGAATGGTGGTATACCCAACCAAGCGGAAGCGTGAACAGAATAGCGCAAGATGACGTGAGCAAGTCTGAACAGCTTCAAGCCTCTTAGAAGAAGATTACTAATATATCAGACGATGACGAAGACAGTTCAAGAGGGAATTGGTCGAGTTTCCCAACGGAAATGGTACAAATCGCAGTTATAGTTCGTCAGAACACCACCCCGCCCCCTCGTTACGAAGGACAAACCTGTTTGTTCAACCCTGAATGCTACCGTAGACTTCTAGTTGAGTTCCAAAAGTGTAATGGATGTAACTATGGATGGATACTAGTCGAGAACAGCAAATTTATAGGTGGGTGTTCCAATGCAAAACCAAAATAATCCGTTGAAGACTGAAAAAAACCGTTAGATGGTTGGGCAAGATTTTTACGGAAAATGTCCTTAATTATTTAAAATCGTTGAATCGCCAACCGTTAAATGTACACGCCTGTTACATACGATCATTCCTCCTAAGATTAAGAACTTTTAAATGAACAGAACTCCGAAAGATTGAATAACTGGGCGGAAAAGTCGTTTCTAGCGCAAAATGTCGGTTTGATAAGAAGACAGGAAAAGGCAAAGAAAGCAAAGATTTACGTTTTTCTTCAGGAAAAAGGCATTGTGAGAGATCTCAAGTAGTCCTGAAGCGAACGTCGACCACTATCTACACAGACACGTTAGGAAAGCTCAGCCACCTCAAAGGATGCCTGCCTAGACAAAGAGTGCTGTGCGTCACCGCGATGACTGGAAACATTACTCGGCAGCCCGTCCTCCCGTCATGCGAACGCAGTTCGCTCTCGTAATTGCCGCTGGATGGTGGTGAGTAACAATTTCTGGCGTCTATTGTGCGACTAGCGCGATCAGCGACGACGACTATGAAGGGAGCAGAACTCGTCCAGACGAGCCCTCCTCGCGAAAACATCGCAATTGAGACGAGGTCTAACGGCGAACAGAACATTCACATCGGAAGAAGAGTTAAATAGACGGCTCGTTGACTTCAGCATTACGACGCTGGCGATCCAGAATCGATACGGAGACTTCTTTGCAAGATGAGGCCAACTATGTGCACCGATGGGCTACGCGCGTGTTAACGGATACCGGGGCAGATTCAGTTCATTTCGATTTCTCGCCGCTGAGACGACAACGGTGACAACCTTGGGATTCCGGAAGTGGCCGTGGACGCGCAGTGATAACGCTGACTCATTGCTTTCTCGTCGGGAAAAGGAATCCATACAGTCATGGGGTGATGTGCAGGGCCATTCCGCAGGAATGCTCCACGAAAAGACCCCCTTACATATTCATCACTGCGCTGTTTCAAGTAAACTGCATTCACACTAGCAATCGAATGGAGATCGCAAACGATTAGTCGAGTGTATGGCGTGATCTCTTGTTTTAATGCAACAAATGTTTGCTACTCGCACGTGGTTAAAAAGCCACTAGAGTGGTGTTATAGTAAAACGGTTCGTCTTGAAATAGATGGCGAAACGAACCACTTTGAGAAAAATCTGATTTTATACTTTTCCCTTTGAATTCACTTCGTTAAAACAAAATTTAAATTACTATATTCCACTGAAAGAAAGAACATTCTGTAAAATTTCAAACACTCTCTTCCCTTATTGAGTCATGAGATTTAACAAATTTCAAATAAAGTCACTACATTTTCCATGAAGATAAAATTACTCCAACTGTTTGGAAGAGCCTCTAATTTAATCTGAAGGACGCTCTTTTTGATTTGCAAGTTCTTCGGATTGATTTGAAAGCTGCCGAATTCGGTTTGAAAACGATCCAATTTGACGTCGGAAAGGCGTAGAGCGTGGGAAACCAAAGGAAGGCTTCTGTAGGCTAGGGGATAAAAATTATAAAGGACGGAGTTATTCACTCGCTTTTGGGATGCGCCACTCATTCTACTTCTACGGGATATCGTGGAGGCGATTTGAATGCGTATTTAGCCATACAATGACTTGCGGTGGCCAGCCGATGTACAAGTCAGCGCTCTATCCTTCCCAGACAGGTCTGGTACCAATTCACCGACCCGGGGGGGGATGGAAGGCTTGGTTGGCCTGGGCTAAAATCTGAACCAGGAGCCTGGTTTCGGGTGCACGCGGCAGTCGGCGCCTCCTCCGACTGCGCTACACGCGCCCATGTAGGAGTGATTAATCCAAAATGCTTTCAAAATAGAGATGGAGATGACATCCCATAGACATCCCATAGAAGTAGAATGCGTGGCGCATCCCAGGGGAGGTTGGGATACGCCACGCATTCTACTTCTATGGGATGTCATCTTTTTGCTCTCTTTTGATGGAAGAATTCCCTGCATCAGTCCAAGACCGTCACACTTCATATGAACCAGGGGTGTGCGTTTAACGGCTAACGATTTACCGGTTTAGCGGATTTACCGGCATTTTCGCGATAAATTCTCTTAAGGAAGTTTTTCAGCAAATTCCCAAATTTACCGGAAAATCTAACGACTTCTTCATACAAAATCATGTTTCTATCTATCGAATGGAGAAGGAAACATACTACCGATCTCAGTTTAGGAGTGATTGCTTCTATCTTCCCCGATAATTTGCTACTAGCTTTCGCGGTGCTCAACCTCATTGAAACATCCATGTCCACATCACGAAGCGGAAGGTGGTGCGCTCCAGTGTTAAAAACGCGCTCCACTGGGATAGTATCTCGCGCCGAGATTCCCCACAGGACATGAGACAATTTGAACTAGAGATGTAGCAGCTCTCAGAATAGACGACCGCCAGAGGAATAAGGAGAAGATGCGCCCATGTCTTGTTGCCATAATTTAGTCGAAGATGTAAAGCATCGAAATGTACTCTGCTAGTCCACCTGATCTCCAGATGGATCTTAAGCTGTTTTTCCCGATAAGAAAAGAAAGAAGTTCGTTATCATGCCACATTTCGTTTTCTGAAGTGTCTGGCTTTGCTCCAAAGTGCAGCTTAATAGTTGAAAAAGTAGTAGTGTAAGGTGTAAATCATTCTTTCATCGAATGAAAAGATAATAATTGTGATAATTTCAAAAAGCCGTTAGATAGAGCAGTGGTAATCCAAAAGAAATGTAGCAATACTCGAATGAATATCGGATGTCCCAGAAATGTTTTTGTGGTGTTTCAATTAAGCTCTCATCTTTCTTTTTTAAAGCACCCACAATATAGATCGTTATACTTGTGCGTTGTTAGGCTTCCGTTTGCTTTGTTTGTTGTGGCTCTTGCTTCCAGTTCCAGGGCGTAATTAGCTTTAGAGTGACGTATGTATAATAAAATGAAGACGATATGGTATTTCTAAACGTGATGATGGTTCGGTGAAAAGCTTTTCGCTTTTTTACATCACCGCCGCTTAAAACTATTAGATTGTCCCATAAGTCCTTGACGTTTTTTTTTCAACGCTTCACTGCAGATTTTGCCGGCGGTCTCTTGCACAGCTCTACAAAGCCTTCGAAAGAAAATAATTTGCTCTATCAGAGCATATATTGCGTTTCTTTTTTCATCACGAATTTTGTCAATTTTTAGGTCGATGAAGTGAAAAGTGAAAAAGTGAAAAAGTAGCCATTTGCGCGTTTGTTCTCTCCGCTTAGGTTTGTAATTTTTTGCGCAGTTTTTTCGAGCATTTGGAAGAAAATGTTCTATACTACAAGAATATGTGTTAGTGCTATTTGCTCTTTTGTCATTTATTGATTTTTAGGTCATCAAATTGGGACGTCCGAAGGAGTATGGTTATTTTTGCCGACAGATCCTGCTCTGTGGTTGGACTTTTTGGGTTGGTGTTATATGTCTTTCGAAAGAAAATGTCTTGTTCTATAAGAATATGTGTCGCGTTTATTGATTTCTGTCGAATATCAACAAAATGCCAAAAAGGGAAAAATCGTCTTCACCAACAACTCCTTCTTCAGTTGTTGAGATTCGACAGAAATCAGCGTGAGCCAATAAACGCGGCACAAATTCTTACTGAGCAAGACATCCTCTTCCAAACGACATATAACACCAAGATAGTAGGAAGGAAATATAACACCAAAAGTCCAACCACAGAACCGGAGTTTTGGTAAAAATTCGGACGGAAAAGTCGGACGTCCCAATTTGATGACCTAAAAATCAATAAAGGACAAATGAGCAAATAGCACTAACACACATTCTTGTAGTACAGAACACTGTCTTCCAAATGCTATAAAAAACTGCGCAAAAAATTACAAACCTAAGCGGAGAGAACAAGTGCGCAAATGGCTACTTTTTCACTTTTTCACCTTTCACTTCAACGACCTAAAAATTGACAAAATTCATGATGAAAAATGAAATGCAATACATGATCTGATAGAGCAAATCATTTTTTCTTTCGAAAACTATGCAGCGCTATGCAAGTGAATCGCTGAAAAAACTGCAAGGACTTGTGAGACAACCTAATAGTTGTTCTTGAGAGAATATTAAAATTACAAAAATTAACGGTTTTACCGAATTAACCGGAATTTACCGGCGAATTTCCGCGTTAAACATATGCGGTAAAAAATTTACCGGCGGCAAGTCAGCGCACACCCCTGAGCACATGAACGACCCTATACACCCGATACCTTCGACTGTAACGAAGCAGCTATAGCGCACCATAAAGTGGGAAGAGCTACGCATTCTGTCACTTCAATACCTGCTTTTGGCTATGGGCGTCACCGACGCCTCTGCCGTTTCATTAGAAGGCATAGGAGGAACTACAGGTGCTCCATGATTTTACTAGAACGGGCATCGGCGGAACTTGATCTCGCTACTAGAGTGCATTCACGAAGAAGAAAAAGACACGGTAATTAATAGCTTAGAACTCAAGACGTCGAAGCAAAAGCGAAAGAACACATCAATCATGACGCTGGAAAGCCAAACCCGGTCGGGCTCGATTCAAAATATTCAACTTCTTAGATACGTTTGAGAAACGTAGAGGACCAGCAGGAGATGTCTATATGTATGGTTTAAGACGATGCCAAGACATTGCACTCGCACTCAAATGAAACGCAATCAAGACGACAGGTCGTACAGTGGGCGCAGGCAGACCGACTGCCAATACCAGTGCCGTTACCAGTTCCGCACTCTTGAACTCGTCCTCGTCCAACACAAGGACACACTTCGCGAAACCGCACCACATCGGCGAATCGACCGCTCTATCAGTCGGGCATGCCATCTCAAGCGGAATTCACGAATGAGTACACAAGGAGACACAGAACCCGTCCAGATCGCTGTCCATCGTGTGATTATGGGAATGGCGCACATAAGTGGAGAGTACTAAGCGATAAGTAGTGGCCAGGCTGCGCACCGGATCCTGTTTGAGCACAGCTAACGGTAGTGGTTATCGTACGGCAGAGTCTTCGTCCAGAGCCGACTTTGTCCCGATACTATTGACCCTTTGTGAAACAGCATCAAACTTTAGTATAGCGATAAGGAAAAAGGTCGGCGTTAATCATCCTCCTGAGTGAGATGCGCCGCGCACTCCACTTCTATGTGGATCAGGGGTGTGCGTTTAACGATTAATGATTTACCGATTTACCGGATTTACCGGCATTCTTCGTTAAAACAACGAAATTTAACGACGAAAAGTTCCGTTAAATGCATTAACGACATTTTATGACCATTTTTGAAATCTTGCTTCCTCTCCATGTAAATGCATTTTGGACTTTTTTGAATGAGCTTTCGCAGTGCTCCGAGGAAGCCTCCTGATTACTTGAATCAGGGTAGTTAATCGATATTGTCCTCGAGTTTAAAGGATTGGTGGCATTTTCCTGGCTCCTTGACCTATTTACCTGCGTGCGATCCTACTTTTCTACGCTGTCGCTCCGTGCTTTTCGACTTCCTGGTCCGTTTCTTGCATTTGATTGCAACATATTAGTTCTTCACAATTACCAACCATTCAGTTTTCCACAGTTTTTTGTGAGATTTGTTTCATAAGTGGGGTTGGAAAAGGCATAGAAAACACGAAGATAATGCTACGAAACACAAACTATGCGAGAAAAAAAGCAAGCACAAGAAAAGAAACAAGGGAAGAGACGGGTTCATTCCCTCTTCTCCGCAAGTTTTCCGGAAAGTTTGAGGAATTTTTCGTGCAGCATCAGCCGGTGACTGTAGAACTACATTAAGGCAATTTTGAGCCTCGCCTAATTGATAGAGCGTGGCTACGGGTACTGTCTTTGCTTCGCTTTTACTGAATTTTATGCCGTGCATGTCAACGACTTTTCTTAACTTTTTCAACTTCTTCAAGGACTTCTTTGCAGTTTCCTTTGGGAGAAGCACAGCCAGTATACACGAGAAACAGTGAAATATGTAGCTAAAAGCACTAGAATTGCGTAAGAAGATATGAAGTCGATGAACACTCTCTGTCATTTATTACGCAGGTTAGTATAAAAACTGGTACTTTACATGCAGTCCATTTCATGAAGATTTCTTAAAGATTTACGGGAAAGGTATATCTTTGAAGGTGCAGGTCCGGCTTTAGCAAGTATTCTCTTTATGTCTATGGGTTTTTTCGTCTAATTTACGAACTTACTATAAAACAGCTCATCAACCCAAAATGTGTTCTGCAAAAATGGGAGGAAATCGAAAGCTCAAAGCACATTCGAACCTCAAGCAAATGTGCTGTACAGTTTGGAACCAGGTCCTTCAAGAAGAAGATCTGAGTGGTCAATTTCTGAGAAAGCGTAAATGAGTGACAGACAGTGGCGAACTGTACTTGGAAGGATTAGGGAAGGTAACAACACTTCGTAAATATCCTACAAAGACAGGCTGTACCAAGGGATTCGCTATGGTCGCTGCCTGATTGAATTCTTCATTAAACACTCTGTAGTTTCCCAAAACAATTATGGCAGTATAGAAAAATGTTCGGCTGCCAAAGTTTACTTAGCGAGCTGATGTTTTGCAAAAAATTGGGAAAAAAGAAGAAAAAAGCTCAAAAACGTTGAGCCGTGATGCGATGCACATTGAATCTTCCCAGAAGGTGGACGACTTTCCACCAGCTGAAGGAACCCGGCATAGTAAGGAATTTCCTATTTTAGAAGTTTTGTTGCTGTTTGGTTTCAGAATCTTAATGGTTCTTCTCGCTTATTTTGTTGATGATAGACTGTTGTTATTTGAAGATGAAGGCATTGTCATATAATTGTCATGCAGATGGAGTCGAAAAATTCAATCAAGAAAATGATCTGGCTTTTTACATACTAAAATACAGCCAAACTGACTGCAGCTAAGGGACAATTTATTTAACGAATTTACCGACTTTAACGCAAAAATTTTTCGTTAAAAAGTGGTCGTTAAAAATTTACCGAAAAAAAATTTAACGCACACCCCTGATGTGGACCGTGGAAGCAACTTGAAGATGTGTATTTGGCCTATAAGCTCGTGGTAGCGCAATGGGAGGAGGCTGTCGCGTGCAATTTATTCCAAATTTATGGTTAGGATTTTCTGCCTAGGCCAACCAAGCTTTCCATCACTCCGAGGCCGACGAGTTGGTATCAGACTTCTCTGTGATGGATAAAACACTCAGATCTCCATCAGCTGACCACAGGAAATCATTGTCTAGCCCGAATTAAGTGGCTTTCAAATCGTCTCCAAAGCATCGCATAGAAGTACTAGGAATGCGTACCGCATCGCAAATGGGATTGATTAACTCTGTCCTTTGTTCTTTACCCTTTATTTGGCCTAAACGATGAGCTGTGGTGACCAGTCTTTGAACAAGCTCCTTTCCAGACAAGACTGATCCCAATTTACTGACCCCTGAGGGATGGACGTTTAATTGCTTTGGGTGAAATGTGAGCTAAGAATGTCAATTCGCAGGGTATTCGTCCTGTCTGGATTGCGACACGTATTCGATTTTGAAAAAATCGCGTTTTTCAAATACGGTATCAGCTCCTTTATTTTCATCGAGTTCTTTAGTAAAAAAAACTGTACGCAAATTATATGAAACAAGTGCTCCGTCACTCCTTTCGGCGTGCCTCGCACTTGCGCGCTTCGCCCGATGTTGCAGTATCACTAAGCTAAGGACAATCACATCAAGTTCTACACCGCCCTACTTGTACAGCGTGTTTTCCTTACCTAGGAATACAAAAGGCTCGCAGTACGTACAGTATATAGTATGATAGGGCGATCTATTGGTTCCTCACTACTGGTCCTCCCCCAGTGAAACGGTCCCCCATTACTGGTACTGGTCTTCGGCACGTCTTCTGAATCCTCTGGCATCATCAGTATCGATTGATGGCGATGAAACTTGAAAAACGAACTTCAGATTCGTGTTCAGCGACCTCAATCACTCCCAGGGCTAACGTTTCGGACCGCTTGAACGACATTCACAAAAATTCGATAATTGGATCAATATCGATTGGTGGCGACCTCGATAACGAACTTCAGATTCGTGTTCAGCGACCTCGACTACCCCCAGGGCCAAAGTTTCGGACCGCCTGGACGGCATCCACAAAAATCGATAGTTTGATCAATATCGATTGATGGCGATCGATACTTCAAAAGGGAACCTCAGATCCGATCCGTGTTCAACGACCTCGATTGCCCCAGGGCTGAAGTTCTCAGACAGGGAGAAGATGTCTGGGTATTTCCCGCTATTTTCCCGCACCGTAATTTGATCAATATCGATTGATATCGATCGATGCTTCAAAAGAAAACCTCAGATCCATGTTCAGCGATCTCGATTGCCCCAGGGCCAAAGTTCCCAGGCAGGGAGAAGACGTCTGGGTATTTTTCGCTATTTTCGTGTCGTAATTTCCCCCTCCCCCATTTTTCCCCCTATTTCCCCCCCCCCCCCGATTTCCCCCGCTAATTTCTGCGGCGCCGCCGATCGATAGGATGACTCATCGCTTAGCGCGTTATTATAGAGTATGATGTATGCAACTTTCTTTGCCTGTAGAAGCCGTTACAAGGCGAAAGCTTGTCAAAAAGTAGAAGAGTAAAAGCATCCACCGTCAGGAAGTAGAAGAGAAAAAACAATGCTGTACGTCTCGGTTGCTTGAACACGGATAAGATCATGTTACTTCACTTACAGATGTCTGAATGTGATGAATTCGTTACTAGCCAAGAGTGACAATTTTCCTAGTTTGTCGAAAAGTGCATTTAAGACGTTCGTCAGGAGAAATGTCACCCTTGATCCGCTTTGATCCTGTCGTTTTTTTTCAAAATTTAATTCGTTCCGGATATCTACATTGAATAATGTATTGTTGCGTGCGTAATGCATGCGTTCAATCCTACTATATATAGTCGGATAACGTCACGTGTCCGTCACGGGAGGGGGGACTGAAGCAAAGAGATGCCTATGCCACTGCGGCGTATGCCAGCCGGGCTTTTTTTAGCTTAACCAGGGCGGTAGCTAGCGAACTATATCCTTGGCGGCAGATCGCCGAATTTTACGATATTTTGAGCGGGCAACGCGCCAGGGTATGGATATCAACTACCCAGCGCCGAGAATCGGAAGACGTGCCGCAGGCGTCGTCCAACGTGCGATGAGATTCAGATGACGTGCTGAAGATGTCGTTCAACTTGCGTCAGGATTCAAAGGACGTGCTGAAGATGTCGTTCAACTTGCGTCGCGATCCACAAGACTGCTGCAGACATCGTTGAACGTGCGTCGAGATTCAGAAGACGTGCCGAAGACGTCGTCCAACGTGCGTAGGGATTCAGAGTAAGCGGGACCGGTAAAGAGGATCAGGGAAGAGAAGACCAGTAGAGGGGGACCAGTAAAGTGGACCACGACCGCTACTGGTGGGGGAGGGGTGCAATAAGGTAGGACCACTTTTTTCTCTCAATATCGTTCGACCTGTGTTGGGATTCTGAAGAAGTGCCACAGACGTCGTGCCAAGTGTGTTTAGGTGCAGAAGACGTTGCATAGACGTCGTGGTGACGTGGTGAAACTTGAGTCGGGACTCGGCGAAGGTGTCACATACGCTATGCAGCATCTGTCGGGATTCTGAACACGTGGTAGATACGTTGTATAACGTGCGTCCAGATCCAGAAGACGTGCCATAGGTCGGACTTTACGCGGCATGCATTGGATTTTCAGGAGCTTTGCGTGTACATGACTCTCACTCCTTTTCTCTGCCAGCACATAGGTAGGAAGTTATAGGGATGGGGTAGTGAAAATGACTACAGCAATTATAGGAGTATTATTGACATCGGACATTAGATGGAAGTGATGGTCGACCAATATCAATTGATTTTTTGTTTCTGCAGATCAAGCACTTCGAATTGGGACTCTCATGATAGGTTTGTTGCCGTGTAAAATGGGTACTTTGGAAAGTAAACCGCGAACATGGGATAGATGGAGGACAGGCTTCCTACAAGCATTTTTGACGATTCTGCCCTACCAAATCCGGTCGTACTATTCTATATAGTACATCAGTTTTTTTTTTACTTAGAGTAAGATAGACTAAACAAGAAAAGAAGACGGACGGGGCTATTCTTGGGGCTTGTGGGCGAAGCCCCCAATCAGACGTTTGGCGTCCGTGAGGCCGCTGGACGTCTAGTCACAATAATAAATCTCTGTTTGGGAGACGTCTCGCATTCTGCTTCTATAATATTTACATACATGATGTCGTGGAGGCTTTTCAAATGTTTACCATTTTCACGATAAATTGGACACTCTTCCAAGCAAGCTTGAGGCTTTTGAAATCCAGAGCGCTGAATGTCTGGTAAATAAATAAAGCTTGAAGCAGAAACGTTCAAGAGGAGTCTATGCTTCATTCCGAACGACGGACTGCTCGGCTAACAAGCTAATCTCCTAGTAAAGCTTACTGTAGTCAAGCGAAAGGTCTAATGAACAGAGAAGCGAACGAGACGGCAATGAACCAGCTGAGTCAGAGGACAAATACGTCATCTAGGGCGAGGAGAACTCTCGGCCTCGAGGACGAGGCGTGGTTCGCAGGCTTTCGCCGGAATCCCTCGCGCGCTCGCTCCCTGCTGGGATTCCCGTGTCTCACTGGTTCCGAAACGGATCCGCCGCACGGTCCATAGAATGCGACGGAGTGCATCGGCCGTAGTGACGGGCATGCGTTCTCGCATACCCTCGCACAAGACGACTTTCTTCGGCTAGCACGCTTAGAATCCGTACGCGGATGTATAGATCGGGAACACTGCTATGTGTTTCGAGCATACATAGCGAGAGGATGATGTTCCACATCGTCACGTCGGGTATGCGCCGTGCATCTCACTCTCAGACAAATTGTAAAGGTCACTTAGCCTTCATTATGTGTATACCTCTACTTTGGGGTGTAACCGATTCTGAAAACCATGTCAACCCTTTCATCAAAAAACAAAATTTCGAACTTGAAATTTTGAATGTCTACAGAGCAGTGTCTTCTGTTTCTCTTCGTTTTACTGGTGAATCTTTCACATTCTAGAGGGCACATTGCAGCAACAACTGAACGCGTATAGCTGGATGCCCACCTCCAGGTACTTAATTGACTTCGGTGTGTAACTTGCGATTTATCGTCAGCTGGACCCTTCATCCTCATGTCTAACACATTTTCGAACAAACGCGTAGCAACAACCTCCATTTATGTTTTTCGTGGTCCTTGAAGGTAGAAAGGTCATAATTTGAATTTTCATGTGAAGTGAGTCAGAACCGATGCGAGATCTTCGACCAACAGCACAATTAACCTTCCTCCCATCTATTCCTTAGCTGAAGTATGACCGATTTTTTTACTTCGATAGTTGTACGCTAAATACCCTTTCGATTTTCGAACACCCAAAGCGTTTCTAGATGAAAATGTATTGCAGATAATAAATGTCATTCAATTCATGCATGGAGTCTAAAGCGTTCGAACCAACTGGGGCCAGATTCATCAACCGCTTACCGGGCGGTAACGATATACCGGTTATCTGTGTCTGTATCTCTGTTCTCTCTGTATCACTTACTATGGAGGCCGATATGGTGAATGCGCCGTGAGATGATACCGGCGGCATCGTTGGTGAATCTGGCCCCTGGTAAGGATAGCTACCGGTCTACCAACCACCTTCAACAATGATAAAGGAATGTGAAAAAATGTGTCATCCAAATATACTGCTCACAAACTGAACAAACATGCTTCTCTCTACCGCCCGTTCAAAGAAAAAACAACAACATTGATATTTTACCTGCTGTGTAGCCTATCCTGCCTTACGTTCATCGACCTGAAGAAGGCATTCGACTCCGTCGAAACTGAAGCGGTCATCGACGCTGACTCAGGGTCACTCAGGGTGCTCACTCAGGGTGTTCCTACTCAGTACATCAGAGTCCTTCGAGAGCTGTACAGTGGATTCACGACCAAGATGTCTCCATTCTACAACAACGTCGTCATCGACGTAAAGAGAGGGGTTCGGCAGAGGGATACCATATCCCCGAAGCTCTTCAGCGCCACTCTCGAAAACGTCATACGCGAACTAGAATGGGAAGACATGGGAGTGAAGGTCGACGGCCGGCAACTGCACCATCTTCGCTTCGCTGACGACATCGTGCTCATAACACCGAACATCAGCCAGGAGGAGCGAATGCTGGCCGACTTCGATCGCGTATGTGGGAACGTTGGACTGCAGCTGAATCTTACGAAGACGATGTTCATGAGGAACGGACAAGTTTCTGATGCCCCATTCTCGCTCAACGGAACGAACATCTCCGAATGCTCCAGCTACGTCTTTTTCTGGGTCGCGAAGTCAATGTGGCCAACGACCCAGCGCCAGAGCTGAGCAGGAGGAAACGAGCGACTTGGGGAGCTTTCAAGAGCGTTGAACAAGTCGCGAAGAAGACGAAGAACTTCCGACTCCATGCCCACCTATTCGACTCCACCGTTCTTCCTGCCCTAACATACGTCTCAGAGACTTGGGCTATACGAAAGCAGGATGACCATGCAATCAGCGTCGCGCAGCGTGGAATTGAGAGGACCATGCTCAGAGTGACACGACTCACGCAAGTGAGAGAAGGCCTCCGGAGTTCCGAGCTTCGCTGACGTTCGAAGATCAGAGATGCTGTCGCGTGGGCCAAGTTGTCGAAAATTAGGTGGGCGGGCCACATAATGCGCTTCGCAGACACCCGCTAGACGAGAGCCGTCACCGACTGGATTCCGCGGGATGTCAAGAGAACACAAGGACGCCCACCAACGCGTTGGTCGGACCTCTTCGTAAACGCCCTGAACGACCGATATGACGTTCTTCGTGTCCCTTCAGCGACGAGGATCCATTGGAGCACTCTGGCACGCGACAGGGACGAATGGAGACGCTGCTAGCGCCCGTTCGAGCAAGTCGATGATCAATGGGACGACAGGTGATACAGATGAAGCCTACCCATCTCCTGATACATTCAGTTCGATTCCACCTTTAATGGCTTCGCATCTCTGTCACCTCACTGGATCGCCAATGATGGCCAAGATGCGAACGTCGATTTAGATTTCAATTATTCTGTGCCACACAGATTTGTTAAACATTTAACTTTAACAAACCTGCGTGACACACAAGAAGTTAAGCAGCTCCACCAAGGTGCCCAGGCTTTATGATAGCCGATCATGAAGGGCTCGATCTAGGCTCAAGGCTTGACTCGAGGGTGAGGGTGATACAGTACGACATGCTGGTGGTGCAGATAGGTATTACTGAAAAACTAACACATATGAAGGCGGCAAATTGACAGCCTCCTTGGTTTGTTGTTAGCATTGATGGTCTAAAATTGGCTTCTGTGATCATGAGAAAGCGTAATAAAACCCAACAAAAATGTGCAAAAGTATCAGCAGTACGCGGACTCGAACTCAAAACCCCGCCGGCGTGCTTCCTTGAGGCGGCACTCCTATTAACTGCGCCGCCCACTATTCTCCCAAACATTGTACATGAGGTTATTTGAAGCGGTGATCACGAATCTGACACCAGTTTTTATTCATCTATTTATTTGTCGCTCTTGTTTGTGCGCTTTACAAAGAACGAACATAATGGAGAAAGAAGGTTACATTTTACATTTAACATTTAGTGTTTCTCGATTTGATATTTTCCTCTGATGCGAAGTTTACTGAATCGCAACATCGTTTTCGACAAAGAAAGTCAAAAATTGTTGCCTTTCTGCCGTGAAGGATCTCGAAAACTGTGAATAGGAGTTGGGTATATGTCTCGCGAAGACGGTCAGCATTTGGAGATAGGAACGTCTCATCCATTCAGACCGCATTGAATGGGCGTGTCACTCAGAGAGGGCGTCTGCAGTCCGAACTCTGATCGGCTGGCATGTGTTCGGTCTGTGCTCTGCTTGGTTATTATTGACTGGCGCGTTCCCATCTACCAATGGTGCTCACCCTCAGGACATGTACTGTGCAAAAAATGCAGCATCATCGAGAACCCAACTCGACCTCGACCGTTACTTCGAAGCGAGAACGCCAAATCCGCGAAGGATACATAGTACTACATACTACACGCTCAGGATACGGATTGACATAGCCAATGTCAATCACAAAGGGTGGACCTTGTAAATTGCACATCAGAAGATCAAAGCAACAATGAGGCAGTTTTTTTTTTGTTCATAGAGCTACGGTCGAGCTTGAGGAGCTGAGAAGAAGGTACAATATACCCCTGGAAAATTGTGAAATTTAAAGCTCTCACGAATAGGTATTTGACATCTGCATAAATTCATATTTGTTCTTTTTTGCAAAGTGCTGCACGTATGGTTGTTAGCTGCGTTATGGTTGTTGTTGTTGTTTTTCTGATTGTTGATACCACTATGACCATACAGACTTGCCTGTGTAATAAATAATAATAGCCATGCCAAACGCACACAATATCAAGTTGACCGAACAGCCAGAACTCGCTTAGGAGATCCACATAGCAAATTTGGTCTACACATTTGTAATCAGCGTTTCAAGCTCTTTCACGAAATGTAAGCCATTGTTCAAGGCTCCGTGGGAAGCAGAAGGAGATCAGATCAGAAGTGAAAATAATCAGCCAGCGTCTTGTGGATCGAAGGAAATGGCCATTATTCCGAGAAAAAATTCATTACGTTTGCTGCTGAAGTGCATGTAGCAGACTGAAAGAAGAGCGAAGGGTCAGTGGCAAACTAGAACATGCGGCAACACCCAGAATATGCGTGTCCCGTGCTGACCTGAGCACAGAATTCGGAACCGCATGAAAAACCCAGGACACGTCGGACGGAGGAATAGTTGCGCGGAAGAACACGAACCGAGGCAGCGCAGAGAGGGAAACGGGTAATGGAGGTGCGGACTTGGGCAGACAGCGTCGTCGTGGAGTTGACGACGACAATCGAGGTCAATTTGCTAAACACTGGTGAACGACACACCCCAATCGCCACCACCCGCCGGACATCATCACCATCATCACCACAACAACCTCTTCTGCACAGAGATTGCAGATCGATCCATGTTGGCCTGTGAAGTTCGCGTTCCAGCAGGGCGAAGAACGACGTGTCACCACTGATCGGTAAATCGAACACTGGTTCACCGCTGATGCGACCAATTAGCCGGAAATAGTCCGTCATGAGCGCTCTGGCAGCTAGACTCTACAAAAACAGACCAATTCCCGCAGCGAAATCCATTTCGGCGGCCTTTTACAGTAATCCGCTGCGGGCTTATCGGTCGCGGATTAAAGAGCACCAAACGGGAAAGGGCGAAGGTCGACGATAAACGGCATCATTTGGAGAGGTCCAGGCATTCTGATGATACCACAGGTTAAAGAACTTACTAGGGAAGGGTTCCGACCTCCCATGGAACTTCAAGTTGAGACCAGGATCATTAGAAAGAGCTCGAGATGCTGATTACGAATATGGGTGTCAAAATTGCAAAATGAAACTCCTGAGCGAGTTATGGCCTGCCGAAATCGGGGGCCTCACCACAGGCTGGCTGTACGACGCACCGGGCGCGAGAGTGGTGAATCACCAAGGCTCCGTGAGGCGCCTTTTATACTCCCGCCGCGCAGCGGCGCGTCAATTCGGGACGCGTCGCGGCCAGTCGCGCCGTGCCCGAATTTGACGCGCCGCTGCGCGATTGTAGTTAGAAAGGGGAGCGTCAGGGACGCGCGGCGACCAACTTCTACGTACTACGTTCCGTGCGCCATAAAGGACGACGGAATAGACGGTCCATGAGTCATTGAAGAACCAAAACAGAAAGAATTCGTCTGGCCAATCAGCGGAATGCATCTGGCTAATGTTAGTGGTGGAAATCCTGTGGGGAACGACGAATCCTCTCTTAAAGCTGGGGTCGAAGTCGTCTGCTCAACCTACGGTTGAAATTGGTGAGTGTGGTATTGATTCGAGTCCCCTGCAATGCAAATGGCACTAAACGACTCTTTATTTTGCAAATGTGCAGGTTCAAAAGAAAAACTGCTGGAAGGTTCTCATTGTCGAGAATCGCTCAGAATTCTCTCTTGTATTGCAATTCCGTGGGCATTGTTCACTGAACATATCTTTAGCGTAGTAGGTAAAACTTCGTGAATGTCTACAGATCTCCATCCCCTTCCTATGTTACGAAAGGTACGGGTGACTATGGTAATGGTCACCGAAAACGGATGTCAGATTCGTGGCCAGCACCCTAAATAACCCCCCCCCCCTGGAGTAGTTTGGTAAAAAAAAACCTTTTCGACCTCTCATCGACCTCTGGAGTCCTGAAAGTGCAATAGTGCCATAATTTCGCTACACCATCTTTGTTTTGTTAGTTGAGGAGCCAAAACAAGGAGTACACAGAAAATGATTCATCTCGGTGGTGAATCTCCCACTCCACATCGAGTCTGCCGCAGCTGATCGCGCCGCGCCGCGTCCTTCCCTCCAGCGGCGCGATTCGCCGAATACCGTAACCCAAAATTCCGTCAAGTGTGGTGTTTTGAGGCGGCGGAGTATGAATGCGATGCGGCGTCGCCGGGCGGCGCGAAAAATCGATAGCTATGTCAACCACCACGCCGGGCCGCGCGGCGGCGCGAGTATAAAAGACGCCTAAAGCCCCTTTCATACTCGTCCGAGGGGCGGCGGCGGCGGCGGCCGCCGCTTCAGCGGCAGGTGGAGGGGCGGTGTCCGTTCTCGCCGCCTAGGGGTGGCGGCGGCCGCCGCCAGCACTAATTGCGTTTGGCGCGCGCGTACGCGCAGCGGTCCGCCGCTCTCGCTGCCCCTCGTGGCCGCCGCCCGAAATGGCCCCAGCCATCTCGGGCAGCGGCCCCGGCGGCGGCGCCGCCAGGGGCGTGGCGGGGCGTGGCCGCGGCGACGTCGCCGCTGCCAGTATGAAAACCCCTCCACCGCCGTGGCCGCCGCTCGGGCACGTCATCGCCGCCGCCTTCCTATGCTAAACCATTGGGCCGCCGCCGCCGCCGCCACGAGTATGAAAGGGGCTTAAGAGGGCTCCGCCAGCTGCGGCGGTGGCGCAGAGGTAGCGCTCACGCCCCTTGGCTGCGAGGTCGTTGGTTCGGTCCCCGTTACCCCCGTTATTTTTTGTAAATAATAATTCATCTTCGAAATGACCTTTTGTTCTGAACTATGACACCTGTCTGATTAAATAGCCGGAAAAACTACCATACACGTTTGTAAAAATGCTTGAAGGCAAAGAACTGCTACGGAGACATTTTTATTTACTCTGGCACCCCAAATTCAGCGAAAAGAATGGACACCACCTTTGCTGGTGAAAAGGACATAGTGAGTGAAGAAAAAGCAGTAGATCAACGACATCTAGCTCTTCCTTATCATACATTCTACTTACCTTTTTACTTCACACATTTTTTTTTGCTTTGTTCCATGAATGCCAAGGTTGTTAGAAACACCTCTAGTTATTCAATATATGATTTAGAATCTATTTGTGCAACATAGTAGATAAAAATGTCTCCGTAGCAGTTCTTTGCCTTCAAGCATTTTTGTAAACGTGTATGGTAGTTTTCCCGGTTATTTAATCAGACACGTGTCATAATTCAGAATGAAACGTCATTTCGAAGATAAAATGATTTGCAAAAAAGCCGGCAGCAATGGTAACCGAACCAACGACCTCGCAGCCGACGAGCGTGAGCGCTACGCCTACGCTAACGCCGCAGCTGACGGACCCTTCTTAGGAGCTCCGATGACTCACCGCTCTCGCGCCCGGCGCGTCGTACAGGCAGCCTGTGGTGAGGCCCCCGATTTCGGCAGGCCATAACTCGCTCAGGAATTTCATTTCGCAATTTTGACACCCATATTCGTAATCAGCATTCCGAGCTCTTTCTAATGATCCTGGTCTCAATTTGATGTTCCATGGGAGGTCGAAACCCTTCCCTAGTTAGAGTTCTACCAGCGCATGAGGTTCTAATCTAATAGTTTTCCCATAAATGTTAAGCTTCACTGCATCAAACGCTGCCTCGAATTCGACGAAAGCAGGAACTTCTGCAAATCCTCTTCGCTACAATAGGATTAGGCCAGGCCAAGCCCCGCCCAAGCCAATCAAGCGTTCCATCCCTCCGGGGTTGGTCAACTGTTATCAGACTTGCCTGTAGAGGCTAAACCACTGAGTTGTCCATCTGCTGGTCATCGCAAGTCAGACTTGAATAGGCTAAACACGCATTCAAATCGCCTTCACATTCACGACATCACGTAGAAGTAGAATGAATGGTGCATCTCGTAAAGGGACCGACTGACGTCGTCTTTTGTTCTCTCTCTCTCTTTTGGTCCCATTATGGAATACTATGGAACCGAGCCAAGAACCCGATGTGCATCTGGCAGCCGGCGTCTTTCCCGAACAGATAGTATGGAGGGTGAATAGGTGACAATGAGGATAAAATCTACGTCACGTCATAATGTCTAGAATGCGCCATGCATTTTCAACCTTTGAAAGACAGCGCTGCATTTCCGGTGAATAATCATCGTACTTGTAAGACTACAATTTAAGAGAGAAAGTGCAATGCTAACACCAGTTCACAACTTCAAGCAGCTACATACAACAAATACATTGTTTGAAAGGTGATAACTTTGCTCACAGTAAAAGTATTAAAGAAGTTATCGGCTCACATGAAAGATAACGATAACGATAAAGTTGATAATATAAGATAAAACGAGTATCTCCTAGGATTATCTGAGCATTCGCTCGCTTGATTGTTGTCCAGCGTTGCATTGTTATAACTGTTTCCGTTCTCATTTATTGGTGCCTACTTAGTCCTCAAGTTTGAGTTATTAATGTTTGTGTTGCTTTTTTTGTTTCTTTATTATCTGCGTGGCTTCCACCATGCTGCGAATAAATAAATAAATAAGGAAATGGAAATTTTCTGACATATGAGCGGTATGGAATGCGCCATGCACTCGTCTGAAAATTTCCATTTTGCACTCGATTGATTGTGTTTCGCTTGAACACATGTTATAATTTCTTCACAATGTGGCCATCTTTATTGATTTTACTTCTTTTAGGGTTTAAAACTTAATAACACACTAGGTTCTGCGAAAACTATAGTGTATCCCAAAAATGCAGGTACTATTTGAAAGGTTCTAACGTTACTGCAAATGAAGCATTTAAAGATGTTTAAGACTCTTATAAAAGCGCGGGATAACGACAATTCTGAGAAGTGTAAACAAACAAGATTGCGCCATGCCCCTACCTAAAACCTTGCATTTCAGACTCGATTGATCGTACATGGGCTGAATGCTTGCTACAATCTTGTTTCTACGTAGCCAAATTAACCTGTGCTGTGTTTATTTAACGTTTTTTGTCGCCTAGTAGTCACGAGTTCTAAACGTTAGAAAAAACGTAACACAGGTTAATCAGGCCAAGTAGTAACAAGACTGTAAGCATTCAGCCCATGCACAATCAATCGAGTCTGAAAAGCAAGGTTTCAGACGAGTGCATGGCGCGATCTTGACCGTTTACACGTCAAAGAAATTTCGTTGCCCTGTGCGTTCATAATAGTCTTAAATGTCTTCAAAGGCTTCAGTAGCAGCAATGTTAGAACCTTTCAAATAGTACCTGCATTTTTTAGGATACCTTGCATTTTTCGCAAGCCGTAGTGTATTTTTAAGAATTAAAATTTAAAAAAAAATCCAAATCGCTCGATACGGCCACATTGTGAAGAAATTATAGCAAGAATTTAAGCGAAAACAATCAATCGAGTGTAAAAGAATTCGGAGGACTGCATCGCGCAATCCATACCGCTCATATGTCAGAAAATTTATATTATCTTAAGCTTTCATGCGTGCCCTTAACTTCTTCCGTGCCTTTACTGTGTGCCAACTTATCACGTTTCAAACAGTTTAAATTTTTTGAGACACCCTGTATAAGGAGGTTTCAGAGGAAGAATACTGCATGGATCGAAGAGCAGTACGGAAGTACGCATTGGTTAGGTAATGTCCAGTTATGAAAATCAGCTATGAGCAGCCAAAGTGGGAAAAGTGAAATTTGGACCCGTAATTGCAAGCATAAAACTACAGTCTGATACACCATGTATGCACTTTCTTTCGCCGATACCATGTTTGGGTACGGTTTAAGACGTAGAGAGGCGGGCTGATATAATATTCTACCTGACCGCTAAATTTTGCCTCATCGTCAGTTTAGTGTCATTG
This sequence comes from Heligmosomoides polygyrus bakeri, assembly GCA_947359475.1. Taxonomy (NCBI): domain Eukaryota; kingdom Metazoa; phylum Nematoda; class Chromadorea; order Rhabditida; family Heligmosomidae; genus Heligmosomoides; species Heligmosomoides polygyrus. The sequence goes on from OX375866.1 coordinate 13,147,164, forward strand.
CGGTTTAGGTGAGTAACCTATACAAAGGAAAACAATGCTAAAATAAGGACAATGTAATGGTTTTCAAACGAACTGGTTCAGAATAGCGCAACATACCTTCGGAAAACGTGAGGTGTCCAGACACTGAAGTGCCTTAGTGTTCCCACTGACATCAGCGAAACTGAATGCTAAACCAGGCCTGAAAGAGAACTCTTTTGTAAAGGTTTGTAAAGAAACACAAGTACTCGTACGCATTCGATATAGATTCGCCGGCAGAATAGAAACAAACAAAAAAACACGCAAAAAGAAAACAAAAACGAAATGAACGCGAATATGAATCCAATTCTGCTCATAACGATATGAGCGCTTCTTTACGAGCTGCACCGAAACTAAAGATCATCGTATTGAAATAGAGCTATGTAGCTTCACTTCGACTCAAGACACATCCACATAAAAATTCTGTCTCGGGGTTCTCACTCGGAAATTTCGCGAGAAGCGATTCTCTGTTGAATTATGGTTTTCAGTATGTGGTGTCGCTCGAGGTTTTCAGGTGGATCTTTATTTAAGGGCTTGAGGCTTCGACTTCCGGTCGTCCGTGAGCTTTAGAAGTATGATTCAATCTCTGTTGAGTATTCAGAGATCTGGGCCAACGACTTACAGATTTAACGGAGAAATTACAGCTGAATTTCCTGAAAAAAAGCGAATCAACGCGGCTTTTCAACAGGCGACATGGTGAAATATTGGCGTTATCAGGCGTTTTTCCGGCTGTAATTTCTCAGTTAAATCTCTGTAAGTCGTTGATGGATGTGGCCTCAGGATTGCATAGAATCATCTGCGATTTCGCCCAGTTTAAAGGAGCTTTCCATCCCTCTGTCTTGTTCTTTGGTGGCCGCCGCAAGTCAATCCGTAGGCCAAATAAGCGTTCAAATTATATTAGATTTCCCATTCCCTTGCCGCGCAGCCTCACTGGTGGTGAGGCTTTTTCTCAATGCTGTCGCCATATTAAATCTGACCACTGAGTATTTCCATTGTGTTTCTTACTGTTAGCATTGTACATGTTCTACTAAGCATTGAGTTGGCACTTCCGTATGGGTGTATTTATAAACAAATATATAAATAAACAACCTGGTGGTCACCTGTAAAGTGCACGCACATGATTTTAAGATCTATAACGGAATCGACGATACACAAGATTCAGTGGCTCTCCAGCCAGCTGTTGATTTCAATAGTTGCTGGGCCAAAAGATGGTAGCTACCATTAGCAGTTCAGAAGAAACAATACCTGATGGTTGCACCTAGAAACTGTGCTCGAACACAGGAATATAGTATCAGCGACCAAATTCTAAATAGGGTTGATGAAGTTTGAGATTTGGGCTTTATTATAGCCAGCAACCTGTGTTTTTTTCTAAGCGCAGTAGATTTTTGGCAAAAAAGGCCAACTACCGCATCAACAATCTCTTCAGGGCGTTAAAGTCCAACCTACCTGATGTCTACGTACGCGAGTTCAAGACTTATGTACGACCTATTGTGGAAGCGGGGACATCGGTGTTTAATCCAACAATAAAAGACAACATAGACCTTCTGGAGAGCATTCGAAATAGCTTCACTAGGAAGCTCATGATGATATGATTTTCAGTTGATTACAATAATAGGCACGACTGTACTTTCACAACTCCACGAGTCGAGGAGAAGCGAAAAAAATTTTCGCCCAAACTACGCCTAGGGGGTTATTTGGGGTGCTGATCACGAATCTGACATCCAATTGTGAAATTTCGGTCGATTACGGTAGGTACGGGTGACTAAGGCTGCCAAGATCATAATCACCGATTTCGCCCAAACTTCGCCTAGGGGGTTAATTGTTGCGCTGATCATGAATCTGACATCCAGTTTTGGTATTACGCTGGAGTACGGTAGGTGCGAGTGATTAAGGTCATGGTCACCGATTTCGCCCAAACTTCGGCTACAGGGGTTATCTGTGGTATTACGATAATGGCGACATGCAAACGGTCCCGTAGCGATCGCCTGAAAGTGCGCAAATTAGCGGGAAACCATCGTTGCGGAAAACTCTTCGATAGGCGAAGGCTTAATCGAGAGATAGCAATCTAATCGCAAGCATCACGGCCCTCCAGGCACTGTTCCACAACCGCCGCCAGAAAGAACTACGCGACTTCAAGCTGAAGGGCGTCTTTTGGAAGCTAAACATGGACGCAGCCAATTTCTAGGAATGGCTTAGAAGGGTATCAATTAACCGATACTCCGGAGGGACGGAAGGTTTGGTTGGGAGTAAAATCCGACCGGGGACGGTCGGGTGCAAGTAACACCCGGCGCCTCTCCCGATTGCACTACCGTAACCTACCGTACTCCAGCGTAAAACAAAAACGGACGTCAGAATCGTGATCAGCGCCCCAAATATGTAACTAACAAGGCGAAGTCGGGCGAAATCGGTGATTATGACCTTGGCAGCCTTAGCCACCCGTACCTACCGTAATCGGCCGAAATTTCATAAACGAATTTCAGATTCGTGGTCAGCAGCCCAAATAGCAAGGCAAAGTTTGGGCGAAAATTTTTTCGACTTCTCCTCCGCCTGTGGAGTTGTGAAAGTATTACAATAGTGCCCAATAATATTCGAAGAGGTCCGATGCGAGCTGAGCTATTTGGTCTTCCGTCGCTGAAGAATAGAAGAAAGATTGCTATTCTTTTAGTGATGTACAAGATTCTCACTGAAAAACTATCCATAAACCCTTCCGATTTCTTCGATGGGATACTGACAAGATCTGTAAGAGGTAAGCTGAAACTTACAAGTGAAGGGTCTGAACGGGGGGAGCGAGTCATATAAGGAGAATCCTCATCCCTCAATTGGTTTGAAAATGTGTTTATTTTTGCCGAGTCGCTAACCCAAGGAGTAGGGGGTCACAACGGGATACTGCGCAGCACGCGTTTGTGGGTTTTGTACGCCCGCGATGCCTCTGTAGCCAGTGGCTCGGAGCGCAGGTAGGTGAAGGTTGGACTGACGTTGGGGAGGTCGGGGGTTTGGTTCCTCTGCGCTGCTGAACTTTTGCATTTCAACTGATTGGTAAAGATTTGGAGGATTTTGACGTCTATACCATTTTCAGACGTTTTCTGCGCTTTTTTCCAGCGGTACGTTGTGGTATTCAACATGTTGATGTATAAATGTTCAACACCAGCGATACACAGGTACAAAGTGCACGAAGCACCACTGGTCACCTTACGGATAGCGTATAAAGGCTACAGGCTCCGCATAGTCTGTTGCCATACATGGACCAAAGGCCTCGGGAAAAACCCATCCTGCTCGGATTTTCAAAGGAAACCAGGAAACGAGGTGCGGATCCCACAAATTAAGCTAAACGTCATCGATACACTCTTTCCCTCATGTCTGACTGCCACCTGGAAATCAGAGGTCTGTTGAAGGTTTTCTAAAACCTGACACCAACAATGTCCGTCGATGCTCGAGTGGTGATCCACCTGCTCACGCTGAAGTATAGCCCACCTTTAGACAAGGAGTCTTCGAGGAAGAAATCAAGCTGGCCGAACGGATGGCCAGCATACTAAAGGACTTCAAAGCACGTCAACTTGAAGTTGACGGAGAAGAACAGTTGGAAGTGATGGAAGAAGAAGATGAAGATTGGGATCCACAAGATGAACTGATGGACGTGGAGAGGCAAGCAAGCAGTGGGCAGCAGCAGTGGATAATGTTTTCGGGTGGAACTCTTGTTTCGGGGGGAGGGGTACGTCTTCAATTGGATTTCGGTTGCGTGCTCATAACCATGGAGGAAGACACCGCGATTCATTACGCAGGCACTTTGTACCTGTGTATCACTGGTGCTGAACATTTATCACCATGTTGAATACCACAGCGCACAGCTGGAAAAATGAGCAGAAAACGTCTGAAAATGGTGACGTCAGAATCCCCCAAATCTCAACCAATCAGTTGAAATGCAAAAGTGCAGCAACGCGGAGGACCCAAACCCCTGACCTCTCTCGCATGAGTCAACCCTCTACCGACCTGCGCCCCGAGCCACTAGCTGGTTACGCATCGCGGGCGTACAAGACTCCCAAACGCGTGCTGCGCCGTATCCCATTGTGACCCCCTACTCCTTGGGTTTAACGACTTTTTTCAGACCCTTTCCTTGTTAAGGTCTCGGTTGCTAAATCGCGTACCAGGTCGGACTTTCTAACCTATAGAGCTTCTAATGAATTCAATCTTTTGCCTGGTAAGCACGAAGACCTGAGGGAACTCTCTGTTCAAACCTGTAGAAGGTGTCTGTCAGGCGGCTAAAAATTATGGAGTGTTTTGATACCTCATACGCAGGGATGTGCGGAAATTTTACTGGAAAAAGCGGGAGACGAAAGCGGAACCCTCGTTGTCATTCGGCGAAATACACATTCAATAACCTCCACGGTATCCAATAGCTGAAAGAAGGACGCGTGGGGCAACTCGATTGGGTTGATTAACGCCGTACTTTCAACAATGTCTAGGCAGGCGTTCGTTCTGACCCTAGCATGCCCATCCCAACCGCATAGACTGGCGCGAGAGTCTAGTAATGTCTAACGAAATATTGGAGACGCAGGTCCCTTTGGTATACCAGATCACCTGCATCAGCTTCTTAACCATCGGGTTGCTCGAGCGGGCGTTAGCAGGGTCTCCAATCGTCCGTGCTGCGTGCCAGAGTGCTCCAGTGGATCTTCCTCGCAGGAGGAGCGAAGAGCGTCATATCGTTCGTTCAGGGCTTTCACGAAGAAGTCCGACCAACGCGTTGGTGGGCCTCCTGGTGTTCTCTTGACATCCCGCGTAATCCATTCGGTGACGGCTGTCGTCTGGGCGTGTCTGCGAAGCGCATTACGTGGCTGGCCCACCTAATTTTCGACAACTTGGCCCATGCGACAGCATCTCTGATCTTCGAACGTCGGCGAAGCTCGGAACTCCGGAGGCCTTCTCTCACTTGCGTGAGTCGTGTCACTCCGAGCATTGTCCTCTCGATTAGGGCCTGTTCATACTACGCGACGGGAGCGACGACACAGGCGGGAGCGACAGGGCAAAGGATCGTATCGATCAGTACCGAGCCGTTGCCTGGGAAAAATCGATAGGTATGCTTTGCTTTGTCGCTCCTGTCGCTCTCGTCGCTCCCGTCGCGGAGGATGAACAGGCCCTTACCGCCCTTACGTACGCAGGAAGAACAGTGGGGTGGAATAGGTGGGAATGGAGCCGAACGTTCTTCGTCTTCTTCACGACTGCATCGACGCTCTTGAAAGCTCCCCAAGCTGTTCGCCTTCTCCTGTCTCCTGCTCCGGCTCTAGGTTGATTTCGCGATCTAGATACACGTAGCTGGAGCATTCGGAGATGTTTGTTCCGTTGCGCGAAAATGACTCATCATAATTTCGTCCGTCTCTCACTACAGTACTAATCCCTTCACCCCAAATGAGGGTGGAAATATCACTCCACCAAGATGTTCGGCTCAACGTCCCAAATTCTTAGACGGACGTGTCCCAACTTTAAATCTCTTTCCCCAAAATAGAAAATGAAACCGGCTCAATAAATAGGACGTGCCACTCTTACTCTTGAAAAGACCCATGCTTCGATATGATCGAAGGCCCTCGATAATCTCTACAAGTAGCACTTCTCCGCCGCTGCTCGTTGCTATCTCAATGCTGCGCGGGCGGTTTACGCGCTCTAATGCGATGGCGCGAGGTGGTCCTTTAAATTGGAGAGGTTCCAGGCTTACTCAGCCATTAATTTTACTTACCGAGTTTCTCGCTACTTAACAAAAGATGTCCAGAGGATTAAGATGAGCCCAAAGTATTGTTTTAGGCCGTGCTGGTTCACTTTTGGTCGCCACTATGTCCGATAGGTCTCAACGTGGTTCCGATCACAAGCCGCATCCGCATCGAAAAAGGCGAATTGGTGGAGGCGGTGGAGGGAAGAAAATACCTGACAGGTACGTGGACGTCTTTATGAAGAATTAGAAGTGCAAGTCTAGTTGGGAGCCCACCTGATATTCTCATAGGAATAAAAATCCTAATATTGGTAGGAATAAAAGAAACTACTCGCCGATACACCTAGGATAAGGATAAAGGACGGCGTTGTTCAATCCCTTTGGGATGCGCCACGCATTCTACTTCTACGGTCGTGGAGGCGATTTGAATGCGTATTTGGCCATACAATGACTTGCGCTGGCCAGCCGATGAAGAAGTCAGCGCTTTATCTTTCCCAGACACGTCTGGTACCAATTCACCGACCCCGGAGGGATGGAAGGCTTGGTTGGCCTGGGCGGAAAATCCGAACCAGGAACCTGGTGTCGGGTGCAAGCGACAACCGGCGCCTCCTCCGACTGCGCCGATACACTTACAACCGGAAAAAAAACCCGTCCGAGTTTTCCGGTGCGTAACGCCCACAGCAGCGCAGTTCAATCCTGGTTTTTATTAGCCACCTTACGCCCTTACTACAGGCTCTATACGCTGGAGCCAGGGATGAGAGACATTAACGACGCAAATAGAGTCGGGGGGGGGGGGGCTCTATAGGCTTTTCTGTCCATCCCCCCCCCCCCGACCCTATTTGCGCCGGACAAGCTCGTCCCCAGAAATGTCTTCCTGGTTGGGGGAGGGGGGGGGGTGACAAAAGCGCGGGAGAATGCAACAAAACCGTGAACCAATTTGAACAACTCTGTGTATCGCCCCAGTCAAGCAATTGACACGCACTCGTCTGGTCAGAGTCGCGTGAGGACAGAGGGAGAGTGCTAAAGCAAAGGCGCAAAGGAATTTAAGTGTTCCCTCCCCTACCGACCAGACTTGCACCGATTTAGTCATTTATTTTGGGTTGGCGGGTTTCGCTGGACTTTGGGATGACGCTTAGAAGCAATCCAATTCGGTTCTTTTCGATGACGTCGAAAATAAAGGATAAAGGACGGTGTCAGTCAATCCCTTTTGGGATGCGCCACGCATTCTAATTCTTCGGTAGCCGAATAGGTGATTTGGAAGCATATTTGATCATACAGTGATTTGCGGTGGCCAGCCGATGAACAAACCAGAGCCTTTTCCTTCCCAGACAAGTCTGGTACCAATTCACCGACTATCCAGGCACGGGGTCAAGTCATCCACCTGACTCACCCACCCCCAACTTCCTAGGCTTCACTGAGGGTCTAACGGCTGCCTTACGAAGCCTTTGAGACGCGAAACAAAATTCCCGGTTAGCGGAACAGCGGTTGTGGCTTCCTGACGCCAAAGAAACCTCCCAAGCTCGATTCCAGAAACTCTATATCTGTGAAAAGTTGGCTAGGTTTTCTGCTTCTAGTCAAGACTGCCAACTATAGGGCCAATACGTGGTGGATTAACAAATACACGGTTGTAATACACTAACATAATCAACGACAGCTTAAAATGGCGCAGTTACCCAATTTCCTGCCTTTGAACAGTCTTCCTGTGGCTTCTCGATTTCGTTTCTCAGTGGTGACCCGATTGCGACAAAGCTTATGGAAGACCAGTAGCAACTCCCGAAATATAGTTCACCGCTAAACCTTGAGAAGGTATTTTACAAACACAACACATTTCCGAAGATATCGGTGACTTTGATAAACGTTCATCGCAAATCTTTGTATAGGTAGGCCAAATACGAGCTCGAATTGACCACACGATAACTCGCAGAAGTAGAATATGTGGCGCATCTCGTAAAAGGACTGATTAACATCACCGTTAACGAAAATGGATGTGTTTTCTGGACGGCTCGGTCCACTGCTGTGGAAGCACTACTTCTTCTCAGACCGTGGAAGGTTGTGATGCTGCTGCAACGGTTTTCGCTACATACTATTTCATAACGTTTTTATTTTGTAGACCGTTTGCCTTCGCAGTTTCTATTTCTTGATCTCTACTGCTGCGTTCTACTACCTTCTTCGCATTTGCTGCTCTTCCTTAAGTAGAATGCAATTCGTGGGGCAGAAAATTGAAGAAAAAACGGTGCACATGGACCGAAACCTAGAGGATGCATACAGAACAGCATACATTAGAAAAACTGCCGGAGATTAAAGAAAAGCAGAAACAATAGCGAGAGCTGGGATTTATCCTAGTCGGGAGAGCGGCAACTGTGATCTGTTAATCACATACGTCATTCTGTGTTGCATAACCACATCTCTTGTGTTTAAATAGAAGTTCTTGTATCATGGGACAGCACCTGCAGCTCTAGTGCGAAGTCTAGGGGGAATGGAGACGCAAATTACTACATGTCACCCTCCGACTAGGATAGAAACGAGAGATATCGTCATTCTCCACTCGTTGAAATGGTTGGACCTCGCGAGACATCGTAAGAAGAGCATACCTATTTGGCAGGCTCGCAGCTCAACTTTTATGGAACCTTAAGAGGTTTTTTGCTGTGTGCATTTAATTCTTACTTGTTTGACTCAAATTTTCGCAAGTTTTTAGCAGTCGGATAGCTAGAGTACTCTTTCGATCAAAATCTGAAATTGAAATCCTGACAAGTAGTGGGATTTTGTCCTTTTAACACTGTAATTAACTCCAGCAGAGGTCGATAATGTGGCTGTAAGAGTGCCCCATGCGTCTGAATCACACTAATCCTTCGGAAAATGTTCTATGATTAGATGAAATGTTGTCAGCCAAGGAAAACAGTCGAATGTGTTTACCTTATTGATAAAATAGAAGTCTTACTACTCCTTCCTAACCGCACATTTTCAACTCTGGAAATATGTCGAGCGTTCAGTTTAACCCTTATTCCATCCTTGTTCATAATAGTTGTCCGCCGTTACTCTACCAGCGTTCTTGCAGATGGCTGAACTATGACCCAGTTGGTCGGGACTTGGAAGGAACGCGGTTCGTCCCGTTCAAAACTCCGCTGGACAGATCGTTCTTCAACGGAAAATTCGAGCTGACCGAAGACGATCATTTCGATGTCGAGCGGATAGTTGCCCTTGTAAGCTTTTATTACACGTTTTCGCTTTCTGTTAAGGATAGTACGAACCTGTGTGGACATGAGGCATGCATGAGCAATGTGATCTATAATAGATTTTTTCATAATAAATTCCCTTTTTTCAACTTTTTTCGGGCTGGGTGGTATGAACATCTTCTATTTATGAAGCCAAGCCTTTGCTAACACGATAGCACGATAGCTCTTTGTCAAGTCTCACCTCGTTCTGACCTATGAACACGCGACCTGGCAGTGGCTATGTCCGTTTTTCTTAAGTTACTCTTTTTATGTAGCCTATGCCAATGGCAGTTGGCCGTTTGTCACTTGCATAATTGGAAGTTTTTTCGTAGTTGCAGAAAATTTAGGTAGAATTAGTGCATATTTACTCTCAGTCTTTAGCCTTTTATTCGAAGCGTTTTTACATATGGCTTTCGAGAGCCATGAAGAGATGAAAAGTGACCTTATAAGCCTGCGTTACCTGCTTTTTACCACCCTCGCCACCGTTGGACAACAGAAATGCCCACAAAAAATCTGTTTCTGAAGTTCTCTTAAAATGTTTAAAAAATCCTTTAATCCGTTAATTCGTTAATTAAAATAAAAAAGGATAAATGAGGGGGCCACTCAATTCCCTTTGGGATGCACCACGCAGTCGACTTCTACCGAATGCCGTAGGGGCAATTGTGACGCATTATCGGCTTGTATATTGTTCTTTAGTGGCCAGTCGATGAACAAGTCAGTGTTTTCTGTACGAGTCTGTAGTGCCCAAGTCGGGTACCAACTGACTACTGACTCCGGTGGGATAAGGGCTTGATTCCTTTGAGTGGGCCTGAACCAAGAATCTCGATTCGGGGTGTACAAAACATTCGGCCCTTCCTCCAGTTTTACTATCCTACGCCCTTTTCCACTGACTGTAACTAAAACTTGCTTCTTTGTGGATTATAGCTCTCTCCCAAGCGGCACTCACAGCGTTCTTGACACCGCTCTTTGGCCTTTGTTTACATTCTTGTAAAGAGGCCTTTGCCGGCCCAACAAAATTCCTTGATGGGATGGTCGTACTTGAGGAGGAAGTTGAAAGTTCTAGTCACAGTTGCTAAATCGCGAATCAGATCCTATGAACTCTCAATGAATTCATAGGCCAATTCATGGGGGGCACATAACTAAAAAGTGTAACAAATCGACTTGAGACTTGCCGAACGGTTCCTACAGAACAACATAGGAAATAAACTAGAAAAATTCACGAAGAAAAAGAAAAATTGCATTTTTTTGCCGCGGTTGTAAGCAGGCAAAGTTATGTGTCTTCCTCACCATGTATGCTCCTGGTTGTAACATGTCAGGCAGCGGTCAGCACGCGGCATGCGGCTTCATGCGCCCTTCTCACCATGTTAGATCCTGGTTATAACATGTCAGGCGGCGGTCAGCACGCGGCATTTCTTCATTGCGTCGCTCACTACCCGCCGAGACTGTTGTAAAACCGCGGCGATTTAATTTTTTGTACGTTCGTTTTTTTTGTTTCTTTTAAGTCCTACCTCTTCCTCTAGGAGCCGTTCGGTAAGTCTCAAGTGGTTTTGTCACATACTTTTTAGTTGTGTGCCCCCACCTCCCGACTAGGATAGATCCGATTTATCTCTTCCTTAACATTAAAAATTGTTATAAAAGGTGTTGTTTGTTGTCTACATTGCTGTTGGTTTCTGCACCTCATTTTGTGTTTATTTATTTATTTGTTCTTGCGTCTTAACAAAAAAAAACATAATTTTGCGCTTTCTAAGCATATAATTTTTTTGAAGAGACAGAGAGTTGAAAAGAAAAACCAACTAGAAGACCAAAACACAGATTCAGAGCTGATCATGTTATGCTCTTTCCGCTTATGTTATGCTAAACGAACTTATTGAGTGAGCAACTACTGATGAAAAACATAAATAAAAACTGTGCTTCAGGCTCGTCGAGCTGGTAAAAATATCGGCATGGTGGTGGACCTCACCAACACGGACAGGTACTATAACAAGGCCGAGTGGGCTGATCATGACATCAGATACGTGTGAGTCCTTAGAAGACTTATTTTTGCAATATGTATAGTATCTCCTCGATACGTGTGAGTCCTTAGAAGACTTATTTTTGCAATATGTATAGTATCTCCTCATATCGGCACTCGTTGATTCTCTAAACAACACATGAAAGTCAATGTCAGTTAACCTCACTGGATGCTCCGCATGCCTTACTTCACGATATCGCTGAGAAAATTCGAATTTAAGTAGGCCTAGACACTAACGTGAGGAGGCTAGGCAACTGAAAAGACGGCAAACGTTTCGATGCGGCTAGGTGGAGGTCTCTAAATTCGGTTCATATTACGTGCAAGACGGCGCATACCATCGATTACTTTACGTACTTCTTTTCTCTATGTCTCTGTGAATCACATAGTGTTTTTTCTTTGTAGGGCGCGTGCAGCGCAGTCGGAGGAGGTGCCGGGTGTCGCGTGCACCCGATACCAGGTCCCTGGTTTGCAGTTTCCGGCCCCTTCCATCCCTCCGGGGGTAGTGAGATGGTCCAAACTTGTCTGGGAAGGATAAAGCGCTGACCTGTTCATGGGCTGGCCACCGCAAGTCATTATATGGTCAAATACGCATTCAATTCGGCTCCACGATATCCCGTAGAAGTAGAGTGCGTGGCACATTCCAAAAGGAGTTGAGTAACGCTGTCGTCCTTTATCCTTTATTCCTTATGTTTATCTTTGTAGTCCTTATTAGCCGTGTACGGCCTTCTCTTACATATCAAGGTTAGAGGAAACCCTGGGACGTCAGTCGCAACAGTCCACTCCCGTAATAATGCGTTTGAAGGGATCGTAGAAAATTTCGAAGTCTCTTAACCTCCCGGGTGACTGGCCTTGAAAGCTTGATACGGAGTCGCATGTTTCCACAAGGAAATGCTATCTATACATCGATTTTGAAGAAAATACAAAATTACTGCAAGATCGCATAATCGAGCGCTTGACATACCTATGGAGCACCATTTTGCATTTTTTGCATATTTTTTGGTGTCTGGAAGGTATTGTATGATGTGAGTGTGCGACTCCGTGGTAAACTTTCAAGGTTAGCTCGTCTAGGCTCAAGAACCTTGCAAAAATGGAACTTTTCTACCATATGTGTACTATTAGAAGGGTGGTGTGAAAATCTTCCTTTTTTGCAAAGTTCTTAAGCCTACGGAGCTATCCTTGAAAGTTTACTGTGGAATCGCACACTCGCGCCAGTCAACACCTTAGATACATCGAATACGCACAAAAAATGGCGAAAATACTCCTCCATAGGGTAGATTTGAAGGGTGGTGGTCCTCGCTGTGGTATTCTTCTTCGTCGTTCAAACATACGCCTGAGACCCTTCCTTGGTAGGTTGGCACCGAGTTCTTCGTTGTTGCTTGTGGAGGAAATCTCCCAGCTGTGGTGACTTGCGGTCGTCTTGCATTGGCTCGACATATTGCCGGCTACGAGCCCTTCTTTGTGCGTGAGCGCGAGCACTGCGCGAGCGAAGCGGTGGAGGTCTAGGTCTTCCTACGAAGCAGAGTCAGCACCTTCTTCCTCTTCAGTTTCTGCGAGAGTACTTTGAACGTAAGGTTTCAAAGTTCCTCTTCGAATCGCTTATAGCGGGGATAGCGTTATATCCAACGAGTCTCAATCGGAATTTGGTCCCTTTGTCTTAAACTAGGTTAGTTAGGTTCCGAAAAAAGTACCTTAAATAGTTAAATGGTGAGTCGCATGTTATCCAACATGTTATAATGCTAGAGAGCTGTATGTGGTTCGAACTTGGAACGTATAGTGGTAACATGATAACGATCCTTATTTTTTCGTAGTTAGCCGAGTCATCATGGCAAATTCCGGTTTAAGAGTGGAGATCCGTACAATGACCACGAATGGTTTAGGAAAATGAACTGTCCGGGTCATGAAGTCAGTGAACGCGAGGATATCGTCAAAAAGTTCATGAACGTCGTCGATGATTTCATCGGCGACTCCAGCAATGGTGAGCAGCTTCTATTCCTATATTTGTTTTCCATATGTATTTTTTATTTATCGTCAGAAAGCTCACGTTTGTTGCGCATAATATTCGCACACGTGCAAATTTGTACCATAGGTTTTCACGTTTCAGACGACAAGCTGATTGGCGTGCACTGTACACACGGACTGAACCGCACTGGATACTTGATATGTCGGTACCTGATAGATAGGATGGGATGGAAAGCTGATCGTGCTATATCATGTAGGTCTTTATCGAGTGTCCTTTTACGGTTTTGCTTGCATTCTTCATTCTTTTTTTTTTGGCCATTATTTAATGTATTGGCTTCAATGTCGTGAAAAATTTTTGGATCTATCCTAGTACGGGGGGCACATAACTAAAAAGTATTATATGTAACAAATCTACTTAAGACTTACCGAGCGGCCTATCGAGAACAACATGGGATCCTTAGATCCTGGTTATAACATGTCAGGCGGCGGTCAGCACGCGGCATGCGGCTTCATGCGCCCTATTCACCATGTTAGATACGGATTATAATATGTCAGCCGGCGGTCAGCACGCGGCATGCTTCCATTTCCTCGCTCTTTGCCCACTGACAAGGGAACTGTCTGAACGGTACGCCGGAACGGCAAGAACGAGTGCTATAGGGAGAATCCCCGTCCTCCAAATAGTAACAGAACATGTTTTGTTTTTGCCGAATCCTTGAGGCAAAAACAAAACATGTTCTGTTACTATTTGGAGGACGGGGATTCTCCCTATAGCACTCGTTCTTGCCCTATCGGCGTACCGTTCAGACAGTTCCCTTGTGAGACGGTTGTAAACCGCGGCGATATATATATTTTTTTGTTTGTTCGTTCGTTTTTGGTTCCTTTTATCCTTTTATATTCCAACTCGTTCTCTAGGAGCCGCTCCGTAAGTCTCAATTCATTTTGTCATCTACTTTTTAGTTATGTGGTCCCCCGGACTAGGATGGATCCAAATTTTTAATTTGTGTATTTAGCGGTATTCGGTAGCTGTAGAATTTGTGCCCTTTTATGAGGTACATTGTGGATCAGTGGTAAGATATTTATTGAGTGGACGAATCATCCAAGTCGATGCTAGGGAATACTATCGTACTATGGGTCGGCCGCGTTTTTGGGCGCATATCAACCTTATCAACCTACCACACGCCCGTGTTAATATTAGCGTCAGAAAACAGAAATGTGCATACTATACAGTGCTGTAACAGAGAACTGGGCGCAAATACATAGTGTCGGGGCTTCACCATGTAGGACCGCACTACACAACGTTTTGTGTTGTACGAAATGAACAATTTTAGGCAGCACTGGTGTATTCTAGCCCTATGGTGAACTGACCTAGACGATTTCTGATGTGATTGGACATACACATGCCTTTCAACAAAAGTGAATATCCACTGAGTACATGGTGGCCCACCCCGAGCCTATTTGCTCCGAGAACTGTATTAGGGGCGTATATCAAGAATGAGCAGATAACAAAACGTTGAAGAAACCCGTGTAACAGACAGTTTTTCTCAAAGAATGACCGGTTAATAGAAAAACGGGTTAACGAACAAGCATCTAAAAATGAGGCTCGATTTAAATTGTTCTGTTTTCAAGAGTAAATCAGAAACTCTGAAATTGTCAAATATAAGCTACTTCTACAATACAATAGCATTTCAATAGTGTTTCGTTAGTGTCTAGTGCAGTGAAGTCACATTGAAAGAGTTCTCTAGCATAACACGAAAAACGTTGAAACGGAAATCGCGCCTCATCGGAGCCGTTATAACGGGTGGGGACTGTAATGGTGTAACGGTAGTTCGTCCTCAAGAGCAATTCTGCCTATGCTTTTGTTGCATCGCACGAGATACGAAAACATACTGAAATGTGGTTTTATATAAGATAAGATTATTAGGTGCACCATTGGTAGAAGAGGTCCTCGCTTTATGGCCTGTTAGAGCCCACGACACAAACCGAAGGGCAAGTGATGTTCGACCCTGTATGAGGCAAAAGTTCAGTTCTTATAGCATTGATTTTTTTGTATAAAGTACAAGGCACACGTGATAAGAGTAAGAATGAAACTATTTCCAGTCAAATAACGCGCATTTATAAACAATTGAAGTCTATAAATGTAAAAGCTTGAACCCAGTGGGGTCACTGTCAAGATGTATGCGGACGGCGTTAAGCTGTACAGGGCAATTACGAGCTCAGAGGATGCTATAAATCTTCAGGCGGCAGATAACGCGTTTGTCCTATGGAGCAGGCAATGGCAGCTTCCGCTGTCTCCGAGCAAAACTGCTTGCATGACTCTCAGCCGTGATCAGTCGCCGGACTCACATGAATATTTCATTGACAACTTTCCTATCGCTACCGTGGGCTCGGTCAAAGACTAAGGCCTATTTTATACTTCGGCGACAACAGCGTCGCCGAAGTATAACATAGACCCTAGGATTTCACTACGACGCCAAGCTTGATTTCTCTGAGCATGTGACCATTTGTTGTAGACGCGCTCAGCTTAGGACCTTCCAGGTTTTCAAGGTCCTCACCACTAAGAATAAAAGTGTATCGCTTACGGCTTATAAGATTACGTTCGGCCGCTGGTAGAGTCATCCACTACGGTTTTTTCTCCTAGTATAAAAACTGTAAACCTTATGGAAAAGGTACAGAATAACTACACTCGTAAAGTTCTTATTCGCATTGGCGTGTTCCTTTACTTTAAGGCACCTAAAGCATCGATAAGGGGCAAGTACCTGGGTCTTCACACATTGGCTTTTCGCAGGAAATTCTTTGATATTTGTCGGATTTATAAAGGCCCCCGCAGACTTCTGCGGCGTTGCCGCTGCCCTATGCTTAACCATAGGGCAGGGACGCAGAGCTCGCCGCCAGCGGCACCGGCGGCGTCGCTGGCGGAAATGACTTGAATCATTCCACCCGGCGGCGCCGCTCCAGCGTCTGTCTGTCTGCGCTCTGCGCTCTGCCCTTTCGCGGCGGGACCCAGAGCGGAGACGGTCGATGCGGGCGCGCGATCGTCATCGGGGCGATCGTTATTGTTAAGCACCAGTTGGTCCCGACTAGAAACAGTACAGTACCTCGCCGTCACCGCTCCCACTGATGATGAGTCAAGCCGCTGAGCGGCGCCGCTCAGCGGTTTCGCCGTTCGCCGTCGCCGCTCAGCGATTTCGCTGTCCGCCGCCCGCCGCTCGCCGCAGAAGTCTGCGGGGCCTTAAGTTAATTCACTATTCGCGCTTTGGCGGCTCCAAATTCTTTACTCTGCGTTCTTCTCAAACAAAGGGGGAGCCGGAGAAGATTCTTAACAATCGGCCTAGGAGCAAGCTGAAGGTGGTGCTTTTTCCTCATAGAGCAGCCAGCGCATACCTGAAGGCGACGAAATGTATGCCGTCCTCCTCCCTGGGTCAGCGATTTGTTAATAAGTCGCAGTTGCGTTATGAAGTTCAACAAATCACAGCCTTGCCGCCTTGTTCGGTTTGGGTAAACAGACTTTTTATTCATGCCCTAATTTGTCACAGATCTGACATTGGTTTGACTCGCCTTATGTGTGTCTTCGTGTAGTTGTTGTAATACTCGTTTCTGACGCTTGCGCTTATCGCGAACGTATTGAATAAATAAATAAATACAGGGTGCACCAAAATAACGTGGACAAGATTTTTTTGTCATAATTATGAAATAACCAACAATTCGAAAAAACGACGACTAATTTACAACAACACAAACATTAAGGTACACCATCTTAAAGTGGTTTCGAAGTGGCCTCCCTTGGAGCGGATGCAAAGGGCCAGACGTTTTGCGAAGTTTGGGGGCGATGGGCCGCAGGTCGTGACTGTGAACAGATTCCGTTCACAGATGCGAGCTGTTCATCGTAGAACAGATGCACAATCGCCAAAATGGTAAGATCTGCTCTACAGAGGCTCCAAACAGCTCTGCAATCGTCGAACACCGTCAGAACCCACAATCGGCCATGGTTTGGGAGGGGGAATCATCCCTCTGGCGGGACCCCTTTGGTTTTCGTGGATAAAGGAGTGAAAATCGAAAAAGATGTGCACCAGCGAGACATTCTCGAGTCCGTAGTTCTTCCTTGGGTCCAGTAGCACTTCGGCGATGCCCATTGGACGTTCAAACAGGACTCTGCACCCGAACATGGGGCGAAGAGTACGCAGGCATGATGCAAGGCCAATTACCCGGCCAATTCCATCACGCCTTTGGAATGGCCGCAGTATTCTCCGGATTTGAATCCGATGCACTATAGTGTGGGCATTTTCAAGACTAGGGTCGGCGTCAAGCGCCACCGCAGTCTCCAGTCCATGAAGGAATCCTAACACCAGGAGTGGGAACGATTGTTTCCTGATGACCTGCGGCCCATCGCCCCAAACCTCGCGAAGCGTTTGGCCCTGTGCATCCACTCCAAGGGAAACCATTACGAAACCACATGAACATGATCTACCTTAATGTTTGTATTATTTTATTTATTTGTAATTTAGTTGTTTTCTCGAGTTGTTGGTTGCTTTATAATTTTGACGAAAAAATCTTGTCCACGTTATTTTGGTTCACCCTGTAAAGCTTGTTCCTAGCCATGTGTCTGAACAGGCATTACTGCGCCGACGAGTGAGGGACGCAGACATTCAGTGAGATGAAGCTGACGTCAGCCCTACACGTAAAACTACATGATCTTGTATTCGTTCTGGGTACACCGCAAGATATTTTCTCTGAGCTACCCCTAGTTGCGGACATTATTAAACGATTGAATTTTGAAACATTGAGGCCAGACAATGGTTTGAAAGCAACACAGAAATCAGTAAATTTACGACGAAATGCTAAAGAATGCAGCTTATATCCACTGTTGTATGTATGTGTAAGATGTGATATGAGGGTGTCATTTCAGTGTTTGAGTTCTCCCGCGGTCATCCTATAGAGCGTGGTCACTACAAGCAAAGCCTGTACGATGCGGAGAAGCGGATAGCAGAGCTCGGGGAGGCACACTAATCCTAGTCGGTGTCAGTGTTGATGCCTGCCGGTCTTTTTCTCGTTATTCGTCGATGCTCATTTCGGCTGTGTATGTTATTCCTTGTGTAATTGTATGGTTTTGTGGACTTTTGAAAGCACCGCTTTGCGCATGCGTTTCATTCTGACTGTGGTGAGGAGACAAGCACGCTATTTATCAAATAGGCTGTTCATTTGTTGACCTTATTCCTAGCTGAATTGTGGTTCTTGTTATAAACTTGTACAGCTTCACCTCCACCAAAGTGCACCGCACCGGTCCCCATCATATTGATTCCTCGGCTTGGCGAAGCATGACAAGTTCGTGCCCAATATGCAGAGATTATCGGTTTTGCTGCTCTGCTGACAGGACACTATTCCATCGCGTTAAATGTTGTCTTTGCTCCGTTGCTGCTCGTATCTGGCGGAGATTTCTAGGAGATAAAGTGTCCTTTCACGTTTGTTCGCCTTTACTATTTAATTGTTTAACCTTCTGTTTCGACGACCCTTTACCTGAATTAGTGGAAGGGGGAGGGGGAGTCGACGCCATCGGCTTCGCCAATTGTATCAATTGTTCTTTAACATTATTGAAGCTTTGTAGACGCATTTCTAGTCGCGAAAACGAGAGGGGCAGGAACACTGGTAGGAAAAGGCAATACTAGTGCGACAAATTTTGGTTAACCCCTAAAAAATCGCTAAGCCAGATAATAATAGGCAGTGCCATTAATACGTTAAAATCGCTAAATATGCATTCCTGTACTGTGCTCATGAATAGTCCCTCTCGATTTTCCACCATCTATTTGCTATCCGTTTTTACGCAAGGATTTCTCCTGCATGGACCATATTCAGACTGTCTCACAACTCATCGAAAAGAGCCGCGAATACCACATCTCACTTGTCCTTGTCTTCACGGATTATCGGAGAGCGTTTGACTCTGTGGAGATGCGATCAACGCCATTCTGAACGCGCTTGTGCATGCTGATATACCATCGCCCATGGCCATACATCCGACGTCTCGACGAATGCTTCTCGAACACATCGACTACCATTGAGTTGATCAATCGAAAGCTTAAAATCCCTATAGCGGAAGAAGTACGGCAGGGAGACACGGTTTCTTCTAGCTATTCACTGCGGCACTCTAGGATGCCATGAAGGACTTGGGACGATAAAGGCTACCTTTTGGGCGGTAAAGGGATCAGCAACCTATGTTTCGCCGACGATATTTTTTTTTCATCTCTACCGACACGGCAGAAGTCGAGGGAATGATGAACGAGCTCAATGTGACTGGTATGAAGATTGGATTGGATATGAATATGTCCAAAACGCAATTTATGGTCAACCAGTGGTGTGACGCGGGACTCGCAAGGTTAAATGGAGTCGCTCTACAACAGGTCGACTCCTACGTCTATCTGGGAAGAGAGCTGAAGATGGGTAACGACCTCGCTACTGAAATCGCCCGCAGGAGACGCGCAGCGGGGACAGCCCCCAGTTCGATTCGCGAAGTCACCGATCAGGTCAAGAATGCCGGCCTCAGGGCCTCGATATTCAACGCCTCTGTACTGCCTGCGGTGTGTTAAGCGACGGAAACCTGGCCCGACAACAAGACAATCGTCAGAGCGATGCAAACTACGCATCGTGCACTGGAGAGATGTCTTCTGAGGACAAGCCTTCGTCAGCAATGGCAAGAAGGCCTACGAAGCTCGGGGCTACGGGAGAAGTCGCAATTAGCAGACCCGCTGCAGTACATGAAGAAGTCCAAATATCGCTGGCACCTGCTTCGACGAGAGGACGATAGATGGAGCCTCCGTGTCACAGAATTGCTCCCAAGAGAGCATAAGAGACCACTGGAACGACCGCCTACGAGATGGGCAGACTCATTCTCAAGATCTTTCAGAGAGCGGAGTCTGCCTCACTGGATGCAAGCTGCCAGAGATCGAGTGGTCTGGAAGAATTGTGGTCCCCGCTGAGAAGACCTCCAGCCGACAAAAGGACCATCAAGGTATCAAAGTAAGTAGGGTTTTTACGCATTTTCAGGATCTTTTGGTCACGAGGACGTTTTCCCATGCGCACTGGCCCCTCTTTTCCGTTGTGCTGATAAGCCTGCTAATAACATAGGTTATAAGTTACAAATAGCTTGAACTGTAAGCAAAGAACAATAGCACAGGCCGGGGTTCGAACCCGCATTTTACCCACTTTTTGACATATCCGTGTTCTTGCTGCTTTTTCGAACCCGTGTTTCTTAGTGACTCATGACTTGGCTGATATTCGTTTCCTCTTTCTCATCGTATTCGTGTATTCTGAACCAATGCTGACGTACCTGGTGCGCAAGTGACTTCCTATGGGCAGATTAGCGCTCCCATTAGCTATCTCGAAGGTGTAGAGTTTCGTGTCCGGCGACAAAGACGTAATGTCGGTGAGGAGAAATTTCCTGAATTGCGGATGCGATCTGTTAGATAGATGTTTAGTTGCGATTAAAACTCATACGCCGAGCGGGACTCGAACCCTCACCCTCTGCTTTTTGGTCGGGTTGCTACACCACCTCACCAACACCACAAAGGCTGACTAAGCTACCCGTATGTACTCCAGTAACTAAACACAGCAGCACTAAAGAGCCTCGGAGGACGGTCAGAATGTACGAAATAGGCCACTCCCCTCGCAAGGGTGGGCATTCGATCTTCCCTCGTCCCCCTGGCTCACCCACCCCCATCCCTAGGCTTCGTTGAGAGCCTAATGGCTGCCTTACGAAGCTTTGGAGACACAAAACAAATTTTCCCGGCCCCTCGTCACGCTAGGATAGAAACTCGACTCCGCCCCCGCCCTAGCCGTACATCCCGCCCCGCCGCCAAGGGCCTCATTCCCCTGACCCCGAAAGAGCCCCCATTTCTGCAGCGATGGAGGGACGAATACGGAGAGGCTGCTAAAATCTCAGGGCCTCACCAGCCTGCGCAAATTGAAAAGTGCTGGGATGACGATCTGTTCTTAGGGCCTGTTCATACTTCGCGACAAGAGCGACTCGTCGCCCGTGCAAAACATGCATATCGATTGAAACCGAGCGCGCGCCACCGAAAAGTGTTCATACTAGAGCGTCGGCGCTGTCGCTCCAGTCGCTCTCGTCGCCCGTGCAAAACATGCAAATCGATTGAAACTGAGCACGCGCTGGCGAAGTATTCGTCGGCGCTGTCGCTCCAGTCGCTGCGGTCGCCTGTTCGAGGACTTGATGATGCAAGCCAGGAAGATCGTGTACGACCGAGGCGAGAAGACACTACCCCCCCCCCGCCTATGCGCCACCTACGACTCCGGAGAAGATTCCTTGGAAGGGAGTAGGCGGTGTCCTCCTCAACACGCACTTGGCCACAAACATCGAATCGTACGAGTCTCTGACAACCCGAATCAGACGTCTGCGACTGAAGCGATGTGGACCCGTACCAGCTTTGGCTGTGTTTGCCGCGTTTGCCCCATCGTAAAGACTACTGTCGAAGCCTTTTACGAGAAGTTGAAGAAGTTCTACAGGGAAGTATGTACAAGGTGATCGTCGGCGACAGCAATGCAAGGAAGTGGCCCAAGGAACTTTACATTGAGATCAGTCGTTTACAAGCGCGTATAATGCTGCTTTTAAATTTCTATGTCCCTTCGTGAAATTTAGTATTAAGCCAAAGAAGTGAACTTTAACAGATAACCTTGATGCCCTACGCTTCACAGGAAATACTGTGCATCTCAATTGGCTCACCTATATTCTTCTTTGGAGAACGCGTTGTCTTCGGATTGGCGATCTTCGCTAATTTCGTCCTGATACAAATGCGTGTACAGCGAGACACCGCCTAGATATTTAGAAGATTCTATTGACATACAGAACGATTATTCTGGTCGCGTCATCGCTGCATAAAGTGAATACACGGCAGAATTCCTCGCGGGTGCATGGGAACACGATAATGAGACGGGCACGAACCTTCAAAGGGTATCCGCTTCGCACAGTCTTTCGCCCAGCGGACAACGTCCTCACGATGTATGTCGAACACGCATGGACGACATGACTGACCACAGCAGTCCTAAACTAGGACGTTGAAGTCATTCGTAAGACGAAATTCGGAACAGGGGTAGGTGTTAAATCCTGGTCGTTAAATATTTTAAATGATTTTTCAAACGAAAAGTTTCCGCTAAATTGTTAGAATTCTTTGAAAGGTACAAATAATTACGTGTTATCGTTTCAAATGAAAAACAAGAGTGAAAGCGTTTGATGTGCCATTTCACGTCAAGTCGGACACTTTTCAGAACAATCCGAAAACCTTTCAAATAAATACGAACGTCTTTTCAATATAAACTAAATAGGCTCCCTTTAGAAAGATTAAGATGAATTTTCGATTTGAATGATTAATGAATGATTATGATTACGGTGAATTGAATAACACCGCGTTCGAATGGCCATAAAATTGTAGTACTTTTGGCTACAAAAATGGCCTTGAGCCCATTTTAAAGTGTAGAAACCAAGAATGTTTTTATCATGCGCGCCATGCACTCATCTAGCACACTGCAATCTTTATATTGTCAATAGCAAACCTTGAGGTCCTTGGAAAGCGACCCAGAAGACGATCGAAGCAACGCTGGCTAGGTACGTTGCATTTGGAGTTAAAGATAGCTTGTGTGAATCCTAATCGAGCATTTGATTGGTAGAATTGGCGTCACCACACCAGAAGAGCGGATTCCGCCACCAAGCGGGACAGACGCTAATGAAAATGATTACGATGAGATGATGGATAAATAGGGATAAAGGATAAAGGACGGCGTTATTCAATCCCCTTTGGGATGCGCCACGCATTCTACTTCTAGGGATGTCGTGGAGGCGACATGAATGCGTATTTGGCCATACAATGACTTGGGTGGCCAGCCGATGAACAAGTCAGCGCTTTATCCTTCCCAGACACATCACGTCCAATTCATCGACCCCGGAGGGATGGAAGGCTTGGTTGGCCTGGGCGGGAAGTCCGAACCAGGAATCTGATATCGGATGCAGGCGACAGTCGGCGCTTCCTCCGACTGCGCTCCACGCGCTCATGACGATGATGACTAGCAAAAATTCCGTTTGAGTGGAGTTAAGCGCTGCTCAATTCGGCATTTCAGGCGGTAAAAAATCGGAAAAATTGCAGCGAGCAGAGATATTTTCACTTTGCACCTTTATATAAGCAGCATTTACACTATCAATCAGCTGGAAATCAATGACTATTGCAGGGTGCGATACCCTCTTGAGTAACACACTAACATTTTGTTGGGTTCTTATACCTTTAAATAAGCTTAAACCGTTTCTTTCCCTAAAAAAAAGAAGTAAAAATTTCGTTAAATTTTAAACGTGGTGCACTCCGAGATTTTAACGGGAAATGCCGTAAATTCGATAAAATGTTTAACCATTAAATGTGCACACCTATTTATAAGCGTCATATACTAGAGCACATAGATCCGAAATGAAAACAAAGAGCTAACTCGGAGGTCGAACTGCTGTCAAATGCTAGCTGCGGAGCGTGACGACTAGTTCGAATGTACCTGTGGCAGCGGCTCTGGCGGTTCGTCGTCCCATGTCGCCACCTGCTCCTTATTCTCCGATATATGCTTACGCACCAGGCGTACGACCTTATCCTCCAGAGGTTCTGTGAACATCGCCTGAAACAGGTATCAGAAAATTACGCCTTCACTGAGCTCTGCGAGTATTATGTCTAGAAATTTGAAGTGTAAACAAATTAAGTACAGGGCGAGCCGCTCGATCGGAAATTTGTTGCACCGTACGGAAAGATTTTCGAATAGTCTTTCCACATTTGAAAAGTATGGAATAAACAGGGCTGCTTTCATATTCAGTGGTATACAGACCAGAGCCAGTGAGCCATGATACAGTACCGCGCATGTCCTTCGGTCAATTGCCGAAAAAGCCGCTTTGGAGGGTTCCAAAGCGGTTTTTTAAATAACTTTTCAAAAGCAAGTACTTGTAAAAAGAAACATATATTTGAGCTTAGCAGCTCGAGCTCTATCTTCTGACATATAAATCTCGGTAGAGTTGAACAATGCATATAGACCGGACATAATCAATCGAGTGGGTGCAACAGCCTGTAGACTGAGTGTTTGGGGAGTTTTAACGGAAATTCCCAATCGTCCTACTCAGGAATTGCTTGCTCTAAGACTGTCTCACGGTACTGTGCTATACTTGATTCGGTACATGTCGCGAAGAGACCCGCAGTGAGTGCAGGAACGCGCTGTTGCTCGTACTGTACTCGCGGCAACCAATCGTATGCCCTGCGGCTGAGCTGGTGCCTGATTGGCTGCCACGGTTACGGTAGAGACAATGGTGCATTCCCGCGCACCTGCAGTGCGTTATCACGACATGTACCCTCGCGTCCAATGAAGGCCTGCATTCATTCCGAGGTTTGCAATCCACATTCACCCTGTGGAATCGGAAACAGAGATTGCGGCTCGATTATGGAGGCGACTGGAAGTGGTCGCATTTTGCCTTTCACCAGGACAAAAACGGTGAAACAGCAACAGGAAGCTTTCAAATGAGGACTTTTCTAACCAGGGAAGGGTCTCACGCGTAGGTCTGAACGGGGGAAAAGGATAGTACTACGAGAGTCTCCACTCTTCACATCATTTTCAATAGCGTTTGTACCGCTTGGTGGCGGGATCCGCTCTTACGGTCTGGTGACGCCACTTCTCCCGATCAAACGCTTGGCCGGGGTGGACACCAGCTAACTTCAAGTCCATATGCAACGTATCTAGCCAACGTTGTTTCGGGCGTCCTCTGGGCCGTTTTCCAGGGACCTCAAGATTCAGGCCAATCCTACACACGGTGTCGTCGTTAGCGCGAAGGACGTGACCATACCATCGTGGACGTGCTTCGCGCAACTTGTCAGCTATCGAGGCGACATCGAACCTCTGTCGCATGGTTTCATTGCGAACGCGGTCCAATCGCGTTACTCCAGCCGTCCACCTTAGCATTTTCGTCTCCATTACACTGAGGCGGCTTTCAATTTCCTTCGTCACGGGCCAGCACTCAGCACCGTACGTCGCTGCTGGGCGGACAACTGCTCTATACACCTTTGACTTGAGGTAGCCAGGTATTGTCTTGTCGCAAAGCACCCCAGTCAACGAACACCATTTGGACCAGGCTGCACTCACACGTGCGTTCACCTCCAACTTTAGACTGCCATCGGAAGTGACTGTTGATCCAAGATACTTGAAAGAGCTGTAACTGTAACTGTAACTCGTGAGAGCTCAGTACCATTGATCTTAATGGATCCACGCTCATTCACATCCGTCGTCAAGTAATCCGTCTTTCTGAAGTTTAGCTTGAGTCCGAATAATGCTAAGCGATCGCACCACGCCTGTGCCTGTCGCTCGAGCTCTGCTTTGTCTTCGCATGCAAGCATGACGTCATCGGCATACAGAAGCCTCCAAGGAGCTGCCCTTTGGAGATCGCGTGTGATTGCATCCATGACGATCACGAAGAGCAGTGGGGAGAGCGCAGATCCTTGGTGCACTCCGACAGAGATTGGAAACTCCATCGAGGTGCCCGCTGGTGCTCGCACTCAGCTAATTGGGCACGAGTAGAGGATGCGCACCCACTGAATAAGCTCTTCAGAGATACCATGTCGTCGTAACGAGTACCATATCACTTCCCGCGGAACGCCGTCGAAGGCCTTCTCCAAGTCCAGGAAGGCGAAATGCACCGATTTCTGCCTCTCGCGGTGCTTCTCTAGCAGAAGACGAACGGCGTGCATGGCATCAACTGTCCCACAGCCGGCAACGAAACCACACTGATTATTGGAAAGCTGAACGACATCCCGAATACATCCGTCGACAATTCGCTCAAAGGTTTTCATGGTGTGCGAAAGAAGGCGAATTGGACGGTAACTAGCACAGTCTGCAGGGCTGCCCTTCTTCTTCCAAATCGGAATAGTCGTGCTTTGCTGCCAATCCTCAGGCACTTTCTTCTCAGCAACAACCTGATTGAAAAACTCAGTCAGCCAGTCAGCAGGGCACCAGCCCTTCGACTTCCACAGTTCAGCTGGCAGATCATCGGGACCGGTGGCTTTGCCTGACTTCATCTTCCTCAGGGCTGCTTCAGTTTCGCTCACTGTGACCTGCTGAACGGGACCGTATACAGGTGATGCAAAAGGAACAGCAGGATGTTCAAATTCTACATTCGAGATTTCCTCGAAGTATTCGCGCCATCTCTTCATAGCGCTCTTACGATCCATCAGAAGATGACCGTTCTCATCGTTAATACCAAAGAACTTTTCGATGTCTTCTGCTTGGCGACAGCGAGCCTTGGCGAGTCGGTAAAGATAGCGCTCACCATCGCGCGTTTCCAGTTTTTCGCTGACTTCAGCGTAGTATGCGGCTTTAGCAGCAGCCACTGCCTTCTTTGCCGCTTTCCTCGCTTCTCGATAATTCCGCCAATTACAGACTGTTTTATCACCGACAAATACGTGATACAGCCGTTTCTTTTCCCTAACCTTCTCTCTGACATCGTCAGTCCACAGCCAAGCCTGCTTGTCGACCCAACGCCGTCCAGGCTTCGTTGTGCCGAGTTCGAGGCATGCAGCTCGGGTTATCGCATCGGTAGCCTCTTTCCAGCTTTCGTCGACGGTTGTTACCGTCGGCAACCGAATGCGAGAGATAACAGCTGCTTCCTTCTCCTTCAATCGCCACCATTTAATTCTAGCGGTTCCACACCGCTCGACACGTTTACACCTCGGAGGTGTGATCTTCAGCGAGCAGATCAGTGGACGGTGTTGCGTGGCAACCGTCTCATACGGCACGGTCTTCGCGTCTGTGACAAGATCTTGGTCGCGACGCCTAACAAGGACATAGTCAATCTGCGTTTTGGCGTTCCCGCTATAAAACGAGATAAGGTGGGAGTCACGCTTTCGAAATTTGGTATTCACGATGGTGAGGTCATGTGCGTCTGCATACTCAAGTATACGCTCACCATCGGCGTTGCGTGACCCGTAGCCAAAACCACCATGACAGCTGTAACCGTCTTTCGCTGCTCCGACGTGACCATTAAGGTCACCTGCCACAACAACCATATCTTCTGACGGCACTTCCGCTGTCTTCTCATCAAGCAGGGACCAGAACTCGTCCTTGGTTTGCTCGGAGCAACCTGTCTGCGGAGCATACGCGGAAAAGAAATGACACCGTCGCTCTTCTACGGCGACAACAATCTTCATCAAGCGGTCATCGAAACGTTCTACGCTTGCAATCGCGTCACGGAAACGCTCGGAGACGATCATACCGACACCACTGGTGGTCCTGGGACTGCCGCACAGAACGGCCTTGAAGCCGCGGCCAATGTCCCTCGACTTGCAGCAGGACCACCTCGTCTCCTGCACCGCACAGAAATCTATCTTTCTTCGCTCCAGTGCTTCTACCAACTCGCACGAGCGGCCCGTCAACGTACCCACATTCAACGTTGCTACGCGGGTCTTGCCTACGTTGCGGGACTTTCGGACTAGCTCAGTTGCCCCCCGATGCCGTCCTCGCATCAGGGACCCTCGCATACTTTCCACACTCGCCGGGCTTTGCGAGTGCGCGTCGGCTCCCGCGGACGCCGTAGCATTATCTCGAGAACTCTGAAATGTCATCGACCATATGATGTGACACAGGATGTTCGTAGGCCGGCCCGTTACTAGGGCCTGTCGCCATTCGATCGTCCGTGATTGGCTCGGCTCGCAAAAGCAAACAGTTTCCAGTGGCACCACGTGGAGGAACGGACATCGCCACCAGTCTCCACTCTTCATATAATAGAAAAAATGTTTCGTTTTTGCTGAGTCCTTGAACCAAATGAGCTACGGCCCTGGAAGGCGGGGTACACTAGCGCACCGTCAGCACGTGTCCACGTGCATGCGTGCGCGTGCGATGTTGTCTGGGACGCGGCGAAAGGCTCAGCGACAAGCGAGTTGGTGGCTCAGCAGGGTACGGGGCTGCTTCAAAGGTGATAGACCGAGTGTTCGAGTCCGTGCTGTCCACTGTTTTTGCATTTCTTCATAAAAGCTGCGTCCTTCATCAATTTGCTTCCTACACATCTCCTACACTTTTGTTTCACTCTAATTGTCAAAAGGGTCAGATTCGTGATCAACACCCCAGATTCGTGATTAACACCCCATGACTACGGCAGCCCTATTTATCAATACCTGCTGTAACCTAGCGGAATGGGCTAAATTTCAAAAACGGATGTCAGATTCGTGATCCGCACCTCATATAACTCCCTTAGGGGTGGTTTGGGCGAAACTTTTTTGTCGACCTCTCCTTGACCTCTGGAATCGTGGAGGTACAATAGTGCCTTGATGGCTGATTTAAATCATCTTACTTCCTACACATCTCCTACACATTTACTTCACTGTAAATTCTCAAAGAAGGGTTTGCTTTGAGCTGTGCTTCACCTACTTCTCTCACTTTCTGTATTATACATCGTTTTGTGTTTTTCAGCGAATGTTAAACTATGACCTTACAGCAGGTACGGGTGACTAGCGCTGTCGAAGTAATAGTCACCGATTTCGCCCAGGCTTCTCCCAGAGGGGTTATTTGGGGTGCTGATCATGAACCTGACATTCGTTTTTGAAATTTCGGCTGATTACGGTAGGATACAGCAAGTACGGGTGACTAGGGCTGTCGAGGTCGTGGGGTGTTGATCACGAATCTGACCGCTTTGACAATTTAGAGTGAAATAAATGTGTAGGAGATGTGTAGGAAGCAAATTGATGAAGGACGCAGCGGTTATGAAAAATGCAAAAATAGTGCGTAGCACGGGGTCGAACACCTGGTCTAGCACCCTTGAAGCAGCCCCGCAACCTTCTGAGCCACCGACTCGCTTGCCGCAGAGCCTTTTCGCCACGTCCCGTACAACAGCGCGCGAGCACGAATGCACGTGGGCAAGTGCTGACGGTGCGCTACTGTACCCTGCCTTCGAGGGCCCGTAGCTCTTTTTGTTCAAGCACTCAGCAAAAACGAAACAATTTTTTCTACTTTATGAAGGGTGGAGATTCTCGCAGTGCCATCCATTCCTCCCGTTCAGACCTACGCCTGAGACCCTTCCCTAGTAAGCACGAACGCTGATATTTACAAAGATGAGCGCACGGTTTGACGGCTTTGACAGCGGTTGAATGCCTGGTTTATTTATTTACGAACGAAAGGAAAAAGCGCGTTTGAAACAGCTAGCATGTTCCCTAAGCACAATAAACCCCTAGTGAAAAAAAAACAAAAAGAAACAACTCTCAGTAGAAGGCAAGGGAAAGAAAACGTCAACAGAAACCACCGAGAACAAAAGTAAACAAACAACATCAAATTGTTAAGAATAGCATGAGCTAAAAACACAGAATGACCCCCATTTTGAGAAACCTCTGAGCTGACGACTTTATGAACTAGCAATTTTAAGGCGCTGAGTTTCATTGTAAGCCGAAATGAGTATTCAGATAAGTGTATTTAAGATAGGGGCTACTATGGTGAAGAAAAATCTGGATTTGGCTTGTGTTGTTGCAAGGCTAACCCTGATATTATGGTGAAATAATTGTGTTGGCTCAATAGCAGTCTTACGAGTAATAATTTTAAAGGACATGATGAGGTCATTTCTCTTCCTTCTACTTTCCAGAGTAGATAATCCTATAAGTTTCGATCGTGAATCCCCATCCGGGATGAACCGATAACCGACGCCACTACAGCACAGCATCAGTTTTCTTGTGAAGCTGTTCCGAGCACTTTCTAGAAATCTGATGTCTTTCCTAAAGTGTGGATTGAAAACAGTAGTGCCACTTTCAACAATGGAGCGAACGTAGATCCTACACGCCCCAAGAAGGGGATGTGGGCGAGAGAGAATCTAATTCTACCCTGTTTTCATAAGGAAGTTACTAGATCCTATTGAAATGAAGTGCCCCCCCCCCCCTTTAAGGCCTATGGTATAGTCCCGCGGAAGTGTCCGCGGAACGGGATTATTCGAGCCGGTACCCAGCGCGCGCCCAATAGCTGCAGTCCGTACCACCCATTTTCCGCGGACTGTCGGCGGTGGTCGGTGGACGGGCTGGTATACTTCCCGTCCGCGGGACGACCCCGCCGACCGACAACCTGCCGCGGTGCAACGCACCGCGGGACGCTGTCGGTCGGCTGCCCTCCAACAGCTGATTGTGCTCTAGTTTTCTAATCTCTTTTAGTTTTTGAGTGTACCGATTTTTTAGGTGTTTTAGCTTGTTTTGCACAAGAGTGGGGTTTGCTGTTGTCGTCGGTTTTGTTCCACTTATTAGGCTCAATTTTTGTTCGGCTGTGATATGGCGATTGTTGTTCTCTCCTGTGTGAGCTTGTGTTTTCGACCACGGTAGATGTATATCTCTGGCAGATTATTTTTGCAAATCATGTTTCAGGAGTTGTAATCGAATGCAGAGAACCAGTGATGGCGATGTTCTTATCTCAGTTCTCGGTCTTTGTCTGAAAGTGGTTGCGCTTGATCATTTACCGGAAGATGGCTTTTGCAAGCCGCAGGAGCCGCCACGATTTTCATTTGATTAATGGCAATATGTCTCTTTGCATGGAGTTTGACATCTGTAAGCATCACTACATAAATTTTTATAGAGAACATACATATCCTCACTTTCATGATTCACTTAACCAGTACTTGAACCATCAATCAAAAAAATTCGCGACTACATTTTCGAGTGCGCTGCGCAATCTCGTCCTTTAATGCACCGAATGATTGCTGCCTCTTCGTGCTCCACAACAAAATTTGGTTTTTTATTTATCCTCAAAATTAATAATTTTGCAAAATTTTTACACTATTCCGGGCAGCGGAACTCTTTAAAAATGTTACAAAGAAAGTTATGCCACATTTTCCTTAAACAACAAAAATTCTGACCGTCTTTGGAAGTCTGTAGTTTAACCTGTATGAAGTTTGCTTTGATTTGAAAATCGTTTCTTAATTTCAAACGCGTTAGGCTTCTTTAGAAGAGTGTCCAATTTGATTTCACTACCAAAACTTTACTACGAAGCGATGAAACCTTAAAAAACCAATAAGGAGGGGTCGACGCGAGTTTAAAAACTTGACTGCAATTGAATTAAACTACAAAATGATCGATTAACAGGAGAAGCCATCTCTTGTCGCCTTTCCGTGCGCTTGACAACGATCCAAGTTGGGCTCCGAAAACGCGCTCCAATGCAACCCGTCCGCAGACTATCCCGGGACGGCGACGAACGTCCGCGGTGCTCTTCCCCTCCGCAGACGTCCCGCGGGCACTCCCGCGGGACTATACCATAGGCCTAAGACTGAACCCGAACCCTCCCCCAGTGAGGGGCTTCGTCAAACTTTGCACCTCTTGACCGTCCCCCGCTGGCCAAATATCCCATAGCTGTACGAACTTCACATCTTTGAGCCTGCTGAGATTTTGGACAGCGTTTCCACGCGCCAAGAAGATGAAGAAAAACATATTATTATAAAAAAATTAGCAAAAAACATATTATTATAAAAACAGATTGACGAAAAAACATTCATTGAAAGTCGAACGTGGACAGTTCTACAGGAAGTGCCAGCTGTTTTCGACTAACTGTTTTCGACTTGAAGAAAAAACGTTTATTTGACGTAACTGTAAAAATGGTCAAAAAAGAGAAAAACGTGAAAGAACTGCTATACAGCAGAAGCTGTTGGCACGTGCCACGTACATCTATGAGACGTGGAATTATGTTCGTTGCGTTTTTGTCGTCCGAAACAATTTGCGTGAGTTACACGTGTGGAAGTGCGGTATCTCATCTTTATATGACAAGAATGTCAATAATTCAGCCACCACAGAGGTGTGGAAGTTCGTTAGGAATACTATGAACAGACATAACGGTAAAAACGGCGACGAAACAGCTGGCGTTGTTACACAAAACTTGCTGATAACCACGGCCACACAGTGCCTTCGAACGAATGCGTCCTTATCACGCCGGTCATTCATTGCCACCAAGTTTCGAAGATCATGGAGGGCTGCCCTGTGTCACAGATGGTCAACGCTTGACACCAGAGTCAAGCGTCCAGAACGACGTGTGCAGATCTCGCGTCAGAAGGCAATGAATGACGCCGTATCACCACCGATTTGGGTTATGCAACTGAGGTTCACGACCTTGTTCTTTGACAGCTCAACACCCTGCTTTCACAAGTCATTTCAGTGCAATTGGGAAGAGAGCGAAATACACGACTTCTACGCTGTTCAAGATTCTGCGCTCAAATGAGTAAGATAAAGGTAAGGGTAGAGGACGGCGTTACTGAATCCCTTTGGGATGCACCACGCAATCTGCTTCTATGGAATGTCGTAGAGGAGACAACTTCAATGTATATTTGGCCGGACAATGACGTGCGGTGGCCAGCCTATGAACACGTCAGTGCTTTACCTTTCCCAGACAAGTCTGGTACCAATGACCCCGGAGGGATGTCTGGTACCAATGACCCGGAGGGATGAAAGGCTTAGTTGGCCTGTATGAACCAAGAACCTGGTATTGGGCGCAGTCGACAGCCGGCACCTCCTCCGAAAGCGCCACACGGTCTAACAATGATTCAAAATTATTTTTGCGAGCTTCTAAGTCCTAACGTTTGTCCGACAGTGGAGTATGGATTACGTAATGTAATGCGTTCAAGAAGGAAGATATAAAACTTCTTAAACGTGCGCAAAATAACATTACACGGAAGTTGTTCATGCAGTATGATCTTGCAGGATCTAGGGTCTTCAAACTCTTCTTTGCAGACATAGGAATGCAGATCTCATTATGATGTTTAGGACCTCGTCCCATTGCGTTTCAGTCGATCCAGTGGCTTTCTTAAGAGCACCGCTGACATAGGCATATGTATGTAGGAGAGGAAGGCACAGTCTTTATATTCCTGTTGTTAAATCTTACCAGGGAACTGTCCCAGGCGTATATCTGAACGGCGAAGATGAATATCACCACGAGAATCTCCATCCCTTATATACAATTAGGCCGTTGCAGAAGTTCTCGCCATTTTCAAGACACCACATTTTTTTAGTTAGTATATGTCGCGTAGGTGAGCAGCATTGGTAGGTGGGAACGCCTAAACCAATCAGACCGCATTGAATAGGCATGCCGTTCAGAGAGGGCGTATTCAGTCGGTACCCTAATGGGCTGGCATGCGTTCGGGGTATGCTCTGTTTGGTTATCATTGGCTGGCGCGCTCCCACCTACCACTGCTGCTCACCCACGCGACATGTACCTTTTAGTTTTACGAACACGTCAAGAAAAGAAGTAACCGCCATCATGTTCCATCACTCTTCTCCACAGACTCCCGATCCCGCCACCCTAGAACTTTTCAGGCTTTGATTCGAAGAAGCCACTCGCCCGGCGTCCTCATCATCGAACGTTTTTGCTTGCATGACATTGGAGAGAGACAGGAAAAGGTGACAGCCTGTTGGTGCGATATCTGGGCTGCACGGAGGGTGAGACAGCACTTCCCATCCAAGGTGAAGAAGCTCTTGGCGAGTCATTCTTGCAATGTGTGGTCGAGCATTGTCGTGCAAGAATCGAATTATGCCATGATTCGGACGCTTTTTTGCGATTTTGGCGGCCAGTCTATCCAGCTGCTGACAGTACAAGTCCGCTGTCAGAGCTTCGTTACGGGACAGCAGCCGATCGTTGCACAAGTCCTGTTGTACCCTACTGCCCGTCGAAGGTGTACAACTAGACAAAATGATGATGCTGGGCAGTTGGCTACTGCAGTCGCAACAGGTGAGCGAGTATGTATATGTCATCATCATATTCTAGCAGGTCAATCCTGGTTGGAGGGGACCGCATCCTAACAAGGTTATAGAAGATGAATGCCTTCACTATAGCTTGCAAATGATTAAGGCGCGATATATTCCATGTCCGACCGTCGCTGAATCTTGGCATATTGTTAAACTGCAATCGTAAAATTGCTTTTAGCTTGAGAAAAAGGCGAGAGTCTCATCGACCGATCTGCCTCCATCCGAGAGTGACGTGACAGCCTCTCGGCTGCAATCCTAAGGTTAGTTTAGGTTGTGCCACTTCCGTTCTGTTTCGTTCCATCTCTATCTTCTTAGACCTCTGTGGCTTGAAGGTGGGCCTTGGGCGAAGAACCTCTCTAAGTTCCCTTGTTTTTTAGGCTCTGACGAAGGCGGTTGCGCCGAAACGTTAGACGGATAAAGATGTTATGTCAATCTTGGTCTCGAGCTCAAAACAATTCTACGATTCCAGAAAGAGGTGAATTTCGGTGTCGTTTAACGAACCTCACATTTTAATCAAAAACTAAATGATTTGAGATCTCTTAGCCCGAATTTCGGTTTTAGTTGGTTGACTTTCACTCCTTTATCTACTCTTCCTCCATATAATTGTGTTAGCTGTCGATTACGTTTAAGTGGTCTGAGCCGCGCGGGATACTCCTCCCCGTATCCCAAGCAGGCAAAATTCCTAATTCAACGTGGAATGTTGCTGCAGCAGCGAAGCTCGACACAACCGCGGCTGCTAAACCAATGACCTTACTGGACGGTTCGAAAAAAATGCCTATGGTAAACATACGGGAGTGGTAAACGGCTTCATGCCGTAAAAGTGCGCAGTAGAAGCTAGATGTCAGCGTATTTTAAGTTTTACAAATTGCTTTTCGTAGGTTAGTGATGCTTCAGCGAAGTGCGCATGTGGAAGACATGCCGTTAGGCTTCTCGGAGCACCTGAACACTTGAAACAGTATGTAACAGAGCACATCGAAGAAAATGATTCATTGACTTGATTATTACTATTGTATTACATTATTAGTTGATTTTATTTGACTGACTTTACTTGTTTGTATGCTAAAAATGGTAGGCGCAAAACATCCACCTGAATCAACAAGTGCATATGATTTTTGAGAAAATGGCGATAACAAGGACGAGTAGGCATCATTCCCTAACGCTGAGCGTGACTTAGTTGGTGAGTTGATCAGGTGCTTGTTCTGCGACGGATGTGCACGGACATGCCTTCACTAATTGGTTTGTTTCAGCACATGAGTTGTCCAAGACACACCCGTTCGTTGGGAGACTGTGCCGCACTGATTGTGTGTCCCTACTCTCGGGCACACCACATCTCTCCGGCGGCGTTTCCTGGACATTTACGCTCGTGTCGCATGGAATACATTCAGAATCACTCACAAGATATCAAGGTCGTCAGGTCAGGTTTAGCGCAATTTGTGCGTGAGCTTGAACGCAGAGTTCGTCTAGAAGGAAGTAATAGTAGGCCTTTGGTAAACTCCATCCCTCGAAGCCCTCAGTGACAGAGCAACCAACTATACCCCCGAGAACTGTAGAAGAGCCATACTTCTGGGCAGTGCACAGCGACGAGCGACTGACGCGGAGCAGTACCAGCTGTCCGACCCGCGTGTGTAGTCCACCTGTGCGTCGTGAATCCTCGAGCGATTCGTCACCGTTGTTGAACTTGCAATTCCAACCGAAGCACGTCACCTGAGAGGGGGTGTGCTCCTTCATTGTCTCCTGTAGAAAGCCATGGGCCTCGTTCGCGGATCGGCCGGAGCGGTACTGCAGGAGAGCTGGTCGGTAGAGCATCTTCTTGTCGTGCATTGCGAAGGCAACTTTGGGAACAGGAGACTATATATTTTACTTATTATTTGTTTTTTCATTTATATGTCGCGCATGCCACTGACAGCTACATATACAGGACATGAAATACAAACCTCCCAAGTCGGATCCGCTCACAATTCAGCTGTCAAAGATACGTTGTTTGAATCTTACAATGCAATTAGTCTAAAAACTTTCCGGACAACCTAGTAAAAGACAAAGGACGGCGTTACTCAATCCATTTTGGGATACACCTTTCTACTTCTGCGAATTGAATGCGTATTTGGCTTGTACAATGACTTGAGATGGATAGCCATTAGAACTAACCACTTGCTCCGCTGGCAATATGTCAGCTCCTGCTGGAGTACCACGCAAACTTGCACATCAATCCGTGCCGAGACTGCTTTCGTCGCTGAAGGGGACATCGGAGATGGGTTGCACAACTCGGCTAGGGAAGGGACTCCAGGGTGTAGTGCGTCCAAGGTGCTCGTGCAGGAACTGCTCCCGTCTCCCAGTGCTCTCCTGTAGCGGCGGTGGAAGAGCCGCGATCCGCCACCGACCGCTCAACGACCCTCCTCCATATCGACTGACCATGGTGTCGGTGGATATCGAAAATGGCCACGTCGATATGACGCGATATCAGGAGAATCTGATTAGATCTAAGTAAGACCCTTGAGATGACCATCCGACAGGAAAGATTGCGTGTTATCCTTCCTAGTTGAGTCTGATACCAATTCACCGTCCCCGGAGGAATGGAAGGCTTGGTTGGCCTAGGCGGCAAATCCGAACCAAGATCTTGTTATGTGGGGCATGCGACAGCCAGCACCTCCTCCGAAATCGCTCCACGCGGACTACTAAACTATATAACTAACTTCTATTTTGTTCTATTTAGTGTTCACATTGCGGCGCAGTTCTAGTTTGGGCAAGGGGATCAATCACAGCCGGCGCAACTACTTCTCTTTCGTATCCCACACCACCCCTCTCTTGAAACTGCATTCACTCATGCTGCTCTACTTCAGGTGCAAAGTTGATCCGCGCCATTTCGTGCCAGAGGTGGAGCTGTCTTTTCACGAGAAGCACTGCGGCGACGCGTACTTCCGAAGAATCAACGCCGAGCTGACCAGGACGATTTCACCATGTTCGCCGTCTGCTCCAACACCGTCAACGCTAGCCACCGATTCGTCCAAGAAGTGCTACACGTCGTCAGCCAAGAGCCCGCCGAGTCCGCCGAGCGATAGCGATGAGAGCGACACCGACACCTCGTCGAGCATCTCGGTCCCGACGACCACCTCGTCGCTGTCCGACGTGTCGTTCTCACAGCTTCGCCGTACCAACTGCACTCTCGACGTCTGATGTCATCGCGGGACCACTCAGCTGATCTAATAAGACAAATCCACAGTTTTACCATTCTCGAACAACGCATCTCTACACTGGTCACAGCAACGGCAATAAATTTCTATCCTTAATGCGGCCTTCTGAATCGCAGACAATCATAGAATCTCCGTAAAAGTGTTCGTGAATTAGCTTAGCATCCTAAATTTACTTTCTCCTGCAGTTAAATACAAAAGAAATAAAAACTAAAGTGAGAGCAAACATCACAGCGCCTTCTCAAAGCACAAAATTTGCGAAAGTCTACAACTTATAAACTTGGGGGCTTATTTCGCTAATTATAAGGTGGCAAAGTGTATACTGCTTTTCACAAAAGCTCCAATTGGCAAGCAGGTGTCCGCTCATAATAATTAGGGTATCTTTGGTTTAAAGAGACCTTTGAGACACAGGACCCACTCGCCATGGTTAATGCTCGTGACCCTAGGGTAGCAGAGTCATCTCTGCTCTGTCTGCTCAACAGAACATTTCAAGTCAAAATAGACTCTTCATTTTCAAGTGTAAGGCGGGTAGTCAGTGGAATCCCACGGGGGGAGTCCTTTCCCCTTTGCTTTTCAACATCTTCACAGAGATTCCTGATGTCATGCAGCAATGCAACGTCATCACAAAGGTGTATACTGATGATTTATAAAACTATTGCAGGCTCAGAGGATGTATGTGTGCTTCAAAATGCAATAGATTTGATGGTTGATTGGGCGAAAAGGTGGCAGTTTCCGCTATCTCCTCGAAAGACTGTAGTCTTACATCTTTGCTCTGGAATGGAAACCTTCTCTTATAGGTACAACATTGAAAGATGTGCCTTACGCGAAATGGACTCTGTCAAGGATTTGGGTTTTTCTTATAGCAATAACCTAGACTTTGGAAGGCATATACGTGCTATATGTAGTACGGCTGTGCTACGAACATATAACATCTTTAAGACACTAGTCACTAGGAATAAGTATGTTCTCCTTAGGGTGTTCAAGACTTATATACGTTCCCTTGTTGAATCAAGTGTGTCCGTATTTGCTCCGTATAAGCAAAAGACATCTATGCTATAGAGAAAGTGCAGAACAACTTCACCAGGAAGCTTCTTCTTAGAATAGGGAGTTTCGTATATTCACGTGTACCGAAGGCATCAATCAGAAATAAATATCTCGAACTACCACCCCTAGATTCTCGCCGCAGCGTTTTTGACATCTGTCTTGTACACACGCTGTTATACTTTACCACCGATTCTGAGCCTTGTAGATTCTTTAAGATGAAGACTTCGCCCACAAGAGGTGGCTCCGCTAAGCTGCAGCTACCTCGTCCAAGAACCAATTTACGCGCAATGACTTTCAATTATAGGGCAGGTAGTTTATACCTGAAATTCTCTAAGTGCCTTCAGTTTCCACTAACACCGAGACAATTCAGAAGCCGAGTTGAAAGTTTGTTGCACAGATCTGAAATTGGTTGAATAGTACGACTGTTTGTAAGTATTGTCTTGTAAACGTTCCTGTGCTCTTTTTTGTGATTGTTTCTGTGTTTGTTTTCTAACGTATTGCCTTATGCAATCGTAATAAAGCAATAACAATAACAATAATAAATGATATACTTCGTCGAGTACTTTCGTCATTCATTCGCCTTTCGTTCGTTTCGTCGAATACGTGCACTATCAATTCTCAGTATATCAAGAGAAGGGATGTACAGAGTTTCCGTTTCCGTGTTCCGAATTCCGGTTTTCAACCATATTTACCCCTTCCGTTCCGTGTTCCGCTCTATCCTAGGATGGAAGACGGAGCGGAAATGGTAACTCATCATTCATTGATTGTTTTGCACTGCGTTCATTCACCTCTTGAACATAAACAAAAAGCTGAAGAAAGAGATTACCTATGTGTCGCTTTTTTGTAATTGCGTTGCTTTCAAACCGGTAGAGCATACTGATGTCGGATTGGGTTGAAAAACAAATTGGATTGTTTTTCTTTGCTTGAAACGATGCGCTGCCGAAATATAAGACAAAAGAAGTTTTCATGAGTATTTGAATCAATGATCGATTTTCTTACCCGGAGCATGCACACATTTTTCCATAATAGTCGTAGGCCTGGCTTGGAACACCAATTCTAGATCAGAATTCTATAAACACTCCTAGGTGGCTAACATTGGTTTCCATAGGGGACGGTGGATTTATCCTAGCCGGACAAGAGCATGCGATGTCTAGCTTCTCTATCTCCTCCTATGAGTTTATCCAGAGCTTCAACTACTTCCAAATGCCATGATGCACATTCCTCAGGAAGTGGTGTAACCACTCGACCAAGGGTCTCCTGAACCTGCTGAATTTTCAGACCAATTAGACGTACACAAGAGGAGAAGGAGAGAACAATCGACATCACCGCCCTGATCGGCCACAGGGTGCCAGCCGATCAGAGCAGTCGGGCTCGTGAGGGTACCAAAGCAGACCGTACCCTGACTAGAATGCTAGCCGGAGGTACGGCCTGAGCTCCCTGGTTATGTATAGGCACTCCCCTTTCCGGTCGATTTTTGGGTCAGTAGTCGAAACGCCTCAAGGGCTTTCCGCGCCGGCGTTTGGAACTCACGCGCTGAAATTTTGAATTGACAACAAAGTCCTCTCCGTCGTGGGCGTACACCCTGTGGCCACCCAGTGCAGTCGAAATCCGCGACCTTTGCTTGCCCTCCAGATATTCTTTGCCTCGCACATGGAGTGGGCGAGAAGTTCCCCGATATAACTCGCACCACAACTGTGACAGGTGATCCTGTAAACTGCCCCAGTAAAGGAGCAACCTTCCTCTCTGCCAGCCGGACAGTCCACACAGTTGGAAGTATCACAAAGGCGGGGTCGTACATGGGCTTTCTTACCAGCCGCTGTTTCAGACTACCGGGCGGTAATTCCGTAAGAATTTCAGACTCATCTAAGAGTTGTGGCCAATGAGACGTATGCCGTTCGCTAGTATTCTGAAGGTCTTGTAGGATATAGTTCGGAGAAGCTTCGGTTGCAATCCCAATTGGTGGTGGCCGTATTTAAACGATTTCCCGACATAACGAAACACAATAAATGGAAGCAACATATAGAAAGGCGTAAATTACACCAACACGGCTGTCCAGATAGACTCAGTTTCCGAGTTTCTAGTCGGAAGAAGGGAACCCAAAAGGATCATTCTCATACGGATCTAGGAAGAGAGAACCTGCTTACTAGATTCGCACCGAGAACGGATTATCATTAAGCAGCTAGGCACATAACATCAGTAATAAAAAAACACAACATCAGTATAAAAAAATAAAAAATGGGTCAATAAATCAATCTTCGACAGAAGCAAGACAGTGCATTCCACCTTCTAATCATTTGCAAACGGCCCATCACAAATCCTACTATCCTACTGTATATAAGCGAGAACCGACGTTTGACTGTCTGTCTGTGTGATTGTTTGTTCGCACAGGAGTGCTGGAGGAGTGTGTTGGGAGAAAGTGTGGGGATGGGGGGGGGGGGGGGGGGGGGTAGTGTGCAACGTGCCTGGCGAATCAGTAGACGTGCCGAACACCTCGTCAAATGCGCCTGGAGATGCGGTGCTGGAGGAGTGTTTCACTAGAGCTGATTTCACTAGAGCTCTCCAGGAGCGCTTGGCCACACATGACATGTGGGGAAACCCTTAAGGCGATTGGATTGGTGACCTCGGCACCGTTTTACGATCGAGGGCAGTTCTCCTTAGGTGACCTCAGGAAGAGCAGCTTTCGCTGGGCGACGTTGTTTACAATAGCAAAGAGTCGGCCGAGAGGCCGCCTGTGTGTTCTGTGTTATTTTAGTTTAATTTCGTCAGTGTAGTTGTTTTCTAAGGAGTGAGTGAGTTCAATGCATTTTAATAATGAACACATTCAGTTCATTTGAAAGCGTTTGAGAGTGGCCACCACCAACTAGGATTACACCAAGCTTCGAACTTCTGTAACTTTTGCGCGTGTAACCTATAATTTGTACACAGGTAATAATAATCAACGCCTTTCGATTTGTATGGGATTCGTTTTAAAGTGCTGGGTTAAGCTGCAGCGCTACCGTGGTCAGCTGCCATCAGCTCCTTAGAACTCGGCCTAACACGAGACTCCCAAACTTGACGTCTATCCACGTATTCATGATGTTGGGGCTGTGGCTCTTTGTGGTCATTCTGTTCGTACTCATCGCATCGCAATGTCGGAAGGGACCCCGGAAACAACGAGTGACGAGGATTCTGAGATTCCGCTGGTCATCTGTCCGTACAACCTGAACCATCTCGTGGAACCAGTGGAGTTCGCTGATCACCTGCGCGAGTGCCGCATACGATACTGCCGAGAGAACGCGAACACACTGAGGCTGATCAGGTCAGTGTCGAAGAATTTCGAACATCTGCCGCTTGTTAGCTGATTGGATTCGTAGATTGATTGGATAGGGTCTCCAACAGGGAAGTCGAGCATACGGACCATGTCAAGGCGTACGTTAGCTCAAGAAGAACGGCGGAGTCTAGACGCGACTGGGCGTACATCCCGCCAGACGTTCTTGGCACTTTTCGCAGCTTCTTCGACGCTCCTGAAAGCTCGTTAAGCCGCATGTTTCTTTCTCCTCAGCTTCGGTATTAAGTTTAACTTGTCTACGCGTTCTGGATTTTTGCAAAAAAAATCCTAAAATGGACGCCTGCCAAAATGGTCTATTAATTATGAGCGAGTATCTGCTGTTTGTGCAAAATGAGAGCTGGAGAATGGCTTGAGGCCATCTGGTTATACGTTCAGTTAAGGGCCGTATGCTGTCAGTCTACTTCCTAAGTTCGTTAGCGGTAATTTAGTTAATGCCACCATTTCGGTTACATTTATAAGAAATTAAATGAAGTCCCGAAGTTGGGTGGCGCCCTTGACAAACAAGTTGCAGTAGTCTAGAAGCAAACCGCCTGGCCTAACCAGGGAAGGGTTCCGAACTTCCTCGAAACTTCAGGTGGAGGCCAAGGTCAGTAGAAGGAGCTCAGATTGCTGATTACAACTATGAGGAAAAAGATAACAAAATCAAACTCCTGAACGAATTCTGACCTTTGGAAGTTCACTGGGTTGACTGTAGGCTGACCATGTCAATGAGCTTAGTAAGAGCGGTGGGTGATGAGAGCTGAAGAAGGCCGTGGCAGCGGTGGCCTAGAGCCAGATTCATCAACCGCTTACCTCCCCAACGGGAAAATACCGCCAAACCTGAGGCTAATGAACGTCATGGTGTGGCGGTATTTTTACCGTAAGAGGATGGTAAGCGGTTGATGAATTTGGCCGCTAGAGGTGGTGCTATGACTCGCTCTGACGGGGCTAGACCTAATCACTTTCATTACAGCATATTCGCCAGTCTATAGTCAATCGTGAACGTCAACAGATCAGAGCAAGAGATTGTTCAAGAGTTTCATTTTGCAATTTTGACTCCCACTTTCGTAATCAGCTTTCCTTGCTCTCTCTATTGACAGTCTCCACTTGAAGTCCCATGGGAGCTCGAAATCATTTCTCGAAACTTGTGACGAAGAAAGAATGTGAACCCTCCCTAAACTTGCACCAAGGGTTTTCCTAGGAAAAACTAGCGAAACAAACCTTAGACGTTTGTTTTTATTTCTTCACCTTGTTCAGATTAATTTATATAAGCTGCAAAGTCACGGTTGCCACGACCTCGCACGGTTACCCAACAGAAGTTCCTAGAAGTATGCCCACAATCCAGCACGGAAGCAGAATACTTGCCGCACTTCAAGAGAGTTTATCACAGTTTGCATTTATTCAGATGTAAAGTGAATTCCCGTCATTACGTACCAGAAGTCGAACTCGAGTTCCACGAAAGACAGTGCGAAGACGCCATCTATCATAAAATCGTCGAGGAGGTTAAAACCGAGCCGATACCAATAAAAAGTAAGTCCCGGTGGCGTCAGAGATGCTGCAGTCAAAAGGCAAAAGGTTATATTATAGTACCAAGTTCGGATTCGAGTGACTGCGACGACGATAGCTGTGACGCCTCCGACTCCTCGATCAGTTCTGGTGACACCGAGTACTCAACCTCTAAAGAGGAGCTGTTGCGTCGAATACTCCAAGGTCGAACGTACGACGACTAGCATACGCGACGAATTTCTAGTAGCTGCTTTCCGCTTGTTTGAAATGTTTTCTCTATCAATTTTATGCAAAAAGAATTTTTCATCAGAGCAGGTTCCCATGTCACATAATGTCGGAAATCTAGCTTAGGCCGCGCATCAGCTAACTGCAATTTGGCTATGTAGACCACCATTATAGAGCAGATATTCGTATTGTTTATTACGTTGTAAGATAACACGTTAAAAAGCAAACACAGCAACAACAGTATGAAAACCTCTCAATGAAAAGGGAGAACAGAAACGCGAAACAGACAAACAGCGGAGCGTTCATACAAGCAGTTATACTATTCAAGGGATTTCAAATCTAAGAAGCAAACTTTCGACTCGGCTTCTGAATTGTGCTAACAAGGGAACTGTCTGAACGGTACGCCGAAAGGGCAAGAACGAGTACTATAGGGAGAACCCCGTCCTCCAAATAGTAACAGAACATGTTTTGTTTTTGCCGAATCTTTGAGGCAAACAAGTTCGAGGGTGTAATGGTTAAGGGTCCGCAGAGCGAGCTCTTCACGACAGCGTAGGATCCCGGTGTTGTGGACTGGGTGGCGCAGTGGTGGAGGGCACGCCTCATGTTGGTGAGGTCTAGGGTTCGGTTCCCATGCTAAGTGGCGATTTTGCACTTTTACCATAGTGTCGGATTTCCATAGAGTTTTCCATATCTCAACTTGTGTTTGGCTTCACAGTTCCTGCTCAGTGGCACTCCGCTGCAGCCCAAGCCTGGAATCGCGATACAGTCTTATTTAAGTAATCTTGGTCTTATTAGTGTTATTTAAAAGTAGCTTCTCTAATTTATCTGACTTCGTGCATGCTTCTTGAACCACATCTGTTGAGACCAATAAACAGAGCAAATACCTATCAGATAACGGAGAGTACGCTCACTGAAAACTCGAGAATGCTTCTGCGACTCTTACCCATACGCCATAAAAAAATTCCGGCTGTTATTTGTATCCATGCGTTGAAAGCGCCCTCGTATACAAAATGACAAAAATGTTCAGTGTTTCATATTACAGAAAAAAGCTTCCTTTGCAAATAAGTTGAATGCTTTTTCAATAAAATAGCTGGATGAAGCAAAGATTCGTCTGAAGGACGCGAAGTTAACAATTTATTAGTATACAAGTGCTACGACACGCCTAACGGAGTGTCTCGCACTTGCCCGCTTCGCGGGGTTATAGGTTTGCGCTTTTTTCTCAGAAAATACTCTCGCACAAAAAGTACGTGTGATCTTCAAAACAATTTTGTCAACAGAACAACACAAAGACGACATTTACTGAAGCATCTCGGCGAATATTACGTTTGGTGACGAC
Source organism: Heligmosomoides polygyrus bakeri (assembly GCA_947359475.1). NCBI lineage: Eukaryota > Metazoa > Nematoda > Chromadorea > Rhabditida > Heligmosomidae > Heligmosomoides > Heligmosomoides polygyrus. Next base: position 13,191,403 of record OX375866.1, read on the forward strand.
TTGAGTCCTGGTGTTAACCAAATTTTCAGATGGGACTTCCGTCGAACTCGCGAGCACGCCATGTACAGTTGACCATTAGAAAATACTGGACTGGGGAGATATACGCAGAGGCGTACCTGGCGCGGGTAAAGTATTCCGTTCAACATAGGATAATGCTGAGTTCTGCATGCGGCCGATCGTCGTACGACGACGATGTGACCTCCGCTTCCTTTTCGATCTTCTGACTCCAGAAAGTTGTGGTACGACGAAGGGAACCCGTCTTCTGGATTCATGCACTCAGAAACGCGCGCAGACGCCGTTGTGTCAAGCAGGAGGAGGCTGCGCTTCCTCTGCTGCAGCAGCATCTCATGCTCAATTCTGAATGTGATCCCTCGTCGTAGGACGACGGCGTCTCCTCTTCTGACTCCAGACGGTTGTGGTGCGACGAAGGGAACCCGTCTTCTGGATTCAGGCACTCAGAAACGCACGCAGACGCCGTTGTGTTAAGCAGGAGGAGGATGCGCTTCCTCTGCAGCAGCAGCATCCCATGTTGAACGGCAGATGTTGCCCGCGCGAGGTACGCGGAGGCGTCGTGAGGGGTTCCATGAGAATACGCGTGGTTCCAGGAGGCGTATCTCAGCTAGGTTTCCAACCTGAGTGAGATACGCCTCATCATCTACAGGGCAGGGAGCTAACTCAATTATATAGTGGTAGATTTCTGGCCTCGAATGTTCTGTAAATTGTGCTTCATGAACTGCACTATACAGAGGTGAGCACTGTTTTGCCAGTGGATGGTCCAAAAATGGCAAACATTTGTGCTCAGAAAACCCGTTTTGAGTTGCAGTGTGCTCGAGAGGAATGGAGACCACCAAGCTGACCCGTGTGCAGAAAAAAATTCAGGTCCACATTTGGATTGAGATTAAGAAGCCTACACGAACTTGGTTTAAATGAGCGCGGTAAAATGACATGCACTGATGCATGTGGAAACATGCGTACCCCCACCCGCAGCAGGGGCAAACTTTACCGCTGTGCTCCTTGTTAAATGCCTCACGAGACCATAGGTCTTGTTGGGATTCGCTGGGTAGCTTCACAGACGTCCCTTGCAGGCGTTTGAAGGGGTCTCGTTCAACAATCTCTGAATTCATTTGGACAATCTACAAAAATCTTTGAAGAATTTTTCTGATGTTAGCGGTTTGGTAGGATAGAGCTTGAAGGATAGCCAAAAAAAATTTATTGGCTAAAAACACAAACACAAAACATTGGCGCCAATGCTGCTACAGCTTTGCACTGCTCGAGAGAACCTTTCTTTCGAGTCAGTACGGCGGATGGAAAACATATGACGGCGGCAACACTGGATCGAATGCTTGACCTAAATTTTGCAGTTAAGAATAGGTAATAATTTTGGTAATGAAATGATAAGAAAAAGAGGAGCAAATTTGAAATGAATGCTATCTACAGACAAGTGTACGGAATTGGATACCTTGCACGACATTAGTGACACGTCCTCTGAACCCGAAAGACCGTTGAACAACGTCAGTGACATGTCCTCTGAACCCCGACGCCCTTGAGTGACTTGTTGTTACTCGACATCTATGAAGAGCCAGATGGACAGACACAACCGCTAACTTTTTCATATATAGTAGGCTTAAAAGAGCGGTAGTTCTGCAGTTCTTTGTTCTTTGACGGGAATTCAAAAAACAGGAGACTTTCCGTTCAACCCGTACCTTTGTTGTGCACGTTGTGCTCCACACATATATGTGGTATTGCTGAGACACCTCTAATGCGCATCCTTATTTGAACACGTTCTCTTTCTCTGTAGCTCACTAGTCAATGGAAAGGAAGCAGCCTTAACATGCGGGTCCGGACGTTAAATACCCCTTAGATACCTCGAATGGGCACGCCTCTCTTGTGGCCCCGCCCGCATGGACGTGTTGTCATGTGTCGACCGTTTGGCGGCCGATAGGCTGCTGAACGTCTGGTCTTTGACGACAGGGGCCCTTTGTGGCTTAGTTGACTGAGCATCAGCTGAGCGCTTTAGTTCCTCTCACGTTTTACCTCTCCATGGGAGATAAAGGATAATGCTCGGAATTAAACACTCCTTCTGCTTAGCTTAGTTAACTTAGAGTAAAGCGGTTAAGTAGAGATGGTTTAGCTGACTCAATGACTAGGTTCAGCGCCTATGTTAACATGGAAGGGAGTTCATGTAGTTTTTTTTCGAAGTGAGATTCACGACACACTTTGACTACATAATGTGCTAGGGCCACTAATAATTATGATGCTCCCAAGATTTTATTGTAAAATCTCCATTACCTCCGAGCATCTTTAAGAACTATTTACATGTTTCCAAAAATTCCTCGGAATTTCTTGAAATCGGCGCTTTGTCGATGTTAAGGGAATTCATACAAGCACCGAGTTAAAAATCCAGGAAACAAAAACACTCAAAGATCCACATAAGAAATCCACATCAGAAAAGTACCCTTGAGTCAATTTCCAAGGGCACACGCTAGGCCTCTGCTTACGTGATGTTAAGGACAAACACTCTCTTGTTTCCCTTTATCTTGATCTCGAAACATGTTTTGTTAATCCTAATTTTTACGCTTCCACAGCATACTTCAAAACCCAGCTTGGGATCCGCCCTTTGAAGGCAATTGGCGTTAGAGACAGGCAACCACCCTCCATTGCCGCGTGAACTCGTCCGCCCTGAACAGATCTCATCATCTGGCCACGCCCTCTCGATAGGTCGGGTTATCTAACGTAGCGCACCTTTAACATGCAGCCTGATTCGTTGTCTCGTTAAAAGGTCAGCGAAGCCTTTTGTCTCTCCTCAATCAGTTGACTGCCTAGCACGCTCGTTTGCGAAGGGAATAGCACTGACCGCCGGTTGGGTACCACTAGCTACCACATTATGCATTCAAAAGTTCTCCACTGCAGTCTCGGAAACTAGAACATGTAGAGCATCCCCAGATAGAGCGACTGTTCAACGCAAAGCATTCACGACTGTTTGTGGCCCACCTTGCCGACTAACAGCACACGTCGACTAGTTCGCCGGCCAACAGACGGTTTATTGTCTGGCTCAGTGAAGTTACGCGGAATGCTGAAGACGCCGAATGGGGAACATCAGGAAAAAGCCTGAACTGGTTTCTTTCGGAACTGGAACCGAGGTCAAAGAAGGGGAATAGGACCCAGACCATCAGTGGAGGAAATTTCGCAAGTGAGACTAAACAGGTGCTTAGCTCGTCCTTGTTGTCCTTAAACCTTCAGCATTTTGCTTTCGAAAGTGAACCGAAGCACGTGTGCTGTTAAACGTAAGTGTGAAAATTTCCTAGCGGTGGCATCACTGTTTTGAAGCATTTTATGCTTGCCTTCACATAATTAATGTATTCAACTATTCGCTCTAGAAGCAAGCTAAAATATCCCTGAGCACACCTCCGCGGAGCGCCGTCCTTTTGCTAGATTATACAGCTTGAGTGCTAACAAAATCAGTAGCTCCATTACAACTTTTCAAATTACTGGTTTGCTATTTGCAGCGAAAAGCTTTAACAACGGTGTACCTCATCGATTCTTAGCCTCCGTGATACGTCTCCCACTCTTCTTTCGTGTAGCAGGCAGACGGATAAATAAGGCAGATGAAGCCTCTCCTTTCCGGGGGAATCTCCAAGGACTCTCGTAGCACTTCAGCCAGATCGGATGGTGGAGGCCTATTTTGAAGACCTCCTTGATGCTGGAAAATAACAAGTTGAATTGATATGAACGTGAGGCTGCTGTCATTCTTATATGCAGGTTTACCCTTTTCTCAAAATCAAACAATTACATTTCAAAGAAAACATCTCAAAGTCGCACAAGGGAAATGATATTAATAGATATAGATATTTATATATTTATACATGGATAACTACACAGGTAAGAAGAAATAGCATACAATCACAAGCTTTCGAAGGTATAGTAAATGATGTCAGAACATGTTGTACTTAGTCAACATACAGAAATCCGCACGTCTAAATGCGCAGAAAACTGTAAAAATCATCCTGATAATACTGGCCACATAATACTGAACGTGCTATTGGTTGTTCTCATTTTTATAACAACGTCTGCTCTTTTTTCAAATTCATCCAGAATTGCTTTTTAACGAAAACATCTCATCGCCACACAGGCAGAATGATATATAGGTATATGTATATGTATACAGGGTGTGCAAAAACTACCCGCAGAAAGATATCATGGTGCAACTTCAACACAAATGCGGATTTGACAACGAAACTTACCATATAACTTCTTTATTCCCTTACCAATAAAACCATCAAACTCGTCCGAAGTGGCTGTCTTTCTTACGAACACAAGTCCGCAGACGAGTAACGAGCGAATCACACGTGGCACGGAGGCTTCGCTCATTTTGTTCCATGCTTCAGCAGGGAAGCTTTTAGAGAAGCCAAACTTGTGTGTCGAGTAGAGCGAAATTTGCTCTAAATAAGTGACCAGACAGAGGAATTGAGAGGATTCAGATCCGGTGAATTCGAATGCCAGTCTTCGTGGGCAATAAAATCCGGGAGCTCACGTTTGCACCACTGCTGCCTTCGCCTTGTGTGCTGGAAGCAACATCTGTCATTACCGAAGTGTGCATCGGCCCAGGGCTTCAACGCGTCCTCCAAATCGTTTTCTGATACTCGTCCTTGTTATTTTGACACCGGATTCGACAAAAACTAATGGGGACTTGCCGTTTGAAGTAATCGCACCCCAAATATAACTGAAGCCGGATGTGCCGTTCTACCGACCAGTTTCCCGTCGCGGATAGCAGCTCCAACATTCTGAAAGAATGCGATTGTTTTGACGATTCACAGTAGGTTCAAGGGTGAAGACTTTCTCACCAAAAAACGATAGAGCGGTGCGTGCCATTCGCGAGCCGCTTCAGCAAGCTCTTGCATCTTCGTTGAGCTTTCATTCTCTCAGTTAGCATGTGAGCACGTTAAATGCGATATATCTTAAGCTTGTTCCTGACGATGGTTCTAACACTTCTTGCAGAAACGTTGAGTTATTGAGCCAGTTTCGCATCCCACTGCGAAGATTACGACGAATCCGCTCGCGAACCTTTTTTATCGTTTCCGGAGTGATAGCAGTCAATTTCCCACCTCGTCCCGTCTGATAAAGTCCCAATCTCCTTGTACCGTTTTATGGCATCATATACCGTTCGTTAAGGAACATGAGAACATTGGCGATAAAAACAGCGCTGCGTCCAGAAACGTACAGACTGATGATGGCCGATCCTTTCGGATTTCGCTTTGCCATTACCGAACTGTGAGCATTCATGAGCTAAAACTTGGAATGCATTTGCGTATGGTATAATTGTATAACATATTAAAATATTGAGCTCGGAATCCAGTTCTGCTAGCAGTTGTGTATTGCGTCGCACCGGTGCGGGTAATTTTTGTGAACACTGTAATTATGGGTATATTTACAAGGAACGCATATGTTCCAATACTATCCTTTTTATAATCTGTAAGGCCTCTGTTATACTCCCGCGGGAGCATCCGCGGAACGTCTGCGGACTAAGGGTGCACCGCGGACGGCGGGCGTGGCGGGGCGCGGCGATTGGCCAGGTGAGGGATCTCGGCGCGATTCCCGCCCTTCCGCGGATGCTCCCGCGGGAGTATAACTCAAGCCTAAAGGCCCCAACAGACTTCTGCGGCAACGCCGCTCGCCACTGTGGTTAAGGATAGAGCAGGGACGCCGCTGGCGGCGAACTCTGCGTCCCTGCCCATGATGAAGGATAGGGCAGCGGCAACGCCGCAGAAGTCTGGGAAGGCCTTAAGATAGTTACGACGAGGTGGCATTCATGCTTTACACAGTTGAACCGGTGTGTTTGGTCGCTCCCCAAAAGATGCTTTCTCTAACTATAGGGCTGCCTGCGTGTATACCCCTAATCTACTCAACAGTTCCATATTCACTTTAGGGTATGTTCATACTTCCCGACAGCAGCGACAAGAGCGACGAGAGCGCAGCGTGCGCCGCGCGCGGAATTAGGAACAAGCGGCAGCAGCGACTGGAGCGACAGCGCCGGTGCTCAAGTATGAACACTTTTCGACGGCGCACGCTCGATTTTAATCGATACGCCCGTTTTGCACGGGCGACGAATCGCTCTTGTCGCAAAGTATGAACAAGCCCTTATTCGCCGCGAATCTTCCGCGTGATAAGCAGGGAGAGTCGACGCTAGAGAGAGAGCGAAAAGAATAGAGAGGTCGTCATGCTCATTTTGCGAACAGAAGGTTTAGGGATTTTAAACGGAAAATTTTCCTTCTTTAAAAATGCTCTCAAGTTCCTTGGAAAGAAACGGTTTCCGTTGTGAGCTGTTTAACGAGGATAGCCCTGGATATCTCGGACACTCATCGTGTCTAAAAATGTTGCATAACAAACTCTGATTATCATAACTGTGAAACAGTTAGTGGGATCTATCCCTGTTGTGGCTTTATGTAGTTAGTGCTATTTTCAGCCATGCAAGCAAAAATAACAATGAAGCAATGGAGTAGGAAATGTGTAGCCTCACAGAGGACACTGAAGGACATCCTATTCAACAATTGAGCTCGCTCGAATAGTATTGTTTTTGGAGACAACCCTAAGCGGATTTTAATTTCTTTAGCTGTAAATTCTCAGGAGAAATGTTTTAGCAAGCCTATATCGAAATGCGGAAAAAGTGTTACAAAGAGTAGCACAACTTGCATAAGGAAGAACGTAGTCGACTATCTCCATGGCATTGGGCATTATAAAATTCTTTCGAGCTGGGCGCCACAAGAACTGAGGAATTCGGACCAAGAATTTAGAGTTCTCCGTTGCTACTAGAGAGAAGAGTTGGGCCCTTTGAATCTATCATAATCCACAAGGGTTTCGGCCGCTTCGCAGCTAAACACTTCCAAGCGAGCCCAATTTTCCCAGAGAAAAAGTAGATCTTAGGGTGTTGTTGCAGATATTCCGACAGAATACTCTGCTTTGGTGTGTTCTGCTGGAAGCAGATAGCACAGCATCGCATGTGCGCTGTACAGCTTCAGGAGTTGGCCGACGCTGTGGAGATTACACGCCGGAAGGGCGAAAAGTTTGACAAATTCGTTTGACTTTACGGCAACTCCTTTCCACATGTCGGAAGGATCAACCCTCGGAAGATTGCCGGGAAAGTTATGTCCCATGCTGCTTGTTCTCATCTTCATTCGACCACGACGTGCTTTGAGAAGTTGTATTCGAGAAAAGAAATTCAATGATCAGTCGGATCTCGAAAATGGGTCTTGCGCTTTTTCTACTCCCAGCCATCTGAGTTTTAGGGTAAGAGAAATGTCTTAAAATTGAACTGCCGGGTCGTTGTACAAATACTTTAGGCAGCGTTAGAAGCTATGTAGTTAACCGCTCTTGTACTGATAGAAAACAATGATTCCATGAAAAATCCCGGAAGTTCGCCTTAATTCATTACAAATTTTTTATACGCCTGTTTGACAAAAGAGCACAGTGTTTAAGTTTTCATAAAAATTGTGTTTTCTAGTAAAAGTGATGTTTCTAGTCCTATCTTGGAGTGGAAGAAACCGCGATCTTTCTTCGGAGAAATAGATCGCGCCATTCACTCATCTGGCATATTGCGGTTTTCATTCGATTGATGACAAAAATTCCTCGCGTGGATTTATGCACTACACTAGCCAACGAAACTACTACCATTCGGTAATTCATTAAATTTTCAGATTTTTCTCCTGCCTCTTAGGCCCCCCATACTTCGTCGCGGCGCGACGCGGCCACAGAATGAGGCCAGATTGATTGATCGCGTCGCCCGGCGCTGACGCCTGCTGTCCGGAATGAATCGCATGAAGACGCGACCAATCGCGTCGCACCCATTTCGAGCGCGACGCGATGGATCGCGGTGGATTGGGGCGCGGTATGGCTCCGATCAGCTGATTTTCGCAGTGCTACCTCGCACTTGCTCTTGATTTTTCGCTTTTTTTCTTCGGCGACACCCTTTGTACGTTTTGTGCTTTCGCCGTAAACTTTTCAGTTCCGCTTCATGTCGGCGCCCGCTCGGGTTCTCTGGAGACTAGCCGGATTTCGCCTACAAGATGAGTTTCTCTTCAAGTGTTGATGATTTTTCGTGTTTATTCCTACCAGTTTGTTTTGTGTTTTTTGTTTGTTCCTAACACGACCTGCTTTGTCTTATATAATGTGTTTGACATTCGCTGTTCAATTTCAGATCGCCGCCCGCCCGGACCCGGAAATGTGTGCGCCGTTGCGTGTGTGCAAGTACGCAGTAGTGCGTAATCGCGGATCGCGTCGACGGCTGTTCGGAGTGCTCATCATCGTGCGAAACAGCGCGACGCGATTAGACGCATCGCGCCGTTCGAGTCGCGTCGCCTGGCGATGGAAGTATAAACGGGGCCTTAGTATAAGTATAAACGCTGTCGACGACGTCGCCGACAACAGCGTCGGCGAAAACTCGTCGCCGTGCACAGCACAGCGACAGCCTGTCGCTGGCCGCATCATTGCGCATTTCCAATGTGATCCAAGGGTTACAGGAAAAGCGCTCCGATGGAGTATTTCGATTCTCTCAGCATCATTGATGGGAAAAATTAGATGTTGTATAATAGTACGCAGCAGCACATCATGCAAACGAGCGCTACAAACTTATTCCTCTACATTCACCGTTTATCGTTCTCCTTGCCTTCTCTGTCTTTGTCGTTCTGTACCGTTCACAGCTAGATGGACGATATGGGTTGGTTCGTCGTTCCCGCCACTGCCGTCATCCCCACCCGAGCTCGAATTACGAAATCGAGAAGTGCAAAAGGCAAAGGCAAGAAGCGCTTGTCTAGTGGACAACCAACCAGTTTTCATTGAGTACTTGCTACCAGACCTGCTCAACTATTCCTCCAGTTCGCCTGCATCAGACCCGCGGTAGAAGAATAAGACATCAGCGTTCGTCCTGCGAGTTTAGCTGATGAGTTCACTCAAAAGTAAAATGCTTGGCTCATTCCCAAGCGTGCGATCAATGCAGATATTAATTCTCTGTCTAATCGATAAAATCCTTGGTATGGTAAGACAGACAGGGGCCGCTCTGGTGCAATCCTAGTTGGTCGTGGCCGCTCTTAAAAGATTTCCCGACATAACGAAAAACAATAAATGGGTAACAACATGCGAAAATAAGTAAACTACGCCAACCTGGGAGTGGAGCTATGGCGGCTAAAATCAGATCGGAATAGATTTTTTGCGTCGGGGCGCCACGGATGGAAACTGCTTTCGTTGCTCAGGGGGAGTCCGCAGCTGGATTCTGCGCTCTTCGAGCGCAGAATCAGGCTAGGGAAGGGACTCCGGGTGGGTGCCATCCAAGCTGCTCGCGTGGAAACTGCTTTCGTCGTTCAGGGGGAAGTCGGCAGTCGGGTTCTGCAGAAGCATATCGCTGGAAAATGTTTAGAAAACGCCTGAAAAATGTGTAGACCTCAAAATCCCTGGACCTCATCCAGCCAGTTGAATGAAATGCAAAAACGCCACCATGCATAGGAACCGAACCTCCGACCTCCAAGGCTGAACCCGCCCCTTTTCCCACTGCGTCACCACCCGTCTGGCAGCCATGCTACCGCGGGCACACAAGAGACCAATGCGCATCGATCGAATGCCAACGTCGGCGCTGACGCAGCTCACATATGCATTCGCGTCGAACAAGTGTTTCCCTACACCAATTGCGCTCTCATACGCCTGTGTCTATTCCGATCTGATTCTAGAGGTTTTAGCAATTCCCCCAACCTGGTTGCCTAGATAGATACCACTTTGCTAATTCCTAGTCGAGAGAGGGCAGCCTAAAAAAGACCATTCTCGATTCGATTCTAGTAAAGGAGGTCTCCTTACTAGATTTGCACCGAAAGTGGGCCATATTCGAGCATCTAAAACAGATAACATCAGTAAAATAAATTAAAAGTGGACCAAGACACCGTCAATCAACGCTTTGGATACATGCAAGGCACTGTACTTTACGTTCTAATCATTGCAAACCTCCCGTCGTAGTTCATAAATGTCATCTATTCTGATGTTTTCTGTGTTATTTATTTTGACTTCGTTAGTACAGTTGTTTCCTAAAGAAGTAAGTTCAATATATTTCAATCTAAACAGATTCAGTCGCGCTTGATGACCAAAAGCATAGCCCCAGGGGTTCTTTGCCAAAGATGAGGTCAGCGCGGTAGCCGCTGTTCCCGACCCTGTCGCTGATGCTGACGACGATGTCACCAGGCCATAGGCCTCAGATAAGAAGGACTGCCTTTACTCGAATTGCGATCAAGGTAATAAGACGTTTCGTAATTTTTGAACAACATACCTCCTGCTCAGTTAAGACAGCAGCTGTGCAAAGAAGAACGATGAGTGCCACAGTTATGATCGACATGGTTGTCCTGAAAAGGATGCTGTTATGGAATTACGTTGGAAACGATAACGATGCGTGGTACCCAACGACTACTCATGGAGCTTTCATTCGGAGGGGATTCTCAATGATGCTGGTCGTGCTTGTTAAGCTTTCCTTAAAAAATTTGATAACCCCTATTGGAACAACTCAGAACGAGCATTCAGATACAGTCGGTCGACTAGTCAGCTTCGGTCGATATCATCAATTTTCGGTCCAGAAATTTCTACCGATTTACAATAGCTGTCGATATGGAAGTCGAGTATGGTCCATCTTTCTTCACGTACTATTCATACTGACCCCCCTCCAATTCCTACAGCGTCGTGTGTTGCAATAAGCTACAAGTTCTACAAAGGACTGATGAGGTCTTTCCCGTTGAGAATCCAGCTAGGCCACTTCTGATTTAACTGATCATGAAAACATCCTGTAACAACATATAGCCTCTCTACCAGCCGCTCCAGGCTTAAGCAAATGTGTTCAAGCATTGTTACTAGTAAGGTCTTCAGCTTAACCGGTTCCATGCTGATATCAGCGGCGGGCCCATCCCGTATCACGGGTGGGTGCTGACAGACCTCGAGGATATCGCGGATGTTATGTGCGGTCAAACAGCGCCGGTGGTGTAAGGCGAACATCGCTGCCCGGAAAGCAGAAGATGCGGGTTCGAGTCCCGCCTGGCGCAAGAGTTTTGATCGCAACAAAACATCCTGTAACAACATATAGCCTCTCTACCAGCCGCTCCAGGCTTAAGCAAATGTGTTCAAGCATTGTAACTGATCATGCATCTGCCTTGTCAAGAAGGTGGATAACCATAGCATGCAAGGTGACCACCCCCTTCAAGCCACATTTTGCCAAACTGCTTCCCCTTTTTTGTGCACATCTTTATCTTTATTGGAACATGTGAATCTATGCACATGCAACTGCGACCGACAAGAGTACATGGCGGTCGAGATTCCAAGTAAACAACCCTGTGAAAAGAGTATGAAACAATTACTAGCCTACGCGTATAAAAAGCAACGAAGGAGAAACAACTAACAAAAAAAAACTAAAGAAAAGAAAGGAAACAATGCTGTCAAGTAACCCTGCCCCAGAGCAGAATGCGGGAAACTAAGAATATTTCAAAAACTCATTTATGATTGTTTTGAAAGCCGAAAGTTTAGAAGGTATCTGAAAACGCTTACACAACTTGACGTATTCGCTCCCCGCCCTGCAGATGAAGTAGTTCGAACATCGCCTTTCCCTTGATGTTGCAAGAGTTCTGCTGCACCATGGCAGCCATAGAGCTCCTCTTCGAACTTAGTGTTGCTGGAGCTGAACACCCTCGGGTTCTTCGGGTAAGTATTGCACCACTCTCCATCCCCTTCTAATCTATCTGAGAAAGGAATCATCCTCACGCTGCAGTTGAAGGAGTATCCGAAGAGTCGCCTTACTCGTGACGACGAAGGATGCAATAATAGGCGTATACTACGAGAGGGTTGCTTACTTAGAAATGATAACGATGCGTGGCACCAACGTCTACTCATGGAGCTTCCATTCGGAGGGGATTCTCAATGATGCTGGTGATTTGGAAAATGGACGGTATTCTTTATGGCACATGCTTTCTACAACGATGGCAGACTTATATAGGAAAGGAAGCGTTATAGAGGTTTTATTGAAGTGTGAGACATGAATGGAATAGAATGACAATTTGAGAGGGTCAAGGTGATGATTAAGAAAATGACATATACAAAGTCAGAACATTGTTAGTCATGGAATGGGAATCTCGGAATATGGGTTTTAATATCAGAGATGATTCAAGCAAACAATTGAAAATGTTATAAACATATTCTGCACGTCCTGTGCTGTTGGAGAAGGCTGGTCGTGCTTGTTAAGCTTTGCTTAAAAAGCTTGATAACCCATATATTGGCAGAACCCAGAACGAGTATTTAGATAGTGTCGGTAGTCAGCTTCGGTGGATATCATCAATTTTCGGTCTAGAAATTTCTGCCGATTTACAATAGCTGTCGATATGGGAGTCGTGTATGGTCCATCTTTCTTCACTTACTATTCATACTGACCCCCTCCAATTCCTACAGCGTCGTGTGTTGCACTAAGGGCGCATTGTTATTATGAGAGGGCCAGCCCACATTTGAACGAGTTTTTACCCGTTTGATCTAGGCCCTTCTCGCTGCAACTTGTTTCGTTTTTGTTTGTTTGTTGCAACTTGTTTTTCTTCATTTGTTTTGTATTGCATTACACGTAGGTACGCGTCAGTTTGCGTACAATATAGGAAATTCCACGTCACCATATCCGACTGCTATGCTTAAGGCCTATGGTATAGTCCCGCGGAAGTACCCGCGGGACGTACGCGTACGGAAGGTGCACCGCGGAAGGCGGTCGCCGAGAGCAGTACGGTCGGCGGCCAACTCTGAGTGATAATCGCACTGGAGCGCGCTTATCATTCCGTGAATTAGGAACGTTCCAAGTTCACGGAATCGTTCGTATTCGAGTTGGAGCACGTTTATTTTTGATAACATTTTTGATAACACCGACCGACAACCTCCCGCGGTGCATTGCACTGTGGGAGGTTGTCAGCCCCACAGTGCATAAGCGGAAAATGGGTGTTGCGGACTGCGGCTATTGGGCGCGCGTTGGGTCCTGGCTAGATTATTCCCGTTCCGCGGATACTTCCGCGGGACTATACCATAGGCCAAAGTCGGTCGAAGCCCATGGGCTGCCCCCCTCCCCGTGGTATCATAGGCCGCACTAAGCTACAAGTTCTACAGAGGACTTCTATCCCGTTGAGGACAGCTGCGCCACTTCTGATCTAACTGATCATGCATGTGCCTTGTAGAAGGTGGACAACCATAGCATGCAAAGTGACCTCCCCCTCCAAGCCACATTTTCCACACTTCTTCCCCTTTTCCTTTGATGTCGCGAGAGTTCTGCAGCACCATGGAGTAGCCGTAGAACTCCTCTTCGAACTCAGTGTTGCTGAAGCGGAACACCCCCGGGTTTTCCTGCTAAGTACCACTCCTCCATCCCCTTTTAATCTATCTGAGTAAGGAAACATCCTCACGCTGCAGCTGAAGGAGTATCCGAAGAGTCGCCCTGCTCGTCCCTTCGAAGGATGCAAGAATAAGCACATGCTACGAAAGCGTTTAGCATATACTACGTTGGAAATGATAACGATGGGTGGCACCCAACGATTACTCATGGGGCTTCCATTCGGAGGGAATTCTCAATGATGCTGGTCGTGATTGTTAAGCTTTGCTTGAAAAGCTTGATAATCCATATTGGCAGAACTCAGAACGAGCATTCAGGTACAGTCGGTCGGCTAGTCAGCTTCGGTCGAAATCATCAATTTTCGCTCCAGAAATTTCTACCGATTTACAATAGCTGTCGATATGGGAGTCGAGTATGGTCCATCTTTCTTCATGTACTATTTATTCATACTGACACCCCCCTCCCCCCCATCTAATTCCTACAGCGTCGTGTGTTGCACTAAGCTACAAGTTCTGCAAACGAATGATGAGGTCTATCCCGTTGAGAACAGCTGGTCCACTTCTGATCTAACTGATCATGCATGTGCCTTGTCAAGAAGGTGGACAACCATAGCATGCAAAGTGACCTCCCCCTGCAAGCCACATTTTCCACACTTCTTCCCCTTTTCCTTTGATGTCGCGAGAGTTCTGCTGCACTATGGAGTAGCCGTAGAACTCCTCTTCGAACTCAGTGCCGCTGAAGCAGAACACCCCGGGTTTTCCTGGTTGGTATTGCACCACTCCACTATCCCCTTCTAATCTATCTGAGTAAAGCGGCTTTCACACTGCCGTTGCTGCCGTTGCGCAACCGATGCCGGTGTTGCTGATGCGGGGTTGCGACAACAGCACTGTGAAAGCCCCCCTCGTTGCTGTTGTTGCTCCTCTGCGTCTCTGCGCTATGCTTCATCATTACGGCATCGGTTGCGCAACGGCAGCAACGGCAGTGTGAAAGCCGCTTTAAGGAAACGTCCTCACGCTGCAGCTGAAGGAGTATCCGAAGAGTCGTCCTTTCGCGACGACGAAGGATGCAAGAATAAGCATATACTACGTTGGAAATGATAACGATTCAGAAAAGATGCGATGGGATTCTGCAGCAGTTCTTCCTTGCTTGAAGTCGTACAGCAAGCAAACTCGTACTCGGTACTTTTGCTCAATCATCGTTAGTCTAAACAATATCTTTAAAATGGTTGGCGAATCGGGACGAAGCTTTGGCGGCAGATGTCTTCGGAAACGCATGTTAAGCACGTAAAGTAGCATGATCCAAGAAATAACAATAGCAGAGAAATGACAAATCGAACGCAGGCGGCATTTATAATCCGACAACCTAATACAATGCAGCGTACATAATCTTGATGACACTAATATTTATTATCGGTAAATATAGAATGGACTACATATTACGATAGCCGATCTAATCAGTCAAATGGCGGCAATCCGAAATCCTGCGGCCGAAATTCGGTTAGGCTGTGCAGCACTTGGGTGACCCTGCAACAATGAGAATGGTAAACTTTGATGCGATGGATCCACACAAGCACAAACAAGATCCACAACGCTTACCCGATCTTCAGCGCCTCATCTCGATGGTTCTCATGCGGCACCATTACACATTTCATACCCGCTGCTTTTGCTGACCGACCTCCGTTCGGTGCATCTTCGAACACCAGCACTTCTGAAGGATCCTTGGGCTTTGTCGGAAACCTGAATGAGTATGTTGTCCTTGTAAAGTGCTCTATACTGAAAGTTGCTCCAAGTCATTAAACGCTATTGCTGGTAAATCGCTCTGATATAGGATCCAGAGAAGCGATCGGCAGGAATTCGAGTCGCAAACAAAGAACGGAGAACTTGCACAGGACGGGCTTTGAGCGGGCACCTGCTGTTACCGTGACTTGCGCAATGGGAACAAATCGCTAAAATGCACAATGGCTAGCGCTCTCATGAGTAATAAAACGAGTGGACACTCGGTTCATCACAGATGAACAACACCAGGCAGATGGTTCATCCACTGCCGGTCTGAGCTTCACTTATAGACGCTTCCAGCGCCAATTAGTCAAATGTTCCAATCGCTACTAGCCCTAGGTGACGTTTATACTGCAGCGCGCGTTTGTATAAACACGTGATAATGACGAAGAGCTCGCTTCTTACGATTAGAGCTGCCATTTTCACGTCAAATTGGACACTGTTCTAAACAAGCTTGAGGGTTTTAGAATTAAACTGAACATCTTATAAATCATCTCCTTCCATGTTAAACTAAAGACCCTCCAAAAAGTTACAATATTCTTTTGTTCAAGGGAAACGATATGACTTTCTTTGAAGTTTCGATTCACCTACCCAATAAGTGAACCATTGTTTGAAATTTTATAAAATTACCATTTTTGAGAAAAAAAATAGTTTAAAGCTCGTATTAAAGGGCAGAAAGGACCATTTGTAGTGCCAAAAGAAATCGCGCCATGCCCTCTTTAAAGACGTCATGATTTTTATCTGATTTATTGCAAAATTTCTGTTAACGTGGAGCTGCACACTTGTAGACAGTAAGCAGCATTTACACCATCAATCAAATAAAAATCATGGCAAGCTTTTCGAGTCCATGGCGCGATCTCGTCCTTCACTACACTACATGATTGCTGCCTCGTTGTGCTTTAAAACAAATTTAAGTTCTTATTTTATTTTTCTCAAAAAAATTTAGGTCTATAAAACTATTACGCTCATTCGGACAGCTGAACTATGAAAAAATCACCTTGAACAAAAAATTATTTCAACCATCTTGGAGAGCCCGTAGTTTAACCAGTAAGAAGCTGGTTTCGATTTGGAAGACGTTCAGTTTGATTTCAGAAGTACCAAGTTTGTTAAGAAGAGTGTCCAATTTCACGCGAAAAGGGTATATGTCCACTCAACATTCCTCGACATGTCGCACAGGCGTATTGGGGCCTGTTCATACTTCGCGACAGCAGCGACTAGAGCGACAAAAGCAACTGGATCGACAGCGCCGGCGCCCAAGTATGAACACTCTTCGGCGGCGCGCGCTCTGTTTTGATCGATATACATGGTTTGTGCGGGCGACGGGAGCGACGAGAGCGCAGCGCGCGGAAGTATGAACAGGCGACAGCAGCGACTGGAGCGACTAGAGCGACAGAAGCGACTGGAGCGACAGCGCCGGCGCCCAAGTATGAACGCTTTTCGGCTGTGCGCTCGGTCTTAATCGATATGCATGATTTGCACGGACGACGGGTCGCCCTTGTCGCGAAGTATGAAGAGGCTCTTAGAAAATGTATGCACTGTCTAAATGGTCATGAAATTCTTATGCTTTTAGCTACGATAAAGCGTCAGTGCTTATTTTGAAGAGCAAGAAAGCAAAAACCTTTCGGTTGGTAAACAATACATATTGAAACTGAGTCAAGCACTCGTCGGGTTTAGCTCGATTTCTACACGTTTGGTAGCGTAAATGTCCACTGTAGGCCTTCTTGTCTTTCACTTTGGAGAACCTTCAACTTTCGCCTCAACCTGATTCAACAGGATCACTAAATTTCAGTCAATGATAATTTTAAAAATGCAGGTGAAAAAGCAAGTTCGGTGAATCTGGATGCAAAAAGTTACGTTGTTGTTCACTGGAAACCCCATAAACAATGACGTTTGTACTATCTTTTAAATAAGGAGCGAATTATCCTGGACGAGCGCATGAGTCAATTTCAGGCTTGAATGTGGATAAAAAGTTTCGCTTTCTCGCTCTTCGGCACATTTCCGAACTCGTTTTAAAAAAAACAACGTACTTGTTCATGGTAAAGAGATAGGGATCAGGATACGGCTTTCCTCTTTTGACTTCAGGCTCGTCACCACAGAATACCTTAACGAAATTATTTATAAAGTCTCGCGTGGAAATTACTACCGGACCCATCCGACTCGGGAGGAGCAGTGCTAAAATGACAGCTGCGTTCAGCATCCACGACTCGACACCACATTTCCTGAGTTAAGAGATAAAACTAGGGAAAATAACAATTAATTCACACTGTTGCTGCTCGCGGCTGAGCGGCTTGGAGAGCTTTCAGGGGCGTCGAAGAAGTCGTAAAGAAGACGAAGAACGTCCGACTACGTGCCCACCTATTCGACTCCACTGCTCTTCCTGCCCTAACATACGCCTCAGAGACCTGGGCTATACGAATGCAGGATGAACACGCGATCAGCGTCGCGCAGCGTGGAATCGAGAGGACGATGCACGGAGTGACACGACTCACGCAAGTGAGAGAAGGCCTCCGGAGTTCAGAGCTTCGCCGACGTTCGAAGATCACAGACGCTGTCGCACGGGCCAAGTCGTCGAAAATTAGGTGGGCCGGCCACGGAATGTCAAGAGATCACCAAGAGGCCCACCAACGCGTTGATCGGACTTCTTCGTGAAAGCCCTGAACGACCGATATAACGCTCTTCGTGTCCCTCGAGCGAGGAGGATCCACTGGAGCACTCTGGCACGCGACAGGGACGAATGGAGACGCTGCTGGCGCCAGCTCGAGCGAGTCGATGACCAACGGGACGACAGGCGATACAGGTGATACAGGTTGCTGCTCAGCGGACAATTTTCATGAACTCTGCTCTTGCCACTCTGCAGCACTTCTGCCGTCATGGCTAAGGGCTCGTTTATACTTCGACGCCAAGCGACGCGACGCCACGTATGGTAGCAACATTGATCGAATGACGCGATCTATCAATTTGGCCACTATATATAGCATCGCGTCGCGCGGCGATAGGAGAATAAACGAGGCTGAAGGCTTCGTTTAGTGTGCAAGCGACGCGCGAGGCGATGCATGCTGTTGTGGTCTTGGTGTTTATTTCTTGTCTTTTTTCTTCTATTTGTTCTTTCTTTAATGATCTTTAGTGCAAAGTAAGGATGGCTAGCTTTATGCTTTAAAGGCTAATGTTCATCACATAATATTAGGTTGGTGCATAAGTTCTCGGACATTTGGGGCATGAAATATTTATTATCACAACATACGAACAACGATATCAAATCATTTGAAGTAACCACCCTTTACATCAGTTGTCTTTCGCCAACGTGCTGGTAAGTCATGGATGCCTTTTCTCCAAAACGTGGCCGGTTGTGATTCGAAAAATGTGAGCAGTGCCTCCTTGACATCCTCTCGGTTCCTAAACTGCTGGCCGTCCAAATAGCGTTGAAGGCTTGAAAACAAATGACCATCAGAAGAAGCGAGATCTGGTGAGTAAGGTGGATGTGGAAGAACGGTCCATCCGTATCCGCCAACTCAGTCGCCGTCGCTCTAGCAATATGCGGTCTAGCGTTGTCGTGTTGAGAATACACCTTCACTTGCTCTCCTCGTGTGGTTTGAAGATTGGCCCTCAACTTCCTCAGTTGGTTGACGTAAACCTCTGCCGTCACTGTTATCCCTTCGTCCAGCAGCTCCCAGTATTCTACGCCAAGAACGCTCCACCAAATGCATAGCATCACCTTTTTCACGTGAAGGTCGGGTTTCGGAACGTCCTCTGCCTCTCCAGTTGCGTCAACCCACTGTGCACGCCGGTGATAATTAGAGTAGAGTATCCACTTCTCATCCCCGGTGACAAGGTTGTCCCGCCATCCGTGGGTACGTCTGAGGGTAAGGAGAGACGGAGCGACATCGGCTCTGCGATCCATGTCATGTTGCCATCCTGTGTGTTACTGATCGTCATGGATCGCGGTGTTTCTCCTGTTTCAATTCAGGCTCAGGATGTCGATGGCTTCTACCGGGCTAGATCCGAACACGTCATCACGCCGGCTAATTCACTCGAGTTCAACGCCCACGCCGAAGCTCTGTTAGCAGATGATTCGATCCCGTTCCATTTCCGTGCACTTCTCTCCATCCTCTTGGAAGATCGTAGGCGTAATTCATCGATCCTATCTGTATGTACAGGGTGGCTGAAAAGTTCGGGCAATTTTTTGCGGCGCTACTTTTGGCCTTGAAATTGAGGTTTTTTGTTATTTCTGTTGTTTCCGTTGTATTCCTCGCGCAATTTTGATCTAGAATCTGTTGCTCCAGTTTTCTCGTTTTCAGTTGTGCTTGCGTTATGTCTCGTGAAAGTAAGCGTATCACCGTCGTCGAGCTGCACAAGACGGGAATGAGGACCGCGGACATAGTTCGAACAACCGGCTTCAAACAAAGGACCGTCTACAAGATTGTAAGACGCTACAAGGAGACTGGCGGGACCTCGGACCGTCCCCGCAGCGGCCGTCCCACCACTGCGACAACACCGGAGAACATCAACAAGGTTCGTTGTCGCATTCGCCGTAATCCTGAGGTGTCGATGAGCAAGATGGCTACGGATCTCGGGATCAGTAGGGAACGAGTCCAGCATATTGCCAGGAGGAAGCTGGGATTACGCAGCTACAAAGTAGCTCGTATTCACTTCCTCAACGACGCGATGAAAGCTGAGAGGTTGAGGAAATGCAGGCGAATGCGTCAGCTGGTCGGCGATGGTCGCTTGTCGAAGGTGCTGTTCACCGACGAGAAGATCTTCACGGTCCAGCCGGTTCACAACCATCAGAATCGCCGGCAGCTGCTTAAGAAGGGTCAGCAGAAGACGTCGGCCGCAGCAGGACTGGGCACCAGCGCATTCCGCCAAATCCACGATCGCCGTTTGCGAGGAGCTCTTCCCAGGGTTTTGGAGCAGGGACATCTGGCCATCCAACTCGCCTGATCTCAACCCGATGGATTATTCTGTGTGGTCGATCATGGAGCAGAAGATCTCCACTACAAGATACGCCACCGTTGAGCAGCTGAAATCGGCGTTGTTGAGATCCTGGGACGAGATTACAGCGGAGCAGTGTGCGACCATCATCAGCGACTTCCCAAAACGACTGCGAAAATGTATTGAAGCCAAAGGAGGAAATTTTGAGCACTTGTTGTGAATTTTCCTGTTGTATTATGTTGTTGTTGATCCAATGAAGTTTCTGTTATTTTTGTTTGTAAATCTTTGGCGTTTATGTAGTTTTTTCGTACTGCTGAAATACTTTGAAAAATTGCCCGAACTTTTCAGCCACCCTGTAATGATCTTGTCGAAGAGGTGAAAACTCTCAGAGCTGAAAATCAATCTCTTAGACAAACGCTAGGTCTTACTAGCCCTTCCAATGTCTCTTCAACTGTTCCTTGTTCTCCTCCCTGCAATCCTCCGACACTATGTACCTCTCAACCTCTTGTGTCTTCTCTCGATTCCTCAGGCTCAAATTTAGTTTCAAATAATATCGATTATTCTCGTGACGTCATATTCAGTGGAGTCGTTGAGAGTTGTGCTATCAGGGCCTCCGACCGCGTTGCCCACGATCTCCAATGTGTTCGCCAAATACTTGATTACTTGGGCATCGAATGCAAGCCCTCAGCCGTCTATCGTATGGGACGCGGCAACCCTAGGATTCTAAAAGTTTCTTTCCCTGCTTCTCGTTTTGCGTTTGCCACTGTTAAACGTGCACCAATGCTTAATAAGTCTCGTTTGTTTCGTCAAATCCATATCCGGCATTCTCTTCCGAAAGAAGTTCGAGAAAAACTCAAGGCTGATAGGCTTTCCAATAATTTGTCCAAATTGTCATTATCCGCTTCCAAAATCGGTGTGTTGTCTGCCTCATTGCCTCAGATGCCTCGTGTTCCATCTAAAGCGGGAAACTAGTAAAACCGCTTCGGAAAGCAGGGTTTTTTCGCTTTCTCCTGTCCAATATTCGATCAGTTGCTAAAAACATCCTCCAGTTTTCATATGTGCTCGCTGGCTCTGACTACGGAGTGGTTGTGCTGACGGAGACCTGGCTCAAGGACTCCGTCGACGCTTCCTCGGTACTGGGATTCTGTTGCGAAAACTACGACCTCGTTAGATGCGATAGGCCGAGAAAAGTAGGGGGAGGAATCCTTTTCCTTATTAAGCCGTCGTTTTCTTATGATTTAGTTTTTAGTGAATCTGTTGTGGACTCTTATGAAATTCTGTCTTGTGACATTATTCTCGGTAAAGAGAGTCTGAGACTTATTGGTGTATATCGTGCTCCCTCTTGTCCAAGCCATAACAACTTGCAGTTGGTGAATACGATCAGCGACTTAGCAACTCAGATAGAAAATTGTATCTTAGTCGGGGATTTCAATTATCCTGACGTTGATTGGGGCAACATGAAGGGGGTTCTTCATCCTCTACCGACTTCGTCGATATGTGCTTATCTCATGGATTTTCGCAACTCGTCGTTTCAGGTACTAGAGGTGACAGCATTTTAGATCTAGTTTTATCTAACAGGGCAGCCTTGGTTAGGAATGTCGCGGTTAAGCCTCCTATTGGAACTAGCGACCACTCTGCCGTAGAATTCTCCGTCCAATCCAACCTAACCCATAGCTCGGCGCGATTAGTGAGGGAGTTCCGTAAGGCCAACTACAGCGACATTATCGCTTACTTACGTCAAGTTGACTGGATTGGGTCACTATCCACCCTTAACACAGTTGACGAGATGTACGAATTACTAATCTCCGTTCTTAAGTTTTGTATTGAAACCTACGTTCCGTGCTCCAGAAAGCCCGCCTCCCAGCGTTTCTGGCCGCGATACCTAGTTTCGCTGGCTAAGAGGCGGGAACTGGCCTGGAAAGAAGCTGTCCTCTCTCCGTCAAATAAAACCTCTGGTTACTTTAATATTCTCTCCAGAAGATTCCGTAAAAAGTTGGTAAAGTTTTCTGCTTCACTCGAAAAGAAAATTAGTAGCTCGAAAAATCCCAACGACTTCTTCCGTTTAATAAATGCTAGGTTAAAATCCAAACAATCAATACCGGTACTCATTAATGATTCAGGAGTTAAGTTCTACAGCGACCAGGATAAAGCCGAGGAATTAGCCCGCACTTTTGAGGCTGTATTCCAACAGTCACGGAACGACCAAGGTTCGCCGCAAGCACTTATTCAGAGCTCTCTCCCATCCTGTCCCCAAATGCAGGACTCCTTCTGGTTTCATGAAGAAGCTATTTTGAAGCGCCTTCTTGCTTGGCCTAAATCCTTCTCCGCCACGCCCGACGGCATACCGTTGTTCTTCTTCCAAAAGGTCGCTGGAGAAATTGTGACCCCGCTTCAAATTATCTTCAATCTAAGTCTAATGCGAGGAGAGGTACCCAGAAAGTGGAAGGAGGCCTTCGTTATTCCTCTGCCCAAAAAGGCCCCTTTCAGCAATCCACGGAATTACCGGCCTATTAGTATCACCTCTGTCATGGCGCGCCTTTTCGAGAAGATGCTCAAAGAAGTAATAGTCTCCCACTTAGATAACAATTCCATAATTCCGCCTGAGCAATTTGGGTTTCGTAAAGGAGGCTCGACTACCGCCCAAATGCTAGTTGCTTTAAATGACTGGACTAGTTTGATTGAATCTGGTCACGGAATCGACGTTATCTATTTCGACTTTGAGAAAGCCTTTGATAAGGTTCCTCATGACAAACTTTTGGAGCAGCTGTCTGCTGTGGGGCTTCATTATAGGATAGTGAAATGGCTAGAAGCCTTTTTATGTCAGCGTGTGTTCAGGGTCAACTACAGGGGCCATTTGTCTTCTGCCAAAATTGCATGTAGTGGTGTCTCTCAGGGATCTGTCCTCTCGCCGGTACTCTTCAACATCTACACCAGGGGGATCCCATCACTTATAAATTCAATTGGGGTATCTTGCAAGGCTTTTGCCGATGATCTCAAAATTTATAATAGTGTAACTGACCCCGGAGGGGTGGATAAATTGCAGGAAGCAATCTCGGCAGTTGCCAAATGGGCCCACACTTGGGGCCTTCCGTTAGCGAAAGATAAAACTAAAGTGCTTCACTTAGGTAAGAACAATAATAAAATGCCTTATTTTATCGAAGGCGTTCAATTATCGCAGGTTTCGGAAGTTAAGGATCTCGGTTTCGTTATCACCGATAACTTAGATTTCGATAAGCACTGTCATGAAGTTGCGGCGAAGGCCACTCGCAGGGTATGCAATTTTTTCAGGTGCCTAACTACTAAAGACGAACATATCTTCCTCAAAGCCTATAAAATTTACGTCCGTCCTATTCTCGAGTATGGCACTCCTGTCTTTAGTCCAAATAAAATCAAAAATATTAACGCCTTGGAACGGGTCCAGAACAGCTTCACTAGAAAACTTTTCTTCAGGTCAAGGCATATAAACTACCGTTCTATTCCGAACCATGATGTGCGGAATTTGCAGCTAGGTTTGGAACCTCTATCCACACGGCGGAAGAAGTTCGATCTTATTATGGTTTACAAAGCGCTGCACGGTCTTGTCCATCTGAGTGGACGTAGATTTTTCGTGACGAGTGATTCCATAACGAGGGGTGCTGCTGTAAAGCTTCGGGTTCCTCGGGCCCGGAGTTCAGTCCGCTCCAACTACTTTGTCTGTCGAGCCGGCGCGGAATACGCCAAGTTAAGTAAACGTTTTGCTATACCTACAAGCGTTGCGGCTTTTAAAAGGATTTTAGAGAAATACCTCTGAATCTCCCCAGTAACTCTTAGTTACTTAATCTTGTTTCCCTTTGCTTTCCGTAGCGGTTTTCGATAGTCCTTTCTTATCGTTTTGCGCAGAGCTTTCTTGCCTTTCTTAAGTTTTCTATTTTCCGCTATTTGGTTGATTCATCCCCTTGTTTTGTTCGTTTTCTAATTGATTTTATCGATGCTTTTTCTCGGTGCGATGGTGAGCGCGCTCACGCTGATCGCTCTACATGTGCTTGTACCACATGTTTCAATGAAATGAAATGAAAATGTTGTGTCAAGTCGTGAGGTAACCAGCGATCCAATTTTTGCACCTTGCCAATCGACTTCAATCCTCGGACGACTGTTGGGTGACTAACACCAAGAGTGCTTGATAGTTCGCGAGTGGTTTGGTATGGGTCCGCTTCCACTCTACTTTGGAGGCCATCCAAATCCAGTGTCATCGGGTGCCCTTCTCGTTCATTACCTTCAACGGAGATTTCACCAACTGCAAACTTCGAGAACCACTGGTACACAGCACTTCGAGCAGGAGCACTCTCGTTGTAAACATCCTTCGGGCGACGATACGATTCGTTGGCATTAAGGTCAGATTGATGCAGGAATGACATGACGTGCCGAATATGCGTCTCAGTTGGGATGAATTGCTTAGCCATAATAGCTGAAGTTAGCAACGCAGAAGTAAATGTTTGGAACAGTTTTGTAGCCCTTTCCTCTCTCTATCGATCGATCATTTACGCGTTGATCCATGTGAGAAATTTGGCGGGAAAATGCGCTTTCAATTCAGGAGGGATCAAATGCCCGAAAACTTATGCACCAACCTAATATTTATAATTGGTGTGATGGTGAAAAGGAAGGACATATGGACAGATGAGGTGGCGGGTAAATTAAATCTTTGTATTTACATATGTATATACCAATTTCACGTAAAACTAGAACCTCCTCTGCAACATTGACGCTTTAGAAATCAAACGGAACGACTTTCAAATCAAAACGAGGTTTTCCACAATAAAACGACTGTCAGAAACGGTGAGAACTTTTTTTGGATCAAGGAGACTTAGCATGAATTTCTTTGAATTTTTTATTCACCTACCCAAATAAGCGAATACACTGCTTGAAACCTTATAAAATGTTTACCTTTTAAAAAATACTGAATTACAAAATTGTTTTAAAAAGCAGGAGGGCCCCAATTACCTAGTGTACTAAGAGGCGATTTTCATTTGATTGATAGCAAATGTTTTGTTTGCGTGAAGCAACACGAATGAAACGGTGCAATAAGAAGAGCTTTATAAATCCTCACTCCGCTGTTTCAGGTAAGCAGCATTTACACTCTCAATCAAACGAATATAGTGACGAGCTATGTAGTGGAGTGCATGTCGCGATCTCTTCTTTTAATGTATTAGATGATTGCTCAACACGCACTTGGCCATGAACATCGATTCGTACGAGTCTCTGACAAGCCGAATCGGACGTCTGCGACTTAAGCGATGTGGCTCCGTGCCAGCCTTGACTGTGTTCGTCGCGTATGCCCCAACATCCGACTACGACGACGAAGACGTCGAGGCCTTCTACGTGAAGCTGGAGAAGTTCTATAAGGAAGATCACACCTTCTACAAGGTGATCGTCGGCGACTTCAACGCCAAGATCGGGCCACGAAGGTCGCCGGAAGAACTTCACATCGGAACCCACGGTTTGGAGTGGAACGAGCAAGGTGAAAGGCTTTCTGAGTTTATCATGTCGACCAAGACCATCCATGGAAACTCGCAGTTCCAGAAGCCTCCCTCCCTACGATGGACCTGGGAATCCCCCGGTGGCCAGTTCCACAACGAGATCGACCACATCATCTTCAATCGCAAGTATTGCCTGACCGATGTCTCCGTTGTCCCCGAGTTCTACACGGGATCGGACCACCGCCTCCTTCGCGCGAGGTTCCGCTTTTCGCGTCAAGGAGAGAAGGCCGCGAAGTTCAAGAAGAGGAGTCCCAGAACGACCATCAACTGGGATCTCTACACCTCTCTTGTCGGCCTTTGGGAAGATGCCGTCATGGACAACGTCGACGAGGAATACGATCGCTTCGTGCACCATCTCCACGATAGTGCTAAGGGAGCCGAGAGCTTGAAGACCACCAAGAGACGCCTGTCTCCGGAAACTCTCGAGCTGATACGCCAACGTGGAGCAGCACGAGCGTCAGGCAACTATCAACTGACGTCCGAGCTTGCAAAACTATGCAGAGCGGCGATAAAGGAAGATCTGAAGGAGAGAAGGGCGGAAGTGTTGGCCGAAGCAGCAGAGGCAGGGCTGAGCATCCGCAATGCCCGCCGGAACTTCGCCAACTTCAAGACCAAGATGACCGCTCTCCGACGTCCTGACGGAACCGTCACCTCTTCCAGAAGGACCATGGAGAAAGTCATCCACGACTTCTACTCCGATCTCTTCGATAGCCACGTCCACCTGCCCCTACGCCATCTTCCGCAGGATGGATACGTCATCCCCTCTGTTCTCCCTTCCGAGATCCGACACGCCATCTCGTCGGTGAAGAAACGTACAGCA
This sequence comes from Heligmosomoides polygyrus bakeri, assembly GCA_947359475.1. Taxonomy (NCBI): domain Eukaryota; kingdom Metazoa; phylum Nematoda; class Chromadorea; order Rhabditida; family Heligmosomidae; genus Heligmosomoides; species Heligmosomoides polygyrus. The sequence goes on from OX375866.1 coordinate 13,217,800, forward strand.
CCCGGTCCTGACAGGATCAGAGCTGAACACCTGAAGAACCTCCCGCCAGCGCTCATCAACACCTTGGCGCGGCTCTTCACACGCTACCTGTCCTAATGCAAGGTTCCATCTCAGTGGAAGACCAGCAAGACCGTCTTGCTGTACAAGAAGGGAGACGTGCACGACATTGGCAACTATCGCCCGATCTGCCTGTTGTCCGTAGTCTACAAGCTGTTCACTCGAGTCATTCTGAATAGGATTAGTAGAACGCTGGACGAAGGACAGCCATGCGAACAAGCAGGATTTCGGAGAGGATTCAGCACGATCGACCACATACACACCATTACGAAGCTCATCGAAGTGTCGCGAGAGTACAAGCTGCCGCTGTGCCTTACTTTCATCGACCTGAAGAAGGCATTCGACTCCGTCGAGACTGAAGCGGTCATGGAAGCCCTGCTCACCCAGGGCGTTCCTACTCAGTACATCAGAGTCCTTCAAGAGCTGTACAGTGGATTCACGACCAAGATATCACCATTCTACAACGACGTCGTCATTGACGTGAAGAGAGGGGTTCGACAAGGGGATACCATATCCCCGAAGCTCATCAGCGCCACCCTCGAAAACGTCATGCGCGAACTAGAATGGGAAGACATGGGAGTGAAGGTCGACGGCCGGCAACTGCACCATCTTCGCTTCGCTGACGACATCGTGCTCATAACCCCGAGCATCAGTCAGGCGGAACGAATGCTGGCCGACTTCGATCGTGTATGTGGAAGCGTTGGACTGCAGCTGAATCTTACGAAGACGATGTTCATGAAGAACGGATGGGTTTCTGATGCCCCATTCTCGCTCAACGGAACGAAGATCTCCGAATGCTCCAGCTATGTGTAGCTGGGTCGCGAAGTCAACATGGCCAACGACCTAGCACCAGAGCTGAGCAGGAGGAAACGAGCGGCTTGGGGAGCTTTCAAGAGCGTCGAAGAAGTCGTGAAGAAAACGAAGAACGTCCGACTCTGTGCCCACCTATTCGACTCCACTGTTCTTCCTGCCCTAACATACGCCTCAGAGACCTGGGCTATACGAAAGCAGGATGAACACGCGATCAGCGTCGCGCAGCGTGGAATCGAGAGGACGATGCTCGGAGTGACACGACTCACGCAAGTGAGAGAAGGCCTCCGGAGTTCCGAGCTTCGCCGACGTTCGAAGATCAGAGACGCTGTCGCATGGGCCAAGTCGTCGAAAATTAGGTGGGCCGGCCACGTAATGCGATTCGCAGACACCCGCTGGACGAGAGCCGTCACAGACTGGATTCCGCGGGATGTCAAGAGAACACCAGGACGCCCACCAACGCGTTGGTCGGACTTCTTCGTGAAAGCCCTGAACGACCGATATGACGCTCTTCGTGTCCCTCGAGCGAGGAGGATCCAATGGGCCACTCTGGCACGCGACAGGGACGAATGGAGACGCTGCTGGCGCCCGCTCGAGCAAGTCGATGATCAACGGGACGACAGGCGACAGGTGATACAGATGATTGCTGCCTTCCACCGCTTTAAAATGGATTTTAGTTCACTATTTTTCCTTAATAGGCATATCCTACCATATATAATCGGCTAATGTCACGTCTCCGTCACGGGGAGGGGGGGGGGGGGGACTGAAGCCAAGAGATGTTCAACGGTGTTCAACGTCGTCCAACTTGCGTAGGGATTCCGAGTAAGGGCGACCAATAGGAGAGGACCATTAGAGGGGAGCGTGAATAAGGGGGAGGGGGGACCAGCATTCTCCCTCAACATCGTTCTGTGTGTGTCGGATTTCTGAAGACGGCTTACAGAGGTCGTGGCACGTGTGTCAGAGTGCAGAATGAGTGCCATAGATGTCGTGGCAACGTAGTGACACGTGAATCGGTACTCGGTGTCACATCTGCGTGCTTGACTCCCATTCCGTTTCTTTGCCAGCACATAGGAAAAGAAGTATTTCGGGAGGAGGGGGGAGGGGTAGAGAGGGTGACCATGGGATTGGGAATAGTATTATTGCCGTCGGACAGTAAGCGGTGTCGACCAATACCGATTAATTTTAATTATGATTCTGCTGATTAAGCACCGGATTGGGACTCTCATTACCTGTTTCTCGACATGTAGAGAACGAGCGCTTCGGAGAATAAATCGCGTGCATGTGATGGAGGGTGAATGGGCTTCATATGCGCAGTGAAAATTCTGGCCATACCATATCCCACTGCACTAATCTATACAGTAAAAGCAGTTTTTTTACTGTAAGAAGGCCTGAAGAAGAAAAGAGAAAGATTGGGGTTGTTCTATTCTCGGGGTCTGGCGGCCGCTACGCCGCTGAAGGTCTGGTATTCTATAAAACTTTACCAAACAGTCTGTTCCATATTGGAGGGGGTGAATTTAACTATTTCAAGGAAAGTCATACTAAAAAGCTCATTTTTATTTGGAGGATGTTCCGTTTGATATCAAAAACGTCAATTTGGATAGAGGAGTGTTCAATGTGGTTTGAAAAATGGCCAAGGAGAAAAGAAAATGAAAGAGAAGAAGTGTTCTGCACTATTTTCATAAGATTCTTAACATATTTTAGTCATTTATAAGTAGCCACTTCGCTCAACTCAACTCCCCCCCCCCCCCCGTCTTGAACATACCTGCAACTTTATCAGATCTAGCCAATCTTTATGTGGTTCACGTCTCTCCCGAAACGTTTTGCCTCGCGAACCGGAGCATATAGCCTGTGGAATTCCTGAAAGATGCCACGCCTGAAATGTTCCACATAAAGAGTAACACGCTGCAACGGGACCTTTACTAGAAAGATGGCGGACTAATCTCTCTGCTCCGGGCATCGCTTTGCACGTGAGAAACATCTCAGCCAACATGGCGTCGTACTGCGCCAGGTACTCTGTCGGTGTGATCTTATCGGCGATGCCAGCCTGTAATAACGAAGTTAGTTACAGCCCTTGGTCAGTACATTAGCCAGGTTGAAGTGATCGTGACTTTGGAAAAATCGAGTTCTAGTTTAACCATAAAGGCTAAAAAGATAGACGACGGCGCTACTCAATCGGTTTTGGAATGCGCCACGCATTACACTTCTATGGGGTGTCGTGGAGGTGATGCGAATGTGTATTTCGCCATACAATGATTTGCGGTGGCGAGCCGATGGACAAGCGCCTTATCCTTCCCAGACATAACCGGCAGCAATTCTCTGACTGCGCAGGGATGGAAGGCTTGTTGGCTTGGTCGGAAATCCGAACCAAGAACCTGGTATCGGGGTCACGCGACTGCCGACCCCTCCTCCGACTGCACTACACGCGCCCAGCTTAACCTCACGAAGACGATATCCATGAGGAACATTCGTAATATTTTGAAGAGCCGTTCTACCTCAAACAAACGAGCTTCTACAAATGCTCTATCTACGTGTAGCAAGGTTGGGAAGTCAAGATGGTCAACGTCCCAGTGACGATTCTGGAAGGGAGTACATGATCGCCTAGGGGCTTTCTTTAGCGTCGAATCTTTCAGTAGTGAAGAAGACGGGGGTGTTTAGTTCCCAGCCTGTCTATTCGATTTCGTCATTCCTCATGCAGTGCTCAGAAGTCTGCGTCCAGCGGAAGTAGAACGAACGTGAGACATGGGCCCCTGTTCATACTTCGTGACAGCAGCGACAAGAGCGACGAGAGCGCAGCGCGCCGAAGTATGAACAGGCGACAGCAGCCCCTGGAGCGAGTAGCGCGACAAGAGCGACAGGAACGACAGCGCCGACGTTCGAGTATGAACACTTTTCGGCAGCGCGCGCTCGGTTTTAATCGATATGCATGTTTTTCACGGGCGACGAATCGCTCTTGTCGCGAAGTATGAACAGGCCCTAAGTCGCGCAACGACGCATCTAGAGAACGATGCTCGAAGCGGCGAATATAAGAAGGATCGTCTAGAATTATACGCTTCGCTGAGAGCCAAAGATGTTGCAGAAAGGATAAGTTGTCGAAAAATAGAAAAAGATGGCTGATTGCAGTGGCTGAAACCAGTGGAGAAGCTCTATCGTGTAAATCGGGAATCTATGGGCCTAGTGGGCCCACAGAAGAATCAGATGGTAGCTACACTATCCTACACAATAAGAAAATCGTGATCATCAAGCTTTCACTGGCCATGAACGACGACGATTTTAGTGCAGTGATTTTAGTGGAATCAGACCCTCCCTTTTAGGCCAAGATATCTTCGTTATGCAAGCAATGGTGGCTTTTCTAGCGGTGGCCCAACTAAGCGCATCACTGCGCGCCGGAATAGTTAATTAGGTTAAGAGAAAATGAAGTTTATGTTGCCTATTTCTGCGTCACACAGGTATTTAGGTATTTAGTTTGACTTCCGTTTGAAGTTCCTACTGAACCGTCGTCTTCGGAGGACTAAATGTGGCGCTGCTGTCCTATCAAGTCACACCAAACTCCTTAACAGAAATTCAAAAATTCCACCAAACACCTTAGCCGCCGATAAGGAGCCCAGATGAAAAGTTTAAACACGCTTTAACCGAAACTACATCTCGAGCACTGTCGCCCTCTCGTCAATATGCCGCAAGGGTGAAGAAGTCACACAGTGCACCCACCGTAATTGTTTCGATCGGTGGCCCCGCAGACTGAGGTGTTCCTCTGCGCCTTTGCGGCTCCGTGTCGCTACAAGAGCCGCGGAGGGTTCCCTGATCTTACCTAACCCCACGGGACTCCGCACGTATTGCCGTAATCGCACGTATTGCCTACAACGTATTGGTGGACCTCCAGCTGTCCGGAACGGCCTCATCCCTGCGCCTCGAGTCATCCGGCTCCTCAGCTCCCACTCCGTCTCAGGAGGACAACCCAGGGGAACCCACGATGTGACATATGATATGACACAATATATAGCCACATGTGGCCGCTGCCCTTGGTAAGAAGGGACTCACCCGGTATCTCCACACGCACAAAATACACGCCATGAGGTTAATTGACACTTCGCGACCAGCAAATATCCAACAGTCCATAGCAGAGGAGACGATGACATCAGGCGTCCTCCGTGGCCGTCGTAGTGAGATGTCCTGAGGCCGCGGGGTGAGCATTATGCTCACTAGACCCCGCGGCCCCCTCCTGGCGCTCCCGCCCGTAGTGTCAGACGGAGGGACGAGGCCCCGCGGTAGCCATCCGGAATAGGGAGCAGAGCGAGAGGTCGGCAACTTCGTCGCGGGAGCGTGGGACGCCGAATGGAACGCGCGCCCGTCGAGAGGTGGCGCGCGCCGATCAATGGTGACACGTCACCAACTTTCCCATGCTCCCAGGCCAATCGAGGCGCCTCATCGGCAACAGGGGTGTGCGTAAATGAAATTCGAAATTTCGTAAATCGTAAATCGTAATTACGACAAAACCGTCGTAAATCGTAAATCGTAAACCGTAAATCGTAAGAGTCACGTGAACTGTAGTGCAGTAGAACTAAATTTCCGGAAGCTTTTTCTGCTAACTTTAATCAGATGTGATTCAATATTTATTTAACTGTTGTTATTTTCAGCTTATGCTGAACAGTTTTCTTGCCCAACTATTTCTTTTTCACGGTTTGCTAGTAAAACATCTTTCAAACGAAACTAAACACGTTTCAGGAAAGCCAAAAAACTGTAAATTCAAAAACTATACTTAAGCCTATGTATGGCATTCCAGCAAAAAGCATGTCGCGAAGGTGGGCAGCATTGGTATGTGGAAGCGCGCCAGCCAAGAATAACCAAGCACAGACCGAACATATGCCAGCCGATCAGGGCAGCGACTGTACACGCCCTTTCTGAATGACATGTTGATTGAATGCGGTCTGATTGGATGGGGCGTTCCCATCTCATAATGCTGCCCGTCCTCGCGACATATACGTTAGTGGCTTATCCTTTCCACATGAGTGTAGCAACTTTCTGGACCCCGCTTCCAATTACGAATGACGTTCGGTCATGGAACTGCGTCACTTCTATTCGATAGGGTTAGCATGTATCTGTTACAAACAGAGTGACTCGACGTTATTAGGACATGGAGTTAGAATACTCGTCTCTCTTTCTCTAAGAAACTGCTTCCAATGTCCTTTTATTTTTTATTTATTTATTCAATACGCTGCATAAGTCAGTCATGGGAAAAATAAACACAAACAAAATACAGATTACGGGCTGAAATGGAACAACCTTCGCCAGTAGGAATGCGATGTGCCTTGCAAGCTCTGGACCGGAAACGGAGGAGCCCAGCCCCCCAACCTCCTAGACAGGAGCTTATTTTTGATATTGTATTGCACTTGTTTCTCCACTTGAACCTGTCTGGTTCTAAACGGCAGCCCTTACAATGTTAGAGAAATGGAAAAGTTAGCGAAGAGAAAAACCGGATTCGAGAAGGCTGTGAACAGGACGGTATTGTCTAACACAGTGATATAGCAGATCATCAAAAATCAACTTTAAAGGAAGATGGGAATGAGCTATAAGAGGGACCATTAGAGTGGGCACATCTTTATAACCCGGTCCACATAAATTTGGTCACTAGCTGGTTGTTGATCAAAGATCACATTTACGAAAAATTACGATTTACGACCCAGAATGTCGTAAATCGTAAATCGTAAAAAATTTGACAAAAACAGCCGTAAATCGTAAAATCGTAAACCGTAAATCGTAATTACGCACACCCCTGATCGGCAAGCTACCGTGGGAAAGGGCGCGCCCGGGCCGGCCACGGACCGAGCAGCGATCGCGCTCGCGACAGTAATGAAGATTGTGAGATTTCCGTCGCCGGCTGGTAGTTCTACTGTCTGCAGTAGGAAAGAAAAGGCAGAAACTCACTTGTAATGGACAGGCACTCAGCATTGGCATTCCAGGTAATCGTTGCTCGATTCCGTGCGAGGAATGCAAAATGCTTCTAGTGTTTTCCTTGTGCGTATGCTACTTTAGCAGAACTTGAACAGCTACAGTGTGTACTAGCCATGTTTGCTTTTATACGTATCACTAGGGCCACCGCTTCTGGAATTAATTAGCGTTAAGCCCTACGCAATTTTTGCGGCAACGCGGCAGCCCTATCCTTAAGCATGGGACAGAGGCGCAGAGTCGCCGCGCGAGGCAAAACTAGCCTCGCGCGGTCTGCCGCTGATGTGCCGCCTACGCGGCAGATGCGGCAGACGCGGTGCCGCCTACGCGGCAGACGCGGTGGCAGCGGCAGTAATCCTTCAAGGTATTGTTGCCGCATTGCTGCGTTGGTGATTGAGCGAGCGGGAGGAGTGCCGCGTGAACTCTAGCACGCGGCAGTGAAAGCCACGTACGCGGCTGTTCTGGCCTCTGCCGCGTACGCGGCTGCCGCAAAAGTGTGCGGAGGGCTTTAGATGCACACGCTCAATGCTGCAGATCGCTGCTACCCTAGACCATTCTCTGACACTACCGTAAGCCAAAGTATCGTACATATGAGTGCACTTCCCGACACGTACTGTGTCATCATTTTCTCCGTATAGCTGTAGCTACAAGAAATTAGAAACTGACCTCTTTTAACAACCAGGGGATCGCTTCACTTTCCTTTCGACCCATAACCTCTGTAAAATGCCAAATTGAGTGCAGTTTCCACTGAGTTCGTACAACAGAATCGTTTGAAAAGGCAAGGGAGAACTATACTTGAGTTCAACTCTGGCGTATACTCGCGGCCAAACTTCCCCAGCATTCTCTTATTCGCAATTGTGTAGCACGACTCAGTATCGACTAGCAAACCGTCGAAGTCGTAGATCACATGGGTGACGTGCATTCTAAACAAGAAGCAGTTATCGAATAGATATCGGCTATGATCTTCAAAGATAGAAGTGTTTCAAAAGGTAAGATATAAGGCGAGAGATGTATCCTGATCCGGGGTCAATCACATGAAAATATTTTGGTATTTTCAGCCAAATAATCAAAAATAGCAGCAAAATAACAATAAGGAAACTCAGTGACTACTAAAGCGATATTCTGTAAGATAACAATAGAAAATTTGTCCACACGCTCCATTATTTTTATACGATCACACCTCCCACTAGAATAGATACAAGTTCACACATAGATGAACCTACCGAATATCTGCAATTAAAAATAACTTCACCGCAGGAATGATCTGGTAGAAACTAAATGCGATATCGATAGGCGATGATAACAATGATTATACTCCTACCATACCACCTAGTAAGCCTAAGATGAACTTGCTTATGCATGAGCCGAAGTCAGGGGTGCACTCAAAACTCTGTGCGTTAAATTTTTTAAACGAAATTTTTAACTACAATTTTTCGTTAAATTTCGTTAAAAAATAGAATTAGCTGCAAATCATTATTTCAAATGAAAAAATCGGCGCAAAGCGGCTCGAAAGGGTCATCATATGAGGTAGCTCTACTAAACGTTTTGTGTTGCACTAAATTAGAAAATCTACAAAGCACTGGTGTGGTCTATCCCTGTGGTGAACTGAGCTAGGCTACTTCTATTGTAATTTAGCTTTTTCGTGCTTCCTTACGAAAATGGATAATCAGTGAATGCAGGGTGACCCCTCCGAGCCACTTTGCGCCAAAAAAATCAAGGAAAACACGTTTCAACTTTAAGAGGTCAGCAGCTGAAGTTCAAGGAATGGAGTGTAACACAGCAATGTAAAATAAACAGTTCAATATCAACAAACACAGAAGAATAAACAGCCCTTCAATCACAAATTATCTACAGGTGTTGAACAGGTATTAACTTACCATTCAAGATGAACTTAGAAGGCATCTTGAAATGTACGATCAGGCAAAATCCAGAGTTCCCCCTTTTCCTAGTTTTTTTTTTTTTTGCGAAACCGTTTTGTGTGATTGTCCTAAAAAGGAAAGAGAAACCTGAAATCTTTTTTGTTTTTTTTGCTGGACCGTGACACGACGTCGTGTCACACGGTGTCACACTGCCGAAAAAATGTGATACGTCGTCAACGTGTTAACGTTCAGGAAAAGTGTCTTTCCTAATTTTTGTTATTAGCGTTTTTCTAAAATCGTTCAAAATACGTCCAGCGGCCGAAAACATTCTCCGTCTTGACTTTTCCAGGTGGCAAAAGGCATTCTGGGATAAGCAGCGCCAGGTGACGATAGGCATATATTATGAGGAGGTTGCACTAGTATCCTTGTGGATTCGTTGGACTGCTTGGGGAATCGACGAAGAAATGTCTAACTCCAAAATACATTAAACGATAGAGATAAAGAAGGTTAGTCAATGCGCCACGCACTCTATTTCTTCGGGACATCGTGGAGGCGACTTGAATGCGTATTGGGTCATACAATGACTTTCGGTGGCCAGCCGATGAAGAAGTTAGCGCTGTGTCCTTCCTATACAAATCTGGTACCGATTCCCCGACACCGGAGGGATAGACCGTTTGGTTGGCCTGGACCGGAAATTCGACCCTGGATCCTGGTCTCGTGGGTACGCGGCAGCCGGCACCTCGTCCGACTGAGCTACACACGCCCCCAAAATGCATTACTTCCAAAAATTCAAAACAAATTCAAGAAAGCATTAAAATATTGTTGCCGATTTCATAAGTTTTTTTAGGAGCGGTCCTATTCAGGAGGATGAGACCTGCTACATTAATGAAGACAAAGGGTGAAGGTGATAAACTCAATGAGAAAAAAAGTCCGGTAAAAATTCCGTTAAATTTCTAAAAATTTCCGTTAGGTCGTCAAGCCAGATTTTTACGAAAAATGCCGTTAATCCGTTAAATTCGTTAAATCGTTAACCGTTAAATATGTATCCCTGGGGCGAAGTACCCTTGTCTGATTCAGCCCTAGTGCCCTATTCAGCCCTACTTCTTAGCAAGTAGGGGATGACCCTGCCATTGCCAAGGAGTGAATATTATCACAAACAAACCAAAGTTAAAGCCGTAGCTATCTTAGGGACAGGAATCGGCAATCTTTGGCGTCAGATGGCCTGCAACCTTGAGTCTATGATCGAACAACGAGGATAAAAATAAAGGATAAAGGACAAAGGACAGCGTTAATTAATCCCTTTTGGTATGCACCAGCATTCCACTTCTACGGAGTGTTGTGGAGCCAAATGGAATGCGTATTTGTCCTACACAATGACTTGCGGTGGCCAGCCAATGGACAATTCAGTGTTTTATCCTTCCCAGACGAGTTCGCTACCAAGTCACCGATCCTGGAGGAATGGAAGCCTTGGTTGGCCTGGTCGAGAAATCCGAACCAGGAACCTGGAATTGGGTGCTCACGACAGCCGACACCTCTTCCCACAGTGCTACCAAGCGCTTAGTGAAGGTAAAAATGGATACTTCCCAGTTGCAGATGAAGATAAGTCAAAAAGAAACTATTGAGACGCTAAGTCAGCTTGGATTCCAGCTTCCAGGCCCCTATGCATCACTCACTTTCCAATATCTACGGGTCTTTCGCAGCAGCATGCTACTATTAAGATTTTTGCACCGTACCACACGGAAAGTGAGCAGTAATAAGCTACTGCTCGAGACGTCACATTTATAGACACAACAGGTGGATGGAGCTGCAGTGCAGAAGTGGTAGCTTTATACAAAATAGGAACAAGAACAGAGTATATTTAATAAACAAACAAGAAATAGAAATAGAAAAAAGTGGAACATCACTGAGGAGAAAACCCGTAAACAGAAGCCAGAATGAGGCGAGGAAAAGTTATAGTCCGAGATCAGTAGCTACTGGGGCTCCTTAACATACTCCTAGAAAGCGGTACTCTGCCTAGATCACGCTTGAGAATCAAGTTGATTATACCCTTGTCGTTTCTACGGATCATTCCTATGCCTGTGGAGATTATGTGACAGCTGGAACATGCGCTTCATTAGCAGGCGTATTATGGCATCTACATGGTGTCTCTAAAGAATTACGTCTTGTAACTCGACGATGTTTGCCCTCTTAGGTGCAATCCTAGTTGATGGTGACCGCTCCTAAACGCTTTCCCGACATAACAAAGCACACTAAAGGGGCAGCAACATATAGAATTAAGTACACTACACCAATCTGGTTGCCCAGACAGACACATGGTCAGTTACTAAATTCCTTGTCGAGAGAGGGGAGCTTAAAAAGCTCCGTTCTTGGTGCAAATCTAATAGTAAGGTAGGACCCCTTACTATTAGGTTGGTGCATAAGTTCTCGGACATTTGATCCCTCCTGAATTGAAAGCGCATTTTCCCGCCAAATTTCTCACATGTATCAACGCGTAAATGATATCGATGGAGAAAGGAAAGGGCTATAAAACTGTTCCTAACACTTACTTCTGCGTTGCTAACTTCAGCTATTATGGCTAAGCAATTCATCCCAACTGAGACGCATATTCGGCACGTCATGTTATTCCTGCGTCAATCTGGCCTCAATGCCAACGAATCGTATCGTCGCCTGAAGGATGTTTACAACGAGAGTGCTCCTGCTCGAAGTACTGTGTACCAGTGGTTCTCGAAGTTTGCAGTTGGTGAATCCTCCGTTGAAGATAATGAACGAGAAGGGCGCCCGATGACACTGGATTTGGATGGCCTCCGAAGTAGAGTGGAGGCGGACCCATACCAAACCACTCGCGAACTATCAAGCACTCTTGGTGTTAGTCACTCAACAGTCGTTCGAGGATTGAAGTCGATTGGCAAGGTGCAAAAATTGGGTCGCTGGGTATCTCACGCCTTGACACAACATGACATGGATCGCAGAGCCGATGTCGCTCTGTCTCTCCTTACCCTCAGACGTACCCACGGATGGCTGGACAACCTTGTCACCGGGGATGAGAAGTGGATACTCTACTCTAATTATCACCGGCGTGCACAGTGGGTTGACGCAACTGGAGAGGCAGAGGACGTTCCGAAACCCGACCTTCACGTGAAAAAGGTGATGCTATGCATTTGGTGGAGCGTTCTTGGCGTGGAATACTGGGAGCTGCTGGACGAAGGGATAGCAGTGACGGCAGAGGTTTACGTCAAGCAACTGAGGAAGTTGAGGGCCCACCTTAAAACCACACGAGGAGAGCAAGTGAAGGTGTATTTTCAACACGAAAACGCTAGACCGCATATTGCTACAGCGACGGCGGCTGAGTTGGCGGACTACGGATGGACCGTTCTTCCCCATCTACCTTACTCACCAGATCTCGCTCCTTCTGATTATCATTTGTTTTCAGGCCTTCAACGCTATTTGGACGGCCAGCAATTCAGGAACCGAGAGGATGTCAAGGAGGCACTGCTCACATTTTTCGAATCACAACCGGCCACGTTTTGGAGAAAAGGCATCCACGACTTACCAGCACGTTGGCGAAAGACAATTGATGTAAAGGGTGGTTGCTTCAAATGATTTGATATTGTTGTTCGCAAGTTGTGATAATAAATATTTCATGCCCCAAATGTCCGAGAACTTATGCACCAACCTAATACATCTGCAACGAGAACGGATCATCTTCTGACAGATAAAATAGCTAGAATTAGTTAAAAAATAGGCTAAGAAACCATCAATCAGCGTTGTTCCCGACCTACATTGCAATGATGAGGCAAAACCTAAAATTGGCATGAAATGCAATTTCGACACCGTTTAAAAATTTAAAAATTCTGTTGGGTAGATCCATCCCTGCCAGGAGGCATAATTAGGCGAGACTAAGGAGCGAATGTGAGTAAAGTAATTATAGGCTCGCTTAATTTAGGTCATCCGGACTTCAACAATTTAAACTCCTGCTATGATTTTTATGCCAATGGGTAGATCATCTTGCTCTGACTCCATAAAATGCGCTTCATTGGATATAATCGATTTTGAAGGAAGTTATGGCCAAGCGGCAAAACGGCGGATTAATCCGTCGCCGGCCGCGTTTTGGCGGAGGTTTACTGACGGTACTGTAGGTCATAAATGTTATATATCCTCATATTTCCATGTTATTTACTTCGGTTTCGTTAGTGCAGTCGTCTGAATGAGTGAGTTCAATATAGTTGAATGCTGAACACATTCAGTTCTTACGAAATCGTTTAAGCACGGCCATCACCAGTTAGGATTACACCCCTCTTGATTCAAAGGAAGTGCTTCTGCTTATTTCAAATTCTAACTTGTTATGTCCAGACAAATCGACATGGATACCTTCCATACACCGTAGTCTTTATTAATTTATTATATCTATCATAGTAGCGCCAAAAGTTTAAGACGTTAGGGTTTCACCGTCATTCCCCCATCCGCTGTGTGCTGCGAAACGGTGGTAAGCATTTACAAGAAGGCAGGTAATGGAAACGCACTACCTAATTAATGAAAGAATAACGATTCGAAGTTTTCTAGACGCGAATGAGGTGTCTCGTTCATTTCAAAAATAAAGAAGGACAAGTGCTGCGCGTGGAGCGCAGTCGGAGGAGGCGCCGGCTGCCGCCTGCACCCGATACCAGGTTCCTGATTCGGTGATTTTTGATTCCCGATCAGGCCAACCAAGCCTTCCATCCCTCCGGGATCGGTGAATTGGTACCAGACTTGTCTGGGAAGGATGAAGCGCTGACTTGTTCATCGGCTGGCCACGGCAAGTCATTGTATGACCAAATACGCATTCAACTCGCCTCCACGACATCCCGTAGAAGTAGAATGCGTGGCGCATCCCAAAGGGGATTGAATAACGCCGTCATTTTTCCTTTATCCTTTAAGTGTTGCAACACACCTGCCGTGTCTTGTACTTGCCTGGTTCGCGGAGTAATACTTGTATCATCGACCCTTCGCATGCAAAATAAGTCTAACCTTGAAAAATTCGTTCGCAGGATAGCCAGGAATAGGGTTTGCCGGACAGCTCTTTGTAAATCCTAAGGTTGAAGTCGTCTTCAGCCTTGAAGGAACTGAATTAAGGTTAACCTTCTGCCTAATCGTAGGGCACGTTATGTGTATTCCCATTCGAAAAACATTGGATTCGTCCCCAGTTGTTTAGGTAGTCTGCTCACCCGAAATTACGAACAGATTCTCCGTCGAAATGAAGACAGCGTCCGCAAGATAGGCCTTCATTTCGTAGTGTCTGAAGAACGGCGTAGAGGGCGCCCGAAGAAGTGCTGGGATGACACGTTACTCAAGAGCTCAGAAGAGCTTGGTGTCGCAGAAAAGCGGACCCGCTAAGAAGCGGGATAGACGGTGACCAAGAGGAAGCTAGTACTTGCAATGTCGAAGATTTCCCGTAAGCTTCGACATAGCGACTGAGAACTACTCTTCAGTTGCTTCTCTGACAAGCAATCGGTAGTAATTGTTGCTTTTAGTGTATTCCCAAATACAGTTCGATCGCTGTTGAAGGGGACCTCAACCTGTTGGTAGATCACGAGCCTGGTTGATAACTTACCAATTTAGTGATAGCTGCCCATGATAAACCTCAAGGAGCAACCGGCTGGCATACGTCCTATTTCCCGAATATATCTAATCGTTAGTCACTAACAAACTTAAATATTTAGAAGTGGATAGATATATTCGGGCAGGCAACGGGCTACCGAGCGGAGTCGGGTGTGAGTTGAAACACCGCTTTTCGGACCGAAATGACGAGGGCGAACTACTCCTTGTCGACGAGTGTTAAGTAAATAAAACGAAAAAACAGGAAAAGCTTTCAAAGCCAGTGTAGGATGACACCGTCAGAGTTTAACGTAATATGAAGCAGATAAGGTGTGATAGGAAACGACGTTTCCATTTCTTCTATTGAGGTAACACACTTTGACTTTGGCGCGGTTATAGCACAATAGTAGAAGTAGCTGCCTCAGCGTGCACCCTAAAAATACTCGAGGTTAAAGTTTATAGTACTGCTGTGCCACGAGGCTGTTAGGTGGAACTTTGTTGGCCTGACGGTTCGACGGTCTCGTCGTCTTCAGAGGCCTAAAGGCCAATAAAGTTCCACCTAACCACTTCGTGGCACAGCAGTACTATAAACATTGTTAACATCAATGCCGAGGTTCCAAGATGAGAGGACATGGAGTTTCCAGGTTAAAGTCCTATCATACTAAATAATCCATCATCCGAATCGGTAGCAGGCTTCCCTGGGAAGGGTAGAACAATAGGGCATGTACACACCTCACGACGGATGCGATTTGCCTGGCCGACCAATCGCTCCCGTCGCTCCTGTCACAAAGTATGAACAGGCCCTAATTTGGTTGTCACATAGCCAGCGCAAGTCGATGTGTATACCAAATGTGCACTTAAACTGCCTCCACGAAGTAGAATGCATTTCACACCCCGGAGACACTGGCTATAGCCTAGCTGTCCTCTTATCGCTTACATCGACGGGCTGCTCACCCAACCCAGAACCACTTCGACACCAACAACAACAGAAGGAATTCGGAGTTTCGCCTCAGCGTTCTCTCCTGTGAAGGTACCTACATTTTAATGTGGTAACCGATCACTTTGCCTCAAAGGAAAGAAGCTTCAAAGTAATCACTTTTGGCTGAGAAGTCGTGCCTGCTGCACTGAAGCCGAGCCAATCCTTGCAGCCAGGGCCGTTCCAACTACATGGACGCCTCGAATACTAGCTAACAGTGCCATCACTCTGACATGCAGAATAGCCGTTTCTCATAGAAGGAAGAACCTGGCCGCTTCTATTCACGTAGAGCAAGCCACACGGCAGCGTAGAGACAACGCTGAGATCTTCACGAAGTAATCTGTGAGCAGCTGTTTATTTCCGTTGGAGCACAACATCGAATCAGCACCACTGAGGAATCTCGTGCATTTCCCTAAGAACAATTTGAGCTAAACGGTTATTTCAGCGACAAACGAGAGGCGGGAACCTTGACTTCGCCAACCCCTGAACATCCGTGAGGTTGACAGCACACTACAGGCAGCTAAGACTAACGAAGCGACGGGACTATAGCAATCAGCCTGGGTATCAAGATGTTCTATATACACAGTTAGAAGCAGCGTGCGCTTAACTATATGAACAAGTGACCAAAATTCTGACTAGACTAGTGATAGTTAAATAAATATATGACACCAAAGTGAGTCAGACTGCAGTAATGGTGACACTCAAGAGAAGAAGTAGAGATCAAATGACGCCTACGGAAAAGTCCTATTATATAAAGCAGTACATACATAATGAGGTTCTAGGCCATGAAGCGACATTCTCCGGATAAATAAATTTCGTGAACTAAGCACATCTTCCTAAATTTCACGGTATGCAGCGGGTCGTTTAGTCAAACGGCGGCAGACCAAACTCCTCCGGAACGAACTCCTCCAGACTCGACAGCACCTTGTCGGCTCTAAAATAACATTGAAAATTGTAAAATGATGATAAAATCATGACAAAAGCATGTTGCTGATATCTACTTTAGGGCCTGTTCATACTTCGCGACAAGGACGACTCGTGGCCCGTGCAAAACATGCACATCGATTAAACCCGAGCGCACGCCGCTGAAAAGTGTTCACACGCGAGCGCCGGCGCTGTCGCTTCAGCCGCTGTTGTCACTCTAGCCGTTCCAGTCGCTGCTATCGCCTGTTCATACTTCCGAGCGCTGCGACGCTGTGCACGCCACGCGCGCTGCGCCTCGTCGCTCCCTTCGCCCATGCAAAACATGCAAATCGATCGCGCGCCGCCGAAAAGTGTTCATACTCGGCTGCGGGACATTATGTACGAATGGTCGCCGCGGACGCGGCGACTCGCGCGGCGAGCGCGGCAGAAGACGTCGCAATTGGGTGACTTCAGCGGCCAGTGGTATCTAGACCTGCATCAAAACTTGGACATCAAGTGTTAGAAAGTGTATACAAGCTCAGTTTCACTGCGACTGTGTCATATTTTCAGCTTTTCCTGAAGAAGCATCATATAAAATTGAGCATTAGAACGTTGCTTAGTTTTATCACTCGAACTCATGTTGTAACTGCTGTAACTCGAACAGAGCATGTTTTCCCCCAGCTCCTGCAACAGCAGAAAGGGATATCAACAACTCAAACCTAGCGTCTGCAGCAAGTCATGAGGTACAGCTCCCACGACCGCTGCGAAGCTCATCGCGCACGCGACAGTCGTCGTCGCGGGCGCGGCGACCATTCGTACATAAAGACCGCCCCTCGTTCATACTCGAGCGTCGGCGCTGTCGCTCCAGTCGCTTTTGTCGCTCTAGTCGCTCCAGTCGCTTTTGTCGCACTAGTCGCTCCAGTCGCTGCTGTCGCGAAGTATGAACAGGCCCTTACATTTACTCAGATTTAAATAGCAGGACTCCCATGAAACCTTGAATTGGGAAACCAGAAGTATATAACACTTTCAGTTATCGTCTCGGAAGCTTTAAGAATGCATATTTCGCTTACCAAAACAGCTGATTCAACTAACTCTTGGTCGGTTCGAAAGTAGCCTAGTACCATCTCAGTGAGCGTAATGAGATGAAGATGTGATTAGAATGGATGTCAAACAAACCTGAATGTAGTGAGCGCAGGCAGCCCTTGTCGCCACCCCGGAACGTATTCCGTTACAAGCCAACTATGCCATTTCCACGTCGAACTGGACACTTTTCAAATCAAATTGGACACTCTTGTAAGCTAGCCTAAGACTGTTGTGATCAAAGTAAACTCTTCCAAATCGAAATGATCTTCAGGCAGATTAAGCTGCAGACTCAATAAGACAGCTAGAATATTTTTTCGATGAAAATTCGGGATAACCTTATTTTTCCTTCTTTTTTTTGATTTTTTTAGTTCACCTGCCCCAATAAGTGTAACAATTTTCATAAAATTTTTATTTTAGAAAAAGAATAATAAATTAAGATTTATCTTAAAGCACAACCAAGTAGCAATCATATAGCGCACTCAACCAAGCACTCAAAAAATCATACAGCGCACCGCGCCATGCATTCAAAATGCTTGTCGCGATTAAAACTCTATACAAAGAAAAATTTTGCTATCAATCGAATAAAAATCGTGACATCTTGGACGATGTGCAATCCCTTTTTTGGCACTAAAAATGGTCTATTTCCTGTTCCACCTTAACACAAAGTTTAAACCATTATATTTGCTCGAAAAATAAGAATTTTATAAAATTTCAAACAACATATTCACTTACTGGGTAGATTAATTAAGAAAGTCATACTAAAAATATTTTGGATCTATCCTAGTACGGGGGCCACATAACTAAAAGGTAGGTAACAAAATGAACTGAGATTTACCGAGCGGCTCCTAGAGAACGAGTTGGAACATAAAAGAAACCAAAAACGAACGAACAAAAAAAAAATCGCCGAGGTTTTTTTTTTCAACTGTCTCGGCGGGCAAGGAGCGACGGAATGGAGGCATACTGCGTGCAGACCGCCGGCTGACATGACATAACCGGGATCTAATATGGTGAATAGGGCGCATGAAGCCGCATGCCGCGTGCTGACCGTCGCCTGACATGTCTAACCAGGATCCAACATGGTGAGGAGGGCACACAACTTTGCTGGCTAATTACCGCAACAAATGTAATTTTTTCCTTTTTTTTTCTTTGTGACTTTTTCTTGTTTGAGGTCCTATGTTGTTGTGTAGGAGCCGCTCGGTAAGTCTCAAGTGGATTTGTTGCATATAATACTTTTTAGGTATGTGCCCCCCGGAGTAGGATAGATCCAAAATTTCCCTAGGACAAAAATTATTCTGACATTTTCGGAGTTTCTAGCTTAATGTAGAAGAAGCTCATTTCGATTTTGAATACCCTGCTTTGATTTCAAAAGCCTTAGTGAATTTGATTTGGAAAGTGTCTAATTCGACGAAAAAAATGGCCAGCATGCGAAGCGAGGAGAGCGCCAGCCAATCAGCGCAATGATTACACACCCACTCCCTTCCCCACGTGGGTGGCCTTTCGGTTCGATGCGGCCAGGGTAGAACCGCATAGGCGGGGCCGGATTCATCAACAATTAAACCCGTGGGTATGCAGGGTATAAGGGGTAGATATGATAAGAGTCAGGTAGAGATAAGGCAAGAGTCAGAGACGCAGGTTTCATTGTGGGTATCTATACCACCTACATATGTCGTCCTGGGGCCGAATTCATCAACGGTTAGCCATTGATGAATTCGGCCCCAGGACGACAACGCGGACAACATCAGGTGTTAGATTGGCGGGTGAACGAGTTCTTAACCGAAGTTCTGCATCAGCCACGTAGACAACTAGCCGCTGCTCCCTACCGCAACAACTGAATTCTGCGCGCGCCCATGAGCGGGGAAAGGAACTCAGCCATGTGAGCAATGTTGACACGAGTACTTCAGATGAAATACACCTTGCAGTTCATCACCCTGCCAGTTTTGTCTTCTTTCTTCTATGTTCGCTTGTTAGATAGCTCATCAGGAAAATTCTCGGTTAGAGTCTATTACATATATGTACATTGGAGCTGATCGAAAATCTTCGATCAGTTTGGATGGTTCGAATACCGCTAATTTCGAGAACTCCGGATTTCTTGATGATTCCGATAACGGTGATTTTGCCTTGGATGATTCGGGTACGCTGACTTCATAGACCCCAGATTTTCGAACGATTCGGATATGGGCCGTCTCGGTTTTTGGATGACGCGGATCAGAATATCCGAAAATGATTCATTCGGATCGTATATATATATATATATATATATATATATATATATATATATATATAGTCTATTAATTTTCGCCATATACGGCTTTACGTTTTTTCTTCAGCTCACACGCTTTGCTTATTAGTTCTCTCTCCGTTTTGTTATCGCTAATATTCCTCTGTGTTTCTTGTCTTTTATCAATATGGGAAGTAAATAACAATATCCTCCGCTGATGAGGTGGAGAGCAGAAATAAAAAAGAACGGTAAAAGGAGCCAGCTATCTACACAGTGTAGTTATGATCTAAGAAGATTTTCGGGTATTGGGATTCGAATATATTCGAAGAACGTGATTTTTCCGAATGTTCGATTTTGTTCCAAAAAATGAGATTTTTTTCGGTATATGACGCGTAGGTGAGCAGCATTGGTAGCTGGGAGCGCGCCAGCCAATAATAGCCAAACAGAGCACAGACCGAACACATGCCAGCTCATCAGGGTACCAACTGTACATGCCCTCTCTTAATGGCAAGCCTGATCAATGCGGTCTGATTGTTCCCACCTACCAATGCTGCTCACCTACACGACATATACCTTCTTCTATTCGAATATTCAGACTCCAGTGAAAATTACCCTAATAAGGTTAGTCGGGAATAACTATAATATACTCAAGTTCAAATTGGCATTGAGTATTCAGATGACACCTTTCGAATACTACAATAATTGTGGCTCCCTAGGATCCATGGGGATAAAGGACGGCGTTAATCAATCCCTTTTGGCATGCGCCACGCACCCTACTTCTGATGAATGTCGTGGAGGATGTCGTGGAGGCGATTCGAAAGCGTATTTGACCAACCCACAATTTGCGGTGGTCATCCGATGAACAAGTCAGCTCTTTGTCCTTCCCAGACAAGTGTGGTACGAATTTACCGACCGCGGAGGGATAGAAGGTTTGGTTGGGGTGGGTGGGAAATTCGAATCAAAAACCTAATATCGGGTGCCTGGGACAGCCAGCACCTCCTCCGACAGCGCAATACACGCCCTATAGCTTCTTAGACATTTTCAAATATTCAAATCGTTTCGAGGACCAAGGTTTTTCGAGCACCCGAATCTGAATACAATCGAAGACGGCAATCTTCTCAATATTCGAATTCGGATGCGCTCCAAAAGGCGACTTCTTGAAGATATGAATTCAAATGCATTCAGAAAACGCTATCTCGTTAATATTCGAATTTGAACGTTGAAATTAGCATGAAGATAATTTGAACACCTACTTGTACAGGCCACTACGGCATACATATTCTACGCAGCTTCGATTAAGAACTCACCCCTCCCCTTCCCAACCTAAACACTGAAGCAGTCTGCATTGATAGCCTAGGCTGTAAACCAATGCACGTCTTCTCTATCCGCTATAAACGGACCACCAAGAGGGCCATACCCAACAAAGTTTTAACTTCACCTACCCGAGATCAAAGGATTGCCGTCGAAATTTAGGTTCCGGAATCATTACGCATTGCATTCCAGCGGCTTTTGCTGCTTTACCTCCATTGGGCGAGTCTTCGAACACCAATACATGAGAAGGATCCTTTGGAGGCACGGGAAACCTAAATGCCTTCGACGTTGTTCAAAGAGAAAATATTCCATTCGAATTAAGGGACATGGGAGGAACTAAGAAATTGTTCAGGCATAAAGTGAACCTGTGAGAACAGGATAATACAAAATAAATTGGCATTGTGTACCATAGAGTCTGGTAAAACAACAAACTTACCGTCGCATAGTTTCCAGGAAGCAATCGGGGAAAGGTTTTCCACGTTTGACGGCTTTGTCATCTCCGCACAGCACCTAGAATTTGACACTTTCTTTCGCGGTTTGTTATAAACATTTTACTCTTCCTGCCCGTATTCTGTTCATATGAAGGTCTTTCCCTAATCAGCGGTCTACACATGAATTACTGCATGACGTAGCAGTAGGAGGATATCGACTAGGAAACCCGAATCGTCGATACAAATAGAATTTGCAGTGTCACGTTGGTGAAGTGTAAACCCTGACTGAGTTGACGCACAGCAGGTAAAGTCACCGTTAATCACTTTGTGGTGCGCGCCACGCACTTACTTCTGCCGAATACACATAGGCTTTGTATTCGACAAAAGTAACTCCGTTGGCCACAATGGATATTTCCTTCATAGTCAAGCATGGTACAAATTTACCGAGTAGACGGTAGACTGGGTTAGCCTGAGCGGCGCCCAAACCTTGATTTGGGGCTCCCTCATCCGACTTTGCTACGTGGAAATCAATTATTATAATCCTTTGTAGTCAAACTGAAGGAAGGACGCGGCGCGTGTTAGGGAGTTGAAGCGCCGGCTTCCTCGTACGTGATTCTTTTTGGGTCCCACCCAGGCCAAAAAAGCACCCCATACTGTCAGTTTCGGTGAATTCGCACCATCCCGCGAAAAATAACACATTTTGGAGTAACAATCATGAACCATCACCACAATACCATAGCAGCAGAACGCGTTTCGCATTACTTGACTGTTTGTTTTTAATATTCTTTTTCTCATTATTCGTTTTGCTGTTAGATTCTCATATTTTGGACTTTTTGTGTTTGTGTACTGTTGTGATGCTTTCTGGAAGATGCCGTGGCATGCAGTAAATTTGAAACTTACTCAAGGATAATGAATGATTAACACTAACCTTTATGCGTTGTAGCACAGTCGGAGGAGGCGACTGCTGTCGCGTGTACCTGATCCCAGGTTCCTGATTCGGATTTCCCGCCCAGGCCAACTAAGCCTTTTAACTCTCCGGGATAGGTGAATTGATACCAGACTTGTCTTGGAAGGATAGAACACTGACCTGTCCATCAGCTGGCCACTTGAAGACATTGTGTGGCCCAATTACGTATTCAAAATGCCTCACAACATCCCGTAGAAGTATAATACAGTACATGGCACATCTCAAAAGGTGCCGACCTTTACCCTTTATCACGAATT
Organism: Heligmosomoides polygyrus bakeri; assembly: GCA_947359475.1. NCBI lineage: Eukaryota > Metazoa > Nematoda > Chromadorea > Rhabditida > Heligmosomidae > Heligmosomoides > Heligmosomoides polygyrus. Next base: position 13,240,183 of record OX375866.1, read on the forward strand.
CTGGCTTTTTGAAACCGATTAACGCCTAATGGTAAGATGTAGGGAGGCTAAGAGTCCCATATGCCAACTGACCAACTAGTAAAGGAAAACCAATGTTTTAACTTTCCAACAACTATTACCTGAATAGGAATAAGATCCAGCCAATCACGGTGCTTCACAGACTTGAGCATGAACTTTCGCATACAGGATCCTGAGCAAATGGCCATTGGGACATCTAAACGTAATAGTTCTGGAGAGAAATTTCAGTCAGGACGCTACACTCTATTGCTGAAGGAGGCAATGACGCTACGTACGTTTCTTGGCGAGATGCCGAACCAGACGCTCCGCACCTGGCAGAGCTTGGCATTGAGGGAACGTCTTCGCCAGTATGGCATCTTTCGCGCTCCCGAAGTCTTCAGGCGAAATTTGGTCAGAAATGCCAACCTTTAGATAACAATAGAGTAAAAATGAACAAGAAAACGAGAAATGGCCTACCTCCTTCAGAAGCCATTCATTTGCTGATTGACCGTTTTTTCCCATCATCTCTGAATATACCGTATCGATAACTACTATTGTTTTATATACAGCGAAGGGTGTCGTAGAAAAGAATAAGTATCGCTTATATGTGACCCGCCTGGTTCCCATTACAGAGGGTGTCTTAAAAAATGCAAGCACTCTTTGAAATGTGGTAACTTTGCTGCCAGCAAAGACACTGAAGAAGTTAAGAGCTGAAAGCGAAAGGTAATAGAAATTTTCTGACAAAAGAGTGGTAGGGATCTGCTACGCACTCGTTTGAATTCTCGCGTTTTACACTAAATTTTCGTTATCCCGTGCTTCCATATGAGCCAAACATCTCCAAAAGGTTCACTAGCCGAAATGTTGGAACCTTTCAAACACATGCATTTTTTTAGAAAAGCCGAAAGTTGTGATGTATTTTCAAGTTTTAAACTTTAAAAAACACAAATCAATCGATATGGCCACTTTATGGAGGAATTGTGACAAGTAGTCAGGCAAGACACAGCCAATCGAGTGTAATATACAAGAATTCAGACGAGTGCGTGGCATAATCCCTACCATCTAATGTCAGAAAGTTTCTATCTTCTTCCGCGTTTATCCTCGCACTTAACTTCATTAGTATTTTTTTCTGGCAGAAAGGTTATCACCTTTCAAACAGCGTATAAAATTTTTTGAGACACCCTGTGTCAAATTTGTTCCAACGCAGCTTAACCTGCCTGGCTTCAACTTTTAAAATCATACAAGGAAAGTCAACTAATCGCATAAAAAGGATAACTTACGTGCTTGCATTTCAGGAGTGAACTCGCGGCCGAACCTGTTCAAGATTGCTTGGTTAGCCATCGAGTAGTAAATCTCAGTATCCAGAAGAGTACCATCGACGTCAAATATCACATGCGTCACATTTGTCGTCGACTTCGTCATTAGTGGAAGCTCTTCCTAGTTAGTGATCTGCAAGTACTAGTAGACAATGGCGTGTTTCAAAACGACAGCGCAAAAAAAAGTATTCGTTGGAGAACGAGAATCAACAGGAATAAAGTCACGCTTGTGGCGTGTGGCGCGATAAATGGCCTGGACAAGCACGTAGGAGGATAATATCATACATATTCAGGCTGGGGCAGGGCAATTTTTGCAGTTCAATATGGGATAATGTGGCAGCGAGAACAACTGATCTCCTATTTGAACTGCGACAACACTCTTCTTGCAGAGGTTCCCAAGTGGGTCAACGTCATTATGAAGCATCTAGATTCAGAAGAGGTGTCACAGAACTCGTGCAAAGAACATCCAGATTCAGAAGGCGTACCATAGAGATCGCATAAAGAGCGCCCACATTCGGAAGACGCGCTGTAGACATCATCGAAAGAGCATCCAGGTTCAGAAACGTGTCATAGACGTCGAGCAAAGAGCACTCAGATTCACGGGACGTCATAGAAGTCGTGCAAAGAGCGTTCAGATCAAGAAGGCGTATCGCAGACGGCGTGCAAAGAGCATTTCGATTCAGAAGACGCATCAAAGAAGTCATACGAAGAACGTCCAGATTCAGGAGACGTGCTAAAGAATTGGGATGGGTTTCCAGATTTGATCGGGTGATCAACACCAACGGATATTATGGGATTTTAGCCCGTGTTCCAAAGAGCATCCAGATTCAAAGGACGCTATAGAAGTCGTGAGAGTGTCCAGATCAAGAAAGCGTACCGCAGATGGAACGCAGAAAGCGTCCAGATTCAGAAAACTTGTCAAAGACGGTGTGCAAAGAGCATCCAGATTCAGAAGACGCGCCATTGAAGTCGTACAATGAGCGTCCAAACCCAGAAGACGTCCCAAAGAACTGGGATGGTTTTCCAAGAGATTTGGTTGGGCGATCAACATCAATGGATATATGAACTTTTTGGCCCGCCTTACCGGATTTCGCCCAGACCTGGGGCCGAATTCATCAACCGCTTACCGCCTTCTAACGGTGAAAATACCGCCAACCCCTGAGATGACATTCATTCAGCATCAGGTTTGGAGGTATTTTCACCGCTAAAGGGCGGTAAGCGGTTGATGAATCTGGTCACTGACCAATTAAGAATAACGGCGGATAGGTGGGTTCCAACGCAGCTTTCAACTGGACGACTAATATCGGTCGATAATGTCGATTTTTGGTTTGCTCGGAGATGACCGCTCTTTGTTTGCCCGTCGATGACGGTTAAACAAAGCCTCGCCCTGCATCTCCAGTGCAGAAAAATTTGTGGTTCAACGCGGATTGCTGCTTCAGCATGAAGAGCATACCAATGAAAAACAAGTTAGCAACGTAGAAACCGAACCGACCCTCGACTCGTAAGCCATCTTCCGTATCCCCTACACCAACCACTTACAAGTTGGTCGTTCCTCACAGAACCTACTGACCGTGCCGATAACTCGTGTTTTGGAATTTCGTCCACAACTTTTTTCGCTACTGGGGGGCAGCAATAATTCTGGACTCCCCTACTACATCGATGGTTGAAAATCCAGTCATAATGGTCCGACGGTACTACGCGGGCTGGTGCCCTGGCAAGGTATCTTAAAACGGGTAAGATAGATCAGCCAGACCCCAGAGTTCCTTCCCTTGCCCAGTTCTGAGCACAGAAAACGTGTCTATGTAATCAAGTGCGATATCGGAGAGGGCACCAGCCCGCTAAGTACTGGTCCGACTGACTGCTCAGACCATTCCCTATGAGGCATTTCCATAAGGCGTGTCTCATAGTTGCGCTAAAATTGCAAAAAAAAAAAAAAAATGTTTCCTCTAATTGATCCCTTCGCTCTCACTCAAGCTGTGCCTCTTACCCACTAGTCTACACTGCTCTGACTTAAACCTGCAAGACTGTTAATGAAATCGAGCTCTATGCGAACATGATCACGATGAGTATGGAAGGAATTACATTAACACTAGGATAATCAGACACTTGCGACGCAGAAGGTATTGGTGCTGCGGGGGAGTAACATTGGGTTTCATTCCGGGTCTAGGAGCCGGACTCAACGATTAAACAGGCGAGTAGGCGTGTACAAGGGCTTGTTCATACTTCGAGCGACTGGAGCGACAAGAGCGACTGGAGTGATTGAGGCGACGGACGTAGTGTGGTGTACGCAAATAATTACGTATTCCACACTACATTCGTCGCGGACGTAGTGTGAAGTACGTAATTATTTACGTACACCACACCATGTCTGTCGCCCCAGACGTTCCACTCGTTCCAGTCGCTCGAAGTATGAACAGACCCTAAGGAGTAAGGATAAGATAAGCAATATAGATGAATGCTTCACGGGTACACTACCCGTTACACCCGTGGCTAGCCGTTGATAAATCCGGCCCAGGCCAAAAAATTAATCTCTCTACTCGATTGAGAAATTGTCGATGCGATACCGAAAACACCTAGGACGTGCGAAACGCTGATTAACTACTTTCTCCTCCAATTTTAAGGATGAGCCGAAATGTATTAAAAGCGCCACGGGATGGGCTCCTTGACACTGCTCCGGAGCTGCGTGAAGTACGAGAAGAAAAATTCTGGAACATCACGCATACTCTTCGCAGCATGAGACGTAGAGCGCGGAATGGACGCGAAGCCGCTCTGGACCCATGTCTGCCCATCCAGAAAAACATACAGAAGTATGACATATAGTGCACGGATGAGACTTATTACAGATCTCAGGGTTTTTACTAATACATTCCTTTAATGGCAAGTAATCTATCGTTAAAAGAATTTGTCATACCCGCGACAATCTACGTTAGCTAGAGGAATCAGATAAAAATGAAAAAACAGAAGTCATGGTATGCATCCGAATCGCCTCCACGACAACCCATAGAAGCGAAATGCGTGGTGCATCCCAAAAGGAATTGGATAACGCCGCCCTTTATCTTTTTATAAAGCTTGATAGTTTATTAAGGAAACAATGAATAATTTTCTTCTAAAAGCTAGTGTATTTTGCTATGTAATTCTGGTAAAATGGCACAAAATAACAATAAATATAGTAGCGAACGAAGGCTAGACTAATGAACGAGGAGAACACCAGAGAAAGAACGAGGCAGAACCTATCTAGAGAAGGAAATAACTTCATTTCCTTGCCCTAGTCAGCACCGTTATCTTGTCGGTTCTGCAGGCCCGAATATAAAGCCTATCTTGATGGTGAAGATGTTAGATAGGCGTCACCTGTTGTTGTTTGCCTAGTGCTCACGCCCTCTAAACAGTTTATCGTTATCAGCAGAACTACGCTTAGCTGATGTGCAAGCAGTCTTGACCTCGATGTTGAGTTGCTAGGAAGCGAAAATAGGCAATCAACCACTGTTTCGGAAGAAATTTCCGAGAAGCAGGAGCTTTTCAGAACAAAACAAGTGCAGGGATCTACTCGAAGTTAGTAACAGAAGACATGTTCATCTGTCCCTGTCGTCAAGCACCCCACAGTCGAAGACAACAGAAATGATAAGCAGCAAAACCAGTTGCGAGCGTCCTTCCTCAAACAGTCTAATACCAGTTATATATCACGAAGATCTCATATCCAGGAACCACTGATCACATGCAGCATCTGTTGTTTACTGAACGTCTGAACAGATATGCACGTCTAGAATGCGGAAACAGCATACGTTTCCATTCGTCAAACGACTGCTTCCGACAGACCTCGAAGAGCAAACATCTCCTTTGCAAAGTCCGCGACAGGAGCGACTGGGTTGCCAGTTTAAAAGCATACTTGTCGACCCCTGTGGGACGATGAATGAAGTAACTGACATCGCGGACTACGAGTAGGTTAAAGCACAGTTCGCACTTCAGCTGCAGATTCCTCCTAGACGTGGATATCCCCGATGTACAGCCTACGGTAAGATGGAGTGTAACCCTTCTTATAGCGCTGGCCCACTCTCGCACAAGAAATGCGCTAGAATAGTGGACTCTAGCGGGAAAAAGAAAAGAGAAACACAACTTCATACGAACCACCACCCACTTCCAATTTCCACAAATATGACCGACATAAGATAGTTATCGATAAGAGGTAACCCATTAATCTATCGTAATCGGCAGAAAGGGCACGTGTAGAGCAGTCGTAGTATGTGCTGACTGTTGCACGCATCCGATACCGGGTTTCTGGTTCGGATTTCTCGCCGAGGCCAACCAAGCGTTTCATCCCTCCGGGGTGGTCTTGTCTGAGAAGGACAAAGCTTTTCAGTTCATCTGGCTGGCCACCGCAAATCATGTGCAAATATGCATTCAAGTCGCCTCCATATCCCGTAGAAGTAGAATGCGTGGCGCATCCCAAAACGGCTTGAGTAACGCCGTCCTTTGTCCTTTAATCGGCTAAAATCTCATACCAATTTCAGATTCGTGACCAGCTTCCCGAATAACCCTCTTCACAAAATTTGTGCGGAATCGTTGATCATGACCCCGACAGCCTTACTCATCCGAATCCACAATAGCCTAACGTAATCGGCCGAAATTTAAAAACCGGGTGTCAGACACGAGATCAGCACCACAAGAAACACCTTGAGAAAACTGGGCGAAATCCGTGCTCTCCACCCCATCACCACTACCTACCGCACCTACCCTAACCCACCATAATTGGACGAAATCTCAACAACAAAAAAATCAGACTCCTGACCGGCGCCCAAGCGGGTTTGCTTATCTGAGATAAATTTTCACATGAACTTAATGAAGTTGGGCGTTGTTTTACAAAGACACTCCAAACTTTTAACAGGGTCCTAACTCTATGTCGAATTTACGCACGGTTCCAAGTCGCCGCGTGTAGCGCAGACGGACGACTGCTGGCTGTCGCGTGCACCCGATACAAGGTCCTTGATTCGGACTTCCCGCCCAGGCCAACTAAGTCTTCCATCCCTTAGGGGTCGGTGAAATGGTACCAGACTTGTCTGGGAAGGATCAAGCACAGAGTGTAACAGTCGAGAAGGTTAACGTATCCAGCTACAAGTAGAGACACACATAGAAAGAACATAAACATTAGCCTTTCCCATAGGCTTTGTAATGTTATAGTACGGTAACATTCCCAGCCGTCAGCAGAACATTCCATTCTCTAAAGCCTCTCTACTTAAGGTCGCCGAGGATCCAACCGTCAGGGGGGTATCACCGACTTCGACTTCTCCTCCAGGGACGACGTCGCCGACTCCAGCTCGCTGTCCTCCATGTGCCGGGCTCCACGCTCTCTGCGCCCGAAGCCGACGGCCGCTGCGACCTGCTTGTGCGATCGACTATTGTAGATGATTAGCGGAGATAAAGTGTTAGCGCACGATGTCTTCGGGGACTCGGCTATTGACTGGTAGCAGCGAGTGGTTTCACTCGCATACGTCCATATGATGCCCTTCTAGAGCAAAAGCAGGATCCTCTCTGTAGTGCTGTGATGCATTTTTTGGAAACGCGCGAATTCCTCCCTGGGACTCCTGAAGAAAACAAACTGCGCCACTTAGAGTTGGCAGATCAGTGCACCATTCGAAACAACGGTTGCCTGTACTACAACGCCACTCAGGCAGGACGCAAGTATCTCGCGCTCTTTATTCCAGAAAAATTGCGCGAGCCAGTCTGTCTAGCGTTACATACAAGTCCTTCAGCGGGTGGTCACTTCAACTGGAAGAAAACTCTTGCTAAGGTTTCGCGCAAGTACTACTGGCCGACAATGAAGCAGGACATCTACACCTTCGTTCGCTCATGCGAGGAGTGTCAACGCAAGCGAAGCCATCCTCTAAACCGCGAGAAACTTATTCCCATCACAGCTACCTCGATTTTCCAAAAAGTGTTCCTTGACCTGAGCGGACCTTACCACCCCACTTCTCGATCAAACAGATACATCTTCTGCGCGATAGACCACTTTTCGAAGTATGCTATAGCCACTCCTCTTCCAGATTGCACGTCCACGTCTGTCGCTGCGGCCCTCATGAACGAATGTATATTAAAGTTCGGCGTAATGGCAGAGCTCATATCGGATAACGCATCGTATCTAAAGAGCGATTTGATGACGGAACTAGGACGCCTACTACGAGTAAACCACTACTTCTGCACTCCATACCACCATGAGGGAAACGGGCTTTGTGAGCGGGTGTTCGCTACCTTTCAGGCAATGTTGCGCACATACATCCATGAAAACCAGCTAGACTGGGACCAGTTCCTTCCAGCATGCGTTTTCACATACAATATCACCGTCCACAATAGCACCAACGACACGCCTTTCTTTCTCATGTTTGGACGTGATCCAACACTCAACATTGACTTGATTATTCAACACTCAGCAGCCCGTCACATTCCTTCAGATCAAGATGCCAGCATTTACAAAGAGTCGCTTCTGTCAGCTTTGCACTCTGCATGGTCATCCGCCTACACATTCAATCTACAACAAAGCAAGATACACAAGCGCCAGTACGATAGATCCGCTTTACAGCCTCTCTCTATCAAGGTAGGAGACGGAGTCTTCCTCCGGGATTTTGCTCCGAAAATCGGGCTATCTTCAAAATTATGCTACCCCTGGCTTGGCCAGTTTCGGGTTATAGAAGTGGATCACCCTCACGCCACCATAGTAAGTATAACATCCCCCACTCGCAGCCCAAGAGGGTCCATATGAATCAGATAAAACGTTGCTTCGCTCCATCCGGACCTGTGTTCTCTTCTCCGTGGCAGCCCCTTCCGGAGCTTGAGGCCCTTCAGAAAACAGCTTCCGTAGCAGTGCAGCTTCCCGGATACCACTATGAAAATATTCCGGCCCCGGAGAAAGCCTCATTTTCCTCCGCACCATATAGATATAACACCCGGCTTAGGAAACGACTAGCTTCGCTTTGATTCCATTTTACTCCCCGTCCTCCTCTCGGATACCTTTCGGTCCTCATTATGAAACATTCTTTGGAATCTTACATCTCCGTCGTTTAACGTCGCTCCGTCCGTTCCGCCTCGATTCGCCTTGTCACCCTCGCGCAGGTGACTTACCGGCCCGGTCCCGTCGATTCTAGTACAAACGTTATGTTTCAGATAGACGTAGCCCGAACATCGGTCATGTCAGACGATTCGAACCTGTGCAACGTTCAGACAACCTCACCTTCGGCTCAACAACACAACTCCGAGCATATGGAAGATGCTGATCGATCAGGCAGCTAAATCTTAGTATCAAATACAACACATCTTGCTGTCACCGTTACTTGGTTTTTCTCAACTTTATTTTTTTCTACGTAAGCCCTTTTAGAACGCGGGTCATCCATCCTCTCCGAGCCGCTGGAGGCTCCTCTGGATGTCGCCATGGCCTTTCCCAGGATTCTGGTCTCCCCTTTCGTTAAGTCCGCATCCAAAGGGCCAGAGGACGCTCAAGCGTCACCTCATGGGGCTACTTCCGCCCAACCCACTTGTTCTAGCAGTCATTCGGCGAACTCGACGCAGTCATCCTCGAGTTCTCTCCGGATAAATCCCGGCAAACCATCTAGTCCAACATCTACCACGTCCTCCCAACCATCGACGTCTTCCAGCTCCTCATCCGTCTCAGGGTCTTCTTTCCCTCCCGGTACGAGCAGTTCCGACTTCGAACCCCCACAGAAGCGGCCAGTGACCACACTCACGCTCCTATCTCGTCATTGGTGCAATAAGACCCCACAAGGTTTCAACCATCGACTGATGAGCGCTCATCCTTGGGCAGGTTTCATCACCATCTCGCATGCGCTTCCACCTCTACGAGCAGAATGCATGACCAGCGATCTTCCTCTCGAGTTCTACCGGCACATTCCGGAAAGCGGATACATGTCGAGCAAGTTCGTCCGGTCCCTATTTCCACACAACTTCCGACAGCTCGCCTGCCGCCAAACCCCGTACCCATTCCTGGAGCTCATGCGACTAGAGCATGCCGTCCGATTTCGAGCCGCAACTCAGACCGTCATCGACGACCTCTTTCACCAGCCCGACTACCGCGAGGAAAGGAATACTAGACCTGAGACGCCTGCCAACTCGCTTCCATCGACAGTTGTCCCTCGCGTTCTGCCCCACTTCCCGGTCCTCTACCAGGTGGTAAGCAAAGGACATGGCCTCGGCGTCATCTTGGAAGCCAAGGACTTCTTCATCATCGGTCCTGACAGGCCAGAATTGCATTGCGTGGTCCTCGACCAGTTCGCAACGAACGTCGAATCCAACACTCGAGGCTTCAACCGGTCTCTCTTGTCCGTAAAAGACTTTGTATGGGTCTATTCTCTGCTTCCCACTAGAGCAGCAATTGCCAGACCGCTCGAGACACTCGCGAGATCACGTCGCCACAGAATCACAGCACTCGACACCCAAGTTCTTCTTCCGAGTTTGTGACTACACCTTCGTAACTCCACCCATAGCACACGAGAAGGTATTCGGCGTCGTCGTCGCTGTCACACGTCGCGGCAACAGCATAAATAACCTTAAGATTGCTTTCGAAGACACCCACACCGCAGGCAGTCTCCGTACCACCGTCGGTCTGCGACTTTCCTCTCAACTCAGTCCAGGAATATGACTTCGTGCTCGCAGAAACTCGCCTTAACGTCTCCGCCGCAATACGATACTCCCAGCCGCCCGTATCAAAGGAGGCAAGCTTCTTGCTCTGCAAACAGATCTGTGGTTATTCCTGCGGCTTTAACCATAAGTGCAAGGTGAGCAGCTGTTCCTAACGGGTCTCTTCCAAAGTGCGGCGTTGTTCGCACTACGATACGAACAGATCGCCGTTCGATTCAGAGGATTTCAGAACCCTGCTGCTGGCCCAAAAGAAGAAAAGCAACTTGAATCGATTAATATGCCTGTGGAGATAATCAAAAGTAGTGCAAGACAAAGCAATCAACACAAACACATGGACCGATGGTGAGAATAGAAACCACTTCATTCAACAACGGGTGAGACTCGCACTTCATAAGCAGTGTTAGAGCAGTTACAGCCTAACGAAACGAACATTTTCAAAAACCACGTGATAATGGTAAGCAAAACATACAAAAGAATGTCAGTGACGTATCCGCTCGCATCATGATGTCATCGTCACATGCTGAACGGAGCGATCAGCGTCACACGCCGAGCGAAGCGAGCTCGATCAGTCAGTCAGTCGTCGAATGCCGGCAAACCGAATTCTTCCGGTTTAAACTCCTCGAGACTTGAAAGAACGGTCTTCACACTAAAAGGAACGCCGTCATTTATAAGAGCACACGGCTGCAACACCACCAGATGTTTCAGTAGTGATTTGTGGGCACAAGATGGCAGGTGGTGCGGCCCATGAAAACAAAAGACCGTGTAGGCAACAATACAGGATCTAACCATCGGCTGATATCGGAAACTACAAAAGAGTGCAGGCATATCGTTGCATCCCAAAGAGCTTTACTAGTGCCCACTTTTCCACTTTGAAGCACACAAAGGCCATGGTGAGGCACGCTGGTGAAATAGGGAAATTTGAAACTGTTCTCACACGCTCGACGGACAATTGGATAGACACAGCTGTGAAGCTTTACGAACACGTTTGCTATCGACGCTATCCTTGTCCATGTGGTATACGATACAGCTCTGATCTCGACGTGCCAACAAGCACTCTCACACTACCACTGCCGACTACGTGCACTAGCTTACTAGAGAGATGAGAGAATATCAGATGGAGAGGATAGCAGCTGTTACATGAGCCATCGCCCAAATTCTCTTTTCTCTTTAAAACCATAGGCTCCTAGCGAAAGTGTTCAGGACCACCAGTATAAACAATTTCTTACACACCAAGGCTCTCTCCATGCTGTAAGCAAGATACTGCTGCTCACAAAAAACATTGCGACGACTGACGCTTCCCGGATAACCTCGCCTTCAAACACAACAGTGCTTCTGCACTTCGCAAGCGTCACATGCCCACCGGAACCAACCCGTCATGTCGGATGAAGAGCTTCCGTGTTCATACTCACGCCGCAAATTTTGGTACATAGCTGCTTATACGAAATCGGGATGGGTCATATCTCTAAGTTCCAGCTGGTAGTCGAAGCGGAAGCAGATTTTAATATTAACCCTTTCACGGCACGCGTGATTATAGCGTGACTGCCGTGTGGGACAGCGCGTATTTTCCCAAGGAGCGCAATAATTTTATAATCTTTGCATTAGGTAGGAATAAAAACAGTATCCAATGAAGTTTTCCATGGACCATCCTGACCGTAGGTATTAGTGGACTCAATGATTAATATTGTACTATTAAATGCTTGATATTTCTCCGTGAACTTTCTTTTTATCACGGTGTCCCACGATATCGTCGGACAATATCATGAAAGAGTTAATGAGGAAGGTCAACGAAGTGACCGTGGAGATTCTCAAAACGACCTGTATAGGACTGTAGACCGTGGTCCAGAAAGCACCATAGTAATTTCTTAACTTCCTGCGGACATCTGGGTATGCCAAAAATGGGAAGGCTTTGTAGCGCTACAGGGGGCGCTGATAACGCAAAACTGACGCCTGGAATACCCTTGTCATGCTCAGAAATAATCTTGCAAAAGGATTGGAGCTTCAGCCATTTCTAGAACGTGGGATTTGACAAATTTCTACTAGAAGCGAGAAGGATTACTCCGGTGAGGACCCATAAGAAAGGTAGCAGCGATCGGATGGTCGAGTGGATAGCACGGTGGACTTGTAGGGTGGTCAAGGGATCGCTTCAGGGGGGGGGGGGGGGCGGTTGCGCATTGCTTGTGGGTTTTTTTTTGCATCCTTATCAATGTTAAGTGCATTTTGGCCTCAGCAGGGTATAGTGGTCGCTTTACAACCTCGTTTTTAACTTCTTAGAGAATGTGGACCAGGCTAGCCTTCACCGATTAAAGATACGCCGCTGGTCATTAAACCATGCCTGTCTTGCTCGGGTGGCTCTCATTTGGATGCTATCAATGTGTGATCCCTCTGTAATCTTTTTTATCTAAAAAAATGATCTAACTGAGTAATGGAGACGGTGCACTGATTCACGGCCTCCCTCTTGCCGTGTTCGTTGCATCCGGTTGTGCATACGCCTCTTATTTACTCTGAATTTTGTTAAACCGATGGCTAGCCAGACGATTTTAAGTCCTGTTACTTGAGGATTTCAGTAGATCGAGAAAAGCGCTTGACAAAGAGCCTCTACAGATGAGAAACAAGTCAAATGAATGCGACTGAAAGTAGTTTGCCATCTTAATTTACTTCAATAAAAGGTTTGACACTCCTCGTAGCAAAGATGGCCAATGGGCAACTTTGGCACGCGACAAGTTCGAGTGAAAAAGTTGCTGAAGTCGAATTTAACAAAAGCAACTATTAGGTTGTCCCATAAGTCCTTGCAGTTTCTTTTTTCAAGATTCACTGCAGATTTCGCCGGCGGTCTCTTGCATAGCGCTGCATAGCGTTCGAAAGAGAATGATTTGCTCTATCAGAACATGTACTGCATTTCTTTCTTCATCATGAATTTTGCTAATTTTTAGGTCGTTGAAATGAAAAGTGAAAAAGTGAAAAAGTAGCCATTTGCGCACTTGTTCTCTCCGCTTAGGTTTGTAATTTTTTGCGCAGTTTTTTTCATAACATTTGGAAGACAATGTTCTGTACTAGAAGAATGTGTGTTGGTCCTATTTTCTCACTTGCCCTTTATTGATTTTTAGTCCATCAAATTGGGAATTCCGACTTTTCCGTCCGAATTTTCACTAAACTCCGGTTCTGTGGTTGGACTTTTTTGCTTGGTGTTATATGTCGTTTGGAAGAGGATGTCTTGCTCAGTAAGAATTTGTGTCGCGTTCATTGGCTCACGCTGATTTCTGTCGAATATCAACAACTGAAGAAGGAGAAGGAGTTGTTGGTGAAGACGATTTTTCTCTTTTTGGCATTTTGTTGATATTCAATAGAAATCAATAAACGCGACACATATTCTTATAGAGCAAGACATTCTCTTTCGAATGACTAATAACACCCCAACAAAAAGTTCAACCATAGAGCAGGAGCTGTCGGCAAAAATAACCATCCTCCTTCGGACGTCCCAATTTGATGACCTAAAAATCAATAAAGGACGAATGAGAAAATAGGACCAACACATATTCTTATAGTATAGAACATTGTCTTCTAAATGCTATAAAAAACTGCGCAAAAAATTGTAAACCTAGGCGGAGAGAACAAGTGCGCAAATGGCTACTTTTTCACTTTTTTACTTTTTCACTTTTCACTTTCGACCTAAAAATTGACAAAATTCATGATGAAAAAAGAAATGCAATACACGTTCTGATATAGCAAGTCATTCTCTTTCGAAAGCTATGTGGCGCTATGCAAGAGACCGCAGGCGAAATCTGCAGTGAATCGTTGAAAAAACTGCAAGGACTTATGGGACAACCTAATATTATGAAAATGCTATTGTCTTTTCAATTTTCAAACCCGAGGTGTACATCAAAACTGCAAAGAGCGACAGCACTTCTAGTGGTGATGTTTATTAATGATGCTGAGCTGCTGAAATAGCGAACTGCGAAAGCAAACGCATGGATCTGAGAACCCGCAAGTGTTTTCCTACATCAGTACTCCTGTTTTACGATCTGCAGTTACAGATTTAGTTCTGCGATAGCTTTAAAGCTGAACTAACAGAATTATGGCCTCCATAGCAACCTGACCAGTCCTTAATCATTTTACAATGAGCTCTCGTCATGAGTTCTCTTGGAGGTTAATTCTGGAGCAGACGGTAGGCCGGCCGCTGTTACGTACTTCGCACTACAGTCAAGCCAGTGTAATAGCGCAGGTGACGTGCTGGTTTGAAACAACTGACTGTGAGCAAAGATTGACGAAAGAACGCAGATGCTTTCAAAAGACACACACATCAGCCGTATGTCGTCATCTCCTAGACAACTCGGAATCAGAAGCGAAATTTTGTTATCTGTGTGGATAGCACATGTAATATTTCGTCTCCCCAATTTACTTTACAGGACAAATATGCTTTCGAGGAATCAAGGACAAATATGCTTTTGAAGAATCACTTATTGTTTCAGCGATCAGTTGACCTCCTTTGCACGGTCGGATAACAAGGTGAGTATTAAGATACCCTTTGTAGACCGAACCCCGATAGATTTGTTGGGCACTAAGGACATGTTCATGGTCCACAACGGGAGCGGCTGACTTGCTAGACAACGCTGATGATCTTTGCTTAGGTAGCAAACATTTGTTCTATTTGCATTTCCACATTTTCATGCCGATCAACGAAAACTCCTTGTTGTTTAACCTCCTGAATCCTGGTGTTTAAACTACTGCGAACATGTGGGCTGCAGAACTATATGCTGGTTGGCTCAGTCGTAGTCCTGGAAACAATTAGAACTGGGAGGAAAGCAGTTAAAATTGCAGGTGTCACCAATTTTCCCCCGTAAATTTACTTATTCATTCTGTACAGGGATAACCATGCAAATGTAAAACAAAGCAAAGAAACATAAGCTAAAGTTAGCAGGTGCGGCATTGAATTTGTGGCAAATATTTGAAGAGACCGTGCACAATTCGATCAGCTTTTATCCGATATTTTTTCAATGTGTTCCTTGAACGAAGGTTGAGTGCCCAAAATAAAGCCCAAATTTCACAGGGAGGCTGTACTACTAATAGTAAAGGTGTCTACTTAGTTGCCGTCCTAGGTAGTGTACTCGGGACTTTTGCGGTGATAATGGAAGTTCCCAATTTGATGACCAATCCGTAATTTTCTCGAACAGCAATATTCTTATAAATTTTTATATTGTCATCGAAAATTTCGAACATTCCCTATTGCGTAGTTACGAACATGCACTATGTAATCGATCCTGCCGCGGCCGTTGCACTTGTTCGAACCGCTCCTGTCTTGGACTACGAACAAGTACTACAGTACGAGGTGGACCAATGAGGAAGATCACTTTGTACCTAAGAGGTTCTCCACCTTCGGTAAGTAAGTCAGAAGCTACATGAATGCGCACCTACAATACACCAGGTGCCGGATTCACCAACGGCTTACAGTAATCTAACAGAGAAAGACAGCCGAAATCCCTGATAGCGGGGCTTATCAAGGGATATGGTGAGCGATATAAGCCGCGCTATCAGAAACTTCGGCTGTATTTTCTCTGTTATATTGCTGTAAGTCGTTGGCGAATCTGGCCCCAGTGTGCTCCAATGCAGTTTAGCATAGGCAAAGAGCATACTAGAGCTAAATAAAGTGTTTAATTTCGTACAACACAACATGCCACATGGCCATGCTCCTCCTCAAGTACAGTGCCGATTCGCTGCATCCTAGGCCTAATTACTGCTACTGCCACCATCGTCACCACTGACTTCAACAATATATGGGAAATGTCAAAACGTACCACAGTCGCTTCGCGTCCTCACGAAACAGTTCATCGGGTACCATAACGCACTGCATTCCAGCGGCCAAAGCGGCTTTTACACCGTTCGGAGCGTCTTCGAACACGAGTACGTGGGACGGATCAGTCGGCGGTTCAGGGAATCTAGAACAAGAAGTGCTTTCAAAATACACTAAACAAAAACAAAAAACTATAACTCACCTTTTCATCGTCTCTAGGAACGCATCGGGAAACGGCTTACCTCGTTTTATACCCTCATCGTCACCACAGTACACCTGACAAACAACAAACGCTCGTTTCTCGTTCAAAACTCAAAAATTCTTCAGCATCAGCTCTAAAGACACCAAATGCAGTCAAGAAATGCTAGAGTGGAGAAGGAATAGCTCGCGACTCACATGAATTGGTATTAAGTCAACCCATTCTCTATGCTTCTCGGCCTTTTGAGCGAATGCACGACTACAGGATCCGGTACAAATGGCCATTGGAACTCCTTAAATAGCAAACTCAGACCACATATAGAAGGGGAGAGAGAATACGACTCATGTGCACTTTTCGTTAAACACAACAGCGCACCAATGAAGGGAATTGCTATGATAACCACAGAGCATACGGAATATAAACCATTTTCACGTCGAAGTGGACACTTTTTAAACCAAATTGAACGCTTTTCACGACAAATTGGACACTCTTCTAAGCTAACCTAAGACTTTTCAAATTAAAGCGAACTCTTCCGAATCGAAATGAGCTTCTACTACATTAAACTAGAGACTCTCCAAAAATGTTGCAATAATTTTTTGTTTAAGGAAAATTTTAGCATAACTTTCTTTGAAGTTTTAATTCACTTCCAATTGAGAGAACACATAAATTGAAATTTAATAAAAATTTTATTCTTTGAGGAAAACAATGATTTGAAGCTTGTTTTGGAGAGCGGGCAGGCGGTCATTTTATATTGTCAAAACAGAGATTGTGCCATGCCCCCATCCAAAACTTTGCGATTTTTATTCGATTGATAGTAAAATTTCTGTTTGCATGCAGTTTCACACCTGCAAGCGGTGCAACACAAACGATTGTAAGAAGTACACATACCCTAACCTTCGTACTGCATGTAAGCAGTATTTACACTATCAATCAAATAAACTTTGCGTTGAACTTTTTGAGTGCATGGCACAATCCAGTCTTTTGATTCACGGCATGATTACTGCCTTGCTGCGCTTTAATATAAAGTTTGAATTGTTTTTTCCAAAAGTGAAAAAAATTATAAAATTATTTCACTCATTCGGGCAGCTGAAGTAAAAAAAAAAATCAAAAAAGTTATTCTACGTTTTTCTTGGACAAAAAAAATTATTCTAACCATCTTGAAAAGTCTTTAGTTTAATCTGTAAGAAGCTCGTTTTAATTTGGAATGCGTTCAATTTGATTTGAATGTTCATAGGCCAGCTTAGAAATGTCCAATTTGACGCGAAACGTGTCCAAATTGATTTGAAAAGTGTCCAATTCGACGTGAAAAATGGTATAGATCGATACGTTCGAGTGCGAAATTTTTGCTAGAGCACAGTTTCACACGGTTGACACTCGCGTGTATATGAAATGTTTTATCTATTTACTAACTCCTATATTGAGCATTGTTCAACACATCCTTCGCGCGTGCGATAATGGCATTACAAGATCAAGGAAAAGACTGAATGGGTATACTGTTAACCTATGGAATGTATATGACCTCAGGGTCCGGATTCATCAACAATTAAACCAGGGGTTTGCCGGGTATAGGGGGTAGAGACGGATGCTTGATTGAGGGTATCTATAGCCCTTATACCCTGCATACCCGTGGGCTTAATCGTTGATGAATTCGGCCTCAGTGTTCGCTACGGCAGCCACAACTGCAAGGTGGTTGATAATACTAAAACTGGAAAAAATAAAATAAATTGGAAAATATTAGACACGGGTGGCATATATGGACACACCCCGGAGTTGCTCTCATTGTTAGTCCTGCGCTCTCCTCGGCGTCT
Organism: Heligmosomoides polygyrus bakeri; assembly: GCA_947359475.1. Classification (NCBI taxonomy): domain Eukaryota; kingdom Metazoa; phylum Nematoda; class Chromadorea; order Rhabditida; family Heligmosomidae; genus Heligmosomoides; species Heligmosomoides polygyrus. The sequence continues at coordinate 13,257,922 of OX375866.1, forward strand.
GCGTCAGAGGAGAAGATTGCTGAACCCGGTTGTGAACAAAAAACCAAATTATAGTGAGAAAAATACTAAAAAGTTATCAAGAGAGGCGTAAGGAAATCCCCCTACTCCAACCCATGTTGCGCCCAAAGCCAATAAATGTCGAAGTTTCGAGCAATTTAAACGTAGCACTCATCGCTATCCTTAAAATGAACATTTGAACGGATCAAGCCATGCTCTACTTCCAGTTTTGCATTCCAAAAATCTAATCCGTCCTCCCTTGGGTCTTTATGATACAACTCCCAACTGAATGACCGATTAGATCAGCAGGTCAAGTACAACGCGTTCGTTATATACAGTCATTTCGGATTTCATTTCTTCTATTATAACATTGGGAAACGAAAAACACTAATGGCAAGATTATAAGGAGGGACCAAGCTAATCATTCTAAAGGTGGAAACGACCTTTACGGTCCACGCTAATTTCGTTAAGTTAAAAGCTAAACCTTTGCAAATAAGTACAGATTGGCGACAAATAATATTTGGGTAGAATGAAAGAGGAGAAGGTCGGTAATCGTCAATTCATGACAAATTTATGCTTCGCTTGCAAGCTTAAATGCATACAACAGAATACCTTTGCTAGCGAAGTGGCGAACAAGGCGCTCTGCGCCTGGAAGGCTGCTGCATTTTCGGAACATCTCCTCCAACATCTCTTCATACTCGATATTGTACTCTTCTGGAGTTACGCGATCAGCGATTCCTACCTGAAAGGATAGCAAGTGATCTGATCAGCAAAAGTCAGTTCCCTAAACGACTGAATTGGTAGCAGAACTGACCTCGTTCAGTAGCCAGGTGATAGCTTCCATGCTCTTGCGTCCCATCATCTCTAAAAATTCACTTTTTACAAGAGAATGGTAATGCTGGTGCCGTCCACAGACAGTCCATGCAAATCGACCAGTCACTCCATTTGCACGGACGACACGATGAGACCTGGGGTCGGATGCATCAACGACTTACATAACTTGAACAGAGAGTTCACAGCGGAAAACTCAGATAACGCGGCTTATCGCTCACCATATCGCTTGATAAACCGCGCTAACAGGGATTTCGGCTGTAATTTTTTTTCTGTTAAATTGCTGTAAGTCGTTGATGAACCCGGCCCCTGGGGCCAAATTCATCAACGACTTACAGCAATCCACATTTAAGAAGAAACATTTCATCATATCGCTTGTTTATAAGCCGCACTGTCAGGAATTTCGGCTGGATTTTCTCTGTCGAATTGCTGCAAGCCGTTGATGAATCCGGCCTCTAGTGTAATCTGCGAACTATGAACGACCACATATTGATATGAAAGGATTATCCTCGGAAGCAACACTACAGCTTGATGTTTTCATTCTTGCTTAAGCATAGTGGTTATAGAAGACAGAAGCTGTTATAAGTATGTTTAGTTGCAATCAAAGCTTCTGCGCCAGGCGGGAGTCTTGATCGCAACTAAACATCTTCTAACAACTACAGCTTGAGTTACAGTCGCATGCTATGAGGGTCATCAGGCGCGCAATGGCATATCAATACTAATACGATTTCGCCGAACACATTACCGAATGGTTGCCGTATCCTATGGGCGTCAGAAAAGCGCGTTCGTGCAATCACACACATCCGCTATCATTGCTTCACAGATGAACACGTCGTCCAGCGTGCCTAGGAATCAGTACACGAGTGTTGGGCACGTCTACTGAACTCCTAGGCACGCTGGGCAACGAGTTCGTCTGTGAAGCACTGGTAGCGGAGTGTGTAATTACAGTAAGGCGCTTTTCTGACGCCTAAAGGATACGGTAACCATTCGGTAGTGCGTTTCCCGAGATCGCATTAGTCATGTGAATAGGCTCCCGATTGTCACTAAGGGGTTGTTCCCTCCCACAAGCGAAGGTGTAGGCATAAACACTCACTGCCTTTGAGCTCCACGGTGAATTCTCGATCGAATTTCTTCAACATAGCCTGATTTGCAAGCGTGTAGCTAGGCTCGGTGTCAACGAGGAGGCCATCGAAGTCGAATATAACGTGAGTAACTGCAGGTTTACTAGCCACCATCTTAAAAAAATGAGTGAAAGGTGATCGATTTGATGAGAAAACAAAGTGGCGAAAGTAATTCTCAGGTATTCGTACCAATAAAAAAGAAACGACAAAGAAACTACATGAAATAGAGTGGACATTGCAAGGAGACCTGACAACCGCTATCACGGTTTAAGGTTAATCATAACGCACAAACCAACTCTTGAAACCTCCTCTGTTTGGTTACAGAAATCGTGTTTGATAAGTGTAGCACGCACTCTTCGTTTCGATTCTGGAGGCCTCCTTCCGATCTGTTCTGCTGATCGGCGGTCTTTCGACGACTACGCATGCATATATTCCTATTGTGCCTCTACATGCTACCTGCACTGCGCCGTTTGTTCCATGCGCGTTTCCACGTCCAATTTGACACACTTCCAAGCAAGCTCGACGCTTTGGAGATCAAACAGAACATCTTCCTAATAAAACGAGCTGCTTCCACATTACTTTAAACCCTTCGAGTAAGCTAGAACAATTTTTGGCCCATGAAAAAATGAGTATAATCCTTTTTTTCAAAATTTTCAACTCAACCCACGACGATTTCAGATCTCTTGTTGGCCGCGAGGGACTCCACAAGATCTCAGTCGTCAATAGCGGTGAACTCCAGAAAATGGAGGCACGACAACCCATGAATTGTCTTCATTAATGGTAATCAACTGGGAGTGAACGAAAAATGCAACGGAGAAGGAAGGTGAATGAGAATGGAAGCCGACAAGAATTGAATTGAATTCGATAAAACAACATTGACGCTGGAGCGCATTAACTCACAGCCAACAGAATATCGCGCCTTCTTCGTTTTCCCGTTCCTTTTCGTAGTTGTTGTCAGGGATGGGCGGAAGTTTTTGAAAAAATTCTCGGGGGAGAGATGGCAGAGAGAGTGCGGCAACAACGATAATGGAAGACCAGTTAGCGGAGCACCTAGCTGAGCAACGATACGACGCAAACAAATTTGACAAGGGACTGCTCGCTCTGGGGCCGTATGGTCGTCTACCCCGAGCCACCCCCGATGGGGGATGGGGTGCCCCGGAGCGTCTCCCCGGTATGTTCGTCTCACCCAGCCCCGTTCGGGGTGAGGCCACGCCCTCCCCGAAGTGGGGAAATCTTCACCAAGCATTGAGTAGGGGGAGAGGCGGAATGGAGCGCTTATTTAGCGATGGAGCGCGTTGTTATCGAACAGCTGAGATGGAGAACCTAGGCGAAGAGCAGAAAACGATCTGTATTGACCGTGTTTGGGATATAGACATGCCGAACGTGCACCAGCGATGCATGAAAATGGATTTCCTGCTCTAATTCACCATCTTTTCTTGGTGTTGAGCTATGTTCTGTATATTATGAGCCATAAAATCGAGCCTTCTCTGTAATTACTCACGGTCTGCTTAGTCTTCAAGGGCTTGCGGGTTGAAAAGGAATGTGTTCCTGGCAACCATAAAAAAAGCCAGTTAAAAAGTGGTACTAAGGTCGTAGTAATTGATGCCCACGCCACATTTCATGCTCAGAGTGGTTTTCTTGAGATATATCTCTTATATATTTTATTCTCTGAAAGCAGGAGTGTATTTTACTCCGGGCGCGTGGTAGCACAGATGAAGGAGGCGTCGGTTGCCGCGCGCACCCCTATCGAAGGTTAATCGTCCAGGTCTCTCTCCGGCTAAGCAAAGTTTTCATCCCCCGGGGTAAAAGACAAATGGAAAACCGTCACTGGTGAGACTTTCTCCCTTTTTGGATCCTTTAAAAGCCATTTTCCAAGTTCTTCGTGCTTATGAGGAAGTTCTTTAAGTTCTTAATCCCACTAAACCGTTTCCTTGCATTTTCGTATTCATGTTCTCTTTTCCTTCGTACTTGCTAACTGCTATAGGTGGTGAAATGGAAGAGAAGGGTGAAGGCTTGGATGAAATAATCGTCTAACAAGGAAAAGTATGAAGAAAATGTTTGAAAAGCGTCAAAGGCAAGTATCAATAGTCTATGCACTGAAAAACGCATGGAAAAGGTACAAAGAATGCGAGGAAACAAAGAAGCCATAGGCACCCCATGAAAGGAAGTCTTATTAATAAAGGTTTTCCATTGGACTGAGGGGACTTGTAGTACAGTTGGAGGTGCCGAAGTCCTTATATGCATCAAAAGTTGATTCAAGGTCGGTTCTAACCTTGGTTAACCAAGCGTTCCATCTCTCCTGCTTTCCTCGTCTCAGGGAAGAGGCGAGGATGTTCTCATTTACAGCTGGGTGTACAGAAGGAAGCCAGATTATCGACCGCACCTAAGATTTCGGAATGCAGATTTTCTGCAGTATGGCGTCAAACTCCGAGTTTCCCCTCCCCCGGGGAGCCCCGGGAGACGTGCATGCCATCTCGCTGAGGGGCGGTCTTTATGTACGAATGGTCACCGCGCCCGCGACGGCGACTGCCGCGTGCGCGATGAGCTTCGCTGCGGTTGTGTGAGCTGTGCCTCATGAGCTGCTGCAGACACTAGGTTTGAATTATTGGTATCCCTTTCTGCTGTTGCAGGAGCTGCGCGGAAAACATGCTCTGGTTTAGGAATTGAATTCGAGTTATAAAACTAAACAACGTTCTAAGGCTCAGTTTTATATGATGCTTCTTCAGGAAAAGCTGAGAATATGACTTACTATCGCAGTGAAACTTTATATACACTTTCTAACACTTGGTGTGCAAGTTTTGATAGAGGTCTAGATATCACTGGCCGCTGAAGCCACCCAATTGCGACGTCTTCTGCCGCGGTTGCCGCGCTATTCGCCGCGTCCGCGACGACCATTCGTACATAATGTCCCGCAGCCCATCTCGCTCGGGGTGCCCCGAACAGGGGAAGACGAGCATACGGCCCCTGGACGTGATACGGATCAGAAATTCCTCGTTCAACGCACACAACAAAGAACTGCGGACGAGTTGTCGCGGCACGGCCACACACTCAGAAAATTTTGAACAAGTTACTTGCAAGCTGCATGCGGGTCATAGATTGCCTCAAACTAGTCATTTGTAAGTTGCTGCAAGCTAGCAGAAATGTCGCAAGTAAGTCTCTGACCAGCCGTGATTGTTGTTTGGTAAGTGGGAGATCGAGAAGAAAGCGTAGCTCCTGTACGGACATAGGTGAACGTTTCGAAGTTCGTCATGGTTCCTCCAACACGGCTTTTGGAACATATCAAAGGCGAAAGCCATATTGGTAGAACTATGGCGGACCTCGAGAGTTACAGACTTAGGCCAAAATCTCAGCGTATAGTAGACACAGATGATGACCTTGAGGTCTTCTGCTCCTATTTTTACTCCAATGATTCGAGATATCAAATACCTAAATGAGCCTTCTCTGTAAGATCTACGATTTAAGGTCTAGAAAACCAATGATGTTGAAGGAAATAGGTACTTTATTACAACTGGATCAGACACCTCGCCAAGGTAACAGCATTCAAATGATGTGTTCAATGACAACACCAATGACAATGATACGTTAATATACGGAATGTCTAGGTAGGGATTTAAATGAAAATGCTTGCGTGATGCAGTGGATAATATTTCAAAATTCGCATCGATTAGTGAATTTGAATTTGGGTCCAGAAGTGCTCTGTGTCCCGTCTCCACTTGTCGTGTTGCCACGAAAAGTGGAGACGGGACACGACACTTGAACGACATCTACAGAAATCGATAATTTGATCAATATCTATTGATGGGGATCGATACTTCAAGAACGAACCTCAGTTTCGCGTTCATCGACCTCGATTACCCCAGGGCTGAAGTTTCGGACCGTTTGAACGACGTCCACAGAAAATTGATAATTAGATCAATATCGATTGATGGCGATCGATACTTTGCAAGCGAACCTCAGATTCATGTCCAGCTACCTCGATTACTCCTAGGGCTTAAGTTTCACCCCGCTTGAATGACATCCACAGAAAATCGATAATTTGATCAACACCGATTGATGGCGATCGATACTTCAAAATCGAACCTCATATTCGCGTTCAGCAAGATTACCCGCAGGGGTGGAGTTCCCAGGCACGTAGAAGACTTCTAGGAATTTTCCGTAATTTTCCCCCTACTTTCCATCCGCTAAGCGATGACTCATAAAATAGGGCGGAAATTAGTCATAAAATCCGAGAGCTGAAGTTTCGGGCCGCTGTTGAGTACCATCAACCGCTAACGCTAAGTATGGCCAGTACGCAGTGCGTGCCCCCACACCAGTGCGATGGACGGACGGACGGAAACAGAGAGAGACAGAGACAGACAGAGAGGGGAGAGAGAGGGAGAGAGAGAGGAAATAAGGGAGGTGATAGAAGAAGGGCAGGACTGTCCGGTTCGGCAGCGTCGGCGGAGTGACGCCGCTCCCGTTTGAACAGATATACCGCATGACCGCGCGCGCGCGCGCGCGCGTACGCTTCCTCACACGTCGCGTGTGAGGAGACGTGCGTAATGTTTCAAACCAATTAAGCGCGAAACATTAGCTTGAACGAAAGGTTCTTGCAAGCTTGCACTGCAGTTAGTTGCGTGCAAGTTTAAAATTCCTGGGTGCAGCCTTGCAAGTTAGTTAACCACGAGGGATAACGCGCAAGTAACTTGTTTTCGAGGTCTAAAGGCGCAAGTAACTTGTTTTGGAGCTCGTAAGATACTAGTAACTTGTACAAAATTTTCTGAGCGACAGCGTGCGCGCGTGATGACGCAACTTACTGCAATGCAAGCTTGCACGAAAGCTTCTTGCAAGCTTGCAATACAGTTAGTTGCGTGCAAGTTTAAAATTCCTGGGTGCAAGCTTGCAAGTTAGTTACCGCGAGCGATAAGTCGCAAGTAACTTCTTTTCGAGGTCTAAAGGAGCAAGTAACTTGTTTTGGAGCTGATAAGACGCAAGGAACTTGTTCAAAATTTTCTGAGCAGTCGTCACCGTAGTCTTTCGGTCTCTGCGCCCTCCTAGATTAGAGATCGCGTCGGCGCGCCCGCTGACGTTCGGTCGATCTCTTGTAGGCTCGCGAAGGACGCCGACGGTTTCGACACGATTTTGAAGCGTTTTTTGCGCACCTTCGAACCGTATACGCTTCGCCGCTTCAAGAGTGCAGAACCTAGCTCCGGACCCCTCCTGGGCGATTAGAGCTGATTCCACACGAGCAGCTTGGCTGCACCACACCCTGGAGTCCCTTCCCTTGCCTAGTTCTGCACTCGAAGAACGCGGAACCCCACTCCGAACCCCTCCTGGGCGATGAGAGGTTCGCGCGTGTAATGCTTGGAATCAAGGATTTCGCGCTCCATCGCCAACGCCCGTGTTCGACTGTCTGAATTTTTACCTTTCGCCCCGAACAACTCGTCCGAAAAGTGGTGCGCAGTTTTTTTGCTTGTGTGCGTTTAACGGCGAGTTTGACAAGGGAGGCCAATGAAATTCTCCCAAAGATTCTCAACGTGACCTATATGGTCTTGTAGGGCATCGGACGAAGATCACAGAATTGTGTTTGTTTTTTGCTACGGGCCGGGTGGTCCTAAAATGGTATCACTTCAGGGCGAGCTGATAAGGCAAAGTGACACCTAGAATGGCCCTGTCGTGCTCCGAACTTGACCTACAAAAGATTTGGAGCTTAAATTAAAGTTGATTATAGTAATACGATAATTTCCTACGCTTCCTGGACAAAGCTGCAGGGTGCATTCAAGTGATTAATTCGCAACTGTAGCGGAAGCGACTGGATGGCTGAGTGGATAGCGATGTGGAAGGGGTCGGGGATTCGATTCCGAAGGGGGTTAGTGAATTTTCTGGTAGTCTGTTCCATTTTGCAAAAGAAGAGTACACTTTGGCTTCGATACGGTACCGTATTCGCTGTGTTAGGACGCGAAGAACGTACCATACGGAAGCCAAGGTGTACTCTTCGTTTGCAAAAATGACAACAGTCCAACTACCGACGCCAACCCCCGGGATCGAACCTTCGACCCTCCTCCCGTAACTCCGCTTCGCTATCCAGTTGGCCACCCATTCGCTGCATCCGCCGTTGCGAATGATTCACTTGAATGCACACTGCAGCTTCGTCTAGGAAGCGTAGGAAATTATTGTATTACTACAATCTAACTTTAATTTGAGCTCTAAACCCTTTGTAAGTTAAATTCAGAGCACTACAGGGCCATTGCAGGTGCCACTTTTGCCTTATAAGCCCGCCCTGAAGTGATACAATTTTTGGCCATTTTTGGTCCACCCGGCCCGTAGCAAAAACGAAACACAGTTCTGTGATCCTCGTCCGATGCTCTACAAAACCATGTAGGTCACGTTAAAAATCTTTGGGGGAATTTCGTGGGCCTCCTTTGTGAGACGGGTGCTGTAACGAGCCGAGGTGGGATGTCCAAGGAAGGTGTTATAAATGAAAAGCTGGACGAAGGTTTGCGATGAGACTATTGCTTTTCGAGCGAATGGTACCTGATGTCACAACGCTAAAGAACAAAGGATGAAGGACGGCGATAGTCAATCTCAAATCTGGAATGGGCAGCCCATTCTACCATAGTCGATGTCGTAGAGGCAACTTGAATGCGTATTTGACCTGTACAATAACTTGCGGTGGAGGAGTCAGTGCTTTATCTTTCCCAGACAAGTCTGGTACCAATTCACCAAACAAGGATAGGTTGAAGGCTTGTCTGGCTTGAGTGCGCAATCCGAGCCAGGAAGCTGCAGTCGGCTACAAGCGACAGCCGCCGTCTTCCCCCACCGTGCTACCACGTGCACACCGACGACCTACCAAAATGCTACATTCTGAATACCTTGCCTACTCTGAATACGGCAATCGTCAAAAATGAGTCAATTTCGTGGGTAGCGATCCGCTCTGAATACTTGCTCGTCCAAATCACCACCAGTGACGCCACGCGGAATATCAATAACAGTATAGACGGCCAAGACAGCTCCACAAAATACCTCAAACTTGGGTAATTAAACCTTCATTAAATAATTAATTAATACAACAACAATACGAATAACGGAACACAAACTCGGAATGTCTGAGATGAACAGAGGCTTCAATGCGCGATGACCAAACCTTATATTGAACCACTACTACGAACTTGCTTCCTTCCTAAGGCTAGGTTAAACCCCTGGAATCAAGTAAAATAAGCTTAACTATACATGAGACTAATGGAAAGTAAACTTATTCCCCATGACAACTATGACAAATCCACATGAGAACAAGTGACATGGAAATCAAAATGAGTAACATGGGATTCAAATGAGTGACATGAAATTCAAACAAGTACGTAAGTCCAAGTGATGATAGATCCTAGAACACGACCCGTGGAGCCGCTATCGAAACCTCCGAGAATACGACCCGTGGAGCCGCTATCGAAATTCCTGAGCGTTGCTCGCTCCCCTTTCCGCGCTCCCGTTAGACTACTCGTCGCGCTCCCTTATCGTTAGGATTGTCATCGAACCATGATGAGAGTAGAACCCGAACGTGAGTAGAGAGAATAACGAGAAATGTGCCAAGGACATGACGAATGGAGCCCCTGGTGACATCACTGAGCACCCTCGCAGGCCGTCGGGGCGCTCCCGCCAGATCATGCGGTCCGCCTTTTATACTCGCGCCGCCGCGCGGTGGTTGACATAGTTACCGATTTTTCGCGCCGCCTGGCGGCATCGTATCGCTTTCATAAAGGCCCCCACACACTTCTGCGGGGGATCGAGCGTTCTACCCCCTCGTCCCCCTGGCCCGCCCACCCCCAACCCCTGGGCTTGCTCGAGAGTCCAGTGGCTACCTTACGAGACAGTGGGGACGCAAACATTTGCCACGCCTCTGTTTAAAGGGCGGGGGTAGAACGCCACTCCACCACTTCTGCGGCAACGCCGCTCGCCGCTATGGTTAAGGATAGGGCAGGAACGCCGCCGGCGGCGAGCTCTGCGTCCCTACCCTATGGCTAAGGATAGGGCAGCGGCGACGCCGCAGAAGTGTGCGGGGGCCTTAAGCGGCATGCACACTCGGCAGCTGCGGCAGCGGCAGCCGTGATTAAGCATAGGAGCCTCGATTTGGCGGGAATCGGTGCCCCTATGCTTAATCACAGCTGCCACTGCCGAGTGTGCATGCAGCTATACTCCGCTCCGCCGCCTCAAAACACCACATTTGACGGCATTTCGGGTTACGGTATTCGGCGAATCGCGCCACTGGAGGGAAAGGCGCGGCGCGATCACCGATGCAGGCACCGATGTTAGGAGTGGAATATCTCACATCGGGTTGAAACATTTTGCTATATCTTTTTTGCTTTGGTTCCCTAATCAAAAAGGGTGTAGCAAAAGTACTATTGTAGTACATTCAGGACTCCAGAGGTCGAAGAGAGGTCGAGGAAATTTTTTCGACCCAACTTCGTCCAAGGGGAGTTATTTAGGGGCTGATCACGAATCTGATATTCGTTTTTGAAGCTTCGGCCGATTACGGTAGGTTTGAGTGACTATGGCTATCGAGGTCATAATTACCGACTTCGCTCAATCTTCACCTAGGAGGTTATTTGGAGTGCTGATCACGAATCTAACATCCACTTCTCGTGTTACGGCGGTGGAGCTTAGGCGAAATCGGTGACCGTGACCTTAGTCACCCCTATGTGGCGTAACCTAGGAAGGGAATGGAGATCTGTAGACATTCCCGACATTTCATCTATTAAACTACGGCTAATGATATGTTTAATGTTCAACGACTCCGGAACTGCCATATGAGAAAGAATTCTGACTGATTTTCGACCATGAATATCTTCCAGCAATTTCACTTTTGGACCCGCACATGTTGCAAAATAAAGGATCATCTAGTGCATTTTGCATTGCTGGGAATTCGACTCAATACCACACTCACCAGATTCAATCGACGACTTCGACAACAGTCTTAAGAGATGATTCGTCTTCTCACAGGAAACCCAAGAATAACATTAGCAAGATGCATGCCGTTGCTCAGCCGGACGAATCCTTTCTGTTTTGGTGTTTCCGCGTACGCCGCATCCACTGCCGCGTGCTAGAGAAAGGTGGAGTTCATGCGGCACTCCTCCCGCTCGCTCAATCGCCAACGCGGCAATGACTCACGGCCCCTTCGTTCGTCATCCATGGCGAACGGACCGTAGTTAGCAGAAGCTCGTGGCGGCGTGTCGCAGACGCTCCCCTTTCTGACTGCAATCGCGCAGCGGTGAAAGTATAAGGTCTTGTTTAGTGTGCACGCGACGCGCGACGCGATGCATGCGTAGTGGCCAAATTGATCGAGCGACGCGATTGATCAACTCGGCCACTACACATGGTATCGCGTCGCGCGTCGCGCGCACACTAAATAAGGCCTAAAGCCCTTCGCGCACTTTTGCGACAGCCGCGTACGCCGCATCCACTGCCGCGTGCTAGAGAAAGGTGGAGTTCATGCGGCACTCCTCCCGCTCGCTCAATCGCCAACGCGGCAATGCAGAGGAGTGATGTAGCTGAATGGTTCCACTCAGGACCTACGCATCCCAATCACAACGTTCGCCCCAATCGCCATCATAGAGGCATCACCCATGAAAATCGAAGTGATGATGAGACTTGCTATTCCTTCATCAACAATTTCCTCCATCGATACAAAACACAACATTCCAAAAATAGAGAGCAAGAAACAAAACAGCTGATCGAGGAGTTTAAAGGACGGGTCAGCTTTCATTCTCTAGATCCTCGCAGCGATCAGCTAGAGTCCAGACACGGGCGCGGTGCTGGTAGAGCCATGCGGCAACAATACCCTGAAGGATTATTGCCGCTGCCTCGTTGGCGGCACCGCGTCTGCCGCGTAGGCGACACATCAGCGGCAGCCCGGGCTGAGGTAGTTTTGCCTCGCGCGACGCAATGAGGCCAAATTGATTGATCGCGTCGCCCGGCGTCGACGCCCGCTGTCCTGAATGAATCGCGTGAACCCGCGACCAGTCGTGTCGCTCAGCGTCGGATCGTGTCGCGCTCGAAATGGGTGCGATGCGATGGATAGCGTTGGATTGGGGCGAGACATGACTCCTATGAGCTGATTTTCTCAGTGTGGCCGGAAATGTGTGCATGGTTGCGCGTGTGCAAGTACGCAATGATGAGTAATCGCGGATCGCGTCGCCGTCGCTGTTCGGAGTGCTCATCACCGTGCGAAACAGCGCGACGCGATTAGATGCATCGCGCCGTTCGATTCGCGTCGCCCGGCGATGGAAGTATAAACGGGGCCCAAAAGGCGCCTTAATGGTTGTCCTCGGGCCACATTAGCGGTCAACCGAACATCCAGGGGGACAAAGGAAGGACTCAAAACAGAACGGCCGACAAGTCAGGACCTCTACCGCGAACTTACACTAGTGCAGTTTCCCACAGCCAGCGCCGAAATCATCTGTTACATCCTCTGACAGCCGTAGAAGCGGATCATTCTCGTCGAAATTCAGTTTCGAAGTGAAGAGGAATGAGTTTGCGTCTCCCACTATCATGGTCAGACAGGTCTGCAAACGTTGACACAGTCAGCATCTACTCTGATAGAGGCACACCAAAATTTACCTCGAGAGATTTACATATATCTTTCTATCCAGCACTTCTTGGTTCATAATACAGTAAGCGTTGAATAAGACACTCACATCTTTATTGCGCAGTTTCCTCCCATTCATTTTTAAAGCAGAATTCAATGGTGTGCTCTTATTCAGTCTGATTTCACTTTACAGTTTTGATTTTCTATTCCTCTAGATAGAGTGAGCGATCTGCTGTAGATCTCTAGCGTCTCAATGTATTTATATGATACGCTGAATATTTCAAGGATGGTAGTTTGCATTTGTTTGTTACCTACTACTTCCGCGAGTCGCTAAAAGGAGCAGAAAATCGCGTTCGTCGGGAAACAGAATCCAGAAAAACCAAAAATCTTACCTTATCTTAACCAGTCTTAGCCCTTGAATTCTAGGAGGACTCATGGTCTCAGGAATGTGTTACTTAAGCACACATACATCTTAGGCTCTAGTGGTTAGCTACAAATTATTAGAAAAGCATAGTCGATACGAGTTAGACGCAGATTTCTTTATACTTCATTAATATTTACATTTTATTGGCGATAGATTTAGTCAAAATTATGTTCTTCCAAAGAAATGAGCTTCGAGTGCCGAAGTCGACGTCATCTTTTCTTCGCTGTAGACATTCCAGGAGCGGCGAAAGAGACGGGCGCATTCGATCCGCCAGGCGTGGCGCTGATAGCGTAGACACTAACAACAGGGAGGCTTTCGCCGCCTGTTGGAGGAGGTCCCGGAGGAGGTCCCGGAGGAGGTCCCGGAGGGGGTCCAGCAGGTACAGGATACTTGGGCGATGGGACGGGGAACTGCGGTCTCGGTGGAGCTCCCGGTACCGATTTTATGGAGGGAGTAGTAGCGACTGGAGCGGGCGGCGCCTTTATGGAAGGTGGGGCAAAGCCAGGGACAGGTGGCGGCCTTATTACCGGCGGAGGAAGTGGCGGCTTTATAGCGGCTTGTACAGGTGGAGCCGGGGGTTTGATTGGAACTGGTGGAGGTACTGGCTGGATGGGCTGCGGAGGAGGTAGAGGAGCTGGAGAAGCTACCGGCTTCGGAGCCGGTGGTAGAAGTGGAGGTACTGGTGGCTTTCCCGGCGCTGCTGGCGGCAGAGGCTTGTCGGTCATCTCCAGCGTGACCTTTATGGACTGAATGCTCCACGGTGAAGCGGACTTGAACGCCTCCTTAGGATCCTTCATATCCGGTGTGGCGTTCGTCCACTGAATCACCATTCTGTCCTCCTTCGGTGTACCTGGTAAACGAGTGATCTTGATGGGGACTGGTGACATGCCCTCAATGAAGCCGTATACTGGGTGTATGCCGTATTCGTTGTTATTCGAGCACTTGATCTTGAAGACGATCCTGTTCAGGCCCTTGTTCGTCACGTTATGCATTGACACGCCACCACTTGTGTTGAACCTCGCCTTCGGAGGTTCCACCTTCACCAGCAAGCTGGAAACAAACGTGGAGCTGTCGCCTCAATTAAACACCTTTAAAGGACTTCAAGGAAGAGTAAGGGAACCTCAGACTAACCTCAGCGCATCAGGCCCCGCGGCATCGATGATGGGCTTATCTACATCGCCAAGGGCATCCACCGCTTCTTCCTCCTTCGGCGTTTCTGCTTTCACCTCAACGCCGCCTTTCTCCTTCTCCTTTTCCTTCTCTTTCTCCTTCTCCTTCTCATTAGCGATGACGTTCACGTCTTCATAAGCACCGTCGCCCTGAATGCGACAGACATTTTTCAAAGCAATAAATGAAAAGGTTTCCGGACAGCATTTTGAGCGATTACGATATACATATCTGACAAGGAGAGCCTCTAAAGTGGCGGTGAGCTTTTGCAACTTTTACAGGATGTAGGGTCCTGTCCTGTGTAGAGAGTCCAAAACCGAAGTTAATTTTTTCGGAATGTTCTTCTGTGGTCGAAAAAGGCGTGTGGAAGCGTGAGCGCGAAGTTCATCACGCTCTGATGCTACCCAACCGAATGTGGTCTGCTGGCGTAGTAGATAACGGTGTCGCCTCTCGGCAGCACCAAGTGGGTTTTACGGTTCGATCCCCGGTGCCGCCATACTTCTTGCAAACATCGGAACGTTATTATTGTGTGTGTGTGATCACAGGAGTAAATTTGTACACGATTAATGCTTTTAGCAAGTGTTAAGTATTTATCGGTATCAAACCAAATTAATTTTTGAGAGATAACTCAAATGAAAGCATAAATGGGCTACATTTACTTACTAGAAGCATTAATAGTGTACAAATTGACTCGTGTGATCACGCAAGCACATGATAGTAACGACCCGATATGTGCAAAAACTATGGCGAAAGCGGGGATTGAACCGTAAAATCCACTCAGTGCGGCCGAAAGGCCACATCTCTATCCACTGCGCCAGCCGACCACATTCGACTGGGTGGCAGCAGGGCATGATGAGCTTCGCGCTCACGCTTCCACACGCCCTTTTTCGACCACAGAAGAGCATTCCGAAAAAAAAATTAACTACGGTCTTGGACTTCTCACGCGGGACCCTACATCCTGTAAAAGTTGCAAAAGCTCACCGCCACTTTAGAGGCTCTCCTTGTGAGAACTTTTATAGTCTCCAGCCTCGGAAATGAGTTGCCTAAGCCATTATTTATCTCATCCCTATCTACGTCTCTGACATCTCAAACAAAATGCAGTCCCCTAACCGTCATCTTTTAATAGGTATGCTCTATGAATCAACTGTTGATCGACGAAGAATTATTTTTGAACATAACCTTACCCTTTTTTCATAATTAATCACATAATAAACTCACAGGATCGCTGCCCGGTACGTCTTCCTCTAAAAAAGCTTATATTAGTTTGCTTAAATCCGTTGGAAGAACGATGTGATGAAGTGGACAAGAAGTTTTCCTAGTTGGTTGAGGCATTCCAGTGGTTGCATGTCTGGAGAAGGGGACGCAAAAAGGCTCGGAATGGGTTGTCTTGTAGGCAGCCCCATACGTTTTGTGTTGTACAAGATTAAAATGTTTATTCAGCCCCGGCACGATTATTCCGATTTGGAAGAAGGGCATTCGTGCAGACTGCTCCAGTTACCGTTCGATTCGCTTGCTTTGGCACAGCATAAAGATTTCAAGCGAACCTTCGACAGGCGAATTTGTGAAATCGTCATGCTCTCCGGCAACCAATACGGGTTTATGTCTGGTTATGGGACCATTGATGCTATACACGCCGCCCGACTCCTAGTGGAGAAGCATCGCGAGAAACAGAAGCCGGTGCATATCGCCTTCCTTGACTTCGAGGCCTTCGACCGCGTACCACGTGAAGCGATATGGTATGCCTTGCGACATCATGGAGTTCCCGAAGAGCTCGCAAAGTGGGTGCGGATGCTCTACTCTTGCCCAAAGAGTAGAGTTCAAGCTGCAGCTGGAACCTCGAAGGAGTTCCCCATCTCTGTCGGACTGCACCAGGGTTCTGCACTTTCCCCGCTCCTCTTTGTTGTCGTCATGGATGCCATCACACGAGATCTTCAGAAGCCCGTCCCTTGGACGTTGATTATGCTGATGATGTACTGCTCGCTTGCGAAGATAAAGGTGAACTCGAGCGAGAGATGCAAGCATGGTGTGATAGCTTGGAATGGCTTGGACTCAAGCTGGACATGAAGAAGGCCGAGTATACTATAACGATGAACGTCACCGAGTCCAGCTCCATCAAGGCTAACTGCTTCGAGCTTCCACGCTCTTCGGTCTTCAAGTACTGGGTCAGCAGTCGCGTCTGACGGCAAACTAATGGTTGGAGTGAATTCACGCGTGAGTGCCGCAGGCGCTCGAATACGAACACTTTCGAGGGTTGGTGCTGGGTTTTAATCGATTTGCATGTTTTGCACGGACGAGTCGCCGAAAGTGTCGCGAAGTATGAACAGGCCGTCACTGCCCAGGACTATCGAGCTCCAGGATGAGTGTGGTAAAACAAATCATCAGGCGCAAACTTGCTCAGGGGCGGGGGAGGGAGGAGATGATCATCTTGTAATCAGTCGTTATCCGCCTTGGTAAGAAGACAGGTGTATGTTCAATTAAACCACAAATGTTCTACTTTAATTCACCATCCGGGTAGTACACACCAGTACAGCATGAGACTTTTAATTTCTTACAACACAAAACGTTGAACATATAGAGCTGTCCTACATGGTGACACCATGCCAAGCATCGTTTGTTTCCACCACACTAGTATTGCTTCTCCTATTTTGTGGGGCCAAACAGTCCTTTGACTACTACCCCTACCCTGAATTTGTACTTCAAAAGTTCACTAGCTGATTCATGATATATCTTGTGTTAGATGGATCTGTGATGGATCTTATCTTACCACATCTAAGAAGAGGTCTAGGAGAGAGCGATTGTCGAATCTATCTTGATCCGAGAGAGGCACCACTAGAAAAGCAAAGGGTGGACCCCTTTTTCTAGGCTTGCATCGAGAGATCTTTTGAAGGCTACCTCACCTCCCTAAAAACAGTGCCCTTTCAATGATACTGCCGTTTGGAAAGTCTAACCTAAAAGAGGTGCTTCCAACCACTAGAGTAGGCCTTATTTGTCCAGCTTGCAGATGGACTCCCTAAACTAACCACTAATGAACATTCCGGATCTATTCTGGTTGGGTGGGGGCAGCGCTAAGGTCACAGGGTGCAATCCTAGTTGGTGGTGGCCACTCTTAAGCGATTTCATAAGAACTGAATGTTTTAGTATTGAAGCATTTTGACTACATCACTCCTTAGAAAACAACTGCACTAAATAAATCAGGATAAATAAGACTAAACACATGAGAATATATAACATTTGCAAGCTTGGTCGAGATGTTTGCAAATGATTGGGACGTGAAATACATTGACTGAATTAAGAAACTCAGCCAGAATTTGCTGCCACCGTAATCCAGTGTGATATAGCCACTATCACCTCCAAAGATGTGTTCGCAACAACCACCAATACAAAGTGCGGTTGTACGACATTTTCCTACCTTGTCGGCTACAATATGGTTGGTTTCAAAAAATAAAGGCTAGTGCACATATACAAACCAATTTCACGCAAAAAATGGCAGCAAGAACAGCAACTCCGCAACCCAGGCATAAAATGGCTCTGGGTATGCCATCTGTTACAATGTCCCAAGGATGTGGAGTTACAGGAAAGTCGAAGACTCAGGCGCTGAGCTGTGCTGAATTATAGAAATCAACTAAAATCAACTAGAATTTGCTGTTGCCTGCCTGCCAAACCTGCCCACTAGGATGTTGGTTTGGATAAGTATGTGCAGGACTGGACTTCATTTTTTGAAACCAGCCATGTTGTAGCCGACAAGATAGGAAAATGCTGGACAACCGCACTTTGTATTGGTGGTTGTTGCCGTCTTTGCAGGTGATGATGGGTATATCACACTGGATTACGGTGGCAGCAAATTCTGGTTGAGTTTTATAATTCATAAATACATTGTCTTGTCAGTGTCCAAAAAAGTTGGTTGATGGTGTCTTGACCCAATTTTATTTTACAGATGATTTCTTTTTTTTACAGATGTTATCTGTTCTAGCTCCTTGGTATTGATCCTCAAATATAATAAGAGGGTCCTCCTATACTAGATTTGCACCGAGAATGACCCTTTTTAATCTTCCTTTTCCCCACTTGCAACTGTGTCTAACCATGTTGCCGTAGTTTGTTTATTTCTACATGTTGTTGCCCATTTACTATGTTTCGTCATATCAGAGAATCGTTTAAGAGTGGCCACTACCAAGTAGGAATGCACCCGTTACAGTTGCGTTCAGCATCCCACGACACAACACCCCCTCTTTAACTTCGCATGAGCAGCACAGTATCAATTGTCAGTAGCTGAAGCTCTGGGACAAACTCAAATGAGGGGTGGAGAGGCAAGACACCGCATGCCTCTACCCTCAGACTAGAATAGATCCACCATCGCTCATTGGGAAACGCTGCATTGATTCGCATCTTCCTGGAAGCCCGACCGGTCGTCCGCGGTGAGTGCCATTCTTATGTCTCCCTTCTCGGAGCACTAGGAAAGACCACAAGTTGATGGGAACTCACGCGGCTTTTCAACCTTGGCCGTCTTGACCATCGTTTGCGGTGTCGCTGTCATTGCTTCGGGCTCCTTTTTGACGGACGCCAACTGCATTGGTGTCTTCAGCGAGGTCGGTGCGGCTTTCTCTTTGGCTTCTGGTTTCGGCGGTTGCTGCACTTCTTTTGGTGGCTCCTTTTTCGGCTCCTTCTTCTCCTTTTTCTTCTCCTTGCTCTCGCTACCACCTTTTTTCTTTACACTGCTGCCTTTCTTCTTCGACTTTGACTTCGACGAAGACTTCGGAGCATCGGCGGATCCCTTTTCAGCCGATCCCTGTTCAGCTGGCGTTGACGAACTGCTGTGAGTAGTTTTCCTGCCCTTAAGGCATATTATGAAGAGAAACACTGTTACCAATCCCAAGAGCGGTGCATATAGGATTTCAGCCTCTATCTGCAAGGTATGCGATCGATCTCGCTAGGTGTGTTGTAGTACTCGATCAGCACTTACCAGAACAAGCATGACATTGACCCCCTAGTGATGATGGCAGTAACTGAACGAATGAGGCACACTCAAGGAGCACTGTGCGATAATACGAGGTTGTTTGTTTTCAAAATAGGATTTTATTCCGGGGATGATTCCCGAGATCGCGGTGCTTCAATCCCATAAAGATGCTCAAACAGCTGAAGAGAAAAAAGGATGGAAACAGATGGGGCTCAATCCCGAAGGGGGGCACTCCATAATCACTTGTAAATCACTCCTGTTTGAGTGATAAACACACACAACATCTTACTATTTATAATTCGCTTAATCCGTGGGTCACGTTGTCAGTCACGGCGAGATGGACTGAAGCCAAGAGATGCTCACGACAGTACGGTTTTGCTTTCGGCTTAACCATGAGCAACTGCAACTATTAGGTTGTCCGGAAATTAATGCAGGTTTTGAACCTCAAACTTTAAAACGACATATCTCAGCTCAAACAAAACTTTATTAACCGAAGTAAAAACCATTCGAATCCACATCTTTGCCAACGAGATACTAGCTTATTTATCCCCGTTTGCGTAGAAGTCCGGAGTTCTGGAGCGGATGAATTCCTCGAAGGCATTTTCCACCTGGGCTCGGTTATTGAAGCATTCCTCGCTCAAGAACCTATCCAAATGCTTGAAGAAGTGAAAGACGGTTGGCGAAAGATTCGCGGAATACGGTGGGTGTGGCAGAGTTTCGTAGCCCAACTCGTTCAACTTCTGCAGCGCCGGATGCGCAACATGTGGTCGATCGCTGTCGTGGAGAAAGACCGATCCTTTTCTGTTGACCACTGCCGGCGACATAAGTCGGAATTTTTCGTGCATTTCGTCGATCTCTTGGACGTACTTCTCTGCCGTCATTGTTTTGCCCGAGTCCAAGAAACTGTGGTGAATTAATCCAGAAGCAGACCACAAAACAGTTATAATGATCTTCTCTTAGTTCAATTTAGGTTTTGGGAACTGCTTCGGAGCTTCGTTACGGTCCAACCACTGAGCCGATCGTCGCCGGTTATCGTAGAGGATCCATTTCTCGTCACAAGTTACGATACGGTCGAGAAATGGGTCGTTCTTGCTACAACGAAGCAGCGCTGACGACACTTCGAACCGACGAAGTGTCGTCAGCGCTGCTTTTTTTTTAAATGGTTGTTCAATTCGTGTGGTATCCATTTACCTAACTCGTTCGTCTTTCCAATTTTCCGCAAATGTTTCCAAACACTTGATTTGCTTAGCAGAGTTCTTCCGCAAGTTCTCGAATGGTCACACGTGCATTTGCTTCCACCAAGATCTTCAACTGGCAGTCATCAATGCCAGGGCGACGTCCGAGACCTGCTTCATCCTCAAGATCGAATCCACCTCGACAACATTTTTGAAACCAGCGCATCATCGTGGATTCGTTAACACTTCCTTGGTCCCATACCTGTTTGATGTTCCGAGTTGTTTCCGCCGCAGTACGACCGAGCTTGAACTCGTAGAAGTAAATCTACCGAAATTTCTGCTTCGACACGTCCATTTATAACCTACAGAATCTGCCGTGAAGTAAGCTATATTAAAAACGAATAGCAAAGAGAGAAGGCGCAAAAAACGGGCTTTGTAACCGTATACAACGTGTACTACTCCAAAGTAAAGTTTTGCCAAAAAATCCTGCTCTAAAGTTGGAGGTCAAAAACCTGCATTAATCTCCAACCTATCCTTGGCGGCGGATCGTGCAAGTTTGCGACGTATTCATCGAGCACTACGCATCAGGATATGAATGGGAATCAAGAGCGAAGTGTAGAGATTTAGAAGACGTGCCGCAGACGTCATCCAACGTGCATTGGGATTCAAAAGACGTGCTGAAGACGTGGTTCAACGTGCGTAGAAATTCAGAAGACGTGCTGCAGATGTCGACCGCGTTGGGATTCAGAAGACCTGCCGCAAACGTCCAACTTACGTAGGGATGTCAGGTAAGGGAGAGCAGTAGGAGGGAACTACTAAGGCGGGGGGGGGGGAATAAGGGTTGACCAGTATTTTCCCTCAATATCGTCCAATGAGCGTCGGGTTTTCACAGGTCGTGGCACGTGTGTCGGGCTGCAGAAGGAGTGTCATAGACGTCGTGGAAACGTATAGACACCTGAGTCGGGACTCAGTGTCACATGTGCGTGCTTGACTCTCACTCCGTTTCTTTGCCAGCATCTAGGTAAGGAAGTACCTAGGTGCTGGCAAAGAGGGGAGGAAGGGTCACTATGGGATTCGGAGGAGTACTATTGCCGTCGGACAGTAAACGGTGTCGACCTGTCGACCAATACCGGTTAAATTTGCTTATGTTTCTGCAGATTTAGCACTTTGGATTGGGGCTCTCATGACCTGTTTCCCACAATGTAGAGAACAGTCGCTTCGGAGAATAAATTGCGTACATACGTTAGGGGGTGGATGGGGCTTATAGAAACAGTGAAGATTTAGCCCTACCATATCCTGCTCCCCTAACCCATATTTTTTACCTTTTTTCTATTACCCAACCTAGTAAAATAATTCCACCAGTTTTTATTGTAACAGAAGTAAGAAGGCCTAAAGAAGAAAAAAAGAAGACTGGGTTCTTCTATTTTTGGGGTTTGGCGGCCGCTAGGCCGCTGAATGTCTGATAACATATAAACGAGCTTAATTAATGCCCTCCCTAGGAAATAGCGGGTTTTTCCTGGGGCGTATTTTTGCGTTTTTGTTTCTGTCTTTGTTTGTTCTATTGTTTGTTTTTATTTCTGTGTGTTTCAATGTTTCTGGTACTGATTGGCCTTCCCAGGAGACTCTGTGGACTAATTTATAACTGGACTTGCTTCCCGAAACAATCAGTGGGAGCTCCAAGTCTAGTTACAAGGTGGCCCTCGGTTGGGATTAAACCCAAACGGATAGAAGAGTGCACTACGCACTCTACTTCTGGATAAGATGGTTCCGGACACTTTCAGAGGTACATTCCGGGCTGAACTCAAAGCGCCGCCGGGCGGTCAGTATTGCACATGCTTCTCCTTGATTGCTGCTCGGCGGCGATCAAGACGCAGCACGGGTTGGGGCTGGCACCAAGCTCAAGCGTGCGGTGTGAGAATCGCAGGGGGGTCGTACTTCGACTTGGTTCCGGAGACAGAATTTCTCGGAGGAATCGTTTTTTCGTAAGTATTGTAAGCAGAGTTCTGTAAATTCTTATACATTGTGCAATCAACGACGTTTGATTTTGACCACGTATTCATCACTTACATATTTTTACTTCCTCAATAGTTTTGGCTTTTAGGAGAAGTCGTTTATCGCGGGAAATAGATGGTCAACTGATCTCAACTGAGGAAGCAGAAGAATTTATTTGCGACTTTACGGATGACAGACAGAATAAATGTTATCATTTAGGAGCTGTCGTGTGACACATACATATAAACTACAATTTTCCTTCTTTTTCTAATGCTCTCTGTCAGTCTCCGACTGCGCTAAACGCGCCCAGCAGTCATGCAAGAAGCCAAAAACTGGGCACATTATGAGAGTGACCACAAAGTTCCACCTTTAGTTTTGGAAGGAATTCTAAACCTAAAAAAAAACCAATCTGCTCTGTTCTGCCCCATCTAACCTGTATCACCTGTCGCCCCGTTCATCATCGACTTTACTGAGCGGGCGCCAGCAGCGTCTCAATGCGTCCCTGTCGCGTGCCAGAGTGCTCCAATGGATCCTTCTCGCTCGAGGGACACGAAGCCGTCACATCGTTCGTTCAGGGCCTTCGCGAAGGAGTCCGACCAACGCGTTGGTGGGCGTCCTGGTGTTCTCTTGACATCCCGCGGGATCCAGTCGGTGACGGCTCTCATCCAGCGGGTATCTGCGAAGCGCATTAGGTGGTCAACCCACCTAACATTCGACGACTTGGCCCATGCGACAGCGTCTCTGATCTTCGAATGTCGGCAAAGCTCGGAACTCCGGTGGGCTCCCCTCACTTGCATGAGTCGTGTCACATCGAGCATCATCCTCTCGATTCCACGCTGCGCGACGCTGATCGCGTGTTCATCCTGCTTTCGACTGGCCCAGGTCTCTGAGGCGTATGTTAGGGCAAGAAGAACAGTAGAGTCGAATAGGTGGGCACGGAGACGGACGTTCTTCGTTTTCTTCACGACTTCTTCGACGCTCTTGAAAGCTCCCCAAGCCGTTCTTTTCCTCCTGATCAGCTCCGGCGCTAGGTCGTTGGCCATATTGACTTCGCGACCCAGATACACGTAGCTGGAGCATTCGGAGATGTTCGTTCCGTTGAGCGAGAATGGGCATCAGAAACTTGTCCGTTCCTCATGAACATCGTCTTCGTAAGATTCAGCTGCAGTCCAACGTTCCCACATACACGATCGAAGTCGGCCAGCATTCGCTCCGCCTGGCTGATGCTCGGTGTTATGAGCACGATGTCGTCAGAGAAGGGAAAGTGGTACAGTTGCCAGCAGTCAACCCGCACTCCCAAGTCTTCGCATTCTAGTTCGCGCATGAAGTTTCCGAGGGTGGCCGCATTCGAGAGGGGTTCGGATTCAGGAAGCGCCTGTACGGACGCTATCCCATTTGACTTACGTTTGCTCGGACAATGTTATGATAGGTTACGCGTATCTGGCGCGTCCCTACCTTCATATGCTGCTCATATTCGCGACGTAGACCACAAAACTCTTGTTACTTGGCTAGATACTTATGATTCGCCTTATTCTCAGCTTTTGATAACGTCTTAACTTGAGGTGATCCTTGGACGAGTAATTCTCTTATCCCACAAATTCTCTTGTCTGTCCCACGCTCCGAAGGGGTCGTTGCATCAAAACAGCCGATTAAGGTGTACTCAACGTCAAGCTGCCCATAAAGACGGCCCAAAGGGATGCCACTAGGTATAACGTAATACGGGTAAGAAGACCAGTGATCGCCTGAGGATGTTGAATGCTTCCAGGTGCTACATACCAAAATCCTGGTTAAGGATAAATAACTAACTAGGGAAGGGTTTCGACCTCCCATAGTTTGGACCTTCAATTGGAGACGTAGTTCTATGCTCTATGCCCAAGTATGTAACATGCGTATTTCTCACCGTTCCTGGCTTCAAAATAGGCTTGCCAGATAACTAACCATAAGCGTTAGTTTGTGAACAAGGTTCTGTCAATCTGTGGCCTTCTTAATATAAAAGCGGCTAAACATCGATGGCTTTAATTTTCTGCGCTTCAATGAAAGTAGAAAACTTGCTCACCCGTTTCAAAGTTGGTTTCTCGAAAAACCTCGTATGTTTATAGAACATTTGAGCGTTGACGTTCTGTAACACTCTTGGGTCGTTGCATATGGAATGGCCGGTTTCGACTGAGAATTTTGGTAGATCATAACTTTGCTTGGAACCAATTTCATATTACTTTACATTTATTGTGCAAATTATAGTTGACGGTATAGATGGAGACTAAGTTATGCATATTTCTTGGCCTGGCGTAGTTTTTGATTTGATGTAGTGGCGTAGTTCTTGGCTTGATGTAGTTCTTGGCGTGGATAGGAGATCCGCACCACATAGCCATAGTTGTTGAGGAGATGTGACGCAAAGCTCTTGGTTTGTGATAAGAGATCCATATAATGTAACCATGGTTGATGACAAGGTATGGCGATTAGCTCTTGGCTTGTGATAAGAGATCCAATCACCATCACCCCCTATATATAAAAGAGTTTGTCCGTCGAGTGATCTAACCTAAGTGAGATACGCCGCATCATCCACAGCCGGGGCGGTAGAGCGATCTAACTTGAGTGGGATACGCCTCATCATCTACAGCGCGGGCAAAATTTACTATTGAAGGTGGGATGTTGCTGCAGCAGGGGAAATGCAGCCCTTTACTGCTTAACACAACAGCACCTACGCGCGTTTCTGAGCGTCCAGATTCAGAAGCCGTCTTCGTGCCATTAGCATGAGAAGACCACTGGAGGGGTAAGAGTAGAAGGGGAAACTTCAGGGTGGAGATCCGACAGCGGCCAGGAGGGAGCGACCTGAAGGAGGCATCGGGATGGGGAAGGTCGGCAGGGAGAACAATGAAGCAGGCCAGGAAATGGCACCAAAAAGGGTTTAGGCAATAAGGTGGGACCAGTAGGGAGTTATCAATAAGGGGGGGGGGCAGTAAGTAGGATCAGCGAAGGGATCCATTACCAGTAAGGGAGACCGGATTTAGAAGATGTGACACCGATGTCGCGCAATGGGCGTTCACTCGCCGTCGTCGTGTCGTGAGCGTGGGAGGCTATTAATTGGGGGTAGAGTAGTAAGGAGGATCCCAAGGGGGGGGGGGGGAAGGAATCTACCTGGAAGAAAGGACCTGGAGGCGGGACCAGGACGGGGAACCCACAAGAAGGGAGCCGTAAGAGAATTCATACGGAGAACAAGTAATCTGCCATATGCATAGCTTTTTAATGCTCGACACAGCGGCGACTGCGCGCGTTTCTGAGCTTCTGGATTCAGAAGCCGGGCCCCCTACCTCGCGGAACATGCGTGAAGAAGAGACCAGTATAGGATCAATAGTGGAAACAAAGAAAAGGGCCAGGAGTTGGGAGACTAAAGAGGGGAGCGAAGACCAGTAAAGGTGGACCAGCAATTAGATCCACTATGAAGAAACGAGTGAGGGGGGAACTAGCTTCGGAAGACATGTCAGCGATATCTGGAAACGCTAGCTGTTAAGAATGAGAACGGTTGCGGAGGAACAACCTGAGGGACAAAAGTACTGCGCAGCACAAACCAATGACGTTAATGGCCGGTTCGGAGAGAATGTCTATGATGAATGCACGGAAGTGGTGAATGGCTTGATGCCAATAAAATACGCACCAGGTCCTAGATGTTAACGAATTTTATGTTTTACAAAAACTACCCTCCATAGGTCAGTGATGCTGCAAAGTCGCGCGAAGCGCTCCAATGCTCTGACACGCCTAACGGCGTGTCGGAGCACTTGTTCAGAATAAAAGCTAATTTCGGAGATAAATCACGATGTGCAGAAATACAAGCAGCGATGGGGACCGAACCAACGACCTTACTCGTGGCGAGCGGAAATACTGCCTCTGCGCCACCACTGCAGCTGCCGACCGGTTCTTAGGCCCCGTTTATACTTCGTCGCGGCGCGAGGCGATGCCGAATATAGTGGCCATATTGATTGTGCGACGCGATCGATCAATTTAGCCTCATTGCGTGGCCATCGCGTCGCGCCGCGACGAAGTATAAACGGGGCCTAATCCATGGGAGGTCGAAACTCGTCCCTAGTAAGGGTTGAGGGAGACAACGAAGAACAGTCCACATACAACTGCTCCACGGCGATCGTATTGTCCAGGTAAGGCCTCGCTCCTCCTGTCAAACCTGTAGGACGCTTCCTTCAAGCAGGTACATAAGGTGTGCACTAACGAAATATTCGTTCTGAGGAAGGCACCGACCGATTGGAAATAACATGATAGACTCAGGGCACTTCCCTCGCTTCCAAACGAGTAGCTTTGGTTCTTAGGCGTGTGAGGAGTCATATAAACAATTGCCGCTGTTCTGATAAGGAATGTTTATATTTACAGATGCATCACGTAAATCTGACAAACATAGGCAATACCATACAAACTATACAAGCGAACAGACAAAGACTCCACCGGTAGAGGTTGACGGAAAAAGCGAACTGAAAGGTTGTAATGGTCACTATCTTGGTGTGCTGTGTGAGCGACTCGATGCAAAGCTCTGAGAAGAATCCAACGAGCTTTCCCTAGATCTAGGGGACTGCTTCATGTCTGCGCACAGGGCAGCGCGTGGACGACGATGTCGTAGAGTAACTCGCTCCCTGAAAATTCATCGGACCAGTGAAGCTTTTGAAGGACCAAAATTAAGAGTTTTACCGCGATTCCGAACAAAACCTATGCATAACCAAGTAACCCAGCTATTCTAGCAACTAGTGCAGATAGTACGCTTCCTTTGGGCCAACTCCTCCAAGATAACATTCACGGCTGATTGAAAAATTAGAATCACAAAAATGTTCGCTTTCAACTCACCTTGAAATACTGCTCGCTTCTATTGGTACAGGCGTCTTGCATTCTGAACAAATGAAATCCTTTATCCAAGTCGACTCAAATATCAACAACAAAAAAACCGAAGATTTTGGGAACAATAAGATGTTATATGTACCGTTTTCCTCGAATTGGACATATTTGGTCAAGTCGCACTCTTTTCAAATCAATTTGGACACTTTCCAAATTGAACTGGACACTCTTCTAGGCAGGCTTGATGCTTTTGAAATCAAAATGAATATTTCCATATCAGAATGAGTTTCTTTCTCAACAAAATAGACTCTCCAACTTAGAATCATTTGTTGTTCGAAGAAAATTAGGCATTGTTTTCGTCGAAGTTTTTAAACTCAGCCCCTAGTAAGTGAACACACAGTTTGAGATTTTATAAGATGTTTATTTTTAGAGAAAAACAACGTATTGAAACTAGTTTTAAAGCGCTGGAAGGCTACAGTAATTTAATGCGATAAAATAAGAGATCGCGCCATGCACTCCGCTAGTTCGTTGCAATTTCCATGTGACTGATAAGGTAAGACCTGCTTAGGTGAAGAAGCAACATGAGGATATGTGTTTTTAAAACTGTTCTTGTTCTGCTATTTACGTTCGCTTTTCGCTATCAATTAAATGAAAATCGTGACGAGCTAAATGATTTCTGCGCTTTAAAACAAATTTTAATTCATTATCTTTCCTTGAAAAATGGTCAAATCATATAGTGTGTTCACTTATTGAAGCAAATGAATTAAAAATCGGATCTATCCTAGTCCGGGGAGGGGTGAGCCACATAACTAAAAAGTATTATATGTAACAAATTCACTTGAGGCCTACCGAGCCGCTCCTACGGAACAACACAGGACCCTAAACAAGAAAAAGTCACGAACAAAAAAAAAAAAAAACGAAAAATTGTATTTGTTGCGATTGTAAGCCGGCAAAGTTGTGTGCCCTCCTCACCATATTGGGTCCCGGTTATAACGTGTCAGAGGCAGCGGTCAGCACGCGGCATGCGGCTTCATGCGCCCTATTCACCATGTTAGATCCTGGTTATAACATGTCAGCCGGCGGTCAGCACGGGGCATGCCTCCATTCCGTCGCTCTTTGCTCGCTGAGACGGTTGAAAACCGGGGCGATTTTTTTTTTGTTCGTTCGATTTTGGTTTCTTTTAGGTTCCAACTCGTTCTCTAGGAGCCGCTCGGTAAGTCTGTCCATTTTGTTACCTACTTTTTAGTTATGTGCCCCCTCCAGAACTACGATAGATCCTAAAAATCTACCACTATACAATTGAGTTAGTTGCCAGGGCTGTAGATGATGAGGCGTATCTCACACAGGTTAGAAACCGAGATACGCCTCATAGAACACCGGGCGGAAAAAATGTGTTGTTCAACATGGAATGCTGCTGCAGCATAGGAAGTGAAGCCATCTCCTGCTTGACACAGCGGCATTTGCGCGCGTTTCTGAGCGTCCTGATCCAGAAGAGGGTTTCCTACGCGAGCAACAAGCGTCCGTAGTCAGAAGAGGTGACACCGTCGTCGCATGACGAGAGGCCGCATTCAGAATGCAACATGTGATGCTGCTGCATCTGGAGATGCGCAGCCTCCTCCTGCTTGACACAGCGGCATCTGTGCGCGTTTCTGAGCGTCCTGATCCCGAATACCGCTCACCGACGTCTGCCGTGAAATGGGACGACCAATAAGGGGGCGGTGGAGAAGGGAAGTAAGGGGAACCTCTAGGGTTGACCAGGAGAGCTACACGGTAGGAAAGGAATAACCTGGAGGAGGGACCAGGACGGGGAAACCAGCAAGAAGAGACAGTAGGAAGGTCAATAGTGGAAACAAGGAAGTGGGCCAGGAGTTGGGACCACGAAGGTGGGGGAGGGAAGGGGGGGGGGGGTATGACCAGTAAAGGCGGACCAGCAATTAGATCCAGTAAGAAGAAACGAGTAAGGAGGAACCTGGCTTCGGAATACATGTCAACGACACCTGGAAACGCAAGCAGCTGAGCAGAGAACGGTTGTGGAGGGACAACCTGAGAGGCAGAAGAACTGCGCAGCACAAAGCAATGGCGTTACTGGACGGTCCGGAGAGAATGTCTGTGATGAAGGTACGGAAGTGGTGAACGGCTTGATGCCAAATAAGCCCGCAGCAGATCCTAGATGTTAGCAAATTGAAGTTTTACAAAAATCACTTTCCGTAGCTCAGTGGTGCTGCAAAGTGGGAGCACTTGTTTGAAATAAAGTCATACTCAATTTTCCTTGGAAAAATATTTTTCTGTCTCGGAGAGTCTACATTAATGTGGAATGATGACCTCAAGTACGACAAGCTGTGGGGAGGTGAGTGTCCAATTTGATTTGAAGTGTCCAATATGACGAAAAACTGTAGAAAAGCTGCACTCAATATGCTTGGGGCGAACAGAAGGCGTTCGAGTTATAAAATATCGCTGGACTAACTAGTAGTCAAGCAGAAATCCGACAATTATGGGTGGTATGTTTCCAAATCGCTGTTTCCCACCAACCTCTGCATTTAGTGCTGCCTGAATAGCTGAGCAAAGAGGCAGAAGGGCAAGTTTTCGCCATGAAAGGAACATGATAGCTGCTCAACTGTCCCTAGCAGATCATAGCAGCATGCTCTTCTACACATTTTGTCTAGCATAATTGCTAATTACGGGCAATGTGGTCGAAACTCGGAAGGAAGTGGCGCAAAGACAAGTGGAAATGGTGTTACTCGCGGTATCAACACTTTCACCTCAAACCTAAACAGCACTCAAAAGACGCACCACTGATTGCAGCTGGGTGGCTTCTCGCTGTATTATTGCCTGAAGACCCCTCTACGCACTTGACGAGAGCTCCAGCTGTGTAGCGAACCGTTGACAGAACTGTAGTGATAAAACGATGTAGCGCAGACCACTAGACTCAACGTGAATCACTCACGCAACGGCTCAAATGTGAACAGAGGAGTTTTGATTCGAACGGTCGCAAAGATCTGAAACAAATAAGTGACCGCTCACAAACCGCCATTAGATGCGTCCTGGATCGCATACCAAGGTCACTGTCATCAGCAGCATCACAGGTAGAGGCACGTTCTCGTAGAACTCGCGGAAGAAGCGATTTGTATGACGGCCGAGGTTACCAAGAACTCCGAACACACAGTTGGATATGACATCGGAGAAGACATCTAGTAGCGAGATCTCAGCTACCAGGGAGACTGTTTGCGACTGAAAGCATTGCAGGTATATCGCTATGAATTGTATCGCTGCCCTCCAATGAAGCTGGTTAGTTAACTTATTTATTTATACGTTAAACACACGAAGAAAACAAACAATTCGTAAAGGATACCGCAAGAAACGTCCTCAAGATAGTAAGCAATTAAGCGTTACGGAAATGACTGTCTAAAAACCTCTTGACTTCGCTCAAGAAGTAAGGAATTGAAGATGTCCTTGGTAATTTCATGAATTCGGAACCAGCTCTTTGTGTATCGTGCCACGTAAGAAACTCTTCGATCTCGAAAAATAAAGTTTCTTTTGTGGACCTTTAGTGGGTTGAGCAGGTTATGTTATAAAAGAGAGCTTAACAGGACTACCTGATGAAGAACACATTTTGCCGTGTCGCTGCCCTTTGATATACTACTAGACTATAGACCGCAAGGTATGGGGTGTAATAAACTTGCGGCGTCAGGTTTATGCCCTGCTTTAGATGAGCAGAGAAGGCTGACATCTTGGGTTTTCACATGACAGAACGATGGTAAACGGAACAAGCCTATTAACAAACGGTCAACAACATCATTCACTAGAGGGGGGAGGGGGGGGGGGGCGGAGTCGAGTGGAGCAGCGGGAAGACCAGACACTGTCCTAATGTGGAAAGGAATCGAAGCGGAAGTATTACCCAGTTAAGTACTTCATTCAAAACCTTTTGTGGAGAGATCCTGTGGATATTATGAAGGAAATGGAGCGTGATATTATGCCTACTGGAGCTAAGCGACATACAAGTCTGCATTCTGCTGCTCCTAATGTAGAATTTTGATCGCGCTGCCCGAGCAAGCGCAGCCAGCTGTCGCGTTTACAGGATACCAGGTTCCTGGTTCGGATTTCCCGCCCAGATCAACCAAGCCTCAAATCCTTCAGGGGTCGATGAGTTCGTACCACCATTGTCTGAGAAGGATAAAACACTAATTTGTTTATCGGTTGGCTTGGTCGACAAGTCAAGCAGGCCACCGCAAAAGTATGTTATGTATGTTTATTACATGGATTACCAATGTGAAACAAACGTCTAGGTCAAACAACAACAAAAAAAAACATCTTCCGTGGAAGTTAGGAATCGTGTAAGGAAAGAATGAAAACAAAGAAAGCAGCCCAACAGAGATAAAAGAACAAAAAATATTCTCGCAAAAAGCAAATCATTATATAGAGCAAATACGCATTCCGGCTGACTTCACTACATCCCGTATAAATAGATTTCGTGGCCCATGCGCATTTCACAAGGGAATTTTGTAGCGTGATCCTTTATCCTCTTAAATATATAACCTTTGAACTCCAAATAGATCAACGCCGTGACTACCCTGGTTGTGGATCAAATACTTAAATAGGCACCAAGACACACAGGTGGGCGACCTGCGTCTCCTTAAAAAGCAGTAGATAGGGAGAGCCGGAGTGGAAATGTTACGTACAAATGAATAATAGGGGAAAATTTAACGTGGAAACAACGGAATCCCTAACAAACTGTGGAAGAGGATGGTCAGACGGAGCATCATTTTTGCAGGCCGTAGGGACCTCATGCAGACAGGTTTCTCAATTCATACTTCGTGAGACGCCTCGTGTACCATCACGAATTGCTTATAGCTTTGCGGCGCTATTGTACTTTCACAACTCCAAGGGTCGGGGAGAGATCAAAAAAAAATTTGCCCAAACTTCGGCTAGGGGGTTATTTGGGGTGCCGATCACGAATCTGAGATCCGTTTTCAAAATTACGGCCGATTACGGTAGGTTACGGTAGGTGCGGGTGATTAAGGCTAGCGTAAAACGAAAACGGATGTCAGATTCGTGATCAGCACCCCAAATAACCCCTTGCCGAAGTTTGGGGGAAATTGGTGACCATGACCTTGGCAGCTTTAGTCACCCGCACCTACAGTAACCCACAGTACTCCAACGTAAAACGAAAAACGGATGTCAGATTCGTGATCAGCATCCCAAATAACCCTCCTAGCCGAAGTTTGGGCGAAATCGGTGACCATGACCTTGGCAGCTTTAGTCACCCGCACCTACCGTAACCTACCGTACTCCAGCGTAAAACGAAAAACGGATGTCAGATTCGTGATTAGCACCCCAAATAACCCCTAGCCGAAGTTTGGGCGAAATCGGTGACCATGACCTTGGCAGCTTTAGTCACCCGCACCTACCGTAACCTACCGTACTCCAGCGTAAAACGAAAAACGGATGTCAGATTCATTATCAGCACCAAAATAACCCCCCCCCCCCCCCACCCTAGACGAAGTTTGGGCGAAATCAGTGATCATGACCTTGGCAGCCTTAGTCACCGGCACCCACCGTAACCTACTGCACTCCAGCGTAAAACGAAAAACGGATGTCAGATTCATTATCAGCACCAAAATAACCCCCCCCCCCCACCCTAGACGAAGTTTGGGCGAAAAAAATTTCGACCTCTCCTCGACCCGTGAAGTAGTGAAAGTGCAATAGTGCCAGCTTTGCTTCTTTTTCATGAGCAACTGTTCCTCTCGCTATTCTGGCATTGGTAATGAGGTATGCTGAAGACGCTCTGGTTATAGTCAATACGAAATAAAATACAAAGAACAGCGTTAATCAGTCCCAAGCGTAGAATGTGCCACACGTTTTACTTCCATGTTATAGCGTAGCGGTAATCTGAATGGGTATTTCGCCTACACACTGTAATTCGGCAGTTTATAAACCCCAGACAGTACTGGTGCCATTTCACCGACCCCCCCCCCCCCCCCCCCCCGATGGATGGAAAGCTCGACTGGCATGAGTAGAAAACGAACCAACAACCTTGCTAGCGATGCATGTAACAGTCGATGCTCCTCCCATTACGCTCCCATCCACAACGAATATACGACATAAAAATGAAAGAGTTACGCATACCCACTCTTCTTCCTCCTCAGAATCTATCGGCTGTGCAAGAGGGATAAGTGAAACCAGCCGACTGCCATTGCGCTCACCGTTACTCACCTCAATGAACGTGAGACATGAAGACTTCTTGCGAAATGTGACAAAACTCGACAAGTACTCCAGAGACTGTTCCAAGAGAGTGCTCGGAGCACACGCGTCCTCCTTTCTTTGCATCGCCTCTGCCATGCGTAATGCCAGCTTCTCCTAAACGAGTAGGGTAGAATATCCGAGGAGAAAAAACCTACGAGTCCTAGGCACTACCTGATAGATCCTGTTGTAGGTGGTCACCATAGACACGACGAAGAACACCGAAAGTATGCAGCCCCAAAACGAGCGGGAACTAAAAAATGTAAAGCTTAGATTCATAGCATGACAATCACCTTACGCCAAGTAATCTACATAACAAACCTCATCATGCCCCGCAGAAGAAAGAACAGAGCAGGTGGTAGTATTATCATATTAAGCAAGGACAGCCACGGCTGCGCCATAGTCAGCATCTCCTGCCACGCCGAGACGGACGATTCATCGTTATACTAGGCACAAGAGGGGTTAGATCTAGGCCACAGAAGACTATTTCCCATTCAGTGCTATCTCAACGTACCACTTCGATCATGTTGTGGAGCGCGCCACGTACTTGTTCCCTCATCGAAAGCTCGTTCTCCATTGTTTCCATCTCCAGGTACGACCCAATGACTTTCATATTTAGAGATGACAACGAGATTCTGAAGCGCAACAATTTCAATTGTTAAGCATGAAAAGGCTGTTATAGAGATCACAAGGATTCAATTCATTTCAACTTCGAAATTGGGCAGGTGGTATTAAGGTTCCAAACTATCGCAATGATGTTTTATAGCAGTCAAAACTTTAGCACCAATAAGGATTCGAACCCGCATCTCCCGCTGGCCGTGCGGGGCGCAATGTCGTTACACCATAGGCGCTGTTTAATTGCTCGCGGTAAATCCGCTATATCCTCCAGGATTGTTCAGCACGTCGTAGATGTTGCCCTCGAGAAAACCGCTCCGGTAGTACGACGGCGTACCGTCCTGTCCCAAAAGGAGGGGGTACGGTACAACTTCGAGTCCCGACAGGCACTAGAGTGCTGACCGCAACTAAACCTCACTCTGACATCTTTAAGGAACCGCAGTGAGGCGAAGATGTAGGCAGACCTGTATATGGCACAATGGCATTACGACCTTTAGGACTAGGAAGCGGGCCTTGAGGTCTATAGAAGTGCGCCTAAGCTACCTGAATGATGACCAATAACAATGAGTTTGAAGGAATTTTTTCCCTGGACTTTTGTGTGAAGCAGATCAAACACAGGAGCTAAGCGCCTGTTCATACTTCGCGACAAGAGCGACTCGTCGCCCGTGTAAAACATACATATCGATTAAAACCGAATGCGCGCCACCGAAAAGTGTTCATACCCGAGCGCCGGCGCTGTCGCTCTAGTCGCTGCAGTCGCCTGTTCATACTTCCGCGCGCTGCGCACGCCGCGCTCTCGTCGCTCTTGTAGCTGCTGTCGCGAAGTATGAACAGGCCCTAATCTGTTCTGTGCTCTCCTCCGCGATAGCGGAAGGGAATATAGAAATATGAAAGGGAAATGACTGTGACAGTGTGGCTACAACACAAAATACGACGCAAAACGGGGTTCGCGCTCTGAGGGTGGCGCCACGGGACAGAGTCGAGTTGCCCGGAAACCAACTGTACTACGAGGGCCCGAATGTGATCTGCTGGTAGTAGCACACGGCAACCATTAGCTACCTATCTGTGCTGGGAAAATCACGTAATGTAATAAAGCACTGACTTCGCTAAACGCGAGAAGAACGTCTTCTCCAATGGATCCACTCCAAGTTCCTTGAACATCTGACGCAAGATAAGGCGTAGTGTGGGGTCGTAAGCAACAGGACCCTAAACAGCGCTATTAGTAGGCAACGACAGAACTGGGCACGCACTACAAGCATTGCACTATACAGCAAATCAAAAAGAGAGGAAACTGTTTGAATATCACCTTTATTGCGAGCTCTCCTCCTTTTGTGTGGACTCTCTGATTTGCTGTGGGGTCGTTTGGGTCCGTCCAGTCATCAGGAATCGTAGCAGGACCCGATTCACATACACAGCCTTGCGTGAGTATCAACAAAACCGCTATAGTTGCCCAACGGATAACGACACACATCTGTGCACGTTCGCCTTCTGTAAGAAAATACAAAATAGAAGGAATAAGACTATAACAGAGAGTTTCCGCAATGACACCAACACGAATGAAGAAAATACAAAAAGAACAAAGAAGTTGACGCACATCCCATGCATTCATGCATCTTGATAACGTTGTTTTAGAAGCATTTTAAACCCATGCATGTATACCACGACTAATTCAGGTCTGATAGCTATTAGCCAAGCCGAGAGTTACGAAGGGTAGCAACTCGACGCCTCTCAAGGACCTTCTCATTGCCTTGATAGGAGTGGATAAAATATAGTAACGAATAGAAGAATGCGCCGCGCATCCTCCTGCAAATTATCATGGAGACAAATTAAACAGTGATTTGAGATGCCCAGTCGATGGAAATCTCGTCGCATAATTCTTCCCAAACACGCACGGTACGAATCCACCGCTCCGAGAGGGGTGGAGGGACTGATTGGGCTTCTGAGTTGAGTGAGACTCGAACCAACAAACCCTCAATTCGTGATTCATGAGGCAACCACCGTACTCCAACTGCGCCACCATGCGCTTGGCAAAGCATAACAGGCTATTAAACTCAACATGGTAGCTTAGTAGCGCAGTCGGAGGGGGCGCCGGCTCTCATCTACCCCCGAACCGAAGCGCTTGATTCGAGTCCTGCGCCATCCACACCTTCTCTCCCTCCGTGGAGAGTGAACAGGTACCAGATTTTTCTGGGGAGGACAGCGCAGTGAACTGCCCATTGACTAATCACTGTAAGCCATTTTACACGTCAACACGCATGCACATTGACTCTACGATCTACCGCAGAAGTAAAATGCGTGGCGTGTCCCCTACAGGCATTGATCAACACCGCCCTATACACTAAAGCCGGCGTGCACCGATCTGTCTTTAGACCTGCCATGCATTTTCTTCATATAACGAAATGTGCATTTCGCCATTAGAAAGAATTGCAAGACGCGTCTTGCGGAGCAGTTTTATCCTCTTCAAACAAGTGGAGCATCAATTCGCTGATAAGCCAATGAAGAGCTGGGCGGCCATGACAAAAATCAGAACCGAAAAGACTCGTAAACAATGCAATGATCAAGTTTTGGTGGTTAAATCAGTTTTTGAGGTTACGGCGCTCGAATTCTCCTCGTAGCTTACAAATTTCCACCTCCACTAAAGATTACTTAGAGATCATAATCGCGAAATCTGTCTGCAGTACGGATGGAGAACAAATAATAGTAGAAAAACTGAATGTTCAACAAATTCGTCCAATGGAAGTACGACTTTGGCTCAACAATTTATTGGTTTCTATTTCATACATGAACTCTGAAACTTGAGCATAATGGCAGGTATTAAGGAAACAAAGATGGCTTAACAACATAACTGAACAATATCTACACATAACAAGAATGTCAAACTAAAAGACCTATGGAATCTGCTACTTCCTAAATCGCACAAACCACATTGCTAGCGTAACCGCACTTAGCGAGAACCTGGAAAACAAGAGCATAATGAGATACAGAAATTTCTAGAAAGCTCTAGTTTATATAGGAATGTTGATCGGGAACTTCGAATGTTTGAAACTACTCACCAAGTAAGCAGATAAGACAAGTGCTCGTTCCTGACATTAATATTAGATTGTCCACCGATAGGGCCGCCAGGAACGGTCGATTCTAAATGGCATAAAGATAACCAAGTGCAACGTAAAGCTCGACTCTCGAACCAAAACCTCCCACGTGAAGAAAACGCCTTCTAAAAGTCAGGATGAGTTTGGTTTTTATAGCGTTTTCAATAAATTCTGGCGGCAATTCTGATGATTTTCAAGCAGTTACAAAAAATCGTTGTTGCGATTAAAACTAGGGCCAGATGAGACTCGAAATTACCTTCTGCTATTTGGGTTGAATGTGATGCCGTCACTCCAACGGAGCCACCTCCGACAAATTTTGGTTAGTAACCGACCATGAAAGGGTTTGAAACTGAGCAGCGAAAGGCGGCCACGCTCCTCGCTGCGCAATAGCAACACGTACTGCGGGGGCGTGGCCTCCTACCATGTCCTGTTGAAATCCCTTTCATGGTCAGTTACTAACCAAAGGGTTTGAAACCAGTTCATTGTCGGTTACTAACCAAAATTTGTCTGAAACTGATCGAAAACAACACCCACGATACCATGTGCGACCAATCAGTGCTGATTCTTGATAACAAGATGAGCCTCGATACCATCTATAACCTCAATAGAAGCGATTTGCGACTTAATTAAAGTGATCTGAATCACTTCTATCCACCCTCGGTTTAGTCGGTTTAATGCTGATATTAGCGAGTCATTCATCCGGGTATCATGAGTTTATGCTGATTATCACATTAGGTGCCGTAGGTGTTGTGCCGGTGGTGTAATGGCCTAACCATTCTGCGCAGAAACCCGAGCGGAAAGGTTCGAGGAACGACTTATAACATCAGCAACAGGCAACAGGTAAATGAAATGTGTTGGATAAATTCTGCTTCAAAGACTTGACCTGAAAAGGTGGAACGGCTCAAGGGATCTATCGAAGGAAAGAAGCCAGCTGTAAATGACACTGTAAATGACGCATGCAGTCCTTCTTCACCGCTCAGGAAGGAAAGATAAGTCGTCGTCAATCAATCCAACATTGGTAGCAAAGGGATAGAAATCTTCTTTTTTTTCTGAGCGCGAACAGAATGTAAAATTGACTCCCGATGAGCACTGGGGAACTGGGATCTATCCTAGTCGAAGGGGGCATGCGGTGTTTTGCATCTTCATCCCCTCCTTCAAACATATCTCAGAGCTTCAGTTCCTGCCAACTGACACAATGGCACACATGCAGACTTGGTGTCGTGTCGTGGGATGTTTGACACAACCGTCATCTTGGCGCTGTCCCTCCCGACTAGGATAGATCAGAGAACAGTGATCCTTATGCCGCGCCAGAGGATCCAGAAAAATTTCCAGCAATAAGATAATCACTTATTTTTGCTTACCATATACCGCCTCCAAGTATATAGGCGCCGTATTGTACTGTCGAGCCATCTGATCGAAATCCTTGTAAAACCACGTTCCCCGTTCGGGTACATTTTCTCCCATGAACTGTGGTCTCTGAAAACAACGCTTGGCAAAATTCAAAAGGCAGCTGTGGTATAGCCCTTATAAGAGACAAATTTTACTACATTCTGCCGTTAGCCCAATTCAAGAGAAACCGAGCGGTATGAGAGTGTTTTTGTTCTCATAAAGGCTGCCCCCTCCCTGGAAGATCATCAAGGCAATCATGAAGAAAATCTTACAAGGGAACTGTCTGAACGGTACGCCGGAACGGCACGAACGAATCCTGTAGGAAGAATCTCCGTCCTCCAAATAGTAACGAAACATGTTTTTTTTTTGCCGAATCCCTGAGGCAAACGAGTAAGAGGGTGTAATGGTTGAGGGTCTCAGCGTCGAGCTTCCCACGGCTGCGTAAGGAAGCTATGTCGTGGCCTTGGTGGCGCAGTGGTAGAGGTGCTGCTTCATGTCTGCGACGTCACGGGTTCAACTCCTGTGCAGCATCGCGTTTTTGCACTTTTACCATGGTATCGGATTTCCATAGACATTTCCATATCTGAACTTTTTCGAGTTTGCCGATGATTTCACTACATATTCCTTGCCAACATCTCGTTATGCACCAGAACCTTCTCTGTTGCGAGATTGTTTTACTGCTCCTGCCCGTGGTTCTCCGCTGCAGCCCAAGCCTGCAATCGAGTCCCATTTTGCGAGGTTGACAACCTTGTGTAAGATAACAGTTCTAGTGTAGCCAAACATTTTCCTCCGAAACGGTCTGTCCTCCCGAAAACGTGACTTGCCTTCACCGGTCAGTGGCGTCGTTCGAAATTCTGTAGGATACTTGCTATTCCTTCCGCCAGTTTCATATCGTCTCTCGTAGGAACAGCATTCACATCAGTGTAAGTAAGGCTCGTCGAGGGCTAGCAGACATTGTAGAGGTAGTGTTAGCAGCAACTTATTATGACCGCGCGACATCGTAAGCATAACAGAGACGACAATATTGATCGAGGTGATAAGTCAAGTTTCATGTATTTGGCATATTTGGGACATTGACGAGATGTCGACAAGGAATATGTTGTGAAATCATCAGCAAACTTTAAAAAAGTTCAGATATGAAAATCTCTATGGAAATCCGATACCATGGTAAAAGTGCAAAAACGTGATGCAACACGGGAGTCGAACCCGTCACGTTACAAGCATGAAGTAGCACCTCTACCACTGCGCCACCCAGGCCACGACACAACCTCTTTGCGCAGTCGTGATAACCTCTACGCTGGGACCTTTAACCTTCACACCCTCTTACTTGTTTGCTTCAGGGATTCGGCAAAAACAAAACATGTTCTGTCACTATTTGGAGGACGGAGATTCTTCCCACAGTATTCGTTCTTGCCGTTCCAGCGCACCGTTCAGACAGTTCCCTTGTTAGTAAAACGGTAGTTCATCCAGAGAGCTTGAAGCTATACTATCATATACATCTGAAATCATCTACGCTCCTGGGGGCAGATTCATCAACAATTAAACCAGTGGGTATGTGGGGTATAAGGGATAGGGATAATGCTTCATCATGGGGTATCTCTACCACTTATACCTGTGGCTTAGTCGTTAATAAATCCACCTCTCAAGAGAACATCTTCAAAAGTGTTTTCAGCTCCTTTCAACTTCAGATAAGCATATTGTGTAAACTTACCGATTCAGATTTCCTGACAACGGCATCAAACGTGACAACCCCTTTTATCTGAGAGGACTGTCGAGAAGCCGGCGACATATGGGATGCAGGAACCCATCCGCGATTTATCATGATGACAAGGCTGAAGCAGCGTTGAATTAGTAAACAGTTCCAACTGTTCTTCTAAAAGTACCAAAATTCTCAAGAATTTAGCCTAGCTCAACCTTACTCTGAATTCGAAAGACGAAATGGAGTGATGACATGAGCACCATGGCTAGACAAATTGTCACTAGACAACAGCGATCCACTACTCTTCTCAACGTAACCTAAGCAATGAAAGCTTAAAAGGTGTAGGATTATAGCTCTCTAACGGGAAACAGAGACTGGAACAAGCACATACCTGGATCAAAGCGGCCTCTCGGAGCAATGACAAACTCTCTATCGTGAAGAAATTCCCCTGTTACACGAACTCTTCTGTACTCCATGCTGCCCAGCTTTGACAAACTGTAAAAGACATTCCCTCTGAACGTTATCGAAGCTCTATAAAAAGGTATTTGAAGTGAAAGGCACTTTGGCACAGGGTTTTCTGATCCACTGGGCTTGATTAGGTACTTTGCGACTCAAAGCGAGGTCACAGTGGAATTGAACACGCTCCTTGGCTAGTCACGGGGCCTAGTCAGAGATGCACAACCACTAACCGGGACTAGGTGGAAATGAGCATTGGATTGTTGTGCTTGGGATCTCTGCCACAGAACAGGACGAGGAAGCGATTTTCGGGAGGTTGTAATGTTCGCAAAAGTAAAGCCACCATCTGCTATCTGAATGGCGGCGGTTTTAGGTGTTAAGAGGGAAATGCTCCGGATCCTTCCAGACGAAATTCCTTAGTTTAAGAAATGTCTTGACGTATGTCTACGACTTATCTACGACTTCTAAAATCAACATCTCCTTTCCTAGTTCTACAACAAAAAGTCCGACCATTGGTATGCCAGCGTACTTTACGACGAGAGGGCAGACCAGAGTAAAGGTATCATAAGCAAAACCCGTCACGGGATAAAACAGAAGCACTTGAAAACCTTAATAGGCCGCATCACTGACTCGCCGATTAAGCCGAATGAGAGCTCAGGTACAAACTTATGAATCGGGTACGAAAAATGGTTGCGGAGCTTGGTCACGTATAGACCTAAAGTCCGCGGGAGAGGTCCAATCGAATGCACGGATGTGGACTCCCCTCTTCTCTAGAAAGAGAAATATAGGTGAATAAACTCACTCGTCGAGCGGAAAGTCAACCGCCGGTTCGTTCACACGCTGCTTCAGCTTCTCAATGAGATCTAACTTCCAACGGAGTCGATAAGTCTGCCAGCATCCGAGACCAAACGTAATCACAGGAATAGCCTATGCAAAAGGTGCTTAAGAAAACATAAGTAACACTCGTATACTACTAAGGTGTGAGAAATAAAAAAGAATTTGATAACAAGTCCTTACCAGCATGGTATATGACCCCATCGTCCGCCTCCCTTTTCCGGCTTTTCCATTTCTTCGATCATCTGCACTGTCACGTTCTTGTTTCTCCTTGGCAGCACGTCGTTCTAGCTGAGGATACCGAAGTTTCAACATAGAAATGACAACTACCTTAGACGTTTCATTCAGCGGATACAGTTCTGACCTTATTAAGGGTTTCAAATCAATCTTAACTGTCGTCGAGAAGTAAAACACAAACAAGAAGTCACTTGCCTCCTCCAGCGCCACGTCACCCTCCCCTAAATTTGTCCGAAACCTTTATATCGCATGGTAGAAGCCTCAGATCTTCAATGGAGTTCAGGCTGGAGATGATGAGGTGTGGCAGAATACGTCTCTCTCATATTAGTGCTGTCAAACCCGCACCACTTTAAGATCACCAAGTGCCTTCTCGTTTTGGCACAAGAGTGGCTTGTTCCAAAACGAGAAGGCATTCAAGGTTCTTCTGCACCCTAATTAGAAATTGAGGAGCCCCACAATATTACACAGGATCAGAATACATGTCGCATTCTCGGTAAATGTTAGTGAATGTGTCGCAATATTATGACTGACAATAAGCCCTTATTAGTGTCAAAATGAATGAAGCATCTACCGAAATAATGTCGTTGTTCCGCTGCTTTGGAAACGCAGTCGCGAAAGCGGATGTGCGTCTGGAAATCCATAATACGTGACGACCGACTGTTAGTGTAGAGATCATGACACAGCCGCCGCCATTAGGTATTCAACCTAGACCAAAACAGAATTAAATAACGAAAATGTTACATTGAAACCTAGACAGACGACAAAAAATAGCTGAGAGCAACACTATGAAATCAACGCTTCAAGCGATGAATAGGCGATCCACTTTCCAATCCTTATGAACACCGAAAACTTGAAAGCTCCGAGCTACGCTAAGAAGGCACCTTTTCCTATGTGTGGATTTCTTCGATG
Source organism: Heligmosomoides polygyrus bakeri (assembly GCA_947359475.1). Classification (NCBI taxonomy): domain Eukaryota; kingdom Metazoa; phylum Nematoda; class Chromadorea; order Rhabditida; family Heligmosomidae; genus Heligmosomoides; species Heligmosomoides polygyrus. The sequence continues at coordinate 13,300,433 of OX375866.1, forward strand.
TAGAGTTCACGGAGGGATAGCTTATACTCGCCGATACACGTATACAACCGGAAAAAACCCGTCCGAATTGTCCGGGGTGCAACGCCCACAGCCGCGCGATTCAGACACGATTTTTATTAACCATGAGCCCTTACTACAGGCTTTATACGTTGGAGCCAGGGATAAAGGACATTAACGATGCTATGACGCTCTATGGGATTTTCTGCTCATCAAAAGCTCCCTCCCCCGACCCTATTTGCGCCGGAGAAGCATGCAAGCAAATATCACCAGCTGCAGCGACTGATTAGCAGAGGGATAGGCAACTCGGTCCCGTAACGATTTCCCTGAATTTCACTCCGAAACTACGATCAATAACTTAGACGGTTTTTTTCCGGTTGTAAGTTTATCAAACACTATAGCTTATTGCGGTTTAGCTACCATGGTCCACCCCTGCTCAGTGTTTGATAAACTTACAACTGGATAAAAGACCCGTCTGTGTTGTCCACCGTAGTTCGAAGTGAAATTCAGGGAAAACGTTATGGAACCACGCAGATGTCTATCCCTCTGCTAACCAGTCGCTGCAGCTAGTGATATTTGCGAGCTTGTCCGGCGCAAATAGGGTCGAGAAAGGGCAGAAAAGCCTATGGAGCCCCTCTCCCCCCCCCCCCCAACCCTATTTGCGTCGTTAATGTCTCTCATCCCTGGCTCCAGCGTATAGAGCCTGCAGTAAGGCGCTCCATGGCTAATAAAAATCAGGTTTGAACTGCGCGGCTGTGGGCGTTGCGCATCGGAGAACTCTGGTTTTTTCAGGTTGTAAGTGTATCGGCAAGTTGTACAAACGAGATATATGAGGCTGATCAAACATGTGAGACCAACTTCTGGGACAACTACTCCATAAAAATAGTTTTAGGCTTACCTTAAAGCGCAAAGAGGCGGTTATTGTAAGTTGTTTTAAAAGAAGGCGCAATGTGGCTCGGGGGTGGGTCACCCCCTACACAACGGTTTGTGCTTTTTGAAACCGGAATTTTTTTGCAGCACTGGTGTGTTCTACCCCTACAGTGAACTGAGGTAAACCATTTTCGATGTAATTTCACACACACGTATCCTTTACTAAGGCGGACAACCACTGGGTAGGGGGGTGACCCCCCCCCCCCCCCGAGCCACATTGCGCCTAAAAGAACAGACCAAGGCAACATTTAACCCATGTCACGGCGGCAGCAGTCCAAAAGATTAAGAATCGAAGGGAATGCAAGTCAGCTGGTTTTCGACAATTTCTCCCATTTAACCCACTTCACGGTAAAACCTACTAATCAGATGCTGGTTCGCCATTAGCCACAGAAAAGTTCTCCCGAAAAGGACCTCGATATCGTGCAATTTATACCGTTCCTATGTTGCCGAAATACCTAGAGGATCAAAATCGAAGCCGAAAGTTCGAAAACATTTCCCCGAACAACGAACCAGTGTTCAAGCGTCCGTGATTTACCAGCGGAGAACTGCGCCGCGCCGTCCGCTTCTCACCACGCCCCTTTCTTCTTTGTTGCTTCGTGGTTGTGCCGTTCGAGTGGTTCGTGCATTGTTTGCGTGGCTCTGCTCAGCTCGTCAGTTGTCAAAAGATGGGTGGCAAGGTCTCCCATGTCGACTAGAAACTCTGCTTTTAACCATTCAGTTGGAAATATTACTACAATTGACTCGCAAGTAAACATGCAAAGGTAGCGACGAGTTGTTGGATAGGTTGGAGGTTCACCGCTGCCTCGGGTGATAGTTGCGGGGGCCTGAGGTGGAATTGTCTTACCATGCAAGCATTTCTCTTCCTTTTCATTTGGTATTACTTTCGCCGCAAACTAGCTCCTGGAGTCATCTTCTTCTTAATGGATATCCAGCGATATTTGTAGGCAAATGAATATCCACCTACACTAATAGTCCACCTCTTTCCGCAGCGAAGTACGGTATACCAACGGTGTTAATTTTTTAAAATTTTGTACAATCCGGAATGGGGCTGTCTCACAATCAGATGACTCGCGGCTAAACAGCCAGGGGTGACGAGGAGTTGTTCGCCAAGAATTGCACGAACTCCCCACAGTAGCCGGGTGGTCATTGAGGGACCACATGATTGTGTGGTCCCCCAACGACCACCCCTGTACTTCGGGGAGCTCTTCAACTATCGATGGACAATTCGTCGCTGCTGTTGGCTGTTTATTCGAGAGTTCTCACATGAAACCTTCCCTTTTCGAGTGCTCTTGCCTTCTCAATCAGAGAATGTCACTATCCCAATTCCTTCTTTCGTTTAGGAGCACCAACCTCAATTGGGACAATTGCTGCCTTTTCCTATGTCTCATCATCCCCTCGAGCGAAATGGTTTCCTCGAACTAGATTTGTACCATCTCTTTTTAACATTAAGATACCTAATAAATCAGGCGCGTGGTAGCGAAGACGGTGGAAGTACCGGCTGTCACGTGCACCCGTTTCCGAGTTTCTGTTTCGGATTTCCTGTCCAGGCCCACCAAGCCATCCATCCTTCCAGGTCGGTGAATTGGTACAGCACTTGTCTGGGAAGGATGAACCGCTGCTTTTCCCTCGTCTGGCCACAGTAATTCATTGTATGGGTCAAATATGCATTCAAATTGTTCCTATCACATCCCGTTAAATGCGTGGAGGGGTACTTAGTGCCAGCTCCGAGGTTGCAAATGCAACACTCACATACCCACGGTTTTCGTGCTCTCCTCCGCGTCGGCGGTAGAGGGCACAGAAACTAGGCAGGGGAAGGAACCCGGGGGGAGGTCTTGCTGATCTAGCTTCCCATTTTAAGATACCTTACCGGTGTGCAGCGGGCTCCAGCCCACTTGGTACCCATGGGCGTACCAAGGTGATGGAATAAGGCCGTTCTTCCTTCTTTATTTGTCCTTTTAGTAAATCAGGCTTTATTTATTTCCACCATTTTCGTTTCATCAGTAGAACTGCGGTGCGGAGAACTTATTAGATTATGTGCACTATTGCCTCGAGGAAGAAAAATTAGGTATAAACATTCGCTCTTGAGAAGAAATTGCTAAATGAAGACTTGGAGAAAATGTTTGTTCGGTAAGGGTAACTCACTCTGGCCAAGTGTGCGGTCTGCCGGTCAGCGATAGACCGTTGCTGATGGTTCCATCGCAATATTTCGCGATATTCTTCAATTTATCTCGTCCTCGTTGCCTTTATATTTGTGATTATAGACAGCTTCATTTAGTTGGTTGTCGAGCTAACAGAACGCCAACATGAGACTTGCATCCCTGCTTCAATGCCGTATTTTTGCCTCCAAAGCAATGTTGCTCGAGACCTATCATCTACTAGCTACTAGGGCTGCTGTACAAATTTTTGGCACTATTGTACTTCCACAACTCCAGGGTCGAGGAGAGGTCGAAAAAATTTTCGCCCAAACTTCGCCTAGGGGTTTATTTGGGGTGCTGATCACGAAACTGAGATCCGTTTCCGAAATTTCGCCCGATTACGGTAGGTTGCGGCAGGTACGGGTGACTAAGGCTGCCAAGCTCATAATCACAGATTTCACCCTAACTTCGCCTGGGGGTTATTTGGGGTGCTGATCACGAATCTGTCATCCGTTTTTCGTTTTACGCTGGAGTACGGTAGGTTACGGTGGGTGCGGGTGACTAATGCTGACAAGTTCATGATCAACCTACCGTACTCCAGCGTAAAACGAAAGACGGATGTCGGATTCGTGATCAGCACCCCAAATAACCCCCTAGACGAAGTTTGGGCGAAAAACTTTTTTTCGACCTCTCTTCAACCCGTGGAGATGTGAAAGTAGAATAGTGCCAAAATTTTCAATAAGGAGCACTGTGGTGAAACAACATTATCACCTTTTCGAATAAAGGAGATCCAGGGATTTCATAATTTTGGGGGATTTTCCCTATCTCGCATTTTCGACGCTTTCTTTGCATTTTCATGACTTTTGTTATCTTTTCATTGTCTTCATGGTTTTTCTAAAACTGTAAACAAAGTCGTTGAGAAACACAAAAAACAGAGAAATACTGTAAGAAAAGTGGAAGCGCTGATAGAACAGATCGAACACAAATCAAGACAGGTCTGTAAAAGCAAAGAGAAAGCAGGAGGAATGGAAGAGTGCGTAGGGGTGGTGGGAGGCGACAAAACTGGTAGTGGTATCATCAGCAACGACGTTCCTTTAACCGAACTCGGCAGAGCGTTCTTGTCCTCCCAAAATTATCGCCTTGAACTGTAAAAAGAGGCAGCGTTATGGTACTTAGGTGGACTTGTAAAAAATTTCGGTAACTCTGAAGAAGCAAAAGAGATATCAAACTGATCGCCAGTTGTCTGACACCAAAGACAGAGGGAGTTAGTGTATTTTTCATACCACTGGCTCTTTGTATGGGGGTGTTATTCCTATCCTTCGTCAGTTGTCCACGGCTCCATCGATCGTATCCTTTCATTCCATCCGTCCTCCTAACCTGCAACCGGTCCCCCTGAGTAGGTACAGGAAAGAAAACAAGCAAACAATGCTATATCTCTGTCAGTATTGGGCATGAGAGGGGACTCCTGGATATAGCTCGATTTACGATATGGCCATAGAATTCCACACATTGCCCAACATGGAAGCAAATGGAAGTGTTTCATCGGAAGGCGGAGATAGGAATTCATTAACGGCCGCTTTATATAGCTACGCACCAAGTGTCTGCGCTGTGGCATACTATGGTGACATCCCCCTCCATGTAGCATAGTGTCCTGAAAATCCTTCCAGTTTGGTAAGCAACTCTGTCTTTTCTACCTTTGGGAATTCCGTTACGAGTGCTCTTCTTATGCTTGCTTCATTCAAAAAGCTCATGTTTCATAGTTGCAGGACTAGCTGTTGCAGTGAACTGATCGCTTGCTATGTCTACGGTTCCATCGAACTCTGGTACTGAAGGTGAGCTGTTTTGCCGTCTTAACTACTTTGTCAATCTTCGCTACTTAATTTTGCCCTTATTAATATGTACATAACGCCTATTTTGCTTATTCCAAAGGCATAGGCCTATTTATACTTCACCGTGTATAGTCCTTGGAGGTCGAGCCCTACTACTGATTACTCTGTAGGGGTTGGACAGTGTTACGTCGCAAATGAAATATGAACTGCTCGAAGCGTTACTGGGTGTACAATCTATCCGGCATCCGCAATAGCATTACAGGGTGAACCAAAATAACGTGGACAAGATTTTTTGCCATAACTATAAAAAAACCCACAATTCAAGAAAACGACGACTAAATCACAACAATACAAACATTAGGGCACATCATGTTCAAGTGGTTTCGAAGTGGCCTCCCTTGGAGCGGATGTGGCGGGCCAAACGTTTCGCGAATTTTTCGGCGATGGGCCGCAGGTCATCAGGAGACAACCGTTCCCACTCCTGGCGCAAGGATTCCTTCAGGGACTCGAGACTGCGGTGGCGTTTGACGCCGACCCTAGCCTCTAGAATGCCCACACACTGTAGCCCATCGGATTCAAATCCGGAGAATACGGTGGCCATTCCGATGGCGTGATGAAGTCGGGGAAATTGACCTTGCACCACGCTTGCGCACTCTTCGCACTATGTGCGGGTGCAGAGTCCTGTTGGAACGTCCAGTGGGCATCACCGAAGTGCTGGTGGGCCCAAGGAAGAACTACGGACTCGAGGATGTCTCGCTGGTACACATCTTCGTCGACTTTCACTCCTTTATCCACGCAAATCAGGGGTCTTGCCGCTGGCGCAGATTCCACCCCAAACCATGACAGATTGTGGGCTTTGGACGATAGCAGAGGTGCTTGGAGCCTCTGTAGACCACATCCTAGCATTTTGGCGATTGTGCGCCTGCTCCACTGTGAACAGCTTCTCATCCATGAACGGAATCTGTTCCCAGGTACGACCTGCGGCCCATCGTCGAAAAATTCGCGAAACGTTTGGCCTTTGCATCCGCTCCAAGGGAAGCCACCACGAAACCACTTGAACATGATGTGCCTTAATGTTTGTATTGTTGAAATTTAGTTGAGGTTTTCCCGAATTGTTGGCTGTTTTATAATTATGACGAAAAAGTCTTGTCCACGTTATTTTGGTCCACCTTTTACTTCGTGTGGAAATACTACGCTCATGGCTAGCTAACAGTGGTTATTGTGCTGTCGCTTTATGCTTTGAAGTTCATATAAGCTCTCAGCAACAACTTGTTTGAGCCCTGGGATCTGAGAACTGCCATCCAAGCATTCCGGTGTGGTGTACTCGCTGGAACAGCGGAACCCGTAAACTGTTCCAGTCGTTCGCGGCAACAACGATTCTGTTGAAGTCCTGGTAAAACGCCTCTTCCTGGGCACCTCGAGAGCGACCCGACGGGTAGCACAGTATAAACGATAGAGTTAGGCTCGTTACGCTGATCGCGAACTACGAGCGGAACCTGAGGCTGGAACCTAGAGGAAATTGTGCTCATACATGTGACTGGAATCGCCGCACACTGTTACATATAGTTGCTAAACGATTGAATCCGAGATTACTGGCACAGTTGAAGTCAGAAGCGATAGAAGATTGAGCGATAATCATGCTGACCATCGTTTTAACTACTTCACACTTATGATTAGACCATAAGGTACCCTACTACCTGGGCAGTGCTAGAAACAAAGAAATTACGTCTGGTGAATAGCTATTTTGCTCCATTAGCTTTGAATGTCTTCGGTAAAGGTGTACTTACAAAGCAGCAAGGTGGATGAATGTGCTCAGCATTCCGACAAGTGTGGTAGATATAATTATCGCTGTAACATATTTCTACAAACCATGTGAAGCGCTTGAACATCGTTTTTATGTCATTTCTTAAAATTCATCTCTATGCCGGAGCATGAATGCAGGATATACGGAATTCAGGGTCGCTTATACGCTCTCTAGCTGGAATGCTAACAAGGAAAGGTTCCCAACTCAAGGTGTGCTTTTGCTATACTATTTGGACAGGATGTAGGGCCGTGTGAGCGGAGTCTAAAACCACAATTAATTTTTGCTGAATGTTATTTTAAAGACTTGAAAGAGGTGTGAAAATGTGTGCGCAACACTCATCAACCCTAACACCCCACGAGATGGCCTCGGCGGCGCGGTCGGTAGGAGTGCCGCCTCATACGAGCACACCGGTTGGTTTTTGAGTTCGAGTCGCGTACTTCCAATATTTTGCACATATTAGTTTGTTGTTATTACGCTTTCTCATGATCATAGGAGTCAATTTTAGGCCATCAGTGCTTACAACAAGGCAAGGCTGTCCATTTGCGCCTTCATATGTGCTAGTTTCTTTTTCGTGGGTGGCAGTTGATTACGTCGATATGAAGACGCAAATGGACGGCCTTGGTTTGTTTTAAGCATTGATGGTCTAAAATTGACTCGTGTGATCATGGGAAAGTGTAATAACAACAAACTAATATGTGCAAAAAGATCGGCAGTACGCGAACTCGAACTCAAAAGCACGCCGGTGTGCTCCTATGAGGCGGCACTGATACCGACCGCGCCACCGGACACATCTCGTGGGGTGTTAGGGTTGATGAATGTTGTGCACACGTTTCCACACCTCTTTTTCAGGTTTTAAAAAAGCATTCAGCAAAAACTAACAGTAATTCTTGACTCCGCTCATACGACCCTGCATCCTGTCCAAATAGCATCGCAAAAGCCCACCTTGAGTTGGGAACCTTTCCTTGTAAGGTTCAACTTCCGAGGGGTGGTATCTAAGAAGGTTAGAACTTTAGTTGCGTTCAAAATTTTACTCATTATTTGTGGCTACCATGGTCTTAAGCCTCTGTTGCCCCTGACCAAAGCATGCAAGAAAAAACCAGAAACTTTTCGACAGTAAGATTCACAGATTAGAAGACTCCGTCTAATTTTCAACAGCATGGTCCCATGAGCGCGACGTGGGGATTTCATATCTGCGTGCATTCTCGTGAATCAAGATCAGGTTATTAGATTCAAAAACAGGTCCAATATCTTGTATTGAGGCATTTTGTCCCAAATTTCGAGCCGTGGCCGAGGGCTTCTGTATCACCTGTCGTCCCGTTGATCATCGACTTGCTCGAGCGGGCGCCAGCAGCGTCTCCATTCGTCCCTGTCGCGTGCCAGAGTGCTCCAATGGATCCTCCTCGCTAGAGGCACACGAAGAGCGTCATATCGGTCGTTCAGGGCTTTCACGAAGAAGTTCGACCAACGCGTTGGTGGGCGTCCTGGTGTTCTCTCGACATCCCACGGAATCCAGTCGGTAACTGTCTCGTCCAGTGGCTGTCTGCGAAGCGCGTACCCGGCCCATCTAATTTCCGAGGGCTTAGCGATAAAAAGACACCAGGATAGACCCGGAATGGATGAAGAAATTGTTGATGTTATCCTTCAAAATTTTGATTGGTCTTTCGATATAATTGCTTTTAAATTTTTGAAGAATCCGGGAATAACGGGATTCTGTGGTTGCATCTTTTATCGTTCGCACTCGTTCGCTACACACGAAACACTTGAGCTCGTTCCATTAACATCTCGTGCTATTTCTCCGAACATAGGAATAAATGTACTGAATTCTGAAATCTCGCAGAACGAATCAAATTCAGTTACATTGCGATCACCCTGCGTGAGTTCGACTAAGGGAGAATTTTGAACTTTTCTGAGCTTCAAGAAGGACGGCAAGGCATTCATGCAGAGACGTAGCCAGTGACGGGCACAAATAAAGACAAACAATCAACCTCCAAACCAGAAGTTTCTACGATAGAAATTGATACAACGGAAATGACGAACACAGCTTTAGGAACCTATTCTAGTTCTATGAGTTGATTCGTTTCTATCAAGGCCTTCAGTTCGTGCAGAAGTTATAACTGCTAAATCTAGGTTAACATTTATTAGGATTAGAAGCCGTTTTTCACTGTTTTTAGGGAGCTTATTATTTGAACCGAACTGAACTGTTACTGCAACTGGCTAATACCTCTTTCCCGGTGATGCTGTAATAAGACGATTTTATGTTTAGGCGGCGATAAGCGTGAGTCCGCTGAGAACAGATTGCCGCAGCGTCTTTTCGATGGAAACACGTCGGATTCGGATGGTTCTTCTGAAGGTGAGACACTCAATGTCCTCTCTTCGAGCAGTGCTTTGAGCTTTCCCTTGGACGCCGTGTTTTGTTGTCAGATCGAGTTTTACCGGATCAGGAGAATGTGAGCCGCAGCGGTTGTCTGAAACCTGATCGAGCTCGCGATGACCAGCCAGGCTCAAGCAGGGGCAGAGCACCTCAGCAGGTACTTTTATTGGGATCAGAAGCTGTTTTTATTCCCGATACATTTCTTCATGTGGTAATGTGACGAAGCTCGAGATCGACGAGGAGGTTTTTACTGCTTTTGTTAGTTTACGTTACGATAACATTTTTACACGGTTTACTGTTTTCTTTTTATATATGAATTGTCATGCGTAACGGCACATTGCTGAATATTTCGCTGACCTTTTTAAACTTTTTTTATTTTTATTTCGTTTGTATTCCAGTATGTAGAACACAAGACTGAAATTTTCTGTGAAGAGATGGGCCTTTCCGTTCCTATTGTGCGACTTTTCTGAAATATTTTTGACGTATAACACTGTGTTTGCTCGTAAGTAGTAGTCTAGCTGCACCACAGCTTAGATTGGAGTGTTTGGAAGGTACCAAGTGTTTTACTCGTCACCTAGCGTGGCTTTTAGCGTTATTCAGTTTGTGGTGCAACCGCGTTTGTGTTCGATATTCATTTATTTTCACTTTTATTCGATGTTTTCTAGGGAGAGGCTTACAATCCATTTCCTTCGAGCTCATTTTCAGAACTTTGTTGCTCAATTGTTTCTTCCACAAGCTTAGAAAGAGGTTTGAAATTTCTTAGACAAACATTGCCAGCTCTCTTCTTCATTGCTTCTGAATAGACTGGAGTATCGCTTCTTCTCAGTAGCAATTCCCTTTATTATTAAAAAAGATCTCATACATTCTGTTTGGGCGCCATCTTGCGCAATTTTCAGCTGCTTTTCAGTACCGCCTAAAGTTTTTTTTTCATTTTCCTAACGGTCGTCCAGCCGCTGGAATAGTGATCTCTTGTAGGAAAGAAGGGAAAGAAAAACTCATAAGATGCTCACCAACTTGTGTTGCGCCAATCTTTGGTTTGCCGTTTTCGTTTTCCTGTCTTTACTTCACTTCTGTACTTCCTCAACTCAGTTCAAGTTTTTCCCTTTTTGAATCGTATTTGTACTCTTTTAGCTTTTTACGTATCGGTGTTGTTAATTCGCCATTTTGATCCGGTACGCTCTTCAACAGTCCCTAACCGTTTCTGCTCTGTTCTCTCGCTTACAGGGCCCGTGCATTTTGAACGGAACAGAATTCACGGGGTGAGAACGTGTTGATAAGCGAGTGCAAGCAGTGGGAATTTACGGCCGCTATCAGCTGACGGTACTGTGACCGAGCGCTCCTTCTTCTTCAGCAAAAGCCTTACCTCTTCTCCTTTCTCTGTTGTTTTTGTTTCTGGTATCGCTAATTCAGTGTTGTTTAACTATTATAGTTGGCGTTAAGGAGCAACGATAAAGGAGGGGTTAATCAACCCATTTTGGGATGTGCCACGCATTCTACTTCTACGGGATATTGTGGAGGCGATTTGAAGGTGCAAGGATCACTCTGCACATTCTCCGACTTCGCTTCACACGACCATTGTCGAATTAGTGAGCCGAAATGCTAACCTTATTGATTTTCGAGTCCTATAGTGGATTGTTTAATTTCGAATGAATTATCCCACCCTTATCTGCATCATCCTCATGTGCAACTTTTTTTCTGAAGAAGCAATGAGTTTCGCAGAGGTAGAAAACAAAAAAAACTGTATTCGCTGTGTTTTCATGAATCTGCCAGGGTCTTCTTGTTTTTGAGCGCACCAGATGGGCTTCTATTCTGATTAGTTGTGCTATTGATTCTTCCCTCCGTTACGATTCTGTCCGTTCCAGGCTCTCCACTTTGCAGCGAGCGTTCCAACACAAGCACCGCTATAGTGATTGGCGTTGATTAACGTGGGAATTAATTGTGCCAGACTACGCGGATATAGCTTGCGTGGCCATTTGTTCCGCGAATGATAGCGAGGCAAGACTTTGTTGAAGTGGTGGTTATTTTCATGCGGATTGCCTGCGAATTAGCGATAATGAGCTTTTGAGTGAGAGTAATGTCTGATCAAAGGAGTAGGCACACTCAGAGACGAAGACGCTGAGAAACCAATGTAGTCACAACAAAGTCAGGGGCCAGATTCATCAGCGTCTTACAAAGATTTAACGGAGAAATTACAGCCGAAATTTTTGATAACGCCAACATTTCACCATGGCGCCTGTTGATAAGCCTCGTTAATTCACGTTTTTTTTAGGAATTTCGGCTGTAATTTCTCCGTTAAATCTCTGTAAGTCGTTGATGAATCCTGCCCTAGAGAGGACGTGGCGTTGAATACGAGAGAGTGCTGGTTATCACTGTACAGCGTGCACCAAAATAACGTGGACAAGGTTTTTTAAATCATAACTACAAAGCAACCAACAACTCGAGAAAACAACTACGTTACAATAATACAAACATTAAGGTAGATCATGTTCATGTGGTTTCGTAATGGTCTCCCTTGGAGTGGATGTACAGGGCCAAACGCTTCGCGAGGTTTGGGGGCGATGGGCCGCAGCTTATCAGGAAACAGTCGTTCCTACTCCTGGCGTTAGGGTTCCCTTCAGGGACTGGAGACTGCGGTGGCACGTGACGCCGACCCTAGTCTTGAAAATACCCACACACTGTGGTCCATCGGATCCGGAGAATACGGCGGCCATTCCGAAGGCGTGATAGAATCGGGGAAATCGGCCTTGCACCGCCCGCTTACTCCTCGCCCTATGTTCGGGCGCAGAGTCCTCTTGGAACGTCCAGTGGGCATCACCGAAGTGCTACCGGACCCAGGGAAGAACTACGGACTCGACAATGTCTCACTGGTGCACATCTTCTTCGATCTTCACTCCTTTATCCAAGAAAACCAGAGGGGTCCTGCCAGAGGGTGATTCCGCCCCAAACCATGGCCGATTGTGGGTTCTGGCGATGTTCGACGATAGCAGAGCTGCTTGGTGCCTCTGAGGACCAGCTCTTATCATTTTGGTGATTGTGCGCCTGTTCCACGGTGAACAGCTCGCATCTGTGAACAGAATCTGTTCCCAGCCACGTTCTGCGGCCCATCGCCCCCAAACTTCACAAAACGTTTAGACCTTTGCATCCGCTCCAAGGGAGGCCACTTCGAAACCGCGTCAAGATTGTGTACCCTAATGTTTGTGTTGTTGTAAATTAGTCGTCGTTTTTTCGAATTGTTGGTTGTTTTATAGTTATGACAAAAAATCTTGTCCACGTTATTTTGGTGCTTCCTGTAAAAGCGGTGGTAGTTCAGTGTAGCGTAGCTATGGGTGAACTGTGCTTCGCAAGGCATAAAATCAGTCGAAATAGTTGAACAGTTTATTTGGTTACCTCAAAATTACTTAATTAAACCTACTTATTACCAATAACATTGCTAACAATTTGATATGAGGACGAGAACATGAACAAAGGTACAAAGTAAGCAAATGTCAATGATATGTTAGTACGCTGAATGGCCGCGTCTAGATGTTGGACCCTCCGAAGAGGTGCTTAAGTGTTCAACAGTTCAGCGATAATCTTCATACTGCAAGGGCAGCTGATCTGGGACGCTGGATGATTTTAGTGTTCACAAAAGGCTTTTTTATCGGTCAATTATGCTGTAGGCTCGCGCAAGGCGCGTAAGCGCGAGGTATGCCGTTAGGCCCTGTTTATACTTCGACGCCGAGGGACGCGACGCCACGTATGGTGGCCATAAGACCCATGCACATTTCTGCGACAGCGCGGCACGGCCATGATGAAGGATAGGGCCGCGGCGGGAGCGGCGCGACATAGCGACACGTGCCGCAGAGGGGGGCATGTACACTTTTGCGGCTATCGAGGCGGCTATCGCCGGCGATGCCGCGCTGAATGCCGCAGGCTGGAATGGTTCAAATCATTCCGAGCGGCGTGACATGCACTGAGACGTCGGTCCCGTTGCCTATAACGATGCTCTAACGCGACCGCGCCGCGACCGCCGAATTTCGCGGAGGTGGCCGTCGCTTCTGCCGCTCCGCGGTGTCGCAGAAGTGTGCATGGGCCTATATTGATTGAGCGACGCGATCGATCAATATGGCCACTTTACATGCCGTCGCGTCGCTCGGCGTCCGAAGTATAAACGGGGCCTTAGGGGTGTTGGAACACTTTCTAATAACAAGCGGTATTAATCATTTGTTGTAAATTGCGGACAACATATTAAAGCGATTTGCATTTCTCAACTTCGGACAAAAATCGATAAAATCGATCGATAGCGTTTCAGGTTTTCGGTATGGTTCACTGTTGTTTGTTGTTTATTGTTTGTTGTGGAGCCTTTTCAGCGGCCATCATCCCCGCATGATTTCAACCTTGAACCGCCAACGCCGAACAGCCGTCGGTAATGGGGATCGAGATATGAAACCGTTTCTATGACAGTCGTGCCGTTATGACGGACGGGTGGACAAAGGCGCAGCTTATATTTACACGCGTAGCCATGCGGTACAGCGCCATGATCGCCATAGATATTGATTTTTGTGCCTGGCTCATGTGCTGTGCCTTGCTTTCAGACATCGTTCCCATATTTTCAACGGACTTTTGAGATGTTGTAATCAATGAATCGCACCATAAAATAAATGGGGCGTTGCGGCGCGATGGCCAGTGGCTGAGCAGTTTTGGGGTGCGGTGTGGCAATCGCGAGGCGCCGCGGCGGGAGTTGAAAAACCTCAAACTGACAGGCAGTCAGGGCCTGTTCATTCTCTGAGACGGGAGCGACGGTAGCGATTCGTCGCCCAGGCAAAGCATACGTATCGATTTTTGCTGGGCGATCATCTCTTAGTATGAACAGGCCCTTATACAGACAAATACACAGTGGAGGGAAAACCGTTTTGTGTTGTAGGATAAGACTTTAGCCTAAGGAAGTTTATAAAATACGACAGTGCTTCTTTGCGCCTAGCCTGCTAAAGGGGTAAGCGTAAGGATTGAACTTCGATGTTAGTCAAACCTTTTCCTTTACGGGCTTCTGCAGGATGCGTTGGAGCAGCTTGAATGTGTATTTGACCAATATAATGACTTGCTATGGCCAGCTGATCGAGAAACCAGTATTTTTTATCCTACCCAGACAAGTCTGGTACCGTTTCTCCGAGTCCTTAGGGATGAAAGGCTTAGTTGGCCTGGGCGGTATCCGAGGTTCGACACAAACAGTAATAAAGTACCTTGCTTTCCTTAAAAGCAAGGTTTTGTGACCGGCAGAATGGTTCAACTTGTTTGCAGCTTTCGGCACGTCTGTGCTAGAATGTTGAGGTTCGAGTGGATATCGTCTTCTCCGGGCTATCGACAGGGTTTCCAGACTTCTGTCTCGACGACGGAGGGGCTGCTCTTACAATTAGTGGTGTCTCCGTGTAGGTAAGAGACGAGTACGCCGCTGACGATTACCGGTTACTGCGCCGGTTGCCGACGGTGTTTGTTGGACGCGCGACATTTCATTTGATGAAGACATGACCCGGTCTGTCTGGCTGTGGTGATCGATTTTTGACCGTGCAAAGTATGCGGTGTTATGGTTTGTATTCGTTACGCTTAGTTTAATACCAGCAGCAGTGGTACTCTTCTGCGATGTCTTTTCTTAAGTTTCGCGCTCCTTCATCTGGAAACTCTCCTTCACTTTGGCAGCAGTGTCGTTGAGATTGTTGTGCCAATGTTGACTTCCTTTGCAGGCTTTCTTGCATGGCTTTCTTGCATCACCGTCGGCTATCGGAATTCAATTTCCCATTGCGCTATTTGATTTTCTTCTCTCCGAGCGTTTGAACATGTGCTGAAAGTAGAGAGGGGTGCCTGGGTAGTCCGCTGAAGTGTGCCGTTATTTGGTTCAATTTTTGTACTAATAGAATATGGTGTCCGATAAGGAGGCGGGTTGTGAAGTGAATGAGTTGATAGCGATAAAGTGTACCTTATATAATAAAATGAGCGGCTATAAACAATTGCGGATTCCTTCGTATATAATCTTCGGACCTGTTCATTCCCTAACCGAATAGAACTGCTGGTCGAGCAAGAATCACGAAATCCAAGTGGGTAGTTTGTGCTAGTTAGCAACTCCTCGGATACTCGCTTTCGACGGGCCTAACAATCACTTGATATTGGATTGGGAACCTGTTGCAGTAGGTGTAGCGGGCTGCGTCGATTGGCCAGATGAAGGGTCCCGGCGCGATTATCTGCACTCCGTTGACGCTCCTGTGGAAGTATACCATTGGGTTTAAGGGTCGGCTCCTGTTGCTAGAGTGTTGCAGGATGCTTGCGCAGCCATATATCCACTTATATCCAGCTCGTACGTAAATAGATATGTGTACACATATTTAAGTAGGTATATACTATGTATATGCATGTAATACACATGTATAAATGTATATACATAGGAACAGGTTCTCGTCCCTATAGCAGATGGTTGTTCGGCCCGTCAAAAGCGAACGTCCGAGTTTTCCTGCGACTGTAGCTTTTGGGCGATTTCTATACATTTATAACATTTTTACGTCAAACTAGACTCTTTCCAGATTCAACAGGGCATTTTTTGAATTTAACACTTAGCGATTAATCAATTGAAAAATTAACCCACACAAGCAAACTCGACGCTCCAGAAATCGAATTAAACACCTTCCAAGTTAAAACAGTTTCTTCCACATTGCACTAGAGACTGACCGGAAAACCTAGAGTATTGTTTTGACCAAGGAAAATGTAGTATGGCTTCTTTGAAATTTTAAAATTCAGCTGCGCCAATAAGTGGACGCACTCTTTAAAATTTTTATAAAAATAAAAAAAAATTAAGGAAAATTGTGGTTTAAAGCTTAGTTTACATTGCAGGGAAGCAGCAGATTTGTTGGGGTAAAGGAAGAGATCGCGCCGTACACTCGTCTACACCACTGTGACTTTAATTTGATTGATATTGTAAACGCTGCTTATCTGAGACAGCGAAGTGGATATATCTGTGTTTTCTACAATTGTTTCTGTTGCACCGTTGAGAAGTTTGTAACTCCACACAAAGGGCCTGTTCATACTTCGCGATAGCGGCGATAAGAGCGACGAGAGCGCAGAGTGCGCGGCGCGCAGAAGTATGAACAGGCGACTGGAGCGTCTAGAGCGACAAAAGCGACAAAAGCGACTGGACCGACAGCGCCGGTGCTTAAGTATGAACACTTTTCGGCGACGCGCGCTCGGTTTGAATCGATATGCATGTTTTGCACGGGCGACGGGAGGAAGCAGAGCGCAGCGACTGGAGCGACAGAGCCGGCGCTCGGTCTTAGTCGATATGCATGTTTTGCACGGGCGGCGGGAGGAATGAGTGCGCAGCGCGCGGAGGTATGAACAGGCGACAGCAGCGACTGGAGCGACAGCGCCGGCGCTTGGTTTTAATCGATATGCATGTTTTGCACGGGCGACGGGAGGAACGAGAGCGCAGCGCGCGGAGGTATGAACAGGCGACAGCAGCGACTGGAGCGACAGCGCCGGCGCTCGGTTTTAATCGATGTGCATGTTGTGCATGGGCGACGAGTCGCTCTTGTCGCGAAGTATGAACAGACCCAAAGAGAAATGAAAGTCGCGACTAATGGAGAGTACATGGAATTCCAAGTTCTCTCATCTTGAAACGTCGGCATTGTCGTTTAATAAGTATTGTGTCTTCTTTGCCAATGTGGTTTTTAGGTGGAGTATTTATTTTGGCTTGACGTTTCAACCCATCGTCGTCTTCGCAGGCCTAAAAATGGCTGGAGGCATTAGACTTGTACTCTACCCGACGAAACGCTCCACTCGCGGTAGCATTTTTGACTTAGAATCAGGTGCACAATACGAAACCCCGAGATGTCGAGCAAACTCACCCAGAATTCCACCGCTAGCGAGTAGCGATTGCGCTAAATAAATAAATATTCTACCTAAAAACCTTGTTGGCAAAGAAGAGACACCAAGTACATGGAATGTTTTTTCTTCAGATTGCTGTCTTTCTTGCATTCTAAAACAAGCTTCAAGCCATTATTTTTCTCTGAAAAAAAGAGATTTTAAAATTTGATATAGGCGTCTTCACTTGTTGGGACAGGTGATTTTAACAATTTAAAAGAAATATACTAATTTGTCTTTGACAAAAATTATTCCGAACTTTTCGGGATGTCTGCTCTAGTTCTATCTAGAAGACGCTCATTTTGATTTAATGATGTTATGTTTGGTTTCAAAAGTGCCAATCTTGTCCAGTGTGACGCGAAAGTTCTACGCGTTATATTGTTACATGTTACGCTTTTCTTGATAAGGTTCGGATTGGAGAGCTCTACCGAGCGTGAGGTTGCGATCGCTGTTTGTTCGTTCGTTTCGTGTTTTATGCTCCTTCATTCGCCGCCAGGTTTTGCGGATGGCGAATAAATTGACTCCGGTGATTGATTGACTTCGAGGCAGGAGCATCTGCGGAAGATCGCCACAGACCGGCGGACAGACAGCTCGTTCGTCGGTGGTTTTGTGCCGAATGTTTGGGTATTGATTGGCCTTAAGTGAACAGATGGTTGGCATTCGCGACGAGAAGGCTTTCAATGCCGGCGGGTGGGGACTTCGCTACCATCGGGATCCGGTGAGTCTGTGACCTTTTAAAGAACGGAGGGCTGTTCGAAGAACTGTGGTTGCCTGTGGTGTCCACGGATTGAAGAGCACAGACTTCTATTCCTTTTATTTTCCGTTTTCAGTCGATTTTTAGCGGTCAGCTTTCTTCCACGAGAGGCACCGACTTTGTTTGTATTGATGGTGGGAATCAAGATTGGCAGAAGGTAGAAGGCCACAGCCGTGTCAGAAGTTGCAAGGCTCAGTGCTAGCTTTGCTTCTGCTTTGCTTTGTCGACATTTAGCCGTTATGTGTTCAGCACTGGCTTCGGAAAGGGTCGACACTTTGGTAGGTAGTCTGAGCGAGAGTTGTTTTATGTGTGGTCGCTGCCTACCAGTTTTTCGTTGTTGGTGAGAGATATGATCGCAGAGCGGAGTATCTGATGTTGTAGAATGTTGAGAAGGCTTTGTTTCACCGTACATAGTGCAGTAGAAGCGGGTTTGGGCGTATGAGCGACCTCTGTTGGTTGGATGTAGCGATGAATTCGCTTAGCAGCGGCGGTTGCTAAACCCATTTACTGGTATAGAACCTTTTTGTTCCATTTCCTGAGTCGGATCTATCCTAGTCGGGGGGGGGGCACATACCCTAAAGAGTACTAACAAATCGACTTGCGACTCGTCGAGCGGCTCCTGGAGAACACAATGGACATAAATTTAGAAAGTTCCCGAAAAAATTACATTTGTTTTCGCCGCGGTTGTAAGGAGGCGAAGTTATGTGGCCTCCTCACCATGTTGGATCCTGGTTATAACATGTCAGCAGGAGCTATCCTAGTCCGGGGGCCACATAACTAAAAAGTATTATATGTAACAAATCCAGTTGAGACTTACCAAGCGGCTCCTACAGAACAACATAGGACCCTAAACAAGAAAAAGTCACAAAGAAAAAGACGACAAATTACATTTGTTGCGGTTGTAAGCCGGCAAAGTTGTCTGCCCTCCTCACCATGGTGGATCCTGGCTATAACATCTCAGGCGGCGGTCAGCACTCGGCATGAGCTTCATGCGTCCTATTCACCATGTTAGGTCCTGATTATAACATGTCAGGCGGTGATGAGCACACGGCATGCCTTGAATTACGCCTTTTTTTGCCCCCCGAGACGGTTTAAAACCACGTCGGTTCATTTTTTTGTTTGTTCGCTTGTTTTTTTCTGTTCTTTGAGGTTCTATCGTGTTCTCCGCGAGTCGCTCGGTAAGTCGCAATTCGATTTTTTACATACTTTTTAGATAAATGCCCCCCCCCCCCGTTCCCCGACTAGGATAGATCCCCTGAATCAGTTTGACCTAATGTCACAATAATAAGCTACTCTACGCCTTCCTTTGTCATCGTCGATTAGTTCAGTTGTTCACTAGCGAGATATGTTTCCATCCCACTGTCGCGCCAAAGTGGCCCAATGGATGCTATTCTCTGGAGAGATACCCAAACCCCCAACCTCAACTACAAGTGGCATGGTGTTGTGGTCCAGCTTTGTTGCTGAGGCGTGCTATGTGGCAAGCTTGCTGTTCTCGGCGGATGGACACCGTTGGTAGCTTTCCTAGTCATCATCTCCTTTAGGTAGAAAAAATTTCCGTGAAAAATTACATTTCGCATAGGCCCCTCACCCAAAATCATATGAAATATCGCTTAAAAAACCTGTTTTTTTGCTGCATAATAAGCAGGGCACAAGTATTTAAGGGGTACAATTTCTCCTGGGCGTGAGATAGCGCAGTCAGAGAGGACGCGTAGGTTCTTGGTTCGGATTTCCAGCCAGCGCAACCAAGCTTTTATCCCGCCGAGTTGGTGAGTTGGTGCCGGGCTTGTCTGGGTAGGACAAAACACTGACTTATCCTTCGACTGGCCAGCGCAGGTCATTGTATATAGAACAAATACTCATTCAAATTGGCCCCGTAGATGTAGGATACGTGGCGCATTCCAAAAGAAATTGATCAGTGCTGTCCTTAACTCTTTATCAATTTCTCCTCTTAACGTTATTTACTCCAGTCAGAAAATTTCATTTCCGTGACAAGTGAAGACTTCCATTATGACTTTGTGGTCGACTCAAAGAGCACTTCAGTAAATCGTTGTAGAAGAAGCGCTTAAATAACCATCAGAACTTAGCACTCGAAATTCGATGGAATCAGACCCACTCGTTCATGCAGAAAAGCGAGCCGTGCCATGTAATTCTACTAAAATCGGCAAAATTGAACCCGTCCTGATTGATTTGAAGACTGTCTTCAGAAAATATTTTTCTTAATTTTTGACTGTAGAACAATCTGCAATACAAGCTATAGGGGATTAAATTCTATACTTATAACATGCGTACTTCGAAAAGCGAAGCTTTGTTCCGAGTCTTCAGATTATTTATTTATTTATTTATTTATTTATTCAAGGCATAGACAGACACAGACAACTGTCTAGCATGTAAAGTGTAAAAAACGAACAAAACATCACAAATTGACCACTCGAACACAAGTCAAGTAAATAACAAACCACTGAGATCATTTCTTGACTGTTTGGCATTCAATCTTTGACAAACATTCTACAGGCTTGAGCAGAGAGCCTCTCTAAATCTTCATACTTGCTCAGTAACAGGTTGAATTCCTTGAGAATGCGATTGGTTAAGAAATCTGATGATCTTATGAGATAATTGAAATCACTCTGGAAAGCTAAACTCATGAAGATATTAAAATCACCTGATTGCCAAGAGCCGTCTTCTAACAGTGAGACACAGGACGACCCCATGTTCGATTCTCGATCCTCGAGCCTCACTCTGCGAAAGAGTTCGATTTTCCCTCGATGTTCGTGAAAAATAGACTGTCCCCGTCCACGGCCCAAAACAAAGCCGCTTTTTAGTCCTAATAATAATCCATTTTCCACTGTGCTATTATCATTTCGAAAACTCTGAGAACTGTTCGAGATTTGACCGTGCAAGTGTAGACAACTGCTCGAGATAGAAAATTTATTTCCGTGAAAGCAATGTTGTAGAAGGCGTTCTCCCTAGTCATACTGAACACTACTGCAGAAAGATATTTTTTTACTGCGTAATAATTAGGGCTCGAAACATTGTGGGGTACGTTTTCACCTTTTAACGTTGTGCTCTTCAGGAAGAAAAATTATTTCCCTGACAGTTCAAGCCTTCGGTTACGCTATGTGGTCGACTCGATAGGGGCCTTTAAAAATACTCTGTACGGCAAGGACTTGTGCAATTACCGAAATTAAGCACTAGAAACTTTTACAGAGTACAACTTAAGAATCAATACGGATAAGAACTAAAGCTGTGATGAAGATTTTCCTGCCGTCAGTTTTGGACAAAATTGAACAACATGATGATGACTCTGTTCCCGAGTTGAACAATGGTCAATGTCGCGACCGGTAGCGTAGCCCGAAATAAAATGCAAACAATTTTTTGTATGCGGAAGTGATTGAGATGCTTATCGTCGTCAGATGCTTCCCTTCATTGCGCCAGACTGTTTTGAACCGACACGGCTCATCACCTAGGGTTCGTAAGTGTTGTGTTGACTGAGTTGCGAGTTTTTCTCACGTGGAAGTGTTTGCACGGCTAGCGAAGAGCAGTGCTTGTTCCGGTATTGTTACTCGGCGAGTCGGTGCCGCTCGCTTCTAACTAGAGTTCGAATTTGAAAAGTTAGGAGTCGGGTGTCTTTGCTTTCTCCCCAGGAGGTTATTCGCAGGCATGCAGTTGCTGTGAAGGATTTGTAACGTGCCCTTTTATGAGTTCCCTTTGTAGAAATCAATAACTTTAGTAAGCGGACCCTCGTGGCAGTTCTTCAAATGTCGACTGGCCGCTGACACTAGCTTTTCCGAATCGATTCGTACATTTTCTGCACCAGCTCCTGCTCTCTTTGCTTCTAGTCTTTATAATAACAAACAAGCATTAGTTCTACGCATTCGTCTTTGCTTGCAGTTCTAAAGTTCTGGTGTATTGGCGGATCTATCGTAGTCGGGGGGGGGGGGGGGGCACATAACTAAACACCATGCAACAAAATGACTACGGATTCACGGGGCGAGTTCTGGAGGGCAAAATAGAACCAAGCTGACAAAATTCACAGAAAACAAAAAACAATTACAGCAAAAACAAAAAAGATTTACTACGAATGTGCGCCCCTCACCATGGTGGATCCGGGTTATAACATGTCAGGCGGCGGTCAATTCACGCCGCAAGCACTTTATGTGCCTCCCTCACATGATAGATCCCGGTTATAACATGTTAGGCACCGGCGACTCGCACTTATTCGGTCTCAGCGTTTCAAGAAGGTCCTCCTCTTCGACAACGCCGCACCCCATCGGGCAAAGTGGGTGAGGGACGTTCTGCCTGAAAGCGGCGCGGGCAAAGGCGCGGGACAGTGCCTGCGGAGACAATTAGCGTCGACTCGCACAGTGACACCCGCCGCGTCGCACTCAGCCAGACAGCCCTCGCCGCGGAGGCGATACTGACCCAGCCAACCACTGGAGCCTGTAGGTCGACCGGATTTGGTGTGATTACAATCGATAGAGGGATATGAGGCTCAGACGGCTTGCATTGGCAGTCCAGAATATGGGACTGATCTGAACCCTACCATCTTCTATATCAGAATTTCAAGCTCTATCGAATGAGCCAGGAAAGAATCTTGTCTCAATGACCCTTACAACAAATTTTTTTCAGGCGCAGTTACCTCTCGGTAAATATCAGTTTTTATTTATATCAGAATTAACTACGAGGCATTCTTCCAGGCTACTGATGTGAACTATACCTTCTCCTGCATTATATCCTGTCTAGATAACCCTTAAGGCGACTTTTGGGCGTTGTTTATTTTCGTTAAACAAGTTTTTGTTTATATCAGAATTAATTGCGAGGCACGTTTCAGTACTACTGATGTAAACCCTACCATCTCCTGTACTAGAATTTCGAGCTCTATCGAATGATCCAGAAAAGAATACTGCCTCAATAACCCCTAAGGCGATTTTTTTTCAGGCGCTGTTTATTTTTCGCTAAATATCGGTTTTTATTCACATATATCAGGACTAAATGCGAGACTTGCTTCCAGGCTAAAATTGCACAAAGATTCCAACTAGATAGACGAGGGATCTTTTAATATAAGTTCAAAGCATTAGTTTCAAAATACATTTCTTTATCATTTCGTAACTGATTTTTCTATGGAACTTTACAATGCACACACCATACATGTCGAGACTAAGACTGGATAGGTGGTTCATCAAATCTGATGTTCACCGAGAATAAATTTCATCACACAATACTTCAAATTGCTCGTCCAGTCGTTTGTGACTTCTAGCAGTTTTTTGACCTCGCGTTCCACAGGCAATGTACCTGCATAGCCAATGTCACCTCCACCAATTATCGTGTTAAGAAACACTGATGAAATGCTTTGAAAAAACTGGAGTACGTCGGTGTTCTTAGGAGGTCCACCGACTATCAAATTGAACTCTTTGGGCAATTTCAGACTGTGAACGTGCTCTATGCACTGAAGGATCATAATGTCGTTTTCAAAAAGGTTGAACACTTGAAGGTCTCTCGTTTATCCAGTTATATTCCTCGCGCATTTTCAGCCTGGAAGCATGCCTCACAATTAATTCTGATATAAATAAAAACTGATATTTAAGGAAAATAAACAACGCTTAAAAGCCGCCTTAAGGGTTTTTAGACAGGATAATTTCTAGCTCATTTGTTAGAGATCGAAGTTCTAGTACAGGAGATGGTAGAGTTCACATCAGTAGCCTGGAAGCATGCCTCATAGTTAATTCTGATATAAATGAAAACTGATATTTACCGAAAGGTAACTGCGCCTGAAAAAAAAATGCTGTAAGGGTCATTGAGACAAGATTCTTTCCTGGCTCATTCGATAGAGCTTGAAATTCTGATATAGAAGATGGTAGGGTTCAGATCAGTCCCATATTCAGGACTGCCAATGCAAGCCGTCTGAGCCTCATATCTCTCTATCGATTGTAATCACATCAAATCTGGGCAAATCTGGTCGACCTACAGGCTCCTGTAGTTGGCTGGATCAGCATCGCCTCTGCGACAAGGGCTGTCTGACTGAGTGCGACGCGGCGGGTGTCACTGCGCGAGTCGACGCTAATTGTCTCCGCAGGCACTGTCCCGCGCCTTTGCCCGCGCCGCTTTCAGGCAGAACGTCCCCCTCCGGGCAAAGTGACCGCGGATAAGCTTGCTCAGCTGTTCGTCCACATGCCTCACCCACCGTATTCGCCGGACATCTCTCCATGCGACTACCACTACTTCTTGAGCCATAGGACTTCATGGTCGGAAGGGACACTAGGACCCAAGCAGTGGATCAGCGCCAGGCCTAAGCAGTCCTGGAAGGATGAGATCAGGAAGTCGGCTGATCGATGGCAGCAAGGACATTGACCTTAATGGCGAATACATTCCTCAGCACCGTTGAGTTGTAATTGAGTTATAAAGAGATATAGAAATTTGTCGAATTTGTCTTATTACTTTTGGCTCACCCTAATAGTTACGCGCCCCTCCCCCTCCCCCCCCCCCCCCTCGACTAGGATAGGTCCGTATTGCTGCTCTATCTGTCGCTTATCCTCGCATCTTCATCGCTGGCGTGGGGGTGGTAACAGATGCGCGATGTAAAGCAGAGACTTGTAGTCTCCGGCAAGGTCTCCCAAGCTGTGGAGTTCGACAACTCCTCGAAAGCCTGGGCTTTCTATGTTCTCTCCGACATCGGGCGGTATGGCGACCGGTGAGAGGCGCGAAAAGTTCTCGGGTTGCAAAGGACGTCATTGACTCTGCACCAGGACGATCCTAGCACGACACCCCGCGGACACTGTTTCATGGCTTGTACTTACAATGCTAGAACACTACAGTGCCGACCTACACGCTATTCTGGAATGCGTGATGGCCCTGCAGGAGACCAAGGCACGGGAGACAACTTACGATATTTCAAAGACGGAATACGCATCCTTCTTTATAGAAAAAGTTCAAGTCGGAGGAGTAGCCTTCAGCGTGGACCTATCCTGTTGACTCCTGCGTCTAGCCATCCTTCGTCAATATTCTCATTTCGGAAGGGGATCGTTGTCATCAGCTGCTATCAATCAGCGTCACCTATTGAAGACATCGAACTCGGCGCTTTCTGACAGGAGTCACTCAGTTATAGTCAGTGACAAGCAGTCATGATCTTACCAAGATGAGCAATCCCTGGGCTGCCACCATTCGTTTACGATACGCAGTGAGTAACGCTTCCGTGGTTGCGCTGATAAGGTGATTCCGGAGAATTTGACGTGACGATCAAGGCTTATGTCACATTATAGAAGAAATGATTAAGGGTGACGTTAGTGGGTTCTACAGGAATGCGCCAGGCATTCTACAGTTCTCCACGATATTAAGGATGCGTAGTGGACCCATGCAATAACTATCAGGTACCACCCTATGGACAACTCGCGTTTGGCGCTTAAGGATGGAGCGCTTCGTTGTCAGACTGTGAACTAGGCAAGATCTGTATAATAATACTAATACGAAAACACAAGTGATTATAAACATCTAAACATACGATGAATAGCAGAAAGAATTCAAAACAAAAGGGCTTGCAACCGTTTCGTTCCTGCCCTTAGATGATTGCAAGCTAAAAGAATGACATAAAAGGATAAGGACCTCCCCGGAACTCCTCATTAAGGAGGGAGGTTAATAAAACATTCCAAAACCATAATGCAGAGCACATGTCGACGACATTTTACAGTCTGTCAAATACAAAAGGTAGAGAATGAAATACAGCAGAGTTTTAACACATTTGCTTAAGCCTAGAGCGGCTTGTGGAGAGGCTATATGTTGTTACAGGATGTTTTGTTGCGATCAAAACTCTTGCGCCAGGCGGGACTCGAACCCGCATCTTCTACTTTCTGGGCAGCGATGCTACGCCTTACACCCACGGCGCTGTTTGACCGCACGTAACATCCGCGATATCCTCCAGGTCTGTCAGCACCCACACGTGATTCAGCTTAACCGGGTTCATCTGATATCAGCGGCCGGCCCATCCCCGTATCACTGCTAACAGACCTGGAGGATATCGCGGATGTTACGTGCGGTCAAACAGCGCCCGTGGTGTAAGGTGAACACCGCTGCCCGGAAAGCAGAAGATGCGGGTTCGAGTCCCGCCTGGCGCAAGAGTTTTGATCGCAACAAAATATCCTGTAACGAAATACAATAGAATTACAAAATACAGGATAAGTCTACCGTTTTCTATAAGAAGGGTGCCATGTTAAGCGAAGACACAGGGAGGTGGTCTGCAGAATCAGTACTGCATCTTGGCTGTGAGCAACTGTAGTTGTGCTCCAGGATTGAAAGGGGAAAATTTGTGCATTATGGAAAAACAGGCATCAGTGTATGTAGGTTCCCTCTGTCGCGTATTACACGGTATTCACAGTTATAGGGCTGCTAATTGAGCGAGACGGAATGGAGGTTGGGTCAGATAAATCATACATCTACCGAGGCATGCCTCCGTTCGTTCACTTTCCGCTATTTTCGGATATAGGTGTACCAGATGCGATTATTCTCAGAACAATGGACATCTGGCACACTGCGAAAGCCGCCAACTTCAAAAAGTGCGTGCGTGAAGCGTTGTTCTTTGATGAGTGGCGAGAGAATGTCTAAAATTAGATTCGCGTGCTATGCGGCTCTGGAAAATTCATTTGAAGCACTGCTTAATGTCCTCGATTCGAATGTCTTTCTTTCTTCGGCCTGAATCTCACCGCTTCTTCCAGAGCTTCTTGTGATTCCAAGTGGAGACAGTGGCCAGAATCGCAGCAATGGAATGTGTGGCGTTCACCCATTCGCTCATGTAAGGAAGGCAGAAGGGATGCTTGAAATTCCAGGGCGTCGTGCAAGGTGCTTGCTCATATTCTCAAATTCCACAGATGCTTTTGGCTAACATCTAGGAAACCTCCATTCATCAACAAGAAGGTACAGAAATGGCAGAAAGGCTTTATTGCTGGCTAAAAACAAGGCCTGCCGCATAGCGAAACATTCGGTGTCAACCGCTCAATTCCTGCTGCATAATGAATTGACAGTAGAATATTCTGGGAGGGACGAGTATGAAGCGTAAAGGACGGCGCTAGTCAATTCGTTTTTGAGATACGCAATGCATTCTACTCCTGAGGGATGTCGTTGAGGCATTTTGAGTGCCTCAACGATATCCCGTAGGAATTTTGAATGCGTTTAACGTGGTCAACGAAGGTAGTTTCGGGCTTTCTTTACAGTTGCACAGGCTAGCCAAGCGGCTCTGCCAACTTTCCGATGTAAGGACTCAATGCGGCGCATGTGGCGAACTCGCTAAGAGGCGCCGATATGGCGGCTAGGTTGTTTTTAGCTCCGATTCCCGGGCCCGGACCTTTTACTAGAGTTTTGACAAAAGCGGCTAAAGACCTATCATCAACAGGCTTACCTCGCAATTCATTGCATGGCCCAATTGCCAATTCCAAGTGCTTGGAACATACTGCATCGAAACTTATGGGCGTGTCACTCTCTAACCGCGGAAGGGTTGCACTGGTATGTCAGAACGGTGAAAATGAATGCCGATGCGAGAATCTCCACACTTCATGTAATAGAAAAGTATGGCCCATTATTGCGAATCCTTTAAACCTGACGAGTTAGCGGGTTGGAAGTTTTCTAAGGAATCGCGCAGTCTCACGACACAATTTTTTTCTAAAAATCGAATATGCAGAAAATTACAAAAATACTGCAAGGTCGAGGAATCGAATACCTAACATTAATCTACGAAGCAGTTTTTGCGCTCTTATGCATATTCGATTTTTAGAAACCGTTGTGTTCCGAGACTTCGATTTTTTAGTAGCTTCAACCCTCTAACTCGTTAGTTCAAGGAGTTTGTCAAAACGGAGCATACTTTTCTACTATTAGAGGGATAGGATTGTTGCAATCGTATTCATTTTTGCCGTCCAGACATATGTCTTAGGCCCTTCCTTGGTAAGAAATTTGAATAGCGCTGAGCTTTATTCTGTCCATTTTAGGAAAATGATGGCAGGAAACCTCATTGACAGCATTGGTCGGATCGTACTCCGTTCCATTCTCAGGCCTCCGTGTCCTTTGCCTTTTAATTTGTGGCGAGGATGGCGGAAGTACAGACCCGTCTATCAGCTGGCCCCTGAAAGCCACCGCGCGTCGGAAGAAACAATCGCTTGAGATGGGCAGACGTTCTTGAGAATCGGGCGGCAGCTGTTGGCTGCCGATCGTCACTGAGCGCCGTTTTGAACGTGTTTGCCCAAGAGGAGCAACGAGCAGTATTGCTGTGTGTGTGTGCAGCTCTCCTGCGCACTCTGGGGACTTGTTTTCGCCGAGGGTCGCCGCGTTACACTATGAGTTGTACTTTTGCACAGCGCAGGGTCGCGCTGGATGAAGATGGTCTGCCGATTCCCGGAGCCGAGCGTTGGCTTGACGGGGACTTCCTGCTAAGGAAGATGAGCGGTTCTTCCTGGAGAACTGGAGGCGAGGTGGAGCACGTGGCCGTGGCAGTGTTACTGCTCCTTTCTTCGTAAAAGGGGCGATCGAGTTGAGACGCAGAAACGGAGTTCACGAGTTCCCGTATTTTCGGAGTGACAACGTACCTAAGCCCTACAGGTTCGGCGAAATATAATAGTATCGCAATTGTTTGAGAAGGATAACATATTTCAATAGACGTTCCACTTCGGCCAGCCTATTGGTGAAATGCACATTCTAGGGACGGCCCCTTTGCATGTAGAAGTTGAATTCACGGCATCTCCCAAGGATGACTACTTTCTATGCTCTACCCCAGCAGATTTAAGCGTTTCTTATCTGCAATTGAGGAAGTCGGAGAGAGGTGGCCCCCAATTTGACAAAGGGCAGCTGTACTAGTCGTTCTGTGTTTGGTGTAAGCCACGCATCCTACTTCTACCGGGTATATGTAGTTCAGGCTGTTTGGATGCGACTTTGGCATGTGCAATGACTTGCATCAGTAGTCATTGGACGGTTCCAGTGTTTTGTATCCTTTGCCTACAAGGTTGGGGGCAATTTGTCAACCTCGCCGGGATAGAAGACTTGGTTGGCCTAGAGCTCGAAGACCTTGAAACTCCTTTTGGGGGTGGACTCAAGAGCAAGCCGTCATCATTACTCTACCGGCGCTCAAGGGATAAGGTATAGGTTTAAAATTGCATCGGACCATAGCTTTAAAGGAAAAGATGCCATTGTGGAGGTAAAAGGACGGGGTTAATCAATCCTTTTAAAATGCGCCACGCATTCTACCTTTACGGGATGTCTTTGAGGCAATTTGACTGCGTATTTGGCCCATACAACGATTTGTGGTGGCCTAACTGGCCAATGGAGAAGACAGTGCTTTGTCTTTCCCTTTCCCATAAGTCTGGTGGCAACTCATTGTTCCGGAATGTTGGAAGACTTGGTTGGCCTGGCCGCGAAATTCGAGCAAGGAGTATGGAATTAAGTGCTCGCGGCAGCCAGCGCCTCCTCCGACTGCGCTATCACCACGGCAAATGACAAGTCTGACAAATCAGTTAGATCGATCCTCTGTCACCGGACAGCCATTTGCATTGAAAGTCCACGCACTATGTCGAGTTAGAGGTCGAATGTGTTGCTCGTATAGGCTTTCCAGCTTTAACCAGTAAATCAAACCTTCATTTCCGTCCCTCAACTTACTTCCGTGGCTCAAATTCAACCTCAACGCAACCCCAGAACGTAAAATCATCTATGTCAATATCGACGATAAAGCGCATAAGATCGATGCTGATTTTCATCGCCGCTAAGGTGCGCGTGAAAACAATGGAAATTCGTATTGATCTTTTGCGCTTTATCATCGATATTGATTTTTTAACGTTCTGTGGCTGCGCTGAGATTAAGTTCAAGTTATGGAAAAAGGTTGAGAAACGCAAATGAAGATTTGACTAAAATGGTCAAAGCTGGAAACCCTATACGAGCACTCCACCTCTAATTCGACCTTGTGCTTGGACTTTTAGTACACATGGCTGCCTAGTGACTGAAGATCTAGCTGATGGACCTGTCAGAGCTTTGCGTACTATCCTTCTCGCCGAACCCTTGAGGCGGCTGTGAACAACTTGCTTCACCTGAGCATGAAGCTGAACTCTCGTCGGTATAGATTCCTTCGATCAAGTGCTGACTGAATCTATCTGCATCGGAAATCCTTTCTTCTTCCGAATCCTTTCCATTGCACGTCTATCTTTGCTGCCTTTTTAGGGTTACTCGCGCTCGCCTTACCTCTTAATTTTCTCGATTCGACCTCATCTAACTTTCCACATAGCAACATCACACAGATGCAATCAATAACAAACACTGTTGCGACGTCATATATTTTGATTTCGCAAAAGCGTTTGATCGAGTATGCCATAGAAAGCTCCTATTCAAGTTGGAAATGTTATGCTTTCATCCATTTCTGGTCAAATGAATAGATGATTATCTATCTGGTAGGACATTGCAGGTGAAAACAGGCACACCTTATCTGATGTTAAGCGTATTCTAAGTGGTGTTGCACAAGATGGTGCTCTTTCTCCTATCCTTTTCAATAACTACATATCTGATTTACCTCGGATGGTCCGAAATCTTGACGTATCTATAAAAATTCATCAAGACAGAAGACATTTTATGCAAATAAATGCTAATCCGCAGACTTGCACGCGTACATGCGAATTGGATGTTGTTTTAATCGTAGTTGTTTGAATTAGTGCTGTTTTGTTATTGAGTTTATTTGATATTTGCCTTATGCAAATGTAATGAACTTATAACTTGCAACTTGTAAGATGCTGTTATCCAGACCATTCATTGTAACCGCTTGTTCAGTGTTTGCTTGTTTCTTCTACTCGCCAGTATATTTTATGCCTTTGGCCGCTGTCAACGGTGTTTTATCTGCGTCACATGTCCGCACTGCTGTGAAACCTTTTTTTTTGATATGCTCTCAAGGATCACAACTATCTTATAGAAGAAGGACTGCAAAAACTCCATATTGGGGTAGGGATTAAACCCCGGCATTCTCCTAGAGCCGCTCATGCACTAAGCTATGTATACCGTATGTGCTATCGAGGAAAACTTGTGAGAGGCATAGGCGTGGCGCCAAATGGCTAACGAGACGCCCTTTCGAGCGTGAGTTCAATCCCTTAGGGCCTATTCATACTTGGCGACAGCAGCGACAAGAGCGCAGCGCGCGGAAGTGTGAACAGGTGACAGCAGCGGCTGGAGCGACAACGCCGGCGCTCGAGTATGAACACTTTTCGGCGGCGCTCGTTCTGTTTTAATCGATTCGTATGTTTTGCACGGGCGACAGGAGCGAGAGAGCGCAGCGAGTGCAGCGCGCGTGGCGTGCGCAGCGACAGGAGCGACAAGAGCGACTGGTGCGACAGCGCCGGCGCCCGAGTTTGAACAGTTTTCGGCGGCGCGCGCTCGGTTTTAATCGATATGCATATTTTGAACGGGCGGCAGGTCGCTCTTGTCGCGAAGAATGAACTGACTCTAAGGGTCGGCCCGCGATCGTTAGATGAAGAGGATACTCCAGCTTCTTGTTCTACAGGGTGTCTCAAAAAATTTATACACTGTTTGAATGATGATAACTCTGCTCACGTTAAAGGTGCTGAAGAAGTCAAGGGTTCATATGAAAGCTTAGGAAAATAGAAATTTGCTGACATATGAGCGGTATGGAGTGCGCCATGCATCATTTGAAAGTTTGCATTTTACTCTTGATTGTCTGTGTTTCGCTTGATTACTTGTTATCATCTCTTCACAAAATGGCCGTATCGATCCGTATTTGTGCGTCTTTCGAGGCTTAAAACCTAAAAACACTAAAGCTTGCGGAAAATGCAGGGCACAAAAAAAATGCAGGTACTGTTTGAAAGGTTCTAACATTGACGCTAGTGAAGCTGAAAATGTTTGAGACTCATATGAAAGCACCGGGTAACGATATATCAGTGGCGTGTCAACAGTCAAGATTGCGCCATGCCCCGCTTGAAACCTTGCATTTCAGTCCCAAGTGATTGTGTATGGGATGAATGCTTGTTACAGTCTTGTTACTGCTTGGCCTGATTAACCTGTGCTGTGCTTCTTTGAACGTTTAGAACTTGCCAATCACGTGAAATACACGTGACATGCGAGTTTACTCAATTTTACAGTTTAAATAAGGGAAGGAACTCCATTTTCGAAGACGAATTCTGCTGGAACATAAAAAAAATAAAACGTTAAAAGAAGCACAACACAGTTTAATGTGGCCGAGTAGCAACAAGACTGTAACAAGCATTCGGCCCATGAACAATCAACCGAGTCTGGAATGCAAAGCTTTCAGGGGGGGGGGGGGAGGGAGCATGGCGCAATCTTGACTATTTACACACCACAGAAATTTCGTCACCATGTGCTTTCATATGAGTCCCAAACATCTTCAAAAGCTTCACTAACAGTAATGTTAAAGCCTTTCTGACCCTTTGACCTGCATTTTTTGGCATTCCCTGCATTTTTCTAAGTCGTAGTGTATTTTTAAGTTTAGAACCTCACAAGAAGCACAAACCAATCGATACGGCCACTTTGTGAAGAAATTATAACAAGTATTCAACCGAAACACAATCAATCGAGTGTAAAACGCAACATTTCAGACGTATCCTGGAGCCTTTCATACCGCTCCTATGTCAGAAAATTTCTATTTTCTTAAGCTTTCATATGAGCCCTTAACTTCTTGAGTACCTTTACTGCGAGCAAAGTTATCACCTTCCAAACAGTGTATACATTTTTTGAGACGCCCTGTATTTTGGAGGCCTAGGCTTGGGATAAGAACTTGGTGGTTGATCTGTGTGTCCAACATATTCTGCTGTTTCTAATTCGTCTCTAACATGTTGCGCTGAGGTAAACTGCACAGCTTATAATGCCGTATGGTTACTAGGGTCTCCTTTTGCTCATTAATAACTACCATCACCAAAGCCTCCACAGATGCCGATTATTACATCGCAAGGCTGTGACCCACTGCCGAAGTGCAGTTCGGAGAGCGTTTTCTGACTGAGTATCGAGAGCCAGCATCTTGCTCCAAGCTGCATGATCATCTGGTAGTCCTTGGCAGAGGTACCCGAGTATTTCGAAGGAATATCGTCAGTGTGGCTAGCGATATAATTGGTTTGTGTGTGATGCATTAGTCGGAACGCAGACGATGGACGCGTTGGGCGGAACAGCGGAGTGCAGGCCGCCGGCGGCCGGCCTGCGACTGGGCGGTGACGGCGGGGCCGACGGGGCCCGGACGGCCTACGAGTCGAATGGCGTCGTCTGGTCGAAGTATCTGCTCGACTAGTCAGATTGAGTGCTCTGGTCACTCTCTCTGAGCGTTATAGTTTCCATGACTACTGTTTGTTTTGCAAGTCGCTTCTGTTATAGGGCAAAGTTATTGTTGTCTAGGGTGTTGATGTCGGAGCTTTGGAGGATTCAGTGGATTTTTAATAAGCTTTCTCGATTGGGCATAGGCTTTACTCTTCCTCGATCTAGACAACTGGGGTATGAAAAATTCATTTATGTAATTTTTGTTCTGCGGTGCTAGAAACATTATAAATCCATCTATGAATCTGAATTCCGTATTTGAAACGGGCCACTTTTGATTATGTTCGACTCTGCACCCAGCCTAGCTTCCGAAGGATATGAGTTGATGATTTCCTAGGCGTCCGTGGACGAACAAAATACGGTATTTTGCGCTGACCGACCCCTCTGAGGATAGTTCAGCCAACATTAGCCATTCAAAGAGGCTTTATGATGGCACGTCGAATAATTGTGCAGATGGTTCCGAGGTTTGATTAATGTCGCCGTTCATCCTTTAAGAAGAGATATAATGATTAGTAGTGGGCTGAAGTGATAAGAGACTGCGGCTGTTTAGCGTTATCCAGATTTGGTCGCCTTGGAATCTGTCGTCGTTGGTTACTCAGTTTATGGTGCCATGAAACTACTGGAAATGGTCTGGACGTCTTGATGAATTCCAGCATTACTCGAGGCTTCCTTTGGAACTTTTTATATTATTATTATTATTATTATTATTTTAATTTTTTATCGTTTTTGTTCAACTGCGCTAATGTTTTGTAAGTTATTTAAAAGTGAATAGGCAGAAATCTTTAGGTATGTTGAAGAAGAGATCGCGCCATGCACCCATCTAGCTGGTCGCGAATTTCATCTGTTTGATAGTATGAATGTAACTCGTGGGTGCGTGGAGCGCAGTCGGAGGAGGCGCCTGCTGTCTCCTGCACCCGATACCAGTTCCTGGTTCGGATTTCACGCCTAGGCCAACCCGGCCTTCCATCCCTCCGGGGTCGGTGAATTGGTACCAGACTTGTCTGGGAAGGATAAAGCGATGACTTGTTCATCGGCTGGTCACCGCAAGCCATTGTATGACCAAATACGCATTCAACTTGCCTCCACGACATCCCGTAGAAGTAGAATGCGTGGCGCATCCCAAGTTTTATAAAATTTCAAACAAAGCCTTCACTTTTTGGAGCAAATGAATATAAATTAAAAGCTTCCAAAAAATGATGTTAAGCATTTATCTATTTATTAACCTTTTGAAGGATCTACTTTAATCTGGAAGGCTCTGCTTTCAGTTTTGGAGGCCGTTGAAGCGAAAATGAACATCATGTTTTCGTTTCCAACTCATCCTGCTCGCTTAGAAGAGTATCCAATTTGGTTTGAAACGTGTCGAATTTGACGTGGAAATGGTGTATATCAGCTCGCTTTTGTGATCTATCTGGATGACATCATGTTTTGCGAGTTCGGGTTCCATCTGAGGCTCCCTGATTCGCCAAGAGTTCAGCTTCACCCTCCGCTCTCTCCCTCCGCTGCCTCAATTTGCTGTTGTGCTATCCGCGGCTGGCATTAAATATTGGTAACGTGATCGATTACGGTTCGTTGAGCACTAAATCATGCCGCAGCGGAATGGTTAGGGTGGAAAAAAGATGTGGCGCATGCGCGTGACTGGAATAATGGTGGTTGTCAGTTGGCGTTTCTCGTGCTCATGGTTCATTCCGTGATATGAAGCTGTGCTGACAAGTGTGATCAGTTCCCTATCGAATCACCTTATCATTGAACCCGTTGGTTTTTGTGCCTTCGGTCAATTGAAGAGAAAGAATTATTGGGCGCAATGGAGAGGGGCTTCTCTTAACCATGTTCGACCAGTATTTGCGAGGATATGGAGCGGAGATAAAGGGGAGAGTGTACAGGTTGTAGGAGTGGCAATCAATTAGGGTTCTATTCCGCATTCAGGCCAGCTGACATCTACCCCTTAAACGTTAGCTGAATTCGTGATATTCTTGTCTGGAGATGATGAACTACTGATTTAGGCCTATGTTATACTCCCGCGGGAGCATCCGCGGATGGGCGGAAATCGCGCCGGGCCAGTCGTCGCGGCCCGCCACATCCGCCGTCCGCGGATCGCCGGCGACAGAGGAGGCTGTTATACCTTCCGCCCGCGGGACGGCAGCCGTCCGCTGTGCACTGCACCGCGGAAAGCTGTCATCCCATGGAGTTCAGTGCGGGAAACGCGCTCCAATGCTACGCTAGCCGTCCCGGGACGACGACGACACCTTCCGTCCGCGGACGTCCCGCGGATACTCCCGCGGGAGTATAACATAGGCCTTAGCTAACGGCTGACTTCCTTAGACCGTTATCCACTTCACATAGTCCTGTCGATTCAAAGTATCTGCACAATGTCTCGTTTGTGCAGAGTTTATGGCGCATCTTTGATCATCTTTGCTGCATGATTTTGAGATTTTCCCTCACATTTTTATCAGGCTTTCAGTTCGAGTTGTTCTTAGGGCTTGTTCATACCTCGCGACACCAGGGACGAGAGCGACGAGATCGCAGCGCGCGAAACTATGAACAGGCGACATCAGCGACTGGAGCCACTAGAGCGACAAGAGCGACAGCGCCGGTGCTCGAGTATGAACACTTTTCGGCGGCGCGCGCTCGGTTTTAATCGATATGCATGTTTTGCACGGGCGACGAGTCGCTCTTGTTGCGAGGTATGCTCCAGGCTCCGCTACGACACTCTGTCAAGCACTTCAATGGCAGACATATGCTGCTATTGTGGGAGATATTACCATTGCCACTTCCAGTGCAGCAGTAATCTCGGATCTATTGGGTCGTTTTGGCAAATTGCAGGAACCATTTGCGGCTGTATATCGTATCTTTGTTTGATCGGTGAACTGTTCGTCTTTGGTCTTCTCTTCCAACGCGACCAGTGTCTGTTCGTACTTGTCGCGTGTGCCAGAATGATCCAGCCAGGAGCGGATCATTTCGCTGGATCATTTCACTGAGCGGCTGAGGCTGAGCACTATCTGGGTTTTTGTAGGGATATCCTTTGTCAACGCGTCAT
The DNA here is from genome assembly GCA_947359475.1 of Heligmosomoides polygyrus bakeri. Classification (NCBI taxonomy): domain Eukaryota; kingdom Metazoa; phylum Nematoda; class Chromadorea; order Rhabditida; family Heligmosomidae; genus Heligmosomoides; species Heligmosomoides polygyrus. The sequence continues at coordinate 13,336,441 of OX375866.1, forward strand.
TATGCTTTATTGACCGGTTCACTTGAGGTATTTCCTTGGTTTTCAACCATTAGCGCTGGAATAATAACCTTTTTTCTATTTTTGTAGGCATTGCGCGACCATAAGTTATCGTGGAATGTTCCGACAGGTATTGAATTGTGGGGCAAGTCGTTAATGTGGTCTAAATATTAGGTTGTAACGAATTAAATGGCACTGGCTCGCGCGTCTTTACGCGTTTGATCAAGAACAAACCGTAACATGTGGCATATCATTTAGAAGCGCAAACTTTGCTCTACCGGTGAGTACCAAATTTTCTATGTAAAAGTGGGAAAACTTTAGAGTTTTATTGACTTTTTTGCAGATGGATGAAAGAGTAATCCGAGGCATTTACTTGTATGAATTCAAGCTGGGCACTACAGCTAAGGAGGCGGACGAGGAGATCAACGCCGCATTCGGACAAGGATGTTCCACAATTCGGACGGCGTATCGTTGGTATCAGAAGTTCCGGAGTGGAGATGAGAGCTTGGAAGAACATGAAGGTCGTGGGAGGCATAGTGATGTTGATGAGGACAAGCTGAGAGATGTGGTAGAGGAGGATCCACGCAAAGGTACCAGGGAGATAGCGAAGGTTCTTGGCGCCAGTCACAACACAGCTGCCCGGCATCTGAAGGAAATTGGAAAGACCAAAAAGCTGGAAAGATGGGTGCCTTACGAGCTGTCTGAGGAGCAAAGAAACCGACGATATGAGATCTCGTCCGCACTGCTTCTACGGAACGAAACGGACCCATTCCTTGATCGCATCATAACCTGTGACGAGAAATGGATAATGTACGACAACAGGCGACGATCGGCACAGTGGGTGGACAGCGATGAGAGCCCCAAGGTTTTTGCGAAGCCGGAATTGCACCAAAAGAAAGTAATGGTGACAGTATGGTGGTGTTCGCTGGGAATTATTCACCACAGCTTCCTCCCTCCCGGTGAATCCATCACGGCAGAGAAGTACTGCATTGAAATTGAAGAAATGATGAAAAGGTTGAAGGATATCCGGCCGGCCTTGGTAAACCGAAGGCGAGTTCTCCTTCTGCACGACAATGCTCGCCCCATGTAGCACGAATGACGTTGCAGAAATTGAATGAGCTGAGCATTGAAACTCTACCACATCCTCCGTTTTCTCCCGACCTCTCCCCAACAGACTAGCATTTCTTCAAGCATCTTGGCGACTTCTTGGTAGGGAAAATATTCAAATACCAACAGGATGCCGAAAGTGCCTTCGAAGATTTCGTCAATTCCAGAACTTCTGATTTTTATGCTACTGGGATAAAAAAGCTTGTGTCACGTTGGCAAAGATGTGTAGAATCAGAAGGTTTTTATTTCGATTAATAAACTTGCCTACAAGCCGAGATATTAACTGTTTAAATTTACAGTGTTTCAGTGCCATTTATTTCGTTACAACCTAATAGCATAGGAAGGCGGTAGAGCGGAAAAGCAAGCTGGGCATAACGAACGCGCGCATCACCCAGGATGAGTGTGCAGCCCTCCCTGATTGATTCATTGATTCCCACTTTCCCATGTGGGCCGCATTAAGGACATGTGTCGTTATAGCCTATGTTCGTTTACAAAATAGGCACGCAGCGGTGACCAGTATACCTACCAAGTCGCTCTGCGTCGCGGTCGCATTGCGAATACACCTTTCTTGATTGGGTGTGCCTCATCCTGCTGTGCTGATTCTCCGTTCAACTCTAAGCATTGTCTTGTGTCTAAAGCTGTCCGTTTCTTCATTTTCCATTCTAAAACTCCTCGTGGTAGTTGTTATTGTTTGAATAGTTACCGTAATTTATCCAGAAAAGAGCTTACTGCACATGATGGCGAAGTTGGTGGAGGCATGGATGTCGTCTGCATCCTTAGTCGAGCTTTTTTGCTCGGGTTCCGCCAAGGCCATCAACGCCTTCCATCCGAGTGGGGTGGGTGAATTGGTAGGTGTACATGGAAAGGATAATCACTGACTTTTTCATCGGCTGGCTAACGCAAGCCATTCATTGCCAAGGCTGGATAAACACTGAAAATGCCTCCGATGTCTCGTAAAAGAAGAACGCATGGCTCATTCCAAGCAGTGATTGATTGGAGCCAGCTTCTGTCCTTGTTAGGACAATGGAATTTTGCCTTTTGCATGATATCTTGTATTTCTTCTTCTTTCCATATTCTGCGTGTTAAGATTCCGAAGTGCACACTGATGCTGAAATTCAAAAAAGGCGACTGTAATTCGTTGAGCACAGCTGTGGCGAGAGTGCCTTTAAAACTACCAGTGGTCTGCTTCACATAGGAGCAGATAATAGTTTAGGGTGAGGGGTAAGCTAACGATTTTTTAAAACTGCGATAAATCGTCACTTTACAAGCGCTGCGAGAATTAAGAGCGCTCTTGTTTAACATTATATTGAACTGCCGGAAGAAAAGCGGTCGTCAGCAGCGGATCCTGTCACGAATTTATCAGTGAATTTCATGTGACAGTAACCCCCTTCCACCTCCTTTTCACTGGAATTTCACTTACAGTTGGGCACTGGGGGATCGAGAGTTATACTATTCATAGCTGTGCTCCATCATACTACATGAACATCCAAAATTTGCTTTGCTGGAAGGCTTTAGTCTTATTCTGAACTGGATTTAAACGCATGAGGAAGAATTTTCCGTTTTTTCAGGTTCTTATTCTGTGATTTCTTTTTCTCGAGCACTTAGGGTCACCTTGTCATCAGATGTAAACGACAGAGCCCTGATCGCTTGTGTTTTGATTGAGTCTACTGTATCGAGGTAGACGTCCAATGTTTTCGAGTGGAATAGTCACACACACACACATACACTAAGAAGTGCAGGCGCATTATCTTGACTTCTCATCGCTTTGCCTTTGATTCATGTCTGGTTTTTCGTTTCTCTGCCATGATTGCGTTCTGACGCCAGCCGGCCGCTGCTGTTACTGGTGACGATTCTGGGTAGTCAGCTTTTTTGGAAGTCGTGCTGTTGGCATGCGGGGAATAGCCGGCCGCCTTCCGGAAGTGGAGAATTGACTCATTTAAGACCTTCTAGAGCGGTTATGGAGAGTCGATAAGGGGTTTGAGTAAGGGTTCGGGCGGAGAACCTTCTGGAACGGCTGAAGGATCTGGGAACGGAGACTTGTACATGAAGGTTATGTGGACTTCTCGCGCTTGCCAGCGGTTTGTAAATGCAGCAAAGGTGCTGAGGTGTGCCTTTGCAGAGAGTTCAGCACCTGCTCTTCGCTCTGTCAGGGCAGTATGGTCGCAAGAAGCGCGGGCTTCCTAGACAGAATCCCACGGGACGACCCTCGACACGTGTTGAACCTTTGATTTGAGACGGGTGTCACGTTTCATCGGATTGACGCCATCTGTAAAGGAGAATCCTCTGACAGCAGTGTAGATATACGATGAATGAGTTGGAGAATGTCTCTAGAAGACTGATGGAAGCTTGAGAACATGAATAGCTACTTCACGGTTGAAGGACACCGAATCAACACGGAAGGAAAATTTCAGAACAACAGCAGAACGCTAGACGTGATCCTTCTCTGAAGGGACTTGTGGCACGGCCACGCGTGCTTGAACTGTGAAAAGCAACTGTCTGGGCCAAACGCCTAACCTAGCTCAGTTGTATGCCATAAGTCATTGTATGGTCCAAGGATTTGATGAATCATTCGGATCTATCCCAGTCCGGGGGGCACATAACTAAAAACTAGGCAACAAAATGAATTGAAACTTACCGAGCGGCTCCTGGGGAACGAGCTGGAACCTAAAAGAAACCGAAAACGAGAGAACAAACGAAAATAAAAAATAAAAAAATCGCCGCGGTTTACAACCGTCTCGACGGGAGTTAACCAGGATCGAACATGGTGAGGAGGGCACACAACTTAGCCTGCTTACAACCGCAACAAATGTAATTTTTTCGTTTTTTTCTTTGTGACTTTCCTTGTTTAGGTCTCATGCTGTTCTGTAGGAGCCGCTCGGTAAGTTTCAAGTGGATTTATTACATATAATATCTTTTAGTTACGTGGCCCCCCGGACTAGGATAGATCCTAGTCCGGGGGGGGGGGAGGCACATTCTTAATACTGAGAAGTAAATGCACATTGACAGAGTACACCGATCATCTGGGTCATATGGAGCGCAGAAGGATGCGCAAAATGCTATGTGTGCTGCGAAAAATGCTACGAATTAGTGAAGGCCCTCCCATATCATTGTCACCTCTTAGCAGTCTTGCGTAGCAAGATCGCAGCATTGATCACCCTGATTTTACATACTGCAGAGAAGCACGGCACCCGATCCCTGGTTCTTGGTTCAGATTTCTCGGACGGGAAAAGCAACCCTTCCATCAATCCGGGGTCGGCGAATTGGTCCCGGACTTCTCTGAAAAGGATAAACCGCTGATTTCTTCATCGGCTGGCCACCGGAAGTGACTGTATGGCCAAATACGCATTCAAATCTCCTCCACGACATTTCTTAGAGGTAGGACGCGTGGCGTATCCCAAAAGGCATTGAACGCTGCCGTTTATCCTTTATCCGTTTACGGAAGTATGGTAAAGAAGTGGAATTGACGCTGTAATTAACTGAGGGTTCTGAAGATTCCCAAAGCGTTGCTATACTCACTGTGCATTAAATCCGAATGAATCGTTTTCGAATACCTGATTTGGGTATTCTGATCCGAATCATTCAAAAATTCGAGCTCGGCGAAAATAGCGTTATCCGATTCATCCAATTATCCGATGATTTTCGATCAGTTCCAATGTATAATAACCACTCATCTGTTCTAAGAATGCACGGTCCTGCTCGGAACTTTGCGTGCATAACGAAGGCCTTTAAAGTTATCGCGATCATTAAGCTTGCACACCATCGACCATGGTAGTTCAAATGAGTTTAGCTGAAAAAGTCGACTTCACGCATAAAGTGCAGCTGCCTATGTCAGATAGTAGTTTTCTGCCTATTAACTGACCACTTTAATTCATTTGAGCACTGAATTCACGCCCATGCTGCTTAATTCATAAAAAGGACAAAGGACTTTTGGGATGCGCCACGCACTCCTACGGGATGTCGTGGAGGCAATTTAAATGCCTACATCGCTTTTGGGACTTGCGGTGATCAGCCGATGGAGAAGTCAGCGCCTTGTCTGTCCCAGACAAGTCTGGTACCAGGGATATGCGGAATTTCCGTTTCCGCGTTCCGAATTCCGGTTTCCGGCCATTTTGGGCCCTTCCGTTCCGTTCCGCGTTCCGCCTGTTTTTGCCCGGAAGGCGGAATCGGAAATGGGCACTGTTCCACTTTAGTTTTCTATTGAACACAATCAGCTTATCAATTAAAAAATAGTCCTCCTTCATATAATTGCGAGAGAAATACTGTTAGACAACTCTAGTATTAATATTCTTGAAATTGGTCAGACTACCAACAAAAAAAAAAAACTACTCAAAAATGACAACGGCTGGGTGCAGGGCAAAATTAATGTGCCACAAAGGCTATGCATGCATTGTACGCTAAGAAAATGCATTCAACATTTGAATGCTCATAAAATTCTTGATCCATTAGTTACAAATAGCTCAGTAAGTATATAGAAAAAACTAAAAACTTAATAAGCATATAGCGCAGTATCATGAAGCAAACAGTTCAGTGAAGGTTGTGGCATGCGGTTTGTGCTCCAAGATTACACCAGTGTTCCTGAACAGAGGTGCAAATTTCAATTTTTAACTTCGTTAGGTGTGATATTCATCAATATTGAGTTATGCGATTCATTTTTTGATGAAGCATCACGAATACCAACCATGAGCTGTTGTTTTGACTGACTAGGGTGACTTATTGAGGTCTGAAACAAATTTATTACTTCGAGAACCATCTAGGAACCGTCCAGCTGTGTCACCTTGGGCGTAGGGTTTCTAGGCTGGCACAGATTGAATATTACTGTGGAAGTGTGGATCCACCACGACTAGTCAGTCATTCAGTTGTCATTTTTTTAAATTTCAGAATGAATTCTGAGTATTAGTTTTGGTGATTACTATGTAACTGCTAATTTTGAGATATGCAGATATCTGTGCAGTCACCACGCCGTCCATAGTGGCACAGGCTTCTAAAAGTGTTGAGAGAAATCTCTTTCGTGGTCGGAAAATCATCAAGGTGGCTACTCTAGTTTTAGACTTCACCCGAGTCCGTTTTTTAAGTGCGGGTCTGTAAGTAACCTCTAATGATTAAGTCGGTTAAGTCTACCGTTCAAAAAATATCAGCGTCAAAAAAGTCAGCGAAAAACGTCGCAGGAACTAGGTATGGAAAGATCGCGTGCTGAAATAGTGAGAAATAGTGAAATAAGCCCCTGAATTTGGTTTCGTTTATTGCTCAGCCATAGCTAAAAGGTTATCATAGCAATATTATGAATTCATGCTTCGTTATGCTGATGAGAATGAGCATTAATCTGTGGAAGATTCTGCTGCTCGCAAAGTTCTGAGCAAGAAAAGGTGCAATAGGGGCCGCTTCTGACGCCGTTTTAGATGCATATTTTTGAAAAAGTGGCGAAAATGTGTCATTTCCGTTTCCGCGTTTCGTATTCCGGTTTCCGGTCATTTTTGAGCGTTTCCGTTCCGTCTTTCGTCTTCCGCTTTTTCCAGAAAAATTTCCGCACATCCCTGGTCTGGTACCATTTTACAGAACCCAGAGGGATGGCAGGCTTGGTTGGCCGTGGTGGGGGAAATCTGAACAAGGAACCTGGTATCGGGGGCACTCGACAGCTGGCGCCTCTTCCGACTGAGTTCTACACGCCATAATTCATGTCTAGAATGTAGAACGCATGGCGCATATTGAAGTGACTATCAACCAGGGATGGGCGGAAATTTTAATAATTTTCCCAGAAAACAGAAAACAGAAAATCGCTTTCGTCAGAAAACAGAAATCAGAAAACAGAAAAGCCAAAAACGCCAGAAAACAGAAAAATCAGAAAACAGAAAACAGAAAATTTTCAAATTTTCAGACGATCTAATTATTCTACTCAAAGGTCCATTTTTCCGGTAGCAAATACTTTTGTATGACTAGAAATGTGGTCGAGAACAAGCGTTTTAACTTGTAGACGTTTACAAAAATTTCTACTATACTCAAAATTCAATACAATCAGCAAATTGTAAACCTCGACTCAAAGATCCTAGGATTCTCGACATTTGAAGTATGCTACATTACTCATCAGCTCCATTTCACAGCTAAGGCCCCAACGATTACATCAATAATCGCAATACTAAGAGTGTTTCTGTGAAAAATAAATGCATTGGTTCTTCAAAGGTTGGGGCTTAAAAGGAGGGATAGAAGAAGAGTGGCTTATAAATGAGGCGGTTTAAGGCTCACTGATGCACTCCAAAATGCAGACGTAATCACAAAACAGACCGTTCGCTAGACCAGTGGTCCCAACTTGTATATCAGTGTGACTGCGGGGCTGTCAGGACGACAGTTTTCAAGTGAAAATGTTTTCTTCAATGCGTAGACACTATAGAATGGGAATCAAGCATACTCTCTATCATGTTATTATTATTACTGATCACATACACATCATATTACATCTCAGTGGAAGACTACAGGACCGTCTTGCTGTACAAGAAGGGAGACGTGCACGACATTGGCAACTATCGCCCGATCTGCCTGCTGTCCGTAGTCTACAAGCTGTTCACTCGAGTTATCCTGAATAGGATCAGCAGAACGCTGGACGAAGGACAGTCACGCGAGCAAGCAGGATTTCGGAGAGGATTCAGCACGATCGACCACATACACACCATTACGAAGCTCATCGAAGTGTCGCGAGAGTACAAGCTGCCGCTGTGCCTTACGTTCATGGACCTGAAGAAGGCATTCGACTCCGTCGAGACTGAGGCGGTCCTCGAACCCCTGCTCACTCAGGGCGTTCCTGCTCAGTACACCAGAGTCCTTCGAGAGCTGTACAGTGGATTCACGACCAAGATCTCACCATTCTACAACGACGTCGTCATCGACGTAAAGAGAGGGGTTCGGCAGGGGGATACCACATCCCCAAAGCCCACCATAAGTCCCCAAATCCGGACTTGGACGATGGACCGCAACTGAGTCTTACGAAGACCATGCTCATAAGGAACGGACAAGTTTCTGATGCCCAATTCCGTCTTGACGAAACGAACCCTGAGCGCCCCAGCTAGTGTATCTGGGTCGCGAAGTCAACATGCCAGGGACCTAGTGCCGGACCTGGACAGCAGGAAAGGAGCGGCTTATGGAGCCTTCAAGAGCGTCGAAGAAGTCCGACTTCGTGACCACCTATTCGGCTCCACTGTTCTTCCTGCTCTGACATACGACTTAGAGACCTGGGGCTTTCGTATTGAGCCATACGAAAGCAGGATCAGCGTCACAGAGTGTGGAACCGAGATGACGATGCTCGGAGTGCCACGACTCACGCAAGTGAGAGAAGGCCTCCGGAGTTCTCAGCTTCGTCGACGTTCGAAGACCAGACGCTGTCACATGGGCCAATTCCTTGAAAATTAGGTGGGTCGGCTACATAATGCGCTTCACAAATACCCGTTGGAGGAGAGCCGTCACGGACTGAATTCCGCCGGATGTCAAGAGAACACCAGGACTCCCACCATCGTGTTGGTCGGACGTCTTCGTGAAAGCTCTGAGCGTCCATACGGCGCTCTTCGTGTCCCTCGAGCGAGCAGGATCCATTGGAGCACTCTGGCACGCGCCAGGGACGAATGGAAACGCTTGTGGCGCCCTCTCGAGCAATTCGATGATCTACAGAACGACAAATGATTCAGGTGATACATTAAAATTTTTGTGCATCACTACCGTACATCAACGAAACCAAAACTATCCATAACTTTTCTGTCACTTACAATTTTTTTATAGCCAAGAGCCAAGCAGGGTTGGAAAAGAGAAGGCTCCGTTTTCAAAATTTACACCGAAAGTGGAGAATAACCCTACCCACAGTAGCCATAGGACAAGCGGGTTAGTTAAGAGGTAATTAAACGCCGATCAGAACACTAGTCTTGTAGCTTTAATATAAAGTTGCAAGTAATCGTAGATGGTGCAAGGTACTGTTGAAATTCAAGAGAATACGAAGCCAAATTATGAAAGACCGGAAATGTCCTATGAAGGGATTACATGCCAGCAGCACTTATACAACCAATCAAGCAAGCAAAGCGGCATAGGTCACGAGTGTATGGCGTAATTTCTACAGAGCAAATCTAAAAGCGCCACACGCTTGCAATTTAAAATTTTCTAGAAAAATATTTTGAACTCATAATTCTGCGATACTTTTTGGATACTTTTTGTTGGATGTAATTTTGTTCGCAGCTCTATTTTCTGTTTTCTGACCAATTTTTGGCCATTTTCCCAGAAAACAGAAAACAGAAAAAATTTGCCCAAAATGGCCAGAAAATCAGAAAACAGAAAACAGAAAACAGAAATTCCGCCCATCCCTGCTATCAACGTCAAACCTTCCATTCCTGTCTTGGCGCTCGAGATTACTTATTGTGTGCTGTAGGACCTTCGAACAGAAACGACGAATCCCTCCGCCCAGGTTAAACTGCATTCCTGAGACAAAACCGTTTGAATTCCCACGGACGGTGTGTCGCACAGCCTCGCAAGATTGCACCACAACTTTCGAAAGTCTTTGTTTGGTCAGCGTCCGACGCGTCGTCGTTGATCGTGCATATCGAGCGCTGAGATTAGAGTGGGCGTCGGCTTGTCTTTTCGTCTTCGAATTCCTCTGTTGCCGTGTCTGGACTGTCCCTGCATTGTGTGCTAGATCTACAGTACTTTTGTTTTATTGCTGATAACTCCGGAAAGGACCAGACGCTCCCATTGCCCCTCAGAAGGTCGTTCCGGGGAGCGCATGTCTGTCTGTGTTTGCCGTGCCAGTTGAAACACGTCGTAGGCGGGCACGCTAAGTGGGTAACCCGACCCGAATTTCGACGCATCTCAGCTTCCTTCAGTGGTTCTGTTGCTTAATTTGGCTGAGACGAAAAGCGTCCGGAATCTTTGTTCGTTCTGCAAAACGAATGCCCATCAGCTTGTTGTCCAGTTTTCTTGCGAAGCTGATTTTACAACCCTGTTTTCGTCCGGGATTTGCTATTGAGTTCTCGTATTCGAAATTTTGTGGCATTTTGATGGTTGTATAGCTACTGGAACCAGTTTTCAAGTAGTTTAGCGATTTTTCTCGTTCTCTTCGCATGATTTTTTGCTATTTTCTGTCTTCGCTATCTGGGAAGCTTTTCGAACTTCTTTCCACCAGATTATAGAACATATCGTCTGCAGTTCCAAGGAAGTGCTGGTGAAGGTTGCGTTTAGGAATTAGATCAACACCGCGTTGTTCAGCTCCTCAAATCATCTTAAATTCACTCCTCTAGCCTAGCGAAAAAGCCTTTCACTACTTTTTGACCGGCAAATTGGGACATGTCCATGTTTAAGTGAAGCGCTAACCTCTCTATCAGCTCGTCCCGCAAGTTACATAGGTCAAGTACGCATTCAAATACCCTCCACGATATCTAGTGGAAGTAGAGTGCATGGCGCACCCTTATGCTAGTTCTTTTCGATTGAGTAGAGTCGGAATAAGTCTTCTATATGCAACCAGCCGTCAGAGCGGCCTCTCGGCTGCACTGACGCTTCTTAACGGCATCGCCGTGGCAATAACTTCTCATCATTCCTCGATTACCCCTAGCGGCTAAAGCTTCGAGCCTCTTGAGTGGCATCCACAGAAAATCGGTAATTTGTATAATATCGATTGATGGCCATCGATACTTCAAAAACAACTTCAGATTCATGATGAGGGACCTCGATTACCCCTACGGCTAAAGCATCGGGCCGCTTTTGATCGCCATCAATCGTTTAGTATCGCCAATACGGCATTTCCCCACTCCAGTTGTGACGGACGGAAACACACACACACACACACACACACACACACACACACACACACACACACACACACACACACACACACACACACACACACACACACACACACACACACACACACACACACACACACACACACACACACACACACACACACACACACACACACACACACACACACACACACACACACACATCCATCTACCCACACACACACACACACACACACACACACACCCATCTACCCACACACACACACACACACACACACACACACACACACACATCCATCTACCCACACACACACACACACACAACTTTATATATGGTAGGATAGGATTTTATCTATAGAGCGGGGCGCATGTAGCGCAACCGGAGGAGGTGCTGGCTGCCGATACCAGGTTTCTGGTTCGGATCTCTCGCCTAGACCAACCAAGCCTTCCACCCCCCCCCCCCTCGGGGTCGGTGAATTGGTAGCAGATTTCTCTTTGAAGGATAAAGCGCTGACGTGTTCATCGGCTGGCCACCGCAAGTCATTTTATTTCCGAATAAGCATTTAATATCGCCTCCACGACATTCCGTTGAAGTAGAATGCGTGGCGCACTCCACAAGTGATTGAGTAACGCCGTCCTTTATCCTCGTATATGTAGTAGTATCCTTATCAACAGGAAGGAGACATAGCACAGTGACGATGAGGCATTGATGTAACGCATACGGCCTCCTTGAGGATATCGCGGATGTTACGTGAAACAACGCCTGTGGTCTAAAGCGTAGCATCGTTGCCCGGAAAACAGAAGATGCGCGTTCGAGTCCCGCCGTGTGCAATAGTTTTGGTGGCAACAAAAAATCCTGTAACAACATACAGCCTCAGTGCCAGCCGGCACAGGCTTAAATTAAGCAAATTTGTTAAAACAGAGTAGATAATCTCCAGCTTCTCTCCTCATAAAACCTCGGCATTGTAGAGAATAGTTGTCAATATTTTATTTATTTATTTATTTATTTATTTATTCACTCTCTAATGTAATAAATTCGGCCGAATTTATTACATTAGAGAGCCCGAGCTAACCGAGAGCTGCGAAAGCACTCCATAGGTGGATCAAACGCCTCTGAAGAAGACGGGAGCGTTGAAACGTTAGGTCTGGCAAATAAAGATCCACCGTAACAACCTCGAGCGGCACAAAGCAAAAATATTGACAGAGTGGATGTGTTGTGTTGAACTAGAGAAGGATTTGCCGAGACATGCTTTATTGCCCTGCCGAGTGCAGTGAGCCCTAGATATTCGTATATTCCAGGGGAAGGGTCTCGAGGTAACGAGCGCTGTGGTGTTTGAGGTCATTACGGAGAACGTCGCTGACCGCGGGGCTATTTATTTGTAATGGTGTTTTGAGTGACCACTATATTGCCGCTGAGTAAATAAACACGAGGGCTGTATAGCTGTAGCGGGAAAATGATCTTCTTGATGAATATTGGTGACGATGAAGTATTTGGCGAATGATTAGGGACGGGAAAGCATCCATGATCTCGAGAACGGCGACATGATGGCCTCGTATTCCCATACTTCCACCTAGTCATTTTTTCGAGAAGAATGGTTTTGCATGCTGGAAAGGATGCCTGCTTGTCCGCTCCTCAGATGTCAAGAGTGCAAACGGACTGTCGCCTGGAGACACATAATCATTAATCAGATTCGCGCGGTTTGAAGCGGGCAATCTGGCCTTCTAGGGCTGGCACGAATGATATGGTCAGGGATCGGGCTTCAGTGCATGTTGCACTGACGGTTTTCTCTGGAATCTGTGAGTAGCACCTTGAAGGAGTCAGCCAGTCCTGGCCTGAAATCTTTCAGAGGGTTCTTGTTGAGATGCCCAAAGTAGAACCCCCACTTCTGTAACTTAAGAAGAATGGCAGAGGCAAGATAGGGTTCAGCGCTGGCGCGGAAGAGCTAGCATACCGTCACACTTCTCCGCGCTGTCTTTGGTTACGAGTTGTGATGCGTGAAGATGCCTCTCTTGCATATACGTCGGCTATGACGTATTTCTGTATACGAAGGAAACCCTTCTTGAAACAGGCTTCTTGTTTTTGTTGAGATAACGTCTCCTCTTCACTGAGGCGGTAGAGAACGGTTCGTGTTGTTTTTATGAAGGAAATCCCATTCTTTGCATTTACCAAATTGGCAAGAAAGCCTGGATCTATCCTAGTCCAAGGGGGCAAATAACTAAAAACTAGGCAACAAAATGAATTAATACTTACCGAGCGGCTCCTAGAGAACGGAACCTAACCTAAAAGAAACCAAAAACGGGAGAACAAACAAAAAAAGATCGCCGTGGTTTACAACCGTCTCGGCGGGCAAAGAGCGACGGACGACGGAATAGAGTCATGCCGCGTGCTGACCGCCGCTTGACATGTTATAACCAGGATCTAACATGGTGGGGAGGACGCACAACTTTGCCTTCTTACAACCGTAACAAATGTAATTTTTCGTTTTTTGTTTATTTATTCGTTTTTCTTTTGTGACTTTTCCTATTTAGGTCCTGTGTTGTTCTGTAGGAGCCGCTCTGTAAGTTTGAGTGAACTTGTCACATATAATACTTTTTAGTTATGTGCCCCCACCCCGGACTAGGATAGATCCGAAAGCCTTTACTAGGCCTGAGGGGAAACGAGTTTAGTAAACCGAAACATGAGCGCTCGGTTAGGCGAAGCCAACTAGTGAGACATTCATCGGGCAATGACTTTACAACATTTAAAGGAATGTGGAATCGCTGGAGGAGCCGGTGTGATATCCACCCGATTCCAGGCCCCTGGTTCGGATTTCCTGCCCAGGCCAACCATGCGTTCCATCCCTGCGGTGCTAGCGAATTAGTAGAAGACTTGCCTGGGAAAGGTAAAACTGACTTGTCCATCGGCTGGCCATCGCAGTCATTGTATAGGCCAAATGAGCATTCAGATTGCCTTCATGACATTTCGTGAATGTAAAATGCGTGGCGCATCCGCAAAGGATTCGCTAACGCCGACGTTTACCCTTTATCCCTTTTTTCATTTATCATAGCAACCTCGATGCTCGCAGTAACTTTTAGGAAGTCTCCTACTCCACAGATGCCAACACCATGAAGATCGGCGATTATACCCATCGCTGGTAACACGCTCACTGGAACAAAACAAGTAAGAGGTTGTAAGGGGAAGAGATAGCTAAGGAAATAGGGCGAGTCATAGCTGTACCCACGTACCCCAAGGTTCGCTACGCCGACAACGTGTCCGATCGGGTAGTTCGGCGCGCAGATGAAAATTTCTATTGGGGCATTTCTATTGGGGCACGGCTGTGTTCAATTGAGGTGTTTTTCTGTCGAATGTCCGCTTTGCCGCGTCGTTTAATTACCGGTTTAGTGCATTTAATAGACACTGGATGGCTTTGGGATAGGCATCGCGTGATGAATCGATGCTCAGGAATCGGCGTTTACTGTACGATAATCCTAAGTGCAAAGAGCAGGAAGTTTTTCAGGAAATTGAGCAGTGGAATGAGAAGCGTGAAGTGAGGACGCGTAACTCCGTGATTAATCTTTCGCTGTATAGCTTATTCTCTTAAAAAGCTTTTGGAGTGTTCAAATGCATTATTGGGGACTTCTTATGGGCTCCCCGTGTACTTCACATTTGGCCCCCGCAGTATACATTAGATCCGACCGAAAATCTTCGGATAATTGGATAATTCGGATAACGCTAATTTCGCAGACCCCGGATGTTTGAATGATTTGGAGAAGAACGATTTTTCGGGCCTCGGATTTTTGGATGATTCGGATCGGAGTTTCCGAATCGGATATCCGAAAGTGATTCATTCAGTACATTGTACCAAACAAAATTCTTCAGATAATTGGATCATTCGAAGAGCGCTAATTTCATTTCGGATTATTCGAATAACGGCAATTTCGCGGACCTCAGGTTTTTGAATGATTCGGATAGTGATATCTGAATAGGAGATCCGAGAATGTTTCATACGGATCCACTGTATACTACACTGCGATTTCAGGCGCCGAAGTCATTTTGCTTCTCCGCGACAAGTTTGGTTTTAGATTTCTGACTCTGGAGAGATCTGTTAGTTTGGATGCGAGACGAACCTGAAATCTGCTACAACGATGTTTTGTTGCGATCAAAACGTTTAGCGCCAGGCGGGACTCGAACCCGCACCTCCCTCTGACCGGGCGGGAATGCTCTACGCCATTACACCATCTGCGCTGCTTGATCGAACGCAACATCAACTAACTGGATCCATGCTGATATCAGCGGCCGGCTCATTCTGATATACGGGTGAGTGCTGATGGGTCCCTCGAGATGTGGTTGTTGCGTTCGATCAATCAGCGCTGGTAGTGTAATGGCGTAAAGCATTCCCGCCCGGCCAGAGAGAGAGATGCGGGTTCGAGTCCCACCTGGTGCTAGAAGTTTTGACCGCAACAAAACATAGTTGTAATAGCTTACTACCTCGATACCAGCCAATTGAGGCTTAAAGAAACTGAATTGAACCTGAAATCGATCACTGATGCGCGAGACTTTCCTTTCGACTGCGCTACATCGCATGATTTGGGAACCCTTAGCGTTTATGCTAGTTCTATTTGACTTTTAAAGTTTCAACTGTTCCATTGTTTGCTATTTTGTTTTCTATCGAAGGCTGCCTACAATAAGGCAGAAATTGGCATGGTTCTACCTTCTCAGGAGACGTAGCTATGTGTGGAAAAGTCGCGCTGCTAAAGGCTTGTACTGCTCACGTCTGTTGATTATCAAACGTTTATGTTCCTATTTCTTGTCCCACGGTTGTTTCAGATCTATCCTAGTCCGGGGGAGGCACATAACTAAAAGGTAGGTAACAAAACGAATAGAGACTTACCGAGCGGCGCCTAGAGAACGAGTTGGAACCTAAAAGAAACCAAAAACGAACGAACCAACTAAAAAAAATAATAAAAAATCGCCGCGGTTTACAGCCGTCTCGGCGGGCAAAGAGCGACAGAATAGAGGCATGCTGCATGCTGACCGCCGGCTGACATGTTATGACCAGGATCTAACATGGTGGGGAGGGCAGACAACTTTCCGGCTTATAACCACAACAAATGTAATTTTCCGTCTTTTTCTTTGTGACGTTTTCTTGTTTAGGGCCATATGTTGTTCTGTAGGAGCCGCTCGGTAAGCCTCAAGTGGATTTGTTACATATAATGCTCTTTAGTCATGTGCCCCCCCCCCCCCCGGATTAGGATAGATCCGTTGTTTCTTCTCTTCTTCTTTACTTGTTTTCCCATTCGTTCTTTACCACTCATCCTGTTCGCTGAGCACCCGCTGGAGGAGTGATAAATAAAGATGCGTTTGAAGGCAGTGGCGAAATAGACCTTGGATCCTTTCCTTTATAAGAACCTTTATTCGAGCGTGCAGATTTTGCTTGAGAAAAAGAAACTCGGCTAGCGGACGCGAGCCGCATGTTCGACTTTCTGTGTGCCATTGTGACAGGTTTTCTCTCAGCATTTTCTATTCATAGACGGCGAATGTTTTGCGATGAATATTGAACGCGGGCTGCAAATGCGTATGTTTTGAGCAGTTGAGCAGAGCTGGGCACTTCCTCGTTTCTCATATTTCATGCGGCGATCGGGTGTTTTTCTAACGAAGTTCCGCATTGGTCAGTTGGCCCGCTTTGTACTTCCTCTTCTTCAGGATCGCGCGTGGCTGCTAGTAAGAGGCGCTGCGGTCTCCCTTTTGTCGTTGTTTGATTCTAGGCCCGATTCTCCAAGAAAACCACCCTTGGGTGCTGGGTGATTGGTGTGACCTGTTTGGGAAGGGAAAAGTGCTGATGACCTTTTCCAGGTCGCGCCACCGCAAGCCATTGTGTTGACCAAATACGCATTCAAATAACCTCCTCAATATCCCACGGAACTAGAATGCGTGGCACATTCCCTGAAGGCGCCGACCTTTACCCTATGTCACTATGTTCGTGCTCGAAACATGAGCGGGCTGTGGCGAGTATCGAGGGGGATTGATGGGCTGGCTTGTTTTCCTCAAGGACTATGGAACTTCTGTGAAGTGAAGCTCTTCCTTCAACTTGCGAAGAGTCGAACACGTCAAGTTCAAGCGTCTTTCATGCGACCAGCACTTAATGATGCTTAATCCGCGTCTTCACCACAGAGAGCGGATTCATCACTCAACTGCAAGCGTAGAACATCCTTTGCGTGCCAGAATAGCCTAATCCCTCTCGTGCCACTTTAAACACATCCCTCCCGTGTTGCCCTAAGAACATGGCGCTTTTTGCGATGATTTGCGTCAGACGCCGTTGTTCGCTGTTCGTCGCTGTGTCTCTCCGGAGCGGAAAGAAAAATGTAAATATCTGCAGCAGGCGCTAAGCCACTGCAGCTGCTGCGCGTTTCTTGATCGGGTTTTTAGGGTGCACTAATCACATAATTCATAGCAATGAATGGGGAAATTCTGGGGATATGCAGAGAACACTCATTTACAGTGGAGAAATAGCAATTGCTTCTGCACTTGGAGGTGTCAGAGAATGCCTTTGGAGATGTATCCAGCGAGGACTTGAAGGAGAACGTATAACCTAAGAGTTTTGAAAACAGTGATGTAACCTTCTAAAGGGAGTTTCTAGAGAAACTGGCTGGGTTCGTAGAAGAACAGTACCTTATATTAGGTTGTCCCACAAGTCCCCGCAGTATTTTTTCAACGATTCATTGCGGATTTCGCCGGCGGTCTCTTGCATAGCGCTATATAGCATTAGAAAGAGAATGATTTGCTCTATCAGAACTTGAATTATGTTTCCCTTTTCATACTGAATTTTGTCAATTTTTAGGTCGTTAAAGTGAAAAGTGAAAAAGTAGACATTTGCGCACTTGTTCTTTCCGCTTAGGTTTGGAATTTTTGCGCGGTTTTTTATAGCATTTGGAAGACAATATTCTATACTACAAGAATACGTGTTGGCGCTATTTGCTATGTGGATTTCTGTCGAATATCAACAAAATTCCAAAAAGAGAAAAATCGTCTTCACCAACAACTTCTTCTCCTTGTTCAGTTGTTGATATTCGGCAGAAATCAGCATGAGCCAATAAACGCGACACAATTTCTTATTGAGCAAGACGTCCTCTTCCGAACGACATATAACACCAAGCAAAAAAGTCCAACCACAGGACCGAGCTGTCGGTAAAAATCCGGACGGAAAAGTCGGACGTCCCACTTTGACAACCTAAAAATCAATGAAGGACAAACGAACAGGTAGTACCAACACGTACTCTCGTAGTACAGAACATTGTCTTCCAAATGCTATGAAAAGCTGCGCAAAAAATTCCAAACCTAAGCGGAGAGAAGCGACTGCGCAGATGGCCACTTTTTCACTTTGACGACCTAAAAATTGACAAAATTCAGGATGAAAAAAGAAATGCAATACACGCTCTGATAGAGCAAATCATTACCTTTCGAATGCTGTATAGCGCTATGCAAGAGACCACCGGCGAAAACCGCAATAAGTCGTTGAAAAACCGGCGGGGACTTGTGGGACAACCTAATATTTAGCTTACCCTGCCGCCTTTGTGGTCAGAAGATTAAAATCCTAAGATGAATTGTGAGAGTTGTTCAATTCCGGGACAGCGACCGTTTTGTTCTTTGCAATTAACTCTTCTGCAGCGAAAACCTCGTCCGTTCCTGTTCATTTCCCCAAGAAGTAAGTAATCGACAGATTTACCACCCACGATCGAACGTCACATCGATGGTTGTAAACGTTCCTGGAACTCTTCTCGTCACACTCATGGTCATGCGCCCGACAATGCTCGTAAGCTTTTTCGTCCACCAGCTGTAGGCAATCGATGGCAATGGGAATGGGAATTATGTGCAACTGGCTCTCTTGACTGCATCTTTCCACGTTTTTCTCGTCGAGAACGCGGCACGTCGGCTTCGTGGTGGCGTGCCAGTGTAGCAGAGCTTTTTGCACAGTGATTCTCGGGATATTGCTGCATATTTGCCCGTAATGCGTTCATCGAATGTGCACCATCTAGGGCTTTTTGCGCTTGAAACGGTGGTCGCTTTCCGGCGGCTAGAGTTTTCTCTGCTCATATGTTGTGGATCGTTGTCATTTCTAGATCTTCAACTTTACCCCTGCCCAATCCATCGTACAGCGTTTTTGAAGAAGGTAACCCTACAGAGCGCAAAGTCAGAAGGCTGGTCCGATTATTGTCCGTGAAAATTTCTAGCCGTCAATTAATTTACATTGGATAAGTCCTCAGTTGTGAACTTCGGTACTCATTGTCAAATTGCAACGATGTATGACTTATAAAACTTCTATTTTTCAGAAACAGTGAAGCAGTACGATTTTTAACAAGCGCTTCTAACAGGAAACTCTTATAGCTCTTGGAAAAAACTACAGAACTGATTCATATCTTATCTTTTCCATAAGGGCGGAAATATGAAGTTGAACGGATGAAAACGAATTTTTAAAGCCTGTAACACAACAGTTATAATAGTATAGGTTGCCTTACAAGGTGACCCATCCACCCTCGGAACCACTTTACGCCCAAAACATAAGCGAAATTTTGTCTGCGTAAGACAACAAAGAAAGTTGTGGAAAACAGATACATATTCACTATACTGTTTACTGTTTCAACCATTTGCGCAAGTGAAAAATCGCAGCGAGCTAGACGACTGCGTCGTTTACTCTTTTGATAAACCAAAAACTGTTGTGTTCTTGCTCCCTAGATTAAGCTTTAAACCATTATTTTTCCTCAACAAAAAAAAGCAAGCATTCTATGAAACTTGGAACAGTGTGTTCATTTGTAGGGGCAGCCGAGTTTAAAATTTTTAAAAGAATCTTTTTTTTTTTTACCAAATTTTCCTTACAGAAGAAGTTATTCTAACCGTCTCAGAGAGTCTAGTTTCATCTGGAAGACGCTCGTTTAGGCTTTGAAGATGTTCAGTTTGATTTCAAAATCATTGGTCTTGTATAGAAGGTTGTCTGTTTGATCTGAAAAGTGTTCTATTTGATTTGAAAAGTGTCCAATTTGTTTGAAAGGTGTCCATTTTGACGAGAGGATGGTAAATATTGAAGAGTTGCAGGGTGATAGCTCCTGACACGGGAACGATTTGGCTTCACTTGAGCTAACGGCTATGTATATCTCTATGGCTAGCACATTCGCTCGGAAGACACCGCATAAAGCCATTGGCTATCAGCAAATCACACAGTGAATACACCTTGGGCCGAATTCATCAACCGTATACCGCCCTCTAACGGTGAATATACCGCCAAACCCCCTGATATGACATTCATTAGCATCGGGTTTTGGCGGTATTTTCGCCGCTAGAGGTTGGCGAATCTGGCCTCTGGAGTAGCGAAAATTACTATGCATATTCACACTCATTTTATGGAGATTTGTTGCCAGAGGTGTAGTTTGAAGCTGTGCTGGCTTTATTTGCCTTCCTTGCTTGTTGAGTGAACAATCGGCGGAGTTTTTTTTTGAAAGGGTGTTCCCGTTTGTGTGGGTGATGCTAGCAAAGAGACATGACTGTTAGCTCCACTTGAGCGGGAGACAGGCCGCATGTGACCGCCGCGCGCTGTTTCTGAGCTCGTGATGTACATGTCTTTGAGAGTTTTTCCTCAGTTTTCTACTTTCAAACTATTGGATCCATGTCGTTTGCTCAAGAAGATGAAGACGTCCCATTGGTGAACCCACTTAAGGTCTCGTTGTGTTCCAGTTTTGCATCTTCTCCACTTTTAATGCCTTGCTACGAAGTATCTCTAGTCGAAAGGGTTCATAATGTTCCTGTGTCATTTGCCTACGAATGTGTTGGTTTGAAACGAAATGTCATGTTTGAGTGCGCTTTCGGGAGAGGGACAAACTTAGTCGCGGGAAAATGCCATGTGTTTTCGTTGAATTTTCCCATCACGCCTTGTACTATAATAATTGGTTCAGGAGCCGAATTCATCAACAATTAAACCCGCGGGTATGCACGTATAAGGGGTAGAGGTGAGATAAGAGATAGAGGTAAATGCTTCATCGTGGGTATCTCTACCCCTTTTACCCACGGGTTAGTCGTTGGTGAATCCGGGCCCAGAAAAAAACAATTAAGGGCCTTTGTTGATTTACGCATTTATTTATACTTCGATTTATTATTTCACCCTATACACTACTAATGTAGTTATGGTCGAAGGGGTCATCACAATGTTTGCCGATCTCATAGAGATTGTTTTAATATTCTTCCCATATTTTTGTGTGGTTGAATGCATTCCATGTGCAGCACATGACTTTGTGAATTCAGTTGTTTATTATAATCAAGCCATACATCGCTTTGACGGTGAGGTATTCGCAAAACATGAAGTTCCAAGTGGAATTGGAAACTGAGACCCTACGGGGTGCACTGTTTATTAGATCTTCCTGTCAATTTGTCCAGCTAAGCGAACTTTTTTACGCAAAAATCCTACGTTTGGGAGGGCAGTAAGGGTTTTAGCTCACAGAATTCCTGACATGGTTTTCCTAGTGGTGCTTCACCTCAAGTTATACAACCTGATGCTGTAACCACAGCCGTTTTTGTTCGTCATATCGTTTCTGAGCTGTATGTCAATATTATAGTCTCTACTGTACGAGTTCGCACCCACGTTTACGTGATTAGCTCAGCTCTCTTCGTCCCATAAAATATGATGTTAACAAATAAGGGAGGTATTAAGCGATTAGTGTGCTTGCCGAACAAGTTTGGGATTTTTAATTGCTACATTTTTCAAGCTGAGTCTGCTTTATCTATAACAATACTGTGGCCATTTAGAAGATTATGCTTCTTCCTGCAGGTTACTGAATTTATTTTTCTTGAGCTCTCGTGT
Source organism: Heligmosomoides polygyrus bakeri (assembly GCA_947359475.1). Classification (NCBI taxonomy): domain Eukaryota; kingdom Metazoa; phylum Nematoda; class Chromadorea; order Rhabditida; family Heligmosomidae; genus Heligmosomoides; species Heligmosomoides polygyrus. The sequence continues at coordinate 13,358,129 of OX375866.1, forward strand.
TTCTGGGGCGTGTAGCGCAGTCGGAGGTGGTGTCGACTGTCGCCTGCACCCGATACCAGGTTCCTGGTTAGGATTTCCCGCCCTGGCCAACCAAGCTTTCCATTCCTCCGGGATTGGAGAATTGTCTGGGAAGGATAAAACGCTGACCTGTCCATCGGCTGGCTCCACAAGTCATTGTATGACTAAATACTCATTCAGATCGCCTCCGCAACATCCCGTAGAGGTAGAATGCATGGCGCATCCAAAAAGGGACTGTGTATCGCCGTCCTTTATCATTTATCCTCGTGTTTCTTAGCTGAACTTCTTGTTTCAATTAAAAAAGAGCTGTAGGAAATCATTTTGCGACCAGAGAGCTTTTCAAACAGCGAGACATGAAGGCACATCCAGCACTTGGAGTGCTGAACAGAAACCGTTCGTCTTGTATGTGTGACGGCGGCTGTTACGTCTTATGTAAGGAAAACGTGAGAAAGTGCTGTTCTGGCTCAAATGCCCTCTAAGAAGTTCTCAAGGGAAGACGTATGTAACGCTCTATTGCGACGAAGAACATCATTCATAAGCGGGGATGAGTTCTTCATGAATAGATTCGGTGTTGAGCTCGTTGCAGGCTTTGAAAGTGCGGTTTGCCACAGAATTGCAGTGCAGTGTGTAATAAAGGCCATTATTCTGGGTTATTCTGGGAACCAGCAGCGGAGGAAATTGAGAAGCTAAGCGGTCTGTTTTCGCTCGGCTCGTCTAATTCTGAGGTCTGTCCAATTTCCTGGAAGGATGCCGATGTTTACGTTTAGCACTGGCGCTCAGTTCAGTGAAACATTCGTTACTCTACATCAGAACTTGAAGCCTAGACGTCACTGTTCTCGAATTCCTTCGAAGAGAAATTCGTAAATTCCGCTGTAAATCCTTTTGCGAACCATTTGTCACAAAGATTTTATCGGTTTGGCCGATGCAATGCTTCTTCTGAAGGACTATGAGACACGAATAAAGGGTAAAGGATAAAGGACGGCGTTACTCAATTCCTTTTGGGATGCGCCACGCATTCTACTTCCACGGGATGTCGTGGAGGCGATATGAATGCGTATTTGGCCATACAATGACTTGCGGTGGCCAGCCGATGAAGAAGTCAGCGCTTTATCCTTCTCAGACACGTCTGGTACCAATTCACCGACTCCGGGAAGGCTTGGTTGGCCTGGGCGGAAAATCCGAACCAGGAACCTGGTATCGGGTGCACGCGACAGTCGGCGCCTCCTCCGACTGCGCTACACGCGGCCTATAGTGATATCCGCGTCTGTCTGAGACACGAAACCCAAATAAAATGCAGGTCTAAAGAGTGGGCTCCATCTTGTTTCCTTCCCATAACGAATCGTAAAGGCCCATGCACACTTCTGCGACACCGCGGCGCGACAAGTGGGGCGACGGCTACCTCCGCGAAATCCGGCGGTCGCGGCGCGGTCGCGTTAGAGCATCGTTATAGGCAACGGGACCGACGTCCCCGTGCATGTCGCGCCGCCGGGAAAGATTTGAACCATTGCAGCCTGCGGCGCTCGGCGCGACATCGCTAGCGATAGCCGCCGCGACAGCCGCAAAAGTGTGCATGCCCCCCTCTGCGGCACATGTCGCTGTGTCGCGTCGCGCACGTCGCGGCCCTATCCTTCACCATGGCCGTGTCGCGCTGTCGCCGAAGTGTGCATGGGCCTTAAGAGCTTTACCCTAGCCACTACAAGTCTAGGTGTCCCTCGACTGTCATAGTGCAGTAAACAGTAAACCTCCGTGCCTAGCGTTTTCTATAAATTCTTAAGAAAGAATTGAAGCGCCATGCTCTAGACTTGCATAACAAGCTACTTCCTTGCTGGTTTTGTTGACTAACTGAAGTTGCTATGTGCACTAATGAATGCTTGCTGCGTAGTCGGGAGAAGCGCCGTCCACGGCAATTCATTGTAGAGTTCGAAAAGCGTGCAGATTGCCTACGCGTTAAGGATAATAAGGAAAAAGAGGGAGTTACTCAACCCCTTTTGGGGTGCGCCATGCATTCTCCTTCTACGGGATATCGTGGAGGCGACTTGAATGCGTATTTGGCCGTACAATGACTTGCGGTGGCCAGCCGATGAACAAATTGGTGCTTTACCCTTCCCAGATAAGCGTGGTACCAATGCCTGACCATGAAATCCGAACCAGGAACCTGGTATCAGGTGCACGCGACAGCCGGCGCCTCGTCTGACTGCGCCACACGCACCTACACGATATCAAATATCTTCTAGAAATGGAGTGCTCGGCGCATCCCATAATAATTGTATGCTGACGACATCTTCTTTTAATCCATTATTTTTAACCAAGTTTTGCCTTTTTCATCTATATTTAATTTGTTGGAATTTGAAGAGAGGTAGAAATGGTAACTACTTTTACGGCAGCCTGGCTGAAGCTGTTTAGAATGAACATCGCTAATGCAATTGAAGAGTTCTACAAAAACAGGCCTCCAAAAGGTACCGGGTGTGTGTAGCGACCTTGTAACGCCTGGGAGAGCTGGATAGAATCGTGGTTGTTTCGCACCCAGTAGACATTGGATACGACGCCGATTCGGATAACTTGGAGTCGTCATTTTTTCAAACTCTGTTGAAAATGTTGTACGATCAATGGAATTTTTGAAAAGCTGGGATCTTAGGACGGTTCGGATGGGGGTGTTTTTCACATCAGATTTTCAGAAAATTCAAGTAACTAATTTGAATCGAAATTATGATGTCCTGTCCGGTTCGGATATCCCATGTGAGATCTGAAGATAAATCAGTTATTTAGATCATCCTAAACTCTTTGTTGAAGCTACTCTTACCTGATCCATCCCCAGATCCGGGATTTTTCAAAAATCTAGTTGATCGCGCAATTCTCCTAACCAGGTTTGAAAAAAAAACGAATTCGAATTGTCGGTATCGGTGTCGGACCCAATATTCCATACCCTAGGGTCAGATTTATTAACCGCTTACCGCCCTCTAACGGTGAAAATACCGCCAAATCTGATGATGAATGTCACATCAGGGCGTTTGGCGGTATTACCACCGTTAGAGGGCAGATAGCGGTTGATGAATCTGGCTACTGAGCTACTCTATCCTTCCATGCAGAGTTGATGTTTTGGTGGCAAACGTGTTCGAGAGAGGAAACGCACTGAATTATTGGACGGCCTTTGCAGGTCTTTGCGTAAGCCAAATGCAGACTTGAAGTGCTTCTACAATTTGCAATGGAATGAAATGTCTGGCGCATTCCATGAGCAGTTGGGTGGCACCGAACTCGTTCATGTTTGCCGTTCAGGACGACATGATTGAGTTGAGTAAATGCAGAAGTGCAAACTGGTGTAGATTATCATTGTACATGTTGTGTTGAATACGCCATGAGCTCTACTTCAACGGGATATATGCTTCTTCCTTTCATATTCGGTCTCACCAGTGACTTGGGGTGGTCCTATAATAGATAGAATTCTTTGTCTTCTCAGACAATTCTTCCACTGGTGACTCCTCTCACTGGACGACAAGTGATACGTGTAGTGGATTAATGGGATTGATCCCTTCTGTCGAGAGACAAGGACTATGAGCAAAGGGGAGACACGGTGAGAGCTAAGCCAAGACTAAACGTAGTTCCTTAGATTTGGGGGCTTTTATGGACTCCTTGAGGGGTGCCTACCGTATGCTCCTCGGATTCTCCGTCCGGTACGGTTTTATGGCTCTGGGGCCTCGCTGGCATATCCGCAGGAACAGGTCCTAAACCTCCCCCGGATACATTCTGCCACATCATGCCTTTAACGAACACATGCAGGATACACCGGTGCCTGTATATTCCACAGGTCTTAGTTGACCTGACGACGATACCTTTCTTTGCTAGGATAGCCTAACTGACGGCATTCTGCGTTGTTTCGAGCATCAAACGTTCTCTTACATTCTAATTCGGCGTGGTTTCGTAAACCTGGCGTAATTTTCCAACAAAACGGTGTTTTAGCGCTTAGCAGAATCTGGTACTTTGCCGCTTAATGACGTTGGATACTGAGTACTTCTAGGCTTCACTGAACGACACACAATAAGTGCTAATGGTGTGCAGTGAGGTGCAAACGAAGCGAGAAGTGACGGAATTCCCGACAGACTAGCCCTTAGTGTTTATACGCGCTGTTGTTAAGAGGATTCTTCAACGATTGTTGGATGACACTTCCTGTCGTTGACAGCCTCGTCGGTTTCTTGGAAACTGAACAGTCAGGCGTCAGTCGGCCGCGCTGACTACTGGCTAATCTTCTTTACAGATGCCGAGTTTCACCAACTGAATCGATCAATACTTGATGATTAATCGAATTCGTTTGTGTGCTGCGAGGTCCTTCCACATTCACGCATGCCTCATCTCCATTGAACTTTAGGCACAAATCGATGTATATCGATCAATATTTCTTTGTAGATCGTTTCTGTCTGTTCGCAAATCCCTCTGACTCATGCTGGTACCATTTTAGTTGTTTTTGTTATTGTTTATTACGATCGCATAAGGCAATACGTTAGAAAACAAACACAGAAGTAATCACAAAAGAGGAACACAAGGACGAAAACATACAAACAGTGAGACAGCACTGACAAACAATTATTTATTTATTTATTCAATGCGTAGACCAGTCTAGCGCGAGGAAATTAAGAAAGAAGTCAATACAAAAGCACAAACACGCATTTAATCGATATGCTATTGCGAAATAAATTCGGGTCGCCTTGTTGTGCGAAGAGAACATCTCGTTTGGATCTTATATAAAGACGCGTCAAACAGCCCAGAAAATTATGGGACACCCTAGTAGTGCATCGAAAACGTCTGTATCTGTCACTTGAAAGGAAACGAAGCCAATACTGTGTCCATTTTACGAAGCTTCGAACACTATATCCACTTTTTGGGGTGATGGTTTATTAAAATTTTAAAAATAAAGGGAAAAATGATGGAGGACGGCGTTAGCAAATTCGATTTTGGAATGCGCCGCGCATTCTACTTCTGCGAGATGTCGTGGAGGCGATTTGAATGCGTATTTGATCTATACAATCACTTGCGGAAGGCAGTCGATAAGTCTGACACGAATTGAGGCGAAAATTTATTTTTATCTTTGAAAGTGCGTAGATTGTTATAGATTTTTGGAAGGCGTTGGTCTTAATTTATAAGCTGTTCAGTTTAATTCTAAATGACTCCGAAAATGTCCATTTTGCCTTGAAGAGCGTCCCATTTGGCGTGAAAATTGTGCATATGCAGCTTCGCATCTAGTAAGTAAGGGCGCACCTGTGTGGTCTGAAAAAGTACCGCTTGACGTCTGTTTCAAGGGCTCAGAGTGCGGCTCTACTGCAGAACCGGTTCCACGGTTTTGTAGGCGTAAGAACAGCCACTACAGAGGACCAGGAACAGGCAGTTGCCACCTACTATGTCAACGAATGTCGCTACCGTTAACAAGATGCCCTGACTTTAGCTCACGAATACGCCTTTGGGGTTTTCCCCTTCGGAGAATGGTCATTTCGTGTTTTCGACGTCGTTTTCACAAGAAAGGCCTAGTACAGCAGAGTTGTGTCTACCGTTTCTAACGTGGTTTATCCTATAGCAGCAAAAGAAGCCCTCATCTTTAGATACTGACCGATATTCTCATTAATGGCGTTCTTATTGAAATCACGCTCAACATTTCACCCGGAAGGAAATCGAGAACGGTTTTTCTGATGCTATGGCTCTGTCGCGGAGGTGTTTGAGCGTCCGAGCAGTAGCGCGTCTGATTTAACGCGGTAGTTATGGCATTGAAGTCGCCCTGATTCTTATCAAATTACGGATTAATTGATGACAAACAAGGGGGGACCAAGTACTACGGCTCACCCCTTTGCACATTGAATTTTGGGCTTTGGCCACATGAGGTTGTGCATTCAGGCGTTAGTGTTTGGCCGAGGAAGATTTGTGTGGTCTTCACCGCCTGTAAAAAAGGCGTGATGGCGTTCAGTCAGTATTTGCTGTGACTGCGATATGATTCGTCGCTGTGCGATTGCTTGATGGCTTTCATCATCGATTACCTTCTTCATTCTCGCTTCCTCTGGTGGTTCCAAGGCTTTCCAAGTGTTGTAGGAGTTTTGCTAGATTAGAGGCTACTTAGCCAATCGTTCTGTAACTGTCACGTCTTGCAAGGGTCTTCTCCGTTGCGAAAATAATGACCAGTTTCTTTTTTTTTGCTACATAATTCGTTCCTTAGGCGTACTGTAACGTAGACGGGGGATGCACCGGCTGTCGCTCTACTCGGTATCAAGGTTCGTGGGTACATGTCGCGAAGGTGAGTAGCATTGATAGGTGGAAACGCGCCAGCCATTAATTACCAAGCAGAGCACAGACCGAACACATGCCAGTCCAGGTATCGACTGTACAGGCCCTTATCTGAATGGCACGCCCACTCTATGCAGTCTGATTGGCTGGCGCGTTCACGCCTATCAATGCTGCCTCACTTCGCGACATATGCCGGTTCATGTTTCGCTCATGGGTAAAATAATGGTGTAGTGCTTTTTCAGAAGTGAAGAGAGGCAGCAACGTGTTAGATCGTGCCTTGAGTTCGTCTAATTCGATCTGTGATTGAGAGTGTAGACGTTGCTTATGGAAAGCAGCAAAGCGAAGAAATATGTGTTTTCTGCAATTGCTTTTTATCTGCCGTTGACAAGTGCGTACTAAGTATTGTGTGCTACTCAAACAAAATTTTTTCTATCATTCAAATGAAAATCTCGACGATCTGGACAAGTTCATAGCGCAATCTCTTCTTTTAGAAAACGCTGCCTTCCTGCACTTTAAGGCCCATGTTATACTTTGGCGACGTCGGCGACAGTGTTGCGAGGGCTGCTACGCACTTCATAGCATCCGCTCAACATTGTCGCCGACGTCGCCGAAAACAGCCTCACCGAAGTATAACATAGGCCTATGTCAAGCTTTTTTTACCATTATTTCTCCATGAAAGTATTTTTACACAATCTCGAACAGCAGATTTACTCATAGACCGCCTATTGGGTCAGGCGAACTATAAATAAACTTCAATGAAAATGATACTGATTTTTCTGTGAACAAAAAAAAATTCTAAAATTTACGCTAGCCTTTTTGGAAAATCTTGCCTGATCTGGATGACGGCCCTTTGGTATTGAAGAGGTTACGTTTGATTTCAAAGTGTAAGAGTGTCCACTTTGGTTTGAAGGACTTGTGTAATTTGGTTCGTGGAGTGTTTAATTTGATTTCAGAGGCGTCCGATTTGATTTCAGAAGTGTACAAGTTGATCTGAAAGTGGTATGTGTGGAAATTAGGTGCAAATATGCGTAGTGTATTAAGCATTCCACTGAATACTGGTGGTGTGTCGTTCATTTTTGACAGTGTGTCCACCAAACTTAGTTTTAGCGGTCTTATAAGGAAGAGAGCACTTCCCGAAACAAATGCATTGAGATTGAAAGAACAGACGCGATCTCCATTCCTTTTGGCATGCGCCGTGCGTTTTCTTTTTCCGTGAGATCGTGGAGTTACTTGGATTGCACGCTTAGCTCCAGAATTAGCCAACAGCTTTGCAGTCCAGCAGGTGGGCCGTATTGGACATTTCTCAGCCAGATTCCATACCAATCTCTAGCACCGTTTCTTGCGTCTCCAAGTACGCATTCAAATCGCCTCCACGACGTCCCGTAAAAGTAGAATGTATGGCGCATCCCAAAAGGGACTGAGTAACGCCGTTTTGTAATACCTTTGGTTAAGGGATTTCGCGATGAATTTCGACCTGACGTTGGTTGGCTTGGCGTCTGGGGCCGGATTTATCAACGACTTGTAGCAATCCAACGGTGAAAATACTGCTGAATTCCTGACAGTGCGGCTTATATCACTCACCATATCACTTGATAAGACGCAGTATCAGGGATTTCGGCTGTATTTTCTCTGTTAAATTGCTGTAAGTCGTTGATGAATCCGGCCCCCGATCGTGGTGAGCGCATTTCGAGCGTGAAATGGATTCGGAATATGCGATGAATTGCTCTCCGTGCGAGCTGCGCCACGTCAACCCTGTGCGTTGATGTGAATTAGCGCCTTCTCATCAGGTTGCTGTTACCGTAGAAGAGCTGTGGCCACCCCAATCTTTGTAGTAGAAGCTGCGGTCCTGGAAAGGGTGACCGGTCTTTAATTGTAGTTCTTCGATATTGGTCGCCAAGAATGGCAGCTGTCACTCATTTTCGACCGCGGGTGTTGCATTTGAAACCATCGTCGCTGCCGCGGCGAGATTATTCGAACAGTTCTCTTGCGGCACTCGGTCGGTCGTCTGTGGTAATTAAATTCCGAGGACAGATGGCCAGTGTTCCGTTTGGAATTCGGTTATTCCACCCTTTCACGGACACGTGGAGCAGGCGGTTTGCTGCAGTTTCGTCCTGAGCCTGCTGTCCTTTTTCCGAGGATTTCTCCTGCAGTTTCTTGGTGCTTAGACGCGGGATTCTCATCCAGAAGGCGGCTTCGCAAGGATCCTCGTTGGGTTATTTTGGATCAATTTCTGGTTTTAAAGCGCATGAGGTCGTTCCATGGAGCCATCTGCCTTCGCCTCGTTCCGCCAGACGTTCGGCACTGCCATCAAAACAAAACGCTGTTTCCCCATGGCAAAGTGCTGCTTCCGAAACGATTCGTTCTTCCAAGCATCTCGTTCCGACATGGATGAATCGTTTTATAGGAGTGCTATGCTAGAGCACTTGTGTTATTCGCTTGAACATCATCTGACTGGGTTTGTGATCCCCACAAAGTTCAAGCGTTGAAAGCGTACTTGTCAGCACTCCAGCTTTCCTCGTGTGCCGTTGTCGGATGTTCTCTTGACCTCCAGTTCTCATCGAGAGCTCGTTTCGCTTTCCCTGTTGGGAGGGAACGTGCAGGCAGCGTCACGGTGAAAAGTGAGGTTACATACACCACGCCGGCAAGGGGGATTTTTAGAATCCTATAAACAGCTCGGTAATTTGAAATGTCCATATATTCGTTCTCTACCTAATCGGTATTGCCGTTCTCATATCGACGCTGCGCATGTAGTATAAGCCTTGTCTAAGACTCCGAGCACTGAAAATTTCTATAACCTTCGCGACCAGAGTCCGTGAAGGTCTTAGGAAGTTCCAGTGAATGACCAGTTTTGAATTGTCGTTTGTTCGCTCTTAACATGTGGGTTGTTGTTATTACTTCTGTGACTAGTATTTCTTGAAAATATTGTTTTTTTTTACAACAGAAAAAAACTTCGGTTGGCAACAGCTTCTACAAGAAGAGTTACCAGATCCCAGAATCAATACGGTCATTAGAAATGTGTACACATTGATTATCTGCGCGGCCGAATCGACATTGTGGTTTTCACAAGGGCGCGGCGCGTGGTAGTATAAACCTTGTCTAACCAAGAGACTATCTCAGCGGTAGGTCGGAACGGTCCAAGTGTTGTGTATGGGCAGAGTAGCCTCTTCCTGGGAAACAACAAAATGCAGATATCTCGACCTCAATGAAACTCTGCGCAGACTTACGGACGACGGAAGCTGGCGGCGTTATCCCTCTGCATGCGCACGAAGGACGGGCTCAAGTTGGCTGGAAAGAGCGCTGACAAACGGGCGGTGGTGGCACAGTGGATAGATGGATGGCGTATTCCCCATGACCGCTGTTTCCAGCCAACTTGAGCCCGCTCTCTGCGTGCAGGCAGAGGGCTAACGCCGCCAACGGCCCAACCTCCGTCGTCCCTAACTCTGTGCAGAATTGTACTGGAGTCGAGATATTTGCATTTTGTTGTTTCCCAGAAAGAGGCGATTCTGCCGATATACAACACTTGGGCCGTTCCGACCTGCCGTTGAGATAGTTTCCTGGTTAGAAGGATGGGCTTGCTCGCAGTGCCTCTAGTTCCAACGACTCCACAGGCAGATATACCAACATGCAGGACTATGGAGATGCTACAAAAAGACATGTCGACCTGGCTCTCGGTGTTCTGTGTACCTCCAGGAATCCATTCTGAAGCGTTCCTGAATCGTACCTACCGTATCCGGCGTAACAACAGAAACGGATGTCATATTCGGGATCACCATCTCAAGTAAAGCCCTGGCTGAAGTTTGGACGAAATCGATTATTATTACCTCGGCGGCATTAGTCACCCATGCCTACCGTAGTCGGCCGAAATTTCAAAATTAGATCGAAAGGTCGAAAAATTTTTTTTTGCCCAAACTTTGCCCAGGGCGGTTGTTTGGGGTGCTGATCATGAATCTGACATCCGTTTTTGAAATTTCGGTCGATTACGGTAGGTTACGGTAGGTATGGGTAACTAAGGCTGCCGAGGTCATAATCACCAATTTCGCCCAAACTTCACGTACTTCGGGGTTATTTGGGGGGGGGGGGGGGGCGCTGATCACGAATCTGTCATCCGTTTTTCGTTTTACGCTGGAGTACGGTAGGTTACGGAAGGTATGGGTGATAATGTAATGGTCACCGATTTCGCCCAAACCTAGTCGGTAATTATGACCTCGGCAGCCTTAGTTACCAATACCTACCGTAATCGGCCGAAATTTTAAAAACGGATGTCAGATTCGTGATCAGCACCTGAAATAACCCCCCTGGGCGAAGTTTTGGCGAAAATCTTTTTCGACCTCCCCTCGTCATCTTCTGGAGTCCCGAAACTAGTGCCCTTTTCTCGACATCTAGAGCTGTGAAAGTACATTAATGCCGCTGACTCTTCCAGTATGGTTTGAAATCGGCTTCGTCTTGTGGTTTTCAGTGTGGAGCAAGATCGGCGCTGCCAGACGGTGTAGTTGCAGAAGCAGATGTGGTGACGATTTAGAGGGGGGGGGGGGATGATAGGATCGCCGCTACAAATCCGCCGTCGCTGAGCGTCCTCATGCGTTGCGTGCGCGTCTCTTCCTTGTTCTGACGTGTCCCAACATGTTATCACAGTCGCAAACATGTCGATTTCTGTTCGCTGGCACACCGTTAGAAGAAGGCCGTCCTCCGATGTGCTCCCCTTTTTCCCCCACTTTGGTCTCTGGGGATATTCAAATCTGTCTGCCAATGCCGAGCAAAGGAAGGCCTTTAGGCTTGTTGTCTAGGTGTCGTTCCACTCAGGTGAGATCACTCTGTGTGACAGCGTCTCTAATCTAGAGTATACTTGACCGCATGGCATGTAGAATCTTGGGGAAGTAGAATCTGGTGTAGTCACCTGGTATAGCCTTCAAGGTCTATTTATGCGTTCTCTCTAGAACTTTCGATCTTCTTACTATTGCTCCAATACCTTTTGCTCACATTTATGTTTGCTATCTAGAAATAAGAATTCTTGCGGTTATTTAATAGTCTTTCTGTAACTAAGGAAAGCATGAATTTGTTTTCTTTTCCTTCTCAATCTATTCGCTGTGGGAGGTCTTTAGAAGAGTGCTAAGTTGTGCTTGGAAGAAGATATTCGAATACTAATATCACGTATTATGGATGTTCGAATTTGAACGAATATTCGACATTTTGAAAACATCGATGGCCGAATTTGAGCGAATATTCGAAAATCTAGACTTTCGAATAATCTACTATTCTATCAATTATTAAATAACAAAATTGTATAAATTATTATTATAAAAAATTAATTTATTATAAATTACTATTTTTTGAATTATTAAAAATACTTATTAAACAATAGTAATTTTTCAACGATATTTCTATTAGGTTATCCCATAAGCCCCCGCCGTTTTTTTTTTCAACGATTCATTGCGGATTTCGCCGGCGGTGTCTTGCATAGCGCTATACAGATTTCGAAAGAGATCTGCTCTATCAGAACTTGTATTGCATTTCCTTTTTGATCCTGAATTTTGTCCATTTTTAGGTCATTAAAGTGAAAAGTGAAAAGTGAAAAAGTGGCCATTTGCGCAGTTGCTTCTCTGCGCTTAGGTTTGGATTTTTTTTGCTCAGTTTTTCATAGCAGTTGATAGACAATGTTCTGTGCCACAAGAATACGTGTTGGTTCTATTTGCTCATTTGCCCTTTATGGATTTTTAGGTAATCGAATTGGGACGTCCGACTTTTTCGTCCGAATTTTTACCAAAACTCCGGTTCCGTGGTTGAACTTTTTTGCTTGGTGTCATATGTCGTTTGGAAGAGGATGTCTTGCTCTATAAGAATATGTGTCGCGTTTATTGATTTCTATTGAATATCAACAAAATTCCAAAAAGAGAAAAATCATCTCCACCAACAACTCCTTCTCCATCTTCAGTTGTTGATTTCGACAGAAGTCAGTGGGAGCCAATAAACGCGACACAAATTCTTACTGAGCAAGACATTCTCTTCCAAACGACATATAACACCATGCAAAAAGTCCAGCCCAGATCAGGAACTCTGTCGGTAAAAATTCGGACGGAAAAGTCGGACTTCCCAATTTAATGACCTAAAAATCAATAAAGGACAAATGATCAAACAGTGCTAACGCGTATTTTTGTAGTACAGAACATTGTCTTCCAAATGCTATGAAAACTGCGCAAAAATTCCAAACCTAAGCGGAGAGAAGCAACTGTCGCCGATGTCCCCTTTTCACTGTTTCACTTTTTACTTTAACGACCTGAAAATTGACAAATTTCAGCATGAAAAAAGAAGCGCAATAAACGCTCTGATAGAGCAAATCATTTTCTTTCGAAAGCTATATAGCGCTATGCAAGAGATCGCCGGCGAAATTCGCAATGAATCGTTGAAAAAAAAACGGCAGAGACTTATGGGACAACCTAATAGATTTTCGTGTATTCGTTCGAATTCGACCATCAGTGGTTTGAAAACGTTGAATATTCTTTCGAGTTCGAACACGAAAGGGAGCCATACTCGAATATTATTCGAAAATCGAATATCTCAACTTTATTAGAAAATCGAATAATTCTATTCATATACTGAATAAACTTCAAATCTTTTAGCATAAAACCTGATTAGAACAAATGGTTCGATTTTCGATCATTCGAAGAATTTTGTGAGCGAATAAATTTGTTCATTCATTCGCTGAAAATTTTCGACATCGAATGCATGTGTTCATCAACAGCTACCTGATTTTCGCTGTTTCTAGCCTGCTTCAGAGTGTTCAGACTCCCTATTTCATTTAGTAAATGCTACGCTGTTACCATTGCTCCTAGGTTGCACTCCGGATGCGTGTTATATAGCTGCTCCAAAATCCTCGGCCGATCTGACATTGATTTGTGTCCGTTAGACGGTTTGTGGAGTGATGATAGCCGCCAAATTATCGTCATAACCACTTAGTCAGCCATTATTGTCACGTTATGGATCAGAACGGTGGTTGTGTGAGAAATCGCATTCAACGGTTTTGTTGCTGATCACTGCGGAATTCAAAGAAAGCGACATCGATTGGTCATTGTCGCTTTCTCTGTTGGCTATGCCACTGATTCATCACGTAGCCGCGTGTCTGTTATATTTCAAAGTATTCGAGTGCAGAGTCTTGTGCAGTAATGTTCCACTGAGTGTGTTTCTCGTCTTAGCGCTTGCGTGGCCTCCATTATAAGATTTTCCGGATCTATTCTAGTCCGGGGGGGGGCACATAATTAAAAGGTATTATATGTAACAAATTTACTCGAGACTTACCGAGCGGCTCCTGCAGAACAACATGAGTCCTAAACAAGAAAAGCCATGAAGAAAAAAAAAACGAAAAAACTACATTTGTTGTGGTTGTAAGCAGGCACAGTTGTGTGCCCTCCTCACCATGTTGGGTCCTGGTTGTAACATGTCAACCGGCGGCCAGCACGCGGCATGCGGCTTCATGCGCCCTCCTCACCATGTTAGAACCTGGTTATGACATGTCAGCCGGCGGTCAGCACGCGGCATGCCTCCATTCCGTCGCTCTTTGTTCGCCGAGACGGTTGTGAACCGCGGCGATTTTTTTTTTATTTTTTCGTTTGTTCGCTCGTTCTCGGTTTTTTAGGTTCCAGCTCGTTCTCTAGTAGCCGCTCGGTAAGTTACAATTCATTTTGTTGCCTACATTTTAGCTACGTGGCCCCCCGGACTAGGTTAGATCCGATTTTCCTTTATCGTCCCTACTTAGAGAGTCCACTTATTTTCAACAGAGATCAATATTGCTTCAGATTTGAGAGCGGCCTCATACCATCGTATGGACTCGAGAGTTTTCTGGAGTAGGATAGCTTGTCCTTTATGACTTTGGTGTGCTGGGGTCCGAGAGATGTTACAAAAAAGCTCTGCCCAAAGCAACGTATCGAATCGAAGGACCATGCATTTCTTGCGTCGTTGTTACTCTGTTATTTTACTTTACTTTCTAAAACATTTGGACTACTTACTAATGCTTATTTTTTTATTTGTTTATTCAGGGCTTGTGTTACACAGCCAGCGATATACTACACAATGAACATTGTTTTAAAGAAATGTTACCGAAACTGCGGACCTAGTCGGGAGGAGGCAGCTGTAAAGAGTCGTTTGCGAAGGTCATCCTATGCCATATTTCGTTGAATTTAATAGAAATCCTTCGCATAAAAGAACAGCAGCTGGAGCTCTACTATGTATTAGGTTGTCCCATAAGTTTCTGCCGTTTTTTTTTCAACGATTCATTGCGAATTTCGCCGGCGATCTCTTGCATAGCGCTATACAGCTTCTGAAAGAGAATGATTTGCTCTATCAGAACATGTATTGCATTTCTTTTTTTCACCATGAATTTTGTCAATTTTTAGGTCGTTGAAGTGAAAAGTGAAAAAGTGAAAAAGTAGCCATCTGCGCAATTGTCCTCTCTGCTTAGGTTTGGAATTTTCTGCGCAGATTTTTATAGCATTTGGAAGACAATGTTCTGTGCTACAAGAGTATATGTTGGCCTTATTTGTCCATTTGTCCTTTATTGATTTTTAGGTCATCAAATTGGGACGTCCGACTTTTTTGTCCGAATTTTTACCGACAGCTCGGTTCTGTGTTTGGACATTTTTGGTTGGTGTTACATGTCGTTCGAAGGAGGATGTCTTGCTAAATAAGAAATTGTGTCGCGTTTATTGGCCCATGCTGAGTTCTGTCGAATATCAACAACTGAACAAGGAGGAGTTGCTGGTGAAGATATTTTTCACTTGGAATTTTGTTAATATTCGACAGAAATCAGCATGAGCCAATAAACACGAACAAACCCTTACAGAGCAAGACATTCTCTTTCGAACAACATATAACAACGAGCAAAAAAGTCCTACCACGGAGCAGGAGCTGTCAGTAAAAATTTGGACGGCAAGGTCGGAGGTCCCGATTTGATGAGCTAAAAATCAATAAAGGCAAGTGAACAAATAGGGCCAACACATATTCTTGTAGTACAGAACATTGTCTTCCAAGTGCTATAAAAAACAACTACCACAGATGGCCACTTTTTCACTTTTTCACTTTTCAGGTTAACGACCTAAAAATTGACAATATTCAGGATGAGGAAGAAATGCAATACATGCCCAGATAGAGCAAATAATTCTTTCGAAAGCTGTATAGCGCTATGCAGGAGACCGCTGGCGAAATTTGCAATAAATCGTTGAAAAAAAAACGGCCGGGACTTATGGGACAACCTAATAGGATCTCACGCAAGGGATTGGAGATGCAAGTCACTATATCCCCTCCAATTAGGAGAGGTTAAAAACTGTTGCTGTTATCTTGATTGGTTTGTCCATGCATTCGTTGCGGTGCGTACAAGGGCTAAAACTTGGCTTTTTATCGACTCTCTTCCTCAAGTCGTTGTGTACGGCGAATAGTGCAGCTTCACTATGAGGCATAGAGGTAGGATACGTGGCGCATTCCATGGGGAATATTTGTCAAAGAATTTTATTTTTTCCATGCGGTTTCTCGGGAAGCATAGTTTCATTCGATTCAGTTTCTTTAAGCCTCAAGTGGCTGGTGTCGAGGTTGCTCTCATAACGAAGTTTGCTGCGATCAAAACTCTAGCGCCAAGCGGGACTGCTGCGTTCGATCCAAGCGCCGGTGGTGTAATGGCGTAGAGCATTCCGGCCCGGTCAGCAGGAGGTGCGGGTTCGAGTCCCGCCTGCCGCTAGAGTTTCGATCGCAACAAAACGTCGATATGAGGGCATAGTTTCATTGCTCTGTAGGTTCTCTACGCCACTCCGCTATCACCTGATTAGAACAACAGCTTTGTAGTAGCTTTCTGTTATTTTGATTTTTTTGTCGCCGTGGCACGTAGCATGTTTTTGAAGATGAAGGAGGTGTAGTAAATTAATTACCGTAGTAGGAAATTGCAGTAAATACTGCTATAATCGGAGTTTGTAGTAGTGGATACTGTAATACCGATTGCTATTATTGTGGGAGCCTCTTGGCTTCCTATGATATCAGAAAGCATTTGAGAAGTTGTATCTCTTGTTTTAGTAACAGGCTTTAAGTATATACCGTTTTCACGTCGAATTTGACACTTTATGTCAAATTGGCCACTCTTTTAAGCTAACCTAGAACTCTTCCAAATTGAAATGAGCCTTTTCTACGTTAAACTAGAAACTCTCCAAAAATGTTAGAATAATTTTTTCGAAGTTTTAGTTTGACAAGCTAATAAGTGAACTCATTTTCAAAAATTTTGTAAAAATATTATTTTTCGCGAAAAAAACTATGATTCAAAGCTTTTTTTTTTTGAAGAGCACGAAGTGGGTTATTTTCTGTGGCCAAAACGGAGACTGCGCCATGCCTTCGTCCGAAACTTCGCAATTTTTATTCGATTGATAGCCGAATTTCTATCTGCATGCAGTTTCACGCCTGCAAACGATCAACATAAACAATTGGAAAAACGCACACATCCTGACTTTCTTGCTGCATGTAACCAGTATTTACACAATCAATCAAATAAACGTTGCGTTAAGCTTTTGGGTGCATGGCGCAATCCAGTCTTTTAATGCAGGACATGATTGCTGCATTGCTGCTTCTTCACACAAATATTAATTTATTATTTTTCTGAAAAATAAAAATTTTGTAAAATTATTTGGATTTATCCTAGTCCGGAGGGGCCACATAACTAAAAAGTATTACATGTAACAAATCCACTTGAGACTTACCGAGCGGCTCCTATAGAACAATGTAGGACCCTAAACAAGAAAAAATCACAAAGAGAAAAACAAAAAATACATTTGTTGCTGTTGTAAGCCGACAAAGTTGTGTGCCCTCCTCACCATGTTTGATCCTGGTTATAACATGTCAGCCGGCGGTCAGCACGCGGCATGCCTCCATTCCGTCGCTCTTTGCCCGCCGAGACGGTTGTAAACCGCGGCGATTTTTTAATTTTTTGTTTGCGCTCGTTTTTGGTTTCTTTTAGGTTCCAACTCGTTCTATAGGAGCCGCTCGGTAAGTCTCAATTCATTTTGTTACATACTTTTTAGTTATGTGGCCCACCGGACTGGGATAGATCCAATTATTTCACTCACTCGGCAGCTAAAGTAAAAAAATTCAAAAAGAGCTGTTCCAAGTTTTCCCTGAACAAAAAAAAATTCTAACCGTCTTGAAGAGTTTGTAGTTTAACCTATAAGAAGCGCGTCCAGTTTGATTTGCAAAGTGTCGATTTTTCTACGTGGAAATAGTATATTTGCTCAAACTAAGGCTGGATCACTAGAAGACGCGAAATGTAGTATTGCTTGCTATTCTAATAGCACGGAATTGCATGTGTTTATTTAATTCTTATTTTTTTTCGAATGAAGAAGCTCTAGTGTTGTTGAAAAACTGTTGAAATAATCAGCTTTCAAGCCTTCATGTACTTATATATGAGCTAATCTCTATAGAATACGGATATAAGGCAAGGACCTTTCACTTGGCTCCAAAATGTGGCGTAGTATCATTATGCATGGCGCATCCTATAGATTTTAGATGAATTTGTACATTGAAGTGCGGTACCCTCCTTTTGCATGCGCTGTGCATCCTGCATTAAATGTCTGGACCTATAAAGACGCCTTATTAGAGCAGCTCTTAATGAAAGCTTTTAAAAGTTCGGTCGTTAACCTTTGAATGTGCCATTTTCTCACAGAAGACTGCTGCAGTAGTTGCAGAAATGCACTCAAGTGACTACTTCTCAGGGCATGGGGATACTTTGCTCCCCGAACCTTAATTATGTGCAGCAAGCGAACTTTAAAGCTCAAGTAACTCTACCGTATGACGGTGGGGCATGGTGCATGCGCGTCCGTGAAAGTCTGAAGGACATGGCGCAAGGAACTGGAGTTGTTTGCGATTCAACTAATTTATCATTCAGTTCGCGCATAACTAGGGTGCGAGTCTGGCATGCCTTGATCTTAGAGAGCAACTCAAAAAACCTCTGCAGTAGTCTTCTGCAAGAAGAGGATAAAGGACGGCGCTATTGAATCCCATCTGGGATACGCCATGCATTCTACTTCTACGGTACGTCTCCTACGGTATCTGCTTGCGCCATGTCCTTCAGACCTTCTGGGATTCGTACGCGCCTTGATTCGTCGTAATATGGTAGTGCTACTTGAGCTTTAGCTATCGCTTGCTGCACATAATTTGAGGCTGTTGGAGCTAAGCCTCCCCCATTCTTAAGGGATAGGGTACTTGAGTGCATTTCTAGAGCTACTGTAGCAGTCTTATGTGAGAGAATAGCATATTCAAATGTTAAGAGCCGAACTTTTAAAAGCTTTCATTAGGAGCTTCTGCTCTCATAGGGCGTCTCCAGTGGGTAAGGCATTCAGCGTTGGATGCATAGCGCATGCAAAATGAGAGAAAGCCTTCGATGTACAATATCCTCCAAAATCTTTGGAATGCGTGATGCATCTCGATTCTACGCCATATTATGGGGTCAGATGGACCCCATAATATGGACCCCCTTGTATCCGTAACGTAGTGAATAGCTCAGTGATAAGTTCTGAAGGCTTGAGCCTCCTCTGCGCTGCCACGCACCGTCTTCTGTGTTGTAGCGCAGTCGGAAGTGCAGATACCATCCTACCTCCACGACATCCCGTAGGAGTGAAATGCTCTTTATCTCTTACCTTAAGAAGACTTCTTCTGTGGTTCCAGAGATGTCCTCTAATGCTCAATACCTTACCACTCAAGGCATGTATGGCTTTCGGCGATGCGAATTATTCCTATGCCCGAAGGTGAAGTGCAGAACTTTTAAAGGCTTTCATCAGAGACTGTCGTCTTCATCAACCGTCTCTGCTAGTGCAGTGCTTTAATGGCAAACACATAGCGTTTGCTTGAAGAATTGCCGTTGCGGCTGATTGAAAAGTGCAACTGTTTCTTGCTAACTGCGAAGGTAACCACGCGATCCTTCAGTTGATTGGCATCTTTGGAAGGTGTCCTATCGCATTCTCAGAATCCGCTGCTAATTAAGAGACCAGTTCGTGCGCTTCGACGAATAGCGTGACCACTGATGGATGCGAATGATCGTAGCGTTGGTCGCACTCGGCACAAAGATGCGAATTCCATGCGTGATGCGCGGAGTTGTTGATTCAGACGCCGGAAGGCGACTCAAAGAAGAAGCGGCTGCTGGCCGGACGACAGCGGAAGGATCGGTTTACTTCGGTTCACTCAGCTGCTCTCGTTGTATCGTGAGCCAACAAGGCGTCGGTTCGCTGCCAGGCATGGAGGCGCCTCTCGGACGTCCAGCGCTAGTTGATGTCGTGGCGGTGGCTAACGTGCGCTAACAATGTAGACTCTCGGGCGCAGACTGCTAGTGGGCGGGAGCTGGGGTCAAACGCTTCCGGGGATTTGTTGATGCGGTTGCTCTCAGCTTATGCAACAGCCTGTCCTTCTGGGGCATAGCACCAGCCTTGGTACTTTGCCTGAGCCAAAGCTGCCTTCGTTTTCTAGTTAGGTGCTCCTAACCTGATTTCGAACTAGGAGGTACTTGCTACTTGCTGCCTTGCTCATTGTCTAATCTGTCAGCGATTCTTCTGGTAGAAGGCGCCGTGTATTTTTATTTACTTATGTATTAGGTTGTAACGAAATAAATGGCACTGAACCACTGTAAATTTAAACAGTTAATATCTCGGCTTGTAGGCAAGTTTATTAATCGAAATAAAAACCTTCTGATTCTACACATCTTTGCCAACGTGACACAAGCTTTTTTATCCCAGTAGCATCAAAATCAGAAGTGCTGGAATTGACGAAATCTTCGAAGGCACTTTCGGCATCCTGTTGGTATTTGAATATTTTCCCTACCAAGAAGTCGCCAAGATGCTTGAAGAAATGGTAGTCTGTTGGGGAGAGGTCGGGAGAAAACGGAGGATGTGGTAGAGTTTCAATGCTCAGCTCATTCAATTTCTGCAACGTCATTCGTGCTACATGGGGCGAGCATTGTCGTGCAGAAGGAGAGCTCGCCTTCGGTTTACCAAGGCCGACCGGATATCCTTCAACTTTTTCATCATTTCTTCAATTTCAATGCAGTACTTCTCTGCCGTGATGGATTCACCGGGAGGGAGGAAGCTGTGGTGAATAATTCCCAGCGAACACCATCATACTGTCACCATTACTTTCTTTTGGTGCTTTTGGCTTCGCAAAAACCTTGGGGCTCTCATCGCTGTCCACCCACTGTGCCGATCGTCGCCTGTTGTCGTACATTATCCATTTCTCGTCACAGGTTACGATGCGATCAAGGAATGGGTCCGTTTCGTTCCGTAGAAGCAGTGCGGACGAGATCTCATATTGTCGGTTTCTTTGCTCCTCAGACAGCTCGTGAGGCGCCCATCTTTCCAGCTTTTTGGTCTTTCCAATTTCCTTCAGATGCCGGGCAGCTGTGTTGCGACTGACGCCAAGAACCTTCGCTATCTCCCTGGTACCTTTGTGTGGATCCTCCTCTACCACATCTCTCAGCTTGTCCTCATCAACATCACTATGCCCCCCACGACCTTCATGTTCTTCCAAGCTCTCATCTCCATTCCGGAACTTCTGATACCAACGATACGCCGTCCGAATTGTGGAACATCCTTGACCGAATGCGGCGTTGATCTTCTCGTCTGTAGTGCCCAGCTTGAATTCATACAAGTAAATGCCTCGGATTACCCTTTTGTCCATCTGGAAAAAGTCAATAAAACTCTAACGTTTTCCCACTTTTACATCGAAAATTTGGTACTCACCGGTGGAGCAAAGTTTGCGCTTCTAAATGAGATGTCACATGTTACGGTTTGTTCTTGATCAAACGCGTAAAGACGCGCCAAAAAATGGCGCGAGCCAGTGCCATTTAATTCGTTACAACCTAATATAATGGGCACGAAGCCTCCGAGTTGAGAGCAACGGCTTCAGAGATGGGGCAAAATAAAAAGGACGTTGCAAAGCATTTTCCCTCAAGCCAATTGTTTGATTGCTCCTTGATTGATGCGTAATGGAACACTTATTAGTGGACTCGTTCGATAACCACTAAAAGGCAGTGCACCAAAGAGCACTGAATTATTATTGCATTGAAACCTCCATATCCTACCTTTGATTTTGCAAAAACCCCGTCTTTTTTACCCTTTCCTCATTCTCAGTTTTGGCTCCAATTCGCCTTCTATGTCTGGGGATCCATTTTCATTTCCTATAAGAGCCTCTAGCATCAATCGTGGGCATGAACGGAGGTGAAGTGCTTCTCACCAGAGGCCTGCAGTGAAGCATGAGACGAGTGTGTTTTTCTTCGTCCTTTACATAAGGTGATCTCTTTGATGTGTAATACCAAAGAGATCATCTGATGTAAAGGCTAGAGTTAAGGAAAAAAGGAACAAATGTCAGAGGAAATAGATCACTATCCATATTAAGGTGTCGTTTAATGGCTTGAATGCGGATGCAGGTGCACAGCCACTTCTTTAGAAATGTTGGCTGAATCTTCGACAATGCTTGCCATAGTTTACATTGCCGGGTTCAAACTATCCGGTTCTTCCAATCATAGAAGTGTTGTATTTGATCAGTATCGATCACTGCTTCTTTATTTCTACAGAAGTCGTCCCCTTGCCAAATCGGCATCAGACCTTGTGTCTCAATGATGTTGATGCTAACCATGACTCGAATTGAGAATAGTAAATGAGGTTGGGGGTGTGGCCGGTCGCTATTCAGCGTAGCATGAAATCCGTTTTGTTTGTTGGGGACCTGTTCTGTAGTCGTCTGCGTTGTTGCTCGCTGGTTGTCCAGATTCTTTACTAACGGTTCACCTCTGTTCTGAATGACCTCGGAGAAGCTGGCGCGATCATTTAGATAGCATTAGATAGAGTTATAGTTAGTTTTTGAAAGGGTTATCTTAACCTTCACTTTTTCTCTGTGAGTTTCAGTAGCGTGCAGCCGTCCATAGATTTCGGCAACTTGCGATTCTCCGTTCAAATTCCGTTTTTGGACCCCTTTACAATTATAGTCGACCTCGCTGCGCACTCGCTGTATGCCAGCGAGCGGACACTGTCATGAAGACTGGCACTTTCGAAGTTATTTTCGGGGGCGGTAGTCGTTCTCGCATGATTAGAGTGAGCTTTCCAGCTACGGCTGTAGTGGCGCAGAGTGCGCCTTGGAACGCTTAGGTGCACTCGAATTGAGGGCATTCTTCCAGACGTCCTACTCGATTTCCTGGGCCCGCATTCATCAACGACTTACAGCCTTTTAACAGAGAAATTTCAGCCGAAATTGCTGATAGCGCGACATATCGCTCACCATATCGCTTGATAAGCAGCGCTATCAGGGATTTCGGCTGTCTCCGTTAAATTGCTGTAAGTCGTTGATGAGTCCGTCCCCAGGTGGGTTTCTCAACTTCTGGAGTGAGGAAGGCGTTGACGCCGGAACGCTGGTCGAGATGAAGTTTATAACGTCATGGCAACAGCTTATCTAAAGAGTACAGTCGAACAGTCCAAGTGGAACATTTCGGCAATTTCTGTGTCGAACGTAGCCTTTACTACAGCAGTATTTTACAACTAAAATTCATCGAAAACAATGCTTTTTGGATGCGCTTGTCCTGCGGCCGAATTCATCAACGACTAACGCACGGGTATAGGGGGAAGAGATACCCAAGATGAAGCCTGCGTCTCTGACTCTTACCTGATGTCTACCCCGCATACCCACGGGTTTAATTGTTGGTGAATCCGGCCTCTGGTTGCTTTAAGGTTAGGTTATCTTTTTATAAGGTTAAAAGATCGGTTGAATTCGGTTTCCGACGTTTGTGTATACGTTCACATTTTATGTTCCGATTTTTTGAAACCGCAGGTGGAAACTGGAAAGGGCTATCTTCGTCAATAAACGAGTATGGTATTAGTTGATTCGAAATCGAATTTGAAAAGGGTAAAGAATTATTCATGCAGTCCAGTGTAGGCCAGTCTCATCCCAGTACTTTCTTCCGAATTTCCTCTTCGACAATATCCCTCGTTTGCTGAACTCATTTTTTCATTTGCTACCGTTAATCCTTTTCATCATTATTTAATTGAAACAAATTTTTAAACAATTCTTCGTCTTCGATCTCGAGCTCGAGTATTATTCCCGTGATTTATGCATTGTGACGAAACTTCCGAAAAAACGAGACTAATGCGTTGTTGAGCAAGAACGGGACGTCATGGCATTGTTCGTTTCAGGTGACGTGGTCGTTCGCAGCGAAACCGGTTCCACCTCATTCTCAGCCACCAGCCAACGTGAAGCAGCACACCTCAGGTGAGGACTTCGGCTCTTGTTGTGGCTCTCACGTCAGCTGTTTTGTGTTTTCGAGAGGTTTTCGTGAGAATGTCGCTGTTTTCTCGTGAACTGTTTTAACCTCGATGATTTATTGTGTGGTTTTGGGGAGTGGTTCGTTACCTATCTACCGTAAATAGTGAAAGTTGAAAAGGAACTTTTTTTGCAAAGCGATTGCTTAGGCTTATCGGTGGTATTATAGGTGCCTCAAAAAATATACTCACTGTTTGAGTGGTCGTATAATACAATTACTATGCTTTATGCTTTATGTCTCGCATATCTGAGTTTCCTAAGGGTCCTCCTTGCTTGAGAAATATGAGTTTCATATCTTTGGTCAGGGATTTTCTTTGGTTGAGCTCGTGTAGCGCAGTCGGAGGATGTGCCGGCTGTCGCGTGCACCCGATATCAGGTTCTTGGTTCGGATTTCCCCTTCCGGCCAACGAAACTTCCATCCTTTCGGGGTCGATGAATTGGTACTAGACTTGTCTAGAAAGGATAAAGTATTGGATTGTTCACCGGCTGATCACCGCAAGTCATTGTATGGCTAAATACGCATTCAAATCGCCTCCGCAGCGACTAGCTGACGGTCGACATACGTCATGTCACTTGGCAAAAGTTAGGGGGCACGCGGAGTTGAACCATGGACCTCTCGATCTGCAGCCAAATGCTCTACCACTGAGCTATACCCCCGCTGGCGCCGCATCCAGCACGGCGTGGTGTCAATGCACGGCGCATCCCAAAAGGGACTGAGTAACGCCGTCCTTTATCATTTACCCCTTTATCTTTGGTTAACGCGCGCGTTTCGTACCATTTTTGCTGAACATTACATAATCGGCCACTTTCTGAAGCGTATATGCCCACAGGGACAACAGTAGGGTCGAATAAATAGGCACGGAGCTGAAAGTGCTTCGTCTTCCTCACGACTTTTTCGACGCTCTTGAAAGCTCCCGAAGTCACTCGATTCTCCATGTCCAGCTTCAACACTTAATCGTTGACTTACCGACTTAGATGCACTTACCTGTGACGTTCGAAGATGTTCGAATCCTTTTTCTCTTCCTTTTCTTTCCTTCTTCTCCCTTGTTCCTGAAGAACTCAGAGTAGGTGCGTATTCTCTACTCTTGTCCAAAGAGTCGAGTTAATGCTGCAATAGGCACATCGATAAAGTTTCTCATCTCGGTCGGGGTACACTAGGGTTCTGCGCTTTCCCCACTTCTCTTCATTGTCCTCATGGATGTCATTACTCGAGATCTATAAAAGCCAGGTCCCTTGGACGTTGCTTTATGCCGATCATGCAATGAAGAGTGAACTCGAGCGAAAGGTGCAAGATTGGTGTGATCGTTTGGAGCTGTTTGGACTCAAATTGGGTGTCATAAAAGGCCGAGTATCTAACGACTGACGTAAATTAGTTTGGCTCCATTAAGATTAATGGCACTGAGCTTGCACGGACTTCTGTTTTAGCACGATAAATGGGATCTGCACTGTTTTAACACGGTAAATGGGATCTGCAATGGCGTCTGGTGGCAAATGATGGTTGAAGTGAGCTCATGCATCAGTGCAGCTTGGTCCAATTGGCGCTCGTTAACTGGTGTACTCTGCGAGCAATCGTCCGGCCGGTAGCGATGTAAGGTGCTGAGTGTTGGAACCAAGGGAACTGAAACGCGCCTCAGCGTCATGGAGGCGAAGATGCTGCGCTGGACGGCTGGAGTCACGCGCATGGACCGCATCCGAAACCATTCGGGGCCATTCGGCAGAAGTTCGGTGTCGCGCCGATAGCTGCTGACAAGATGCGCGAAGCTCGCCGATGGAACGGCCACGTTCTTCATGGTAAATGAGACAACGTCCGCAAGATATGTCTTGAGTTGAAAGGGTCAAGAAAGCGGCCTAGAGGACCGCGGTGCCGTGCTGGGCCAATACGGTACACACGAACTTGAAATCAGCTGGAGTCCACACTGGTCTTGTGTTGGATCGGAGAAGGTGACATCACAGCATCAGAAGAGGATGCAGGACAAGCGCTGAAGAAGAAGAACTCGGTGATGTTCCTCTCTTTGAGGAGGAATGGGGCGGCGTGTGTTCCTCATTAACATCGTCTTCACGATATCCATCTGTAGTCCAAGGCTCGTCGAATTTGTTCCTTCGGGGTTTCTGTGCGTACTATGAGCAAGATGAAAGGGGAAACCAAGTAGGTGGGCCCGGAGGTGAGAAATTGTGATAATGCAAATGACAAATAAGTGATGCTTGTGCACAGTTTGTTTCGTCAGTGTGGTGAACCTCGATAATTGAGGCGATAGCAGCCGAAAGGATAGCAGCGGCTGCTAACTGACCCTTTGAGAAGAAGATCAAGCAGTTTGTCGGATGTTCCACACCTTTGCTGAAAGCTCTATTCGAAGCTACACCATGGCCGGTGTTTTTGGCTTGTCAGATATTCTTTGGGGGTTCGCGCTGTTGCTTGACGCTGTCAGCTGTTCATGTCCGGCGCACGTCAAACGGGGCGGCGTGACGAAGGAATGTGAGGTTCTTCTTGCCGCGATTGTCGAATCGTGATTGATTTGCTTGGAGGAGGGCCATCAGTGATTTCTTTTTCGTCAAGTGGTCTCGCATGTAGATATCAACTGCTCCAAAAGAAGGTGGAATACTGGAAAGAGTGGCAGCACAGACCATCTCCTCACATCATTCAGTGAAGCGAGTGAGTATAAGTGACGCATAGAGAACACGCGACTTTCTGGGCTCCAAGAATGAGGGGAAACTAAGCAAATCCTGAGCAAGTGCGTCATAATCGAGCCGGCTGTGATGGAGAGGCTGTTGTGTCCGTTATTCGAAGCTTGGTCCCAAAGGTCGCTGCTGCTGTCGTCACCGCACGCGCTTTCTCAGGATGGATGATCCAGGAGGCTCTCATATGCACAGGTGTCAGCCTGTCGGCGCAGTCCTTGGATCCTCTTCTCTCTGGTCGTGTGCTGGAGACCACGCTGTTATTTCTTCCCATCTTGTTTAGAAATGTCTCTGCCCAAATCCCGCAGCTATCCATCCTGGGTTTCATCTGCTCGTTTATCTCCGCTCTTTGCCCAACCACATCAAATCCTGCAGCTCGTGGCTGCTTCTCTAAGAACGTATGACGGCCTTAAGGCCCCACAGACTTCTGCGGCAACGCCACTCGCCGCTGTGTCTAAGGATAGGGCATGAACGCCGCTGGCGGCGAGCTCTGCGTCCATGCCCTATGATGAAGGATAGGGCAGCGGCAACGCCGCAGAAGTCTGGGGAGGGGCCTTTAGGTAAAAAAAACCTAGAACTGGGTGAAAGAACCTTATAGAGGAAAGCCACCAATAACGCGGGCTTGAGCGATCTGGGGTCAGATTCATCAACGACTTACAGCAGTCTAACGGTGAAAATACTGCCGAAGCCCTGATAGCGGGGGTTATCAACAAGTGATATGGTGAAACATTGAAACATTCACCATATCGCTTCTTGATAAGCCGCGCCATCAGGGACTTCGGCAGTAATTTCACTGTCTGATTGTTGTAAGTCGTTGATGAATTTGGCCCCTGGCTTCGTAGCTTCAGCTTCGATTCCACCTAACGCAAATACAGTGGTAGCCACATCACGCATCTCAGGAACCCCTGAGCTTGGCGAGGATTCTGCGTTCTTCCACGCTCATCTTTACCTTCAAGGCATGCACGAGAGCTTAGTCACTGCCTCAGACTACAAGCTTGGAGACGCGGACATTTGCTTCCCTCTTCGTTCTAGCAGCAAGTACTGTCTCTGTCGAGTTCGAATAGGGATTACAGTTGCCAGGGGCCGGATTCATCAACGACTTACCTAACTTTAACGGAGAATTGTAAGCGAAAAGCTCAGATAACTCGGCTTATCAAACGATATGGTGGGCGATAAGCGGCGTTGTAGTTTTTTGCTTACAATTCTCCGTTAAAGTTACGTAAGTCGTTGATGAATTCGGCCTCAGTTTACCGCTTAGCTGTTATTTTTCGGTTCTTCAAGGAAGTTCTTGCCATGGTCCGATGCATCGTTAGCGTTCTGCGCATGACCTTGATATGACAGTTACAATGGGCACCTGCAGCTTGAGTTAGTGCGGAAGAATGGCCATCAGCCCTTTAGTCAGTCGCCGAGCAGTGCAGCGCTATAATAGCTGCCGATATTGATCGTCTATTTTATACAGTCGTTATTGATGACTTTCATTCACCACTGCGGCATTTGGTGACTGAAGTATAGATCCCTTAGAGAGCTGAAGGTCATTCACTTACATCAGCGTTAAACTGCTGGTGTCGTTTTGTGTTAGTTGTCTAACTGCCTCACTGGATTGAATCTTCGGCGATTCAGATAGCTGGTTTTTCTTCGGATCGGATTTCCGATTGAACGGATTTATGACCAAACTCAGATACATGAATCAGTTTGAATTCAGAACATGGCCAGATATCTGAATCGTGCGAAAAACGGATCTGGGGCCGGATTCTTCAACGAGTTGCAGTAATTTCACGGAGAAAATGCAGCCGAAATTCCTGATAGCGCGCCCAGCAAGCGATATGATGAAACATTTCAGCTACGCTATCAGGGATTTCGGCTGTATTTTCTCCGTTAAATTGCTGTAAGTCGTTGATGAGTCTGGCCCCTGGTGAAACCAACCCTTTCCTGGATTATCCAAAGAAATACTTGAAAATACTGTTATCCGCGAGACCCATTTATCAGTGGCCCAAAAAATATCGAAACTGAACTACTAGTGCCCCATGAGGTCCACTGCATTATGTACTATTCATTTCGGACGAATCGGTGTTTATTGGAGTAGAGGTCTAGCTGCTTCCAATTTTTTAATCTGTTAAGAAACCGAAGACCCTCTAAACGTGAGGTAAAATAAAGCTCCTTCGCCGAGAGCGTTTTCTCTGTCATTTCTGTGCGCAATCATATATGACTGCAGCATAATACCGCAATCTAGGAGGTGTCTGCTGTTGCATTCATATCGAATCGAGGTTCTTGGTTCTGGTTCCGCCTGAGCTAATCATGCCCTCTATCCTTCAGAGTTGGTGAATGACTATTTGACTGGGAGTGATGATACAATGCCTGGACCTAACCTAGTGGGGGAGGGGCATCGCTAGAAAGGTGGGCCGAACGCTTAGGAGATTGAAAGAGTTGTCTACTATGGGACAGTTTAGCCTATCGTCTTTGTATAATTGCGTACATTAAATCTTGAGGCCGTAGTCAGACTAGTAGAGTGCAGTGCTCCTCCCTCGGATAGGATGGATCTCAATGTCTTACTCACCGCCTGGCCATCATAATTTAGTAGAATGCGTCCATCCCAGAAAGAGACTGATTAGAACAGTAATTCATCCACGTATAAGAGAGAAAGGGCGCGTGTAGCGCAGTCGGAGGATGCGCCGACTGTCTCCTGCACCCGATACCAGGTTCCTGGTTCGGATTTCCCGCCCAGGCCAACCAAGCCTTCCATCCCTCCGCGGTCGGTGAATTGGTACCAGACTTGTTTGGGAAGGATAAAGCGCTGACTTGTTCATCGGCTGGCCACGGCAAGTCATTGTACGGCCAAATACGCATTCAAATGGCCTCCACGACATCACGTAGAAGTAGAATGCGTGGCGCATCCCAAAAGGGATTGAGTATCGCCGTCCTTCATCCTTAATAAGAGGGAAAGTGAAGAAGCACTGTTTTTGGTTAAGGCTGAGATGAGCCTTCAGCTCTTTTTTCACCAGGGTCCAGATTCATCAACCGCTTACAGCCTTTTAACGGTGAAAATACCGTCAAATACCGATGCTGATGTATGTCATATCAGGGGGTTTGACGGTATTTTCACCGTTAGAGGGCTGTAAGCGGTTGATGAATCTGGCCTCTGGGGTTTCCTTATCCCGGAGGGGAATTGGTGCGACTTCGAGCTCCATCTGACATGTGAGTTATATGCTCGGCTCAGCATGTCGAAATTCGCAGTTGCAGCCATTCCTACTTTCTTCCACAATCTTCCTCCGCCAAGGAACTTCTGAAAGGCGCTCATGAATTGCTTTGCGTCACTGAATGAGATGCGACTTCCCCGTGCTCCCAGATAGGGTGAACGTGTAATTTATGTGTTGTGTGTTCCGAGCCGAATTCAATAATGAATGCAGCGGCCGCAGCGGCGCAGGAAGCCGCCGCCGCTCGAAGGACTCCAGCTCTCGATATCGACGCAGCCCATTAAACTCAACGTGTTCCAAGCGTTGGATAGCGTCCTCCCTCGTTTTATATGCGAATGTCATCAAGTGGAGGGAGTTGTGTCAACGATATCGTTGTCTTTCGCGCGCGATACGCTCTTCAGTGCAGTCATTCTTGCGAACTGGTTTAGTTTTGGGAAACAATCAGTCCTTTTGTGAGACTTGCCGCGTATTCTGGGGTGTTTTGCCATTTAACGGATGGTCTTCCAGTGATTCTTCACCCCTTGCCGGGCTCATAGCGAGATCAGGAATGCAACTATTCCTAGTGAACCGTAGGTGTATAGTAGCGGAAGGCAACCAGATTTAGAATGCCATAAAGTGGTTGTTTATCAGACGTGGCTATGAGTTATTCATGGGGAATTGTTAGAACTTTGATGGCGTTGTTGACTGACCTTCGGTCCTGCTGAAATAAGTGGACCACGTGTGCTTCAGAGTGAAGCCTTGTAAGCAGTAGTTTGCCTAGATGAGTAGTATAGTTCTCGTTTTGAGAAATTTTTACCGAACGGGTGGAAGAACGAATAAATACGGTGTCGAAAAAAAATGAGAAAGTGAATGAACGAACGAATTTATTCGCTCGTCGTCGTTTTTCCAATGATCGAAAATCGATAAGCCTCATCCTTCGTTTGTTCGAATATTCGAATGCCCGAAGGGTTTGTTCGAATCGGGTACTGTGTTGAGAAATAGAAGTTTATTCGATATTCGAATATGGCTCCCTTTCGACTTTCGAACTCGAACAAATGTTCGAAAATCTAGAGATATCGTCGAATGTTCGACTATTCGAATAAATTACTCGAATAATTTTTCGACCGATTATTGGAATATATTCGTACGAGTGGAGCTATAGTGAGAGGCACGTGGTGGTAAGTTAGCCGCGACAGTGAGATCAGGGACTCTCGCGTGCCTGGCTTACTAGGATACTATCTCAACGGTAGGTCGGAACGGCCCAAGTGTTGTATATGGGCAGAACCGCCTCTCCCTGGGAAGTAACAAACTGCAGGTATCTCGACCCCAATACAACTCTGCGCAGAGTTAGGAGCAAAGGAAGTCGCGTGTTGGCGCCCTGTTCACGTGCTCCACAGCTGACGGGCGCGCGCGGGATGAGGCCTCGTATCGCGGCTCAGCGCAGTGCACAGGTGATCTAGTAGGGAAGAGCTCGGGCTCGTAAACGCGGGGTCGGGGTTTGGATCCCGCAGACTGCGTTCGTTTTCCACTTTTGCAAAATCCATGTTTATCATATAGGTAATCCACCTATGGGTATTATAGTGTGTTATAGAGCATGTTTACATATAACATATGCTTCAAACTACAGATTAGCTAAAATGTTCACATCTGTGTGTCACTTATTTTAAGCCTATTTTGTGTGAAGCTTTAGTTACGTGACGATAGATATTTTGTAGCACTAGTTGAAAGTTCCGACTCCACCGACAAGACTTCGGTCAAATTTTTTTTTCGCTGAAACTTTGTCTAGGGGGGTTATTTGGGGTGCTGATCACGAATCTGACATCCGTTTTTCATGATTCCGTCTCTACCTGCCACCACCGGCAGAAACTTTAAGAATGTAATCCTATGCCTTCCTGTATCTATATTATCCAGCCGAATCGTGAAGAACGGATGTCAGATTCGTGATCAGCACCCCAAATAACCCCCCTAGACAAAGTTTCAGCCAACTCGGTGACCCTGCCTGGACCACCCTTGTTAACAGTATGAATCGTATGTTATATGTAAACATGCTCTATAACACACTATAATACCCCTAGTTGGATTATATGATAAACATGGATTTTGCAAAAGTGCAAAACAAACGCAGTCCGCGAGATCCAAACCTCCCACCCCTCGTTCACGAGCCCGAGATCTTCCCTACTACGCCACCTGTGCACTGCGCTGGGTCGCGATACGAGCCCTCATCCCGCGCAGCCCGTCAGCTGTGGAGCACGTGAATCAACATGGCGCCAACACGCGGCTTCCGTCGCCCCTAACTCTGCGCAGAGTTGTATTAAGGTTTATACCTGCAGTTTGTTACCTCCCAGGGAGAGGCGGTTCTGCCCATATACAACACTTGGGCCGTTCCGACCTACCGTTGAGATAGTATCCTGGTTAGACCCCGTTTATACTTCCGACGCCGAGCGACGCGATGGCATGTATAGTGGCCAAATTGATCGGTCGTGTCGCTCGATTAATGTGGCCACAATACATGGCGTCGCGTCGCTCGGCGTCGAAGTATAAACGAGCCCTTAAGGTTCGTGCCTTTCGAGACATGACATGCCGTTGAATTGATAGCAGAGTTGTCTGGAAAGGTCAATACACTGTTTTGCCAATCGGCTGTCCACCGCAATTCATTGTTTGAGCCTAATAATTATTTGAAGGTCCTCCACGATACCTATAGGATAGAATGCATGGCGAGCTCCGCAATCTGATTATTAACGCTGATCTTTATCCTTGACCTGCATGCTAGACTTGCCATTGCAGTATCCATGTCTGTCAGCAGAATTCTCTATTGGATGACTGCTCCCTGCAATCTTTATGCGGGAAATGTGCTTTTCATTAGGCTTCCAAGGGTCAGATCGGTGAAAATGCCGCCAAACCAGCTGATATGACGTTCATTAGCATCACGTTTTGGCGTTATTCTCACCGTTAGAGGACGGTAAGCGGTTGATGACACCAGGCGTCAGATTCATCAATAACTTACATAACATTAACAAAGAATTCACAGCGGAGAACTCAGATAACGCGGCCTATCAAGTGATATGGTGAGCGATAAACCGCGTTATTACAGTATTACAGTTTATTACTTCTGCAAAAGGCAAATGTGAAAAAAATAATCCACAACAAGGGTGTAAATCGCTAAAACGTAAATTATCACTGAAGAACGAACACAAAATTGGGAAAGGTTGTCGGTATTACTTATTGATTTATCTCAAAAAACGTCATATCTGAATAATGCTCGACTAGCAAAAGGCTTGAATTGGTTTATTGATAAAGCATCGGGCATATCTTTCGTGAGCTTTAGATACGCACTTCCTGCTCTATACTTGAATGTGTTGGCATACAGTTATCTGAGTATTCCGCTGTGAATCATCTGTTAAAGTTATGTAAGTCGTTGATGAATCCGACCCCAGGTTACTACGCGAAAAATGAGGCTAAAAGACGGCGTTATTTATTCCCCTTTGGGATGCGCCACACATTCTAAACGCCACTTCACTTCTACGGAACGTGCTGGAAACAAAATGAATGCGGATTTGCCCCAAACAATGACTTTCGATGACCGGTCGTTGAACACTTCAGTGTTTCATGCTTACCCAGACGAGTCTGGTACCGATTCTCCACCCTGATAGGATGGAAGGCTCACTAAGCTGAGGGCAATCACATCGAGCTAGCTGCTCTACTTGTACAGCTTTTTTCCTTACCGAGGAGTACAAAAGGATCGCAGTACGTACAGTATATGTATAGTATGATAGGGCGATCTATTGGTTCCTCACTACTGGTCCTCCCTCAGTGAAACGGTCCCTCATTACTGGGACTGCCCCTCCCCATCAATGATCCCCCTTACGACGTCTTCGGCACGCCTTCTGAGTCCACAGGCACATTGGACGACGTCTTCGGCACGTCTACCTGATTCCCGAACACGTTGAGCGAAGTCTTTTGCACGTCCTTTGAGTCCCAGGCACGTCATGCAACGTACTCCGCACGTCTTCCCAATCGCCTGGCACGTAGAAGACGTCCGGGTATTCTCTGCTATTTTCTTTGTAATTCGATCAGTATCGATAAATGGCGACCGAAAATTTAAAAACGAACTTCAGATTCGCGTTGAGCGCGACGCTGTGGTGTGCGGGCTGCTACGCAGTGCGTAGCATCCCCTACAGCACAGCGTCGTCGACTACCTCCAGGGCTCGAATATCGATTGATGGCGATCGATACTTCAAAGACGAGCTTCAGATTCGTGTTCAGCGACCGCGTTTACCCCAGTTCTGAAGTTTCCAGGCAGGTAGAAGACGTCTGGGTACTCTTCGCTATTTTCGTTTCGTAATTTCCCCCTATTTTTCCCCACCGATTTCCCCCGCTAATTTCTGCGGCGCCGTCGATCGATAGTATGACTCATCGCTTAGCGCGTTATTATAGAGTATGATAGTGCACCAGTAACACTTACTAATCGTACAGAAATAGTGAAGATTCTGTTGCCAGTTTTGTATAAAAATAACCGGCAATAATAAATGCAATAATTCATGGGAATGTATAAAAATGAAATTCGATACTGGTTAAGAATTGAAAAGAGCCGGAATGATAAACGACAGAATTAAGCAATAACGAACGAAATTTACCTGCTACTGATAGTCGCTGACACTGTTTACTGATGGCTACTATTCTATGAATGAAAAGCGGCTGTGTATGTGTGAATGGGCTAGAATGTCTCGTTGTTGTATATTGATGCTTCCTCCAAATGTCTGTGTATTCATTGTTGCCATACATACGCTTAGTCGTTGACATTTTCAGGCCCACCAGTGGGCCGTAAGTCGTCATTGGCCGGGCATGGTTCATCGTCGTCGTCTGGCCATACTAGTCCGTCAGGTTGGTGACCTTTTTTGAAATTAGTAGTCGCTTATTCATGTTTTATCGTCCGCTTCAGTCATATTGGATCCGATCGTTTGTTAGTTGTTGGGGTAGCACTTTTCTCAGTGAACAATTTTGGTCGGTTGGAACCGTAAACTCGACTCACGGCCATGCTGTGATTAGGCCGGCTCCTCTTGTTTTCTATTCCTTCTGGATTTTGCTAACAAACTCTATTCGGCTGTGGTTTAGGGCCGTGTCCCTTCAGTTGATTCATTAAGTAACATTTGTAGAGTGCATAGTAGCTATTGCGTTGGCCGGTCTAGCCCAAGGGATGTAGACTCGGTTATAGCGCCCAGCGCTACATCTTTGATCTTAATCCCGATTTTTGTTTTAACTAGTAAACAATCCGTCTCCGACTAGGATAATTTGGATTTGTCACTTTTTTCAAGTTTCGGGTAAATGAATCATGCGGATACTGGCGTTTTTGAATAGGTCGATTCTTGAAATGATTCAAATAAGGGTGATTTTCATCATATTTTCCTGTGGTTTGGACAACTGATGTTGATCAGAAATCTGGCATGCTATCCGAATTGGATATCGTATACATTATCGAAAGAAAAATCAATTACCTAAGTCATCCGTTCTGGTAAAAAGCATCCTTATTTATTTCATGTTCGACTGTCGTTCAATCTTGGCATTTTTTTCTTGTGCTGTAGGATCCCGTGTGAAGCTATTGTTGCTTGAGAGCTCGAGAGAGGTGGTAGTCCGATGGTGCAATATATGACGAATACGGTGGGTGGGGCAGCACCTCCCACCTAGGCCCCTTCAACTTCTGGCGAGACCACCTTGGAACCTAGGGGCAAGCATTGTCGTAAAGGTCGTTTCGCCAGAAGTTGTAGGAGCCTAGGTGGGAGGTGCTGCCCCACCCAACGTATACGCCAGATCTTGCGTCATCGGACTACCACGTCTTCCGAGCTCTCAAGCAAAACCTGAGGGATAGGTGCTTCAACGACCGAACCGAACTGGAATCCGAGGTGGCGCACTTCTTCGAGTCGCAGCCGACTTCGTTCTGGAAGAAAGGAATTCGTAATCTTCCCATCAGATGGCAGAAGGTTGTAGATGTATATGGAAACTACTTTCTAGATTAAAGTCGCTCACAAAAGAAGCAAAAAATTTTGAAAGAAAATTACGCGGTGGTGCAAGACTTTTTCACCAACCTAATACTTATCCAGACTTTGAAAAAAGTGACGGATCCGAATCATTGGAATCGACGTCGGATCCAATGTATGGTAACAAGTAGTCTACAGTTTTCTTGTCTTGGAATTTTTAAGCGGACGAAACGAACGCATCCCTCTCTTCGCGCAATAACAGCTCATAAGGCGACCAAACAAAAAGTGCTAATGAAGCTGGTACGGCCCCTTGTCCTTGTTCAGATTTTCATTTAAGTGAATTAATACGGTACTCATCTGCGTAGGGCGAAGTACACGGCTGCATCTTTTTGTCCTCCCACAAGTCAACTGGCTGGCTCATGGCGTTTCAAAAGCGTCTTAAGTATACATACAGGGTGGCTCCTAATTATTTGCGCGAAACTCAAACCGCTACTGTATTTTTGGAAATGGCGGGAGATCAGTTATGAGGATTTTTCTAGAATGGGGGAATTATGTACAAAAACTAAGCAAGGTGATACACTCAATATCCTCGACGATGAAAGCTTCACCACATCGCTCCACCATCGCTCATCTCGCCGATAAAGGACATTCTGCAGCAGAGATCGCTCGACGACTTCACATTTCTGCCAGAACAGTCGAACACATTGTGAAACAGTACAGAGAGGAAGGAGCTGTCGAACCGAGGAAGAGATCTGGCAGACCTCGTACTGTGAACACTCTTCGCCTTCGAAAGGTCATCAAAAAGAGACTGGAACAATGGAGTTAGCATGAATCGGATGGCCGTAGACCTTGGGGTTTCCCGCAGAACAATACAGAAGATCGTCAAACAGGATCTTGGACTTCGCAGATATCGTCTTTGTCGCAGACAAGCCCTTACAGAAGCTGCCATGCAGATTAGATTGGAAAAATCCAAGTTGTTGCTAAAGGAGATCCAGCAGGGCCGCTTGTCAAACGACATCTGGACGGACGAGAAGATTTTTACCATTGAAGTGGCCCACAAACAGAATCAGCGTCAGTTACTGCCTCCATCCAGAAGCAGATCTTCTCACCGTCATGTTCTCAACAGGACTCTTTTTCCGAAATCTGTAATGGTATGGGGTAGCATTACCCTGGACAAGAAGACACCTCTGGTTTTCGTCGACCGTTCAGTTTACCAAGAAAAGATCCTGCGCGATGTTCTTCTCCCCTGGGTTGCTGAAAATTTTGTCAGTGGTCAATGCGTGCTCCAACGGGACTGGGCACCTGCTCATTCTGCGAGATCCACACTAGCATTCTGCGAGAGTCACTTCCCTGGTTACTGGACGAAGGACTTCTCGCCACCTAACTCGCCTGATCTGAATCCGATGGATTTCGCTGTGTGGGGCCACTTACAGCAGAAGGTCTCCTCGAAGAGTCACCAAAGTTTGAACGCTCTCAAGGCTTCACTTCAGAAGGCGCGGGACGATATTGACGTCACCTTCCTGCGGCCCACAGTGATGTCGGTGGAGAAGAGACTGAAGGCCTGTATTGCTGGAAAAGGAGCTCATTTCGAACATCTTCTCGAGTGAATGATTGCTAGGCATTGCACTATATAGAAGTTGTATCAAATTGTATAACTGTTGTTTTTTGTTGAGATTATTAGTAATAAACTACGTGAAAATAATTAGGAGCCCCCTGTAGAACCCGTTGTGCATTCCTGGGCGTCACAGCTTTTTCTTTTTAAACCACTCCCTTTGTTAGGAGAAAGGAAAAGCTTTTGGCTTGAGAAAGTTTGTATATGGAAAACCTACTCTGTGACGATGTTCTCTGAGATGAAGCACGTTTTCGAGCGAACACGAGTTGAAATTGGTGCGGGCCTACTACTGCACGGGAAACATTCAGCGCGTTGTTCTTGTACTTCGTCAAACCCTGCATATGGTTGGTGTACAGCTTAGCTTAGGCGAGTTTTTCAACGCGATCGCCTTGTTCCGAGCACGAAACGGTCAAACGGAGAGCGTCATAAGCGTGAAATGCTTGGCGATGCGTTAAAAGTGCAGCCTGACGCTGGGCGTGTATTCGGCGCCTGTGTCGCGAATTCCGTCATGTCGTCGTGTTGTGTTCGTTCGCTCGGAATCATCACCCCAGTTGGACGATTTCAGAATCGCCGGCTCGTTCCCTAGCCGGTGGATCATCGTGCGGTGAAGGCGAACGGTCGCTGACAACACCGCCTCTTCCGCCCGCTCTCAAGCACAACCCGTCGACCAGCAGCAGTACCAGTAGCAGCAGTAGCCGAAAGGTGGGTGCAATTAGGCTTTCCCTTTCGGGTCACCCTTTTCAGCGACCCTCCAACGGAGGCCATCGGGGTTTTCTCCAGTAGGCCGTTAAGGGGCAGCCGGGTAAAGTGTGTGTGTGTGTGTGTGTGTGTGTGTGTGTGTGTGTGTGTGTGTGTGTGTGTGTGTGTGTGTGTGTGTGTGTGTGTGTGTGTGTGTGTGTGTGTGTGTGTGTGTGTGTGTGTGTGTGTGTGTGTGTGTGTGTGTGTGTGTGTGTGTGTGTGTGTGTGTGTGTGTGTGTGTGTGTGTGTGTGTGTGTGTGTGTGTGTGTGTGTGTGTGTGTGTGTGTGTGTGTGTGTGTGTGTGTGTGTGTGTGTGTGTGTGTGTGTGTGTGTGTGTGTGTGTGTGTGTGTGTGTGTGTGTGTGTGTGTGTGTGTGTGTGTGTGTGTGTGTGTGTGTGTGTGTGTGTGTGTGTGTTTAGTAACCAGGCTGCCATAGCGTAGAGTCTGCTGTTGTTACTGTTAGAGAGTCCTCATTTTTCACCGCCAGATTTTTTCCCTCAACGCCACTCCACCCAGTCGGCTCGTTCGAGCGGATCGACGAGTTCGACGGCGCCGAGCAGCATTTTATATGCAAGGTTTAATCGTTTTTGATTGCCACTCAGCTTTGACGTTTCGCACCGTTCATCATGGGAGCTCGCCGCTGCACGTCCGTCTGTTTGGGAGAATTTAATTAATTCGGCGCGTCTATGGATACGAAGGGCATTCATTTGCG
This sequence comes from Heligmosomoides polygyrus bakeri, assembly GCA_947359475.1. Lineage (NCBI taxonomy): Eukaryota > Metazoa > Nematoda > Chromadorea > Rhabditida > Heligmosomidae > Heligmosomoides > Heligmosomoides polygyrus. Next base: position 13,396,589 of record OX375866.1, read on the forward strand.
CGAAAGGGCATTCGCTAGGTTTTCCACCCTTCTCGCCTCGCAGCGCGTAGCGTGGACGCTATACGCAAGAAAGGGCACTGCCGAATTGTCTCTGAGTGCCTGTGGCTGCTAATGCTGCAGAAGCCGTTTTACTCATTTTTAATCCTACTTTCGTATGGAGCTCGTATCATTTCTCTCAAAACCGTCAGCATAACTGGTTTCATGCTGATATCAGCGATCGGCTCATCTCGATATACGAGTGAGTGCTGATTAGTCCCACTGGCTGTGGATTTTGCTTCGATCAAACAACGTCGATAGTGTAATGGTGTAGAGCATTCCCGGCGGGTTCGAGTCCCGCGTGGCGCTGAAGTTTTGATCACAATAAACCATGGCCATGAGTGCTTATATCCGAAATTTGTTATTTCGTCTCTGCTTGTAATAGAAATGTAGTGAACCTTGATAGGACAGACACAACCTCAAGGATTCACGCTGCTATTTCTCCTGTCTACTGGTCTCGTTCATGGGGCTTCCATTGGCAAAGGACTACCAAGATTTCTCTTTTTGGCAGGAACAACTTCAGGGCTTGTTACGGCATTGACAACATTCAACTTGAAGCAGTGCGCGAACTCGGATTTTGGATTAAACTACCACCGAACGCTTAGGCCTATGTTATACTCTCGCGGGAGCATCCGCGAGACGTCCGCGGGCGGAAGGTGGACCTTGACGGTCGTCGTCGTCCCGGGCGGCTAGCGTCGCATTGGAGCGCGTTTTTGGCGCCGGATTCCGCTGTACGACATCAGTTCGCGGTGCAGTGCACCGCGGACGGGTGCTGTCCCGCGGACGGGAAGTATAACAGCCCTCTCGTCGTCTATCGGCGACGATCTGCGGACGGCGGGCGTGGCGGGGCGCGGCGATTGGCCAGGTCAAGGATCCCGGCGCGATTCCCGCCTGTCCGCGGATGCTCCCGCGGGAGTATAACATAGGCCTTACCAGGATACTATCTCAACGGTAGGTCGGAACGGCGCAAGTGTTGTATATGGGCAGAACCGCCTCTCTCTGGGTAGTAACAAACTGCAGGTATCTCGACCCCAATACAACTCTCCGCAGAGTTAGGGGCGACGGAAGTCGCTGGTTGGCGCCCTGTTGATTCACGTGCTCTACAGCTGACGGGCGCGCGCGGGATGAGGGCTCGTATCGAGAATCGGCGCAGTGCACAGGTGGCGTAGTAGGGAAGAGCTCGGGCTCGTGAGCGATTGGTCAGGGGTTTGGATCCCGCAGACTGTGTTTCTCTTGCACTTTTGCAAAATCCATGTTTATCATATAGGTAATCCAGCTAGGGGTATTATAGTGTGTTATAGAGCATGTTTACATATAACATGTGCTTCAAACTACAGATTAGCTAAAATGTTCACTTCTGTGTGTCACTTATTTTAAGCTTATTTTGTGTGAAGCTGTAGCTATGTAACGATAGATATTTTGTGGCACTAGTAAAAAGTTCCGACTTCACCGACAAGACTTCAGTCAAAAAAAATTTTTTCGCTGAAACTTTGTCTAGGAGGGTTATTTGGGGTGCTGATCACGAATCTGATCACGAACCCCAAATAACCCCCCTAGACGAAGTTTCAGCGAAATCGGTGACCATTCCTGGACCAGCATTGTTAACGGTATGGGTGGCCTCCGACCGCATCGTGAAAAACGGATGTCAGATTCGTGATCAGCACCCCAAATAACCCTCCTAGACAATGTTTCAGCGAATTTTTTTTTTTGACCGAAGTCTTGTCGGTGGAGTCGGAACTTTTTACTAGTGCTACAAAATATCTATCGTTACACAACTACAGCTTCACACAAAATAGGCTTAAAATAAGTGACACACAGAAGTGAACATTTTAGCTAATCTGTATTTTGAAGCATATGTTATATGTAAACATGCTGTATAACACACTATAATACCCCTAGGTGGATTACCTATATGATAAACATGGATTTTGCAAAAGTGCAAAACGAAGGCAGTCTGCAGGATCCAAACCCCTGACCCCGCGTTTACGAGCCCGTGCTCTTCCGTACTACGCCACCTGTGCACCGCGCTTAGCCGCGATACGAGCCCTCATCCTGCGCGCGCCCGTCAGCTGTGGAGCACGTGAATCAACAGGGCGCCAACCAGCGACTTCCGTCGCCCCTAACTCTGCGCAGAGTTGTATTGGGGTCGAGATACCTGCAGTTTGTTACTACCCAGAGAGAGGCGGTTCTGCCCATATGCAACATTTGCGCCGTTCCCACCTACCGTTGAGATAGTATCCTGGTTAGACTTCAGCTAGCGTTGCAATGAAATCTTAAGGAAAGGCAAGCATTGTCGTCTAGGTTATTTAGATGCCTGCCGTCCAGCGATCCACAACTGCTACCAGAAGCCCTTAAAATATTAGGTTGTCCGGAAATTAATGCAGGTCTTCCAATTCCAACTTTGGAGCGGGATTTTTTTGGCAAAACTTTACCTTGAAATAGTGCATAATTGTACACAGTTAGAAAGCTGGCTTTGTGCGCTTTCTCAATGTGCTATTCGTTTTAATATAGATTACTTCACAGCAGATTCTGTGGGCTATAAATGGACATGTCAAAGCAGCAATTTCGGCAGATTTACTTCTATGAGTTCAAGCCCAGTCGTACTGCGGCGGGAACAGCGCGGAACATCAACCAGGTATGAGGCCAATGAAGCGTCAACGAATCCATGGTGATGCACTTCGTCGAATCAAGTCGCGGACGTCGCTCTGACATTGATGACCACGAGTTGAAGACCTTGGTGGAAGCAAATACACGTGTGACCGTTCGAGAACTTGCGAAGGAACTTTGCGTGAGCAAATCAAGTCTTTCGGTACATCTGTGGAAAATTGGAAGGACGAAGAAGTTGGATAAATGGATACCACACGAGTTGGACGACCATCAAAAGAATCGTCGGTTCGAAGTGTCGTCAGCGCTGCTTCTTCGCAACAAGAAGATCCATTTCTCGACCGTGTCGTAACCTGTGACGAAAAATGGATCCTCTACGATAGCCGGCGACGATCGGCTCAGTGGTTGGACCGCGAGCTCCGTAGCAGTTCCCGAAACCGAAATTGCACCAAAAGAAGATCATGACAACTGTTTGGTGGTCTGCTTCTGGATTAATTCACCACGGTTTCTTGAATTCAGGCGGAATAAGGACGGCAGAGAAGTACGTCCAAGAGAGCGACGCAATGCACGAAAATTTCCGACTTATCTATCCGGCAGTGGTCAGTAGAAAGGACCGGTTCATCTCGACGGCAACGCACAACTACATGTTGCGCATCCGACGCTGCAGAAGTTGAACGAGTTGGACTACGAACCTCTACCACACTCATCATATTCACCGAACCTTTCGCCAACCGACCACCACTTCTTCAAGCCTCTGGATAAGTTTTTGAGCGAGAAATGCTTCAATAACCGAGCCCAGGTGGAAACTGCCTTCGACGAATTCATCCGCTCCAGAACTCCGCACTTCTGCGCAACCGGGAGAAAGTATCGAGCTAGCATCTCGTTGGCAAAAATGTGTCGATTCGACTCCTTCTTACTTCGATTAATAAAGTTATGTTTGAGCCGAGATATGTGGTTTTAAAGTTTGAGGTTCCTAAACCTGGATTAGCTTCCAGACAACCTAGTATATTCAGAATCCGTTCCATATTGCCTAATAAGGCCAGTAACGATTCCAGTCATTTCCATTAAACCTCAGGTGGGTCGTACTGTGGTGGTAAGATGTTAAAACGATGTTTTGTTGTGATCAAAACCTTAGCATCAGGCGGACTCGAACCCGCACCCCCTGTTTGTCGGAGGATGCTCTGTGCTATTTCACCACCAGCGCTGTTTGAATGGTCAATGGTGGGTGGTGAGATCGCATAGTGTCCTGCCCGCTAATCAGGGGGTGCGGGATCGAATCCCGCCAGGACTTTTAATTACAGCAAAACATCGTTATGCGAGCTGACAGTCTCAGTAACAGCCACTTAAGCCTCGATGAGAATAACTTGAATCTGGCTTGCTTATCGCTTGGCGCTGTAAGTCAGCGCATAGGCGAAGTACGCATTAGGCCTGCCTCAATTGTAGAAGTGAAATGCATGGCGCGTCCTAAAGGGGGATTAGCTAACGGCGTACTTGATCCTTATCCTTTTTTTGCGTTAGACTGAACCAACTGCTGTGCCTAGGAGTTCTGGAAAAGTTTCTTCTTTCTAGCACCGCTGCCGACGGGAACCGATCCCATGACCCCAACCCTGGGAAGCGAACACTCAACCACTGCGCCGACGCCGCAGCTTGGTTTAGTCGACCTGGAAGGGTATCACCTGTATCACCTGTCGTCCCGTTGATCAGCGACTTGCTCGAGCGGGCGCCAGCAGCGTCTCCATTCGTCCCTGTCGCGTGCCAGAGTGGTCCAATGGATCCTCCTCGCTCGAGGGACACGAAGAGCGTCATATCGGTCGTTCAGGGCTTTCACGAAGAAGTCCGACCAACGCGTTGGTGGGCGTCCTGGTGTTCTTTTGACATCCCGCGGAATCCAGTCTGTGACGGCTCTCGTCCAGCGGGTGTCTGCGAATTGCATTACGTGGCCGGCCCACCTAATTTTCGACGACTTGGCCCATGCGACAGCGTCTCTGATCTTCGAACGTCGGCGAAGCTCGGAACTCCGGAGGCCTTCTCTCACTTGCGTGAGTCGTGTCACTCCGAGCATCGTCCTCTCGATTCCACGCTGCGCGACGCTGATCGCGTGTTCATCCTGCTTTCGTATAGCCCAGGTCTCTGAGGCGTATGTTAGGGCAGGAAGAACAGTGGAGTCGAATAGGTGGGCACGGAGTCGGACGTTCTTCGTCTTCTTCGCGACTTCTTCGACGCTCTTAAAAGCTCCCCAAGCCGCTCGTTTCCTCCTGCTCAGCTCTGGCGCTAGGTCGTTGGCCATATTGACTTCGCGACCCAGATACACATAGCTGGAGCATTCGGAGACGTTCGTTCCGTTGAGCGAGAATGAGGCATCAGAAACCCATCCGTTCTTCATGAACATCGTCTTCGTAAGATTCAGCTGCAGTCCAACGCTTCCACATACACGATCGAAGTCGGCCAGCATTCGCTCCGCCTGGCTGATGCTCGGTGTTATGAGCACGATGTCGTCAGCGAAGCGAAGATGGTGCAGTTGCCGGCCGTCGACCTTCACTCCCATGTCATCCCATTCTAGTTCGCGCATGACGTTTTCGAGGGTGGCGCCGAAGAGCTTCGGAGATATGGTATCCCCTTGTCGAACCCCTCTCTTCACGTCAATGACGACGTCGTTGTAGAATGGTGAGATCTTGGTCGTGAATCCACTGTACAGCTCTCGAAGGACTCTGATGTACTGAGTAGGAACGCCCTGGGTGAGCAGGGCTTCCATGACCGCTTCAGTCTCGACGGAGTCGAGTGCCTTCTTCAGGTCAATGAACGTAAGGCACAACGGCAGCTTGTACTCTCGCGACACTTCGATGAGCTTCGTAATGGTGTGTATGTGGTCGATCGTGCTGAATCCTCTCCGAAATCCTGCTTGTTCGCATGGCTGTCCTTCGTCCAGCGTTCTACTAATCCTATTCAGGATGACTCGAGTGAACAGCTTGTAGACTACGGACAACAGGCAGATCGGGCGATAGTTGCCAATGTCGTGCACGTCTCCCTTCTTGTATAGCAAGACGGTCTTGCTGGTCTTCCACTGAGATGGAACCTTGCATTCGGACAGGTAGCGTGTGAAGAGCCGCGCCAAGGTGTTGATGAGCGCTGGCGGGAGGTTCTTCAGGTGTTCAGCTCTGATCCTGTCAGGACCAGGTGCTGTACGTTTCTTCACCGACGAGATGGCGTGTCGGATCTCGGAAGGGAGAACAGAGGGGATGACGTATCCATCCTGCGGAAGATGGCGTAGGGGCAGGTGGACGTGGCTATCGAAGAGATCGGAGTAGAAGTCGTGGATGACTTTCTCCATGGTCCTTCTGGAAGAGGTGACGGTTCCGTCAGGACGTCGGAGAGCGGTCATCTTGGTCTTGAAGTTGGCGAAGTTCCGGCGGGCATTGCGGATGCTCAGCCCTGCCTCTGCTGCTTCAGCCAACACTTCCGCCCTTCTCTCCTTCAGATCTTCCTTTATCGCCGCTCTGCATAGCTTTGCAAGCTCGGACGTCAGTTGATAGTTGCCTGACGCTCGTGCTGCTCCACGCTGGCGTATCAGCTCGAGAGTTTCCGGAGACAGGCGTCTCTTGGTGGTCTTCAAGCTCTCGGCTCCCTTAGCACTATCGTGGAGATGGTGCACGAAGCGATCATATTCCTCGTCGACGTCGTCCATGACGGCATCTTCCCAAAGGCCGACAAGAGAGGTGTAGAGATCCCAGTTGATGGTCGTTCTGGGATTCCTCTTCTTGAACTTCGCGGCCTTCTCTCCTTGACGCGAAAAGGGAAACCTCGCGCGAAGGAGGCGGTGGTCCGATCCCGTGTAGAACTTGGGGACAACGGAAATGTCGGTCAGGCAATACTTGCGATTGAAGATGATGTGGTCGATCTCGTTGTGGAACTGGCCACCGGGGGATTCCCAGGTCCATCGTAGGGGGGGAGGCTTCTGGAACTGCGAGTTTCCATGGATGGTCTTGGTCGACATGATAAACTCAGACAGCCTTTCACCTTGCTCGTTCCACTCCAAACCGTGGGTTCCAATGTGAAGTTCTTCCGGCCACCTTCGTGGCCCGATCTTGGCGTTGAAGTCGCCGACGATCACCTTGTAGAAGGTGTGATCTTCCTTATAGAACTTCTCCAGCTCCACGTAGAAGGCCTCGACGTCTTCGTTGTCGTAGTCGGATGTTGGGGCATACGCGACGAATACGGTCAAAGCTGGCACGGAACCACATCGCTTCAGTCGCAGAAGTCTGATTCGGCTTGTCAGAGACTCGTACGAATCGATGTTCATGGCCAAGTGCGTGTTGACGAGGACACCAGCGCTTTAATTCCAGTACCTGGAAGGGTACTGGAATTAAAGCGCTCTAGCTGCTCACGTGCTGTGCTTCATGCGGTTCCTAAAACTCGTTGTGACGGCTTATAATATTGTTAAACCGCGAAGGTGACCTCAGTCGCGGCGCGATACGGCGTAATTCGTCATGTCATGCACTCGATACGGGGAGTTATCACCAGGCTGCCCCTCGGTAGAGCTTCATGCTTCGCCTAACGGTCGATCCAGGCTTCACTAAAAGGAGTTTAATCCGTTCCAACAACACTGAAGATCAGCACACCTGCTCAGTAAGTGAGTGGCTGTGCGAGCACGAGTCGTGAGGACACTAATTTCGCTTCGAATGAGTTGTTGTGTCGAGTCGGTCGGTGAAGGTCTTTGATGCGGGACGTCAGCCAGCGTGCTCAACGCAGCCACGACTGATCCTATGAATAGTTAGTTTGGAGGTCGAAGTGTGTGTTGTTCCGTGTTGTTCCGTGATGAAGTCAAGAAGCCGAGTCGGGAGAACCGACGAGCGCATTTATTTCGAAGACTTGCGGCTTCAGCGGCTTCGCTGTTCCTTCCTTGGCTTCGTACTTCAAGCCAAAGCTAATCCTACACTCGTTATAGCTGTTACTAGCTGAAGGCAGCCAGTCATAGTGGTAGTTCTTTAATTCAAAGCTTCACTAGACATCTATGGGCAGAGTGGCACTTAGGTTGATTCTCAGTGTTCTTCGGCACTGTCTGCCTAGTCGATCGATCGAGTGTTGATCACTTTTTGCACTAGATTTCTGCATTTCTGTGGTACTCGCCACGAATTCTGCATGCAGATGTTACGGCTGTGTTGGTGGCCTATGAATTCCTTCCCCATGAGTCAGGCTGCATCCTAGTGTGTTTGAAGGAGCCGCTCTGTCATTCTTATCTTCTGTCCATCTGTGCAAAATTAGCTGCTGTTCGAAGACTTCCATAACAGCTTGCACAATGTGACCAATGTGACTAACTCCAGTTTGGAATTGAACTGAGTGGTGGGGACACCGTTTTGTTGTGGAGATTTTGTGCAGTGGTTTGACTCACTCTTTAGCCTATGCTGAATTCTTTTCTTCTACACAAGAAGAAAGCGTACTATTAGGTTGTCCCATAAGTCCCCGCCGTCTTTTTCAACGATTCATTGCGGACTTCGCCAGCGGTCTCTTACATAGCGCCATAAAGGTTTCGAAAGAGAATGATTTGCTCTGTCAGAGCGTGTATTGCATTCCTTTTTTGTCCTGAATTTTGCTAATTTTTAGGTCGTTAAAGTAAAAAGTGAAAAAGTGAAAAAGTGGTCATCTGCGCAGACGTTTCTCTCCGCTTAGGTTTGGATTTTTAGCGAGTTTTTCAAAGCATTTGGAAGGCAATGTTCTGTACTACAATAATACGCGTTGGTCCTATTTGCTCATTTGTCCTTTATTGATTTTTAGGTCATCAAATTGAGACGTCCGACTTTTCCGTCAGAATTTTTTCCGACAGCTCCTGCTCTGGGGTGGACTTTTTTGCTTGGTGTTATATGTCGTTTGGAAGAAGATGTCTTGCTCAATAAGAATTTGTGTCGCGTTTATTGGCTCATGCTGATTTCTGTCGAATATCAACAAAATTTCAAGAAAAGAGAAGAATCATCTTCACCATCAACTCCATGTTGTTGATATTCGACAGAAATCAGCAGGAGCCAATAAACGCGACACAAATTCTTATTGAGCAAGACACCCTCTTCCGAACGACATATAACACCAAGCAAGAAAGTCCCCAGAGCAGGAGCTATCGGAAAGAGTTCTGACGGAAAAGTCGGACGTCCCAGTTTGATGACCTAAAAATCAATAAAGTACAAATGAGCAAATAGCGCCAACTCGTATTATTGTAGTACAGAACACTGTCTTCCAAATGCTATGAAAAACTGCGCAAAAATTCCAAACCTAAGCGGAGAGGAGCGACTGCGCAGATGGCCACTTTTTTACTTTTTGACCTTTCACTTGAACGACCTAAAAATTAACAAAATTCGGGATAAAAAAGGAATGGAATACACGTTCGGATAGACCAAATCATTCTTTTTCGAAAGCTGTATAGCGCTATGCAAGAGACGGCCGGCGAAATCCGCAATGAATCGATGAATAAAAGAACAGTGGGACTTATGGGTCAACCTAATAGTTTACCAAACCCTTCAGTTCCTGGCACTGTACCGCTGTAAACCTTAGAAGAGAGAAGAAGTCGATCTAAAATGCTCCACTGTTGTAAACCCATTGAGTTGTGTTCCTCCAAAATTGTCCATTACCCTCGTGGCTGCAAGTATTCGAGAAAAATTCTCGCTGAAAATGCTGTTACAGGACGCTTAGTTGCGAACAAAACTCTTGCGCCAGGCCGAACTCGAACCCGCTCCCTCCAGCGTCCCGGCAGAATGTTACGCCTTACTCTACTGGCGATGCGCAACGTCTGGTATTCCCTCGTGGTCACGTCCGGTCATCCTGATATTACGGGTGAGTGGTGACTGGTCGTTGCCACGAGAAAATCCCAGATGTTGCGTGTCTCGAACACCGCTGGTAGAGAAAAGAGTAACACTCTACCGAGATGGTAGACGGAGCGGGTTCGAGTTCTGCCCGGCGCAAGAGTTTGATCACAACCAGGCGTTCAGTGACAGCATATTGAGAGAGATTTTTCTTGAATACATGCGTTCACGAGGGTGATGGAGAATTTTGCAGGAGCATAACTCAGTGGATTTACAACGGTGGATCATTTCGTCTTCTTCTCTTCTAAGGTTTACAGCGCTGCAGGTTTTGATCTCAACTAAACATCCAGCAACAGCATATAGCCACTGTGCCAGTCGCTCTACTATTGAGGAAAATGTGTGAGTCGCTCCAGTCATTCTTCTCACTGTATACATATGGATCACACGGTGAGGACAAGCATCACCTGCTATTTTGCCAACTCCCTCAACCAGCTAAGAGGCTTTTCACATGAGCTTCCTGAAGTGTTTTTCAAAGGGATTTCATGCTAAAGCTGGGATTTGTTGAGGGTGTTAGTCATAGCGGACCAGGAGAGTGGCCGGTATTGGAATTGTTATGCTTTATGACTAATTGATGTAGTCTTCCACTCTCTCCGTCGCTTCTGCTTCTCAGTAGTCAGTGCTGGGTGTTCGCGCTACTGTTCTGTGGCCTGTGAACACAGACTTTGCAAGTATTCCTTAGTCATCTGTCGTAACTGTGGATGTATCGATATGGCTGCCATAGTTGGCAGTAGCCGTATAAGCCTCCTGCCGACTGCGCCTAAAAATGTTCTTTCCGTCTTTGGTGGGCCAGAACTGTCTAAGAGGGATGAAACACTGACTTATCTATTAAATGGTCGCCACGAGTCAACCATTCTGTAGGCCAAACGCCTCTGCGATATCTCACAGAAGTAGAATGCATGGCGCACCCTGCAAAGGTTTCATTAATACCTTTGTACGTCTATCCTATCGAAATTACCATACATTGCAAGGTTTTGTGCCAAGTAGTAAAGTATAAGAAACAACGTTAACCATTCCCTGTTCGGGTTGGGCCACACGTTCTATAATACTTTTACTGGGTATAGCATGGCGTACGTATTAGGTTGTAACGAAATAAATGGCACTGAACCACTGTAAATTTAAACAGCTAATAACTCGGCTTGTAGGCAAGTTTATTAATCGAAATAAAAACCTTCTGATTCTACACATCTTTGCCAACGTGACACGAGCTTTTTTATCCCAGTAGCATAAAAATCAGAAGTTCTGGAATTGACGAAATCTTCGAAGGCACTTTCGGCATCCTGTTGGTATTTGAATATTTTCCCTACCAAGAAGTCGCCAAGATGCTTGAAGAAATGGTAGTCTGTTGGGGAGAGGACGGGAGAAAACGGAGGATGTGGTAGAGTTTCAATGCTCAGCTCATTCAATTTCTGCAACGTCATTCGTGCTACATGTGGGCGAGCATTGTCGTGCAGAAGGAGGACTCGCCTTCGGTTTACCAAGGCCGGCCGGATATCCCTCAACTTTTTCATCATTTCTTCAATTTCAATGCAGTACTTCTCTGTCGTGATGGATTCACCGGGAGGGAGGAAGCTGTGGTGAATAATTCCCAGCGAACACCACCATACTGTCACCATTACTTTCTTTTGGTGCAATTCCGACTTCGCAAAAACCTTGGGGCTCTCATCGCTGTCCACCCACTCTGCCGATCGTCGCCTGTTGTCGTACATTATCCATTTCTCGTCACAGGTTACGATGCGATCAAGGAATGGGTCCGTTTCGTTCCGTAGAAGCAGTGCGGACGGGATCTCATATCGTCGGTTTCTTTGCTCCTCAGACAGCTCGTGAGGCACCCATGTTTCCAGCTTTTTGGTGTTTCCAATTTCCTTCAGATGCCGGGCAGCTGTGTTGTGACTGACGCCAAGAACCTTCGCTATCTCCCTGGTACCTTTGTGTGGATCCTCCTCTACCACACCTCTCAGCTTGTCCTCATCAACATCACTATGCCTCCTACGACCTTCATGTTCTTCCAAGCTCTCATCTCCATTCCGGAACTTCTGATACCAACGATACGCCGTCCGAATTGTGGAACATCCTTGACCGATTGCGGCGTTCATCTTCTCGTCCGCCTCCTTAGCTGTAGTGCCCAGCTTGAATTCATACAAGTAAATGCCTCGGATTACCCTTTTGTCCATCTGCAAAAAAGTCAATAAAACTCTAAAGCTTTCCCACTTTTACATAGAAAATTTGGTACTCATCGGTAGACAAAGTTTGCGCTTCTAAATGATATGCCACATGTTAAGGTTTGTTCTTGAACGCGTAAAGACGCGCCAAAAAATGGCGCGAGCCAGTGCCATTTAATTCGTTACAACCTAATATTAGGCTGTCGCAAAATTAGCCTTCGTTTCGAGGTCTGTATAAAAAAAAAGTTTTGAGACCCTAAATCATTCCAACTCAGGGAAAGCCATACACACCTTTCGGTAGGTTTTTTCCTGCTTTTTCAAAAAACATATGTGGATCTCGCTCTAATTTGTCTAGCCGACCTTTACCAGGAATCCGCAAAATCATGAACGGACGAGTCATCATGCTTTACGAATATGAATTGGGACATTTCGCGGCAGAGGCATCCGGTGACCTTAGCAGCGCTTTTGGAACGAACTGTCCTTGCGAACAAACGGTGAGGCTCTGCCTCGAAAAATTCGCTTCTGGCGATTTTGATCTCGAAGAAAACTATGTATATGTATGTATGTACATAGGAACAGGTTCTCACCCCAATAGCAAGTGGTTGTTCCTCGAGAGCGAATGTCCGAGAGTGTACAACAAACAGAACTACAGCCTATAGCATGGCAAAGTGCCGTTCCTGGATGCAGCCTTCGTATGTGTCTTCTGTGCAGCGAACAAAAAGCTGGCGGCAGTCGGCTTAGCTGCCTCAGCTCGCGTCTAAGCCAGACTCGCCTCCCATTGCCTGATCTTTCACACTGGCTCCACCCTCTTCTGGTCTTTGCCGCCAGTAGCAAATCAGACCAGGATCTTATGGTTCTGATTTCAGGACCAGTCCGTGTACCGCGGACAGCGCTCGATGTCGCTCGGAGGCCCTGCGCACGAATCGCTCATGTCGCAACTGGCTGCTCGTCAAAATGGCACCACCATCGACTTGTCGCCTGGAGAGAGTGAGTGACGCTTCAGCTTTTTATCAACGCGTTATCGAGGCTTGGAACAAGTGAAGGTGAAGTGGAGGCGTGACCTGTAGAAGAGCCATTTGTGGAGTAGATGGAGCTACTCTCTGTTGTCTGCAGCACCGACTGTATAGTACAGGGTGAACCGAGATAACGTGGACAAAGTTCGCACAAATATCGATCCGCAGCGCGACACCGTTTTTTTCGGCACATGTCTTTCTGCTAGACAATGGGTCCGACACTGATTCGGTTAATTCGAATTTTGTCATTTTTTCAAACCCGGTTAGAAAGAGTATGCGAATAATAATATTTTTGAGAAGCTCCAGATCATGGAATGATTAAGATAAAAGTAGGTTTAACAGGAAAGACTTTCAGATGATCCAAATACTACGTTATCCCATAAGTCCCCGCCTTTTTTTTCAACGATTCATTTCGGATTTCGCCGGCGGCCTCTTGCATAGCGCTACACAGCCTTCGAAAGAGAATAATTTGCTCTCTCAGAAACTGTATTGCGTTTCTTTTTTCATCATGAATTTTGTCAATTTTTAGGTCGTTAAGGTGAAAAGTGAAAAAGTGGCCATCTGCGCAGTCGCTTCTCTCCGCTTAGGTTTGGAATCTTTGGCAGTTTTTCATAGCATTTGCAAGACAGTGTTCTGTATTACAATAACGCGTGTTGGCCCTATTTGCTCATTTGTCCTTTATATATTTTTAGGTCATCAAATTGGGACGTCCGACTTTTCCGTCCAAATTTTTACCGACAGCTCCTGATCTGGGGTGGACTTTTTGCTTGGTGTTGTCGTTCGCAAGAGAATGTCTTGCCCTATAAAAATTTGTGTCGCGTTTAATGACTCATGATGATTTCTGTCGAATATCGGCAAAATTCCAAAAAGAGAAAAATCATCTTCACCAACAACTCCTCCTTGTTCAGTTGCTGATATTCGACAGGAATCAGCATAAGCCAATAAACGCGACACAAATTCTTATTGGGCCAGACATTCTCTTCCGAACGACATACAACACCAAGCAAAAAGCCTTCCACAGAGCAGGAGCTGTCGGCAAAAATAAATCTCCTTAGGACGTCCCAATTTGATGTCTTAAAAATCAACAAAGGACAAATGAGCAAATAGGACCAACGCGTATTCTTGTAGTACAAAACATTGTCTTCCAAATGCTATGAAAAACTGCACAAAAAATTTCAAACCTCAGCGGAGAGGACGACTGCGCAGATGGCCACTTTTTTACTTTTCACCTTAACGACCTAAAAATTGACAAAATTCATGATGAACAAAGAAATGCAATATCTGCTCTGATAGAGCAAATCACTCTTTCGAAAGCTGTATAGCGAGCGCTATGCAAGAGACCGCCGGCAAAATCCGCAATGAGTCGTTGAAAAGGATGGCGGGGACTTAAGAGGGAGGCTAATAACTGTTTTATCTTCGGATTTCATATTGGATATCCGAATCGCATAGGATACCAGTTTTCCTATCAAAGACAGTTATCTGAATTTTCTGAAAATTCTTCTGCTGAAAATGGCCACTGTCCGATTCGCCCTAGGTCCAAGCTTTTCAAAGATGCCATTATGCGCACAATCCTTTTAACCAGAGTTTGGAAAAAATGGCGAATCCGACTTATCCGGATCGACGTCGAATCCAATGTCTACTTTCTACCAGATATGATCGTTCGAGTTCGGATTCGGATCGCCGATTGTAATTTAAAAGTTGTCAAACCAGCGCGCCGCAATTTTGGAGCTACCTCGTCAAGGAAAACGGTAATGCGACATTGTTCGTTTGCTCGATGTCGCCCGATCGATGGTCTCCAAGGCAATTCTTCGCTCCAAGCAGCTTGCACATGAAGGTGATCGTCCAGGACGAGGAACCGCGACCCTGAGAATCATCAAAAAGCGAGTAGATCGAAATCCGAAGGTCTCCATGAGGAGCATCGCCCGTGATATTGACGTCAGCTTCAGTTCGGTGCTGCGAATAGCCAAAAAGGAACTTGGCCTCAAGCCCTATAAGCTGCACAAAACCCAACTCCCAAGCCCCTAAGCACTTTGGGATGACCATTGGACATTCCAACATGACTCTGCCCCCGCACATACAGCGAAGAGTGCGCTGGCGTGGTGCAAGGTCAATTCCCCCGACTTCATCACGCATTCGGAATGGCCCCCGTATTCTTCGGATTTGAATGCGATGAACTGCAGTGTGTGGGGCGTTTTAGAGGCTAGGGTCTGCGTCAAACGACACCACAGGTTCGAATCCTTGAAGAAACCCTTGCGCCAGGAGTGGGAACGATTGCCTCCTGATGACCTGCGGCCCATCGCCCCGAACATCGCTAAACGTTTGAAACCATTTGAACAAGATGTACCTCAATGTTTGTATTGTTGTAATTTAGTCGTCGTTTTCTCGAATTGTTGGTTGTTTTATAATTATGATGAAAAATCTTGACGTTCTTTTGATTCACCCTGTAATATTTGCTTTCTCAGAGAACAAGGTCTGTCTGGTATGCGACGACATGCGCTTCCTGCTCGATCAGAAGCTACTCACGGCGCATCCGGACACGATGCTCGGCCGAATGTTCGCCATGCGTGACTCCAGAGGAGCCGGCGCCGAAATGGTCACTCCGAATGAGCGCAACGAATTCGTGGTCAGTTTTCGTTAATCCCTAACTTCGAGGCGGGGTTCACACTTCCGAGGCTGCTTGGCGCGAAACCAACTTGATCGATCGTGCACGCTGACCAATCGATACAGCTTTCGCCGCGGTGCAAGTACATAACGTTTTCACGTCAAATTGAGCACCTTTCAAATCGAATTGGACACTCTTCAAAACATGCTTGACCTTTCGAAATCAAACTCATCGTCCTACAAATCGAAACGAGCTTCTTCCACGTTAAAATGGAGACTTTCCAAAACGATTAGGATTATTTTTTGTTCAAGGAAAATGTAGTTTGAATTTTCTATTTTTTTTTATTCAAAAAAGAGAACGCACTATATGATGTATAACAAAATGTTTACTTTTGAAGGAAGTGGTTGATTTATAAGCTTATCTTAGATTAACAGTAAGGCAGTGATTTTTTAGCGCTGGAAAAGAGATTGCGCCATGCGCTTGTCTAGCTTTCATTTGATTGATAGTGTAAATACTACTTACTTGAAATAGTGAAGTGATGACGTGTGTGCTTTTTTACAGTTGTTTTCGTTGTACTGTTGACAAGTGTGTAAATGCACGCGAATAGAATCTTTGCTATCGCTATAAATGAAAATCGTCACGTCTTGGATGACGACGCGTAATCCCTTTAGCCTTGTAAATGGCTGTCTTCCTGCGCTTTAAACCAACTTCAAAACATTTTTTTTTGAAAAATGAATTTTTTTAGAATTTCGAACAGTGCGCACACTTATTAGTGCAGGTGAATGAAGAAATTTCAAAGAAAGTGATATTATACTTTCTTTGGACAAAACATTCCAGGAGATGTAGATATTCCTGCCCGGTTAGCAGGTGGTGCGGATTCGATTCTCGCCTGGTGCTACAGTTTTGATCGCATCCAAACATCGTTATGCTCTTCTTTATTTCGAAGACGTTCTATTTGATTTCAGAAGCGTTAAGTTTGCTTAGATGTCCAGTTTGATTTCAAAGGTGTCCAGTCCGCCTTGAATAGTGTACAGTTTGAAGCGAAAGTGATACATATCGATCGTACCCGTTGACTAATCGATGAAGCTGGCTTTCGCGCCACGATGTAAGTATAATCAAATACCCATAAACACACCAGTGCTTTTAAGTGAGCCCTCGTTCGATTCCTCTCCCAACTCCGGCGATACTTCCTTTCCTCTGTTTTGCTCCTATTGAGCCGTCCGTTTGCAGGTAGCCGACGGCACGACAGCAGCCTGTTTCCGAGTCGCCCTGGAGTACTACACGCATGGCCAGATGCGCTGTCCGCCGAATATCTCTGTAGCCGAACTGCGCGATGCGTGCGACTATCTTCTCATACCGTTCAATGCCAGTACTGTGAAGTGGGTTCAGTCTCTGTTTCCTTTCTTCAACAAGGCTGCAGTTTCCAAGGCATGTATGCTTCAGATGCCAAAATCTGCACGCTCTGCTCCACGAGCTGTCCAACGAAGGTGCTAGGGAGCAGTTCTCGAACTTCCTCGAAGAGATTATACTTCCCCAACTGGTCGCGAGCACTGAGGTAGGTACCCTGGTCACTCTAAGGATCTAAGAGCAGTTGCTAATCGGAGGGTGTTCTCAGCATGGTGAGCGAGAATGTCATATTGTGGTGTTGCTTGATGAGGACGTTGTGGATTGGGACGATGAGTATCCGCCACAAATGGGCGAGGAGACCACACATGTCGTCTACAGCTCGCATCTGTACAAGTTCTTCAAGTATGCGGAGAATCGGGACTGTGCAAAACAGGTAGGATGGCTTCTATAGCGGCGAGAAGAAAAAAAAATATCCCAAATATGGCCCAGAGTGGCACGTGTGGTTAAAATTCAACGCCCCTTTTGGAAAGTGGAAGTTAGCCCAGAATTAACATGGTATTTTCTAGGTATTAAAGTCGCGTGGGCTGAAGAAGATCAGACTAGGAATGGAAGGCTATCCGACGCACAAGGAGAAGGTGAAGAAGCGGTTCAACAAGGCGGAAGGTTAGTGCTGCTCCTGAGAGGCAACAAATGATGGAGGGGTAAAACGCAGAGAAACGCACTGAGAAGGGAAGGGTCTCAGGCGTATGTCTGAACGACGAAAGTGAATAGCACAGCGAGAATCTCCACCCTTCAAATAGTAGTTTATAAATTCGATGTCGAAATTTTTGAACGAACGAACGATAGAATTTATTCGCATATCAATTTTTTCGAACGATCGAAAATCGAATAAGCCTCATTTTTCGTCTACTCGAATATTAGAATAGTCGAGCAGTTCGTTCGAATCAGTTTCTGTGCTTAAAGATTGAAAATTTATTCGATGTTTGGATAAAGTCATTCGATTTTTGAATAATGCGGAAATATTCGACCTTCGGATAATATTCGTATATGGCTTACTTCGGATGTTCGAATTTGAACGATATTCGACTATTCGATTATATTCCTTCGAGCATAACTATATCGGGGACACTTAGCCCTAGTTTGTACTTGCGCCGTCATGCGGCGCGACACCGCGATCGCTATAATTATCGTTTTTCCGCGCCGCACGATCGATATCTATTCCGACTGTGGCGCCTCGCCGCGCAGCGACGCAACTATAAACTAGAGCAAATACGTCCGACAAAGGGATTGATCAATGAACTTTACCCTTGTCGTGTATTTGCACTAATCGTAGATGTATTGGCTGAATAATGTTATTATCATAAAATCTAAAATCTAACGCCCGAAAGCCATAACTTTTCAGTGATCTACAACTACGTGCAACGCCCGTTTGTTCACTGTTCCTGGGAGAAGGAGGAGGCTCGGAGTCGACACGTTGATTTTGCATGCCCTATTGTGAAGGTAAGGCCCTCTTTTGTTACATGCATCATGCAGTTCACACTTCGTATGACAGTGTTTTTTTGCCGTTTCGCTTGTTAGGAACTTCGAATCGGGGGTCATATGTTCGTGTTCCCCGCTGGGGGAAAATCAATCAATATCATCATATCATATCACGCCCCAATCCCCCATTGGGGGAGACTCGGGGTAGACGAGCATACGGCCCGGATGTCCTGTTCATCGGCTGGTCACCGGCTGAAAACCAAATACACACTCAAGTTGCCTACGCAACGTCCTGCAGAAGTAGAATGTGTGGCGCATCCCAAAAAGTGATTGATTAGCGCCGTCCTTTATCTTTTATCCTTTAGCATTATTGCCATTATTTGGAGGGATCCTTCTTTGTGATATCAAACCTTATTTGGGTAAATGCTTTTCGCACTACGTTCCACCACCCTTCCCTTGCAGTCCGAGAGCTTTTATATCACCAACGCCACTTGACTCAGCAGTCACCTCTTGCTTCCTTACAACTAGGATTGCACCCCTCATTTATTACTTTCCCTTATTTTTAAATTTTTTTCTCTTGTGGCCAGACAAATTGAGAGGAGGTTTCCAAAATTTGTCTGACAACAACGTGAATTGGGTAGGATCTTGAAAGTACCTCAAACCTGGGCAATTAAACCGATGAGCGCGTGTAGCGTAGTCGGAGGAGGTACCGGCTGTCACGTGCACCCGATACCAGGTCCCTGGTTCGGATTTCCAGTCCAGGCGAACCAAGCCTTCCATCCCTCTGGGGTCGATGAATTGGTGACTTGGTGGCAGACTTGTCTGGTTGGATAAAACACTGACTTGTTCATTGGCTGGCCATCGCAAGTCATTGTTTAGGCCAACTACGTATTGAAATGACCTCCACGACATCCCGTAGAAGTAGAATGCGTGGCCCGTCCCAAATGGGATTGAGTAACGCCGTCTTTTCTCCTTATCTTTAATCTTTTTAATAAAGGATAAGGGCAAAAGTCAGGGTTAGTCTATCCCCTTGCGAGATGCGCCACGCATTCCACTTCTACGGTATTTAGTGGAGACTATTCGAGTACGTGTTTGGCCTATACGATGAATTCTAATGATTGCTCGATGACAACTTTTAAGGGAGGCCCATGAACTTCCCCCAAAGATTCTCAACGTGAGCTTAATGGTCTTGTAGAGCATCGGACGAGCATCACAGAACTGCGTTTCGTTTTTGCTACGGGCCATTGGGTGGTCCAAAAATGGCAAAAAACGGTATCACTTCAGGGCGGGCTGATAAGGCAAAAGTGACACCTGGAATGGCACTGTCGTGCTCAGAACTTGACCTACAAAATTTGGAGCTCAAATTAAAGCTCGATGATATAGTACGATAATTTCTTGCGCTTCCTAGGCGAAGCTGCAGTGTGCATTCAAGTGATTCATTCGCAACAGTGTCGGCAGCGACTGTATGGCCGAGTGGATAGCGAGGCGGACTTGAGAGAGGGGGGTAGAGGGTTCGATTTCTCGAATTCTGCGTCGCTAGTTGGACTGTTATCATTTTGCAAATGAAGGGTACATTTTGGCTTAAGAAGTCAGGGCGAAATCGGTGGTCGTGACGTCGCTACCCTTACTCACGGCTACCTTGTGTGAGGTAAGTTCAGAGCACGACAGGGCTATTCCAGGTGTCACTTTTGCCTTATCTGCCCGCTCTGAAGTGATACCATTTTCTGCCATTTTTGGACCACCCAGGAGCATTTAGCAAAAACGAAACAGCTCTGTGGTCCTCGTCCGATGCTCTGCAAGGCCATATAGGTTCCGTTGAGAATCTTTGGGGGAAATTCATGGACCTCCCTTGTCAGTGTTTTATCCTTCCGAAACAAGTCTGGAACCAATTCACCATCCCCGATGGGCTTGAAGGCCTGGTTGGTCTGCGCGGGAAACCCGAACCAACAACTTCGAATCGCAACGCACGCGACAATCAGCGCCTCCTGCGACCGCGATACCTCTATGCTTAAATACCTCTACCTCTTTGGGTTTTTTTACAACAGATGGTTTCTTGATAAATTAGAGTCCCATCCCGTTCTAGTGATAGCCATCTGTCAAAGCAGGTAGGCGCTATGGTGATGTACAGAACTTTTAATAGTGCACATTAGGAACACTTGAGAGCAGTTTGTGTCGAAATTCTCCTTTTTGAAGTCCTATCCAAGTTTGCTTGATGTAGTTCGTTTTGCCGAAGCGATCAAACTTCTCAGTTTCCTACCAGGTCTAGATCTTATTTTAAATTAAATAAAACTTTGACAACTTCATACAGAGCAGTGACAGTAATTATTTCCTTTCAGTCCAAATCGAATCCAAGCCTTGCTGCCGCTGCCTCGGATCCATTACCGCAACCAGCTCCGCTACATCAGCAACGTGATCACAATCTTCTTGGTGTGAATATCAATCAAAATCAGGTATGTTCATCATTAGATTCCTATTAGAAGTACCTTTATGTCTTTATTTCTTAGGCTCTGTTGTCTGTCATCTTGTATTGTATTTTGATTTCAGAACTCTTAGGCTTAGGCATACAAGTCCAATTTGATATGAAAGGTGTCAATTTCGATGTGAAAATTGTATATACAGGGTGTCTCTAAAAATGAAAGCACTGTTTGGAAGGTGATAACTTTGCTCACAATAAAGGTACTGAAGAAGTTAAAAGCTCACATGAGAGCGTACAAAATTAGAAATTTCTGACATATGAGTGGTAAGGAATGCGCCTTATACTCGCCAGACTTCTTGCACTTTACACTCGATTGATTGCATTTCGATGAATACTTGTTATAATTTCTTCACAATGTAGCTGTTGCGATTGACTTGGGCTTCTTTAAAGGTTTAAAACCTAAAAACACACTATGGCTTGCGAAAAATGCAGGGTATCTTAAAAAACGCGGGTACTATTTGAAAGGTTCTAACATTGCTGTTAGTGAAGCATTTGAAGATGTTTGAGACTCATATGAAAGCACAGAGTAACGAGATTTCTGTAACGAGAGTTGCAAATAGTCAGGATTACGCCATGCCCCGCCTGAAGCCATTCATTTTAGACTCGGTTGATTGTTCATTGGACGAATGCTTGCTACAGTCTTGTTACTATATGGCCACATTAGCCAGTGCTGTACTTCCTTTAACGTTTTCCGTCGCCCAGTAGCTGCAGCTATGCCGATTAATCGCTCCATTCAGTTTGAAAGTTGCTTCATCAGTCCACAGAATCTGTCCTGTAAAATGGAGCTCCTGCTCACATTTAAATCGTGCTCAATAAACTCACATGTCTCATGTCTCTCACGTGGTTGTCAAGCTCTAAAGGTTAAAAGAAGCACAGCACAGGTCTGGCAAGTAGTGACGAGGTTCTAACAAACATTCAGTCCATGCACAATCAGTCGAGTCTGAAATGCAAGGTTTCAGGTCGGGGCACGACGAAATCTTGACCGTTTGCAAGCCACCGAAATCTCGTTTCGCTGTGTTTTAATTTGAGTCTCAAACATTTTCAAAGGATTCACTAGCAGCAATGTTAGAACCTTTCAAATAGTACCTGCGTTGTTTAAGGATACCTACATGTTTCGCAAGGCATAGTGTGTTTTTAGGTTTTAAACCTTAAAAGAAGCCCAAGTCAATCGAAACTGCTACCTTGTGAAGAAATTATAACAAGTATTCATCGGAACGCAATCAATCGAGTGTAAAAAGCAAGAATTCTGGCGAGTATATGGCGCATTCCTTACCACTCATATGTCATAAATTTCTAATTTTGTAAGCTCTCATGTGAGCTTTCAACTTCTTCAGTACCTTTATTGTGAGCAAAGTTATCACCTTCCAAGCAGTGTATACATTATACATGGTTTTTCAGACACCCTGTACATCTGAAATAAGTTTTTCAACTTCTGTATGTCCTATTTTCAGCATGTACAGCCGCTTCATTCGCCGCCTGTCAACTTCCATCGCGACAGGGGAGATCTAGACCTACGAGACGAGGAGTAGATGGAAAGAAGAGCTGCCACGCTGTGCGAGTTATCGTGTGTGAATCATCTGTTCGTTGTTGACTGAATTGTTTGTTAGAGTTTGCGTACTGCTGAGAGCCTGCTGAAACCCTCTTTCGATTTCGAAACCGTTCATCGCTGGGTAGAGCTTCAACGTTCGAATCTTGGGCGTGTCTGCACATCAGGGGCGTGGACTTTTCGGTGCGTTGGCTATCGCTTGGAGGTGTAGCATAAACACCAGCGCCTCCAGGCCTAGGCGTGTGTACTGCTTTGTATATAACTGTTGAGTTGAGTGTCTCTTTCCTGTTCTTCGCCTTGTACTGTTGAGTGGTGTGCTTGTCGCCTGTGGCAGAAGGCTTTCTAGAGGTGTCCCGAAAGTCGAGCACCAATTTGGACGTCTTCCTACGCTCTAATTTCCCTGATGATGGTCATTCGCGCCTTCAGCCGTGATTAGGCGGAACAGTGCGAGAGTGGGCACTATTGATTAGTCAAGGCGAGCGCAATCAAATCGATATTGGTGCCTCGCGTCTCTCAGCGTCTGAAGTATAAACGTTATCAATCTCATTCATTTGGTGCCCGACGGACTTTTCGGACACCAGAAGCCATACTGCCATCTGTACTCGTCTGTACGATCAAAGAAACTGCTTCTGCAAACGAATGACATGTTCACGAAGTTCACTTTGCCCCTCCCCCCCCCCCCATATTGGGAAGGTGTTCCAGATGCCAGCGTATCCATGCGACTTGCGCCGACGGTGCTGAGCTGTCCAAGCGCAAGAGACGATGCTTTGTGTGCACACTGTTCATAGTGTTCTGCTAGGATGTTCAGGTGTCGTCGTGACGGCAACACAGGCGGCAGGATGTCGCCTGAGGTTGTCATCGCGGGACCCACTTTCATCATGCCTTGTTACGGGGCGGGTGCCGTGCCTCCTCTGAGCGTCAACGCTTCTTATCCTACACTCTCGGCACTTGCCCATGAACGACAAGCTGTCCGCCTTCCGCCCACTGGTTTATTGCATTATTCTTACTACTGCGATGATATTTATAATTATTGTTATCCGAGTTGTGGTCTGTATCTATCGAGGTTCGCGTCCATTACACAGTTTTCTGTAAAGCATGTAATTAATAAAGTAAGATTCATAAAGCGTGCTTTGACCGCCTTGTGGCAGAACTATTCTGGAAGAAGGCAAAAAACGGCACTATTGTACTTTCACAACTCCAAGGGTCGAGGAGAGGTCGAAAAAAATTTTTTCGCCCAGTCTTCGCTAGGGGGGTTATTTGGGGTGCTGATCACGAATATGACATCCGTTTTTCGTTTTACGCTGGAGTACGGTAGGTTACGGAAGGTACGGGTGACTAGGGTAATGGTCGCTGATTTCGCCCAAACTCCAGCGTAAAACGAAAAATGGATGTCAAATTCGTTATCAGCACCCCAAATGACCCCTCTAGGCGAAGTTTGGGCACAATCGGTAATTATGACCTGGGCAGCCTTAGTTACTCGTGGCTACCGTAACCTACCGTAATCGACCGCAATTTCAAAAACGGATGTCAGATTCGTGATCAGCACCTAGACGAAGTTTGAGCAAAAATTTTTTTTCGACCGAAGTCGTGTCGGTGGAGTCGGAATTTTTAACTAGTGCCCAAAAAACATCCAGTTCCTTCCCATATACTCGACTCCACCACTCTTAGGTTGGCCGGAAAGTTATGGCGGTTTTCATGCAGCGGTTTTTCTTTGCATTTTTTATATAACATCTAGTATGGAATTCTTTGCTCTATGTGAACAGGGATGTTTGAAAAATTTTTCAAGAAAAACGGAGCACGGAATACGGAACGGAAGGGCTCAAAATGGGCGGAAACTGAAATACGAACCACGGAAACGGAAATAACAGAAAACTCATTACTTCTTTTAATCTCTCATAAGTATTAGGTTTATCGAAAAGCCTTGCAACACTTTTTACGCTGTTGCCTGTTAAATTTGTTAAAGCTCTTGCAGCATTGATCTTGTGTGGTGACGTCACAGTACATTCTTGAAGCTTCCTCAAGAATGAGGCCTCGTCGAGTACGAATACAGCAACAATGTCAACGATAAACAGCAGCATACTACGACCTATCGTCTACAACGAAGTTCTGCAAGGCGATTCCACCAGGACTGCAGCCTCCAACATCTGCGCAGCATTCGAGGAGGAAGGCATTCACTATTCCACAGTAGCCCGCTGGTATCAGCGCTTCAAGACTGGAGATATCTCTCTCGAAGGTCGACCTCGTTCCGGACGTCCCTCTGTTGTGGAAGAAGACAGCTTGCGCGAAGCCTTCAAGGTGAAGCCAAATTCAACCACTCGCGAATTAGCGGCAACACTTGGATGCACGCAAGGCACCGTTGTGAGGCAGCTGGAGATCCTTGGGTACCGCAAAGTTTTGTCGTCTTGAGTACCACATGGGCTGCGGGACTCTGCAGACATGGGATCCGAATCATGCATTTTCGGATATCCGGCCGGATTTATCCGGTTTCGGATTATCCGAAATCCGGCTCGGTCGGAAATTGCCCTCATCTGAATCATCCGAAGATCCGGGGTTTTCAAAATTGCCCTCATCTGAATCATCCGAAGATCCGGGGTTTCCAAAATTGCCCTCATCTGAATCATCCGAAGATCCGGGGTTTTCAAAATTGCCCTCATCTAAATCATCCGAAGATCCGGGGTTTCTATAATTGTCCTCATCTGAATCACCCGAAGATCCGGGGTTTCCAAAATTGCCCTCATCTGAATCATCCGAAGATCCGGGGTTTCCAAAATTGCCCTCATCTGAATCATCCGAAGATCCGGGTTTCTAAAATTGTCCTCATCTGAATCATCCGAAGATCCGGGGTTTTCAAAATTGCCCTCGTCTGAATCATCCGAAGATCCGGGGTTTCCAAAATTGTCCTCATCTGAATCATCCGAAGATCCGGGGTTTTCAAAATTGCCCTCATCTGAATCATCCGAAGATCCGTGGTTTCTAAAATTGTCCTCGTCTGAATCATCCGAAGATCCGGGGTTTTCAAAATTGCCCTCATCTGAATCATCCGAAGATCCGGGGTTTTCAAAATTGCCCTCATCTGAATCATCCGAAGATCCGGGGTTTGAAAAAATGGCCTATCCGAATCATCCGATTCTCCGGAAAATCGGTGTCGGATCCAATGTCTAGGACTCTGACAAGGCATGCCGAATCAGTGTTGCTGGGTCGCTGCTTCTTCGCCCACACAGAAACTACCCTCTGAAGGGCATTGTTACTGGTGTTAAGCTGGGTTCTTTATGTTAACCACACCCGCAAGAGCCAATGGCTCCCACGCGGAGAACCGGCTCCAAGACAACTGAAACGTGGACACCACGAAAAGAAGGTTCTTCTGTGGTGCTGGTGGGACTCAGAAGGCATGCTTTACTGGGAGCTGCTGGATAGATAGTGAGACCACAGTCATAGCATCTGTCTACGCTACCCAGCTCCAGAGCTTGGCCGACGTCACGCTCCAAAAACGTCCAGAATGGGAAAATGTCTGCCTGCTGCACGACAACGCGCGTCCTCATGTCGCAAAAGTGAGTCACGAGAAAATCCAGGAGTTTGGCTGGGAAGTTGTGCCCCATCCACCGTACTCTCCAGACCTCGCTCCTTCTGACTACCCTCTGTTCAGAGCTCTGAAGCAGCATCTTCGAGGTAGAGAGTTCGATGATCGACGTCAACTGAAAGTGGAGGTTTCTGAATTCTTTTCCTCACAGCCCTCGGAATTCTAGCGAAAAGGAATTGAAAAGCTGCCTGAAAGATGGGGCGTGATATTGGACTTGGATGGGGAATATATCGCGGACTGAGCTTTTGTGTATCCTACTATATATAATCAGCTACTGTCACGTGTCCGTCACGGGAGGGGGACCATGAAGCCAAAAGATGCCTACTTCTGTGCAGCGTATGCCAACCGGGCTTTCTTTGAGCTTAACCATGGGCGATTGCTGGCGAGCTATATCCTTGGCGGCTGATCGTCCAAGTTTACGAGATATTCAAGGGGCAACGCGTCAGGGTATGAATGGGGATCGAGTTCAGAGGTAGGGATTCAGGCGTGCCGTAGACGTCGTTCAGTGTGCGTCTGGATTCAGAAGGCGTGCCGAAGACGTCGTTCAACTTGCGTAGGGATTCCGAGTAAGGTCGACCAATAGGAGAGGACCAACAAAGGGGACCAGTGGATGGGGAGCGTGAATAAGGGGGGGGGCAGTATTTTCCCTCAACATCGTTCAGTGTGTGTCGGATTTCTGAAGACGGCTTCCAGAAGTCGTGGCACGTGTATCAGAGTGCAGAAGGAGTGTCATAGACGTCGTGGCAACGTAGTGACACGTGAATCGGTACTCAGTGTCACATGTGCGTGCTTGCCTCTCACTCCGTTTCTTTGCCAGCACATAGGAAAGGAAGTATTTCGGGAGGGGGGGGGGGGGGGTGGGTAGAGAGAGAGAGTGACCATGGGATTCGGAGGAGTATTATTGCCGTCGGACAGTAAGCGGTGTCGACCAATACCGATTAATTTTAATTATATTTTTGCTGATTAAGCTCCGGATTTGCACTCTCATTATCTGTTTCTCGACAGGTAGAGAAGGAGCGCTTCGGAGAATAAATCGCGTGCATGTGGTGAAGGGTGGATGGGCTTCATATGCTCAGTGGAGATTCTACCCTACCATATCCCCCTGCACTAATCTGTATAGTAAAACTAGTATTTTTCTACCGTAAGAAGGCCTAAAGAAGAAAGGAGGAAGATTGGGGTTGTTCCATTCTCGGGGTTTGGCAGCGAAGCCCCCAACCAGACGGTTGGCTGAACGTCTGGTTGTATTATATTGTATTGTATTGTAATATTGTTGTGCTAGTGTTGCAAGACTTTTCGATCAACCTAACAGTTATATGTCGAAGAAGAGTGTTTAGTCTAATTTCGAGGATGTTCACATCAAGCGTTCATTTTGACTTCTGAACGTGCATTCAAAATGGCACATGAAGAGGTCTTTCCTAGTTTCTTCTTTATTTAAAGCAATAGTGCACGAGTAAGTAGATCTTTAAACGAAATTCAATGGCTTTGCGAAAATTTAGCCAATTGTAAAAAATCTTTAAAAATTGTTAACTTTTTTTAGTCCTCCCCTTGCCTCAGTCGATCCACATATATCGATAGTGCCTTAATACGAGAATTTGTGTAAGAGAAATCCGCAATTTTCTACATTGTAAATCATAAACCATGGACTATACCCAGGTAGGAGATTAAGAGAGGATCTCAGAGAAAACGGTCTAGTTTTGCGTGCTCATATCTGCAAGAGGCAGTGCTTTCATGCATCGCGTCGTCATCTCTGGTCTGACTTCACATCGTGGCGAAGCTAAAGCTCTTCTTGGCTAATTTTGTGAATCACCATGAAGAGTATATTGAATAAGTAAGGGGTCGCCAACAGGGATGAGCGGATTAACCGTTATCCGCTATCCGTTATCCGGTTTCCGGGAGGTTTTGGCCTATCCGTTTTGTTGTTCGTTATCCGGCAATTTTGGGAGGATAACAAACAACAAATTAGCTGATACCCAGGTTTGGACGTGGTATTGGATAGCTGTGTAGAAGCTTCACATTCTTAGGAGGGATCGAGAACAACAATAGAGGGCATTTTAATCTAGGAAGGTGAGGTGACTTCATCCACAGGTGACGTAGTTAGAAAGAGGTCTAACTTCCATCCTTTCAGGGTCGTTCATTTATACCATACATCTATGAATCCTACTATGGATTGATTTTTTCATGAGCTTGTCACCACAAGCCATGTGCACACCAAGAATGTGTACAAGCGCCTTGAATATTACTGACGGTCACAAGTGGAGGGCCTAGCACATCCCAACATGAATTGCCTAGGGCAGAATTTAGCGTCGTCTTCCACGATTGCAATGTGTAGGTAGCACGCGACAAAAGCATTTCAGTTTTTACTGATAGACTGTTGTAACGCGTTAAACACATACCGCTGAGCAGTAATGAATACAAACAAAATTGGCACAGGTTCAATCTTAATGAGAGGAGAAAGCTACGCTTCTAGAAATTGTTGAGGTGTGTTTATAGAAACGATTTTCTGAAAGCATCGCTGGTACTGGTGGTACATCCGTAATGATAAGGAATTGATCCTCTCTATTAAAAATCAAAATAGTGCAATTGAACTGTACTAAACTGATTCCTCGCTGCGCATGCTGGAGCTTCATTTTAGTTTAAGATTGCCTTTCAGGGACATTCTACTTCTACTTTTCTAGTTTTCATATCTCTCTGCATTAGGACTGCACAGTGGCTTGTTGTGGCTAGCCTGTAGAAAGCTGGTATTTCATTCATCTCATTCCTCGTTCTTCTTAGATCTTGGGATACTGTCGAACAAGAGTATCGATCCGCGTGAAGCTGCGAAACCAAGATTGTTATGCAGACTTTATTCGGCCTAGCATAGAAAACTCAAGAAGCGTCGGAGAAGCCATTCATCCAAGGATCATTCTGTTTGGCCACAGCCTTAACTCAAAAAGAAAACCTGACGATTGATCAGTAAAACAACCCAACAATGGAAACTTACAAAATGCCGGCAAGTTGCTGTTTAATGAAGGAAATGTGAGTGAATAAGAGATGAGTGAGTCCCACATTCTCTCCCTCCAAGGACGACTTATGAATGTTTCTATTCTGTCAGTTGGGCTGTTTTGCGCATCCTTTGTCTCGTTCTTCCCATTCGTTTTAACGGCAAAAACATGAAACATTGTAAATTGTACCATGGAAATGTGCTTGGATGAACAAATTCTCAATCTCTCCTTATCTTTTCCAGACTTTGATTAAGGTGATCATGGCGAAAAATCAGCAGAATAGAGCATGCAAAGCAGTTTTAGTTTCACAGCTTGGTGGTCTTGTTCGCGGAACCTGGTGAAGGAATTGTGGTTTGCAAATCGAACTGAGCATCGCTTTGGATGGCAATGAAGAAGTGTTTCTTTTTACTGAAGTTTTATGAGAATCCCATAGGGCCTTGTTAAAGTGACTGCACTATGTTTCAAAAAACCCCATTAAAGTCGTTAGAAAAGATTTATAATTTGACAGCAGTTGCGCTCCATGTCTGCTGTTGAAACTAGAGCAGTCTAAGCCCAGTTTTATTTTTGTTGTTTGTTCGTTATCCGTTTTTCCGTTATCCGGCGATTTTTGGGCAAAATTATCCGTTATCCTTATCCGGGTTTGAAAATTTTGTTATCCGCTCATCCCTGGTCGCAAAGCAATGACTGGACTTTGAACCTTGGCAATATTTCTTTTACCGCTGTTCAGCATTACTTTTTGATCTCCATATTCATCTTTAAATGGTTCAGGGCATCTGAGCTCTGTTATCAGATTAATCTAGGAACGAATTCTTGTTCAACAACACTTTCTAGGGCAATATATTTATTAATTTCATAGCAATATATCCAAAATATTCGATAAGCGAACAGACCCTTTGAAATCGGCATGTGCTTAGATTATCACCGGAGCATCAGTGATATTATTCATCTAGTCGCTGGAGTCGAATGAGAGTCGCATTGCGCTCACAAATGGACAGGAACTTCAACTCGCAGTAGTAGAAGAACGCAAACCGCTTGATTCTCGAGTTCAGATTCGCGACACATTTCACCGCAGAGTTCCAGCCGTTCTCCTCCACTGTGTGTGGGATCCGGAGCCAGTCCCTGAAACAAGGCAGCGCTTCAGACCATTTTAGTAAGTCCTCATGTGGCTGTTATTAAGCTTATAAGATGTTGCAAGGTGTATTTATTATATACCATTTTCACGTCGAATTGGACACTTTTTACGTCAAATTGAACACACTTCTAAGCCGGCTTATGAACTTTGAAATCAAATTGAACGTTTTCCAAATCGAAATGAGCTTCTTCAACATCAAACTAGAGACTCTCCAAAAATTTTAGAGTAAGTTATTGTTCAAGGAAAACTTGGTATAACTTCCTTTAAGTTTTATTAGGTTGGCAACTAATTTCGTGGACTCTCAAGCGCCTTCAACAAAAGTGTTCATAAACAAATAACAAATAACAGTTTTCAACCAAAGTGAGATCTGTTGGAACGCGGGGCTGCTTCCCATTTATCAGCTACCTGGCCCATCCCACAGCTGTAGAATTCTTGTGCTTTTGAAGCCAAGAATCCTTGGAGGTGCATTTTGACATGGTCCACATTAATAAATCGTCCTCCAACCAAGAAGTGCTGCAGCGTGCTGTAAAGGTGCTAGTCATTTGGCGCACGGCCTGTGCTGTAAGGTGGGTGAGTTAGACGCTCCCAGCTAAGGTCTTCGATTTTTGAAGCTCCCGTGACGTGTGATCTGGCGTTGTCTTGCTGATAGGTAATTCCGCTCCTGAAAATCTATCTGAATCGATTCCAGCGGAATTCAGCCAGCGCGCGGCCAGGTTGAGAAGAGTAGATTACAGCATTAATGCTGGAACCGTTCTTGACGAGCTCCCAGAAGTTAATACCTTCTTGACACCACCAAACGGAGGGAACGTAGCGAACCGGACGCCTCAAAAAATAGAAGACCTTGACTGGGAGCGTCAAACTCATCCACCTTACAGCCCAGACCGTGCGCCGAGTGACTACCACATTTTTAGTTCGGTGCAGTACTTCTTGGTTGGAAGACGATTTAATAATGTGGACCGGGTCAAAATGCACCTCCAAAGATTCTTGACCTTAAAAGCACAATAATTCTATGGCCGTGGGATAGACCAGCTACCTGATATACGGGAAGCACTTCTGCGTTCTGAAGGATCTTATTTTGATTAAAGATTGTCATTAGTTATTTGTTAATAAAGATTTTTGCTGAACATTCTTGAGAGTCTACGAAATTAGTTTCCAACCTAATAATTTACCTCCCAATATGAGAACACATAGTTTAAAATTTTTGTTCACGTGCAGTTTCACACCTGCAAGCGGTGCAACACAAATAATTGTTGCAAAACACATATATCCTAATTTTACTACTGCATGTAAGCAGTATCTACACTGTCAACCAAATAAACGTTGCGTTGAACTTTTTGAGTGCATGACGTAATCTATTTATTATTTTTTAAATAAAATTTTATAACATTGTTTTACTCTTTCGGCAGCTGAAGTTAAAAAATTAGGAGAAAAAATTATTCTATGTTTTCCTTGAACAAAAAATTATTCTAACCATCTTGGAGACTCGTTACTTTAGCCTGTAAGAAGCACGTCTCAATTTGGAAGACGTTCAATTTGATTTCAAAGTTCATAGGCCAACTTAAAATAGTGTCCAATTTCACGTGAAAAGTGCCCAATCTGATTTGAAGAGTGTCCTATTCGACGTGAAAATGGCATGTAATGGGTAGCGTTCCATCCAAGAAGCAGGTGAGGTTCGGGATGTGGGTTCGAGCCCCGCCCGGTGCTACAGTTTTTCAACTAGTCATTAGTGCAACAGCTCATAATCATACTGCAGCGCGTGGGTGCGTCATGCTTTCTGCTTTGGTTTTTAAGAGGAGAAATGCATTTGAATATCCAAAAAAGCTCGAAGAGGGCCAGATAGAAGTTAGGAGAAACTTGGAAGAAAATTCATTCTCGTATTTGTTCCATTTTTTATTCGAAAATCAAGCTACGTCTAGAACTCACACTTTATCCAAACTGATCCCGCCCGGATGTCCCCAGTCGGGCCTGGGCTGGCCGTCACGCTGCGACAACCCGATCCATACCCATTCATATAGAGGAGCATGTAGAGGCACTTCGTCCTGAAAAAGAAAGATCATCACCAACTGCAAACAGCAACACCGTTCGGAGGTAACCTACCCATTCCTCCACTGTCTCGGCCACGAACAGGGTTCCACCGCGCCTGAGGCAGCGCGCTTCAGCGTTTTTGAAGTTCATGGGCTTCTCTTCGAAGTAGTAACACGAGTCTTTAAACTGCATCCAGCCACGGCGACAGATTGAGCTCTGAATAGCACCCATTATAAAAGGAGCAACATGCATAGATCTCCAAGAAACTGAGCGCCTTTACCTCTGCAGAATCTGTGTGTTTAACCTCGATAGTGACTACACAAGGGAGAATGCAAAGGGTTAGGAGCAACCTGTAAGAATAACCCTACAGTATCCCTTGCAGGTGAACCAGACGACCACTTAAATGACTTACCTCACAATCATGGTCACTTTGCGCTGTAACACATCGGTGGGTATTTATATGGTATGTGGTTGACCTCCTTTGTTGGAAGATACTCCTGGCACGTTGGGAGGCTTGCCGCTGGCTGTGTTCTGACGGTGTGCAGGCTCATTAGTCACTCCGGAATTGACGGTGAGTAGCCACGACCGTGGGTCTAACGCTTCGTGGCAACAATGTAGCCCGAGGCTTTAACACAGCAAGACGACTCACTACGAGTAGCCGACTCATGGTTAGTTAGGTTGACAGAGCACACGATGAAGAGAGTTTTTGTGTCCACGAGAGCTCTATTTCTTCTGGTTCTTCGTCGTCATATGAAGAGAAGCCGCCGTGCACTCGTCCTGTTCGCCACAATCTTGC
The DNA here is from genome assembly GCA_947359475.1 of Heligmosomoides polygyrus bakeri. NCBI lineage: Eukaryota > Metazoa > Nematoda > Chromadorea > Rhabditida > Heligmosomidae > Heligmosomoides > Heligmosomoides polygyrus. Next base: position 13,429,207 of record OX375866.1, read on the forward strand.
TTTGATTGGTAGCAAAAATTTTGTTAATTTTTCGACTTACTTACTACAGATATCAGATTCAAATTGTGTATAATAAAGATTCAATCTCAACCAATATTATCAAATTTAGAAAGCAGACATTATACATTGGATCCGACATCGATTTTGTCATTTTTAATTCGAAATTTGACATTTTTTTCAAACCCGAGTAAAAAGATTATTATTATTATTATTATTATTATTACGATGCACATATTTGTGCGCTATAAATTATATATATATATATATATGTAGATATATAGGCAGTATAGTATAGAGTATACGAATTACAACATTTTTGGAAAGCTCCGGATCTTGGGATATTCAGATAAAAGTAGCCTTAACAGGAAAGATTTTAAGATAATCCAAATAACTGTTTTATCTTTGGATTCCACATCGGATATCCGAATCAGATAGGATATCAGTTTTCCTATCAAACATCAGTTATCTGAATTTTCTAAAAATTCATCTGCTAAAAATGGCCTCTATCCGAATCGACCTAGGATCCAAGCTTTTCAAAGATGCCGATATTCGTGCAATCCTTTTAACCAGTTTTTGGAAAAAATGACGAATCCGAATTATCCGAATCGGCGTCGGATCCAATGTCTGGCAGACATACCTTCACTGCGCGGTTTTGATTATACAACATTCACACTTTCATGACGATGTTTTGTCAGCAAGACTCCAGCACCAAGTGGGACTCGAGCCCACACCTCCTGCTGACCGGACAGGAACACTCTACGCCATTACACCACCAGCGCCGTTTGATCGAACGCACCTGTACCTCGTGGGACCCATCAGCAGTCATCAGTATATCTGGATGAGCCGGTCGTTAATGGCAGCATTGAACCAGTTCAGCTGAACGTCTTCATAGAAATGATTCAAGTCAGTTCTTTTAAACTTCAGGTGGTTGGTAATAGCCGCTTGAGGCTTAAAGAAAGTGACTTGGAACAATCATACTATTAGCCAAGCGAAAAACGAAAAATTGTGCAAATTTGTGAACGTTTAGATTTCCGACCACAAAATTACAATGCAGGGTGTCTCAAAAAAAATGTACACCCTGTTTGAAAGGTGATAACTTTGCTCACAGTAAAGGTACTAAAGAAGTTAAAGGCTCCTATGAAAGCTAAGAAAAATAGAAATTTACTGATAAAAGAGCGGTATGGGGTGTATCATGCAGTCGTCTAAATTCTTCCATTTTATGCTCGATTGGTTGTGTTTCGTTTGAATGCCTGTTATAATTTCTTTCAAAAAGTGATCATTTCGATTGATTTGTGGTTCATTAAGGTTTAAAACTCAAAAACACACTTCGGCTTAAGAAAAATGCAAGGCATCCTAAAAAGTGCAGGGTCTGTTTGAAGGGTTCTAACATTGCTGCTGGTGAAGCTTTTGAAGATGTTTGAGACTCATATGAAAGCATAGGGTAACGGGGTTGCTGTGGCTTGTAAATAGTCAATGTTGCGCCATGCCCCCGCCTGAAACCTTACATTTCAGAATCGATTGATTGTTCATGGGCTGAGTGCTTGTACTACTACTTGGTCACATTAACCTGTGCTGTTCTTCTTCTAACGTTTAGAACTCGACAATCACTTGAAAGACACGTGGCATGCGAGTTTATTGATTGCACAATTTAAATGTGAGCAGGAGCCGCATTTTCCAAGGCGGATTCTGTGCACTGATGAAGCAACATTCATGCTGAATGGAGAGCTTAATCGACACAATTGCGGCTACTGGGCGACGAAAAACGTTGAACGCACAGGTTAGTCTGGCCAAGTGGTGACAAGATTATAACAAACATTCAGCCCACGCACAATCAAACTAGTCTGAAATGCAAGGTTTTAGGCGAGTACATGGCGCAATCTTGAATAGTTGCAAGCCACAAAAATTTCGTCACCCTCTATTTTATATGAGCCTCAAACTACTTTAAAAGCTTTACTAGCATCAATGTTAGAACCTTTCAAACAGCTCCTGCATTTGTTAGGATACTCTGCATTTTTCGCAGGCGTTAGTGTATTTTTAAGCTTTAAATTTTAAACGACCCACAAATTAATCAATGCAGCCACTTTTTGAAGAAATTATAACAAGTCTTCATGTGAAACACAATCAATCTAGTGTAAAATGCAAAATGTCATGCAAGTGCATGGCGCACTGCCTGCCGTTCGCTCATATGTCAGAAAATTCCAATTTTTTAAAACTTTAATATAAGTTCTTAAATTTTTCAGTACCTTTACTGTGAGCAAAGTTATCATCACCCTTCAAACAGTGCATACATTTTTTTTTGAGACACCCTCTATAAATATACTTATAGGGTCGAAAAAGCTCGTTTCGCCTTCAACCTTCAAACGAACCTTTCGTCATAACATTTCAAAGTTGATACGCCTCATACTTTCATGTTGAAACAAAAGTCCACAGAGGCCATGGACAGGTGCCAATTTGAAAGCTATGCAGGAGTTCCTCTCCGAAACATGTGTGGGATCTGTTCGTAATGTAGGTGCACTTGTTGTTGGAGACGTTTCCATACAGCTTCTTGTGTCGTGTAGGCTTTAATTCCTTTACGTGCCTATAACGTTATACCTCATGTGTAACGAATGGGTTAGTTCGAGCTGAGCACATCAATTCAAGCAGGATTATTAAGTCACAGACGACTCCGTCTTTTTCTGTTGTTTTGAATCGATCCCGCGATTCGCTCACGTTTAGGGGTTCTCGGGCGAGCGACAGTGTCACAGCTTCCCCAGTAACTAGTTCGCTTTAAGGACCTAGCGCTTAATACCGGTTCTCTTCTGTATGGTTTCCTCGACAGGTTCGTGCCTCACAGACTTTCATAGTGGGAAATGTGCTGCTGCCTTCATTCCAGTCGTTGCTTCGTGTTTTGCTGGTGCCACTTCGACTGTTTGGGAATGATTATGCATAGCTCAAGATGATAAAGGATTGTGGAGTCGGACTCTTAGGCCTCACAACCCTTATCCCTTGCCGACTACACGCCTTTTCTAACAATGCATAGGGCGGCCAATTGACATTCTTGTGTCGTTTTTTCTTGGTTCAGCGCCATAAAATCCCATTCATGAGCCACACAGTATGGAAGGATTCGCTCACTTCCGTGACCAATCTGAAGCTTGGGTGCTGTGGACGAAGCTCTTGCTTCGATCTGACGTAATGCGTCTCTATACGATAGGGTAAAGTGAAAATGAAGAGTATAAAATCAGAAATTTTCGTCTTCTCCAGACGAAGATTTTTGTTATAAAACCTCCACTGTGGGACGGCGGTGAAGAGGAAGGCGTTATAGCCATTTTGAATGTATAGAAATTATCAAGAATATTTTCGAAATTGCTTCAAGATCTTTAATTTTCACCTGTATCACCTGTCGTCCCGTTGATGCTCGAGCGGGCGCCAGCAGCGTCTCCATTCGGCCCTGTCGCATGCCAGACTGCTCCAATGGATCCTCCTCGCTCGAGGGACACGAAGAGCGTCATAGCGGTCGTTCACTGCTTTCACGAAGAAGTTCGACCAATGCGTTTGTGGGCGTCCTGGTGTTCTCTTGACATCCCGCGGAATCCAGTTGGTGACGGCTCTCGTCCAACGGGTGTCTGCGAAGCGCATTATGTGGCCGGCCCACCTAATTTTCGACAACTTGGCCCAAGCGACAGTGTCTCTGATCTTCGAACGTCGTTGAAGCTCGGAACTATGGAGGCCTTCTCTCACTCACTTGCGTGAGTCGTGTCACTCCGAGCATCGTCCTCTCGATTCCACGCTGCGCGCGACGCTGATCGCGTGTTCATCCTGTTTTCGTATTGCCCAGGTCGCTCTTGAAAGCTCCCCAAGCCGCTCGTTTCCTCCTGCTCAGCTCTGGCGCTAGGTCGTTGGCCATATTGACTTCGCGACCCAGATACATGTAGCTGGAGCATTCGGAGATGTTCGTTCCGTTGAGCGAGAATAGGGCATCAGAAACTTTAATTTTACATTCAATATATTACAGTATTGCGTAGTAACCAAAGTTAAATTGTAATATGGTATACTCCCCATGTTCGACTGTCATGAAACCTGGGAATGTCTGAATTGTTTCAATACTTCTGTGCCACGCAGGTTTAATATGATGGAACGTTTACTTCGGCCTGACGTTTCGACAATTTCGTCGTTTTCAAAGGCCTGGAAGAAGTTCGAAAGCTAAGATCAGGCACTCTTCTCGGCAAAGACTTAGGTTTCCAACTCAGACAATTTCAACGAATTCCTAAGAGAACCTAAGTCTTTGCCGAGAAGTCTGCGTGATCATAGGCTTCGAACTTCTTTCAGGCCTTTGAAAACGATGAATTTGTCGAAACGTCAGGCCGAAGTAAACGTTCCATCCATCATATCAAACCTGCATGGCACAGAAGTATTGAAACAAATAATATGGTATAATTAAAGATTTACTATGCAATTGTATAATCAAAGTTTTATAGAACCATTAAAGACATTTAACTTATATGTCGTATTATATGCCGTATTTCGATCAGCTGATCCAAATCCTCGTGTTCGCAAGAATAAATTTATTATAGTGAAACATACTATCAGAAAAAAATAACGTATACCACGTAGTATAATTAACTACTAAAGACATTTAGTTTATAACCGTATTTCGATCAGCTGACCCTAGTCCTTGTTTCCCCAAAAATAACTCCTCTATGAGTCAATCGCTCTTCATATCCTGATCCTGCTTGTTTTGCGGACCACAAAATAGACTTCACTTCCTGTTGACGAGCTCAATGGAAAGCTGGACAGCCGTTCGACGATCAATGAGTTCGGCATGAAATGGGCTCCTCGTCGGCCTCATCTCCGGCCAACAACTAAAGCTGGCGGTATCGACGTGGCTTTAGCATCCCGATGTGGCACGTGCATATTAACTCCTGTTTCTCCTCTGCGTTTATATCCCATCTGATCTCCTGAATGTAGTTACGATGTATGTCGCAAAGACGAATAATGAAGGTTTTGCCCACTTACGTAGACAAATTCTCAATTCGAACGATTTAGGCCCAACCTTTTCAGGCCTTGACAACATATCCAAGGCGTGGCGCGGGGCCATCATTTCTTTTTACAACAAATTGCGAAAAACCCTAGTATTCAGGGTATTTCTGGGCAATTAATTAGAACGTGTCCATTTTCCTTAATTAAGACAGATATAAACCGAGCTTTGCTGATTGTTCGCTCTCGGCTTTCGCATTTTTCCCACTCTATCTATCTGTAGGCCGCTTCTCGCATGGCTCGCTACAGGCTCATATATTTCGATGCTCGAGGAACAGGAGAAATTATTCGGCAGGTATGAAGGCGCCACTGATGTCACTTTTTGATGAAATGGTGTGTCTGTCCTTTGGTGAATTGCAATTATTCTGTAGTAGACACGGTTGCCAGTAAAAACGCTAAAAGTTACCCTGAAGTCTAGTCATTAGTCATCAATTCCTTGTAAAGAACTGCAGCGCTTTAGCTATGAATTTATGCGTCTACAAATACGAAGATTAAATGTCGTATTGACTGAAACATGGCTAAGCAGCGAAAATGAGCTTAGACCTCTTTTGGGCTTTGTCAGCAACCAGTATACAGGAATAAGATGTGATCGGATTGGGAAAAAAGGAGGCAGAGTACTACTTTTGCTGAAGAAGACTTTTTCGCTTAACGTAGTGTTTCGCGAATCTATAACAAATTGCTACGAAATCCTAGTAAGGGACATCAAAGAATATGTACCTTGCAGAGTTCCGTATCATATGCGTATACAGAACCCCTGATTGCAATGTCTCAGGGTCGCATCAACTATGTATGCAAGGCTATAAGCGATTTTTGTGTCAGGGCTCGCCCCGGTTTGATTGGAGATTTCTCCCTGATCTAAAGTCTTATCAAAGCAGTCACGCAGCTAAGGGCTTTTCTCAGGTTTTTGAAACCCACGGTTTTCAGCAGTGAGTATACTCGCCCACAAGCCGAAATTCAGTTCTGGATTTAATTTTATGTAACCAGCAGGGTTTCATCAGCAATGTGCAAGTAGTGCCTCCTATCGGTACTAGCGACCACGCTACACTAACATATGAGTTAGACTTGAAGCCTAAGGTTAAGGAGGTTATATGGGTATGAGACTTCAACAAAGCTGATTATTCCCAAATTGGCAAGTAAAGGATAAAGGGATAAAGGACGGCGTTATCCAATCCCATTTGGGATGCGCCAAGCATTCTACTTCTAGGGATGTCGTGGAGGCGAGTGGAAAGCGTATTTGGCCATACAATGACTTCCGGTGGCCAGCCAACGAACAAGTCAGCGCTTTATCCTTCCCAGACAAGTCTGGTATCAAGTCACCGACCCCGGAGGGATCGAAGGCTTGGTTGGCTTGGGCGAGAGATCCGAACCAGGATCTTCCGACTGCGCTCCACGCGCCCCTGAATTGGTACCTAATGGATATTAACTGGATCGCTATAAAGAACTCCGGAGGCACCGTTGATCAACTCTATGAAATCCTGCCCGCAATTCACCATCACACTATTGAATTGCATATACCTATGAGACAGCTAAATGACGACGGGGAAAATTACCCTATCCATATTAAAAGAATGATTTTCCGCCGTTTTAACTACTGGAAAAAGGCATGTTTAAGCGATAAATCTGAAGACTGGTCTTCATACGAGTTTTAGTCCACAAAACTTAGTAAGGCTTTGTATAGCTACAACGTCTACGTAGAAAGGAAAGTCACCACTTCTGCAGACAAGATAGCCTTTTATAGGCTTATTCGGTCCCGGACTGGGGTAGATAATGGAGTTCCCGGCCTACCCGACGAATGTGGTGAAACGGTTTCTACAGCTAAAGATAAAGCGGACTTGTTGGGACGAGTTTTCCGAGAGTATGTATATACTAAAAATCATTTTGAAAATAGTTCTGTATTGAATGATATTGCAGATTTGCCCCGTATGAGTTCCGCGCCATGGTTTCACAGACGGTATAATTGAGGTGTTGGCTAAATGGCCGAAACCTTCTTCATTATCTCCGGATTACATTCCTCTAAGCTTCATAAAAAATGTTGCTCTTTACATTGCTTACCCACTGGAGCACATATTCAATTTGAGCTACACTAGAGCGGAAGTGCCTGCTAGGTGGAAGCATGCTTTTGTGACTCCCATCCTTAGGAAGGCCCCGCTAAATGATCCCAGGAACTACCGGCCAATAAGCATCAGTTCAGTCTTTTTAAGAACGTTCAAAAAATACTTAAAAAGCGCATCCTGGGTCATCTTGAGGCTCATGGCGTAATATCTGATAACCAATACGGTTTTCTCCAGGGCAGATCTGTAGAAACAGCCGTCCTTACCTCCTTGAATGACTGGTCAAGGGCTGTTGAAGAGAAGAGACGCACAGATGTTGTGTATTTTGACTTTTCAAAGGCTTTTGACAAAGTGCCAGTCAAAAACCTAATGACCAAATTGGAGGCAGTTGGGGCTCACCCCACAATTGTAAACTGGATCCGAGAATTTCTAACAGGAAGAGCTTATCAGGTCAAGGTTAAGGACCAGTTTTCCGATGTCTTCTCAGCTTCAAGTGGTGTTTTTCAAGGAGGTGTTTTATCACCAATCTTATTCTTGTTACATACAAATGAGCTCACTAATTGCATAACTAATTTGGGAGTCACTCGTAAAATGTATGCTGATGATGTAAAAATCTACAGAAGAATAGATGGTGCACAGGATTCAATGTCCGTCCAGACGGCAATAGATTTTATACATAAGTTCTTGGGCAGAAAGATGGGAGTTGCTAATTTTAAAAGTGACCTATATAGGGTTGTAGGGCGTTGTCTGAGAAACACCGTTGTGGTTTTCAAATTTCCTGCGGACATCAGGGTAGGTCAAAAATTGCAAAAAGCCATTTCACTTCAACACGGGCCGATAAAGCAGAACTGGCGCCTGGAACTGCCATGCTATGGTTAGAATCTAACCTACAAAAGGTCTGGGGCTGGAACAATAGCGGAATTACAGCGATTTCACAATTTGCTCGTTAGCCGTACAGTGACCGAAGTGGAACATTGAGGTGCGTCGCTCACCACCAACACCGCAGCGACCGGATGGCCGAGTCGCTATGGGGGGCGAGCTTGCGGGAAAAGCGTCGGGGGTTCGAAACCGGAGGTGCTGCTCCTGAATTGCTGGTCTAGCTCCATCAATTTTTGTCGATATAAAGTATCTTAACCCACGTTATAACTGACATTATAACTTTATTTTAACCTCGATATAAACACAAAAATAAACACACAAAGTAACAGCGTTCGCAATGCCTAATTCGATTGGCCATTGAGGAGGAGCAGGCGACTTTTCTTTGCCTACAAAATAGATAACTTCAGAACTCCAAAGATCGAGGAAAAATATTATTTTATTTTTATTTATTATTTTCATTTTTATTTTTATTGATTAATTAACTATATTTATGTTTGATTTTTTCGACCACTCTTCGACTTCTGGAGAGAACTCCAAAGATCGAGGAAAAATATTATTTTATTTTTATTTATTATTTTTATTATTTTTTTATATTTTTACCAGTCGTTCGGCGGCCTAGCGGCCGCCTACGACTGGTTGGGGGCTTCGCCCCCAAACCCCGAGAATAGGACGCCATAGCCGCTACGGGTTTCCTATTCTTCCCTAGGCCTTCTGACCATTATGTTAATCGAGGTGGATCGGCTGATCTTCCTCAACGTGATCCTCAAAAAATCGATAATATCGATCGATATCGATTGGTCGACTTCAGATTCGTGTTCAGCAACCTCGTACCCCCAAGGCCGAAGTTTCGCGCCACTTGAACGCCATCCTCAAAAAATCGATAATATCAATCGATATCGATTGGTCGACTTCAGATTCGTGTTCAGCGACCTCGATTACCCCAGGCCTGAGGTTTGTACCGCCGACGTGTTCGGCACGTCTACGGCTGTCCATGCACGGTTACCGACGTGTTCGGCACGTCTACGGCTGTCCATGCACGGTTACCGACGTGTTCGGCACGTCTACGGCTGTCCATGCACGGTTACCGACGTGTTCGGCACGTCTACAGCTCGCCATGCACGTTGGACGACGTCTTCGGCACGCCTTCTGAATCCCGACGCACGCTGGACGACGTCTTCGGCACGCCTTCTGAATCCCGACGCACGTTGGACGACGTCTTCCGCACGTCTTCTGAATCCCGACGCACGTTGAACGACGTCTTCGGCACGTCTTCTGAATCCCGACGCACGTCGGACCACGTCTTGAGCACGTCTTCTGAATCCCTAAGCTCTGCACTTGATCCCCATACTTACCCTGACGCGTTGTTCGCTGAATACATCGTAAGCTTGGGTGATCCGCCGCCGGGGTTTCAGTTCGCTGGCAATCGCCCATTGTTAAGCTGAAAGAAAACCCGGCTGGCATACTCCGCACTGTCCTAGGCATATCTTGGCTTCAGTCCCCCTCCCTGTGACTGACAACGTGACCGACGGATCAAGCGAATTATATATAGTAAGATTTTAATTGATTATTTAACTATATTTATGTTTGAATTTTTCGACCTCTCTTCGACTTCTGGAGAGAAAGCATAACAGTACCAATCTGTCTTCTTCATCCTGAAGCTACCATATTGCAGGTCACAAACGGCCGTCACATACAGCAACCTCCTCAGTACTACAGGAAGGCGTAATATCACCCACATCATTGTCATCGTCCGGCGACCAGGCAACATCCTGCGCTTCGTTCAAGTCAAGCTAACATCACGAACGAGAGAACAGGCGACTTTCTTCGCAGTTCCTCGGTAGCATTCAAGGGCCTATCCCAACTCCAAAGTAGATAATACTCTTTATCTTGACCGTCTTCGTTAGGCATTGACAGTGGGTCCGTTAGCACTACTTCATGACTCCAAACGTCGAAAAGAGATTGAAAAATGGATAAAAAAGATTTATGTTTATTTTTATTTATTTATTTATTATGTATTAATTACGTATTATTGATTTTTATTTATTTTTATATTTTCAATTAATTAATTGATGCATATATTATTTATATTTGATCGATTGTTGTGATCGTCCTTCGACACACTATACGACACCCCCCCCCCGAATTGATATCAATTGTATAATTCAATGTTTTCTCCGCGCCGAGTTATTGGTTGTCTTGCTAACTGCCTTCCTCCCGACTACTCTGGCCCTATTCGTAGGAAGACCGCCATAGCAGATGCGTTTCGGGGCATAATTCAAAATGCTATGTATGGGATACTGATTGTGCTGATGAGGAGGAAACACTCCACTCCTTTTTTGTTTGATGTTTATTGCATTGACGTTTTCTCGTTCGTGATGTTAGCTTGACTTGAACGAAGGGCAGGATGTAGCCGGGTCGCCGGACGATGACGATGATGTGGTGATATTACGTCTCCTTGTAACAGTGAGGAGGATGCTGTATGTGACGGCCGTGAGATCACTTGCAATATGGTTGGTTTTGGATGAAGAAAACAGATTGGTACTGTTATGCTTTCTCTCCAGAAGTCGAAGAGTGGTCGAAAAAATCAAACATAAATATAGTTAATTAATCAATAAAAATAAAAATGAAAATAATAAATAAAAATAAAATAATATTTTTCCTCGATCTTTGGAGTTCTGAAGCTATCTATTTTGTAGGCAAAGAAAAGTCGCCTGCTCCTCCTCAGTGGCCAATCGAATTAGGCATTGTGAACGCTGTTACTTTGGGTGTTTATTTTTGTGTTTATATCGAGATTAAAATAAAGTTATAATGTCAGTTATAATGTGGGTTAAGATACTTTATATCGACAAAAATTAATGAAGCTAGACCAGCAATTCAGGAGCAGCACCTCCGGTTTCGAACCAGGGGTGTGCGTTAATTTTTTTTCGGTAAATGTTTAGCGACCATTTTTTAACGAAAAATTTTTGCGTTAAATTCGGTGAATTCGGTAAATTCGTTAAATAAAATTTCCTTTGGCTGCAGTTAGTTTGGCTGTATTATGCTATGAAAAAAGCCAGATCTTTTACTTTATTGATTTTTTCAACTCCATATACATGGCAATATGACATGTCTACAGCGAATTGGATCTATTCTAGTCGGAGTGGGTGGGGGGGGGGGGGTGGCAACACCAAAGTGCCAATTCCCAAGACCTTCCTATGCCACACAATCATATCCACTGAAATTGAACGAAAACCCTCGCATTATGGGTCAGGAGCTGAAGCTCTCGTAGAACCGCTTCCTAGTGAATAGAGACGCAAAAACAGTGCATACCCCCTCCGACTAGGATAGATCCCGAATCCTTTGATACAGTTCGTTTTTGAAAGATATCTACGACGTCCATAGATCCGCTTGTTTTACAGAATGGTCCTTTGTCCCAAAAGGTTCTGTTCTTACTGCAGCCGATAGCAGAGAATCAAATAAACGGCCACGAACCGTTGGCCAAATTTTAATCGAATCGAATTCTACGGCATTGAGTATTTTTGTCTTTGCCACCCAAGTAACGCTTTTCAATTGTTAAGCTTTTTCTCCTCTGCCTTATGAAGAAAACACAAAATGTGCACGCGTATCTATAAGAGTTTCTCGCCCTATATTGGCAGTGTTCTACCTTCTCCTTTCTCCCTTCTCCAAACAGAGTTTGGAACTATCCATCACTCTTTTACCACTTTCCAGAAATTGTGTACTCTGATTGCCTTCTTGAAGCACGTGGTGCCATACTGTACAGCACATTTGCTTGAGGTTCGAAGTGCCCTGGCTTTCCCAATTTCATCCTATTTTTGTAGAGCACATTTGGTATTGAAGAAGTTTTATAGAAAGTCCGCAAATTAGGCGAAGGAATCCGCAGACAAAAGGGAACTTGCTACAGCCAAGCCTGCACCTCCAATGATATATTTTTTTCGAAAACTGTAAAAATCCTAATACAATAGACCACTTAAAGTAGCAGTTTCTATAAAACCTTATATATAATACTTGACAAAGAGTGGTCATATCTTTCTCTTTTTTTATTTAATTTTACCCCTTTCATGAAAATTTGTTCACTATTTCATGTGCATACTCACTATGCCTCTCCAATAGAAAACTGCCACGAGAGCCCTCGAAGAGACGAAAAGGTTGAGCGAAATCGTTGACATGCATGACATGAAATTTAATAAAAACGGAGCAATGACAGTACCAGCAGCCACGCTCTATCTATCAGGCGGTGTCCAATATTGCCTTGATGTAATCCCCTAAAAACATCACCTGATTCTACACGAAGAACCGGTCCCATCTTCAGAAAACTTGCGAAGAAGGAGGAAAGAGCCTTGTTCATCCAGTGTTTCGCTTCCTATCTTTGTTGTTAAGTATCACAAAAATCTTGAAAAAAATTGACTGGTTGTTAAGTATGAAGAACTAATATGTAGCAACCAAACGCCAAAAATGGCCAAGGAGGTCCAAAAACACGAAACTACTGCAGAGAAAAACAGGAGGCGCAGGCAAATAAATTGGTCAGGAGCAAGAAAAATGCCAACAATTCTCGAAATACGAGGACGATATTGACTTCCTATTTCCACTGACTCAAGTAAGTAACGGATTTCCTCGCTATCGAAACGATACTGCAAAAGCTATACCAAAAAATCGTCCAAAGTGCATTTGTATGAAAGAAACGCAAAATTTCAAAATATGCAGTGTAAAATGTCGTTAATGCAATTTAACGGAAATTTTCCTCGTTAAATTTCGTTAAAAAGTTTTAACGAAAAATGCCGGTAAATCCGGTAAATCGTTAATCGTTAAACGAACACCCCTGTTTCGAACCCCCGACGCTTTTCCCGCAAGCTCGCACCCCATAGCCACTCGGCCATCCGGTCGCTGGTGTCGGTGGTGAGCGATGCACCTCAATGTTCCACTTCGGTCACTGTACGGCTAACGAGCAAATTGTGAAATCGCTGTAATTCCGCTATTGTTCCAGCCCCAGACCTTTTGCGGGTTAGATTCTAACCACGCCATGGCACTTCCTGGCGCCAATTCTGCTTTATCGCCCCGTATTGAAGGGAAATGGTTTTTTTGCAATTTTTGACCTACCCAGATGTCCGCAGAAAATTTGAAAACCACTACTGTGCTTCTCAGACAACGCCCTACAACCCTATATAGGTCACTTTTAAAATTGCCACGGGAATTTCATTGACCTCCCTTGTAAGTCACGGATTAGGTCAGATTTTCTAGCCTATAGGGTTCTCAAAGAATTCAACTTGCTGCTTGGCAAGTGCGACGATTTGGCGAGACTGTCTGTGCACGTGTGTAGAAGGTCTACTACATGTTGAATTCCGTGAAGTGCTCGAAGATATACCACTTCTCATGCATCGTTTAACAATGATTGTTGACTGTTATGTTTTGTGCTAGAAATGTTTTTGTTCGTTTCCTTTTTAACATCATCGACGCTAGACTTTGTTCTACCCCATAAATACATAAATAAAAAAAGGATAAATAAATAAATAAATTCCGGCGAAATACTGATTATTGTAAATAAATAAATCAATAAAATACGTGAGTATGTGACATAACAGTCCTTTGACGTTGAAAGGGTGGAAGTCATCGCTGTACATGATAATCCTTTTCTCCTTTTTTTTTGGGGGGGGGGTGAAATTGAAATCCTACTGTGTATAACAAAGATCAGCCGGCTGTATGTTCTTCCATCCGTTCATCCGAGCAAAAGCAACTACAGTACCGGACGCGCCTTTTGAATAGACGCCGAAAAAACCGTACTTTTGCGGAATTGCGAGCCTGCAACGTTTTCGGCGCCTTCCGGCCGACAACTCGTCCGCGGCCGGCCTTCTCAATGGAGCGCAAGTTTTCAAATTTGGCCATTTTTGATCTTTCATATTAAATGTATATACCAAACGATAGAGCTCGATCTCCTGAGCTCAAATATCACCTGTATCACCTGTATCACCTGTCGTCCCGTTGATCATCGACTTGCTCGAGCGGGCGCCAGCAGCGTCTCCATTCGTCCCTGTCGCGTGCCAGAGTGGTCCAATGGATCCTCCTCGCTCGAGGGACACGAAGAGCGTCATATCGGTCATTCAGGGCTTTCACGAAGAAGTCCGACCAACGCGTTGGTGGGCGTCCTGGTGTTCTTTTGACATCCCGCGGAATCCAGTCTGTGACGGCTCTCGTCCAGCGGGTGTCTGCGAATCGCATTACGTGGCCGGCCCACCTAATTTTCGACGACTTGGCCCATGCGACAGCGTCTCTGATCTTCGAACGTCGGCGAAGCTCGGAACTCCGGAGGCCTTCTCTCACTTGCGTGAGTCGTGTCACTCCGAGCATCGTCCTCTCGATTCCACGCTGCGCGACGCTGATCGCGTGTTCATCCTGCTTTCGTATAGCCCAGGTCTCTGAGGCGTATGTTAGGGCAGGAAGAACAGTGGAGTCGAATAGGTGGGCACGGAGTTGGACGTTCTTCGTTTTCTTCACGACTTCTTCGACGCTCTTGAAAGCTCCCCAAGCCGCTCGTTTCCTCCTGCTCAGCTCTGGTGCTAGGTCGTTGGCCATGTTGACTTCGCGACCCAGATACACATAGCTGGAGCATTCGGAGATGTTCGTTCCGTTGAGCGAGAATGGGGCATCAGAAACCCATCCGTTCTTCATGAACATCGTCTTCGTAAGATTCAGCTGCAGTCCAACGCTTCCACATACACGATCGAAGTCGGCCAGCATTCGCTCCGCCTGAGTGATGCTCGGTGTTATGAGCACGATGTCGTCAGCGAAGCGAAGATGGTGCAGTTGCCGGCCGTCGACCTTCACTCCCATGTCATCCCATTCTAGTTCGCGCATGACGTTTTCGAGGGTGGCGCTGAAGAGCTTCGGGGATATGGTATCCCCTTGTCGAACCCCTCTCTTCACGTCAATGACGACGTCGTTGTAGAATGGTGAGATCTTGGTCGTGAATCCACTGTACAGCTCTCGAAGGACTCTGATGTATTGAGTAGGAACGCCCTGGGTGAGCAGGGCTTCCATGACCGCTTCAGTCTCGACGGAGTCGAATGCCTTCTTCAGGTCGATGAAAGTAAGGCACAGCGGCAGCTTGTACTCTCGCGACACTTCGATGAGCTTCGTAATGGTGTGTATGTGGTCGATCGTGCTGAATCCTCTCCGAAATCCTGCTTGTTCGCATGGCTGTCTTTCGTCCAGCGTTCTACTAATCCTATTCAGGATGACTCGAGTGAACAGCTTGTAGACTACGGACAACAGGCAGATCGGGCGATAGTTGCCAATGTCGTGCTCGTCTCCCTTCTTGTACAGCAAGACGGTCTTGCTGGTCTTCCACTGAGATGGAACCTTGCATTCGGACAGGTAGCGTGTGAAGAGCCGCGCCAAGGTGTTGATGAGCGCTGGCGGGAGGTTCTTCAGGTGTTCAGCTCTGATCCTGTCAGGACCGGGTGCTGTGCGTTTCTTCACCGACGAGATGCCGTGTCGGATCTCAGAAGGGAGAACAGAGGGGATGACGTATCCATCCTGCGGAAGATGGCGTAGGGGCAGGTGGACGTGGCTATCGAAGAGATCGGAGTAGAAGTCGTGGATGACTTTCTCCATGGTCCTTCTGGAAGAGGTGACGGTTCCGTCAGGACGTCGGAGAGCGGTCATCTTGGTCTTGAAGTTGGCGAAGTTCCGGCGGGCATTGCGGATGCTCAGCCCTGCCTCTGCTGCTTCACCCAACACTTCTGCCCTTCTATCCTTCAGATCTTCCTTTATCGCCGCTCTGCATAGCTTTGCAAGCTCGGACGTCAGTTGATAGTTGCCTGACGCTCGTGCTGCTCCACGCTGGCGTATCAGCTCGAGAGTTTCCGGAGACAGGCGTCTCTTGGTGGTCTTCAAGCTCTCGGCTCCCTTAGCACTATCGTGGAGATGGTGCACGAAGCGATCGTATTCCTCGTCGACGTTGTCCATGACGGCATCTTCCCAAAGGCCGACAATAGAGGTGTAGAGATCCCAGTTGATGGTCGTTCTGGGACTCCTCTTCTTGAACTTCGCGGCCTTCTCTCCTTGACGCGAAAAGCGGAACCTCGCGCGAAGGAGGCGGTGGTCCGATCCCGTGTAGAACTTGGGGACAACGGAGACATCGGTCAGGAAATACTTGCGGTTGAAGATGATGTGGTCGATCTCGTTGTGGAACTGGCCACCGGGGGATTCCCAGGTCCATCGTAGGGAGGGAGGCTTCTGGAACTGCGAGTTTCCATGGATGGTCTTGGTCGACATGATAAACTCAGACAGCCTTTCACCTTGCTCGTTCCACTCCAAACCGTGGGTTCTGATGTGAAGTTCTTCCGGCGACCTTCGTGGCCCGATCTTGGCGTTGAAGTCGCCGACGATCACCTTGTAGAAGGTGTGATCTTCCTTATAGAACTTCTCCAGCTCCACGTAGAAGGCCTCGACTTCTTCGTCGTCGTAGTCGGATGTTGGGGCATACGCGACGAACACAGTCAAGGCTGGCACGGAGCCACATCGCTTCAGTCGCAGACGTCCGATTCGGCTTGTCAGAGACTCGTACGAATCGATGTTCATGGCCAAGTGCGTGTTGACGAGGACACCAACGCCGCCTACTCCCCTGCTGTCGCATGTTCCGAGGAACAGTTCTTCTCCGGAGTCGTAGGCGGCGTGTAGGGGGTGGTGTCTTCTCGTCTCGGTCAGTCCGATGACGTCGTACTTGATCTTCCTGGCTTGCATCATCAGGTCCTCGACGGATGCTTCCGACGCAAGCGTGCGGGCGTTGTAAGTACAGATCGTCATCCTAGTCCTTCTCAGTTTGCGCAGGCTGGTTAGGCCCTGAGATTTTAGCAGCCTCTCCGTACTCGTCCTTCCCATCGCTGCAGAAATGGGGGCTCTTTCGGGGTCAGGGGAATGAGGCCCTTTAGTGCTGCTGTGTTTGACTGGAATACAACACGGGTAGCTAGTCAGGCTCTGTCGTGCGGGCGAAGAACTCCGGGCAGCCAGCCAGACTGCCCGAA
The DNA here is from genome assembly GCA_947359475.1 of Heligmosomoides polygyrus bakeri. NCBI lineage: Eukaryota > Metazoa > Nematoda > Chromadorea > Rhabditida > Heligmosomidae > Heligmosomoides > Heligmosomoides polygyrus. Next base: position 13,446,167 of record OX375866.1, read on the forward strand.
GGGACGGGGCGAGACTTAAGGCGGCCTCGAATCGCCTTACATGTACTCCCAGTCTACCGAGTGCAAGCTTTTGGCCGAGCCGACACAGTTACAATCCGCACAGTCACGGACACATCCACGCACACTGTGCACGAACATGCCGCTCCCACGCACAAGGAACGCATCGACCCGACACAGCAGGAGCAAGGAGTCCATCCCCTGCATCCCACCTGCGTCTCTGGGCAGTACACGGTCGCATTTGGTTCGCGTTTAATTCCCCTATCCACCACCCGGGGACGCGCCACGTGGCCCTGCGACAAGCGGCCCGAGATCCCTCTTAACAAGAGAGCCCGAAGGCTCTCTATCGAGGGAGATCCGTGGAGCTCAAATATACTCTTGGTTTTTCAAATAGATGACTTTTGGCGAGTTATAGCAAAAAGACGCAAAAACCGCAAAAGTGCGGTTTTTCGGCGTCTATTCAAAAGACGCGTCCGGTACTGTAGTGGTGCTGCTCTTTCGAGCGACCTCACATCCTGATCAGCATTCTGCGTCTGTGCTCAGGGTTAAAAGCTCAAGATGTCAGTGAAGCGAGTATGCCGACCCGTTGACCGCCTTCAGAACATTTATTTATTTATTTATTTATTTATTTATTTCGTTTTGTACTTGGCAAACCACGCAGATAAACAATTCAAATACAATTAAGAAACAGCATGTAAAACAACAATGAACAAAACAATGTGAAGTCATCAAACCGGTAAACTAAGAAGCGTCCTGGAGATACCTGTCAACGAGTTTTTGTACTGCCTCAAGGAGCTAGGTAGAACGTTTTTCTCTGAGAGCTTCAAAAACTCGGTCCCTGTTCGATAAGTAAAGAAACCTAATCTTACATTACATTTGGCGCATAGGATATTCCCCACGAGCCACCTCTCGTGTCTGAAGAAGAAATGAAATTTTAGAATAAAAAAATAGAATTTCTGGACTGAAATGCCTAACGTGCCAGTTACCATCTTATAAACCATCTCAAGATTCTTTAAGCGGTGCTTATCCCGTCTTGAGATACCCAGTATATTTGTGTAAATTAAACGTTCGAGTGCCTCCGTTCTGTCACTAAAATGAGATTCACTGAGTTGACGCTTAACACAGGATTGGATTACCGTCGACGTTGCTTTTCTAACTCCTGTTCCTTGTTATTTGTCATTTGATCTATGCTATGAATTACGTGCTCCTATTTTAGATATATAATCTGATTCCGTTTGATTTGCAACAGTGGAGTAGTATTTATTCTGATAGAGTAGTCTTTGCGTTTGACCATACTATTTCTCTAAATGAGGGTTTAAGTTCTAAATGCGTCTATGCGCAATTGGATGAAAATGTCGCCTAAAATTAGCTGTATGAAGTTGTTCTTCCTGAAATCCAAAAACGGATCACGCCATGATAGATCACGAAAGAATATTTTCAACGTTCTCGTTTCTACAGCAGTAGCAGCGCACAAGAGTGAGAATCACGAGAATAATCATGTTTTTGATTACAACTGGTGCTGACAGACGAGTTATCTGGATCTATTCCAGTGGGAAGGAGTGGGTGGGTGCACCGTTTTAAAAGCATTTCAGACACCAATAGGGTGGAGCTTCGAGATAGGAAATGGCATACCCCCCCCCCCCCCCCCTTCCCCTACCATAGTCCAGTTTAGTGTGCTGCCTGAGTTGTTGTTTGCCTTCACTTTTTCCGCGATTCTGAATGCGTCGGGTGAGGAGTCGTATCTCCACTGGGGTACATCCAACAGTCGACTCTGTTGATATTCTATTTTAAATATACAATTTCTCCTTGGATTGTACTAACTAGCGTTCACTTCCACTGCTTTTGGTATAAAGAAGACCTGTTATACAGCAAACACTTTTTAGAAAGGTTCGTCCATCTAACGATAAGAGGAAGCATATTTACGCTTTTCTAGGTTTTCGCTATCGCTGGACAACCATATGAAGACGTGCGGGTACATGACAAGGAGTGGATGAGGCTTAAGCCCGGTTGGTGGATTATTAAGTCATACTTACTATTAGGATTCTTTCGCGAATACATTTACTTTTGCCTATGGGACTAGCACGATTCTGATGAACACACTTCCGAATGGTTACAGTATGCGTTGGCGATGGAGCGCGAAATCCATCATTCCTAGCATTACACACCCGACCCTTTCGACACTCAGGAGGGGTCCGCAGCTGGTTCTGCGGTCCTCGAGGATTGCATACAGCTGGAAAAATGCGCAGAAAACGCCTGGAAATTGTGTAGACTTTTGGACTCCAACTAACAACGCCTTGTATGTCAGGGTGTAATTATATTGTCATCCTACTATATATAATCGGCTAATGTCACGTGTCCTCACGTGGAGGGTGGACTGAAGCCAAAAGGTGCCTACTTCAGTGCGGCGTATGTCAGTCGGGCTTTCTTTGAGTTTAACCATGGGCGATTGCTGGCGAACTATATCCTTTGCGACTGTCGTCCAACTTTACGAGATATTCAAGGGGCAACTCGTCAGGGTATGAATGTGCAGAGCGTAGGGATTCATGAGGCGTGCCCTAGTCGCCGTTCAGGTGCGTCTGGATTCAGAAGACGCGCTGAAGACGTCGTCCAACCTACGTAGGGTTAAGGGCAACCTATACGAGAGGACCAACAAAGGGGACCATTAGAGGGGGGCGTGAATAAGGGGGGGGGGAACCAGCATTTTTCCTCAACATCGTTCAGTGTGTGTCGGATTTCTGAAGACGGCTTACAGAAGTCGTGGCACGTGTGTCAGAGTGCAGGAGTGTCATAGACGTCGTGGCAATGTGGTGACACGTGAAGCGGTACTCAGTGTCACATGTGCGTGACTCTCACTCCGTTTCTTTGCCTGCACATAGGAAAGGAAGTACTTCGGGAGGAGGGGGATGGGTAGAGAGAATGATCACGGGATTCGGAGGAGTATTATTGCCTCGGACATAAGCGGTGTCGACAAATTCGGAATAATTTTAATTATGATTTTGCTGATTAAACACCGGATTGGGACTCTCATTACCTGTTTCTCGACACGTAGAGAACGAGCGCTTCAGGGAATAAATCGCGTGCATGTGATGGAGGGTGGATGGGCTTCATATGCGCAGTGAAAATTCTGGCCTACCATATCCCACTGCACTAATCTATATAGTAAAACCAGTTTTTTTTTTGCTGTAAGAAGACCTGAAGAAGAAAGGAGGAAGGTTGGGGTTCTATTCTCGGGGTTTGGCGGCGAAGCCTACAACCAGATGGGATGGGATTGTTCTATTCTCGGGGTTTGGGGGCGAAGCCCCCAACCAGACTTTTGGCGGCCGCTAGGCCGCTCAACGTCTGGTATTCTATAATCTAGAAAACTATAATCTCACTTCGAAGGTGACCTGCAGTCTACGAATTTATCGACTTATCTTAGAAATGCCCTTCGGACAGCTACCAGTGCTTGAGATCGACGGACAGAGGCTGGCTCAGTCGCATTCGATTGTACGCTTTCTGGCCAGACAATACGGTGAATCTGCGTGGCCATTTGGCGAAGGGACTTTTTACCGTTGTATTTAAGGCCTCGCTGGGAAGAGCGCATTTGAGGAAGCACTGGTGGACTCAATCACGGATCAATACAAAGACTTCTTCCAGGAGACTCGAGTGTACTTCGACGTGGTGTTAGGCTATGCAGAAGGCGATCTGGTAAGTCATATTGTCGTCTACAGCTTTTGTGGAATGGAGTAAAAACTGTTGTTTGCTGTGGTTGGACAGGACGGGCTCTAGGAGTACATACGTCTGATGTCGAGAGTAAAATATAATTAATACTTGTTTTAGGAATCGATGAAAAAGACTCTAATCCTCCCGGCTAGCAGGAAGTTCTTTGGCTTCATGACTCGATTCCTCAAAAATAACCCGAGTGGTGAGCCTCGTTCCGCAATGCTCAATGAAGATTATGAGAGAGTAAAGGATAATCACTCACTTTGGTGAATACGCCATGCACTCTGCTTCTGAGGAATATTGCGGAGTTTTTTCAAGATCAGCCTTCATTTACTCCTCTCACGACTATCTTAAACGTTGTGTTAGGTCGTTGCACATGAAATAGCAGATTTTTACTGAAATTTTTGACAGATCATAACTTTGCTTGGAAGATATTTTTTTATTAATACACTTTTCCCAACGAGGCAATAGCCTAGACATTCCCTTTAAAAAACAAAACTACCAAAATTACTAAAACAAAAGAAGTCACTACTAGTTCGCAATAGGCTTTACGACCGCTCATGTATAACGAGAGACTGCGTGATCTGCCCTTATGGAAGAAGTGGAGGTTGTGAGCTGAAGGGAGTGGTTTACCAAATTTAGTGTTTAAGCTGTGATAGCTATATATTGGAGAAAAAGGGAGAGCGCTAGGCGTTCGCATCAGCGAACATCTTGCTGGTAAGGAGCTGGTAAGGAGTAGTTTGGTAGCCCCACACGGTAATCACCGAGTGGAAGTCCATCGCAGAGACGATTTTAATATCAAATGCACTGTGTTGCTTCGTGAAAATGAGATCGGTCGCAGAAAGGCCCTAGAGGCCTTCTGGATCCGCGAACGTAACCCAGCAATGAATAACCGAAGTGAGTGCATTTCGATCACCAGTGACTTTTTGCCGTTCATCCTGCTGTGTGAGCTCTGAGACCGTGCAATTTATACACTTAACATCAGTATGGATCCGTAGTTGGTAGGCCTCAGTTGCTCAATGGTGATCGCATAGCTGAGCATTCCCTCATCACTTGTGGAACAACGGTGAGTTCAATCTGTTTCAGTGAGATTCCGCTTGACACTCGTAGGAAATATTGAAACTTACAGAGCTGGAAAACTGTTTTTTTTTCCAAAATGAGTGCCTGGTCTTAGATCTCGACCTCTTTCAGGCCTTTGAAAACGACGAAGTTGTCGAAACGTCAGGTCGAATAAGGTTGTTCCACTATAACAAACCTGCGTGGCACAGAAGCATTAAAACTACAAAAGAAGTCGTTTTCGACATCATCTTGGTTGCTGAATCTTTTGTCGTTCACATGGCGAACTAAATACTTGAAAGAATAATAATCAGTAGGAGACAGATCTGGTGAATATGCCGGATCTGACAGAGTTTCATATTCTAATTCATCCAGATTCTGGACAAAAATTTTTGAAACGTGCGGACACGCGTTGTCATGCAGTAGGAGTGGGCCTATTCGATTGACCAAAGCCGGCTGTCCTTCAGTCAACTTCTGGTGCATCACTTCAATTTCGGCACGACACTTCTACGCTGTGATAGTCTTATTAGGGGGGGGGGGGGCAAAAGTAATGAGACACCCCATGCCGTGTCCACATATCTCGTGGCTGGAGTCTGGTTTCGTGCTTGTCGTATTTGTATGTTTGTATGCTACTTACTGAAGCCAACCTGAGAAGTTACCACTTCCGCCCTTTCCAGAAGCATGCCAAAACCGCAGTCTGTCTCATGCCGAAACCCCAGTCTGACGAGTCGACCTGTGTCGCGCAAATCTCGCCCAATTCCCAACCCCGAGCAGCCTGGGCTCAATATTCACGCAAGATGAGAAGTACGTCTTCTACCTTAAAACTGCCAAGCAGCGAGTCTGGGTGAGGCCTGGTGACCTGTTACCGACCTTCGTTCGGCGAGATGTTCACGGCGAGAACCATCTTTGGAGCTGTTACAACGATGTTTTGTTGCGATCAAAACTTCTAGCGCCAGGCGGGACTCGAACCCGCACCTCCTTCTGACTGGGCGGGAATGCTCTACGCCATTACACCACCGGCGCCGTTTGATCGAACGCAACATCCACACCTCGTGGGACCCATCAGCACTCACCCGTATATCGGGATGAGCCGGTCGCTGATATCAGCATGGAACCAGTTAAGCTGTAGGTCTAGATAGAAATGATTCAAATCAGTTTCTTTAAGCCTCAATTGGCTGGCACCGAGGATGTAAGCTAACTGATTTGAATCATCTTTGGAGCTTTTGGGTCTGCGCCCATGGATCGGTTTACCGGAAGTTGTTTTCCAAGAGCACTACGATGAAATCAAAGGCCATGGTGAACTAAATTGAAGAGATGGGCTGGCGACTCGTTCTTATTCATTCGCAGCGCTTCAAGAAGGTTCTCCTCTTCGACAACTCCGCACCCCATCGGGTACAAGTAAGCACGGATAAGCTTGGCCAGCTGGGCTACGTTCACATGCCTCACCCACCGTATTCGCCGAACATCTCTCCATGCGAATACCACCACCTCTTGGGCCTACGAGACTTCCTGGTCGGAAGGGACACAAGAATCCATGCAGTCCTTGACAACCATATCGAGCTGTTGATCAACACCAGGCCCAAGCAGTTCTGGAAGGATGGGATCAGGAAGTTGGCTGAGCGATGGCAGCAGGGTCCTTGCCCTTAATGGCAAATACATTCCTCAGCATCGTTGAGTTGTAATTGAGTTATAAAGAGATAAAGATTTTTTCATTTTGTCATTACATTACTTTTGGCCCACTCTAATAGTTTCTTAGTTTTCAAGAATTGCTAATGGACTATACCAGCCATTGTACACCAGACGGTCACCATCGCCTTCTTTGAATGGAGACCTGGTTTCGGCATCTCCTGGGGACTCTCATTCTTGTTCAGGCATTGTGCAGACATTCGAAGAAAAATGGGTCCTTTACGACGATCGTCGTAAAGGACCCATTTTTCTTCGAATGTCACAATCCTATCCAAAAAGGCTCTCTTAGATAACAAATATAGGCATCTGCGGTCAGTACGCGTGAGATTCCGATTTCTTTACCCTTCAGATCGCATTCAAGTGGCGACTGATAGTGCTGCTGTCAACGCCGAAATGCTGTGCTGGCTCTCTCACAGTTTGACGCGGATCCACTCCCACCATGGCTTTGAGTTGATCGCCGTTAGGGAGTGATGGCGGTCTACCTCGGTCTTCATCTTCGAGACCTTCATCTCCAGATCGAAACCTTTCGAACCAGTGGCGAATTGTGCGTTCCTTAGCGAAATCCTCCCAGATGCTGCGTTGATGTTACGAGCTTCGGCCGCGGCGTTCTGTCCACTTTTCCGTGCATATAACTAGATCACACGAATACCACGTTGATTCATCCTGAAAAAAGGACGTGAAAAACTCGGTAAGAGGCAATTATGTCACAAAAGCTGTAAATCATGAGAAAACAGAGATTTATGCGCTTTCGGAGACTATACAATGCCTGAAATGGGAACATTCGTAGCTACAAAAAATCGACCAGATATTGAGGTGGCGAAAAAATCGGCCATTTCATATGCAACGACCTAATAGTATTATCATAGTATCAGTCGCGTCATTATTATTGGTGGTGATGCCATTCCATTCGACAAAGGGTCAGTGTCACCTCGATAGTTGAGAAGCTGCGCAAAGCTCGTCTGCGATGGTTTTTGACCACGTCCATCGCGCCAATGGTGACACTGTTCGAAAGGTTGACCTTAATCTCGAGGGGCCTGGAAAGCGGCCTCGAGGGAGACCGAAACTTGAGACGCTACATATGGACTCGAAGCTAGCTTGGATACACCCCGATCAGGCATTTGATTGGGAGAAGTGGAGCCAATACATCAGGTGCCGGATTCATCAATCCTGATAGCGCCAACATTTCACCATATCGCTTGTTGATAAGTCTCGTTAATTCGCGTCTTTTAGGAGTTTCAGCTGTAGTTTCTCTGCCAAGTCTCTGTAAGTCGTTGATGAATCCTGCCCCAGGAATCCGGATCACACCACTATGCGGGACAAACACTAAAGAAGATATCGTTATTATTATTAATTTGAATGTGTATTTGTCCTGTATGACAACGTAGTGAAAAGTCTGTATTTTATCCTTCTCAGACCAATTTATCGTAAAATTCGAGGTTTTGTGGCAAAACTAGCAGACTGCTCCGAAAATAATTGTCGGATTTAAGCTGCCTAACTCAAACTGAAACATATTTATTCTAAATATGCTTAACTTGGGAGAGTGTGGTGCAGTCGGAGGAGGCGTCGACTGTCGTCTGCACCCGATACCAGGTTCCTGGTACGGATTTCCCGCCCAGGCCAATCTAGCCTTCCATCCCTCAGGAGTCGGTAAATTGGTGCCAGACTTGTCTGGGAAGGATAAAGCGCTGACTTGTTCATCGGCTGGCCACCGCAAGTCATTGTATGGCCAAATACGCATTCATGTCGCCTCCACGACATCCCGTAGAAGTAGAATGCGTGGCGCATCCCAAAAGGGATTGAGTAACGCCGTCCTTTATCCTTTATCCTTTATGCTAACTTCCATCAAAACTGAAATTCATCTGATTCTACACACTTGTTTTGTTGGTATATTTTCGCATTCGAAAAATTCTAGACTTCTGGAGTCAATGAATTCATCGACTTGTTTTTAGGTTTTCTTATTTCTTCTTCTTTCAAGCAACGAAGACTCTGTGTTCACTGTTCAATCGTTTTTCGACGTTGTGCTCCTAAAACTGCTGATCTATGATGACTTGCATTAAGGGTACCTCGTAGGTGATTCGCTCACCTGGGCTGATCTCTACGTGGCTGAGATGGCCGAATTCGCCAAGGCAATTCCGTCCTTTTATGATGGCTTCCCAGAGGTGAACGCTTCGATTAGCTTTTATTTTGTGTTTTGTTTACGCCAAGATATCAAAGAATTTTTGACGCACCTTGTCACAAGGTAACTCATCGCACGTTATGAGGGTTCACTTGGACGTCTTTTTATTATTCAGTAAAATTCTCGAATATTCAGGTAAAAGCTCACTCGGAGAGGATTCGCTCTATACCAGCGCTGACGAAGTGGCTCGAGGTGCGGCCAAAAACGAGGACTTGATTCCAGCAGCGCTCTACAACGACTGTTCTTCCCAGAGTTAATGGCATACCTTAGATATGCACGCTATGAATACGAAGATAGACATCAATAAAATTCGCTTTCAGAGGTTTTTGGCTTGGTTTTCTGGCAATGTGTGCAACTACATACGGGTTACCATACAAGCCATTTTCATCTCGAATTGATCACTTTTCAAATCAAATTGGACAATTTATTTTGAGCAAGTTTGACGCTTTTGAAATCAAAGCGTCTACCAGATTAAATTAGAGACTTGCCTTAAGGGTGTAATAAATTTTTGTTGATAGAAAATTTGTCAATCCCGTTTTTTTGAAAATTTCAGAATCACCTTTCCCAATAAGTGAATGCTCTGTTTGAAATTTTATGGAATTTTCTTTTTTGGTTAAAATAATTGCCTAAAGCTTGAACATTTGCCTAGCTTGCTTCGATTTTTATTTGATTGATAGCGTGAATGCTGCTTACTTGAACGGCAAAGTGAAAATTATGCGTTTTCTACAATTGATTTTGTCGTATCGTTGACAGCTGTGTATCTACACGCAAACGAAATTTTTGCAATCAATAAAATAGAAATCACGATCTACTGACCGAGTGCATGTTGCAGCTTCTTTTTCAGCCCTAAAAATGATGCATTCCTGCATTTTAAAACATGATTTAAACTATTATTCTTTTTTAAATAAAAAAAAGGAATTTCAAGCCGTTTGTTAATTAGGAAAGCGTTCAAAGGAAAAACTTTTTCGGAGAGTCTCTAGTTTAACCCGAAAGATGCTCATTTTGATTTTGAAGATGTTCAGTTCTATAAAAAGTAGATAAGGTTTGCTTAGGAAAGTGCTCAATTTCAGGTGAAAATGATATACATAAATTCGTCGCGCCTTTGAGAGGCTTTTTGTCTTCAAATCGAAGAAGGGAATCCTGTAAAATATAAAGTTAGCGGAACCAGGTTGGCACATATTTCACTTTGTTTAATAACAAGCAGAGAATAAAGGACGAAGGAGGCGTTTGGCGGGGCATCCCTTTTGGTATGTACGATGCATTCTCCCCTGGGATGCAGTGGATCCACCTCCGAGGTAATTTGAATTCGAATTTGGGCTACACAAGCTTGCGGAAGCCAGCCGAAAAGCAACTCAGAGCCCTATTCCTTCCAGAACCAGTGTTTTATCCTTCTCGGACAGACTGGCACTAATTCATCGACCCCGAAGAGGTGGAAGATTTGGTTGGCTTGAGCGAGAAATCCAAAGCGAGAACCTGTAATCGTGTGCACGAGAGAGCTGGTGTCTCCTCCGACTGCGCTACCTTGTGCCCTTCATTGATAATGCTGAGCTTTCTTTATTTTCTAGCAGCTTCATAGGCAGTTGTTGCCGTAAATTGACTCTTTACATTTCGACAAATCTTCATTGTAACGGTATTTTTGTGGTCTCCATTTTCTTCGACACATCCTTTCTAGCTATTCTCTGTTCTACACGTTCTGTTAGTCGCTTATTCTCCGTACCTGTTGCATCTGAAGTCTTGTCCGTGCATTTCGTCCCTGCTTGCATTGAGTGCATCTATTAGGGGGGGGGGGGGCAAAAGAAATGAGACAAATTGATAAAAATTCTTTATCTCTTTATAACTCAATTACAATCAACGATGCTGAAGAATGTGTATGCCATTAAGGTCTATGACTTGCTGCCATCGCTGAGCCAACTTCCTGATCCCATCCTTCCAGAACTTCTTGGGCCTGGTGTTGATTAACTGCTCGATATGGTTGTCAAGGACTGCTTGGGTTCTTGTGTCTCTTCCGACCAGAAAGTCTCGTAGGCCCAAGTGGTAGTAGTCGCATGGAGAGATGTCCGGCGAATACGGCGGGTGAAGCATGTGAACGTAGCCCAGCTGGGCAAGCTTATCCGTGGTCACTTGTTCCCGACGGGTGCGGCGTTGTCGAAGAGGAGGACCTTCTTGACGCTCTGCGACTGAGTAAGTTCGAGTCGCAGGTTCATCTCTTCTATTTCGCTTACCATGGCCTTGGAGTTCATCGTCGTGCTTTTGGTAAGCAGCTTCCAGTATACCAGTCCATGGGCGCAGACCCAAAAGCTCTGAAGATGCTTCTCGCCGTGAACATCTCGCCGAACGAAGGTCGGTAAAGGGTCAACAGGCCTCACCCAGACTGGCTGCTTGGCAGGGTTAAGGTAGAAGACGTACTTCTCATCTTACGTGACTATTGAGTCCAGGCTGCTCGGGGTTGGGAATTGGGAGAGATTTGCGCGACACAAGTCGACTCGTCAGAATGGGGTTTCGGCATGAGACAGACTGCGGTTTTGGCATGCTTCTGGAAAGGGCGGAAGTGGTAACTTCTCAGGTGGCCTTCAGTAGGTAGCATACAAACATACAAATACGATAATGCACGAAACCAGACTGCAGTCACGAGATGTATGGACACGGCATGGAGAGTCTCATTACTTTTGCCCTCCCCCCCCCCCCACCCCCCCCCCCCCCCCCCCCTAATAGCAGCTGTTCAATTAAGTAAGTGCCAAGCTCTTCTTACAGTTCCCAGATTCTTTTCTTTAACTGTGATATTTGTCGCGTAGAAAAATCTCAGTGGACAAAATCATATGCTAGTAAGGTTATGCCCCAGTTTTCCTTACTCTCTTCTGGCAACGCATTTCGAACGCATTACATTTAAGCCCTTTCAAGGGTCTGGTTGAAATAAAATCGAACGAGGGCATTTCGCGACCACCACCATCCCGATATACGTGTCAGTACGGGTCAGCTCGGTTCCACTAGGTATGGATGTCGCGTTCGATCAAACAGCGCCGGTGGTGTAATGGCGTAGAGCATTCTGCCCGGTCAGTAGGAGGCGAGGGTTCGAGTCCCAACTTCCGCTAGAGTTTCGATCGCAACAAAACGTGGTTATAACAGCCTACAACCTCGATACCAGCCACTTGAAGCTTAAAAAAACTGAATTAAGTCACAACCAGAATGTTTTTCGTTTAAAGATCAGAGCGTCACGTTATGTTTCAAAAATAGCTGACTCAATAATCTACTGCCACAACTTTGGTTAGAGCATCTTAGGAATGTCACTTCATTTGTTGTATTTCTTGGGAATAAGGTTTACATAAAATTCTGCGGTCACAGCGAACGCTAACGACAGGCTTGGAAGTAATTGGGCCAGAAATTATAAACTATTTAACACTGAATGAAGACAACTCTTGGAAATACAAGTTACTTCGAGGTCACCACAGGAGTCAGGCAGGGATGTGTTCTCTCATCGTTGCTATTCAACGTCGCCCTGATTTCGTAATGGGAAGAACGACAGCCGAAGAACAGGGAGGCATTCCTTGGTTTAGAGGACGACTTATGGACCTGGATTTTGCCGATGACATCGCCGTATTCGCTGAAGACGACGATAAGTTACAAAGAATTACAGAACGCCTTAGTCAAGAAGCAGGCAACATCGGACTCCGAATTAGTCCCGAAAAGTCAAAGGTTATGTGCGTAGGAATTACGAGCCCAAGGGACGGCATCTACATAGGATCGGACCGTTTGGAAGTAGTGAACAGCTTCTTTGGTGGTTCACTAACGGATGCGTCTGTAGCGAATTGTAATAAGTGTTTATTACTTTACAACTATCAGAGCACAACACAAACAATAATTCACAGCAGTTTATATAGAGAATTTCTAGGGGAGGAGCATAGAAGCATGACATATATTGCTCAGCTCAGGTTGATAACCGCTAGTCTTAAAAGGGTGTACCGCGGCTAGAGTGTAGTATTTGTGCATTATCTTATTTACCTACTTGCGGGTCATTCTTATGAGAGCTTATTTGGTTGATTCTTATCTAATATTGACCGTCGAAGGCCCTCATACGTATCAATCGAGCATCTTATCCTAAGCTATATGCATATCGATTTACATATGGAGTTATTTAGTTGTGTATTCACAACACTGGGGCGGGGGCAATTAGCGGTAGCTACGAATCAATTTATGATTACACAAAATCACCATACACATTCATAAACCAGCACAGTTAACATACATATTCATAAACCAACAAACAATTCACAAATCATGTATACAATAACATTTTCTACAAATTCCTTTGTCTTTGTAGATGGCGTCGACGCGACTTCGTTCCATTTTCATCTTGCCTTTGCAGTTCGCCGCCTGATGTCCCGATATGAAGCATACGTCGCAGTATTTGGTGGGAGGTACTGAAGGGCAGCTCAGTACTTTCTCCACCAGTATAGCTTTCTGCTTAGCATCGAAGGTTGAAGTCCATTGTTCCAGCGTACGAGTCCTCACGTCTATGCTACGTAGGCGGTCTTCCATGCGATCCTGTTTCCCTTTAATTTCTTGAATACCATCCATAATGGCATAGAAGATATCTCGAACATCTTTATTAGATATTTCTCCCATATCGTCATGGGAGACTAATAAAGGCCGCAAAGTTGTCTTTGGCGTAGACACCACGGCAGCCTTTTTCGACGGTGGCTCGACATCGCACGTGTCCTCAACTTGCCTTTTCTGCTTCCTCTTCGTTTGACGTTGACCGCACGGCGACGGCTGGTTCATAGCGGCCATGACAGCCTCGACACCAGAAATATCCATGTCGAGCAGGTCCTCTTCTGGTTCGCCAGTTGCAGATTGACGTAGCGTCTGGGAGGGCATGACGACGATGGATGAGTGTGAACGAAACTTTTGGCGAGCCTGCTTTTATAGCTAAGGGATTGCTAGTGGCGCATTAGCGCTGGTCAGTGTTCAAGTTAGGCGCTGTACATGATATACGGTTGATACGCACTGGCGCCGAATGCCACTAGGTTAGTGTTCGATCTGAGTGATAGTATAGATCTATGTACATGACTAGTTCAGACGCGAAACGATGCGTGCTTTCAGCACGTGGCACGGACGAATAGTTTTGGTACTATCCAAGCCGAGATAATGAACAGAGCAACCATAATAAAAGCGACTATCGATGCTTTCCAGTGCTCTATAACAACGTCCAAAAGGTGTCCAACGTCGGGATAATTGAACATGTTGACGTAGTTTGCGTGTTGCGTCGACTGCTTCTCAGATGGTGTTCTCCATTCAATGTGAAGAGCAAGCATGCCTGACAACGTGATGTTGTGCGGTTTTTTACACTTTACTAAGCAGATGTCTTTGAATCTGGACACTGTCGCGTGAATAGTCACTGTTGTTTGTGCCGTAGACTGGTTACATATGACAGCAAACATCTTTTCATAGCACTGTATTTCCACCGTGACGGATCGTTCGGCGTAACAGCTGAAGGTGACATCGGCTAGACAGTTGTAGCAACCTTTCACCAGTGAAGCTTTCATGTCGCAGTTTTCGTTATCTACTATTAAAGCAGAGTGATGTCCGCCGAGTGTGCTGATGGTAATCTCTACTACTGCGTCGTGAATGTTTCCGTAAACTCTTCCATGAGCGTCTCGAAGGTGCAGAACTGAGGAAGATAAAGGGAGGCGGCTTTCAATTGAGTTCATCTTTGCCGATAGGTCAACATTTTTGCATTCGCAATTGACATCAGTGTCGGAGGGTGAGCAAAGGCAATTATCCTCAACAGTGCAGCTCGACATATTCTTAGCACTTGTTCGTGTAGGACATCGTATCGCGAAGAAGTCGTCCTTTCCTATCACTGCAACTTCTGAGTGATTAATGCTGAGTGATTCCGCGAATGTTGAGCTCAGCAGTGGTATAGCCGGAATTGTAACAAACTCAAGAGTTATGTTAGCAGTGCCCAACTCTTGAGTGCTTTGGGTGTTCGCCATTATGCTTTTTGAAGTCCTTTTTCCTTCAGCGTCGGTGTAGGTGTACTTGATCGATGCTGACTCGAACCAGGTAGGGCAGTGGAAAATTTTAAAAATTTTCGTATTTTTTGGCTTCGCATAAGTGCGGGAAAATAGGCAACCCGGCATGGGAAGCAAACATCCACATCCGATTCCTCCACATGACGTCGTACATCGAGCGACTCCTGGGTAGAGGTACGTGTCTTGCAGTTCGGGAATCTCCGAATTTCTACTCATATGAGAACAAGTTTGAGAGTTGCACGATCCGGCTAAATCACACCGCTTTGCTGACTCAGTGAGAATCTCTGCTTCTCGTGTATAAAATAGCACGACCGGGTTACATGTCAGCATCACGTGTAGTAGCTGTACTTCCATGGTTCCGACAGTATTGTTTCCGTTGCGGATGCGGAAGCAGGCTTGTGATTTCCTCTCGCTCAGTGTTATTGTGCTTTCCCGAACTTCTTGGCAGTCAGTCAGCCGATTTGTACGCATGCATACAGTATTATTCACGGTAATTGTGTGCGTATATTGGCATGCGCTTGACGCTGCAGTAAGGCACGTGAGTACGGCGATGAAGGTGATCTTCCTCGAGCTGGGAAGTTGAGCAGGCATATTTGCTAACGCAATGCTGCGCTCTTCTAGATGTTCTGCAGCTTGATGCTGTCTGCGTCTTCGTTGCAGTAGTGGGCGACACCTTTTTAACGTTCTGCATTGTACAGCCAGGCAACATATGATGACGAGGAAACCAAGAATTAGAGAAATAAGCATTGCTAATACACTGATTGCTAGGTGTGGATAGCAGTGAGGATTGGTGATCAACTCTATGCAGAATGTGCAGTTTATGCTGGCACAAATTTCTCGAGCTGGACAAACGACGGTCTGAACGTGCTGCTTGGTGTCCACAATTGTGCGCCATAATACTGTATGGCGGATTATGCGGTATTTGAAAGGCAACGCAATTTCCTCCATGGTGTCTTTAGGCTCTACTACGAAGCATTCCTTGTAGTTAACACAAAGTTCCGCTCGAACATGTAGGCCTTTATTGATCATTATCCCCTGGTTTGAACAGGGTATTGCAGACGCGGAAACCGTTCTGGTTCCTAGTAGTGTCATGGCGCACATAGCAACAAAAAGAAGGTTGCACGAGCTTGTTGTTCGCCCTATACTCTTTACGGTTGTACTGTTCTCATTGTACGATACCGTATTTTTGGCAGCTCGAGGTGGCTATCGTCGAGGTGCCACCACAGCAGATTTTCCTGTTCTGATAGCTCTAGATGCGACATCGACATCATTATATATATATGTGGATCATCGAATGGTTGTCGATTAGGGGTTTCTATGCTGGACTGGATCTCCAGTGGGATAAGGCGATTGATCGGTCTCCTTAGGATCCTTCCTGAAGCGGTTTGCAGCATTGCACTTCGAATTTCACTGTCTCTGCTGGCGATCAAGTCTACTATGACAGCCATTGGCCACTGTCCTCTTGGTTGCTGAGAGTCTTCGTCGAGAAGTACAACGTCTCCTATCCGTGGAATTTGAAGCGATGATCTTGAGTTCTTTCCCACTATCGTGTGACGATCTCTCAGCTCCATTAGATACTCATTTCTCCAGATTGTCCAGAACTTCCTCGTTAGTTTTTCTGAATCCAATATAGCTTGTTTGGCCGATTTTTGAGAAAGGGGCACAGGAGTTATCTCGAATTCTGGGTCTCCACTGTTGTCAACAGTTAGTTGAGTTGTCCCATGGCGAATGTCTTTGTAGATAAAGTCTATTGGACGAAGTGTGGCATAGGGTGAGTCTTGATCTCCGATCACTGTTATTGGCCTTGAATTGACTACGCTTTCTACCTCACATAGCGTCGTATGAAGAAGCTCGTCGGTGAGCTTGCGTCGGCCTATTGTCTTCTGCAGCGATCTTTTTACGGTACCAACCATTCGCTCCCAGACACCGCCCATCCATGGTGATGAAGGTGGAATGAAATTCCATAGAATGCGATGCTCAGAGAGGAACAATGACATGTGGGAGTCTTCTTCCGTGCTCCAGTTGCTGCTCAAGAGGCTTTCTGTCAACTGGAAGTTTGATCCGTTGTCACTCAGTATTTTTTGCGGAACTCCTCTTCGTGCAATAAAACGCTTCAAGGTGAAGATGAAGCTTTTAGCTGACAAGTCCGTTGCTACTTCCAGATGTACCAACCTCGTCACTAGGCAGGTAAATAAGGCAACGTATCGTTTATAGTCTTCTCCAGAAGCTGACTTAATGCTAATCGGTCCCATGAAGTCTATTCCTGTATGTGCAAATGGTGGTAATTCCTTTACCCTTCCGGAGGGAAGTGGGCCCATATTCGGATACTTGTATGGGGCACCATTGAATCTTCTGCAAACAGTACAATGCTTTAGCGTGCGCCTGCAAAGTGATCTGTCCGATGGAATCCAAAACCTTCGCCTTATATTGTAAAACAGTTGGTTTATTCCGCAGTGAACAAAGATTTTGTGCAGATGACTAGCGATTAATACTCCTAGCTTGCTTTGCTTAGGTATATGTATGGGATTAACGGCTGAGAAATCGAGATCGGCATTCTGTAGCCTTCCAAACCTTCTGTATAATCCGTTTGTGTCAGTTTTGACATTCAACTGCTTGTTTTGCATTAGCAGCTGAGATTTGAAAATGGCTTGCTGTTCGCGTATGACGAGAATTTCAGCGTCCATAACTTCTCTGGTTGAGGGTGTAATAGTTTGCAGCTCCTTTCCTTTCAAAGGAAGGTATTTGTCCTTGCTCGTTTTACGAATGAAACGAGCACTGTATGCTACAATCCGGAGGAGCTTCGAGTAGTTGCTCACTTTGCCAGTAGGCCAGATTGGGCTAGTTGCAACCTCAGAAATGTTTGATGCGTAGGATTCAACCTCTTCGACTTCTGAGTCAGCATTCTGCTTGCATGAGATACTTGCATCCTTGACCGGCCAACTTTTGCATAGGATGTTTAGCCAAATCGGGCCGCTCCACCATCGATGGTTGATGAAGTCGTCTCTCCCGATCCCTCTTGTTGCGCAATCTGCCACGTTTTCCTGCGTGGGGACGTGGAAGAATGTAACGTCGATGTATTCGCGAAGTCTCTTTGTGATAAGGGAGATCTTCTGTACAAGCGTAGAAACAATAGGTGGTAGACGCCTATTTCCTTGTATCCAGCACAGAGCAATGGTAGAGTCGCTGAATATGCTGATTTTCTCGAACTTCACGTTTATCTTCTGAATTGTTGACTCAACAAGACTTAATCCAATGAAGATAGATGGCAGCTCGAGACGAGGTATCGTTTGCTCCTTGTTTATAGGTGCTATCTTGGATTTTGCATTGAATAATCGCGATTCCTTAACACCATGGCATGATGTAGTTGTCACATAGATGCTACATGCATATGCTCGTTTAGAGCTATCGACGAACACTGATAATGCATGAGATGTGGAACTGTTGTTCTCCACAACTTTACTCGGCAGCGTAACCTCAAAGCCCAGTATTTTCGACTTTATGGCTCTCCATGACAATTCGTCTTCTTCAGAGAGAGAGTGGAATCCCATCCATACTTCTTTTTGTGAAGATCTTGGAGGAAGATTTTTGCAGGTGTCATAAGCGGCGTCACCAGCCCAAGAGGATCGAAACAACATTCATTTATCTGGCTCAATACCGTCCTTTTTGAGATTTTGCTCGCTGGCTTCTCGCAGCATTTCAGAGATATAGTGTCTTCCATAGCATTCCAAAGTATTCCAAGCACTTTGATCTCCTTATAGCTAGCTCTGTCCGATTCTGGTATCTCCATGTTCATATGAGCCGAATTTGAGAGGTAGTCTCAGAGATTCATTCCTATAGAGGAGAATAGGCCTTTCGATTTGGTGTATTTGTGTAGGAGATCATCGGGACTTTTTCCTTCCAAGAACACGTTATCTACGTAGAGTGAGTTAGATAGTTCTTGGGAAATTTCGGATCGTGACCCTTCGATTTATTTTAGTATGCACTGATTCAGGATTGCAGGACTAGCATTGATACCAAAAGGCACTCTACAGAACCTGTAGTGCTTTAGGTTACTTCCTGTTGCAGGTTGTGAAGCGTCGTCCACCCATAAAAATCTTGTGACATCACGGTGGCTTTCTGGCAGTCTGATTTGCAGAAAAGCCTTTTGTATGTCAGCTACCATTGTGTAGAGATGGGTTCGGAACTGCAGCAATACCTCATGTATAAGAGGCGTTAGTGAGTGCCCTTCATAAATCACATCATTGAGACTGAGTTCGTCTTTTGCGTGAGATGAAGCATCGAAAACCACTCGGAGTTGAGTCGATTTTGATGGCGTCCATACATGCCTATGAGGTAGGTAGAATGTCGCTACTCTATTCGAGTTGTCCTTTGCTTCTTCTATTATCCCTTCGCGCAGATAGCTGAGGAATGTCTCATTGTACATACTGTACTTCTCCTTGTCTCCCTGCAGGCTGCGCAGAAGGTTTTGAAGCCTCCGAAATGCGATGTTGAAGTTGTCCTTCAGATTACTAACTTCGTCAGTGAATGGAAATCCTGCGGTAATCTTTCCATTTTCTATACTGATCGTCTTTCTGTACGCATCCATGAATTTGATAACAGCTGCCTCGTCGGTGTCGTTGTTAGTGCTGACACCGAGTGATTCCAACTCGTAGAGGTGTTTTATTTCCTTCTTGTAGTCGTCTCGCGATGAAGTGACCGGTGTTGCGACTATAAGTGAGCTGCATTGAGGGCTTGATGCGGTTGTTTCCTTGGTATGCGCTTCACTTGCACCGGAAATAGTATAACCGAAGATGGTAGAAGTGAGTAGCAAACCAGACGGCAGTTTAATAGCTGCTACGTCATGCTCGATCACTTGGTTCAGAAGATCTTGCCCAATGAGTAGGTCAGGAGATACCTCTGAAGATGATAGGCTGGTTTGGGCTACTGTGATTCGCCTCGTTTTGATGAATTTCTTATCTGCTTCCGATAATTCTGCGGTTCTTGTTAAAGACGTTAACTTGTCCTTTGTGAAAATGGACAAACGTTGTAACTTCTTGGCGCAGTGTCGGCTTTTCAGTGTGACATGAACTTCGTTGGAGTTGAAGGTTTCGTGTAGTTCTCCCATTCCTATCGTTGTGAATGAAGTTGAACTTACTACTGACAGCTTCAGTGTAGCTCCAATTTGCTTTTTAATGAAGCTTCTTTGAGCTCCCGAATCAAGCAAGATTGTCACGGGTTGATAATCCATTTCAACTTCGTTGAAGATCAGTGCTGATGCCATTTGTAGCACGCACTGCCCAAGGAGCGGTCTTTCATATGTAACCGTATCTTCTAATGGCGTTGAATTATGAAGTGCTTGAACATGATTATTATCGCGTGGTGGTCGTTGGACGTTAGCTTGTTGCGGCTTATATTTACTGGCATTCCACGGCTGCGATATGCGAGTCGGCAGGTTTGCCGAGCTGGGATGTGCGCTTTGTCTACTTGCGTGATTGGCATGATCAGTTTCCTTAAAGGACTGAATGCAAAGTGAGGAGTGGTGCTCTTCTCCACATTTTGGGCACTTTCCGACATTAGTACAGTATTTCGAACTGTGCGAATCGTCGAAGCATCTCCAGCAAACTCGTTGTCGTTTTGCTTCCATCCGTCGTGCCTGAGGCGTGGTGAAGTTCGTGCAGCGTTGCGCTGGATGCGGTGCTCCACATAAACATTTGCTCGTCATCCTTTGAGTGCTAAAGGCTTTAGCCTGTGTTGGCTTATCGCCTGGCCTCCTAAAGTTGGTTGATCTGTGGTTCTCGGTTGGCCCTCTGAAGCTGCTTGCTCTTTGAGTTTCACTTCCAAATAAAGTCTTCGTTGTGAGCTCCGTTGTTTCTTGGAGAGTGATGATCTCGTCAATGGCTTCCGTAATATCTTTAACTTCGAAGGATATGTCGGCAACGCTTTCTTTCCTTATCACAGTGCTACAGATGTGCTCCGTAAATTTTGAGAGGATCATGCGGCGCCATACTCGGTCCGCATTAAGTGATACACCGGTCTGTTCCAGGTGTATGATCCGTGAGGTAATGGCAGACAGGGTGTCACGACAATTCCTGGGTGTATCGTGAGCACGCGGGATTTTTTCGATCTCATTTATGAGAATATCAGCTATACTTGCCGATCTGTCGTATTGTTTCTTGAGGATGTTGACGGCTACGTAGTATTTGTCCCCAATTACTGGGACGCAACTTATGGAAGCTGCGGCTTTCCCTTTAAGAGCCTGCTTCAAGAACAGGAATTTCTCTTGGTCGCTTAGGTCTACGTCGTTATGTATAAGCGACTCAAAGCTAGACCAGAATGTGGAGAAATCTCTGAAGCTCCCAGTGAATGTTGGAACTTCAAGAAGTGGACGCCTGAGTGTGGCACTGCGTTCCTGCGAAGGTGCGACCCCATTTGTCGATGTGCAATGACTGCCACTGTTGCCAGTGACAGTACGGTTGCTGCCTTCCTGACAGCTGGCAATTAAAACTGTTTGCTGGGACAGTTCATTCTTTCTGAAGTCCACTTTGTTCTGCCAGCGGATGACCGTAATGTCAAGTTCGTTTGACTCTGCTTGCAAGTGCTCGTTTAAATCCGTCATGAGCTTTTCACGTTTTTTCTCATCAGGACGTGAATTTAATATTTCTATAGCTTCCTTTAAGCAGTTGTCGTGGTACTGCTTGTTGCCCAACACCGTTCTCATCAGGTGGTTCAGCTGTGCCGTCTTTTCCCTTATGTATGCTTCACAATCCTTCCTTTCTTCTGGGAACGCGAATGGCTGGTCCAGACGATTGATTTCTGCCTCGCTTGACTTGATAAGTTCGCAAGCATTCGTTAGTTTTGTTTTGTAAACTGAATTTCGGCCATCTTTGTTGCTTCTGGCGCGTCGTCCCAAAGTTTATCAGTAAACTTTGAATTTTACTTCGTTAGGTCCGAAGTAGAAGTCTCTTCCTGCCACGCGGGACTTTTCGCTGCTCTTCTGGCTTCCTCAGGTGGGGTAGGCGCAGTTGGCGAACGTTTCGCTAAGTTCTCTCGGCTCCTCAGGTGAGGTATAACCAATGAAAACTGTCGTTTTTTATCTTTTTTCAATGAAATGGAAAAAAGAATTTATTTGCTTCCTGGTTTCTCGCGAGAGAAAGCTAAAAGAAGGCTTTCAAAGCACCCCTGGTTCCCTGAAGGAACGCTTAATGGAGTTCTTTTTCGAAGAATTTGTATCCCTAGCGGTGGAAACAAAATTCAATCGCTTCCTGGATTCTCCTGAAGAGAAGCCGTAGGAAGGCTTGAAAAGATTTCCTGGTTCCCTGAAGGAACGCTTATGGAATTCTTTTTAAAGAGAAACCTGTTTCCCTAGCGGTGGAAACAAAGGTTGATTGCTTCCTGAGTTCTCCTGAAGAGAACGCCGGGGGAAGTCTTCTAAGATCTCCTGGTTCCCTGAAGGAACGCTTAATGGAGTTCTTTTTTGACGAATTTGTTTCCCTAGCGGTGGAAACAAAATTCAATCGCTTCCTGGATTCTCCTGAAGAGAAGCCGTAGGAAGACTTGAAAAGATTTCCTGGTTCCCTGAAGGAACGCTTATGGAATTCTTTTTAAAGAGAAAACCTGTTTCTCTAGCGGTGGAAACAAAGGTTGATTGCTTTCTGGGTTCTCCTGAAGAGAACGCCGGGGGAAGTTTTCTAAGATCTCCTGGTTCCCTGAAGGAACGCTTAGTAGAGCTCTTATTTGCCGTCTGTCTCTCACTGGGAGAGCTAGCGCAGAGGCAATTTAGCGTGGGTTTGAAACCACGGTCGATGCACCAATTTGGTGGTTCGCCAACGGATGCGTCTGTGGCGAATTGTAATAAGTGTTTATTACTTTACAACTATCAGAGCACAACACAAACAATAATTCACAGCAGTTTATATAGGGAATTTCTAGGGGAGGAGCATAGAAGCATGACATATATTGCTCAGCACAGGTTGATAACCGCTAGTCTTAAAAGGGTGTACCGCGGCTAGAGGGTAGTATTTGTGCATTATCTTATTTACCTACTTGCGGGTCATTCTTATGAGAGCTTATTTGGTTGATTCTTATCTAATATTGACCGTCGAAGGCCCTCATACGTATCAATCGAGCATCTTATCCTAAGCTATATGCATATCGATTTACATATGG